>CM057468.1:110311644-111561644 GCA_030035585.1 Dugong dugon | reverse complement strand
CAAAAATGTCATAGTAGTTTTTTTCTCAGTCTTTAAGGGTTTCCCAATGTTCTATGTATTTCTGGCTAGAAAATAACGTAACTCTCCAAACCATAATAAATAAAGAAACTCTTGGCATATGATTTCACTGAGTTCTTCCTTCTATCAAAGACTCCTGGGATTTTTATGTCTACTATATAGTAGTCCTCAAAATGGGAAGTTTGTATGGATTCTGAGAACAGTCCTAGAAATACTGATTGCCAGTAAATTAATCATAAAGTTTAAGATTTAAAAAATTGGAAATAATCATTCTAAGGAAAATTGATTTACAATGTCTTAAAATATATGGTGGGTGTATCATCCAGGAAGTGCACTCATCTGACCCCCAAACAGTGGCTTATTTTCTTCTTATATACATCAAGTCCAGCATTAGGAAGTCCAGAGGTGATGTGGTAGCTTCCCAATATAGGCTGAGACTCGGTCTCCTGCCATCTTACTCCTCCTCCACACATGGCTTCTATCCTCAAGTTTACCTCACAGTTATAAGATGGTTTTGAAGCTGCAACTACCACCATCAACATCCCAAGCAGGAGGAAAAATAAAGTGACCTTTCTCAGATGCTTCATCCAACTTTTACTTATGTTTGATGACAAACCCTAACTATAGAAGAGAGCCTGAGAGTTGTTATAGGCTGGTTACACTGTCATACCAAACAATTTAAATCATACCATATCAACATGCAGCGGCAGCACTAGGGGGGTGCAGGCATTGCAGGAGTGCGAACCATACCGGGGAACACTGTCAGAGGGGTTGACACCAAAATAACTGTCTACAAAATTCCGGTGCAGTGTTTCAGCAGGAATTTATTATTTTTTATAAAAATATCCCAGTACTTAGTTGTAACAACAAAAATATTTTTTTGCAAGCCTAGCTTACAAGTATCAATATACCTACAAGGCTAAAACTCTATGCTAGTATACTTTTTGAACCTTCTGATGCACGCTGGTCAGAGCTGTCCTTATTACCCTATTACAATGACGCTTCAAATCACGTGGTTTCATCTCCACTGCTACAAGCATGCATTGTTGTTTTCATTGCTGCCAGTGTCTTTATAATTGCTGATTTTGTCAAATTCTCTGGTGTCTTAGTCAATTACCATATTGTGCTAATTAGTATTTGTGAAACTATATCAAAAACTTTTTTGAGAATGAAGTAGTAAGGAAAAAGAAAAATCAAAAAAGGCTTCAGCTCAGTTACTAACAATGTTGTAACTAATAATGTTATAATTCAATATAGAAAAATTTTACAAAACAATTTTGTTGTTAGTATTCATATAATCTAAGACATGTTATATTTAATCACTTCTCAACTATATCACATATTTGGTTATTAAAATTGATAACAAACATTATTAAGTATTCTATATGGTCTGGTTCAGGAGAAGGTCCATGGGAGGTGTGACACCATAAGTTTCCACACTGGGTGACACCAACCCTAGTGATGCCACTGTCAACATGTCCTTTTTTATTATATACTCTTCTTTAATTTCCTTTCTAGTCTTTCACATACATCTGAGTCCCAGGTGTGTGTTCAGGGTGAGACTTATTAATTAGTGTTAGAGAAATGTAAGCAGGTTTAATTAGGGCAAGTCATTACTTTGGTACCTGTATTTTCACATGCTAATTGTTTCTTCTACAGTAGGTATAATGTATCAAAGCTAAAGTGTGCAAGTGTAGTATTTTCTCCATTAGAGACAGAGAATATGGCACTGGAAGGGATTACTAGTTTTACTCAACTTCCAAGAACACATCAGGGAAACTATTAAGGATACACGCATATCTTCTACTCCCCACTGTCCCTTATTGCTTTCTTGAAGCCCTGCCTTCTAAACAGCAGAAAAACAAAAAACAGAAGCCGGGCAGGCCAATTAAAATGAAACAAAATGCACACCTAAGCGCCAATTAGTTTCAAAGTACAGTATACATTTTCACTTTATGTCATGTTAATAATTTCATCTCAAAGAGTCAGTCACAAAACCTTAAATACTACACTGCACTTCTAAAAATCACACATTTGCTAATGATAATCTCCCTAACATTTCCAAATATAATGTTGGATTCATAGTCCCCAAAGCCAGGTGAGAGGTGGGGGAAATTCTTTCATTTAAAAGGCATGAAACACAAACTCTATTAAACATGATTCATAAACAGGTGTGACATTTCAATAGTTGAAGTTATTCTCTTGATTTACAAAATCATCACGAATGAGGGTCACAAGCAACACTTACTTTTGCAGACACCTTTTACAGGAAAGGTCAAAGCTTGTATAAAACAGTTCAGAATGCCCTTTGTCCAAGGAAGGAAAATGTGTTTCACACACTGATATCTCTGTCATCTGTCTCAGCTGTGTTTCTTCTCTGCTCATTATTCATGTTTTGTCTGTCCTACAAGCTGGCCTTGTCTCCTTCACTGCTCATTCTCAACAGGCAGGGGGGCATCTCTGAGGAACATCCAATCAGATTAACAAGTATAATGTTGGTGGAATTTATTGGCACTGTTAAGGCAAGGAGGAGCCCTGGTGGTGCAGTGGTTAAGTGCTCGGCTGCTAACTGAAAGATCAGCGGTTCGAACCCACCCGCCACTCCAAGGGAGAAAGAAGTGGCAGTCTGCTTCTGTAAAGATTTACAGCCTCAGAAACTCTGTGGGGCAGTTCTACTCTGTCCAACAGGGTTGCTGTGAGTTGGAGTAGATTCAAAGGCAGTGAGGTTTTTTGTTAAGGCAAGTGACTGGAAAATCTATTGCACTTAGTGATCAAACTGTGAGCAAGTTTTTGATCAGTACACTAAGTATGATGCGTACAAATCAGATGAGAAGGAAACACATCTGAGAGATTCTCCAATCCATAATATTGTAGTGTTGCTATTTGTGGCTTCTTATAAAGGTCTAGAAAATAAGATGAGAAGAAATACAGTCTTTTCTGGTGTCTCCAATGTCCCTCATCAGAGTCAGGTATAGTGTCTTGTAATTTTCATGAAAGATATAAATAAAAAGACCTGGAATGATTCCATTAAATGTTGCCTGGGAATTCTTTCAATGAACAATAAGTACAATAAACACGGAGCCCTGGTGACATAGTGGTTAAGAGCTTGGCTGCTAACCAAAAGGTCAGCAGCTCAAATCTACCAGATGCTCCTTGGAAACCCTATTGGGCAGTTCTACTCTGTCCTGCAAGGTCGCTGAGTCGGAATCAACTCAACGGCAACAGGTTAATGAGGTTACAGTAGATACAGGTTGACCATATTTAACAACTAGATAGCAAAATCTGAATTAAAAATCAAAGTCAATGTTTATATGAGTTAGATAACATCATTATATTTATGTAGGACTTTAAATTTTTCAAAACACTACCACATCTATTACAGCATCTTATCATCAAAACAAATTTGTGAGGGTAATGGAAAAAATTCTTATCCCTACCACACAGATGTGGAAACTGAGGCACTGGAGTCACCTTGTGATATTCAGCAACAATTGACTTGGTGAAAATACAGCCCCAGTTTGTCCTTCTACTGTGTTGCTAACTCAGTGTAAGTAATCACTATGACCCATGCATGTTGAGAAGCAAAAGTGTGTATGTACCTCAGGCTTTCAAGACTCAGTAGGGGGTCTATGCCCTTTTGCCCATCTAAATGACACCTGCAGCTTTTAGGGTCTTTATAATATTATATAGAAATCCCTCATTTTTTCTGATTGCATCATGATAAATAGCAAAATAAAGTAATCCATTCTGCCTTTCTGTTCCTTAAAACATTTTATGAGTTTAGAGAATTAAAAAGCATTTTGCAGCTGAATGTCTTGACAGACAGAAGGGAAGAAATAGAGGAAATTGCCTAATCAAAGGAACAGAGGCTTGCAGGCTGAACACTAAAGTTTTAATGACAGGGTCTCACCGGGGTCACTGCTCTGATTATAGACTGTTTTCCTAATCCATTACCCTGCTTACCTTTATTTCTGAATAAGTGAGACTAAGGATCATGTTCTAATGGATTCTTTTGTTAGCTTTCTTTCCAGCTGTTTGCAAGCCCTGAAATAGAAGACACTGCTTGTACCTTTGCACTCAGAAATCCATAAGTAAAATAAGAATGCCAGGCTCTGTCACATATCCCATCAGCATAAACATGTGCTTTTTACGAGTGCCCCATTCTGTCTTTCCAATGATATATTTATGAAAACCACACCAGTATCAAAAGCATATAAACTAAAGTAACGAAATTCCTTTGTTACCTGCTGTTTTTTTATTTGCAAGGGATTAATAGAAGAAGTAACTCTGGAAAAAAGATCTCGAATGGAAGATTATGTGATATGGCTGAGACGTGACATATGCATAGGAGTGCTATTTGTTGCTTCTGGAGAAGTTAAGGTTTTGGGTAAAAAAAAGGCTTATGACAGTCAACTCAGTCCAGGCACATACTGAGAAATATGAGAGTATTCTTATTCTTACTTTTTTTTTTTCTCAATGCTTGGCATTAGAAGCCAAACAGCATCAAGTATAATAGCCTGCATATAACACAGTGTAGGTACTCTATAACTGTAGCAGACTGATCAACCCTGGAAATAATACTATGAGCCATAAAAAAATAACAATAAAATAATGAAGTCATTCAATTTTAGGAGTAGAAAGTTGATCAAAATAAATTTTAAAATTAATACAGACAATTAACATGTTGCTTTATAATTTTTGTTAGTTGTATTTTCTGTAGTCTTTTTTAAAAAATATTTTTAGGTTAAAATGAAAATGTAAATAAGAGGAACTTTTTTTTTTTTTTTCAAAATTTAAGTTTATTCCTTTTCATTAAGTAGCACTCCAGTGATACAATGACAAGGGAAAAACAATCCATTTTAAGACCTCTTGAGAAGTCCTTTCAGTGGTTATATTCAAGTGTTTCATATGTTAGATCTTAAATTAAACTTATAACACACATAGCAATTTTGTGATTTAATGTAATTGAACTGAAAGGAAAATTGCTAATAAATATAAACACTTAGGTGTTAATATGATTACAATTAAGTATGATGATTCAAGTTCAAGAAAAGTAGATCATAAGCACCAGTGCTCACTGCTCTCAGAGCCAGTGAGTTTCTTGTTCAATATCATGAAACTGATTTACTTTCGTTGTTTATTTTCTAATTCTTCTTAGATGAGGCCAAGATGGACTTACTTTATTTAAGAGGAACTTTTTTGGGCATTGTGTGGACTGGAAAGTTTGGGGCCTGGTGTTATACATATAGTGTACAATAGATTATGGCACAAAATTTTCTAGTTCAAAACATCTGTATTGCTTCTAAGGTTCTACCATGAATTCCAATTAAGCCTTCCTTCTTCAGCCTGCACCTCCTGATTTTTCCAATCATCAATGCCTGAGAGTACAACTACTATGAGTCATCTTCCTCCCAACTACCACCTCTGTTCATTCTATAAAAGTTTACCCACCATTCCTCAGAGTTAACTTCTCCAAAGTGATGGATAGCTACTTTTAGAACCAATTCTGTTTTAACATACTAGGGAGAGAAGACTAGGGCTCACATTTCACTTTGTCAAAGGTATTACTTGCTCTTTTAGATCAGTGATCTTCAGTACAAGCTATGCACAGCCCTAGAAATACCAAATGACTTCTGCATGTTGTTGTTGTTGTTTTGTTGTTAGGTGCCTTAAAGTCAGTTCTGACTCATACAGACCCTATATAGAAAGGAATGAAACACCGCCCAGTCCTGCACCATTCTCACAATCAGTGTTGTGCTTGAGCCCATTCTTACAGCCACTGTATCAATCCATCTCATTGAGGGTCTTCCTGTTTTTGCTGACCTACTTTAACAAACATGATGTTCTTCTCCAGGCACTGGCCCCTTCTGGTAACACGTCCAAAGTACATGACATAAAGTTTTGCCATCCTTGCTTCTAAGGAGCATTCTGACTGTACTTCTTCCAAGACAGATTTGCTTGTTCTTCTGCCATCCATGGTATATTCAATATTCTTCACCAACACTATAATTCAAAGGCATCAGTTCTTCTTCAGTCTTCCTTATTCCTTGTCCAGCTTTCACATGCATATGAGGCAATTGAAAATACCTTGGCTTGGGTCAGACACACTTTAGTCCTCAAAGTGACATCTTTGCTTTTCATCACTTTAAAAAGGTCTTTTGCAGCAGATTTGCCCAATATGACACATCCTTTGATTTCCTGACCACTGCTCCCATGGGCATTTATTGTGGATCCAAATAAAATGAAATTCTTGACAATTTCAATCTTTTGTCTGTTTATCATGATGTTGCTTCTTGGTCCGGTTGTAAGGATTTTTGTTTTCTTTATGTTGAGGTGTAATCCATACTGAAGTCTTTGATCTTCATCAGTAAGTACTTCAAGTCCTCTTCACTTGCAGCAAGCAAGGTTGTATCATCTGCATAAGGCAGGTTAATGAGTCTTCCTCCAATACTGATGCCCGTTCTTCTTCATATAGTCCAGCTTCTCAGATTATTTGCTTAGCATACAGATTAAGTAGGTATGGTGAAAGGATACAACCCTGATGCACAGCTTTCCTGACTTTAAACCACACAGTATCCCCTTGTTCTGTTCTAACGACTACCTCTTGGTCTGTGTACAGGTTCCTCAGGAGCACAATGAAATGTTCTGGAATTCCAGTTCTTCTCAATGTTATCCATAATCTGTCATGATCCACACAGTCAAATGCCTTTCCATAGTCAATAAAACACAGGTAAACATCTTTCTGGTATTCTCTCCTTTCAGCCAAAATCCATTTGACATTGGCAATTGTACCCTTTTTCCACGTCCTCATCTAAATCCTGCTTGAACTTCTGGCAGTTCCTTGTCAATATACTGCTGCAGCAGCTTTTGATTGATCTTCAGCAAAATTTTACTTGTGTGTGATATTAATGATAGTGTTTGATAATTTCTGCATTCTGTTGGATCATTTTTCTTTGGAATGAGCACAAATATGGATCTCTCCCAGTCAGTTGTCCAGCGCTGTATCCGTTTGTTGATACATCTAAATTGGTATTCCATCAGTTCTCAGAGCCTTGTTTTTCTCCAGTGCCTTCAGTGCAGCTTGGACCTCTTCCTTCCTTACCATTGGTTCTTGATCATATGCTACCTCCTGAAATGGTTGAACGTCGACCAATTCTTTTTGGTACAGTGACTCTGTGTATTCCTTCCATCTTCTTTTGATGCTTCCCGTGTCATTCAATATTTTCCCCGTAGAATCCTTCAATATTGCAACTTGACGCTTCAGTTTTTAATTCAGTTCTTTCAGCTTGAGAAATGCTGATCGTGTTCTTCCTTTCAGGTTTTCTAACTCTAGGTCTTTGCACATTTCATTATAATACTTTGTCTTCTCTGGCTGCCCTTTGAAATCTTCTCTTCAGCTCTTTTAATACATCACTTCTTCCTTTTGCTTTCGCTACTCTATGCTCAAGAGTAAGATTCAGAGTCTCTTCTGACATCCATTTTTGTCTTTTTTTTCTTTCCTATGTTTTTAATTATCTTTTGCTTTCTTCATGTATGATGTCCTTGATGTCATTCCACAATTTGTTGGGTGTTCAATCATTAGTGTTCAATGTGTCAAATCTATTCTTGAGATGGTCTCTAAATTCAGGTGGGATATACTCAAGGTCACACTGTAGCTGTCGTGGACTTGTTCTAATTTTCTTCAGCTTCAACTTGAACTTGCATATGAGCAATTGATGCTGTGTTCCACAGTTGGCCCCTGGCCTTGTTCTGACGGATGATATTGAACTTTTCCATTGTCTGTTTCCACAGATGTAGAAAATTTGATTCCTGGGTATACCATCTATCGAAGACTGTGTGTATCATCACTATTTATTTATTTTAGCCTTCCATACAGAAATTTTTTTTTACATACACTGTTATGAGACACCAACGGCTCACCCCATTCTGCGACAGCACACTCCTCCCCTCCACCCCTGACTCCCCACGAACATTCAACCAGCTCCTGACTCTCTCTGCCTTCCCATCTCACCTCTGGACAGAAGCCGCCCCTTTGGTCTCTTGTATCTACTTGACTAAGAGGCACATTCTTCACAAGTATCACTTTATGTCCCACACTCCAGTCCAATCCCTGTCTGAAGAGTTGCCTTTGGAAACTGGTTTAGTTCTGGGCTGGTAGAGAGACCAGGGGCCATGCTTTCTGGGGCACCTCCAGTCTCAGTCAGACCATTAAGTCTGGTCTTCTTACTAGAATTTGAGTTCTGCATCCCATCCTTCTACTGCTCCATCGGGGACCTTCTGTTGTGTTCTGTGTCAGGACTTTCATTGGTGGTAGCTGGGCACCATCTAGTTCTTCTCGTCTCAGGCTGATGAACTCTCTGGTTTATGTGGCCCATTCTGTCTCTTGGGCTAATACTTTCCTTGTGTCTTTGGTGTTCTTCATTCTCCTTTACTCCAAATGGTTGGGACCAATTGATGCATCTTAGATGGCCACTTGCAAGCTTTTAAGACCCCAGACACCACTCACCAAAGTAGGATGCAGAACATTTTCTTAATAAGCTTTGTTATGCCAGTTGACGTAGATGTCCCCTGAAAGCATGGTCCCCAGACCCCGCATCCCTGCTACTGTGTCTCTCAAAGTGTTTGATTGTATTGAGGAAACTTCTTAGCTTTGGTTTAGTCCAGTTGTGCTGGCTTCCCCTGTAGTGTGTGCTGTCCTTCCTTTCACCTAAGATGATTTTTATGTACTATATAGTTAGTGAATAACCCTCACCCTCCCTCCCCACCCCCGTAACCATCAAAGAATGTTTTCTTCTGTGTTTAAACCTTTTCTTGAGTTCTTATAATAGTAGTCTTATACAGTATTTGTCCTTCTGTGACTGACTAAATTCACTCAGCATAATAAGTTCCAGCTTCCACCAAGTTATACGATGTTTCACAGCTACATTGTTGTTCTTTATCATTGTGTAATATTCCATTGTGTGGATATACCATAGTTTGTGTATCCATTCATCGATTGATGGGCACTTAGGTTGCTTAGGTCTTTTTGCTATTGTGAACAGTGCTGTGATGAATATGGGTGTGCATATATCTATTCGTATGACGGCTTTTGTTTCTCTAGAATATATTCCAAGGAGCGGAATAGCTGAATCCTATGGTACTTCTATTTCTAGCTTTTTAAGGAAGCACCAAATCGATTTCCAAAGTGGTTGTACCATTTTACATTCCCACCAACAGTGTAGAAGTGTTCCAGTCTCTCCACAACCTCTCCAGCATTTGTTATTTTGTGTTTTTTGGATTAATGCTAGCCTTCCTGGGGTGAGATGATATCTCATTGTAGTTTTGATGTCCATTTCTCTAATGGCTAATGATCGTGAGCATTTCTTCATGTGTCTGTTAGCTGCCTGAATATCTTCTTTGGTGAAGTGCCTGTTCATATCCTTTGTCCATTTTTTAGTGGGGTTATTTGTCTTTTTGTTGTTGAGGTTTTGCAGTATCTTGTAGATTTTAGAGATTAAACACTGATCGGATTTGTCATAGCCAAAATTTTTTTCCTAGTCTGTAGGTTGTCTTTTTACTCTTTTGGTGAAGTCTTTTGATGAACATAAGTGTTTGATTTTTAGGAGCTCCCATGTATCTAGTCTCTCTTCTGGTGCTTGTGCATTGTTACTTATGGTTTGTATTGTGTTTATGCCATGTATTAGGGCTGCTAGCGTTGTCGCTATTTTTTCTTCCTTGATCTTTATCGTTTTCGCTTTTATATTTAAGTCTTTGATCCATTTTGAGTTAGTTTTTGTACATGGTGTGAGATATAGGTCTTGTTTCAGTTTTTTGCATATAGATATCCAATTATGCCAGCACCATTTGTTATAGAGACTGTCTTTTCCCAAGTTAACAGACTTTGGGCCTTTGTCAAATATTAGCAGCTCATAGGTGGATGAGCTTATATCTGTATTCTCAACTCTGTTCCATTGGTCTATGTATCTGTTGTTGTACCAGTACCAATCTGTCTTGACTACCATGGCAGTATAATGGGTCCTAAAATCAAGTAGTGTAAGGCCTCCCACTTTGTTCTTCTTCTTGAGTAATGCTTTATTTATTCAGGGCCTCTTCCCTTTCCATTTGAAGTTGGTGATTTGTTTCTCCATCTCATTAAAAAATGCTGCTGAAATTTGGATTGGGATTGCGTTCTATCTGTAGATTGCTTTGGGTAGAATTGACATTTTCACTATGTTGAGTTTACCTATCCATGAGCAAGATATATTTTTCCACTTATGCAGGTCTCGCTTAGTTTCTTGGAGTAGTGTCGTGCAGTTTTCTCTGTAAACATCTTTTACATCTCTGGTTAGATTTATTCCTAAGTATTTTATCTTCCTGGGGGCTATTGTAAATGATATTGATTTGATGATTTCCTCTTTAAGGTTCTCTTTGTTGGTGTAAAGGAATCCAACTGATTTTTGTATGTTTATCTTGTATCCTGAAACTTTGCTGAAATCTCCTATTATTTCCAGTAGTTTTCTTGTGGATTCCTTAGGGTTTTCTGTGTATAAGGTCATATCATCTGCAAATAGAAATACTTTGACTTCTTCCCTACCTGTTTGGATGCCCTTTATTTCTTTTTCTAGCCTAACTGCTCTGGCTAGGACCTCCAGCACAATGTTGAATAACAGTGGTAATAAAGGGCATCCTTGTCTGGTTCCTGTTCTCAAGGGGAAAGCTTTCAAAGTCTCTCCATTCAGGATGATGTTAGCTGTTGGTTTAGTGTAAATACGCTTAATTATATTGAGGAATTTCCCTTCTATTCCTATTTTGTTGAGAGTTTTTATCATGAATGGGTGTTGGACTTTGTTGAATGCCTTTTCTGCATCAATGGATAAGATCATGTGGTTCTTGTCTTTTGTTTTATTTATGTGATGGATTACATTGATTGTTTTTCTAATGTTGAACCATTCCTGCATACCTGGTATAAATCCCACTTGGTCGTGGTGAATTATTTTTTTGATATGCTGCTGAATTCTATTGGCTAGAATTTTGTTGAGGATTTTTCTGTCAACGTTCATGAGGGATATCGGTCTGTAATTTTCTTTTCTTGTGGTGTCTTTACTTGGTTTTGGTATCAGGGTTATGCTGGATTCATAGAATGAGTTTCGGAGTATTCCATCTGTTTCTATGCTCCGAAATACCTTTAGTAGAAGTGGTGTTATCTCTTCTCTGAAAATTTGGTAGAATTCTCCAGTGAAGCCATCTGGACCAGGGCTTTTTTTTGTTGGCAGTTTTTTAATAACCTTTTCAGTCTCTTCTTGTTATGGGTTTATTTAGTTGTTCTACCTCTGTTTGTATTAGTTTAGGTAGGTAGTGAGTTTCTAGAAATTTGTCCATTTCCTCTAGGTTTTCAAATTTGTGAGAGTACAATTTTTCATAGTAATCTGTTATGATTCTTTTAATTTCAGTTGGGTCTGTTGTGATATCACCCATTTATTTCTTATATGGGTTATCTGCTTCCTCTCCAGTTTTTCTTTTGTCAGTTTGGCCAATGGTTTATCAATTTTGTTGATCTTTTCAAAGAACCAGCTTTTGATCTTGTTAACTCTTTCAATTGTTTCTCTATTCTCTATTTCATTTAATTCTGCTCTAATTCTTATTATTTCCTTCCTTCTGGCACCTCTGGGCTTCTTTTGCTGCTCTCTTCCTACTTGTTCCAGTTGTAGGGTTAATGCTTTGATTATGAGCTTTTCTTCTTTTTGGATGTGTGCATTTATTCTATAAACTGACCTCTGAGCACTGCTTTTGCTGTGTCCCAAAGGTTCTGGCAGGATGTGTTTTCCTTCTTATCTGATTCTATGAATTTCTTTATTCCATCCTTAATTTCTTCTATAACCCAGTAGTTTTTGAGCAAGGTGTTGTTCAGTTTCCATGTGTTTGATTTTTTTTCCTTGCTTTTTGTGTTGTTGATTTCCACTTTTATGGCTTTATGGTCAGAAAATATGCTTTGTAATATTTCGATGTTTTGGATTTTGTGAAGGCTTGCTTTATGGCCTAATATGTGGTCTATTCTGGGGAATGTTCCATGTGCGTTGGAAAAGAAAGTATACTTGGCTGCTGTTGGTGGACTGTTTGGTATATGTCTATGAGATCAAGTCAGTTGATTGTAGCATTTAGCTCTTCTGTGTCTTTGTTGAGCTTCTTTCTGGATGTTTTGTCCTTCACCGAAAGTGGCATGTTGAAGTCTCCTACTACTATTGTGGAGCTGTCTCTCTCTCTCTTCAGAGCTGTTAGAGTTTGTTTTCTGTATTTTGGAGCCCTGTTGTTGGGTGCATAAATATTTATTATAGTTATGTCCTCCTGGTGTATTGACCCTTTAATCATTATATAGTGTCCTTCTTTATCCTTTGAGGTGGATTTTACTTTAAAGTCTATTTTGTCAGAGATTAATATTGTCACTCCTCCTCTTTTCTGAGTGTTGTTTGCTTGATATATTTTTTTCCATCCTTTGAGTTTTAGCCTGTTTTTGTCTTTAAGTCTAAGGTGCGTCTCTTGTAGGCAGCATATAGATGGATCATGCTTTTGTATTCAATCTGCCACTCTCTGTCTCTTTATTGGTGCATTAATTCCATTTACATTCAGTGTAATTATTGATAGGTATGAGTTTAGTGCTGTCATCATGATACCTCTTTTTGTGTGTTGTTCACAGTTTGTTTGTTCTCCTCAATTTTCTGTGCTGAGTTGTTTTTCTTTATGTATTTTTTTTTCATGTTTTTCTTTGTTGTAGATTTTGTGTTTGCTGGTCTTTATGTTTTTCTACTTTTTTATTTTGATTTGTAGGATTGTTAGATTCCTTTGTGGTTACCTTTATATTTACCCCTATTTTTCTAAGTTTATACCAGTCTTTTATAACTTTATATCACCTTACCTTCCCCTCCATATAGAAAATCAATGTCTCCATTTTTTAAGTCCCTCTTTTTTTTGTTTTAGTATTATCCTTTTTTACAGATTGATATCTGTTTCCCTATTTTCAATGTTTTAGCTTTGATGTATTTTCAATTTCCTTATCTGAGTCAATATCTGGTTGCTCTGTCCTGTGTTCTAGTCTTGCATTGTTAGCTGGTGTTATTGATTATGTAACCGTATGACTCCCTTTAGTATTTCTTGTAATTTTGGTTTGGTTTTTGCAAATTCCCTGAACTTCTGTTTATCTGGAAATGCCCTAATTTTGCCATCATAGTTGAGAGACAGTTTTGCTGGATATATAACTCTTGGCTGACAGTTATTTTCCTTTAAGCCTTTAAATATGTAATCCCATTGCCTTCTAGCCTGCATGGTTTCTGCTGGGTAGTCCCAGCTTATTCTAATTGACTCTCCTTTGTAGATGACTTTTGTTTTATCCGTAGCTGCTCTTAAAATTCTCTCTTTATCTTTGGTTTTGGTAAGTTTGACTATAATATGTCTTGGTGACTTTCTTTCGGGATCTACCTTATGTGGGGTTCGATGAGCATCTTGGATAGATATCTTCTCATCTTTCATGATATCAAGGAAGTTTTCTATCAACAAATCTTCAACAATTTTCTCTGTATTTTCTGTTATCCCCACTTGTTCTGGTACTCCAATCACTCGTAGGTTATTTCTCTTGATAGAGTCCCACATGACTCTTAGAGTTTCTTCATTCTTTTTAATTCTTTTATCCGATTTTTCCTCAAATAAGTTAGCATCAAGAGCTTTATCTTCAGTGTAACTAATTCTAACTTCTACTGCCTCAATTCTGCTCCTATGACTTTCTACTGAGTTGTCTAATTCTGAAATTTTATTGTTAATCTTCTGGATTTCTGATTGCTGTCCCTCTATGGATTCTTGCAGCTGATTAAATTTTTCATTATGTTCTTGAATAACTTTTTTAAGTTCCACTACTACTGTGTCTGTATGTTCCTTGGCTGTTTCTGCACTCTGAAGAATTTCCTTTTTTATTTCTAGAAGAGTTCTGTGTATTAATCTTTTGTACTCTGTCTCTGTTAATTCCAAGAAGTTCTCTTCCTCCAGAGAATTTATTGATTCTTTATTTTGGGAGCTTGCTGAAGCAATCATGGACTGCCTCTTTATATGACTTGATATTGACTGTTGTCTCCGAGCCATCAATAATTTATTATAATTTTATTTTGTGTTTGTTTAGTGAGACCTAGCTTCTTATTTTGTTTTGTTTTGATATGCCCAAATAGGCTGCTCATGTTCACTAGTTTGATTTTTGACACCTTTGGATCTCTAACGCCCTGTCACCAGGTAGTTAGTTTTGTAACTAAGTATGTGCACATAGGAGTCCGTTAAATTTTCCTATATGGGTTCAGCTCAGGTGTTCAGGCAGTCAGTCACCAAGTGTGTGATGCAGGATCTCACCCCCAGTTCTAGAGAGGCATGGGTGACTGGTGTAGGCACTGGACCCTGGCTGTGGTAGGGGATCATGCACTGAGCCAGGAAGGGGACTGATGGCTGCCAGTGAGAGTCTGAAAGGAAAGCAAGTCCCTGTTCTCTAGGGTGAGTATGTAGGTGAGTTTTGCAGCTTGACTATGAGCACCCCACTCTGTTGGCTGTAAAGACTCGAGGGCACCACTTTTTCTTGGACTCCTGTAGCAGGTGACTAGACGCTTCAGGTGCTACCACCAGTCCTCAAGCCCCTGCTGCAGATCAATAAAAGTACCTACTTAAGGGGCAGGGCTGTTTCAAGGGTCACAAATCTGCCAGTTCACAGCTGAAGCAGTTGAAGTTAAACTTCAATTGTTTGCCCTGTTGTACTGTCACAGTGAGGACTAACGCTGTTAAGTCTATACAGGGGTGAAAGGCACTCAGAGTCTACAGACCCCTGCTACCTGTGCCCAGAAAAGGAGCTGTGCTGACCCTGTGTTCCTGGCATAGGGGAGCCAGCAGCTTATTTGTTCCCTCTCCAAGGCCAGGAGAATGGGTCAGGGTGCCTTTTGGGATCTACTTCCAGCCCAGCAGACTCCTGTTGCAGAGCACAGAGGGAGGAGGTAAAAGGGAGAGAGGCTTTTCCCAAATGGGTTTTTTTTTTAATCCCCATGAAAGGGTGCATGCATGTACTTAGCTTCTTGGGAGCTGCTCTTCACTGGTTCGGAGTATCTAAGCAGAATCTCTGCTGCTGGGTCTCTCTCGATGTGGAAACTACTTCTTGAGTGCGTGCAGAGCACAGCTGTTTGCCTGTTTCACCATGGACCGGTGTGGCTGCGGCGCTGCAGTTTCTTCGCTGCAGCTCTGGCCCTCCTCACCTCTTCCAAACGGTCTCCCTCTCCAGTATGACTCAGATGGGTTTCTTAACCTTGCCTTGTTCAGGGCTCCCAGATAGTCACATAGAATCAAATCACTTGTTTTTCCAGGTCTTTGTTGTAAGAGGGATACAGGAAGCATCTAACTACTCCGCCATGTTGACCACATCTCCCCAGTATTTATATTGTTGAAAAAAGGTATTTGCAATGAAATAGTTGTTGGTCTTGCAAAATTCTATCGTGCTATCTCCAGCATTGTTTCTATCCCCAAAGCCATATTTTCCAACTGCTGATCCTTCTTAGTTTCCAATGTTCTCATTCCAATCACCAGTAATTATCAATGTGCATAGGACTTGTGCATAGGAATGGACAGTTTTAAGAGATTCAAAATCAGATGCTATTTCCCAAAATAAATACATCTGAGAAAGACTGTGCAGTCAGATTTCATCTGTTTTCACTTTTTAATTCTGCTGTCACAATGATCCTTCCTCCACTATGGAAGAAGAATAAGGAGATGAAGACCTAGCAGAACAAGAAAGAGAACAAGAACAAGAAGAACAACAAGACAGAATGAATGAACCAACGACCAAAATAAAGAAAGAAATAATCTATCTCCTGATTTGCTGTCCCAAATTTTTCTGAAGATATTGTCTTGATTATGTAGTGCTGCTATAACAGAAATACTACAAATGGATAGCTTTAACGAATAGAAGTTTATTCTCTCACAGTCCAATAGGCTAGAAGTCCAAATTCAAGGCATCAGTTCCAGGGGAAAGCTTTCTCTGTCAGCTCTGGAGGAAGGCCCTTGTCATCAGTCTTCCCTTGGTCTAGGAGCATCTCCATGCAGGAACCCCAGGTCTAAAGGATGCGCTATGCTCCCAGTGCTTCCTTCTTGGTGATATGAGGTTCCCAACTCTCTGCTTCCTTCTCTTTCCTTTTATCTCTTGTAAGATAAAAGCTGGTGCAGGCCACACTCCAGGGAAAGTCCCTTTACATTGGATCAGGGATGTGACCTGGGTAAGGGTGTTACATTCCACTCTAATTCTCTTTAACATAATCTAATCTTGCCTCATTAACCACAGGCAGAGATTATGATTTATGACACATAGGAAAATTACATCTATAACAAAATGGAGGGCAACCACAGAATACTGGGAATCATGCCCTAACCAAGCTGACACATATTTTGGGGGGACACAATTTAATCCATGACAGATACCTATTCATTTCCTTCTAAGACATCACAGAACACAGCATAGCAGAACGGTTAATTTCTTGAACTTTGGGGTTAGGGCTGAGTTCTATTCTCATCTCATTCACTTAAGAATTGTGTGACTTTATGTAAATTGCTTAACCTGTTGTTGTTGTTAGTTGTCACCTAGTCAATTCTGACCCCACGTGTGCATGGTAGAACTCCTCCACAGGGTTTTCAAGAATGTAACCTTGGGAAGCAGATCACTAGACCTGTCTTCCAGTGGGCGTCTGAGTGGTTCAAACCGCTAACCTTTTGGCTAGTTGTCAAGTGCTTAACCATCTCGCCACCCAGTGACTCTGTTGCTTAACCTACAAGGTTTCAAACTAGTCATAAGAAAGCTTTCCAAGGAATAAAATGTTACATCAATTTTAATATAATTAATCTTCTGATCTCCGAGTTCATGTTCTCTTTTATAAAATTGATCTTCCTGAGAAAACACTACAACTGGGGTGTAATTCAGCTTCTCCATTCTAAACTTTTACATGCATTTCTCCTGAGTGAAATACTGTGAATGAAAAACAAAAGGAGCATTGGTAAGAAACATTAAAAGCAATGAAGCTTTACTTCATCTAGGGGGAAATTTATACAAAATAAAATCTGACCCTTATCCATCATTTCAACTTAGAATTCAAAAGTAAGATGGTTGTTACAAGGAAACAGATTAACATGTTTATCTGAATTAAAAAATGAAGTAAATTTTTGTTTTTAAAGGAAGTAATTCCAATTTGACTGATTAGTTTGACAACGAGGACTGGCTTTTCCCATTGTATTTTATGGTGAATATTTTCCAAAAATTGAATGAACTAACTCTAAATCTGCAACTCCAAGTTTTGATCATTTATCACAATATTTTATTACCAAAGTTATTCTTGAATTAACAATGTTTAGACTTTTTGCCCTGTTTATATTAGGTTAAACAGGGTGTCTAGGTTAAGGAGTAAAAAACCAAAACCAAACCCGTAGCCGTCAAGTTGACTCCAACTCATAGCGACCCTACAGGACAGAGGAGAGCTGCTTCACAGAGTTTCCAAGGAGTGCCTTGTGGATTCGAACTGATGACCTTTTGGTTAGCAGCCGTAGCTCTTAACCACTACGCCACCATGGCTTCCTAAGGAGTAAAAGGTACAATTAATATTTTCATCAGTTTTGGAGAAATCTTATGATACACTTTCCAGAAATGTAAGAAGCGAATGATTCTACTTCCAGGTGTCATTTGAAAGTCAGATTATTTTATAATCTTTGCTTTTATCAAATATGCAAGACATAATTAAATTATCAGTTGATACAGCATAAAAAGTAATGATGGATCACAGTGATTTTTGGTTTAAGATTTAGTAGGATTTCAAGAAAATGTGCTTCTTAAGCTCTACTATATGCCACTCATTTTGTTAGAGGCAGATAATATGACAGTGAACAAGATAGTCATGACCTTGCTTTCATGGAAATGACATTCTTACAGAAAGAATAGATGTTAAACAAGTAATGACAAGTGTGATGAGTTTCACAGAGCAAAAATAAAAGTGGGTGTGAAAGCATGGAGGAAAGGGGTATAACCTGGAAACCCTGGTGGTGGAGTGGTTAAGTGCTATGGCTGCTAACTAAGAGGCTGGCAGTTTGAATCCACCAGCCGCTCCTTGGAAACTCTATGGGGCAGTTCTACTCTGTCCTATAGGGTTACTATGAGTTGGAATCCAACAGCAACTGGTTTGGTTTGTATTTTTTATAAGATTAGAGATAGACTAGTGAACAAACATGTCACAACATCTATTTTTATTGTCTAAAGGGTAGAAATATGCATATAACACATGTATATACATAATTTTTATAAATGTATATAAACACAATTAAATTCTTAAAATAGTATGTGCAGGCATCTCTGTGTGTGTAGTGTGTGTGTGTTTTGAGACTTGGTGCTGAAAAAAAATCAAATGAAATATTGAGCAGATACAGTGTTGAAACCCATGTACTAGACCCTTTGGAAAATTTTTGGAAAATGTCAAATATGTTGAAAACCAACTCTCCTGTGTAATAAGTTCCTCCAAAATCTGAGCGATGAGCTACAGTTTATAGCATTATCTCTCAGTAAAATACATGCCCACATTTCCCTAGAATGTGTACACAAAGCTTCAGTGAATTTAATATTGTGAAGCATACCAAGCTTGCTTTTAATTCTGCAATCTCCCCTTTTTTCCCTCCAAAAGCTATTCTAGGTTTTCAATCCATGCTCAATGAAGCAATAGTATAAAGTTCAGGGCCATTGTAGTCAGGTAGACTGTTTTGATTTTCTGTTTCACCAGTTACTGAATATGTGATCTTAGGAAAGTTATTTAACTTCTCTTTCTTAATATCTTCAGAATCAGAGCAAAACTCAGATAAAACTACCTAACTCACAGGGTTATTTTAAGCCTTAAGGGAGATAAAGATGTTAACATAAGGCAACCGAGATCTCCCCAGGCTGGCGAGAGCGCCTCCTTGTCCCACGGCTTCGGGAACCCAGCGGCAGCAAGGGCTTCGGTGTCTGGCTCGATTTTTCACCTGAGCAGCAGGCCTCGGGCTCCAGGAGAAGGAACCCCAAGCCCACTAACAGCCGCCCGCTCCCCAAGGGGCCACCACTCTCTCTGACACTCTTGCTCTCGGTCCGAGGACCAGAATGGCCTCAGCCATCAGGTGGAGTCTCAGTCAAAGCTCCAGAAACCAACCCTACCTCTCCCGCTGGCGGTCTCGCTCTCGAAAGCCGCCTTCTGGGCAC
This sequence comes from Dugong dugon, assembly GCA_030035585.1. Classification (NCBI taxonomy): domain Eukaryota; kingdom Metazoa; phylum Chordata; class Mammalia; order Sirenia; family Dugongidae; genus Dugong; species Dugong dugon. Next base: position 111,542,380 of record CM057468.1, on the reverse strand, counting down.
TAGGGCCCCCACGTCGCGTTTGCTTCCTCCTCCGCCTATTACCCTATCACCCCTACGGGGACGACAAGCTGTGGCCCAGCCACCTGGACAAGGAGAGGGAGGAGAGCCTGTGGCAGAAGAGATTAAGTGAGAGAGAAAGGATTGGAGAATTGGGAGCTCCTGAAGTATGGGGATTTTCTCCGGAGAACCTTGTACCCGACTCTGATGAACATACACCAGTAGAGGATGAAGAGCCAAAGAAAAGCACTACTTCAGCTTCTACTTCAGAAGGAGAAAAAAGGAAAAAGAAGTCTAGTCATTCGAAAGGTTAAAAGAAAGGAGAAAAAAAATCATCCAAAAGAAAACACAAGAAGTATTCTGGTGACAGTGACTCTGATTCTGAGACAGACTCTCTTGATGAAGATACAAAAAGAAGGGCAAAGAAAGCAAAAAAAAAAAAAAAAAGGAAAAGAAGAAACGCAGATTGAAGAAATACAAGAAAAAGAAATCTAAGAAGAGAGCAGTGATTCAAGCTCTAAAGATTCCCAAGCAGAGTTTCTGGAGATCTCTGGAAGGATCAATCAAGGCCTGAAGAACCCTCAGATTTAATTGGACCAGAGGCTCCAAAAACACTTGCCTCTCAAGATGATAAACCTTTTGAACTACGGCCAAGCTCTGTTACCTGGCAAAGGTGCAGCTATGGCTGAATATGTGAAAGCTGGAAAATGCATCCCACGAAGACGTGAAATTGGCTTGACAAGTGAAGATATTGCATCATTTGAATGCTCAGGTTACCTAATGAGTGGTAACAGGCATTGCCAGATGGAGGCTATGTGTCTGTGAAAAGACAACCAGATCTATAGGGCTGATGAGAAGAAAGCCCTTGCATCTTTTACCAAGAAGAGAGACAAAAAAGAGAAAACAAGATTCTGGCCAGTTTTCAAGAGCTGGTATCCAGAAAGACCAAAGGGAAGGAAGACAAATAAGGATTTTCTGATTGTTTAGCAGACATATTTAACAACAAAAAACAGTTTGTGTTCCACACATACACAAAAAGGTTATTATGTTTTAAAAGAGCTTTGCAGTTATACTGTGCCTTCTAGTTAATTATTTCAGTCCTTCAATAGAAAGCTGCTTAGTGATACAACTTTAACAAGTTCTTTGGGCTATTTTGCATTGACCATAACTTTCTGATTTGAAAATCCAAATTATGGATGAGATCCTACTGTACTGGGGGAGGTGCCATGGAGGGAAAGTGTCGATGAGATAAGAAACTTAAATCTCATATTATGGGACAGTGCTACTATTAACTCTGCATGACTCATGCCTTACCCACCTCAACTGAACTTGTGAGAAATTATCCTTCCTCTGTTTTCAGTGTGTTATAAATGGACTTGATAAAACATATGGGAGACCACTTTTGTTAACAAAATTAAGGCATTGCTGAAAAAGGCATATCTGAAATTTGAAAATCGACCTGTATAATACAATATATAGGCTTCCGTGAAAGTAATGTATTTTGCTTTTAGTCCCTACCTCTACCACAAAACCAACAAACAAACCAAAAGCAAACTAACCCACAAACTTGTTGAATTGAAAATGTTAACATTCGTTTTAAAAATTATAAGTTACTTAAAAACAGGTCTTTCAAATATAAAATCTTGGGAAGCCTACAGTTGTGCTAATGTAAGTACATTATTTCCATCTAAGCTGTGCTTTGATGATAGGATAAAATCTCAGAAGGAAGGGAATCAACTATGGTCAGGAGTTTGATAGGGGAAAATATAATGGATCAGTATTTTTACTTAGTTGTTTCATAAGATTGAAGCTAAAATGATATTAAAATATTTTTAAGTCTGTCCTTTATGTAATAAACAGAGTTCATTTTAAAGTGTTAAACCATCCAGTTTATTCTTTTTATATCTGTCATTCAGTTTAATCTTTAACATTGTGTAGAATTCCCTCACTTTATCACTTTTTTATGGCTATTATTGACTTTTAAGTTTGGGAGAAATAGAAAACACAGATTATGAAACCACCAGAAAGAAAAAAAAAAAGTATGTTAAACATGTCTATCATATAAACCAGTTGCCACTAAGTCGAATCCAACTCATGGTGACGCAATGTGTGTCAAAGTAGAACCGTGCTCCATAGGGTTTTTAAGGGCTGATTTTTCTGAAGTAGCTCACCAGGGCTTTATTCTGAGGTTCATCTGAGTAAATTCAGACTTCCAACCTTTTGGTTAGCAGCTGAGCACATTAACCATTTGCACCATCCAGGGACTCTGTTCATCATATAATTGTCACTAAACACATGTGAGACCCCTTACCCTTTAGATTTCTTTTTAATATTAATATAGACTGTTTAATATTACTACCTGAACCTAAGTCAATATGTTCTTGCATTTTAATCCTGAAGTCCAAGAGCAGAATTAAAAGCCATGCCATGTGTGAAAAAGGTGTCAGAACTCAGTGTGTGGATAGAGAAAATTTGGAAAAATAGAGGAAGGTCTTAACTGGCTCTTCTAAACTCAAATAATAAAGATCATTGTTTATTCTGCCACTTTGGGAGACCTTGTGTGTATGGTAGAGATATTCAGATTGCTTCCCTAACAGTATACACACATACACACACACACAAATACACATACATACACATACATATGCAGAATTGAGAATGGATAGGGTCCACACATTTATCTTCAGTCACAGTGACCCATTTTCCAAGATTTCCCCTAAGTTCTTTTTTTTTTTTTTAACGTATTTCTTCTTTTTTTTTTTTTCAGTGTGCTTTAGGTGAAGGTTAACAGGGCAAATTAGTTTCTAATTAAGGAAATAACACACATAATGTTTTCTGGCATTGGTTGCCAACCCCGGGATATGTCGACACTCTCTCCTTCTTGACCTTGGGTTCGCCATTTCCATTCATCCAGCTTTCCTGTCCCTTCCTCCCTTCTCGTCCTTGCCTCTGGCCTAGTGTGCCTATTTAGTCTGTATACATGGTTGACCTACGTGTATTATTGTCTGTGTTATAGGCCTGTCTAATCTTTGACTGAAAGATGAACCTCAGGAGTGACTTCACTATTGAGTTAAAAGCGTGTCTGGGGGGCTTATTCTCAGGATTTCTCCAGTCTCCATCAGACCAGAAAGTCTGGTCTTTTTTGTGAGTTTCTATTTTGTTATACACTTTTCTCCAACTGTGTCTGGGACTCTCTATTGTGATCCCTGTCAGAGCAGTCAGTGGTGGTAGCCAGGAACCATCTAGTTATGCTGGACTGTCTGGTGGAGGCTGTGGTAGTTGTGATCCATTAGTCCTTTGGACTAATCTTTCCCTTGTGTCTTTGGTTTTCTCAGTTCTCCCTTGCTTCACACAGGGTGGGACCAGTAGATGTATCTTCGATAGTCGATCACAAGATTTTAAGACCTACTCACCAGAGTAGGATGTAGTACATTTTCCTTGTAAACTATATTATGTCAGTTGAGCTATATGTCCCCTGATACCATGGTCCCCAGCCCTCAGCCCGGAAACTCTGTCCCTCAGGGAGTTTGGATGTGTCTATGAAGCTTCTATGACTTTGCCTTGGTCAAATTGTGGTGGCTTCTCCAGTATTGTGTACTGTCTTACGCTTCACCAAAGTTAACATTTATCTATTATCTGTTGTTGTTGTTAGGTGCCATCGAGTCAGTTCTGACTCATAGTGACCCTGTGTACAACGGAACGAAACACTGCCCAGTCCTGCACCATGCTCACAATTGTTATGCTTGAGCCCCTTGTTGCAGCCACAGTGTCAATCCTTCTTATTGAGGGTCTTCCTCTTTTTCGCTGACCCTCTACTTTACCAAGGATGATGTCCTCCCACGCGTCTGTCAGTTTGTTTTACTGTGGGGGCTTGCGTGTTGCTGTGATGCTGGAAACTATGCTACCGGTATTCAGACACCAGCAGGGTCACCCATGGTGGACAGGTTTCAGCTGAGCTTCTAGACTAAGACAGACTAGGAAGAAGGGCCCGGTGGTCTACTTCTGAAAAGAATTAGCCAGTGAGAACCTTATGAACTTATCTATTATCTAGTTAGTGTTTTTCTGTCCCCACCCCTCCCTGACCTCATAACCATCAAAAATTGTTTCTTTCTGTGTGTAAACCTTTGCATGGGTTTTTATAATAGTAGTCTCGTACAGTATTTGGCCTTTTGTTATTGATTTATTTCACTCAGCATAATGCCCTCCAGATTCATCCATGTTGTGAGATGTTTCTCAGATTCATCATTGTTCTTTATCATTGCGTAGTATTCTGTTGTGTGTACATACCATAGTTTGTTTAGCCATTCATCTGGTGGTGGGCATTTAGGTTTTTTCCATCTTTTTGCTATTGTGAATAATGCTGCAATGAACATGGGTGTGCATATGTCTATTCTTGTGATGGCTGTTATTTCTCTACGATATATTCCTAGGAATGAGAGTGCTGTATCATATGGTATTTCTATTTCTAGCTTCATAAGGAAGTGCCATATTGTTTTCCAAAATGGTTGTACTGTTTTACGTTCCCATCAGCAGTGCCTAAGAGGTCCAATCTCCCTGCAGCCTCTCCAACATTTGTTATTTTCTGCTTTTTTGATTCATGCCAGTAATGTCAGGGTAACAAGGTATCTCATTGTAGTTTTTATCTTCATTTCTGTAGTGGCTAGTGATCATGAGCTTTTCCTCATGTGTCTGTTAGCTGCCTGAATGTCTTCTTTGGTGAAGTGCCTGTTCATATCTTTGCCCGTTTTTTAATTGGATTGTTTATCTTTTTGTTGTAGACATGTTGGATTTTCCTGTAGATTTTAGAGATTAGACTTTTGTTGGATATGTCACAGCCAAAAATGTTTTCCCAGTCTGTAGATTCTCTTTTTATTTTTTTGGTGAAGTCTTCTGATGAGCATAATTGTTTAATGTTTGTAAGATCCCAGTTATCTTGCTTATCTTCTGGTGTTTGTGTATATTTAGTTATGATTTGCATCCTACTTCTGCGTGTATTAGGACCTCTGGCCTTGACCCTACTTTTTTCTTTCATGGTCTTTATAGTTTTTGGTTTTACATGTAGGTCTTTGATACATTTTGAATTATTTTTTGTGTATGGTGTGAGTGTGGGTCCTGTTTCATTTTTTTACAGATAGATATTCAGTTTTGCCAGCACCATTTGTTAAAAAGACTGTGTTTTCCCCATTTAATGGACTTTGGACCTTTGTTCAGGTGACCATAGGTGGATAGATTTACATCTGGGTTCTAGATTCTGTTCCACAGGTCATTGTGTCTGTCGTTATACCAGTACCAGGCTGTCTTAGGCTGGGTTCTCTAGAGAAGCAAAACCAGTAAAATAGAGAGAGAGAGAGAGAGAGAGAGATTTATATCAAGGAAATGGCTCATTCAGGTTTTAGAGGCTGTACATCCCAAGTCTGTGGGGCAGGAAAGAGGATCCTCCTGATTCATGTAGCTGCAGGAGCTGGTAAACCCAAGATCGGCAAGTAGGAAAGCAGTGCTGTTGCAGGCTTCTGCTGACTCACGTGGGCTCAGGGGTTGATGAACCCAAGACTGGTGGGCTGGAGAGCAGTGCTGTTTCAGGTTGTGAAGATCAACAAATCTCAAGATCAGCAGGCAAGACTGCCAGTAAGCTGCTAGCCCAGGTCCCAAGAACTGGAGGTCAGAAGAACAGGAACCAGCTGTAGGATCCAGAACAAGGAAAAGCCCCAGGAAGGCAATCAGGAAGGAACTAGGCAGAGGAGGGTGGACAGATGCAGGCTAAGGGGCCAGTGAGCCTCCCAGGCCCCGCCTTCACCGGTACTACTAAGTAGATTCCATCATGGAGGTGATCACATATCAAATGTCAACAAGAAAGTGATCACAACATTATATAACTGCCAAAACACTGAGAATCACGGCCCAGCCAAGTTGAATCTTAACCATCACATAGGCTATTCTGACTACCATAGCTGCATAGTAGGTTCTGAAGTCAGGTAGTGTGAGGTCTCCTACTTTGTTCTTCTTCAATAATACTTTACTTCTGTGGGGCCTCTTTCCCTTCCACATAAAGTTAATGATTTGTTTTTCCATCTTGTTAAAGAAAGCTGTTGGTATTAGGATTGGGATTGCATTGTATTTGTAGATTGCTTTGGGTAGAATTGACATATTCACAATGTTGAGTCTACCTAATCATGAGCATGGCCTGTTTTTCCATTTATGTAGGTTTCGTTTGGCTTATTGCAGTAGTTTTTGTAGTTTTCTTTGTATAGGTATTTTACATTCCAGGTTAGATTTATTCATAAGTATTTTATTTTTTTAGGGGCTATTGTAAATGGTATCGCTTTCCTGATTTTCTTTTCATAGTTCTCTTTATTGGTATATGGGAATCCAACTGACTTTCGTATTTTTATCTTGTATCTTGCTACTCTGCTGAATCTTTCTGTTCGTTCCAGTAGTTTTCTTCTGGAGTCTTTTGGGTTTTCTATGTATAGTATCATATCATCCACAAATAGGGATAGTTTTACTTCTTCCTTACCAATTTGGATACCCTTTATTTCCTTTTCTTGCCTTATTGCTCTAGCTAGGACTTCCAGCACAATGTTAAATAGGAGTGGTGATAAAGGACATCCTTGTCTTCTTCCTGTTCTCAGGGGGTATGTTTTCAGCCTCTCTCCATTAAGAATGATGTTGGCTTTAATAATTCTTTTAAGTTTAGTTTGGTTTTTACATAGTCCCTTAATTTCTGTTTGTTCGGAAATGTCCTAATTTTGCCATCATATTTGAGTGAGAGTTTTGCAGGATATATTATTGTTGGTTGGCAGTTTTTTTCTTTCAAGGTTTTATATATGTCATGCCATTCTCTTCTTGCCTGCATGGTTTCTGCCAAGTAATCAGAGCTTAATCTTATTGTTTCCCCTTTGTACGTGACTTTTCATTGTTTTTCTCGAGCTGCTCTCAGGATACTTTCTTTGTATTTGATTTTGGTGAGTGTGATTATGATATGTCTTGATGACTTTCTTTTGGAGTCTATCCTATATGCAGTTAGTTGAGCTTCTTGGGTAGTCAGTTTTTCATCTTTTATGATATTAAGAAATTTTTCTGTCAGTAAACGTTCAATGATCCTCTGTGTGTTTTCCATTTTCTCCCCCTGTTCTGAAACTCCGATCACATGCATATTTTTGTTCTTGATTGTATCCCACATAGTTCTCAGGTTTTCTTCATTCTTTTCTCTGATTTTTCTTCAAACAAAGTGGTATCCAAAGATGTGTATTCGGTTTCTTTGATCTCGTCTTCAGTTGTTTCAAATTGCTCTGAAAGTCTTCTATTGCATTGTCCTCTTCTGAAATCTTGTTTTTCTTTTGGACTTCTAATTGCTGTTTTTGTATGATTTCTAATGTTTATTTATTTTTGACATTTTGTTCTTATATTATTTTCCTGAATTCTTCCAGTGCTTTGTCTGTATTTTCCCTGATTTTGTCTATTTTTTCATTATTTTTTTCTGTGTTTTCCTTCATCTCTTTCTTAATCTCTTGGAGAGCCCTGAATATTAGACTTTTGCTTTCTCTATCAGGTAGTTCCAGTGCCTTTTCTTCTACCAGAAGGTCATCTGATGTTTTATTTTTGTCGTTTACTGGAGCCATCCTGACTTGTTTTTTTTATATGTTTTGATATTGTCTACTGTCTCTGAGACATTCAGGAATTATTTTCTTTGTTTGATTGTAGGTTTGTTTGTTTCGTTTTGCTTTTCTGTTTTATTTGGTTATGTCTGGGTGAGCAAGTGGAACCCTGGTGGCACAGTGTTTGAGAGCTCAGCTGCTAATCAAAAGATTGGCAATTTAAATCCACCAGCTGCTTCTTGGAAACTGTATGGGGCAGTTCTACTCTGTCCTATAGGGTTACTATGAGCTGGAATCGACTCAGCAGCAGTGGGTTTTGGGGAGTTTTTTTGGGCAGGGTGCTGGGTGTGTTTTTTTGCTTGCTCATCTGTGGGCATGATACTTCTCACCAACTTGTCCAGGTGGGCATAGCCAGTCACTCAACTATGGTGCAACAGGGCAGGTCCAGCAGTGGGGCCGGGAGAGGGGGCGGATCGGTCATTTGAAGCATGAACTGGAGCCAGCAGGTGGGGCCAAGGGGCACAGGGCAGGCTCCAGGTATTGGGCGTCCATGCAAGTGCTGCGAGGGAGTGTGGTACTTTGCATGCAATGCAGAGAGGCAGGATGGAAGGGAAAGGATGTGATGTGTGGAGCTAAGTGGGAGAGAGAAAGAAGAGAGAAACTGAAGCAAAAAAATGAAGAAAAAAATATGTAAGTAAAACAGCCACACAGTGTAAGTTGGTGGGTGGGGGCAGGGAAGACCCAGAGAGGCCATGTGCCAGTGGCTCTCTAGCCCAGCAGTGTGGCTCAGCCTTTTGAGAAGGGGCAGGGCAGCACATGGGGCTAAGTAGGTGGTAGTAAGGAAAATAAAGAAGGGAAAGAGAGAGAAGAAACAAACCCTCCCAAAAAAACAAAAATAACACCACCAACAAAATAAATATGGTGCTTAAGGAACTGGCTGTTGGGTGTGGAATGGAACCAGGGTGGCGGCAAGCTGGTGTCTCTTTCACCAGGTGGCACAGCATGGCCCCTCAGGAAGGGGCAGAGGCAGCACCGGGCCTAGGTGGGAGGGAGAAGGAAAAGGGAGAAAGGGAAAGATAAAGAAAAATAAAAAATATGACGCTGAGGGAGCCAGTGGGTGGGGACGGGGAAGACATGGTGTCTTAGTCATCTAGTGCTGCTATAATAGAAATGCCACAAATGGATGGCTTTAACAAAGAGAAATTTATTCTCTCACAGTCCAGTAGGCTACAAGTCCAAATTCAGAGTGTCACCTCCAGGGGAAGGCTTTCTCTTCTTTGTCAGCTCTGGATGAAGGCCCTTGTCATCAGTCTTCCCTTGATCTGGGAGCATTTCAGCACAGGAACCTCGGGACCAAAGGACACACTCTGCTCCCGGCATTGCTTTCTTGGCAGTGTGAGGTCCTCTTGTCTCTCTGCTCACTTCTCTCTTTTACAGCTCAAGAGATTGCCTCAAGACACAATCCAGTCTTGTAGACTGAGTCCTGCCTCACTAACACAACTGCCGCCTATCCTCCGTCATTAACATCATAGAGGCAGGATTTACAACACATGGGAAAATCACTCAATACAGGGAATCATGTCCAGTCAAATTGAAACACACATTTTTTGGGGGGGGGGACATAATTCAATCCATGCCACATGGGGAGGCTGTGTGCCAGTGGCTCTCTAGCCGAATAGTGTAGCACAGTCCATTGAGAAGGGGTGAGTGCAGTGCATGGGGTTAAGTGAGTGGGAGAAAGGAAAGAAGGAAGAGAGAGAGAGAAAAGAAACAACAATAAAAAAAAATATGATGCCGAGGGAGCCAGCCAGTGATGACTCTGCAGGCCCGGGGAGGCTGTGTGCCAGTGGCTTTCTAGCCGAGTGCTGCAGAATGGCCCATCAAGAAGGGATGGGGGTGGCACATGGGGCTAAGTGGGTTGGAGAAAGGAAAGGAAGGAAGGGAGAGAGAGAGAGATAAGAAATGAAACAAACAAACAAAAATATGAGCTGAGGGAACCAGTTTTTGGGACAGAGGGTAGGGAAGCATGGACCCAAGGAGGCCATGTGCCAGTGGTTCTCTAGCTTCGCAGTGTGGCTTGGCCCATCAAGAAGGGGCAGGGATGGCGCATAGGGCAAGATGGGCAGGAGAAAGGAAAGGAAGGAATGGAGTGAGAAGAAACAAAAAAATATGGCGTTGGGGGAACTGGCCATTGGGGGTGAGCAGACCCAGGGTGGCAGTGAGCCACTGTCTCTCTGGCCAAGCAACCATGGCCCACTGGAAAATGGTGGAGGCAATGTACAGGGCAGATGAGTGGGGGATGGGAAAGCATGTAGCCCTGGTCCTTGGTGGCTGTGGTCCAAGATGATGAATCCATGGCAGATTAGCTGGCAGGGGACCTCCACTCTGTATCTCTCCTCTTTCTCTGATGTCTGTCAGTTTCTTCTTCCATTTGGTGCTTGACTGAGTTTTTTATCCTTTCATTTGATGCTTAGGGTTCCAGGATTGACATTTGTATCTGTTTTACTCAGTTTTGGGGGTCTTTGCTGTAGAGGGACGCCATGGTGCATCTGTCTATAGCACCGTGTTGGCTCTGCCACTCCTCTAATTTCTCTAAGGCCTTGAGCAGTTGAGGTAGTTTTATTTTCTTGCCTGGTTCATTAGTTATTTCTGATCACCTGAAATAGCTCTGGGGGAAAAAAATGGTAGGGAGAACCTTATTTCTGATAGTATAGTTTCCTTCTAACTAAAATGAAACCTATTGCTCAAGTCACAGAGATAGCACAAACACAGAAACTTGATTTCCTGAGGTGACTCAATGCAGCAGCTAATTTATTTTCAGACCTGTAGAGGTACAATGTAAACGAGTTCATCAAAAACTTAAAGTGACCCTCAAAAAAGTCAGCATGTTTGATCTGGAAAAAAATATTGTCCTTCTTATGAGATTGCAGTTACTTCCACCATATGTTTTTATTTATACAATTACTCAGAGAACAGAAATAGATAATTTTTAATCATGGCAAAAAAGTAGCAGTAGCATTAAAAAGTAAGTTATTTGTGAAACAGTAAAGTAGCCTGGGTTTATGGAGAAATAGCTGGAGGATGAAGATATTATTTTTCTGAACTATCAACTGAAGCCCATCTGTGCTCCACTGTCTGATGATGTCTTAATTCTCAACCTCATTATCAAAGGCTCTCAGCAAAGGTCATCAAACAGACAAAGCCATTTGTTAGACTGAGATTAGGAAAAATAAGCATGAGTCACAGCATTGTTCTCTCCCGGTCCAGAGGAGTGGAATGTATAAATTCTTCTAAAAATTATTGTGTATTAAAGCAATAAAGTCATTCATCCCAGAAAATGTCTTACTTCCTTTGCCCAATGTGTTTTAAGCTTTTTCATCTCTCACTGCATTTCATTTTAAAAGTAAAAAGGCCCCTGAACAGAAATGACAAAATGATAAAGATCTATTTTTATATAAAAAAGATAAATGCATTAAGATTTGTTTTTTCATTTTCGAAGCATTGTTCCTTTTTTAGTAAATATTGGACAAAAAAATCACATAGAAGGATCAGCCTTAGAAAGAGGAGCTTTAATTGTGGAACACGCAGATTCCTAGGTAAGCAGAGTGCCTTTGTTGAGAGTGATTTAAAACTCTTCCATGCACAATTCAGGAACTAGTCTCCCGAGGAGAACACAAGGCTCCCAGGGTTCTTACACAGCGTCTCCCTTTGGGGTATATTAACGAATGGCCCCTGCTGGGTAAGGAGCTATGAGATAAGATGCCCTGAGATTTCTAATGTCAGAAAACCAGTGATATCACTGCCCTAAAACAAGAGAGGACATAAAGACGAAAAGTACTTATATTTGCCCTTAGGAGAGTAGGCTACTGAGAACGTAGTGAAATGTCCCTGCCACAACACTTAATATCATCTGATATGAGCAAGTAACAGTATTTTAAAGAGGTTTAAGAAATTAAAATCGCAAATGGAGCCCATAGAAGAATCATGTAGGTAAATATGCCATATCCCTTCTTCAAAGGATAATAACGTTAGTTCATTTGTTCAATTTTTCATTCATTCACTTACCAATTCACTGAATACTAGATACGTATCCAGCACTATTCTGGAAACTGGAGGACATCAGTGAAAAAAGCAGGCATACTTCTTGCCCTCATGTAGCCTATATATTCTTAGAGGGAAAGGGGAGAGAAATAAATAAGGTAAACATATTGACAACTAAGTGAACAAGATAGTTGTAATTGTAAAGACTATAAATAAAATAAATAAGGAAAGAAATAAAGAACAAAAGGGACTGGGAGCATTTTCTGAGAAGGTGGAATTTTAATTGGAGCATGAATTACACCAAGGAGCCTGGAACAGGGGGAGAAATCCAAGCAGAAGAAATAGCAGTTTAGTGTCTTTAAGAAAGAGTCAGTGTGATTGGAGCATACAGGCTAAAGGAGACTAGATAGAAGACAAGGTGAGACACAATCAGTCAGGAACTTGAAGATCATAAGGAAATTAGATTTTAAGTCCAGTGACATGTAATTGTAGAATTATAAGCAGCAAAATGGCATGATTTGATTTAGGCTTTTATAAAAATAGTCTGGCTAGAGAATGGAAAATGGATTCTAGCCAAGCAAAGGAAGCAATGAGAGCAGTTGGGAGGTAGCATACCAATCCAGATGAGAAATGATCGTGACTGTAATAGAGTGATAGCAATGGAGGTGGTTAGAGTGTGGCAATTCCTGGAGACCTGGACATGGACTGGAAGTTGATGTAGGGAAGAAAAGAGGTCAATCCAAAATGATCCCTAGGTTTTTGGCTCAAGTAAATCAGTAGGTGGTGGAACCATTGCCTGAGATGGGAAAATGTAGAAAGAAACATATTGTGTTGGGAATGGGAATGAGGGGTTTTCGTTGTCAGTATTAACTTTGAGATGCCTAAGAGACATCCAAGGAGCCCTGATGGCACAAGGGTTAAGCGTTCAGCTGCTAACTGAAAGGTTGGCAGTTTGAACCCACCCAGTGGCTCCACAGGAGAAAGATCTGGCAATCTGATCTCATAAAGATTACAGCCTAGAAAACCCTATGGGGCAATTGTACTCTGTCACATGGGGTCATTATGAGTCAAAATCGACTCAATGGTACCTAACAACAAAACGAGACATCCAAGCAGAGATTTCAAATGAGATGTTGGCTATACCAGCCTAGAGTTCAAAGAAAGGTGTGAATTGTAGATATAAATCTGAAAGTCATAGGCATACAGCTATTATTTAAAGCCGTGGGACTGGATGCTGATGTAAGGAAAGATAATAGAGGACCAATTACAGTTTGATCAAAAGAAGAGGAGAGAGAGCAAAAGAAGCCAAGAAGGAACACGAGTGAGAAAGGAGAAAAACTAAAAAAAGTATGGCGCCATGAAAGTCAAGAGAAAAATGGTTTAAGAAGGAGAGAGAGTGGTTGTTGAATACTGACAAGTCAAGAAAGATGAGGACAGAGCTACAATAGAGGCAGTGGTGATTTTGACAGAAGCTGTATGAGTGGATTGGTGAGGATATGTATTAGTGAGGGATGGTTGGGATATGCTGTGGTAACATATACCAAATATCAGTGTCTTAATAAAGGTTTATGTCTTAAACATGTAATGTCCAGAGGAAGTTTGGCAGCCCTCATTTGTCTTGTACAGTGCCATTTTAAACAAACGGCCTGCAAAGATGTTACATCAGAGGAGCGTTGAGTCAGGGGGAAGGTTTTGCATGGAATATTTTTAAGAGCTTGAATTGGAAAATGTTTACACCCCTTCGACCCACATTGGCCAAAATCCAATTACTCAGCAAGGGAAGTTGGAAAATACAGGAGTGACCATGGCTATTTGGTGAGCACCAACAGTGTCTGCTACAGGATGAACACTTGATTGACTGGACTCAAGGGAGAATGAAAGGTGATAAATTAGACAGAGTGAATAGAGATGATGTAAATATCCTCCAGGTCATAAAGCCTTCCTTGATCCCACCCCCTCCTCAAACTACCAGCCCATATCTCTTTCCCCTTTATGTAAAATTCTTTGAGTTATTAACCAAGTTCAGCCTTGACAAAAATTTTGCTATGTGTCATATGCCAATGATATCATATTTGAGCAAAACTGGCATACGTATTTGCATACTATGTAGATTATATTTAAATAAATCTTAAATAAAATACTTAATATTGATAATGTTAAAAAGTGTCCTTTGGGATTGTTACATAATGAGCATTCTGCAACCGTAGACCAAAAACAGTTGATAAATTTTTTTCACTCTTGCTTTTGGTTTGAAACCATAATCAATAGCCAAAAATCTAGGAACAGCATCAAAGAAAAGTCAAAAAACACAGCATGAAATTTTGAGTATGGCATTTACCTTCACAACAAACTTGAGGTTAATAAAGGGAAAGATAATCAATATTTATAAGCTTTCCCTACGTGTCAGGCATTTTTATACATGTGTTATATAAACCAGACAATAATATTAATTACTTAGTATCAATGTCCCATTTGACAGATAAAAGTGAAGCTGTAAGATCAAATGCTAGTAAGTAACATGTTTGGGCTTTAAACTCAGCTAATCCTGACTCCAAAATCCATACTCTTTTCTACGCCATGATGGGTTCTATTCAAAGTTCCAGAGAATCATGGTGTAGGTCTATTCTATTTTGCAGTTCTAAGACCAATAGCTTCTACAAAATAGCTTTTGAGGAAAAATGCTTCTGTTAAAACTATACTTTAATTCTAATCATGACTTTTAATCTAAAGTTCAATCTTTTATCATTCAGCTGTTTTCAGAGCATCTCCATATGGGAATTGGTGTAAAATTAATGAGAGGATTTTCAAATCTTGCTAAGTTTCTTGTATGCTATCAGCCACATATTTTTTGAGCCAGCAGCAAACGGGAAGCTTATACAGGTAAAAATGTGAGATGTGGCAGCTGATGAATTTTAGGATTGTTTCTTGATGGAGTTGGCGACAGATGTGGCAATATGAAGGCTAATATCCACCATAGGAAGCTTTTTGCAAATTAAATTTCAGAAATTATATAAAGTACCAATAATTTTGTGTAAGTGTTCAGTATACTTGGCATAGTTGGTGAAGGACAGATAATGGTGAACAGGCAATCCCACCAGTTGGATAAAATCCTAAAGAAGACTCAAGCCTTTGAGACCTAGTCTTGGCATTGATTATTTCACTCCTTTCTTTCTTTCTTTTTAGAATAAATCTCTTTACAATAACAGCTAGACTGAATCTTTCTCTCTAGTGGTGTGTCCTCCATTCCATGTGACCTAATCTAAGTCTCAGACACACTAGCCGCATTGGCTATTCCCTGAATGTGCCTGCTTCTGAGCCCATCTCCACCTTCCCCATCTATACACAAACAAATCCAATGACATGTCCTTTTCCTCTTTCTCTGCCTACCTAAATCGTAGTCATTTTCAACATCCAGAAATAATAGTTCCTCTGTGAGGTCTACCCAGGTTTCTCCAGGAGGTCTATTCCTTTCTCTGCATTTACCAACTGTTGGCTGTGTACCTCCACATTAGCAATTATTTAATATATTGAAACTGGCAAATCTTTCACTCTCATGATACTGTGAGTTTCTGGATTATGAAGGTTGCTTTTACTTTTCTCTTCCAAGTGCCTGGATGTATAACAGATAGCATATGCAGTATATAACACAGAATAATCATTAAATGGATAAGTGAATGAATTTATTAATGGCCAGAAAGCATAACCCCCTTACAGCATTTAAATTTGGCTCTTATGTGCATTATTTAATGTAAATGAGGGACAATTATCTGGACAAAAGTAATTAACTAAACATATCCGTTAAATTAGCATACATTTATTTATTGGACACGTGCTACTGCAGGTGAGTGGGGATATTTTATTCCTTGACTTTATATAGACACAAACCTCAATTGTGTCTGTTAAAACATATTACATTCATTAAGTATTTTCCACTTAAATCCACTGAGACAAAATTCATGAAACAAACAAAAGAAAAGGCACAAACCAAATCCTGCAAATGGCTATATGTTTTAAAATGTTACATGATTGAAAGGGATATTTGGGGAAACTATTTGAATTTTTCATATACACTATCTATTTTAACAGTAAACTGCTCCTTGAAATTTTTACAAAGCCTAGGAGGTAATATAATGAATGACTATGTAGGCAATCAGCAGATGGTAATCCTCAGAGCTGTAAAAACAACTGGACATAATGACTAAGAATACTATTGTAAAATTGGCCCACGATTTTAATGATGAATACTGTAAACTTGGTAGGCCTGTAGGCTGACGAAACCAGCAAGATGCCTTTCCCTATAAGTTTGTAAATATAACTACTTATTTTATTGGGCTCTTCAATCCTGCTATCTAACTATTTTGCAGTTGCTAAGCAACCCTAGCAATTTTGTGGCGCACACACTTAAAAGGACAGAGGCACGAAAATGTGTTTGTTGATTTATTTATTTGAATGGAAATGATCCAGGTCCAAAATAAAATCTTCTCAATGTGACAGCTGGCACTGACTGGGTAACAACTTCTAACCTCACTGTGAACACTGTGAGGCATTTTTTTCTGATAAGGTAAACAGACCCCTTGATAGTCCCTTACTCCAGATGAACTTGTATACAATCATTTGTGGGAGGGGGGATTGCGTATGAATAGCTAAAGATAGATTTTGGCTTTGGAAGTTCATGTGAAGAAGTGTAGGTGGAGTGGAGCCCAGGGCCAGGACGTTTGTAGGACAATATAAAGCTTGAATTATTGCAACTGTATTACTTAGTGAGCAAACCAACCCATCAAGCTATGGAAGTTGTCACGAAATGTACTGAGGCATCCCGTTCCACTCAGGTGAGATAGGATGAACGGCAGAAAGAAGGAATCTGAGTCATAAAATCCTTGCTGCCTCAGGGTTGGAATGGACTCGGCTGCAATGGGTGTTAGTGGTAGCTGATCCAGAAGAAATGGGGGCATCGAATTGACCTTGGCCTCTTGTCAAAAAGAAAGAAATCACAGACGATTTCAGTTATAGACCAGAAAAAAAAAAAAAGCCACAATCAACCACAAAAACTCTGTTAGTATAAATACTATAATGATAAAGTGTACTTTATTCAATACATTTGTACTGTTTTTCCAATGGAATCATTCGAATTTTAGTGCATACAGGGAATTTATGTATCACATAGAGGAAAATACAGTATACTATTCAAAAGTACAAAGAACTAAAATTGTTATTTTTACTTTTTGGCTCTTGGTAGTGAATAGACTATTACAGTGAGTCACCTCACTCTTTCTCCTTCCCTGATTAGATGGTTAAGGAGCCCTGGTGGCACAGTAGTTAAAGCACTCAGCTGGTAACCTAAAGGTTGGTGGGTTCCCCACAAGTCACTCCCTGGGAGAAAGATGTGGTGGTCTGTTTCTGTAAAGGTTTACAGCCTTGGAAACCCTATGGGACAGTTCTCCTCTGTTCTGTAGGGTCACTGAGTCAGAATCAACCTGACGGCAATGAGTTTGGTGTTTTTAGTTTGATTAGATGGTTTTGTCAAGTGAAGCTAAGATATTAGAAATGATTTCAGCTCTTTCCTAAACTCTGTATCTCAGGCAGCACGCATGCATTTTATCCAGTTCTTAATTTTTACACTCTCTCTGCTCCTGAGCTGCCCCTCCCCCTCACAGCCTGTTTTAAAGAAAATTGCATTATTTGGTGATATTGTTTATGGCTACCATTTATTGAGGACTTGTTACATTAACAGAAGCCCAGAACTTTCTGCTTGCTTTGCCAGTGTAGTGAGAGCCTATGTGCATAGTTAAATCATGCAGAATCTTTGTTTCAGCAAGAAGCAGAAATGAATGAACCAGGTCAAAAGCCCAATCTTTTTTCTATGATAATAAGCACCACAGAGAAGCAATACGAGGCAATGGGGTAACTCTTTTACTCCTAAAACGTAAATTATGATTCCAATCACTTATCTGTTATTTTGCTGACATACTTTTCAACAGTGCTTAACCCAGACATAATCCTTGCTGAGAAACCTCAGACGTGTATACTATAAAGCAGACACACATTGCCTATTCCCATAACCTTTATAATTCAGCTTTTATAATCAAGCCTATATCATCACCTCATTCTCTATTTTAAACTGCAGACTGTCACTAACACAGTGTGGTCATCTTACCTATCCACTTGGGGTTTGAAAGTTAACATGGAAACTTTGGGAAAATGTACAGCAGAGAAATCATTGATGAATTTCAGTTTCTTGTAATACATGCATAAAAGTATACTTACAACTCAGATTGTCTCTGAGAACAGTTAGTCTGTTAGATAATTGAATTAATTAACTGTTTGACTGAATGTGTCAAGTGGCCAAATTCGGTCATGTGTTAGCACAAACAAAGAAATCATTTTTAAACATTTGAGTTTAGGTAAATTGATGTCTTTATTATATTTGTTGACGCCGTTGCTTAATATATTAGTTGAATTCCTGTAAAGTTCTATTTAAATCAAATTCTAGTAAATAAATGTAATAGAAAAATAATTTATTTGATGGCATTCTGTTCTTAATAGCTCTACAGAATAAATAATAATCTCCATTTGTTTTTTTTTTTTTATTTTTATGGTCTATTTCTGTTTGAAGGATGTAGCTTATATTATACAATTATTTGAACTTTATTAAGCAAACAACATAATAAACTGAAATCCAAGCTTGGAAACAAATGTATTCATTATCTACTAAAAAAATAAAGTTATTTGATTAGACCCTCCTCCCCAAAGCTTGATTTCATTTTGGACAGACCTGTTATCCCACAGAGGTTCAAATTGTGTTTCTGATGTTCAGACAGATGAGATTTTCACCTGACTCGAGAAGGTCTTGCTTTGCATTCACAAGGCAGTAAACACTTTTAGTAAGTGTTTAACTCAAATGAATGGCACTCACACAGGGACTTCCTGCGTTCCACTTGTATATCCCATCTTGCATTTATCTAAGTGCACTTACATAAATCTCCCTCTCTCTGGAATGAGCACTTCCCTTGAGAGGCTTACCTGAAATGCCAGCTCAACTGGAGCATGAAGCTCTATCTAGCTCAGCTAAAAATATTTAGCTGCTGTGTTAAAACTAATACTTTATTGATTTACAAGAAATATAAAGCAAAACCTGCTCATTAGCACCTATGTAGGTGTTATTCTAAGCTTTTATATGTTATTCAACACATTTTGTAATTTTGTCGACAAAGGGAAGGGGGAAAGAAACAGCAGAAAAAAATAAGATTATCACATGTTTAGGATTCAAATTATTCTGAAATAAGTACTTTTATGACAAAAAACTACTAATATTCAAATATCTAAAATAAATATTATTGTGCCTAAATATCTGAAAAGTAGCATATCTGTAATCTGCTAATCATTTACTCATAGCTCAGTATGAACTTCACATTTGAGGAGATTCTAAGTTTACAAGTTCTTATATGTGTTACCGTTCTGCTTTATAAATAAGGTTCACTGGTAGGTAAATGCAGGAGAAAGATGTGGCAGTGTGCTTCCATAAAGATTTACAGCCTTGGAAACCCTATGGGGCAGTTCTACTCTATCCTGCAAGGTCTCTATGAGTTGGAATTGACTTGACAGCAGTGGGTTTGGTTTTTTGGGGGGTAGATGAATGTATTATCATCTTGCAAGTTAAAATAATCCTTGATTTAGGGAATGAATTCTTAACAAGAAGTTAAATACAACCCACTCTCTTCTGATCACTTCAACAGACTTTCAGATGATAGGTACTAAATTATATGGGCTGAGCATCTTATGTGCTAGAGATTCTAGAGGTTCTCCCTTTCTAATATTCTTTTCAAAATGTTGTTTAAGTTTTGCTGCCTTGAATATCATAGATAGTAAGATATCCTCCAAGCTACGTCTGTTTTTTTTTTTTTTCTTAATTGCATATTGTGGTGTTGAGAAAGAAATGATTAAATAAGACTACAACAGACCCGATTGTAGTGTCTTGTTTTCTGAGAGCCGTAAGGAATGATTTCAGATATAAACATGAAATAGTTATCAAAATCCTCAACAACAAAGTCATCTTTAAAGTTGTACTGAAGCTGCTTTTCCAAGAATATAATCGTTGTTTCAGCCATAGTTGTTAACTTTCCTCACAATTCCTTTTTTTTGGATTCTCTAAGACATGATTGAATCTCACTGAGTGACAAAAACAAAAATGTGCTGTGCTCTCCATAGTTGGTGATAAATTATCTAGTGAAACTTCCCCCAAATTAAATTTTATATCATCTTAAATGGTCAAAATTCTCTCTTGGTAACACTGCTTTTAGTAGATGAAGTACAATGCTCTTCTGTGAATGAAATGAAGGGTTTATTTGGAACACTCTTTTGAAACTACTGATTTGGACTAAATTGTTGAAATACATATATTTATTGAATACCAAAAGGTTCTATATATTCAAATGTATTTAAATTCTTTTTAGGTTTTGAATGCAACAAATACAATAAGAGAAAGAAATGTCTCCCTCAAGGGTATCATTTTCACTGTATCTTTGAGGGAATCACAGATCCATTATTATTGATTAGGAAACAGTTTGTCTAAGAAAATAAAGGTCAAATGTGTTAATGAGAGAGTTATGAGATAATTTATTAGAAGGTTTTCTGAACTAGTCTTAAATGTGGATTTTGTGTATGAATGTGTATAAAATTTCTCTGGTTGGCATATTTCTTCAAAAATTCATACTTTGATGGTGCCCGGCTACTGGCACTGACTGCTTTGACAGGGATCACAACAGAGGGTCCCAGACAGAACTGGAGAAAAATGTAGAACAAAATTCAAACTCACAAAAAAAGACCAGACTTACTGGTCTGACAGAGACTGGAGAAACCCTGAGAGTATGGCCCCCAGACACCCTTTTAACTCAGTACTGAAGTCACTCCTGAGGTTCACCCTTCAGCCACACATTAGACAGGCCAATAAAATATACAATAATACACATAGTTCGACCTGTATATGAGACTAAATGGGCACACCAGCCCAGGGGCAAGGATGAGAAGGCAGGAGGGGACAAGAAAGCTGGACGAATGGAAATGAGGAACCCAAGGTCAAGAAGGGGAGAACGTTGACATGTCGCAGGGTTGGCAACCAATGTCACAAAACATTAATGAGAAACTGATTTGCTCTGTAAACCTTCATCTAAAGCACAATAATTTGTTTTTTAAATTCATACTTTAAAATTTATGCTTTAAAAAAATTTATTGGTCTCCTTTAGAGATGATAGGAAACCACTTTTTCAGTTATCAAGTCTATATTCTGTCTTTCCTATGTGAGCTGTTTTATAAGATAACCAAATAGTAGATGAGGGGGAGTTTCTCTTTATAGAAGTATCACACTAACAAATAAATACCCTTAATGAAGTAAATGTGTAGACATTGAGCATCTGTGCCTGTTAACAACACAGAGAGATCGACCAAAGATGTTATGCCTCCTCAAAAAACACAATACACCTGTGAAGTAATTTTGCCAAAAAAATTTAACCTAAGTGGAATTAAGTCCTTAGATCCAATTTGCAATACAGAGGATAGAGGAACATATTAGACTATACCATGGGGATACAATAAGCCCAGCCACACTGTGGGAAACTTCACAGTGTTGGTTAGATACCCTACTTGGGTTGACTACTCCCCCCATCCATCTCAATCTCTCTCTGTCTCTCTCCTCTGTGTTTTACTCAGTTTGTTTCTTCATTCTCATGTGGAGTGGTGAAAGGCAGATAAAATTTCTTGGGGATCACAGTTGTCCTAGATCCTCTGTTATCAATTCTTCATTACCACTACCTCCTTGTAAGAACTCTGTAATCACTGAAGAAAAGCCAAAATATACATTTCCTAGAATCCCCTCGGTGGTACAGTGGTTAAGAGCTTGGCTGCTAACCAAAAGGTCGGCAGTTCACATCCAAGCTGCTCCTTGGAAACGCTATGGAGCAGCTCTACTGTGTCCTATAGGGTCACTATGAGGAGGAATGGACTTCATAGCAATGGTTTTGGGTTTTTTTGTTTTGTTTTTTGCTAGAATCCCCTTTGCTTTATAGTTCTGGATTGTAGTTTGCCAGTGACTGATTCTCATACAAAATCTGGAGGTTGGAAGAGAAGGAGCACCCGTCATTCTCCAGAAGGAGATTCAGGCACACACATGAACAAAGATTCACATAGGCATCCTGGTTTGCCACTTCACCAAGCAGACTGAAGCAATTGGTGTGATTTTCCCAGAGTTTCTCCAGAATCTCAGCAGCTTCCAGGCGAGCTGCAGTGTCATAGCTGAGAAATCAGTGGTGGCTTCTCCTACCTTTCCTCCCTCAGCTCTTCCAACAGGTATAAGCACCTAATCATCTATATTAAAACCCTTCCTATCAGGAGCACCTAGAATGAATTCTGATTTTGTTTGTTTGTTTTTACTAAACCCTAATTGATATCACATCCCCTTTGGCTCCATAATCAGAGAAGAGAGAAATTCTTCCCTACTGGTTCTAGTTTTAAAACCCTGAAGAAGGATTCTGCACAGTTTGGGCTAAATGTCCATCCCTATACCAATCACTAGAACCAGAAAGATGGGTTATTATGATTAACTCAGTCTAACTGTCCAACCATGTGGCTGGCATGGGTGGTAGGTAGAATCAAGTAAATCCTTAAGAGAAGCCATAGTTAGATTGAAAGAAGAGCACGCCCCTGAAAGGGAAGTGGAGGTCTCAGAAAAAGAGGAGAGGAGGTAATGGGCAGAACCACATAGAAGATTGCCACTATATGCCTTGTCGTTGGAGTCCTCCTCCTCCCCCTATTTAGAAGTATGTTGTCCTACAGACGGTTCAAATTAGATATGGTAGAGGATTTATCCTATAGTGAAAGGCAGAATAGCCAGAGGAGAATCAAAGGGAAGCAAATAGAACAAGGCCAAAAGTGTAGGACTGAAAATCTACTAAGACAGACAACGCCAAGATATTAAAAGGAAAGGTATATCAAGACAAAAATGTAAGCATTCCAGAAAAGATCATCAGCCTTGCCTAATCATCCAACCAAAATAGCTCCCTCATCATAATCTATGTTCCTATCCTGCTTTGTGTTTATTCTTGTACTTCTATTATTATATCTTCATTTTTTCATATGTTTTCCTACTAGAATTCAAGTACCACGAGGCAAAGGACATTGTCAATTTTGTTCACAAGTCTATCCTCATTCTTGGAATAGACCCAACTAGGTATTCAATGAATACATAATAAACTGTTGAATAGTTGGTACGAATTGAGGTGGGGTAAGTTCACCTGTGAAAATTCTATTGATACTCTGCTCTTTTGTGGTGTAACCCATATACCAAGAGGGTGCTGACATTAGCTTGAAAAGTCTGGGAGAGACCTACCTTCATTTGACAGTGCTTAAACTTATTGAAAATATTATCATAAATGATCAGGCACTGTCCTCAAAAAGGAATCCCTGGATGGTGCCAACTGTTAACACACACGTCTGCTGACTGAAAGGCTACAGGTTCGAGTCCATGCAGAGGGACCTCAAAAGAAAGTTCAGGTGATCTACTCCCAAAAGATCAGCTATTGAAAATGCTGTGGAGCACAGTTCTACTCTGACACACATCAGGTCACCATAAATCAGAGTCAACTGGACAGCAGCTGGTGTTTGTTGTTTTTG
The DNA here is from genome assembly GCA_030035585.1 of Dugong dugon. Taxonomy (NCBI): domain Eukaryota; kingdom Metazoa; phylum Chordata; class Mammalia; order Sirenia; family Dugongidae; genus Dugong; species Dugong dugon. The sequence goes on along the minus strand of CM057468.1, from coordinate 111,519,086 downwards.
TTTTTTTGGTTTTTTTTTCCAGTCCTCAAAGAGCTCATAGCCTAGTGGGACTGACAGACACAGAGGCAGATAACATCGTAGAGTGAGATGAGTGCTAAAAGAAAGGTATAGAATTGTTGAGGAAGCATCAGAGAATCCAGCACCTTGCAGCAGAGGAGAGGAGTCCCCATTTAAGGGAGAAAAAGAAGCAGTGAAATGAAGTCATGAAGGGCAAATTCACTCCACTTAACAATTTTTGTTCAGAATGGACCATATCTTGATTTTTGAAATCATAATAGAAGTGTTAACCTAAAGAAAGTGTTCCTTAGTCAATTACATTCAGTGCTTATTATAACTCATATAGTTACTATAGTAAGTACATCAATGGCTACGTTTCTGAACTATGTGTTTTTATTATTTTTCCACTACATATAATGCTGGTTTCCTAATAGAGAGAAAAAAAAAAAAAAAGGTGTACTTCTAAATAATGATTAAAAGTCTTCAAAACAAGACAGGGGCTCAGTCGAAATGCCTGAAGAACATTTCTTCATGCTTACAGTTATAGAGCAGATGGCATTTTCACATAGCAGCTCAAGAAAATGTTAATCTATCACTGAAATGAGCTAAGGAAAATGTGTAAGATAAGAGACCAGTTCCCTAAGAGTTCATAGTCTGATGTCTGCCCACAAATTTTTTTTTTCCAGAATCAATATCTAGTTATGCTCTCTTTGCCTTTTCCTTCAGGTATGCCTGTAAAACACAAGAACAAGGACTTAAAAAGTACAGAGTTCAACCACTTGACTCGACTTTTTTTTTTTTCCTCTATTGATGTCAAGACAGATTTGGCTGAGTATGTGTTGTTTGGCACTCTTTAGCCATAACCTCTCTCTCGTGCTCTTTCCTCTCTTCTTTACTCTGTTGTTCTCATTCCTCCTCCATTATTAACTTTTAAATAGAAAGTGAATTTTAATAGTAGAATTAATGGAATTGCTTATCGACACTAAATATTGAAAATTGACAGGCAGATTTGTAACTCAAACCAATACTGCAAACATCTGAAATGATTTCTTGATTCTTCAGTGGTCTCATGCAGATGGTTTTCAATCCTTAAACACTGATCTATACTCATTTTGTTGTTGTTGCTGCTGTTGTTACGTGCTGTCGAGTCAGTTCTAACTCATGGCAACCCTATGTACAACAGAACGAAAGACTGCCCAGTCCTGTGCCATCCTCACAATCGTTGCTATGCTGGAGCCCATTGTTGCAGCCACTGTGTCAATCCATCTCATCGAGGGTCTTCCTCTTTTTCATTGACCCTCTAGGTACTCATTTTAGGTCACTCTTTATTACACTTCATTTGTTGTGAATATTTTTTCCTAAAAGCTTTATTATTTTTTTAAATTTCATGGACTCTATTTTTTACCTTTAATAACACTAATTGTTGAGTTTTCACAACTGGTTTTTTGTATTCTATATTTGAAGGACATATACTTATTTTAACATGTTGTTCTCACCTTTTAATCTCTAAAACTATCATAAGGAACAGAGTGCTATTCAGAGTGTGTAGCCCTCTGCTAGCCCACACTCTTGGTCTGGTTTCATAAAATAAATTTAAAATATTGAAATAATGCAAATTCTATGTGTAAGTATAAGGAAAAGAGGAGAGAATGAAACCATACAGAGTACATCATCATCACTTGTCATCTTTGAGAGTATTGAGACTGAGATTTAAGTAAGCTCAATGAAAGTAATCCAGAGTGATTTGAAGGGAGGTTGTTTGTTGGGTAATGAATGTGTTCTTCATAGAGCCATAAAGGCCTGGATGGTTGAGTACAATAAGTACAAAGATAACAAAGGTGCATGAGAAAAGGATGAGCAAAAAGAAGTCTCACCAATAATGTAAGAACTGGACCAGGTAATCTTTTAATCTCTTCAGCTCTGAGCTCTAGCAATTCTGTGTCTAATGTTTCCCAAGAACAAGACAGTAGTTCCCCACAAAGATGTCCCTGACCAACGACAGCCACAATGCCCCTAAAATTTCATCCTCATATTTGTCAATTTTGAGTGGGAAATAGAGAAACAACAGGAAAATAATAAAAATAACACCATCGCCTAGTGTGAAAAGAAGGAATGATTGCTTGGATGTATTTGTGTATAGTATACTTAAAAGACCTTTCCATAATTGTATGTCATTTGCTTACTCTGGTAATTATCCAGGGTAAATACTGAAAAATTCTGATATGTGTTACAGAATTGAAGAGCTTCAGAATCACTAATTTATCCAATGATAAAAGGCCAATCTGACTAAAGTATTCATTATTTGATTGGTTGATTCATCATTATAATATTAAGTGTAGACATGGCTGAATATGTTGCCTGTACAGAAAAAGAATCCATGAGAATCAATACAGCTGCTATCCATCACCAGATAGATGACTCCTGCCAGACTGTATTTACCGATTGGTGATGCTCATGAATGCGGGGGAGGGAAGGGCTTCAGTGACTAGTAGTCGTTTAAAGTTTCTACAGTTGCCCAATAGAGATACAGATTGTGGCTACTTACCCTCATCCCTTGGCCTCGTCATTTCATCTGTCCTTTTCCTATAATTTTTCCTCCATCCTAAGTAAGGATTCAGTTACCTCCTATTTCTAATTCTTCACTGCAAGCTAACCTTCTTATTCAGGCTCACTTGTTGACAGATGCAGGATCTACAGAGGCAACATTTATAGGACTGTATCCTGTTAGGGCCAAAACAAATGGGTCTTCTGCCTAGTTCCCTCCATGGCAAGACAGTCTATTTCCTGGATGCCTATGTGTTGTCATAAGTTTTATTTTTTTTGTTTTTTAATCCACTTTTTAAATAATATTCACCATCACAAATGGAATGTTCATATAATGCAGATTCTCCATGCATCTGGCTTTATCCATTGCTGTTTCTCATACTTCACTCCTTTCATTGCCTTAAAGAAATACCACCTTTTTGTTATTGTTTTAAAAAGACTTAAATATGAAGCTAATCAAGATATCTTGTCCATTTATAAGAGATGCTTGAGATATTTGAGGTAGTAACCTCTAAAATTAATTCATCTATGCTATATACAATAAATCCCATATAAATCAAGTGAAAAACAGTTGAGTGTAAGTTATGTTTCAATGGAAATGTTCTTGATGGCTGCATGTATACTTGGTAAAGTTGAAATTAACTTCTTACACATGTATTTAAATGAAAATGTTGTTAATAAATAGGGCTGGCTTAGTTAAACTTTTATGTGAAATTCTTCTCTTTGCAGTGGTAGCTACTTAAGGCCTGACCCTTGAATTTCTGGCAAGAGAACATCTTCACAGTTATATCTTAAGGCCCAACTCAAGTAGTATCAGCAAATATTCTTTCCGGACTTACTTTGCAACCCTGTTATCTTCTTCCATTTTGCTTTTGACTATGACTCTTCTGGAAACCCTGGTAACATAGTGGTTAAGAGCTACAGCTGCTAACTAAAAGGCTGGCTGTTTGAATCTACCAGATGCTCCTTGGAAACCCTATAGGGCAGTTCTACTCTGTCCTATAGGGTCACTATGAGTCGGAATCGACTCGATGACAGTGGGCAATGGGCATGACTCTTCTCCTTAACTATTGCTTCCCCCACCAGCATACTCAACAGTGGTTTTTTTCCGTCCAGGTTTCCCAGATGCATAATGTAAGACCTATGATATAATTAGCATTATTCTAATTTATAACTTATGTTTTCAGTGGTAATCATTCCTTCACATTTTAGAGTATATTAGAAGCATACATATGCCTCTTTTATTATTTGTATGTCTGGTGGCAAAATTACTAATTATCTGTAGCAAGATTACAACTTACTGTACAATGGAGATTATCCATATTTGTGTCAGTTATAAGAAATAAGTGGAAATTTTTATATCAGGAGGAAATAAGCTTAGTTCATCTTCTGGTGAGAAAATTTATCTGAGAGCTACGTTATAAAGGAAAGGCCAGTGATTAACTACTTGCAGTAATCTTCTATTGCCTCTGGCAGCATGTAAGAATTAAGGGGAGAATGAATTCCTTAAACATAGGACACATTTAGGAAGTAGGAAAATGGTGTGAAATATAGAATAATGCCCTTTCCTCTTTAATGGCTTTTTCTTACTGTTAGGGGCAGGAAATAGTCACAGGGACAAGTGACATTTTCTCTCATTTGGAGATTAAAAGTCATGAAGCACAAGTCCAAAGACATGTGGGGCAGAATCTTTTCATTGAAAGTAACTGAGGATTTGCTGTGTATATCTTTATCAAAAAAATTTTTAAATATGACTGAGGAGTTGGAGGAGTGAGGCCGAATTTTAACAGGGAGGAAGATATTCTCGGAAGAAAAGGGAAGGCTGAGTTTGTTACCACAATAACGCAGATTGGAGCCACCTGCCGCAATAGCCACTTCTGAGACGGGGTGAGGCGAGCAGCAAGGGTTTTATTATGTATTGATATATATAAGACAGAGGGGAATAGATTCCTCCAAAGACCCGTCTTCCCCACTGGAGATTGGCTGAAGGCTTTATAGGGACAGGATTACAGGTCTTAGAAGTTTGTGTTAGTCCCCCCTTGAGGTGGTCACATCCCAGATGAGTTCATCTTTTCTTGGGGGTTATCTGGTGACATCCTGGTTTTCTTGTCCCAAGATGGGTGGTTTGTTCAGCTTTTCGTTCCTAGATTATTATCACTTGTTTTCCACCCCCCAAGGAGGAACATCGGTTAATCTTAAACTTTTTATAGAGACTGGAATGGGAGGGAAAAACAAGATCATGAGACAATGTGGGGGTTAGCAATGGGGAGTAATAATAGTGAGCTGGACCTATGCAACCTCTTCTAAGTTCTCTGCATGACCCACCTAGGGAAACCAGGCCCTGTCTTAGGAGCTCTTAGCTCACCAAAATTTCCCATGTTATGCTCCAAACATGTAAGTCAGAAAATGGATTTGGCAAAAGAAGCGAGTTTGAACTGATGATCAAGGAGTCTCTTTGCTACTTTGTGGACTGCATAAAACTGCAAGATTAGGACTTGGTTTAAGGTTAGGGTTTGACTTCAGGTTGAGATAGAAAAGAATCTTGGGGTTGAATTTAGAAATTTAGAAATAATATTATTTTTACAATTCTGACATTAGGGAACAAGTTAATGTCCCTCAGACTTCGTGTTACATTGATTTTAGCCCAGACCAATGCAGTTCTCAAAAATTGTCTTCTACAGGAATCCATACATATCATACAGGAGCCCTGGTGGTGCAGTGGTTAAGTGATATGGCTGCTAAAAGTTTGGCAGTTCTAATCCACCAGCAACTCCTTGGAAACCCTATGGGGCAGTTCTGCTCTGTCCTCTAGGGTTGCTGTGGGTCAACGGCAATGGGTATAGGAATCCAAGTTCTTGATCTATTATTTTCATTATGTTATCATAACCTCTACCTTTAATCTAAAAAACAATTAGTAATTAAATATAAGGATAAAGAGGAACCAAGCTTTTACCTATCGCCTGAACCAACATTCAGGCTTAGGCCAACATTTCTCCACCACCCTTGACAAGACCACTTGGTTACCTGTCACCGCTTATGGGTACTGGTCCTGATACAATCGCACTGCCTCCTCTTCACTCATTACCAAAGTCAGCAATAACAAAACTCAAGGAGTCACGGAGGCAAATACAGAAATCTTGCTGGGTAGGGATGATAAAGTTTTTAACGCTTACAGGTAATATTTTGTCTCCCTCACACAATATAAGAAACTAATTGACACATTAATTCATACAGTTTTCTACAATACCATAAATAGTGTGTTATCAAATATTTTACTCTTTTTAAAGTGCTCTGTTCACTGTTTTCAGAACAAAGCTTATTACTGCTTGATTTTTCCCCGAAGACACTAAATACATAGTTTAGTGGGTTTTTTTTCCTCTAAGTATTTGTTAAGCATTTATGATTTTTACATGATAACCCTATCCTTCTGGCATGAGACAAATAGCCTTTTCTGCCGGTCCTTCTTTTGCAAAACATCTCTGAAAGGTGTTGGGAGAGTGAAAGCAAGGGATAAAGTATAAAGTCTGCACTTGATGACTGAATTTTTAAAATGTTTTTCCTGAAAGGTTTCAGTTTGAGTGTCTCCTACTTCTAGGACTGCAAGGAATGTTACACCCTAAGTGGGAAAGACCAAAAGGAAGGATTTCTGTGAAGGCAGCATCTTTACTGGTGTAGCCCTCCCTGAACATCTGACCAGAAGGCTGGTTCAGAACTAACTGAAAGGTAGTCATGTTACCGAATTATTTCTTAAAAGAGCTTAAAATAGCTCTTCTGTGGGAGGTGTTCCTCAGAGACATCCACCAAGTACTGACCCAGCCTACTCCTACTTAGCTTAGCCTGACACGTTCAGTATTTTAGTTTTATTATTTTATCTGGAAAGAAAATCCTACTTGTCTTCTCTTAACATATTAATAGTGTGGACACATACTCCTGTCACCTCTTCTCCTCAGCAGTTCAAGATGAAGTTACTCTTTAAACGAGTCCGTGTTGACTGGTGAGCCCTTCATAACTCTAAGCTGCCAATCATGAAAGGAAAACTTTTCAAGTGGTGTGTGACAAGCCTGTCCTAAAACAGCATTGTGGAGAGTTGGGCATTCCTAACAGTGTGTCCCCATTAAAGAGGTTAGAATTTGCTATCTTAAAGGTTGGTACTCACTAAAAAAAACTCATTTGTACACTTAGGTGCCTGCTTACAGGGAGCCATAGTGTAGTGGGAAGAGAAATGGATATATGATCAAAAGGCTCAGTTTAAGTCTAGCTCTGCCATCATTGGACCTTGGCCAACACACTGACTGAGCTGTAGTGTTTTATTTATAAAATTCCATTTTAATACATATGGTTCAGATTTTGTGAGACTTTAATGATGTAACTTATGAGGAAACATTTTGAAAAGTATAACTCAATACAGAATTGTAAATGTTGTTTAGGTTAGAGTATATACATAATTGTGTGCTAGAAATAAAATCACAGACTTTAAAAAATAATAATAACAATGTATCCTGAGATTGCTGAAAAATATTTTAAGTTGTCTAGAGGATATTGATTAACACTGACAGTTGATCTAGCAATTACAGTTCAGTGTAATTAATATTATGACATGAGAAGGACAGGGCACTGAAGGAGAACATAAGAGAAGTATCAGAATCAGTCACAAGAGACTGAGGTAAGCTGCCTTGATAGTAGCCATATGAAAACTGAGACCTGAAGGGTGAATAGGATTTAGCCCAGTAAAGAGGTGGGGGAAAGACTTTTATTGATGATTCCTTCCTTTTTTTACAAACAACAAGCTAAGAGTGTCTAAATCAATTGTGTTTTTTCAGAGATGCCCAAGTAGTTTAAATCACAACAGTGGGAACATAAAGTATTTAAGGATATTGAATATTCATTGATTACAAATTCTGAGAGATATACTAGTGTGAGAAATAAGACCCAATAGCACCACTAGGCCATTGGGACCATGAGGAATAAATACCTAAGTTAGAGGACCAAATGTGTCAGTGTAGAAACTCATCCATCTCCATAGAGAAGACCACATAACTAATGATCACTCGCTTTTACTCCCAGCTGCTCTCATCCAAAGGAGCCCTGGTGACGCAAACAGTTAAGCACTCAGCTGCTAATCAAAATGTTACAATTGGAACCTACCCTGCAGCTCCATAGGAGAAAGACCTGGTGATCTGCTTCTGTAAAGATTACAGACGAGAAAACTATATGGATTAGTTCTACTCTGGCACATGAGGTTGTTATGAGTCAAAATCAACTCAGTGGCACTAAGAACAACAACAGCTCTCATGGAGCTGACCAAAGGAGAATGAGATGTTCACTTTCCCCAACCCTAACCATGGGTCCTTAGTTAAATCCTGTTAAGTCCAAGTTCGTGCTCTCTTACCATAGGTAAAGACTGTCCATATTTATCTCATTTAAGAACCAAAGTTTGTACTTCTAATGTATCATCTCCTAAAACATCACTCTATTATGCTTTGCCCTGCCATGCTACTGACTTACAACTTCAAAACGTGGCCTCTGATAACATTATTTTCCATGTAGCATTTTCAAATGTATATTTATTCCCTTTTACTCAGTACCTTAAGGTCAGATGATCAGGTCAATGTTCTCCTAGTCCTCAACCAAGATGACATCCTTGCTTAGCTCCTTCCCCTGGCTTATCCCACTAGCCTCAATTTTCTTTCTCCCGAGAGCACTCTTTCAGAAAACTTGCATGAGAATTTCCACCTCAAGCTCTACTTGTGGGCAACAAGACCTAAAATAGGGTAAATTAGTAAATTCTAATTAATCATTGATTGTGGAATATTTTAGAAGGCAGTGCCTATTTATTTTGGTAAAGAAAGAACAATATTCTGTCCTAGTGAGAAAGGTCACGATTGCAGAAAAATGGCATTAAAGAGATATAGTTGAGATACAGTTGAGGAAATCTTTGAGAAAGTAGGCATATAGACTGGCAAATGAATCAGTTCAGGAGGTACATCTTCTGAATAAATACAGGTTCAGAAATGACGAACAGAAAAGATTAGGAGGAGGATATTATCAAGAAAATAATTCCAAGAAAATTTTAGAACTGAAGAATATGATATTTCTGATTATAAAACCCATCAGGTGCCCAGTAAAAGAGCAGAAATATTTATGGCAAGGCATGTTATTCTGAAAGTCTGAGAGAAACAACATTGGATTCTTCAGCTGCCACACTATAAGCAGCACAAAAGAGCATGCTTTCAATCACTGGAGAGAAAATAATTTTCAGCTTAAAATTCTGTGCTGAACCATACTGTCAATCTAGTGTGGGATAGAGTATATTTATGTTTAAAACATGCAAGTTCTCAAAAAATTTACCTCCCTTCAGCCCTTTCTTGGGAGGCTCTTAAAGGATATGGTTCAACATAAGGAAGTAAATCAAGAAAGGATCCAGAATATAAGGGATGCCACATGGGAAAGAAGCAAACGAAGTCCCTGGTGATGAGAGGGAGACCAAAACGGCAGGGGATAGGAGGCCTGGAGAACAATCATTCAGTTTTTAGCAGGAGAGTGCCAGGCTTTGGAAGAAATCACTCCAAGAACTTAACCTGAAAGTTTGAACATAGGTAGAAGAGCTTTAGAGTTCTGGGAAGAATTTATAGATGATTAAGTAATATATACATTTAAAATATGCAAAGAAAAAAAGACACAATTACTGAACACAAGGAAAACTAAAAGCTGTACCAGAATGAGCCCTGGTGGCACTGTGGTTAAGAGCTCAGCTGCTAACCAAAATGTTGGCGGTTTGAATCCACCAGCCACTCCTTGGAAACCCTATGGGGCAATTCTACTCTGTCCTATAGGGTCTCTGTGAGTCAGAATCGACTCGACAGCAATGGGTATCATACTCTTATATATACAAAATTCTACTTACTCTACCTTCTAATTATACCTGTGCTTCCGGCCAGTCTATGGCTTCCCCCAAAAAACAGAAGGACCAAAAAGAGAGTGTTCAAAGTCTTAAACCCCAAATAGCATCTTATTCTATGCCAGACTCTGCCTCCAAGATGAACTCGCACAAATGCACCCCTTTTTTTTTCACAGTCTTAATAAACTGCATCTATCTGGCTTGGGTACAAGATGTCAGTATCAGAATTTCTCTATGCTGGTTTTAGTTACCTCACAATGACAAAAAAAGAAAACTTAAAAAAATTGTTAGCCATGAGATTAATAAATTTCTGTCCATTCTGTGGAATTTATCCTTTGTTAAGACTAATATTATCTTCATACTTCTCATCAAGTTGTTTTTCTTATTTGACCTACTTCATAAAACTTCACATCAAATGAGATTAATTTAATGCTGTAAATAAGTGGGTTATTATAATGTGCTTCTGAATGAAATATAAAAAGGTAAAATCTTTTTGATGCCTATGAATATTAAAAATAGACATTTACAGCCTAGGTGTTCACTGCTGATACTGGTCTCTAATATAAGAGGTAAACTGCTTGATTTTACAAATTGAGGTGGCAAACTGCTGAGAACTAGAGAAGAATATTACAACAAGTAGCCAATAAGACAAGAATGTCAGGGGAGAACAGTGCTCAGCAGAAAGTTTATATCTGTACAAAATGGCCTACTTCATGTAAAATAAAATTAAGTTACTGCAAGGGAGGTGCAGTGGTTAATCATTTGGCTGCTAACCCAAAGGTCAGCAGTTCAAATCCACCAGCTGCTCCTTGGAAACCCTAGGGGACAGCTCTACTCTGTCCTATAGGGTCGCTATGAGTCAGAATTGACTCGACCGCAACAGGTTTTGGTTTATTTGTCCAATGGAACCTACTTTTACTTTGAGCTGCTCTGGATGACTTCTTATTAGAGAAACTACAGTGCATAGACACTAATATAAATACATGTGCTATACAAGAACATGTATAATTTTTACTGTGATATTTATTATTAAGTACCAAATTTCTGTATTAAAGATTATATTTAATAGGAAAATTGTTGAAAGAATATTCTCTGAATAACATGTCATGACTTAGCCATTGTGAATAGTGTGAACCACTACTTTCCTTCAGCAGTTTTAGTCACCAAAATTCAAGATTAGTATTTGGTTGGTTGTTGTTAGGGGCTGTTGAGTCGGCTCCAGCTCGTAGTGACGTCGTGTATAACAGAACATGTATTCCATTGCCAGGTCCTACATCATCCTCATAATAGCAGGTATGTTTGAGCCAATTGTGGCAGGCACTGTGTCAGTCCATCTCGCTGAGGATCTTCCTTTTTTTTAATGACCCTCTACTTTACCAAGAACGATGTCCTTCTCCAGGGGCTGGTCCCTCCTGATAACATGTCCAAAGTAACTGGGACAGAGTCTCGCCATCCTCGTTTTAAGGAGCATTCTGGCTATACTTCTTCCAAGACAGATTTGTTCATTCTTCTGGCAGTCCATGGTATATTCAGTATACTTTACCAACACCATAACTCAAAGGCCTCAGTTCTTCAGTCTTCCTTATATATTGTCCAGCTTTCAAATGCATAGGAGGCAATTGAAAATACCACAGCTTGAATCAGGTGCACCTTTGTCCTCAAAGTGACATCTTTGTTTTTAAAATTTTACAGAGATCTTTTGCAGGAGATTTGCCCAGTGCAATACATCGTTTGATTTCTTGACTGCTGCTTCTGTGGAATAAAATCCCTGACAACTTCAATCTTTTCTCCATTTATCATGATGCTGCTTATTGGTCCAGTTGTGAGGATTTTGTTTTCTTTATGTTGAACTATAATGCATACTGAGGGCTGTAGTCTTTGATCTTCATTGGTAAGTGCTTCAAGTCCTCTTCACTTTCAGCAAGCAAGGTTGTGTCATCTGCATAATGCAGATTGTTAATGAGTCTTCGTCCAATCCTGATGCCCCATCCTTCTTCATATAGTCCAGCTTCTCAGATTATTTGCTAAGCGTACAGATTGAACAAATTTGACGAGAAAGTACAACGCTGGTGCACACTTTTCCTGATTTTAAACCATGCAGTATCCCCTTGTTTTATTCAAACATCTGTCCCTTACTCTATGTACAGGTTCCTCATGCGCACAATTAAGGGCTCCAGAATTCCCATTCTTTGCAATGTTATCCATAATTTGTTATGAACCACACAGTTGAAAGCTTTTGCATAGTCAATAAAATACAAGTAAACATCTTTCTGGTATTTCAAACAAGATCCATCTGACATCAGCAATGATATCCCTTGTTCCACGTCTTTCTTCTGAAAATAGCTTGAAATCCTGGCAGCTCCCTGTCAATGTACAGCTGTAGTCATTTTTAAGTTATCTTGAAAATTATTTGGTTGTAGATACTTTAAATCTTTTCCCTTTATTAAAAAAAGTTTATGATTTGTTTCTGAAATTTTGTTACAAAAATCTACTGGCTTCCTGTATAAGAATTCTAACCCGTTCACTGAAATATTTGAATTATACTTGGTGAAGAGAATGTGTCTATTTCATGCTTCCATTCCGCTGCTCAAGATCTTTCCACTGCCAAGAATACCTTGAACAACAGCTCTGTGGTACCAAATCGTAACTATCTATCTTTGAAGACCCTATGAAATTGTCAGTTTCTCCACAAAATCACCTCTGATCTCTCAGCTGTAAGGAATTTCTCCATAGCATTTTAGGTACATCTCGTCACTTCCCATCCTGCACTGAAGTTACTCATCTGTCTCACAACCCCTTTTCCAGGGAACTTTAGTTATTTGCACATTTAAACAAAAGTATTTATTACATAGAGTACTTAATGACTTTTGCTTAGGCAAATCTCTAGGAACACATGCATTTCAAAAATCTATGTATTTTATCCTGACCATGAAAAGCAATTTGGCCAAAAATAAATAAGAAAGGTTTCTTTCAACATATTTTCTGAATTAAGCATTTGATCATAAAATCGTAGCTGATTTAAACAAACCTGACTCCTTTAGACACCTGCCTCAACTGAGACCACATAAATACAACAAAGCCTCCTTCTGTATAATGCCCTGGATGTGAAATGGCAGTAAAAGCAAGGAGTGTGGCTGGTAACCTCCCTACATGCAATCAATACATTGACATAGAGGTTCACTCTATACTGGCTCCTCTCACACGTACTCAAGCCCTCATCACCCAAGTAATGAATTATACCATTTCCTAAAACTCAGACATAGTTTCTTGAGAGCTCAGATGCTAACCAAAAGGTCGGCAGTTTGAGTCCACCAATTGCTCCTTGGAAACTCTTGGGGCAGTTCTACTCTGTCCTATAGGGTCGCTATAATTTGGAATTGACTCAACAGCAATAGGTTAACAAAATGGTTAGGGACTTCAATTTTCATTTAGTTTTTAAAAGGGAGAGAAAGAGGGATTGATTCAAATTCTAAAAACGTCCATGTTTTATTGTTCAAGTTTCGTATTAAATCTCCAATCCATCTTGAACTGATTTTTTATGTATGATACAAGGTAGAAATCATGATTTTTTGTTTTGTTTGTTTTTCCATCTGAATATTTAACTAACCCAGCACCATGTATTGAAAACACTATTCTTTTCCCTCTGTACTGTAGTATCAGCTTTGTCATAAATCAGGAGATCATGTACGTGTGGTAGGTTTCTGAAATAGCTGTTCTGATCCATTGCTCTATTTGGGTTAATACCTCAGTCTTAACTACAATTGTTAAATAATAAATCTTGTATCAGATGTGAGATTCCTCTCGCTCTGTTATTGTTCAAGATTGCCTTTGATTATCCATAAAAACATTAGAAATACCTTGCCAATTTTCACCAAAAACTACTAGAATTTTGATTGTAATTGTGTGGAATCTATTGGAGAGAATTGACTTTTTAAAATATTGATTCTTCCATTATATTGAGAGATGATATATCATTCCATGATCAAATTACATTAAATTATTATCACTTAGTCATAGACTGTGGCTGATGCCTCCTCCCAACGCCCTTGTGTTTTGCTTGTCTGTAACTGTGAAGTTTGGAAATGTATTCAATATTCTAATGTCTCTTGTAGCTGGGGATGCCATATGACACCATGCTGGCTTATGAGACACAAAGGGAAGACTGAAAAGGCTTTCACGTCCTTAATCCCAAAAAACCCTTTGCTGTTGAGGCAATTCCAACCCATAGCTACCCAAAAGGACAAAGTAAAATTGCCCCATGGGGTTTTCAAGGAGTGGCTGGTGGATTTGAACTGCTGATGTTTTGGTTAACAGCCATAGCTCTTAACCACTGTGCTACCAGGGCTCTACGTCCCTAATATAAGACAGGAAATGGGACTGGAAATATCTTTTCCTTTTAGTTCTGCCTTAAGCAAAATTGTCCACAATGGGCATAAAAACAAAAGATAATCTATTGTTCGTGGTAATTGGTGCCACATCCATGACTAGATAGAGAATGTATATTCATAGCATAAGCCTTCCACTATGAATTTTCAGGAAGAAATGCGTTTTCCTTGTGTGACATGTAGAATTGGCCCATTATTTCTATTTGCTTAATAAAGACGAACATCCACTAGACTGTGGCTTTGGCCCACAGCTTGATTAACCTGGTCTTTTCAAAAGTATGATGTAATCCAGATAATAATCTTAGTATAATGGCTTAGTTTTCTCACTTCAAGTGTAACAACAAAGAGCTATTAAAAAGTTAGGAAGATCTCCTAATCAGATAATTATTATGCTAAAGAGCTATAATAACACCTAATATCCAGGTCCAGTGGATTGCGGAAAATAATAAAGCATTCTCTTTCTTTCCCTCTCGTCCATCGCCCGTCTCCACTAATGCCCGTCTTTTTCTTCCTAGTTTTTAAAGTTTAGAATTCATCCCTTAATATAGAGATTTTGATTAAACATTAGATTTATTTACTTATTGGATTTTCAAATCCAAATGATTAAAGGGACTAAGTAGGTAATATTATATAAATTAAAAAAAAAAAAAAAAGAGGTGAGGCATGATGAATAGAGAGCATGTCTCATCTATAGGGGGCAACCCCCAGTAAATCATTCTTTTGTGAATTGAGGCACCATTTTGCTAGAACTTCTGATTTTTTTTTAGATGTCATAATCCAATATTTGAGTAAATATTTCAATTGTAAATGCTGATGATGAATTCAAACGTAATTTAAGAAACTGCACTATATAAGGTATGTAAATGATATACATTGGTCTGCTATATTTAGCCTTCAGGGTTTTTGCTTTTTTTTTTTTTTTTTTTACCTCTGTGCTATACAGACATATAGCAGAATGTATACCATTATATCATTTTTCCCTATTAAAATTTTTATTGTTTTTCTGGAAAAGCAGAAAAACTCTGCAGTTTCTCCTTGTTAACAAGGAGAATTTAATTTTAATTTATCATATTGGTTCTCAGCTGGGAGGGATTTTGCCCCCTTGGGGACATTTGGCATTGTCTAGGGGCATTTTTGATTGTCACAGCAGAAGGAGAGGGTGCTACTGACACCTAGTGAGTAGCAGCTAGGAATACTGTTAAGCATCCTGCAATGCACAGGACAGCCCCCACAGCAAACACTTATCTCATCCTAAATGTTAATAGTGCTTAGGTTGAGAAACTCTGGTTTATAAGAACCCCAGATACTTAATATTTTCTAAAATTCTTATAGAAGCTTCATGTATGAGAAACAGGATTGAAAAGAATCAGATGGAATGAGTGAGGGGACATAAGAGATAGATGTAGGGTGAGAGAGGAATGACTCTCATTTTTTGGAGTATTTTAACTTTATTTCACTTCTCAGTTGGTGAAAAACAACCTGGAACACAGTGCTTCATTTTACCTCAATTTTATTATTCTTATGAGCTTCTCAGGGTAGAAATATTGAGGAGAAAAGTAAAGGATGACAGAAAATCATTCCTATTTATTTTTCTCTATGTTGAACTCAGATGTTTTAGTCTCTGATTTCTTCCATAATGTTTAGAGCTCATGCTATTCTATCTAGATATTAAAATTCACTATAATTATTAATACTGAATAACACAAATGAAAGTATTAATAAATACTCAGTAAATATTATTATCTGCATTATTACTGTTTTTCAGTGACTGTATAAAATGGCAAGTCAGTCTTTATTTTTCTTTTTTCTTATGCACTTATTTTTATTTATTTTCTTATCCTTTAACTCAAGAGTTAAATATTTTATTTCAAGTAGTGAACTCAAAAATAAACAATCACCAGACTTAAACTGGATTGTCATTGAAGCAAGCTAGATGAGTTTGTTTGGGTGTATTTTTAATTTATAAGCTACTGTGTAATTAATTGGGAACTTAAGCTTTACTAATAAAAATATTTTCCAAAGCAAATTTCCTGATGAATCAGCTATCTGCCTATATAACCTATATGCACAGACCCAGGAGTTCTGTTCCCTGCTTGAGCCCAGGAATCCTGTAATGAGGGAGGTCCGTGGCTTGAAAAGCTTCTTGCATTTTCTAATTCATAATCACTGTAATTTATTTGTTTATATTTTCTACAGATAGCCCAAGAGGGAAATGCACTAACATCATTCATCACTACTATTTGATTAGGATGTGTTATTTAGGGGCACTGGGTATAGTTATTGTAATATATTTTTAAGGTTTCAAGAAGATGACTAGAGTGAGTCAGATTTTCATTTAATCAGATTCATTTTCAGTTCATTGTTGGACAGTGGCCAAATACATCACCAATTTCAGTCGATTTGTTCTTTTTAAAGCAAGGTTGGAGAAGGTTTAACTTGCTTACAATGTTTACAATATTTATTGCTCCCTAGATGTATTTTGTCTGTTTGTTGTTGGGCCTGGGTCTAGGAGGACAGCCTGGTAAGCAGACTGCTCTAGCTGCCCGGCAAGGCGTTTCTTCTGTGGTATCTTATAAGACTGAGCTACCATTATGGTGCTGACACAAAGATTTCGGTGATTTTCACTCCCATCAGATGTAGGATGAAGTCAGGGCTCTGGGCTGCTGACACACCACCACTGACCCTTGGAATTGTGTCACATGTGTAGAGCATGTGTCAGCTCTTTCCTGTGTTCCAACCACAATGTCACCTCTCATCTACCACACCCAAGGGTACCAGGGGTAGTGGTAGGCATCTTTACCCTATATGCCGCTTGCTGCTGGCATCCAGGGAGATCACCCCACCCTGTTAGCAGGCTTTGTGCCACATGTCAGGCAATCCATCTCCTACAAAACCTTTAGAGACACATGTTCACACCACCAATCCTTCTGATTGGTTCTCTTTTTCATCTGATCAGTGTGGTAATTTCATGCTCTCCTGGGTCAGTCTTAAGCTATGCCACATAAGGATGGACATTCCTTGTACAATGGTGCTACTCTTGCTCTGTCCATGGGTCTCGTACTTATCTTCCCCACTGGTGGCACTGTGTGGAAGGCAGAGATGCAGTCAACATTTAAAGTCAACATCTACAAATGCAGTGAATTCAGTGATTACAGCCAAAAGAAGACATGATTGGAAGATGTTATTCTACCTTTACACTATAAAATTTTGAATGATAAATTTTACATGAAAATTATCATTCATATTTCCCTGCATTCTCTGGATAAGACTCGTACTTATTGTCATCACCAAGGAAGCATAGTAACAACTTTTGAGGGAGTCATTGGAAGCCAGTGTCTCTGGCCAGCAAAGTGGATGATTCTATTGAGCATCATGAATCCTGATGGAGTCAGCAATACATGAATGGTAATAGGGAGCTAGCTACACAGGCAAAAAGACCTATATTATTTCAATACAAACAGGCTCCCAAGTGCCATAGCATTGTGAGCTATAACAATATCGCTAACTTTTTTCTCGTGGTAGGAGATATAAAACTGGGCACAAATGATGCTTTTCAAAATAAAGAACTACAAGAGATAATTCCTGGATCTGAACAGATGGTGCCTGGACTGTAAGAAGAAATTTCTAGTGCACTGATTAGACAATAAACAAACACATAAGTACTGCTTCTTTACCCATATTTCTAAATCATTATCAATAAATCACTGTATCTTACACGAATCCATGAATTTGGTAACACTTTTTTTTTTTTTTAACTGAAATTGTTTATATAGGCAGGGGTCCCACACACCCTAAGGAATGCCTTGAACTGGACATCTCTCTTACTGGAATTCAATAGACATTACTTAGTAATTTAAATGCTTTATCAAGAAAAAAGGGAAAGTGAGATAGCAAAGCAGGAAATAGTATAAAGAGACAAAGTTTAAATACGTAAAAAGAAACAATTTTAAAAGACAAATATTACAGATTCAGAATCCATCTTTCATGTGGTTATTAAAAGATTGAAATTTACTTTGCCAATCAATATTTTCCTCTTTTCAACTTTTCCTCTGTATTTGTATCATGTGTATTTGTATGTTTGTGTATCTTGTTTTTTACTAATAAGCAGAAGACCTGGAAAATAACATGCTTTGGTGTTAGTCAGAGTTCCACTTCTGGCCATGAAAGTGTAACAGGTGTCAGACTAGCCCTCTGGACAAACACAACTGTAAAATGTCATAAAATATATGAGGCACAATTTTCAGAGGACAGCAGACAGCACAAAGCTGTTTCTCCTGAAAGATGGGAAGCACATAAGTGAGTCCAACCATCACCCTGGCCCCTGGCTTCCTGCCTGAGGACACTTTCCAGGGAGGTGGAACCCAAACAGACCAGAAGGACCCTGCTGAGCTGGGGAGAAAAGGATGGGAGTTCAGGACTGCTAGGTTGGCTGGAGTCTGTATGACAGAGTACCAGAGAAAAGGGAGCTTCAGAAATGTATATGGAGTTCATTCAGTATTTCTCCAAATACTTATCTGTGCATGCCCAGCGTGAACTCCATGAGGTCTGGCAGAGAATAGCTGCCAGGGAACTGTGATCTGAATGGAAATTTAGGAGCTGCTAGGAGACATATAAGTTATGGTTGGTCAGAGTGAAAAGATGTCCCTGAACATCCAGGGCACTCAGTTGACACCTCAGAAAGACCATGCCTTAGACGTAGGATTATTCTACCTCTAGAATAATCACTACTCTAGAACCACTCTAATAGATTTTGCAAACAAGCATTGAAAGAACCAAGCTGATCTGCCAGTAAACTAACTGCCTGCCTGAACAAAAGTTAACACTGTAAAAGACATGCAAAATCTAGACCTCAACCACATAAACCTCAACAACACCATAGCGTCCATAAAGTCTAGCATCAATTAAAAAAAAAATTAAACATGCAAAATATTGAGGAAAATGTGACCTACAACCAAAGAAAACAATCAGTAGATGCCAACTCTAAAATAGCCCAGGTTGGGCTTGTTGTAGCTGTTAGTTGCCATCGAGTGAATTCCAATTCATGGAGATCCCATATGTTCAGAGTAGACTGCTCCATAAGCTTTTCAAGGCTGTGAACTTTCAGAAGCAGATTGCCAGGTCTGCCTCCTGAGGTACCTCTGGGTGGGTTCAAACCACCAACCTTCTGATTAGTAGTAGAGCACTTAACCATTTGAGCCACCCAAGGACTCCCATGTTAGGATTAGCAACATGGGAGTTGTTGCTAATCATCTGTTATAAATCATTTGTAATAAAAATTGTCAATTATTTAAAGGAAAAATATGTTCATAATTAAGATCCTCACCAGAGAACCAAAAATTATTAAAAAGAAACAAATGGAAATTTTAGAACTGAAATATACAATATCTGAAATGGAAAATTCCTTTGATGGGCTTAACAAATAGATTGGAGATGGCAGAAGAAAGTTCAGTTAACTAACATGAAGATAGATCAATAGAAATTACTCTGAAAAATGTTGTTGTTGTTGTTAGGTGCCGTTGAGTCGATTCCAACTCATAGCAACACTGTTTACAACAGAACAAAACACTGATGGGTCCTACACCATCCTCACAATCATTGCTATGCTTGAGCCCATCATTGCAGCCACTGTGTCAATCCATCTCATCAAGGGTCTTCCTCTCTTTTGTTGACCCTGTACTTTACCAAGCGTGATGTTCTTCTCCAGGGACTGATCCCTCCTGATAACATATCCAAAGTACATGAGATGAAGTCTCGCCATTCTTGCTTCTCAGGAGTATTCTGACTGTACTTCTTTCAAGATGGATTAGTTCATTCTTCTGGAAGTTCACGCTATATTTAACATTCTTCACCAACACTATAATTCAAAGGCATCAATTCTTCTTTGGTCTTCCTTATTCATTGTCCAGCTTTAGCATGCATACGAAGAGACTGAAAATATCATGGCTTAGGTCTGGCGCACCTTAGTCCTCAAAGTGACATCTTTGCTTTTTAACATTTTAAAGAGGTGTTTTGCAGCAGATTTGCCCAATGCAATACATTGAGAGCGGAAAAAATAGAGAAAAATATAGAGGAAAAATTATGGAAAAAAAAAAGTCTCAGTGATCTCTGAAACAATATTAAGTACAAATTATCAAAAATGACACAAGAGGAAATAAAATATGAGTAAATATATATTTAAGGAGCCCTGGTGGCACAATAGGTAAGCATTCAGCAGCGCTCAGCTGCCAACTAAATTCTGGCAGTTCAAACCCACTAGTGGCTCTGTGAGAGGAAAGACCTGGTGATCTGCTCTGGATAGTTCTGGGTCATCTCTGAGTCTCGTTCTGTTTATTGATTTGCCTTTGACAATGAGTCATTTTCTTTTTTTCTTCTTTGTGTATCTCATGATTTTTGAATGAATGCCAGACATCACTGTAGAGGAGTAGAGATGAGATAAATAATCTATACCTGGAAATGAGCATACTACTTCTGTCAGGCAGTTATTGCATGAAGATGAATCAGTCTGGTTTGGAGTTGAGCTAAGTTTGGGTATTATTGTTTTTATGGTTACCTTCAGTGCATTACAAGCTTAAATTTCTCCATTCATGAGTTGCCATTGCTTTGTGCTTAGGGTAGGGATTTGATGCCAAAGGGTTTTCCTTAGTTTTTGTCCTCCCCTCAGCTTTTAGCCATTCTTTCAGACTCTTGGTCTAGTCATCCCTTCACACTCTTTTTCTTTCCTAGTAGTAGACTGCTATTATTTGTCACTGATGCTAGGTTTGGTTTGGGGACAAAAAATGTTCTCTATTGTCATTGACAGCCTCAGTCTTAGGTAGTACTTGTGTGACTGAACTTCCAGGGCTGGTATTTCTCAGAATTCTGGACACCTCTCTTTTAGCAGCCAAACTCTGCTTTCCAGCTATGTTGCCTTAGCCTGGAGTTTCCTTCCACTCCACAAGTGGTGGTAGACATATTTTTGGTACTAGTGTAGAATTCTAAATTCAGGTATGTTTTCTTCCCCTTGCCTCTTCCCTTTTCTAGCTTCAGTGGGTCTTGGCCAGTTCCACAGTGGCAGTCAATCTCCCCCTGAAGGCACACACCACTGAGAACTATCTCTAGTCTATTCTTATCACCAATATCTCTCAAGAGCTCTTGTCAGAGGTCTGTGGAAAAGATCCCGTGAGTTATTGTGAACTGCCCCTGTGCTGGAGACAAAAAATGTGCCCTCAGCTATGTCAGATTGACATGAGAGCCCATACCTGCCCTTCAACAATGTTTTACATTTTTCACTGATTCTTCTTACCTACTTGTATGGGAGCCATTTCTTCCTCTCATGCTCAGCTACTCTGTATGCACTATTACTCTTTGGAGGGGCCTCTTCTGCCTTTTTTTTCCTTGTTATTTGGTTGGTCTGCTACGTCAGCTCTTTTATGAGTGTGAGAAGCTATGATTTTGTAGTTTTTGTAGTTATTGGAGTGCGCATGCCACTCTTTCCAGCTTTCTATGTTTTAGATAGAGCAGAAATTTCATTCAATTGATTTTTGGCAAAGGTACCAAAGTAATTTATTTCAACAAATAATTCTAGGACTAGTGAATATTCATGTGGAAAAAAGCAAACCTCAATCACTATTTTACATTATATAGAAATATTAATTTGAGGTATATCATAAACCTAAATGTAAAATTTAAAGCTCTAAATCTTCCTGAGGAAAATATAGGAGACTATCTTCCTGTTTTAGCATTAAACATTTATTTATTATACCAGGCACAGAAAGAAAAGACAAAAAATTAAAAATTAATAAATTATACTTCATCAAAATTAAAAATTTGTGCTTATTAAAAAGACACCATGATCTTGGGGGACATCTAGGTCAATTGGCATAACATAGTTTATAAAGAAAATGCTCTGCATCCTACTTTGGTGAGTAGCATCTGGGGTCTTAAAAGCTTGTGAGTGGCCATCTAAGATACTCCACTGGTCCCACCCTGTCTGGAGCAAGGGAGAATGAAGAAAACCAAAGACACAAGGAAAAGATTAGTCCAAAGGACTAGTGGACCACAACCACCACAGCCTCCACCAGACTAAGTCCAGCACAACTAGATGGTGCCCAGCTACCATGACTGACTTCTCTGCCAGGGATCATAATAAAGGGTCCCAGATAGAGCTGGAGAAAAATCTAGAACAAAATTCAAACTCACAAAAAAAGACCAGACTTACTGGTCTGACAGAGACTGGAGAAACCCTGAGAGTATGGCCCCTGGACACTAATTTTAACTCAGTACTTAAGTCACTCCTGAGGTTCACCCTTCAGCCAAACATTAAACAGGCCTATAAAACAAACAGTAATACACATGGTTCAACCTGCATACAAGACTAAATGGGCACACCAGCCCAGGGGTAAGGATGCGAAGGCAGGAGGGGACAGGAAAACTGGACAAATCGAAATGGGGAACCCAAGGTCAAGAAGGGGAGAGTGTTTACACATCACAGGGCTGGCAACCAATGTCACAAAACAGTGTGTATTAATTTTTTGATGCAAAATTAATTTGCACTGTAAACCTTTATCTAAAGCACAATAAAAAAAGACACCATGAATAAAATGAATAGGCAAATCACAGAGTTGGAGAAAATATTTGCAAAACATATAACTGGCAAAGGCCTATATTCATGGTATATAAAGAACTCTTACAACTCAACAATAAAAAGAAAAACAACTCAATATAAATGGGCAAAAGACTTGAACAGACACTTATCAAAAAAGAAATATGATGGCCAATAAGCACCTTAAAAGGTGCTCAGTCATTATTCTTTAGGAAAATACAAATTAAAACCCCAATTAGAGATTAATAAATACTACCTAGTGTGCCAAAATTAAGAAGATTGGTAACAACAAACACTGGTGAGGATGTAGAGCAACTGGGACTTTCATAAACTCCTGGAAGGAGTGTAAAATGGTACAAGCATTTTGAAAAAGGTCCAGAAATTTCTTACAAAGTTAAACATGCACCTATACTCTGACCCAGCAATTCTGTTCTTAGGTATTTTCCCAGGACAAATAAAAATATCAGCCAACAGAAAAACTTGAACAACGATGTTCATAGCAGCCTTTAACATAATTGCCCAAACCTGGAAACAACCTAAATATTCACCAACATCACCAACATGAGAATGAATAAACAAATTGGGGTATGTTAGTTCAATAAAATACTAATCAGCTTTAAATAAAGGAAACAAACCACTTATACAAACAACAATATAGATGAATCTCACAAATATATTAGTGTGCAAAATAAGCTGGAAAAAATAATGTATGAATTCATTTATATGAAGTACTAAAAAGACAAACAAACACACAAACCTGTTGCTGTCGAGTCAGTTCCAACTCATAGTGACCCTATATGAAGTACTGGAACAGGTAAATCTTGTCTATCATAAAAGTAGCTTATCTGCTACTTCTTGGTTGAGGTGTTTACTGTGAAGGGACCTGAGGAAATTTTCTGGGTGATAGCAAATGCTATATCTTCATGAATTGTGATTACATGGTTTTATCCATTTATAAAAACCCGTCAGATTTGATGCTTATGATTGTGCATTACACTGTATGTAAACAAACAAAAAAAAACCCATTGCCGTTGAGTCAATTCTGACTCATAGCAATACTGCATGTAAGTTTTACCTAAAAAAAACTTCAAGAAATAATAAATTCTATTTAGTAGGTTTGCTGTTTGCAGTGGTATGAGTTACCAATTCTAAAATTATCTTCTGTGATTCTAGGCTTGAGCAAATGAGTAGATACATAAGGTATAATGGAAACCAATTTTCTCTTTGTTGAGGAAAGGAGTTACAAATATGGATAGGAAAGATTAGAATATATTTAGTCATGTTGGATTGGAATTTGAGGTATCAATGTGAGCTCATGGTTTTTAATAGATATAAAAATAAATGTAGATATATTTGTTGGTGTATGTTTTTGTGTGTTTCCTAGCTCCATCTCTTGATAAGTTCTAGAAGCTATAAAATATCAGCAACAAGCACATCAAGCATAAAGATATTGGCTTCTAAATAACATTCTCCACTATACAGAAACAAGGCTTCTCTGATAAGTGACTATTTCCATAGTGGCAGTAGGAATAAAAAAGATGGGATTAGAAAATATTTTTGTGCCAGAAAATGGGGAAGTGCTCAAAGAATCACAGAGATACAGATCCAGCTTGAACATGATCCCACTGGCTAAATCTGGGATAATTTGAGTACAAAATAAATGATGATAGTAGCAACTGAAAAAATAAGAACTATAAGCCCATACTAACGTAAATACATACAGAAGAACAGAAATCTCTTTATTACAGTAGAATGCCAACTCAAAAATATAGAGGTGAGAAAATAATCAATGGATGCTAAAACTAATGGGGGGAAGTTTAATGAGGAACAATATATGTCATAGTCTCAAAGTAGTTCCCTTTTAAATCACTTCTTATTTACAAAGGCAAAAAAAGTAACTTTAGTGGAGACACTTGGCAGACAGCACTTTTAACAGGTGATCAAAGTTAGCATCACTAGTACTGAGACGTATTGACATCATATGCCTCCTGATCTGAGGCACTGAGAAGGATACAATACAACTTCTGGGATATTCCTGCCAAAATTTTGTAACTTAAATTTAATCATGAGGAAAACTCAGGCAAACCCGAATTGAGGGACATTTCTGCAATGTATCTAGTCCATAGTCTTCACAAGTGTCAAGAGAAATGAAGAAAAGCTGAGAAATTGTTCCATATTAAATGAACTAAGGAAGCATACAAGTAAATGCAATGCATGATCCTGGATTGGATCCTGACCTGTGAGCAAAATAGAGCATTATTGAGACAATTCAGAAAATCTGAATATGGGCTGTGGATTAGATAATCGCCTTGTTTCAAAGTTGGCTTTGATGAGTATATGGAAGAAAATGCCCTTGTTCTTAGGAAATACACTCTGAAATACTTAGGGATATAGAAGGACTGCATCTCCGTCTTACTCTCAAAAGGTTAAGAAAAAATAACGTGTGCATGTGTGTGTGTGAGGGTGGCGGGGGAGAGAGAGAGAGATGAAAAAGCAAATGAAGAAAAATGTAAACAATTGGTGAAACTGCCAAAAACCACGTGGGAGTTCCTATTCTTCAACTTCTCTGTAAGTTTGAAGTTTAGCACAATGAAAATGTTTCCAAAAGTAGCATGAGTTTCTCTATAGTATTAGAATGCATACAAATGTCCTTTAACACGAAGGGATTGCTTGATTCTCAAGGGAATTCCACAAGACAGAAGTATCTCACCCTCACATTTTGACTGAGATGTTTAGGTATCATACCATTCATTCTTAATAGCTATGAGAACATTGGATAACTTAGAAGCTCCGTATGAGGCCATCTTCCATATGAGAGAGATGAAACAGCATTATAATAATTCTTTAAACCACTCTCCTTATGACTTCTCCTGAGCCTTGGGACTTATTAGTAAGAGTAGAGAATTAAGCCAAAGACATATAACCAATGACCATATCTTATGTTAACAGATTTAGATTTCCTAATGAAGGCAGTAGGAAGGCATTGAAGTATTTTAAACAGGTTTTATCAGGTTTAGATTGACATTTCATAACATAACTTTGACAGATTGGAAGATTAAGAATTATTGCTGGAAAAAAGCAATTAGGAAGGTGTTGCCACAATCTAGGAGAGAGAAAAAAGGACTCGGACTTAAGTAGAAGCCACACAGATACCTGAGAGATTTTATAGAGGCAGAATCAAAAATATTTTGTAATTGATTCATACTGTGGTCAGGGATAAAAAGAAGTGAAGCATATATTTTATGAGATGCGGAATATAAAAGTCAAAGCAGATATGGAGAAGATGATGAGTTCTATTACTGATTTATTGAGTTTTTAGTTCTCTGTGTAGCAGCCAAGTTGAAACGATCAGCAAGGATCTGGAGCTCAAGGAGATCTGGGCTAGAGATAGTGCTCAGGAAGGTATCAGCGTATAGACCTCACCTACTCTTGCTGAGAAATGCTGCGCAAATACTCTAAGTATAAAATGTTTTGAGCCAAAACAAAATTCACTATTAAATGTCAGGTAGTGTCGTGATCTTCTAGGAAGACTATTATCTCAATAGAGAAAAAAAGTAGTTGTGATATATAATAAAACACAGATGAACTAGTAAAAAGCAATGAACATTAATTACAGTTTTTCTGAAATACATTTCCCTATATTTTCTTTGATACTTTCCTAACTTCAACCAAATGTCATTTTTCTGAATGTTAATAGTGCTGGTTGATAAATGAGCAAAATATCTGTGGGCCAGTTTTCCAGGGGCTAAGGCTGTAATTCTTCAAGTTGTATCACATTTCTTGACAGGCTGTGTGTTAACCGTCTATGACATATGGAGGTTTTTCCAAACAGAAAGCACTTCAGTTTCAACACACCATTTGGACCTGTCCAAAAAGCAGAGGAAAGATAATGTAACCCTAATGCATTTGACATTCTTGGTGGTATTTACAAAGTCTAAATCAGAATTGTACAAATCCTTAACATATGAGTACCCTAAGGACTCAGCAAAGCCTTTCTGATAAAAATATTAATAAAAGTTAAGGTTTAAAGTGAGAGAAAAAGAAGCGTTTGATCCATCCTTCTGCCGGAATAACCTGGAAGAGAGAGAGTGTGCATGTGTGTGTGTGCACATGCATACACGTACACAGTATATGTGCCTGCCAGTAGGAACTCAGGAAGAAAGCGCTGAGAAGAAATTGAGGAAAAAATTAACCATGTTTCACAATTGTTCTCAACCACTAACAGGATCAAAGGAGAACCTTCTCAAAAGTGGGTTTTGCCTCACGATGGTTGTGTTGGTTACTTAGGTCAATCTTAAACATGTGCTTCTGGGGTTTGCTTCTGGTAAAAGCCTTTGAGTTTTCAGAAACTTTGGCTTGGCATAATTCATTCTTTTCCTGTTTGGTAGAGTCACTTTTATGTTATTTAAAGCAATTATAACCATTCTAATGACATTAATCATGAAAATATAAACTTAATGTCAATAAAAATCAAGTCTTTAAAAACATATTGCTTAACTTGCTACCATTTTTTTTTCCCCCACTACTTTTCAGTTGAGAGTTAATACTAACCATGCTGAAAATGGAGCCCTGGTGGTGCAGTGGTTAAGAGGCATGACTGCTAACCTAAAGGTCAGCAGTTTGAATCCACCAGCTGCTCCTTGGAAGCCCTATTGGGCAGTTCTACTCTGTTCTATAGGGTCACTGAAAATAATGTCATGTTTCTTGGCAATGTGAAAACATTATAAATTTACTTAGAGTACATTACCAAGATATTTTTAAAAATAATGTACCCTACAACAATGGCTCATAGATTAGTTGGACTTACAAATTCTAGATGTATCCCGCTATTCTTAAAAGATTGAAAACCATGGCCTTGGTGTATTATGTAATGTAAATAAAATGTCAGTTTATTAAATTTAACTGAACATTATCCTAGAAATCACTGTTCCAAGGAGAGCCATCAGAGATTTCCTCACTGACATTTAAACGATGCCTTGCCACATAACTGGAGTTGAGAAAATAATAGATTACACCGTATGTTCTTATCTAGTTCATGCCCCCAAAGGCCTAGGGAATGGGCATGGTTTTATAAATCTAAACAAATTAAATAAATGTTTCTCACTTGTAACTCTGTTACCTTTTAACAAAAAATGAATTACTACCAGGGGAGCCACAGAGTTAAGAGACCCTGCAAACAAAAGAACAGAATGCTGTCTGGATCTTCACACCACATTAACAGAACCCAAGACAAACTACAACAGATTAACAGTTTAGCAAAACAGACAGTTAAATTACTGCAGTTTATCAGGATGGATGGCATATAAAAATATTTATAAATGTCATTTATTTTGCTTATTAATGGTACTATTTGACAAAAACATCTTTAAGATGTCTCGGAAACTTGAATACATTTTTAAGAGGAAGATGTAGAATCTTGAATATTCCCCTCCAATCTTATTTCAGCTTCTTCTATGACCTCACAAACCCAAAGGCTCATGTCTCTCCTTCCTGTTATTATCTGAAGATACACTATCATGTCTCCCACACTCCTGGAATCATGATCGTGTTCCTCCCAAACTCTACTAGTTGTTTTTTTGATTTGTTTTTTGTTGTTTTTGTTTTTTTTAATTTTTCCACAGATAGAATTTTAAGTCAAATTTTCAAATTCACATGCTATGAGAAATTAATACAAAATTATTAAGCTTTTATTTACTTATTGAACTTGTTTTCTCTTTCTACAACCAAGACTTCTTCTGATGAATTCACGTAGGTAATAGTCTCTAATTCTTAGGAGGGTTATGCTCCAACAATCCAGACCAATATCAATGACCCAATTAAGTTCCTTTCTTACTTGAATCCCATACAATCAAGTGATGTGATTTATTTCTAGCCACCCATTACAAATCAGTTAGGGAAGTTCCGGACGCTAATACCCTCTCAGACTTACACTGATCACAAAACTTGAAGGAAGTTTATGGCCAACACTAGTGGCACCAAGGTGTCCTTAACTCTTTTAATGTTCACAATTTTCACCCAGATTACTTCACAACCCAGATAAAACAACTCAGGAAGGAAATAGAAATTTCCACTGGGCAAGTGAATTGATAAATTGTTTTTGGATACTGAACAAGTCTATTGAATTCACACTTTACATCACACAGAAATAAAAATCCAGACTCACCAAGAAGAGGCTCAAAGCCACATAAACAAAGAGCAAATTAAGGATTCAAGACACTCCCAATCACCATTTTTAAGCTCATTAAAGTTTTAGTAGTTCATTCAGCAAATGTCTAAAGCAGCTAATATGCCAAACACGTGGACTAGATGCTCTCCTATGTTATCACAACCCTCAGTGCTCTCCTTTCAGTGGGGTACTGTGGTGCATATCAGAGCACTTCCTGAAAAGAAGGCAAGTCTGATGCCAATCCTGCAACATGGATCAGTAGGTTGGAGAGGAGGGGAATAAGAATAAGACGCCAAATTCTCTCACCTCTCCATAAATTTATAAATTGTTCTTTCTTTTCTTTTTTTTTTTTTAAGAAGAATTATAATATTCAGGCCAAAAGCATAAATGTGGCAGAATTGTAACTCAATCTTTATCTAACCTTCCTGTTCTACCACTGCCTTGTCATACTAGTTTCAAGGGAATTTAGTGAGGCTTCCATAACCCTAGGTTCTACATTGTTGATGGGGCAGATTGCTTCTGCTGTCTGATTCCCAAACAATTCTGGAATTTCTGTCATCCACATAACTGGAGTTCAGCCTGGGAGAATTATAGAAAAAGAGGGAAGAGTTCTCGACCTTTTTCCTGGGCAGGTACTAGTGTCTGTGTCCCCTTCTTTATCTATGAGAACTTCCCCACAGATGTAGCACAGCACACCTGTACCACAGCACACCTGTACTGTTAATGGGCCCCAGGAGTGATGGTATTTTGGTCTTCTCATTCCTCAGCAACTGGCCATGATCTAGTGTAGGATGTTTCCAGCCAGTTGCCTTTATAAATATTGTAAATTTTTATAAATGCCATAACTTGTAAAAGGCTTGGAAGCATTGTTATACCCAACTGTCTCCATCTTCCAGGGCCAGTGGAATTTTTATCTGTTGTGGAGAGGGACAGGGTTTAAAAAAATAAAAAAATAAAACTGGCTCTGACTGACCTCAAAATTATATTTTCATGGCATAAACTTCATTCTCTGTGTTTTTCAGGGTTTTATTTAGCAATTCTAAATCTAAGAAGTAACTCTTTAGTTCTCTGCTTTTATGAGGCAGTTGATGTTGCTAACTGAATAGGGAAAGGCTTTTAAGATCAATTAATGCAGATCAATGATTATATAACAATACTGTCTTACTATCTTTATGTAGTATCTTCATCAAGAATCAATGATAGTCGCAACGAACTGCAATATTTTCCAACTAGCTTCAGCAAAATAAAAAAATGAATGAGGATGGTGGATTTATGGAAAAGAGACATAGAACCCAAGGGTAAATGGTACAATTAACCTTTTGTGAAACTAGAACCAAGGTCATTCTCTCTGTCTCTCTAATATTGTCTTAGTTATCCAGTGCTGCTGTAACAGAAATACCACAAGTGGATGGCTTTAACAAACAGATGTTTATTCTCTCACACTCTACTAGGCTAGAGGTCCAAATTCAGGGTGTCAGCTCCAGGGGAAGACTTCTCTGTCGGCTCTGGAGGAAGGTTCTTGTCATCAATCTTCCCCTGGACTAGGAGCTTCTCTGCACGGGAACCCTGGGTCCAAAGGATGCACTCTGCTCCCAGCACTGCTTTCTTGGTGGTATGAGTCTCCACTCTCTGCCTGCTTCCTTTCCTCTTATCTCTTGTAAGATAAAAGGTGGTGCAGGCCACACTCCACGGAAACTCCCTTTACATTGGATCAGGGATGTGACCTTAATAAGGGTGTTACAATCCCACCCTAATCCTCTTTAACATAAAATTACAATCACAAAATGGAGGACAACCACACAATACTGGGAATCATGGCCTAACTAAGTTGACCATATTTTGGGGGGACACAATTCAATGCATGCCAAATATCATTTGGTCTTCTTTATAGGTTTCAGGTTCATTCTTCCCTCACTCTTCGTAAGTATTTTACATATTTTGAAGAGATCTTAATCTGCTTTATTTTTCTGTATAACATCAATTTATTAAAATTATTCATATAATAATTTTTAGTAATCTATACATTCCTCTAAAATGTTAAGTATAAGGGCATGTTTTGTTCACTGCAGTATTGTTACCTAAGAGATAATAGGAGTTAATCATTACTTGACCAATGAAAATTTCACAGAAAATAGCCAATCTATGTGATCATCCAGTTCAAGTGCAAACACAGCACCATAAATCTCCATGTCACAATTCAATAATCCAAGGAAAGAGAGTAATTGGACAAATTTATCCCTGGTCACATCAGCTATGCATTCCATCAGTCATGGTGAAAAGGGTGGAATTAAAGACACAACTGTACACACAGACAGAGCTATGGAAACATAATTTCAGAAAAAGGGATGTGAGTAGGCAAGACTAAATAACGTGTCTTCACTTTCATTTATCCAACAAATATTTATAGAGAACTGACAGTGTGCCAGGAACTCTAGAAAGTAAGATACAGCAAGAACTTGGCAAACAAGAGCCTTCTCTTATAAATCTTTCATTTAGTGAAGGGAACTCCACGTATATATGGCACTGTAACCCATGATCCACAGATAAAAGAATTAGACAGAGCAAATAAAACTGATTTATTTTGTTATGCTGCATTCTGACCATATTCAAAAATATTAGTCATTATAGGAATACTCAAAGACTTCGTGGTACATACCAGTCCTTCGTGAAGTGAATACAGAATTATTTCTACACTGTCTTTGATTGTATTTCATAGATGCATTCTTATTGAAAATGTTTATTTCCTACATGTTATATATTCATAATTTATAAATTCTCACATTAATTTCATAAGAGATACAGGTTTTTTATTAAGTGGCATACATACATTTAGTTCTCTCTCATAACCGTTTCTACAACATAACCACTACTACATCTATTACTCTTCGATCTTGAGCACATTGTGCAGCCTCCCTCTACTCTCAACCTTAATTTTTTTTTTTACCTATAAAATGAATAGGTTGGATTAGATATTCAGCAAGCTTTTATGAGCTTTATAGGTTTGCAATTCAATAAGAAACCCAATTGAGACGGATCACGCTATGCCATGAAATCTGTCCCCATGGTCTACGTTCTTATTTTATAAGGAGACTCCATTGACTCCAAAGAATTTGAATGGTTAAGACTGTGCTGTTTAGAGGGCATATACTTGAGTGCAGCAAGGTAGATAACCACAGAGAACTTTTTTTCTGGACATAGTTCAAATATCATGAAATAAAATCTGAGGCATTCTAGAAATTCAAGGGGGTCCCTTTAAATCAGTGGACATACACTGGTAGCCTGCAGGTTAACTTTTGCCCCCATATGTGGTGCTTTGGTTTTGTTTCATTGGCTCAGTTGTTTGCCCTTAGATTTGAATGCCTTAGGAGGTGCGCTCTCTAGGTCACTGTAGTCCACTATTGCTCATTGTTCTACACAAGTGGGTCTCAAATTAAGCATGAATCAGAATCGTCTACGTGATTCTTTATTGACGGACCACCCCCCAAAAAAATCTTATTTTTTTGATTCACTAGCTCATCAGTGGGGCCTGAGAATTTGCATTCCTTTCAAGTCCCAAGTGACACTGTTGCTGCTAGTCTCAGGACTACATTTTGAGAACCACTTTCCTTTACTACCCTGTATTTACTTTAAAGACATCTAAATGTGTGAACTACTGTAGAATGTATGTCCAAAATGATTTACTGTAATTTAAGATACTTTTTACCCTTAATGAGAAGAGCCTGAAAAAGAACTACACTGAGCTTGGCAAGCCCCACCTAGCCTGAGCTCTGATTAACACACAGTGTGATATAAGATTGGATTTAACCAGGACTTTTACGTTACGGTCTAGTTAGAACCACAGGGCTGGATCACACACACCTGTGATCTGGTGTGAGGTTTCCCATGAAGGGAATAAATATTTCTACACTCAAACACTTGAGGGGAAAAAAAAAAATCAATTTTGGAAGAGAAAATTGTGTCTCAGAGAGGCATGCCTTAGACAGGGCTAAATAGAAAGTCTTTCCCTATCTCAGTGGCTGGAATTTGATTTGGCTTGAATTCCTAGGCAAGGACCTAACAGAAATGTGACGGTAAAGGGAGGCTGCTGCTGACCCTAACCACGAGGAGACAAACCAGGAGTCAGGTTGAAGCTGAACATATAAGGGACCCAGAGAGAAGTATTCAGAAGGACTGCTGGACCCCTGGAACAGCGATCTAATAGGAAATAAACAGCAGGGGTGGAAGTTTGGAAACATGAGCAGGACAGCTCAGAGGATGCTGAAGGACCTCAAGCACATAAACAATAGCAATTATAAGAAACCTGCAGAAATAATGAGGAATGCTTTTGGTGGAGCTAATTTTTAACAAATGAGCTGGTGGGAATTTGTGTCATCGTGTTTTCGTTTACATAAGGTAAATGACATAGGAAATAAAAACATAGATTCTGTTATTAATATGTAACTGCTATAATGACAGATTTTGTCTCTTTTTTCCTGTGTATCATTATTTTATATACTTAAGTACAGGCAGACATAGAACTGTGTATGTGTATGTATGTATATATCAAGTATATAGTTATTATATATGTATATATTTTAGATATATATTATATATACATAAATATGTATGTGTATGTATATACACTCACAGACACACACATAAATGAATTGCCCTCAAGTCAACTTCAACTCATGACAACCCCATGTGTGTCAGAGTAGAACTCTGCCTCACAGTGCTTTCGATGGCGGATTTTTTTCAGAAGCAGATCACCAGGGCTTTCTTTTGAGGCACCGCTGAGTAGACTCAAATCTCCAACCTTTCAGTTAGCAGCCAAGTGCATTAACACCTTGCACCACCCAGGGACTCCACACATATACATATATTATATCATTTTAATTTTCTCAGCTCCCCTGTGAAATAATTACTGTTAAATACCCTATTTTACAGATGAAGAAACTGTGGTTTAAAGAAATTACATATTTTTTTCAAGGTCTTAATATTAGAACTCAAGCAGCCTTGAAGTTCAGGCTATATTATCTGTCTAAGCAATGATTTTTGCATTTTGGAAACTATAAAAGAGTATCTGGGAAGGAAATAATTGTGGTTATCATTTTTATGTTCAGCTCTAGAAAATGATACTATGTATAGTGTCAATAACCTGCCATGCTGCTTCTTACTATATCTATGACATTCCAAAGACCAAATCTGGAAACTGGAAACACTTGTCCGTCCACTGGAGCCGTTTCTACAAGTAGCAGCATTATTTCTTCTTCTTTCTCTCCCTTAACCTCTGTAAAGAATCTCTACTGATTCTCTTTCCTCTTTTTCAAGATTTTACCTGTTTTTCAGGAGCCCTGGTCACACGATGGTGGTTAAGCGCTCAGCTGCTATCCAAAAGGTCTGCAGTGCAAACCCACCAGTGGCTCCGTGGCAGAAAGATAAGGAAATCTGCTTCCATAAAGTTTACAGCCTAGGCAACAGCATGGGGCAGTTCTACTCTGTTCTATAGGCTTGCTTTGAGTTGGAA
Organism: Dugong dugon; assembly: GCA_030035585.1. Lineage (NCBI taxonomy): Eukaryota > Metazoa > Chordata > Mammalia > Sirenia > Dugongidae > Dugong > Dugong dugon. The sequence goes on along the minus strand of CM057468.1, from coordinate 111,485,009 downwards.
TCTACTCACCGGCAACAGATTAGCTGTTCTTCAAGGCTCTGAAATGTGCGACTCCTTGACATGGATGTAAGGGAGTTTCACCCGCAGTTGTGATGCAGAGCTGGGTATGACATAAGGGGATAACCACTATAAAGTCCTATTATTTGTTTAGAACATGATATCATTCCAAAAGAGAAAAGGTATTTGATAGATAAAGCAAACTATGTTGCCAGAGAATTAAGTACTCTAGCTATAAGACTAATAACCCTTTTTCTTTATGCTCTCTCTGTAAAATGTATTTGTTTTCATCAAGGAAATCAGTGTATGAAAATGTCAAGGCAATATTGAGTATCCAAATACATTCACACTAATCACCATATTATTGACAAATATCTAAATTCCATATAAGTTAAATAGGTCTTCGCTTCAGAAGTTTAAAAATCTTTTATAGCACACCGTTTAATTGATTTATTGTTAAATATTAGAAATAGTTAGCATCATATTACAAGTGTTTAAAATGTTAAAGATTGTTAACCTAAAGAAGCTAGCAAATTGCATTTTTGTTTCTTTATCTTGGTTACTACTGAACAGACTACTTATTTTGCCTGCTTTTTTATTTGTTTTTGTTTTGGTTTCTTTCCATCTTGTCCCTGAGTCCTGTGGCATAGATTCATGGACCAAGCTGACAGTGGGTTCTGTGTGTGGGAGAGCTATGGGATGTAAAGAAAAGGAACCATGTGGACTCTTGCCTCTAACTCTCAGAGACCATAAAGCAGAGGTGACTGGAGCAAACACACGGTCAAAGGGGCTTTGCCTTTTCTGATGCTTCTGGCTAGAGCATCATCACCCCCCTTCTTTGCCTGGTTAATATCTGCACATTCTTCTTCTCCCACTTATCCCACCTCCTAATTAGGTCAAATCTCTAATTATACCCTGTCATACCCCTCAACTTTCCTTTATTTCACTTACCTCAGTTGTAAATTACATGTTAATTATTATATTATTTGAGAAATGCCTCTCTAACCCCAGAGAGCGACCTTCTTAAGGTCAGGAGTAGTTCTGTTTTTGTTCACCATTGTATTCCCAATAGTAGCACCATGCCTGGCATCTGCCACCACCGTAGTTGCCATCAAAACAGTTCTGACTCATGGTGACCACATGTATGTCAAAGTAGAACTGTACTCCATAGAATTTCCAGTGGCATATTTTTCAGAAATAGATCGCCAGGTCTTTCTTCTGAGGCATGTCTGTATGGGCTCAAACCTGCAATCTTTTTGTTGGCAGTCAAGCACTTAACTGTTTGCACCATCCAGGGACTCCTAGTGGGTACAAAATGCATGTGATGAATGAATATATGAAAATATCTTCCCTCTTGGTCTACTGTTTGGATTGAAACTTCACAAATATAATCATTAAAGGTTATATAAATGAAATAAGGACTTGGTCCATTTATTCCCATTTAAATTGTGAAATGTTATCTAAGTCTTTCCTATTAATATAGGCAACGTATTAGGTCCTATAAATATAGGTCACTCATTAGATCACTGAGTATGGAGGTGCCCAGCAAAGCATATTGGAATGTGATACGGGGCTGGCAACTTAAGGAGGGCAACATGAGCAGTGGGAGGCAAAGTTAACCATCTGATTGTGGTAGAAAGGGCTTGGAAATATCTGAGGGCTGCCTGCCTTAGAATCTTTTGTAGTCCACCTCTACTACTAGTCTGATAAATTTTTATTCTTGATACTGTTAGCAGGAGGTTGAATACTAAAGACTAATTGCTTAAAAATGAATTTGATGAGACTTTGTGGCACTTATTATAAAATCCTTAACCATGTGTGTCATCTGATTAGAGCCCTCCTCAATTTTTAAGTCCATTAAGTAGACACCCACCCAGATAAAGTGGAAATTGGAAGTTCACAATTTTGTTCTTCAATGAACAATAGAATAGCTTGGTCTTAAAAAGTTTTAGAAAGGTTGCCTTGTGATCTTCATAAGAACGGACACTGTATTATTTTGATTATTTTTTTTAATACTGCTCAAGTAAACACATTTCAAAACCAGTATAATGCCTTAAAAGGAGCCCTGATGGTGCAGTGATTAAGCGCTCAGCTGCTAACCAAAAGATCAGCAGTACAAACCCAACAGCCGCTCCACTGGAGAAAGATGTGGAAGTTTGCTTCCTTAAAGATTATAGCCTTGGAAACCCTATTGGGAAGTTCTACTCTGTCCTATAAAGTTGCTATGTGTCAGAATCAAATTGATGGCAATGGTTTGGGGCATAATGACTTAAATAAAATTAAAAAGTTGCTGTGGTGTTGATTCTGACTCATGGTGACCCCAGGTGTGTCAGAGTAGAACTGTGTTTTATAGGGTTTTTGATGGCTGATTTTTTGGAAGTAGATCACCAGGCCTTTCTTCCAAAGTACCTCTGGGTGGACTTGAATCTTTCTGTTAGCAGTTGAGTGTATTAACTGTTTGCACCACCCAGGGACTCCATAATGCCTTTAGTGTTTCAGATGTCTAGAGAACAGTCACCATTTATAATATAATGTAAACAGGTCTGTGTTTGAAACTTTTCTACCTGTGAAAACTGGTTTAAATATCCATGGTTGTTTCCATATTTAGTGAGAGTTTCAATAATTAGTTTTCAAGAAAGTTGTAGAAAAATTAAATTATATTGATATATATAGAGCATATTTTATTTTATTCTATTTGTGTTTTAATATCTGAAAAGAAAAAAAAGCAAGTTCACCCAGGATTTTATGCTATTTAGCATAATTGTATGTATGATCATTCTGTTGGGGTCAGTTAACTAGGGATGATGAGATGCTACCAGAAATTAATAAAGCCTTCTTAAATAGTAAGATTTTGATTTCAGTGATGATAATAATGTTCAAGAGTTTACTTATGTTAATTTGGCTTCCCTATTGAAAAAATCTTGTTCAAAAGAATAACCTAAATAAGAAATATTTTACCTGAACAACAAAAGGACAAACAATCCAGTTAAAAAACGGGCAAAGGACATGAACAGACACTTCACCAAAGAAGACATTCAGGTGGTAACAAACACATGAAGAGAAGCTCATGATTGTTAGCCATAAGAGAGATGCAAATCAAAACTACAATGAAATACCATCTCACCCTGACAGTAATGGCAGTGATGAAAATAAAAATAAAAAATAAACAGAAAACAACAAATGCTGGAGAGGTCATGGGGAGATTGAAACTATTATACACTGCTGGTAGGATTGTAAAATGGCACAACCACTATGGTAAACAGTATGGAGCTTCCTCAAAAAGTTAGAAATAGAAATACCATATGATCCAGCAATCCCACTCCAAGGTATATAACCTAGAGAAATAAGAGCCTTAACATGAACAGACATATGCACACACACGTTCATTGCAGCATTATTTACAGTAGCTGAAAGATGTAAACAACCTAAATGCCATCAATGGATGAATGGATAAACAAATTGTGGTACACAATGAAATGTGTAAACACACACAATGGAATGCTATGCAATGATAAAGAGTAGTGATGAATCCAAAAAACATCACATAATATGAATGATTCTGGAGCACATTATGCTGAGTGAAATAAGTCAATCACAAAAGGACGAATATTGTTATGAGACCACTATTATAAAAAGTCAAGAAAAGGTTTACACATAGAAAGAAACATTCTCTGATGGTTACCAGGGATTGGGGGGCGGGGGGAAGGAAAGTTACTAACTGTTAACTTTGATGAAGAGAAAGACAAGACACAATATGGAAAAAGTCAGCACAGCATGACAAAGACAAGGGGAGACGTGGAGAGGTATGCAAGAATAAAAGGCAACCATGGTAAATACTGTAACATATACAATCTTGCAACAAGAGTAACAACATGCAATAATTTATGAGTGTATACAAAGGTAGATATATATGCAGAATAGGTGGGGGAGGGCTATGGGAGTACACCCACATGCATATATAGGTTTGACTGTGGATATTTCTATGTACATATTTGTATATGCTTTTTGTATATTTCTATATACAATGGAGCACACAGGGGACACAGCCATGGAAACTTGGGACATAACCAAACTAGACATAACCAAACACCATGAGGGACTGAGTTACTGGACTAGAGGGCTAAGGACCATAATCTCAGGGGACATTTAGATCAATTGGCATAACACAGTTTATAAAGACAGTGTTCTACATCCTACTCTGGTGAGTAGTGACTGGGGTCTTAAAAGCTTGCAAGCAGCTGTCTAAGATACAACAACTGGTTTCTTTCTTTCCGGAGCAAAGAAGAGTGAAGAAAACCAAAGACTCAAGGAAGCAATTAGTCCAAAGGACTAATGGACCACAGAAACTACAGCTTTCACTAGCCTGACACCAGAACAACTAGATGGTGCCCAGCTGCATTATCGACAGCTCTGGCTGGGATCACAATAGAAGGTCCCAGTTAGAGAGGGAAAAAATGTAGAACAAAATTCAAATTCAGGGTGGAGGGGGAAAAAAAAACCCTAACTAGACAGTAGATAAGTGTTAACTTTGGTGAAGGTTAAGACAGTACACAATACTGGGGAAGTCAGCACAACTTGACCAGGGCAAAGTCATAGAAGCTTCAAAGACACATCCAAACACCTTGAGAGACTGAGCTACTGGGCTGAGTGCTGGGGACCATGGTCTTGGGGGACATCTAGCTCAATTGGCAAAACATAGTCTATAAAGAAAATTTTCTACATCTGACTGTGTTAAGTCATGACTGGTGTCTTAAAAGCCCGCGAGCGACCATCTAAGATACATCTACTGGTCCCATCTTGGCTGGAGCAAAGGAGAATGAAAAAGACCAAAGACACAAGGGAAAGATTAGTCCAAAGGACTAATGGACCACAACTACCACAACCTCCACCAGATAGAGCCTAGAACACCTAGATGGTGCCCGGTTAACATCATCAACTGCTTTGCCAGGGATCATAATAGAGGGTCCCAGACAGAGCTGGAGAAAAATGTAGAACAAAATTAAAATTTTAAATATAAAAAAAAAAGACCAGTCTTGCTGGTCTAATAAAGACTGGAGAAACCCCAGAGGATGGCCCCAAGACACCCTTTTAACTCAGTACTGAAGTCACTCCTGAGGTTCACCCTTCAGCCAAAGATTAGGCAAGTCTATAGGGCCAACAATAACACACTGAGAGTCACACTTCATAGTTCAGTCATGAGACTAATGGGCACACAAGCCCAAAAGAAAGATGACAAGGCAGGAGGGGACAGGAAAACTGGACGAATGGAAACAAGGAAACTGAGGTGGAGAAGGGGTAAGTGTTGACACATCGTAGGTTTAGTAACCAGTGTCACAACACTGACCGAGAGTTTACAGAGCCAATTAGCCTCTCGTAATGAGAAACTAATTTACTCTGTAAACTTTCACCTAAATTACAATTTAAACAAAATCAGCTATATGATACCAAATGGTCAACAATTATTCTAAAGCAAAAATGAGAAGGTGGGGGGTGGGCAGGGCGACTAGGTTACTGGAAAATGCAAGTAGAAGGGAAATAATGAGAATATTGACACACTGTGAAAAGTGTAACCAACATCACTGAACAATTCATGTAGAAATTGTGGAATGAGAACCTATTTTGCTGAGTAAATTTCCACCAAAAATACAGTAAAATAATTATTTTTAAAAAATTCCAATTCATAAAAAAGATCAGAGTTACTGATCTAAGACAGACTGGAGAAAGTCCCGAGACTATGGCCCCTTGATACCCTTCTTACTTGGAATTGAGGCCACCCCCAGAGATCAGCTTTCAGCTGAATGATAGACAGTCCCATTAAGATAGACAATAACACTCATAGGAAAGTCTTCCTTGAAACAATTATCTACATAAGACCAAGGGCAACATTAGCCCAAAAGCAAAGATGAGAAGGCAGGAAGGGGCAGGAAAACTGGAGGAATGGGTAGTAATGGGGAAAGTGCTGACACATTGTGGGGACTGCAACCAATGTCAAGAACAATTTGTGTATAAACGATTGAATGGGAAACTAATTTGCTCTATAAACCTTCACCTAAAGCACAATAAATTAAAAAAATTAATAAATCAGTTATATTTTCAAAGAAATGTAGGCTTGGCTCTCAAATCTATTTGAAAATGCATTAATATAAAGGCAAATCAATAGCTACTTCTGTGACTTTGCATATGTAACAGTTATCTTGATACTTTCTTAACTGTCCATTGCAAATTCAATAATGCTGAATAGCATCCTCCACAGTGGTGCTCTCTCTTGCTGCCTCCAAGTCTCACATTCTGATTTTCAGAGTCCTCTTGTAAACACCAAATCAGTGCTGCAAATGTACACACCCTGCAGTATTATACTGGAGTTTGTTTCAAAGTTTAACACATCTATCGCTGTAACTACAATCATAACCTGGCCAAAATTACCTTGCTATTGTTCGTTTGTTTATACCTCTTCTCTTCAGGTATGGAAGATGCTGTTTGAATGGAATGGCACTATGAATGGTTGGATTTATTCTGCAAACTATGCCTGTTTGAGTATTCTAACAGCATGAACAGAATTGTTAAATAATGTCTCTTCCATTAATTTGCTAAATATTAAACATTTCTATCGAGTTTTACAATTTTAAGCTGATGAATACACTTTTGTAAACCCTCACGTGTCTCCAGGTGGATAAAATAATCCTAATAAAATAATCCCCCAAACCTCCAAATTCATCCAGTTTAAAGCTCGTCTTAGCTTTAAGACTGGATAGAAATTTAACTGAGAGTAAAAAAATGGATTTTTCAGATATTGATGGGAGGCTTGGAAGTTTAGCTGAGAGGTCCTCAGTAGCATGATTATAAGACACCCTTTGTAGCCCTCCTTTTCTGTTCTTTCTGAAGAATTCCCATCCTAATGTTACTGCTAAAATGCTATGTGTTAATAATTCTGTAGTGACACTGTCATTCAAATAAAATGATTACTAGTAACATATGAAGAGATAGACTTTTAAATAGCACAATCCTTCCTAAAAATCGTCTATAGAAAACATAAACAAGGAGAAAAAAAACTGTTATATTCATTAAAATGAGCACAGGTAAGACATGGTAGGCAACATTTTTAAAACATAAAGTGTATAGTTCTGACTGCAAAAGTAAACGTTGCAGAATATTTTTTAAATGTAGAAAAATACAAAGAATTTTTAGTAATCCCACCCTCAGTGATAATCACTGAGAGCACTTTTGTGTATAGCTTTTCTGGTTTCTTAATGCATGTATATATACATTTGTATTTTTTACAAAAACATAGTTTTTAATCTGCTCTATTTATAGCAAAGTATTATGATCATCTCTCCATGCCATTAAATATCCTACAACATAAGTTTTAATGGTTGTCCAGTGCATTGGTGAATCAGCATTTATTTAATCAACTTATACTGATACATAGTTGAACTATCTCCCAAAATTTTATGATTGTTAATGATGCTTTGATAAATATCCTTAATTGTACATATTTGGAAACATATTCAATTATTTTGGTAGGATAAATTATTAAAAGTAGACTCATTGGGTCAAACAATATAGGTATTTTTAAGTTTTTAATATGTATCACCAAACGAAATTCTAACGTTGATGTCTTTGAATTACGGTGTTGTTGAAGAATATTGAATATACCATAAACTGCCAAAACAACGAACAAATCTGTCTTGGAAGACATACAGCCAGAATGCTCTTTAAAAGCAAGGATGGTGAGACTACATCTCACATACTTTGGACATGTTATCAGGAGGGATCAGTCCCTGGAGAAGGACATCATGCTTGGTAAAGTACAGGGTCATCGAAAAAGAGGAAGATCCTCAATGAGCTGAATTAACATAGTGGCTGCAACAATGGGCTCAAGAATAACAATGACTGTGAGGGTGGCGATGGCGCAGGACCAGGCAGTGTTTCATTCCATTGTATATGGGGTTGCTATGAGTTGGGACTGACTCAACAGCACCTAACAACAACAACAACAACAAATTCTAATATGTTTGTTACTAAAACCACTAGCAGTGCAAGAGAGTATATACCTCTGTGCACACTTAGCCACACTAAATATACACGTTTTTCAATTTGTCAATTTTATCAGTAAAAAAAAAAAAGTCATCTTATTTCAAATTATAATTCTTCATTTATTGATGAACATTTTTCACATGTAATGATCATTGGAATAGTTTCTTTGCTATCATGCTTATTTCCTCTGATACTTAGATTTCTAATTAAGCCCACTGGGGCTGCATCCAGTAGGAATGGGAAAGAAATTCTGCATACAAGACTGCTCTACTGAAATCAGATGGAAAGAAACTATGAGTGACCCACTCTAAAAAGCCAGTGATGAATGGGGACTTGGTTACATAACATAGCACCGAACTATCCAGCATCATTCTGCACCATCTTCAAAGAGAGTTCTTAAACTATCCATTGAGGTGTCTGGATGCTTAGCTTTAGAATCATCTGCCTGGTGCCTCTCTAGCTGACTCATCCACCCTAAACCACTGCATGATTTCTGCCTGAAGCTGCATTTTCTGATACCCTCTTTCCAAATGTTAGCCGAATTCCCTGGGTTTAGTCTCCAGCTTACCTGACCTATAGTATCCATCTAAATCCTCCACCATGGTGTGTTGAGCGGCAGTCAATACCCTGTACACCTGATCAGAATTATGTGTCAGACCATTCATCATTCTTCTCCTTTTCAAACCCTACCTTGTTGTCACCTAAAAACAATGGGACTGAAGGAGATTTTTTCATCAGCTTTGCCCAAGCCATCTAGAATTCCAGAGACAGGAGGGTAGTTAATAATAAGAGCACTTAAAATCATATTAAAATGGGGAAACTGAGGATATTGAAATTTTAACTAGCATCATTGTGGGTGGAAGAGACTAAAGACCAGAAAATCTATTAGAAGGTTATTGCTGAATTCAAAAGACAGATTGAAAATTGGAACCAGGACAGTGGTAGGTGCAATAGAGAAAAGTAAGGAAACTAAAGATTTTATAAATAGATTTACAAATGTGGTGACTGAGTCTATGGTGGCATGTGGGAGGTGGAGGCTAAAAGAAAGAAACCAAGGATGATTCTGAGGCTTTTAAAGGGACAGTTATACTGTTAACAGGTAACAGTTATCCTGTCAATCTATATAGTTCGTATTCATCCAAACCAACTTATTTTAATTCTGTGTGAAGGCTATTTCATGTACTAGAAAACTTCCCAATGCCTCAATGATTCAGGTGATATTGGGCATCAGACAATTTAATAAAACTAGGAAAATACTGAGAACATTTTACAATTTCTGGGATGGCAATCATTTCACTCTTTTAATTAGGAACACAGCCTAGGGTATGTTATTTTAAATGGGCCCCATTTATTATTGTATACCTTCAAATGGATCTTGCTTCAGTCTTGACATTTCAGCAAGCAGCTGGATGGAAACTTAGTTAATTGGCTCATTCTGCTATGGGGGCATGGCTACCAATTAGAACGTAGGCTGTGAAAGTGTATTGTTCAGCTACACTGCTGGTAGAAATAAATCCTCCAAGGGATCTTTGAGTTTACCTGTTGTAATAGTTATATATAAAATATCCATGTTTCAAAATCATTGTTTCTGGCATGAATTTATTTATACTTAATATAAAGTAAAAATCACCTAACTGGTTAGTGCTTATTAATTTGTTTCTTTGTTTTGGCAAACTCATGCAAAAGGCAATAAATGGTATTGAAGGAGGAGGGTAGGAAAACAGTGTTGTCGTTAAGTGCCATCGGGTTGATTTCGACTCGTAGTGACCCTTTGTACAACAGAATGAAACACTGCTAGGTCATGCGCCATCCTCACAATTGCTGCTATGTTTGAGCCCATTATTGCAGCCACTGTGTCAATCCATCTCACTGAGGGTCTTCCTCTTTTTCTCTGACCCTCTGCTTTGCCAAGCATGATGTCCTCCTCCAGGGACTGGACTGGACTATCCTGAAAACTTGTTGTGCCATCCTCACTTCTAAGGAGCATTCCGAATGTACTTCTTCTGAAACAAATTGTTTGGTCTGGAAGTCCATGTTCTTTTGTTTATTCTTTGCCAACACCATAATTCAAAGGCATCAATTCTTCCTCGGTCTTCCATACTTATTGTCCAGCTTTCCTACACATGAGGCAATGGAAAATACCATGGCTTGCGTCAGGAGCACCATTGACCTCAAAGTGACATCTTTGCTTTTTAAGACTTTAAAGAGATCTTTTGCAGCACATTTGCTCAGTGCAATATGTCATCTGATTTCTTGATGGCTGCTTCCATGGGCATTGATTGTGGATCCAAATAAAATGAAATCCTTGACAACTTCAGTGTTTTCTCCATTTATCTTGATGTTGCTCATCTTTCGGCACTATATCAGACAATGTTCCACTGCTAGTCATGAGGTTTTCACTAGCCAGTTTTTTCAGAAGCAGATCACCAGGTCCTTCTTCCCAGTCTATCTTAGTCTGGAAGTTCCTCTGAAACCTGTCCACCATGGGTGACCCTGCTGGCATTTGAAATACTGGTGCCATAGCTTCCAGCATCACAGTAACACACAAGCCACCACAGTATGACAAACTGCAACCAACCTGGTTTTACATCCTGGCTCTGCTGCTTGTTAGCTCTCTGACCATGAATAAATTACTTACTTCTCTAAGACTCACTCTCCTGCAAAATAAGGATAATAATAATATCTACTTTAAATGGTTATTATAAAATTTAACAAAGGATACATAAAATACCAATATGCCTAGCACATAGTATGTATTCAATAATGATTATCAATGATAATATCCACTGATACTAGCTATTGAGCTAACAACCATGAAGATTTTCAAGTAACCATCACAAATATATTAAAAATGGGTTACTATCTGTAGTGCAGGAGAAATGTGCAAGTCTGCTTCTGTAAAGATTTATAGCCTAGGAAATGCTATGGGGGAAGTTCTACTCTGTTCTATAGGGTCGCTGTGAGATGGAACCAACTCAATGGCAACAGTTTTTTTTTTTTTTTTTTTAAATCTGTAGTAGTTTCCTGTGGCTGCCATAACAAATTACCACCAACTAGGGGGCTTAAAAAAACAGAAATTTTTTATCTCACAGTTCTGGAGGCCACAAGTTCAACATCACTTTCACTAGGCTGAAATTAAGATGTCAGCAGGGCGCCACTCCCTCTGGAGACTCTAAGGGAGAATTTGTTCCTTGCCTCTCCCAGCTTCTGGAGGCTGCTGGCATTTCAGGGCTTGTGGCCACATGTCTCTCTTCTCCATCTTCATACTGCCTTTTCCTCTGTGTGGGTCGGTCACAAAACTCCCTGTGCTTCTCTTTTGTAAGAATACATGTGAAAGCACTTAGGGCCCTTGTGGACAATCCAGGATAAGCTCCCCTCTGAAGATAATTTTATCACATCCGTTGCCATATAATGTAATTTTCATAGGTTCTGGGGACCAGGACATGGGCATACTCTTGCGGACCCACCACCCAGTATCTTTTAGAGGAGGTCTCTTTTTCTTAGCCACTTCTTACCTTTATGGTAGATTGACTGCAAAAATGGCCCCAATTCTTCACCCTTTCCTGTATTCACATCCTTTGCAGTGTGATTTTTCAGCTACTTCTTACAAGAGGTAAAGACTTGGGCCATAAGAATGAAGCAGAAATGACAGTGTGCCAATTCCAAGACTAGGCTTCAACAGCCTTGCACACTTCTTGTTCTTTCTTGGAAAATAACCAGTCCAAGCTGATCTGGTGGAATATGCGAGATCATGTACAGCAGAGATGAGATGGCCCAGCTGAGAGACACTAGATAAGCCAGCCCCCAGCTGACCAACAACTGGCCACAGACATGAGATCAGCCCAGCCCAGCCCAGATCAGCAGAAGAGCCAAACCATGGACTCAGAAGCAAGAAGAAAGATTTATTGTTGTATGTCACTGAGAAATTTTTTTTTAACAGCATTACTGTGACAATAGATAACTGAAAATTTTCTCTCTGTATAAGGAATTTGCAGAGCTTTGAGTAGAAAGGAGTGGGGAAAAGTCTGTTTTGTGAATAAAGACTTGAATACCATAAAAAGAAAGCAAAGGGCAAAACATGATAATAATAAAAGTTAACCATATGAGCACTTACAAAGGGACAGTGTGCTAAATAATGTATATACATGTAAGTGTATATATAATGTATACATATATACATGTAATCTCATTTAATTCTTAGGAGAATTCTTTGAAGTAACAAATCAAAAGATGCTGAGGCTGAGGAAATTTAAGTAATGTATCGAAAGCTTCACTGTGATTTGCACCCTGATCTCTCTGACTCTAAAGCCTAAATTCTCAACCGCTTTATGATACTGCCTTCCAGTATAAATTTATTCATAGTTCAAAATGCTTCTCTATTTATTGACCATATCTTGATTAAATAGTTTTGTCAATGACTTAGGGATTAAATAGTTTTGTCAATGACTTAGAGGTGCAGTTTCTAGAATAAAAAAAATAAAAAAGACCAAAACCATTGCTGTCGAGTCGATTCCAACTCATAGTGAGCCTATAGGACAAAGTAGAACTCCTCATAGGGTTTCCGAGGAGCAGCTGGTGGATTCAAACTGCTGACCTTTTGGTTAGCAGCCAAACGCTTAACTGTTGTGCTACCAGGGCCCCAGTTTCTAGAATAGTCATGAAATGGTCTTTGGCTCCATTTACTAGAAAATAGGAGTCAAATGCAATTGTAAGTGCAAAGTGAGACAAAAGAATTTCTGGTCATGATATGTCCTTTCTCTATAGCTAAGAAAGTAAGACATTCTAAAGAAATTTCAAAACATACATAGAATCCAAGGACAACTGAGTACTAAGTGATTTATAATCAGCAGCTTTAGAGGGAATGAGCCAAATCAGGTGAAGGAATACTTAATTGTTCTGCTTTCAGAGTCTGCAGAGAGCAACTTTTCCAAAGGCCTAAATCATTACATTTTGTGGAAATTATTACAAGAAAAGCAAATGACGTAACCAGTTGCAAGAAAAGGATGCACTTCTTTTCAGAAAAGATTATCTTGAAATTTTATGGGCATAGGAATATGACCTGGGAGAATTAGGGTGTCCCATTAAGGAAAATGGTCATCAGCTTTACTGAATGAAATGTCCTCCTGCTGCTTACTCGCTAAAGGAAAGGAAGAGTCTGTGTTTCTGTCCTCCAAGTTGCCAGTCACGCAGCAGTGAACATGAGCCACCACGTGAGTCACTTTTCTTTCAGCTCTAATCTCTTTTCACAGGAACAGATGAATCACAGAACTCAATCTCAACTCTGACTCTGACAAATCTTCTGCGGGACTTTTATTTGAAGGGAATGGAGAGAGGAGGCCTAAAATTTCACATTAGGAAGCAGGCACAATGAGTGTGAGCCTAAGCTGGGTGCCAGGTGCATTGAAAGTGTTTCTGAGAGCCACCTGGCACAGTGCAGAGAGCTGAGGTTCTGGAGGCAACATGGATCTGAGTCCACATGAGGTCCCGTGGCCTACTATGTGATGTGAGTGGGTAAATTGCTCAAACTCTACGTGACTCAGTTTCTTCATTGATCAAAAGGGGAAGGTGATAATATCTACATAGTAAGATTGTTCTAGGAGTCCCTGGGTGGCGCAAATGGTTAACGCCGTCAGTTGCTAACTGAAAGGTTGGCAAATCAAGTCTACCCAGAGCCTCCTCAGAAGGAAAAACCTGGAGCTGTACCTTCAAAAAATCAGCCATTGAAAACCTCATGGAGCTACTCTGACACGCATGGGGTCACCATGAGTCGGAAGTGACTCCACAGCAACTGGAGAAAAAAAAGATTATTCTGATAATCAAACAGCATATGTAGGCTTTTTTTTTTTTTTTTTTAATTTTAACATTCTAACAAAAACATTGATCAGAAATCAAGTAGGCATTACTCAATCCCACAATCATTTACACTGTATACCTTCATGCTGTGTGTGTGCATGCATGTGTATGTATGTAATAAATAAAGGTATACAGATATACTTTTTTTTTTTTGCTATTTTGTGCAGGAATATGTTTATTTCATCCCCCTAATTAAATGGCTGTTTTTAAAAGGCATTACTTTCTATTTATTTTTTAAATTTATTCTTCAATTCTGAATATGCTGATAATTCTCTCTACATAGAAAAAACTCAATAAATGTAATGGATAACCATGGAGCTACAGATAATAAAGAGTAAGATGTTGCTGATCTATGTATTCACAAGTATTTGGAGGGCACTGCAGGTATCGTACCAAAAACAAAACAAAATAAAACGTGCATTGATGCTCTTTCTGCTTATTGGTAAACTTCTATATTCTCTCTGTAGTTCTTTCTCCCCTATAGAGCTTGAACCAGTGCCTCCTGGACAAGCTAATGGCAGACAATTTGTTTCCCAGTCATTAGTAAGAATTAGTAAGGTAATAGTGGATACCTCAATGGAACTTTTGCTGAATACTCTGTTCTGTCTACTTATTAGACACCATTACTGTCAGTTGAGAAATGCTGAGATCCCGTTGCTACTCATTAGAAAAATTCTGAAGCCAGGAGCAATACAGAAGGAAAGAGGTTTATTAAGGTTCATTTTTTATGCTAAACAAAAGTCCCATTATTAGCACCCACTGAGGTATTTCAGTTTATAGTCAGTTAGCTGTCTTTTAAAAGACGTCTATATCTAATGGCATTAAATGAAAGCCCTGGTTGAAGTCATGTTTGCTTGGCTCCCAAACCTCTGATGAATGACCGTGTCCTGCTGTAAATAAAATGCAGTGTAAACATACTCCCAGGCTGAATTTTAGTGATTCTATTTGGACTGTTGTAAAATGTAAACGATTATAAATATAAAAGCTACTATTTGGGGGTTAGTCCCATGGAATTACTGCAATTTTAAGTTTTGGGTTCTTTTATTCTGTTTTTCTTTCGTGCCAAAACAAAAGTAATTATGTGTGTGCATTGTGTGAGCATGCAATTTTAAAATAATTCCTAATCTGTAACATAACTTTTGTTTAAAAAAATACTAATTAGCAGCTTTTCTATACCCAAAGTTTTCTTATGACTTGAAAAGAGAGAAGAGTGAAAATATGAATATATATATATATATATATCCTCAGTAAAATATTTTTCATCCCTTTCACCAACATGAATAGCAAACTCTTTCTTAAAGATGTAGACATTAAGGATAAGGTAAGCATATCGTTAGAGACTTTGTCAAGCCCTAGAAATTGTTTTTACTAATTTTAATGCTTTGAAAATATTTATCTGTATTTCCTAAAATACAGAGAGATCTTAGTTTATTAACAGACCACCATCTTCTGGCAAATATTAAGAAAGGCAGATGATTCTGTACCAAAAAAAGTATTGAAATCATTTAGAGAATTTGATGAAAAATTGATCCTTTGTAACAAATGTCTAGAGCTGCATTCTACAGGGCTTTCTTAACATTTTAGTGCTATATTAATTTGCTATGTGTTAACCTAGACTTCTAACCTTTTCCAGGAAGTTAAAAGTTATTGTCAAATTGCTATAACACGGCATAAATTCAATTAAGCCAAAGTGAAGGATAAAGGTATATGTATGATATAAATGTATGTAAAACAATATTCAGTTGGGTTGTTATAACTCTTTATGATTAGATAAGAAAGAATTTTTTTTCATGGTATAATAGATTTCAAGAGGACATTCTATGAATAAGACACAAAATATTGGAAGTGACCAACATTAACGGGAGTGTAATAGCAACACATGAAAAAAATGACTGCTTTTCTAAACATAACTTACCAAAATTTAAAATGTAAACAAAAGGCCAGCAAAGAATATTTTCAATGTGTATGACAGGAAAAGTTAAAGGGCTAAAATGTCATTATGCTTATTTCGTATCAATGACAAATGTTAACTTCCTTAATATGTTAATAGTTCTAACAAATCAATGAGAAAAACTTCTGCAAAAGAAAAATAAGCAAGTGAGATTAATAAAAATTTATAAATGAAGAAATAAAAATTGAACAAAGAAAAAATTTTATAAACTAAACAAGCAAAAAAAAAAAAAACCCACTTTCAACTTCACGTACAATGAACTATAAACTAAACCAAAAATATGCACCAATTTTTAGCTATGATTTGAGGGGAAAAAAATGAAAGAATGGTAATTCATTTATTTTATAAGTATAAATTGGTACAATATTTCTAAGTAGTTATTTGGTAATATGTACCAAAAACATTTTTTTGATGTATATATCCTCAGGAAATACAGAGTGTGAGAAAAGTGCTAAAAAAGACTCATTAATTTTTTGTTTGTTTTGTTTGTGTTTTACACAGGGAATTAATGACAGATAGATTTTAAAAGGAAGCTAAAACTGGGTTGTGTAGTGCCATGAAATCCCAGCAACAAAAGAGTTTCAAGTTGACTTTGACTTCTCAAATCAGAGTACTGGTATCTTAAAGGAAATGTCGTAGTGTCAGGGATACCTGGAGATGTAGAGCTAGTGTGGCACATTTTCCTGGACATCAAAATAACTTCAAGCTTGGGAATGTTAGGTTATTTAATCAGGAATATATATTTAATTGCATTAAAACAAATGTTAATAGTGTGTGGTGCTGAAGGGAAAATTAGCTTGACATTTAAAGATCCAATATAAGATTTGGGAGAGCTTGCCAAATTCTTTGCCCTCAGATCTTCCAGTACCCACTATCTGCCACTAGGGGCTCTTGGGTGGAGATCCTGAAGAACCGTGCCATAGTCCATAGGAAACCATGGAGGATGTGTGATCATGAAAGTGGCATAAGAAAAAAAAAAATGTTTTGTAGAGATTAATACAATGGCAGTATATAGAATGGATAAAAGGGAGTAAGGCTAGAGAATTGGAAGCTAGTTAGAATATTTGTAATTCAAACATAAGGTAAAAGACAAACATATCCCAGGGTATTAGCAGTGAGGAGAAAAAAAAAAAAAAGATGACTACAAGAATCCTTGTAAAGGAATAAATATCTACACCATAGCTTCAAATAAAATTCTAACTCAAGTTTTAATACCATGTTGTGGAATCTGACCGAGAGTGGAGTCATGCCTTCATAAACAAGACCATTTAAACCCACTGGGTGATGAGGCCTAATGCAACTTTTGGTCACCATTTGTACTTACTGCAGCAACACAGCAGAGTTGTGCTGATGGTTAAGAAGATGGAGCTATGAAGCATCACAGATGCTGGTCCCATCCCACTCCAATTCTTACAAGGTATGAAGAGCAGTTATATGACTAGTGGAGCAATTCTTTCTTCCCTCCAGTTTCAACATAGTTTCTCTTTCCCTTTGGGATGTAAAAAATTGGAGGAAGCTGATTATGAGAGAAGGGTCAAAAGGTGAACTCTTGGAAGAAATTCTGGCACCATGCCTGAAGAAAGACAATATAAACTTTGAAGAAGGGACAGAAAAAAGATAGCTCAAATCAAGGATATGTAGAAGTTTTCATATGAAGAACTACCTACACAGTGGGGGAAGACTTCATCAATCTCCAAAAAGTAAGTTTGAGAATGAACATAACTGAATCTATAAAAGAGTGAAAATGACACATAGAGGTAATAAATTCTTGGATAGGATAGCACCTACTATGTGCTAAGAACTTGTGTATGCTGTAATGCAGTCTATTATGAGAATAAAAATGGTTATTATTATTATTACAACATTTCAAGTGAAAAAACTCAAGCTGGAACAATTCAGGGTCTATCCCATAATGACTGAATGAAGTAGTGTCAGTTAATGTAAACTAATATAAAAGAAAGTAACAATTTACACAGCACTTTATTGGAGACTAAAAATAAAAATATAAGTAAATAAAAACTCAGAGGAACTTAGATCCATGAATAGTGAATGACTGTTACAGGTTTTTGGAGCAGAAGCCTAACCTTTTGCAATTGCAGCTGAAAAATAATTGTTAATTTTATAACATCTCTCTCTTCCCTCTCTCAGAAACACATTTTTGCCTGATAAACCTCAAATTTATTAAGGTGTAACAGATATTTATCAAGTACCTGTAATGTGCCTAGGATATCCAACTCAACTGACTTTTCTAATACGATATTAGTGTGCATAACCAAACACCCATGAAAAAAGCTTTTTTTTTTTTTTTTTTAGGTGTTGTTTTTTATGTCTCATTGCTTTCTCTGACCTGAAAATACACTGTAATGCAAACCACAGAATCCATGTCGGGACTCTATTATAAATGAAGTCTTGGTACAAGATCCTTCTGGTATTTCCAGTAATAAATCCCCTTGGATAGAGTCAAAGACACATCCACTTTATCCTGAATTCTGCATTCTCCACGGCAGTGCTATGAGGCACTAGCCTTACGTCATTAACGTGAAAGCAAACCCTCAAAAAAATTTTTTTTATTTAAATGGAAAACCTAAGAATTACCTTTAATATCACCATGTAATGTTACCCAAAATTCAGAGAAGCTATTGTATAACTGCATCCTACTGTCTCATGAGATCCATGTACCAAATAATAGCAGCCAGCCAAGTTGAATTCAAAGCCAATTTCTAATCCATTACTTCATAGGGAGCTTTGAAACATCCTCATTTAAAAATCTGCTGCATAACAGCAAGTTCTGTACCACTCTTCTGTAATGTCAGTATAATGTTGGCAAGCATGAGAGTGAAGCATGAATGTTGACACTTAATTATGGATATTAAATTCAGTCTCCCATTTCAGATATATGTCAGATGTCACCACCTTCGAGATTTCATAGAAGAGCGGTTCCCTTCCTCTAGTCAATGTAATATGAATTATAGGATGAGAAATATTATGTTAAACCACTCTTCTTTGCTGGCACACCTGTAAAATATTCTTTTGGGTCCCAGAAGTTCTGGATCACAGAAATTTCCCAAATACTCCATCCGTCATTATAACGTAGTTACCTCTAGGGTGTGATTTCGACCATCGAAGGTGAAATGGAGCATAACAGATCATCACTTCTTACTAATTAATGATTTCAATTGTTAGACCTGGTAAACTCAGGCATTTTTTAAAATTAGAATTGCAGTGGCCTATTTTTAGGAGCATCACCATCTAAATTACGGCAATACGTCTATATATGTGTGATTTTACAAAATAGGATAATATGGAAGGGTGTGCTGCTGATAATAGGAGTGTTTAGGGTCAGCTTTTGGTTATTACCCATGTGTTTATTTGTAGGAACTAAAAAAATGAGGCTTTGCTTTTAGCATTCTTTGACGGCTTAAGTTGTGTGCTGAAAGGTTAAAAGTTATCAAAAGTTAAGGTTTTGTAATCAATTGTGTCTTAAACTCTAACCTTAGAGTTCGGCTGCTGTAAACGTTTTACAGCGTCTCTGGAGAGTTACTGTTCATGGAACGCATGCTGTGAAATCGTATTATAGCCGAGGAATTTGTACAGCTTTCTGTAATGAACACCTTCAGACAATGGCCCCGTATCTACAGCATAGAGCGGTTTCCGGTGTAGTGAGGGCCAAGAGAAATAAACAGATGTGGTCACTTTCAAGTGAGAGTTTAACATTGAGTGTCCCTAAATCAAGTTTCATCTGTTTTTTACCAGTTATGATTGCATTTAATAAGCAGTGGGTTATGAAACATTTTAAGAAATGTATGTACCACACATTGATGACTTACATTGCCAATTCATTATTCCTAACTCTTTTATTGCCATTTTATCATTCCTGACTAATTGCATGTTCTGACAGCTTCTCTGAAATGTGTGGTACAAAATAATAATTATTGACTATTTATCCAGCAGTGGTAGAAAGCATAGCCAGGGGAAAATGTGTCCCAGATGATACACCAGCGAGTACTATTTAGACTTTAACAATTTCATGTTAATTTTTGCTTCAGCAGTAATTAGGGAATTTCTGCCTTAAAATTTTTCACTTTCATTGACATCCTTAAATACTTTCAGTGATTCATTTTTTTTTTTAAATGTTTCTTATTGATTCTTTTAACAGAGTTAGCTTATCAGTAGAATAAATTTAAAAGCTGTGGTTTCTTTAAGGGAAATTTTCTACCAATAGAGTGTGACTTTCATAGGAAGGGGCTTTGTTTTATTCTAGGTAGAAATTTCGTTTTATTAGCAGTTAGTCTCCTTCTTCAAAACAATTCAATTTTATTCCCTAGCTTGATTTTCTGTTTGGGTGTGATATACACAAAGGGAAAGTCTTCATGTGGACAAACATCAAAACCAAACGGTAACCCACAAATGCCATTCCAGCAACTTGTCCCTCTTCACTGATTTATTTTAACAGAGTTGCAATTCAATCACAAGAGACCATTCCAGTGGTTACACTTGAAACCCCCACAAAATCTGGTTGTAGCTATGGCTGTTCAGTGAAATTGCGAACACAACTCACTAAGCTTTTATATACATTCTAGCTACTTAACTCAGTCATGCAAAGAACTCAAGGGCACCTGACCTAAGTTGCCTGAAAATATGGAACTGTCTTTCTGAATAGTTTTTCTCTGAAATAACTCAAGTATGGCTTTGGATTTATTGTAGATTTCACTTTGAGGCAGTGAAGAAAAATAACATGCTTCATAGGCTGTCTTTGTTACTCTAGCAACATCTAGGCTAGGGCTAAGAATACAGTGGGCACTTAATAAATGCTTGTTAAATGAAACAATATTTGTGTAGTCAGCTAGAGTTTCAGTAATAGAGAAGTATCTCCAGAACCCCAAACTCTGCAATATTTTACTATTTTCTCTTCTTAGCTCATCACATTAAACAAGATGTAGAAAGTAATGGCATCAAGTAATGTTCGCTCAAATCGGTTTATTTAGCAAATATTTAAAGAGAATCTGTGATGCATAGGTACTAGGAATACAGGCAAGGTAAAACTAGCCCCTGATATCAATGGTTATCCAGGTTTATAAGAGGAATAACATAATAATATTTTAAATGTCACCTTGGAGATAATTTCACTTAAGATATTTCAGTAACATTTCAATTTCTGCTGTTAGATATTTGGAGAACATGAATCTAGAAGGTGACTTGGGTGACGTTTCCTGCACCAGAAATACATAAATTATAAGCAATAAAATTTAAATAAGGAAAGGGGGAAGAAACATAGCCAAACCACTCTTTCTTTCCTTATAGATACGCCTAAGCATGCTTAGGCACATCTGAACAGCAGGATGTAGAAGTGAAGATGATAATGCCAGACTCTAGCACAAATAGCAATGAAATTGGAATTAGAGAATGCAAGGTCTCTGAGCCTCAGTTTCCTCATCTGTAAAGTAAACGCAGCACTTCTATATGACTTCCAGATCCTCTTGTGTATTAAAAACTGTTAGGACAGGGTAAAGTGATTTCACATTCCTGAACATCCAGAGTTACAGAGATACAACCATAAAGTAAAGAAAAACTCTAAAAACTCATAATAAAATCTGTCTCATTGATTTGTTGTCGCACCTCATCATAAGTAAGAGTGCATTAGTTCTTCACCTATATGTAATCCTTTTATACTATTTAGTATGAAATCCTTTCATTATATGCTATATCCTTCCCAAGAATCATAAACAAGGTTTTTATTTTTCTGCTTATCTGAATATGAGCTGGAAAATCACCCCACTAGTCACCCAGCCCAGACTCTTTCCTAACATTTAGATCATGGAGAAATACCGTGCTCTTACTGCTCACGGTGCCACTGACAGGGAATCTTCCTGAAGCCTTTTAAATGGGAGAGAACCATTCAGAGCAATAGTTCCCAAAAGGAGGGGGGAAACGGGCAGCATTATTTTAGAACCAGTCAGAATTTTTCTTTTCAAAGTATCCTCTCACCTCAGATTGATATCTTTATAGTATCAAAATGAGATTGTGGGTGGGGCATTTGTGACTCGAAAAACAGCAAAATCCATAGCATCATGTGCAAATCATTCCTTTTCTACTCACTCGCAGGAAGATTTATCAGAATCTCCCAGGAAGGGCAAATATATGGATTTTTCAAAAGCCCTCAAATTGCCCAATAATTATGATATACACTCAGTCCACATCCTACCCTCCACTCCCTCTACCTTGACTGAGAAACAGTCATTTAAGGTCATCCAAAAAAATCAATAACAAAATCATTTTACTAATCATACATCACTTCAGCTTCCACAAACACTATTTTTTATCTTCTGTTTCCACACATGGACCAAAGTTGGTCCCAATATATACGTTCGATATTTGTAAACATTGGGGATAATAAACTCGGAATGGTGAAGTAAAGTCCACTTAGAAAGCTAGGGCAGACCACCCTGCTAATCACTGGTTTAGTAAATGGATATGCTCAATTGTCCTTGCATCTTTTTTCCTCTCTCTTTCCAGTTCAAGACACTATGTGTCAGCTGTAATTGAAGAAATCTTTAAACAAAACTGATAAAACTTTATTAGAGAGACCAGAATATTAGCCCAAAATGGCACCAAAATGTTAACATTGCAATTGTTGTAGAAATATCAGAAATATCAAATTTCCAACATCCCAACCTAATTTTACGTTTATGTCTAGATGAAAAAGAGTAAAGAACTGAAGGAAGGATTGTTACAGGCTGCAAGTAATAAGAGATGAAGAATGTTGGTGTTTTAATGTTCATAATATCTGTTGACAATGTGTATAAACTGACAAAATGTCCAGGTATAAATTTATTCATACAACAAATATATATTAGGCACTAACTATGTACTTGGCACTCTTCTAGGCATGGGTTTATCTCTTCCATTTTCCTCTTTCTCTAAAATGATTAAAATCTAGAACACATAAGACTATATTCTCAAGAAGTATAATAATATAAAAATTTTCAAAAATAATATAATATTTTGCAATGTCAGGCAGATCCCATATACTCTATAATAATCTGATATTTAACCGATTTGTTCTATGAATTTGTTTCTGCAAAAATCAAGGATCATCTATTGTAGTGTAAATATCTATGTTAAAACAATGACCATCATAGTTCCTTGAAGCAATTAATAATTGAGTCCTTTTCATCTTAAAAAAAAAAAATTAACTCAATAGCCATATATAGATAACAGTGCTGCTATTGCCACTTGATTTAGCCTGACTTTCATAGAGTAAAACATAAAATTGGGTGGGTGTGGGTTGTACTCAGTAGAAATAAAATCTTTTAACTTCACCAAAAGCCTTTATGCTCTAATAATTTGAAAAACATTATGTTTCAGCCATGCACCAAAATTTTCTTTCTTTATAAAAGCATGGAACTGAAAATTGTAGGAGATATTTTAACCAGAAGGACATACGCTGGTTAAAGGGCACTCTATTAATGCAGATTTCCCATAGTCCTTTACCAGTTCACACTGGTTTCTACATTTGTAAACTCTGTTCACTATTTCTGCCTTTAAATTCGCTGGACTCATTCCAAATGGGTTGAGAAACAAGCTAATTAAGACAGAAGTACACTGTAATCTTGAGAAGCTTCAAAAACAATTACTATGACATTAATAACTGTTTTTAATTTTTTTCAAATCATAAATGAATATTAATAAATATTAAGAGATTATGAATCCTCTACTGTTTTGAAAATGGAAGGACGTGTTAAAATCAAGTGTGTAGTTTTCTGAAACATGGGAACCTTTCCCAGAATCCAAATAGCCCCAACAGAGTGGAATTCATAGTGTCAAAAAGAGTAACCAATAAGATGAGTGTAAATTCAAAGTCTGCAACCACATAGTATATTCTAATTTCCTCATCGTTCACCTCCCTACAAAATTAAATGAGAATCTCCAGGAGGAGACTGGAGTACATGTTTTGAGAAAACTCTAAACATTCACATTTATTTTACCAATATTTTAATCTCATTTTTTTCATTTTCTTCTACATGAAAAATTGGCACTGCCTAGGTGGAATATTTTAAAATACACAGATGCTGCAAACAAAATATCTCATGGCTGTTCAACAGAAACATAAGGCCACAGAAATATATTAATTTGTCAGTATACATGCAAATGTGGCTAAGCAAAAATTTGGCAGCAGAACAAATACATTATCACAAAGAAAATACAACACAGTAAAACATAAACACAATTAAATGAACCAAATTATAACCCATCAATAGATGAGAGAGGCGTGCCATTGACTATACCTGCACAGTAACGATGCAGTCAATTTTCTGGATTATTAGACAAAATATGCACAAAGCTTTTGGATGATTAACTGTGTATGTTAGAATCCAATTATTTAACCAACATTTATTGAATACCTATCATATTTCATGCACTATGATAAACACTGGGATTACAAAGATGAAAAGAAGGACAATCCAAGCACTCAAGAAGATGACATCTTAAGTCACAACTAAAGAGCATGGGTTTAGATGTTTCATGGGTCACCTCACGCTTCTTGAAAACTAGCAAAAGCCTGATGGAAAACAATTCAGCTATGGTCTGTGATGCTCTTGCCTTACATGAGCCTGTAAAGATGAAATTTCACTTTAACTCTGTGTTATTTTGCAACATAGAGACAAGAAGAATATATTTCTTTTTAAAATGTCTCATTCATCCAATCTTTCATTCAACAAATATTTATTGACGGCCTATTCTGTGCCAGATTGTATACCAGGAACTGTAGACAGAGCAATGAAATGTTAGTATATTCCTTGTTTTTCAGAACTATAATTTTATCCTTGTTCTTTTCTCAATAACAAAGCTCCTGGAGCCTTCCATCTGGCCAGACTATTCACTTTCTTTTCCTGTTGCTAGAGTTTGCCCTTCTTCTCTTGAGACTACCTAAATTTCTCTCATCCCCATCCAAATTAGTACTTGGCTCGGTTCCCCATCTAATCTGATACACTGATTTATGCTAATGTAGCAATAAAACATTTCTCCCCTTCTGTGTAATAATGGTGCATTTGTTCAATGTCCTTCTAGAGACCATGTATTTCAACCAAAGAAGTGACTCTAATCGTAGGGGTTTCAAACTCTGAAACAGATAGTTTAAGGAGACATTTGGATTGAATTCATAAGCAGTTACCTATATACATATGTAAAGGTTAGGCCTATAGCCACCTGGTGTTAAATGTTGTGAAACCTATTTTGATATTTAACTGTATCACCTATCTCACAGTGTGGTACTCCCAACATGATGCCCCCACCTTCTGTTTTAGAGACTTTGGCATAGGCCTTTGACTGATGAATGTAATCACTTCATAACAGATGTCTTGTTTTCATCTTTCATCCTGTTTTTTCCTGCTAAGCGTGTACTAAAATGAGCAGAGAGCATTCATCCTCAAGATTCTGTTTTAACAGTGTGTAATTCAAACACACGAACGAATCTATCTTGGAACAAGTACAGCCAGAATGCTCCTTAAAAGCAAGGATGGTGAGACTTCGTCTTACATTTTTGGACATGGTGTCAGGAGGGATCAGTCCCTGGAGAAGGACATCATGCTTGGTAAAGTAGAGGGTCAGTGAAAAAGAGGAAGACCCTCAACAAGATGGATTGACACAGTGGCTGCAACAATGGGCTCAAGTATAACAACAATCATGAAGATGGTGCAAGACTGGGCAGTGTTTCATTTTATTGTACATGGGGTCACTATGAGTTGGAACCGACTCAACGGCACCTAACAGCAACAACAATTCAAACACAGACTCAGTGGTGGTTCAGTGGTAGAATTCCCACCTTCCATGGGGGAGCCTCAGGTTCCATTCCTGACCAGTGGACCTCAGACACAGCCATCACCCACCTATCAGTGGAGGCATGTCTGTTGCTATGAAGCCAAACAAGTTTCAGTGGAGCTTCCAGACTAAAACAGACTAGGAAGACCTCGCAGTCTACTTCTAAAAAATCAGCCAGTGAAAACCCAATGGATCACAATGATCTGATCCTACTGTGAACGGGGTCACCATGAGTCAAGGGGCTGACTCAACAGCAGCTCACAACAATAGCAACAATTCAGATACTTTGTCAACCTAGTCTACAGTCAGGCTAAGTCTATAATCAGGAATACATTCTACTACATGTGATAAGTTTCAATTTCCAAAATGTAGTTTATTCCGTGACCAACCTTTAAGGAGAAATTAACATCTTTTATTACCCTGTGCTAGCAAACCTCTAAAAATGAATTGATGCCTTTGAATTATGGTGTTTGTGAAGCATATTGATTATACCGTAGACTGCCAGAAGAATGAACAAATCTATCTTGGAAGTACAGCCAGAATGCTCCTTGAAAGACAGGATGGCAAGACTTCGTCTCACATACTTTGGACATGTTATCAGAAGGGTCCAGTCACTGGAGAAGGACATCATGCTTGGTAAAGTAGAGGGTCAGCAAAAAAGAGAAAGACCTTCAATGAGATGGATTGACACGGTGGCTGCATCGATGGGCTCAAGCATAGCAAACATTGTGAGGATGGTGCAGGACCAGGCAGTTTTGTTCTGTTGTACATAGGGTCACTATGACTCGTAACTGACTCAGCGCCACCTAACAACAGTAACAGTGCCGTGATAAAGTTATGTGAAACAGGCCAGAAAGCACAGAAGATGGAGAGGCTATCTGCTGACCAAAACTTAGAGTAACTTTTTTATCTGAGTTCTCTTCCTTGCCTTTTAAATAAATACCACTTAAATTTGGTATTTTAAAATTGATGTTTTTGGTACTGTGCTATATGGCATTTCATCAAACAACTTACTGAATCCATAATATATAGCATATTGATCCCCTGTATTCCCTTATCTAAGAAATCCATCATTACATTGAAGAAAGAGGTAAGACTGGTTTGTTATAAACTTTCTTTAATAAATTTGTAATGTTGAGCATTTTTTTCAACATTTTGTTTGCTACTGTTTGCATGTACACAGAATTCCGTGGGTCACAAATTTAAACCATCTTGAAATCGTATTACTGATTGTTGTAAAAAAAAAACTTTCTGCACTTTTGAACTGTACTCCCACCCCAGAGTGAAAAATCTTCAGTCTAAACAATCCAGAACATTGAACCTAATAATGAAGTTGAGTAAGCAGAAGAAAAATACTTTCACAATGTTGCTTCTATTAAAAGCGTTAAGAAGGAACTCGTAGGTATGTTCTTATCTAAGTTCTTATCTGAGCAGACCCCAGACACACTCACTGACCATTTCATAAAAAACATTTATAATGATGAAAATCATTACGATATAAGATAGACATCGAAGCTGTAAAAAAATGGTAATACTTTGAGTTTTCCATAATACTTCATATATACATATATAAATCACTTTATCCCTAGAATAATCCTGTGAAGTACTAATTAATACACCCACATTAAATATGTGAAAAGTAAGTTTCTGGAAGATTAAGAGATTTTGCATAAGAATGCACAATAACTAGATATCCTAGGCAGGACTTCAAAATCTCCTTTTTTGATACAGAAAGTCACCAGGTTACGAACGTCCCATTTAAGGACAACTCGTACTTGCCCTTGTAAATTTGCCCTCACTTTGGAAAGACTGAACCAACCCCTACTCACAACAAATTCTTCACCACAATCACCTTCACTTGCAGCATTTAAATCACTGAAGAGGCTTCAGGCCTTTCCTTGCACTAAACCCCAGAAGCCCAGTGCTGTTGAGTGATTCCAACTCATAGTGACTAAAACATAAACCAAACCCACTGCCGTCTAGTCAATTCTGACTCATAGCGACCCTATAGTGACTAAACTAAGGCTAAACAAGAACCACGTGCACTTGTTCTGACTTACCTACAAATTCAACTTAAGACATACTTAGGAACTGATCTCATTCATAACCTGAGGACTGCCTGTATTCCAGACTAGCATAATTTCTAATCTAAAACTTAGCATTTTTACTCACTCTAACCATCTCCTTTTAAACACATCACAGCATGAAACTGTGAGTTTATGTTTCGCTATACTAGAATAGCTCTGGTGGCACAGCGGTTAAGAGCTTGGCGGCTGACCAAAAGGCTGGCTGTTTGAATCCACCAGCTGCTCTTTGGAAACCCTATGGGGCAGTTCTACTCTGTCCCATAGGGTCGCTATGAGTCAGAATCGACAGGTTATACTAGAATAATTATACAATAAATTAGAAATTCTGAAGAGTGCTGTAGTTAA
Organism: Dugong dugon; assembly: GCA_030035585.1. Lineage (NCBI taxonomy): Eukaryota > Metazoa > Chordata > Mammalia > Sirenia > Dugongidae > Dugong > Dugong dugon. The sequence continues at coordinate 111,456,923 of CM057468.1, read as the reverse complement.
TCACAAAAGCCACATGAAGAAAGGGGACAGACTTTGGGAAGAGAATTGACACTTAGCTCTGTCACTTACTAGGTGACCTTGAGCAAATGACTTAAATTCTTTGAGCTTCTAATCCTCTTCTACAAAATAATAATGCATTGCATACAGTACCTGGGTGACAGATGAGCGCTAGGAAAATATCCAGGCAATAGCTAACATAGAACAGGCACTTAATAGTAGTCTTAATAGTTAGTAGCTAATATTGATTTAATATTAATTTAAGAAGTCCTGGTGGTGCAGTGGTTATGAGCTATGGCTACTAACCAAAAAGTCAGCAGTTTGAATCCACCAGTGGCTTCTTGGAAACCCCATGGGGCAGTTCTACTCTGTGCTGTAGGGTCACTATGAGTCAGAATCAACTTGATGGCAACAGGTTTTGGGTTTTTTTGGTGGTACAGTGGTTAAGTGCTCAGCTGTGCGTAACCACTGGTAGTTTGAACCCACCAGCTGCTCCACAGGAGAAAGATGTGGTGGCCTGCTTCCATAAAGATCACAGCCTTGGAAACCCAATGGGGCAGTTCTCCTCTGTCCTACAGAACCGCTATGACTCGGAATCGACAGCAATGAGTTAGGTTAGTTTTTAGTTAATATTAATTTTGTTCTAAGAAAAGCTACCTTAGGAATTGATAGTATTTTAATGCTGCTAATTGTATTTTTAATTGAGTAAGACAACACCGAAGTTCAGTTTTCAGACACTGTACATTTATTTTGTCCAAAAAATAGCTAATTAATTAACCAAAGTCTTTTTCCTCTAAGTAATAATAATTTCTTAAAGCTTAGCTGGTGACTTGCCTATAATGTATTCTGTGAGGGAACTGGAATTAAAAATTTGCAGAGTTTCCTCAAACTTATTGTCAGTTAGGAAGCTATCTGGAAACATACGATTTCACACATTCTCCACAGTAATCAAACACTCAAATCTGGAAATAGCATTTCAAGACATCAATTAGATTTGTAATGTTTCTTAAGAGAAGAGAAATATTCAAGTTTATAAATTCTTAAAGACCTTGACAATTGGTGCCAATTATAAATTAAAATCATAATTAGTAAGGTATAACTAGAGATTAATTAAAAGCAAATATTATTATAGTTGAAAGGATTTTAAGAGTGCACATACATGTGGAACAGAGAATCATATGGAAAACAAATTGTCTTGACAAAAACCAAAAAAAAGTAACTTTATGTCAGCTTTGTATATTTAGGAAGACATATGTCTGTATGCATATATGGTCTTATCCTTCAATAGAGTAAGAAACTGTGTGTGTGTGTGTGTGTGTGTGTGTGTGTGTGTGTGTGTGTGTGTGTGTGTGTGTGTGTTCTACCTTTGAATGGACAAGGAGGAAATATGTGTAAACACACATACACAAGCAAGGTTTTTTGTTTGTTTGTTTGTTGTGTTTTGTTTTCCCAAGGGCCTAGGGCCACAAATAACAGGCTTAACTTTTGTTTTCATTTTTTATACATCTGTATAAGTTGTTCATCTTTTTCTTCCTTCTATTTCTTATCTTGTTTTTCTAACTCTCACCTTTATAATTTATAACACCCTTTTCCCTCCCTCATCATGAAATTTTACTTTCTGAAATTTTACTTTTACACCCCCTTTTTTTCCTTTTCCTCTATGTGACCCATGACCTAGTAAATTAAAAAGAAAAAAAAAATGAGGATCCATGCGGTCCAATAATATGTTCCCTGAGCCATGACTGGATGGGTGATTCTGAGGAGAATAATCCTCACCGACTAGAGGAATAAGTGAAGGAAAATGCTTGTGGGGAAAAAATGGGAACATCCAAAAAGCTGTGAAAGTTCTGAGAGGTTCAAACACACCCTGGATGGTTTCTTAGAGGAAATGGAAAAATTCTTTGAAAAACTCAGCTTCCAAAACTTCACTAGGCCTTTATCTATTAAAGCAAATGGATCCATAATTTTAAAGTTTCTAAAAACAAAACAGAACAGAAAAACAGGTCTAGAGGGAACACAACCGGGATGGCCAACATCACCATTTCCATTCAACATGGTACTCAAATGTTTTGGTTAGTGGGATAAAGCAACGAAACATGAAATGTAACACTAAGATCTACTATTTTGTTTGTTTGGGGCTTTATATATATACAATCATGTCATCTACAAATAATGACAGATTCCCCTTCCTTACTAATCTTTGTAGTTCATGGCCTTTCTATTGGCTACGATTCCAGCACAATGTCAGTGCCTGCTTCTAACCTAAAGCCTAGTTAGATAGTCTTCAACAGGACTACCCAGGAAACTCAACATGTAACCCCTGCTGTTAGGTGAACAGGGGACTGGACAACCTGAAAGGCAGAGACAGCAGCTACCTGTGCCAATGGTGCAAAAGGAGCAAAGGAGAAGTTACTACCACAATAGGCATCACTGATCTTTCCAGAGTTTGTTCATGGTAAAGAAGGCATGAGTGTTTCTAGAGAATCAGTAGTGGGACATGTGAGAGAAGGCAGGACTGACACCAGTGTGGATTCTCTCATAGGTAAAATAACATTAATGATAATGAATTCTTACATCATTCTTACTATGATTTAATATTAATTTAACGAGCCCTGGTGGTGCCAGTGGTTAAGTGCCCAGCTGCTAACTGAAAGGCCTGCGTTTGAACCTAGCAACCACTCCTTGGGAGAAAGATGTGGCAGTCTGCTTCCATATAGATCACAGTCTTGGAAACCCAGTAGGGCCATTCTACTCTGTCCTTCAGGGAAGACAGACAGATAGACAGTTAGATGATAGATAATCTCCCAGATAATGATATAGATAAACATAATTTACTCTCAGCAGCTGTAGGAAGTTGGCTCTATTTATCATACTCACTTTCAGAGGAGGAAACTGAAACACAGAGATATGACGTAACCTGCCCAAGGTAGCATAACTAGTAAGCAACAGAACCAGGATTTGAACTCAGATGGTCAGGTTTCATAAGCACAATATGCGATATAAACAGAGAAAGCCTAGATGGAGTAGACAGCCAGAAAACCAGGAGATAGGCAGGGTGGAGAAGAGGGAGAGAGGGAGCCAATCAGAGAAAACCGCATCACCCTCAGCGCTGGACTCTGTGAATGTACACATGAGAGAAATAGCTTTGAACGTCTACCAGGCTCGGAAACAGAAAGCCAATGTAGCAGCATCAAAGAAATAAGTTTCAGTTTTTTTTTTTTTTTTTTTTGCTACTGTTGTTGTTTCCTTACCCCCACCCCCCTTTCTTTCTCTTCTCCCTTTCCCCAGTTTGACCCTAGAGATTTCTGGAACATTTGTAAGCAAAATAGGGACAAGAAAAGGACATCTCTCCCATCCCATGTTTCCAAGGAGCCATAATTTTGAATGAAGTTGGAAGCTTTGACTATCACAAGGAATTGGACATCCCAAGTACTAAATACAAACTGTGTTTTACAACTTAGAATGGTGATTGGAATTTATACTACCTGTGAATGAACCAAGAGATCGTGTGAACTGTGTGAATGTTCTTCTTGGGACTGATGAAAAACTACCCTCATTGAGGAGGTTTAAAGGGCAGTGGTAAAAATAATGGTAATAATGATGATAATAATAATAATAATGTTGTTTTCTGTTTATACACCATAAGAAATACTTATTCACTCTACCATTTATGGAAAGGTTAAAATTACAACAAAACTAAAATTCTTGAACAAAGGATAGCAAAGCTTATCCTCCAGCCTTCCAAAGGTTATGGTAGCATGTCTAAAAAAAACCCAAATCACAAAAATAAAAACAAATTACCGCAAGTATAACTGGGGGAATGATTAACCCTTTAACAAAAATATTTTTTCACCTTTAAATGAGTTCACTCTAGAATGTTTTTAATTAACGAGATTCACTCTTATTAAAAGTGTCATATTTATACAGCACATTTCAAGAACTCATTTATGGCAAAAAAAACAGTATATTTCTACAGAATTTTAAAATCCTGCATCATTTTGATTATCATGGACTGGCAAGGGGTAAAGATATTAAATATCACCCTTGCAAACGTCATCTTTTTTTTTTTTTTTTTACTAAATAACTGTTTGCAATTTATGGTGTGCTGATTTTTAAGTTATTTTGATAGGCATTAAAAAGCACATATTTCATATGGATGATGTAAGAGTTTATTTTTATGGGAGTTTAAAACACTTTCGATTATATCCTGTGAACTAAATATAATCATCACCACCATTTTATCGACAAGTTATGTGCTCCTTACATTGTTGTGTAGCACCCTCCTCACTTACCCCTTATGTTATTATTTATTTTATGTCTTTTTCAATAGACTACAAGCTTCCCTAGGGACTATGTCTATCTTACACAGCCTCATGACTCCCTATACCAGCTGTGTCTGACCTAGGATAATAAATTAATAATTAATTGTTTGAAGAATAAATGAGGAAATGAAGAGTGAGATTCAGTGACTTGCTGGAGACCATCAAGGTAGCAAGTGATGGGGCTAGAGCATGAACACAGATTTTCCAACTCCAAGACCATGAATTTTCTTTATTGGCTCTTGTTACCTTGTTATACTTTCTTGGGAGAAATAGACCTTTATAAAACTAAATAATAGGACACAAAATATTACATAATTTTGCTTAACAAAAACATGGTAATAAACTGACGTGTATTTAGAGAGAAGAGGAGGGGAGGGGAGGGGAGAGAAGGAGAAAGGAGGGGAAGGAAAGGGAGGGGAGGGGGGAGGAGGGGAGAGGAGGTTGATTTACTTCAAAGGATTGGCTCATGAAGTTGGGACTGGCAAGTCCAAAATCTGTAGGTCTCCTAATGGAAGCTTTCCTTTCTTTAGACCAGCAGAGCATAGGGTCTCCGGGACAAGAGGCTGAAATTTTACAAATGAATCACTAGGGGTAATTGTGAGTGGTGCCACTCTGATTTCCACCTCTCGATTCCTGGATCCATGAATCCTGACTATGGGAGAAACAGCACCATATATTGGACACTGATTTAAATGTGTATATAAATAGGTAAATGTGTATATAATAGGTATTTTTCTTTGTTTACAGAGATAAAATATTGTCTCTTTAACTTTATTCATCCACAATACTTTTTTTTTTTTTAGCAGAACCACATTAAAAAAAAAAAAAAAAAAAGCTTTAACTTATATTTGTCAGATTATTCTCTTATTCTGACTCCCCTCTAAGGATTCACACTACTTTTTGCAGTTCATTAACATTTGTAAATCTCTAGTCTCTTAGGGTGCATGTCCTCAGTTTCAAAAAGGACCAAGTGCTTGCATTTGGAAGCACAGGATATTAAATAAATGAGAAGAGACCATGGATTAGTTGTTCTCTTTTTCCTCCTAACAGTGTTTCCCTTACCAAACCAATTAAGTAAATAAGCTGTAGTTTCAATTCTAAAAATAAAAACACGCAGTTACAGTTGCCCAAATAATTATTTCTTTTCATACAGGAAAGGAAATACTCCGAGGATTTAATTATAGCAAGACTGACATTTGTAGCATAAATATGATCTCTTAGTTAATGTTTGTGTACCTTCTGTAAACACAGAAACAAAACTAAAGACTCCAGCAAGCAGGCTGAATGCTGTCCAGCAGCTGACAAGCTGGAAATTTGTCATATGGATGCCATAACAGTCCTAATTAGCTGGCAGCTCCTGGGCTCATCAGGCAAAAATGCTGTCATTCCTTGTAGAAATTAGCAGTGTAGAAGAGAAATACTGGGAGAATTAATATAGTCTTATGGAGGTAATAACTGTTAAAGAAAAAAAATATGTATTATTGGCAGCCTGAGTTGTGAAATGTGCAATTTACTGCAAGAATCCTTGAATGAGGGCCTAAAATATTGCTTTCAAAGGAATAATACTAGTGGCCCTCAACAGCTGCTTTCACTTCAGTCTACAGATATTTTAAACTGTAAGGTTTGGTTGAGGCGGGCGCTAGGCAGACAAAGACTGGGAAGAGCCTTCTGGAAAATGATGGGCAATAAGACAGTTGCCAAGAATAGGAACATTAGCCAACAAGGGTTTTCCAAGGAGAGACTTTTCCAGATTCTGACTGGGCCATCAGCAAAAGGATCATATATATCCTAAAATCTGCTAACTTCAAATATCAACTATTTTATCTGAAGTTTTTCACAGGAAGAGAATGTTTTTAAAGGAAGCATTTTCCTCTACTTCTTACTTCTGCAGACAGCTCTAAAAGGGGCTAATCAATTCTTTTCAAAGTCCAAATTGTGCTTCTAGAATTAGGTGTCTGATATTTCCACTCTGCTTATGGAATCACACTGAGGAAAACAGAGCAATGAAATTTGTTAATCTCCCAATACTACGATTTTTTGTTCTGTCTCTTGCCTTCATATATTACTGTAAGCCATTACTTCAGCTTAGAACACTCCTCCTTTGAGTTGAGTCTCAGTTTAGATGTTTCTTCCTCCAGGAATCTTTTTTTTTTTTTTTGACTCTTCCAAAGATGTGGAAACTTATGGGAGAATCCTTGATCCTCATCAACATATAGGATTCACGCAAGAATATATTAACCATGCCTTTGCATTTATTTAACTATAGCGGACGCATTTGTGTCAAATGTCACGCAATTGCTCAGTATCCATGGCCTCCTCCTAGGCCAAGTCCTCAGCAGCCTCTGGCTGGATCACAGAAACAGCCCCCAAACTGGATGCCTGCTTTCAGAGCTCTTTCTTCTCTACAGTCTACTCCACAAATCAGCCTGAGTAATGTTTCTAAAAGCTAACGCTGATCATATCATCCTTCTGATTAAAACCCTGATTAGTTCCTGGATTAAAATCATTGTGGTGGTTTTCAAAGGTAATTAGAATAAAAACCAAACTTCTTATCCTGGCTTGCAAGGCTCTCTGATCTACACCCTACATACATTTTTAATCTCACCTCTCGTGACTCTTCTTCTTGTTTACTTCCATCCAGCCAAGCCCGTCTAAGGGCCTTTTACTTGAAGTTCCTCCACCTGGAATATTCTCTTCAAGATCATCACACTTGAAGTTCCTCCACCTGGTATGTTCTCTTTAAGATCTTCATACCCCTGGCTCATTCTCCTTTTTTAAGCCTCAGCTCAAATGTCACCATAGAGAGGACTTCTCTGAACACCTTACCTAAAGCAGCCACCAAGCAGTCACTCACCAACCAATTAACTGACTCTACTTATTTTATACTATAGCTCACTATTTGAATATCTTAATTATTATTATTTATATGTTTATTTTCTGTATTCCACATCCCGTCTCCCACTAGAACATCAGCTACTTAGATACAGGTATCATGTCTTTTTCACAACTGTATTCCCAGTGCTTAGAACAATGCCTTGCATATGGGAGTTCAATAACTACATGTTGAACAGATGATCATCTATGTTGAATGGATGATTATCGTGCCTTCAATTTCTACAGGGCTATGCTCTCAGTGGTTCTTACTGGTTGGGTAAGATAATGAAAGCTACTGTGGTAATGAATAATAACATTTCATTTATTAACTATCCCTGAGTTGTTTTAAGCAAACAAATATTCTTCAATCAAGAAGAATACCTACTATAAGAATTTTAAGTGAGTGTACAAGCTGGTAGAGAATCCATTTTGGAGAAAAGAGACACTTCTTGGTGCTTAAGATTACACCATCTGTAATATGCAAATTGCATATGCATTTAATATACATAGAGAAGAAATTCAGCCTGAGGATGTAGGATGAAAGGGGGTATTAATGTTTTACTATGAACACCATTGTACTGTTTGAAATGTTTACCATGGATATACATTACACTTTCAATTTTTCAAAAAGAGATGAAAAATACTACCTATTCTGCATGTGTATGATTTTTGCTCCACTTAGCAAGGGATGCCAAATGAATAAGGAAAGGCAACACCTAAACTGTCATTATAGTCTTACCCATGTTCATCGCTGCTTACCAAAGATTAGTATTTAGGGTCACTTATGAAGATAAGGAGCCCTGGTGGCACAGTGGTTAAGAAAATGGCTGCTAACCAAAAGGTTGGCAGTTTGAATCCACCAGCTGCTCCTTGGAAACCCTATGGGGCAGTTCTACTTTGTCCTATAGGGTCGCTATGAGTCAGAAGCAACTAAATGGCAATGAGTTTGGTTTTTTGGGTTTTATAAAGATAAAAATTATATTTTATAGATGTTACATATAACACTTTTTGGGAAAAACTGTTACAAAATATAGTTTGTCTCCTCATATTGGAAGTACTTTATATATTAATTTGTTAAATGACCATTGTGAAATGTGCTCCCACTATAATGTATCGCTGTGTGTTAAATAGTCACTTCATTTATTAATAGTACTTGTGTTGTGTTCTATCTACATGTACTGATATTCAAAAGTATTTCTTTAAAACAGCATTGGCTTTTCTGATCCCCATAATTCCAGTCTTGTAATCATTCAGTTTGAATTGTAATCATTCAATATTGAATATACCATGGACCACCAGAACAACAAACAAATCTGTCTTTGAAGAAGTATTGCCAGAATGCTCTTGAGAAACAAGGATGGTGAGGCTTCGTATCACATACTTTGGACATATTATCAGAAGGGACCAGTCCCTATAGAAGGACGTCATGCTTGGTAAAGTAGAGGGTCAATGAAAAAGAGGAAGACTCTCAATGAGATGGATTGATACAGTGGCTGCAACAATGGGCTTAAGTATAGCAAAGATTGTGAGGATGGCGCAGGACTGGGCAGTGTTTCGTTCTGTTGTACATAGGGTCACTATGAGTTGGAACTGACCAGCAGCACCTAACAACAACAATCATTCAACATCAAATCAGGAGCAAATCTCATCACTTTCAAAGCCACACTGAGGTGGTGTAATGAAATACCGTTCGAAGATATTGTTTCAGTTGTCAGAAAATCACACCTTGAGGAGAACTAGTCTATTTGTCTGTTTCAAAATGGATTTTTTTTTTTAAAATCTCTAGAGAGACATTAGATAAGTGACAGAAGACTTACAGTAAGATAAGTCACTGCTGTTATTTTGCTTCAGCTCAGCTGGACTCACCAAAGAAATAATAATTCACAAAACAAAGGGTGGGATGGGATTGGCAGTGTTTTTTTTTTAACTATCGAGCTAAGTAGAGACAAACAAGGACCTTGAACCTTAAGGAAAGCACTTACTCTTTATATAATGCATTTGATATAAAACACACATTTGATGTAAATAGTATTAGCCATCTTTTGAAGAGATAAAGGATAATCATAATAACTGACATTTAATAACACATTCCAATATACCTAGCACTCTTATATTCATTATCACATTTAATATCCCATTTTTAAATATTCAAGATAACAAAACGTGTCACAAGAATGATTTATTCAAACAAATACACACATGACATAGAAGGGGAGAAACTCAAATCCAATATTTCTCAATTCTAAGTATGAAGTGGGACATACAACATTTATTCACTAAATATTTATTGAACTCCTATCTTCCAGGTGCTCTGCTAGGACCTTGGGGTGCAATTCTCTCAAGGATCTCACATTTTAGTGGGAGAGGTAGATGGTATCAAGTGAACTAATTTATTTTTAGAAATGACATTTCATGGTAAGTGAAGGAAATAAACAATGTTCTGTGATCGAGACTGAGATGGGGAGTCAGGGATGGCTCTCAGAGGATGTAGGCATTGAGTTGAGCACTGAAGGATGTGAAGCCACTCATGTAGAACAAGAGAAAGAGCATTACTAGCAGAAGGAAAAGCAAAGTCCCTGAGCTTCTAAGAAAGAACTTAACATGCTTGAAGTCAGAGGGCAGTATCATAGCCTTTGTTTTGTGGCACTTGGAAAGAAACTGTACCTCTTTTAGTCTCCCAAATTTCAGTAAATATGGAGGGGTCATACATCCTTTGTGCCTTGTGTGGTAGATTGCAAAAATGACCACAATATTTTGCAGGAACAACAGCAACAACAAAAACTCAGGATGCTGGACGGTGGAACCAGAAGGAGAGAGGCATGAGTCAAGTTGATAGGTATTGAAATAGGGCCAGATTATCTAAGACTTTGTAGATCATGAAAGGAGTCTGAATCTATTCTAAATAACATAGGAATTCACTTAAGTGTTTTAATGAGAAAGCAACTGTATCTACACTTTTAAATGTAAAATTTGTTTGGCAAATGAATAGATGGTGGTACTATTTACTTAAGTTGACTGTTTAATTTACCCTCCAAACAAGGACAGTTTTGAGAATAAAAAGAGGCAATTACTTGTAATTATACTATGAAAATCAATAGGTCTAAATTATGACTGTCTCAGGTGTATCAGTTGGCTTCTGCTACATAAAATATTACCAGTTGTCTTTAAACAGCAACATTTATTTAGTTCATGATTCTATGGGTCATTTAGGAGAGACTTATGGGCTGTGCCAGCTAGGTTTATTTCCACTGGGCTCATTGGCAGAATGCAGAAAGCCATTTAGTAGCTGGAAGATCTAAGGTGGCCTCTAGATCATCCTAGGCTCACGTGTCTGGCTGTTGGCAGGGGGTTAGCTCAAGGTGTGAGAGCTAACATGCCACTTGTCCCTTATTGATGAGGCTTGCTCCTCCACATGGTGGCCATAGGGCTCCACAAGCAGCAGAAGTAAAAGCTGGAAGACCTCTTTAGGCCTAGGCTCATAATTCATGCAACTTGAAATTCATCACTTCTACTATGTTCAGTATGTCAAAGAAGGTCACAAGCCCAGCTGCAGATTCAAGGGTGAGGAATCAGACTCCACATATTGGTGAGAGCTCTTGCAAAGTTTTGTGGCTATTTTTGCAATCTACTACTCCAGGTACGCTACATTTGATCAGCCTACATGTACTGAAGTGCAGAAAACTAAAGAAGGTACAGCTTCTTTTCAAGTACCACAACACGAAGACCATAATACTGCCCCCTGACTTCAAAGACAGGTCTTAGAATTATAAAAAACATCACCTTTGGAAGCCAGACCAGGACCTCAGAATATTAAAGAGAACTGACAGTCTGACAGCTTGTGTAAAACAGACCCACGGGGTTAGAATAATTCTTTCAATACTCCCTAAGTCTTCCATAGTCTCATAATGAAGTAACCTTTTGCCGTCGAGTCAATTCCTACTCATAGCTACCCTATAGGACAGAGTATAACTTCCCTCATATGGTTTCCAAGGCTGTAAATCTTTGTGGAAGCAGACTGCCACATCTTTCTCCTATGGAGCTGCTGGTCAGTTCGAACCGCGGACCTTTTGGTTAGCAGCTGAGTTCTTAACCATTGTGCCAACAGGGCTCCCTCGTAATGAGGTTAAAAAAAAAAAAAAAATCCATTGCTGTTGAGCTGATTCCAACTCATAGTGACCCTATAGGACAGAGCAGAACTGTTTCATAGCGTTTCCAAGGAGAAGCTGGTGGATTTGAATTGCTGGTCTTCTGGTTAGCAGCTGAGTTCTTAACCACTGCACCACCAGGCCTCCTCACTTTTAAAGCCAAATGCTTAAATCAAGTCTCTTTACTAGGTAAGTTGGCCAAACAAGGAAGCTATTTGTCCATTCCTGGCCCTGTATCTCTTGGTTTCTCATTCAGTCTTTGGAGCAAAATGCTCTCACAGTCTGGATTCCTTCCCTTGGGTGGATATGTTGATGGCAGTTGAAAAATTAATGGCCACATTTGGCCAAACGTAGCTTTGCTGCATTTTCTTCCTAAAGGTATTCAAAGGCACCATAATGAAACTCAAGCATCACTTAAATAGGAAGGATGTGCCAAATCCAGTGGTCTCATGTCCTATTTTGAGCTCTAGCCTTGTTGTGGTACCCACACCTCCTCATGCCTAGAGTACTAGCTGTCCATTAGTCCTGACTGTCACCAAATCACCACCTACTCCTACATGTAGTCAGCTCCTAATGGACTGAGTTTTAAAAGGAGACTTTATTTTTAAAAGCTTCCCAGAGTATCTTGATGAGCAGCCAGGTTTGGAAACCACGGATGCTATCAACCAGTTTATACAGGAACCTAGATTCTTCATTTAATCTTACTCCAAATGACATTCATATTTTCTCTGAACTAAAGAAAATATAAAATATAGATTATTTTCTAAGAAAACACAAATTATTCTTTCAGTGTGACTAAAGTACTTTTACTAGAAAAAGAAAATTTTATGTCCTTAAATAAAGAAATCCTCCATGTAGTGATATACTTGTCCAATTTCAGACACCTGCTTCCTGTAAATTAGGACAGTTTCCTAGGGATATGCCTGGCAGATGACACTTTTAGGTAGTGAATCTTCAAGACTGGTGCATTATTCTCCTGAAAAGAAGGTGGAAATGTATAAAAATGAACAATAGCCACCATAGAGTACACAGACGGAATATTCCTGCTCAATCACACAGAACTAATGGAATGCAGAATCAATGCAAAGACACAGGTTTACCTTTTCTTTCCTTTGTGTACACCAAACACTGTTAAAGTCATAATAACAGTAATGGCTAAAATATTGAGTCCCCTACTATGTGCAAGACTTTTCACTAAGCATTTTGCTTGAATTAGTCTATTTAATTCTCACCAGAATTATGAAGTAGTTGTATTATCCTCACTTTCAAGATGAAGAATCCAGGACCTAAGAATGTTAAGTAACTTGTCCAAGTTCACAAAGCTGGTAATTGGTGGAATAACAATTCAACACAGGCTGTCATGCCCCAAAGCCCATCAGTTCAACCATTACTAAAACTTGCCATAGAGTGCTACCACGCCTGTCAGTTTTCCATACTACAGTGGCTTACCTTTTGTTATGATACTGGAGGCTATGCCACCAGTATGTTAAATACAGCAGGGTCACCCTGGGTGGACAGATTTCAGCAGAGCTTCCAAACTAAGGCAGACTGGGAAGAAAGGCCTGCCTGGTGATTTACTTTCAAAAATTAGCCAATGAAAAGCTTATGGATCACAACATAATATTATCTGACTTGCATAATGCCTTAGATGAGGCATCAGGAGGGATCGATTACTAAAGGAGGACGTCATGTTTGGTAAAATAGAAGCATGGGAGACCCTTGGTGAGATGGATTGACACTGTAGCTGCAGCGACAGACTTGAACTTGCTGGAGATTGTCAGGATGACCCAGGACTGGGCAATGTTTCATTCTGTCATGCATAAGGTCACCATGAGTCAGAGCTGATGCAGTGGCAGCTGTCTATCTATCTATAGAGTGAAGTGACTAGGGGTGGAGCCAAGGTGGAGAAGTTGGCAAGATCGGAAATCACGGTCGTGATTTGTCAATATATGCTTAGTAAAGACTACAGATTTGACTTCAAAATGTAGGATTCTCCCAAACCTATCTACCAATCTGTAATACAGATAAATACATAACTATTTGCAAGGAAAAGTGAAGGGAGTGTCATGTTTAATAACTATGTTCATTTTCTTGACTTTTTCACTTAGAGAACATTATTAAGCTAAAGTGTGTTTTTTTGCAGGGTGGGGTGGAGTATTGTTTATTTTTGTTTCTACGTCTTATTCAGACCCATCAATGAGATAAAAATTTCTTTGGTGCTTGATAAATAAAAAGTAATAGCATTTGGGGACTGCCAACCAAGTGAACAGAGTTCTTTGGTTGTGATTAATCATTAAGTCAATTGCTGGCTCCCATTCAAGGGAGCAAAAAGAAATCAATGCAAGTCCTAGTCTCCCACATGTCATTATATGGATCCTCCTGCAAGAAAAGAGATATTTCATCAATTTCCAAGCAGGCCAGGTTTTTTTCTATAACTAGTAAAGCAAAAATTACCATAATTTATTATACCTAATTAGGAGTAATTTTATTTTAAAATGATTTATTTCTCAACTAGTAGCTAGAAATAACCGCAGATGATCTGAACATAATTTTGCACTATGAATTTTTGCTGAAAAGGCTTTCCAAATGTATTAATCAAGACTCTTCAAATATATCACACATTCCTATGTCATTTCTTTTGCTTGCTCCTCTTCTTATCTTCTAAATGAGAATTTGTCTTTTTAAATTTCCACAGCCAATGATCTAAGTGGTTTTGTTAGATGTATTCCATAGAGATATTATGTCTATTAAATGAGATATTTAAATATTTATAGTGTATCTTTATTTTGTCCTGAATGTTATACCCAGAGCTTTCCTGCTATTCTCATGTAAGATTTTAGATGAATTATTACAAACTATGTAAATTTATTTTAAGGTCCCTGAATGGTGCAAACAGTTTGAGCTTGACTATCAACTGAAAAATTGGTGGTATGAATCTATCCAGTGGCGCCACGGAAAAACAGGCCTTGCAATCTACTTCTGTAAAATTTTGCAGTTGTTATGTGCCCTCAAGTTGATTCTGACTCATAGCGACCCTATGTGCAACAAAATGAAACACTTCCCGGTCCTGCACTATCCTCACAGTCTTTGTTATACTTGAACCTATTGTTGCAGCCAGTGGATCAACCATCTCATTGAGGGTCTTCCTATTTTACAGCCATTGAAAACCCTGCAGAGCACAGTTCTACTCTGAAACAAATGGTGTCACCATATGTTGGAAATAGATTCCACAGCAATGGAATTGGGTTTTAGTATTTTAGTTTTATTTTAGATATAGTCTAACAAGTCAAAATTAATCACTTTGCTATTGCTGTTAGGTGCTATCAAGTCAAAGCCGGCTCATAGCGACCCTACATACAACAGGACAAAACATTGCCTGGTCCCGAGCCATTCTCACAATCGTTGCTATACTTGAGCCCATAGTTGCAGCCACTGTGTCAGTCCATCTCACTGAGAGTCTTCCTCTCTTTCTCTGACCCTCTACTTTACCAACCATAATGTCCTTCTCTAGGGATTGATCCCTTCTGATAACATGCCTAAAGTACCTGAGATGAACTCTCACCATCCTCACTTCTAATGAGCACTCTGGCTGTACTTCTTCCAGTACAAATTTGTTCATTCTTCTGGCCGTCCATGGTATATTCAATATTCTTCAACAACACCATAATTCAAAGGCATCAATTCTTCTTTGGTCTTCCTTATTCATTGTCTGGCTTTCACATGCATATGAAGCAATTGAAAATATCATGGCTTGAATTAGGCGCACCTTAGTCCTCAAAGTGACATCTTTGCTTTTGAACACTTTAAAGAGATCTTTTGGAGAAGATTTGCCCAATGCAATGCATCATTTGATTTCCTGACTGCTTCTTTGATGGGAGTTTATTACGGATCCAAGTAAAATGAAATCCTTGACAACTTCACTATTTTCTCCAATTATCATGGAGTTGCTTATTGGTCCAGTTGTGAGGATTTTTGTTTTATGTTGAGGTGTAATCCATCCTGAAGTCTTTGATCTTCATCAGTGAGTGCTTCAAGTCTTCTTCACTTGCATCAAGCAAGGTTGGGTCATGTGCATTTCACAGGTGGTTAATGAGTCTTCCACCAATCCTGATGTCGCATTCTTCTCCATATAGTTTAGCTTCTCAGATTACTTGCTCAGCACGCAGATTGAATGAGTATGGTGAAAGGATGGAACCCTGACGTACACCTTCCTTGATTTTAAACCACACAGTATCCCCTTGTTCCATTCGAATAACAACCACCTCTTGGTCTATGTGCATGTGTTCAATTAAGTGTTCTAGACTTACCATTTTTCACAGTGTTATCCATAATTTGTTATGATCCACACAGTTGTATGTCTTTGCAGTCAATAAAACACAGTAAACATGTTACTGGTATTCTCTGCTTTCAGCCAGGATCCATCTGACATCAGCAATGTTATCCCTCATTCTATGTCCTCTTCTGAATGCAGCTTAAATTTCTAGCAGTTCCTTGTCAATGTACTGCTGCAACCACTTTTCAGTGATCTTCTGCAAAATTTTACTTGTGTGTGATATTAATGATATTGTTCAATGATTTCCACATTTTATTGGATCACCTTTCTTTGGATGGGCACAAATATGGAACTTTTCCAGTTAGTTGGCCAGGTAGCTGTCTTCCAAATTTCTTGGCATAGAGGAGTGAGCACCTCCAGTGTTGAATCTGTATGGATATTATCCCATCACTGACAGCATTGTCCTTCAGGGTAGATCTTGAGATGTTCTTTTTGACAATGAATATGATGCCATTCCTCTTCAATTTGTCATTGCTGGACTAGAAGACCGTATGATTGTCTGATTCAACATGGCCAGTACCAGTCCATTTCACCTCACTAATGCCTAGGATATCGATCTTCATGCATTCCATTTCATTTTTGACAACTTCCAAATTTTCCTAGATTCATACTTTATACATTTCATGGTCTGATTATTAATGGATGTTTTCAGCTGTTTCTCCTCATTTTGAGTGGAGCCACATCAACAAATCAAGTTCCTGAGGCCTTCACTCCATCCACATCATTAATGTCAAATATACTTTGAGAAGGCAGCTCTTCCCCAGTTGTATTTTGAGTGCCTTCCAACCTGAGGGGCTCAGCTTCTAACACTATATCAGACAATGTTCCACTGCTATAAAAAATCAACCTCTAGATACCATAAAACTGCCCAAAATGCAATGCCACAAGGTGGTCCAAGTATTTGAATGTATCTAGATGAAAGTCAAAGGAATATAACTGTGTATTTTCTGAGAGCGTACTCTTAATTTCATCAGCCCTCTCACGTCCTTCTACTTGTTTTCAAGACCAAGGAAGGTGGGGAGGGAGATTTGGAACTACTTGGTCCAGCTTTCAATATTTAGAGACCTGTGCCTATGGTTTAGCCAAGTAGCATAGGGTGAAGTTTTATAATAAATGCAACCCCTACCTGAGTCAGTCCTACCTGAATCTGAGAGTGGGAGTCCAAGGCCAGAATGAGGATTCTCAAGATATGAAATGTACATGGATCTCAAGCAGCCTCGAAGAGGACACATGTTTTCTTTCAAATGCTATGTTTAAATCATTTTCTATTAATTGCTGGTAGAAAAAACAAGGAAGTATATCTTCTTCCTTCAAACAGCTTGATAAAATCCTATATCTACATCTAACCAGCCATTTCAGATGTGTCAGGCACCCCACTTAGAAGTACACAAGAAGCAGATCTACACACAGCCCATCTGGATAAACAGGTCTGAAAATTCACTTTTTGGGACTAAATGGCTAAGATGAGCTGTCTACATTAATCAAATTATGTAAGAAATGGCCAGATGTTTACTGTGTGCTATATAGAGATCGACACTGACAATCAAAGCTAGGGAGTTTTAATGAGGAGACTTAATTCAGAGACACATCATCTTCAGAAACATGAGTTCTTAATTCTGAGAAAATCACTGCCAAACTTAGCTCTGCTATGCTAATTAGCAAAGATCAGAAATGCAGAAAATCAGACTGTTAGAAAAAGGTATGCTAAAGAATGGTTTTTCAGAGCATTGCCCAGAGGGTCTATTATAGGTACTCTGATCCAGTGACAGAGACTTTCGTAGATTTGAGAGAGACAGGACATTAAAAGATATCTGGTAGACCTCCCACTGTGTGCATAGTTCTTCTCTAAACATCAGGACGTCTGGGAACCTTAAGAACACCAGAGAGGAGGACTCATTACATTCTGAGGCTATCCTTTCAATTTCTGAATACATAATTTAATTAGAAGTTTTGTCTTAGGTTGAGCCAAATTTATCTCTTTGAGGCTTTCACTTATTGTTTATTTTTCGCTCTCTAAAATTATTCAGATGAAGTCTAACCTCTCTTCTCTTTTCCAACAACAGGATCCCTTGTTTCTGCTGTTCCTCATATGACCCAGTTTCAAACTCTACTACCATCCTGGTAAGCCTGTTCTGGAAGAAATCCAGTTGTTGTTCCTCTTAAAATGTGGTGCCTCAAAGTGTGAGCTAACCAGTGTGTCATATACTAGAACTACTGCCTCCAGTCCTCTGGGCTCTAAATCTTGTACTTGTTACCCAAGTTTACATTAACATTTTGGCACTTACAGCACACTGTTGGCTGATTTAGTACTTGTAATCAACTACAACGCCTGTCTTTTTTTATAAGACTACATATTGAGCCAGTTTTCTCTATATTTTGTACTTGACCAGTTAATTTTTAATTTCAGTCAAATATGCTTCATCCTTATTAAGCAAATGATCAATGGCCACTGTAGAAAAATTAGAAAATAAAGGAAGGTAAGCAAGAATAAAAATTAAGTATAAATTGTCCCTTTATTCCAAACATTTGAAGATAACCCCCATTTACATTTTGGTAAATATTATTTCAATCTCTTGATCTATGCATACATATCTGGCTGTTGGACATTTATGTGCACTTTTGTGTATACACAAAATGCACTGTTTTTTTTATCATGGAGTCCCTTGGTAATGTAAACAATTAACACGATCCACTGCTAACCAGAAGGGTGGCGGTTCAAGTCCACCCAGAAGTGTCTCAGAAGAAAGGCTTGGCAATCTACTTCTGAAAAATCAGCTGTTGAAAACCCTGTGGAGCACAGTTCTCATTCTGACATACAAGGATTCGCCATAAGTCAAAATCAACTTGACAGCAGCTGGTTTTGTTATCTACCTTTTTCCCTAAATTGCACTTTAAATGTGTTTAAATATCCCCAAATTCATATCTATTCATCTCCATTTTCATCTGAAATGGCTTCAAAATATTTCTGTTTTGGATGTGCCAAGATTCCAGTTATATGGGTATATAACAAACTATCCCAAAATGTGGTAAAAACAATAATATCGTGAATTTTGCTCACAAACTTGCAGTTTGGCAGAGCTCAACAGCTGGTGTCTGCTCTACCTGGTATCAGCTACAGTGGCTCAAAGGCTGGACGGTGGAGTCATCTGAAGTCTCATTCACTAACATGACTAGTAGATGCTGCCTATCAGCAGGGACCTTAGCAGGCTGTCTGCTAGAACACATACACATGACCTGTCCATGTGACCTGGGCTTCCTCACAACATGGTGGCTAGGTTTCAAGGAAGAAAAATCCCATAAAAGACAGAGTCAGGTGGAAATCATGTTACCTTTTACAACTTGAGAACTGGAAGTCACGCAATGTACTTTAATTATATTCTATTCATTGAGGGAGTTACAAAGTCCTGCCTAGGTTCAAGGAGAGGGAAACAGATTAAAACTTTTAATAGAGAAGTGGCAAGATTAGGCAAGAACATGTGAAACTGGAAAAACTGCTATGGATATTTTTGGAAAATACAATTGGCCACAGCCATAATTTATTTAACCTACATAGAACTGTTGATTAGTTGTTTAAAATATTCACTGTTATAAGAAATGCTGCAATAACAATTAGAAATCTATATTTCTAAATACTTACACAGTTATTTCCTTTGGGTATATTCTGAGAATAATGATTACTGGGTCAAAGTTTATGCAAATTTTAAAGGCTTTTGACAGATATTGGCAAATTGCCATTCAGAAATATGACAATAATTTAGAACCCAACCATAAGTCTATGAATGGAATATCCTATTTCACAACTATATTTTAAACACTGGGCATTATCAGATTTCTTAATATTAGCCAGTCCTATCTTATTAAAATTTGAATTTATGTGATTACTAGTATGTTTGAACATTTTTAATATCTAATGGCTATTTGTCCACCACGTGTCTGTCAGTTTGTCATACTGTTGTGGCTTGCATGTTGCATGATAGTGGAAGTTTTGCCACTGATATTTCAAATACCACCAGGGTCACCTTTGGTGGACAGGTTTCAGCTAAGCTTCCTGACTAAGACTAAGAAGAAGGACCAGGCAGTCTACTTCTGAAAAAAATGGCCAGTTAAAACTTTATAAACAGCAGTGGAACACTGTCTGATACAGAGCCAGAAGATGAGCTCCTCAGGTTGGAAGGCACTCAAAATACAGCTTTCAGTACCTTCATTTGCTGATGTGGCACAACTCAAAATGAGAAGAAATAGCTGCAAACATCCATTAATAATCAGAATGTGGACTATACGAAGGATGAATCTAGAAAAATTGGAAGCAGTCAAAAATGAAATGGAACATGTAAAGATCGACATCCTAGGCATTAGTGAGCTGAAATGGACTGGTATTGGCCATTTTGAATCAGAAAATTATATGATCTACTAGCCAAGGAATGACAAATTGAACAGGAATGGTGTCGCATTCAATGTCGAAAAGAACATCTCAAGATCTACTCTGAAGTACATTACTGTCGGTGATAAGATAATATCCATACGCCTACAAGGGAGATCAGTTAATATGACTATTATTCAAATTTACACACCAACCACTAAGGCCAAAGATGAAGAAACTGAAGATTTTTACCAACTTTTGCAGTCTGAAATTGATTGAACATGCAATCAGGATGCACTGATAATTACTGGTGATTGGAATGAGAAAGTTGGAAACAAAGAAGGATTAGTAGTTGCAAAATATGGCCTTGGTGATAGAAACAGCACTGGAGATGGCATGATAGAATTTTGCAAGACCAACGACTTCTTTATTGCAAATACCTTTTTTCAACAACATAAACAGTGACTATACACATGGCCTTCCCAAAATGGAATACACAGGAATCAAACTGACTACATCTGTGGAAGGAGACGATGAGAAAGCTCAATTATCGTCAGTCAGAAGAAGGCCAGGGACCGACTGTGGAAAAGACAATCAAATGCAAGTTCAAGTTCAAGTTGAAGAGACTTAGAACAAGTCCATGAGAGCCAAAGCACAACCTTGGGTATATCCCACCTGAATTTAGACACCATCTCAATAATAGATTTGAGGCATTCAACACGAATGACCAAAGACCAGACTAGTTATGGAATGATATCAAGGACATCATACATGAAGAAATCAAGAGGTCACTAAAAAGAAGGGAAAGAAATAAAAAAGACCAAAACTGATGTCAGAAGAAACTCTGAAACTTGCTCTTGAACATAGGTAGCTAAGTGAAAGGAAGAAATGATGAAGTAGAAGAGCTGAACAGAAGATTTTCAAAGGGTGGCTCCAGAAGACAAAGTATAAAATGACATGTGCAAAGACCTGGAGATAGAACCAAAAGGGAAGAACACGCTCGGCATTTCTCAAGCTGAAAGAACTGAGGAAAAAATTCAAGCCTCAAGTTGCAATATTGAAGGATTCTATGGGAAAAATATTAAACAACACAGGAAGCATCAAAAGAAGATGAAAGGAATACACAGTCACTATACCAGAAAGAACTGGTTGACATTCAACCATTTCAGTAGGCAGCATATGATCAGGAACCAATGGTACTGAAGAAAGAAGTCCAAGCTGCACTGAAGGCACTGGTGAAAAACAAGCCTCCAGGAGTTGACTGAATACCAGTCGAGATGTTTCAACAAATGGATTCAGGGTTGAAAGGGCTCACTCATCTATGCCAAGAAATTTAGAAGACAGCTACCTGGCCAACCAACTGAAAGAGATCCATATTTTTACCCATTCCAAAGAAAGGTGATCTAACAGAAAGTGGAAATTATCGAACAATACATTAGTATCACACACAAGTAAAATTTTGCTGAAGATCATTCAAAAGTGGCTGCAGCAGTACATTGACAGAGAACTGCCAGAAATTCAAGTCAGATTCAGAAGAGGACATGGAACAAGGGATATCATTGCTGATGTCAGATGGACCTTGGCTGAAGGTAGAGACTACTAGAAAGATGTTTACGTGTATTTTATTGACTATGCAAAGCATTCAACTGTGTGGATCATAACAAATTATGGATAACTTTGGGAAGAATAGGAATTCTAAAACACTCAGTTGTGCTCATGCAGAACCTGTACATAGACCAAGAGACAGTTCGAACATAACAAGGGGATACTGAGTGGTATACAGTCCAGAAAGGTGTGTGTCAGGTTTGTATACTTTCACCATACTTATTCAATCTGTGTGCTGAGCAGATATTCAGAGAAGCTGAACTATATGAAGAAGGACGCAGCATCAGAATTGGAGGAAGACTCATTAACAACCTGCTGTATGCAAATGACACAACTTTGCTTGCTGAAAGTGAAGAGGACTTGAAGTACTTACTGATGCAGATCAAAGACTGCAGCCTTCAGTATGGATTACACCTCAAAATAAAGAAAACAAAAATCCTCACAACTGGACCAATAAGCCACATCATGATAAATGGAAAAAATATTGAAGCTGTAAAGGATCCACAAACACCTGTGGAAGCAGCAGTCAAGAAATCAAATGACTCATTGCACTGGGCAAATCTGCTGCAAAAGATCTCTTTGAAGTATTAAAAAGCAAAGATGCCACTTTAAGGACTAAGGTGCACCTGACCCAAGCCATGGTGTTCTCAGTCGCCTCATATGCACAAGACAGCTGAACGATGAATGAGAAAGACCGAAGAAGAATTGATGCATTTGATTATGGTGCTGTTGAAGAACATTAAATACACCACAGACTATGAGAAGAATGAACAAATCTGCCTTGGAAGAAATATAGCTAGAATGTGCATTAGAAGCAAGGCTATCAAGACTTCATCTCACACACTTTGGACATGTTATTAGGAGGGACCAGTCCCTGGAGAAAGACATGATGCCTGGTAAAGTAGAGGGTCAGTGAAAAAGAGGAAGACCTTCAATGAGATGGTTTGACACAGTGGCTGCAACAAAGGGCTCAAGCATAACAATGATTGAGACAATAGTGCAGGATCAGGCAGTGTTTCATTCTGTCGCACATGTTATTGTTTTTGTTAGGTGCGGTCGAGTCGGTTCCGACTCATAGCAACCCTGTGTACATAGGTCACTATAATTCGGAACCGACTTGACGGCACCTGACAACAAAAAAAATGGCTGCTTGTATTTCTTTGGAAATTGGTATTTTCTTGGTCTTTGCTTACTTTTCTATTGATCTCTCTAAAATAATTATCCATTTGCTTAAACACTATATATTGAATACAGGCAGTTCCCAGGTTATGAACGTGGCTTATGGACAACTCATACTTGTCCTTTACTGTTACGTAAATTTGCCTTCACTTTGAAATGATTTAACCAGCCCCTACTCACAACAAATTCATCGTCACAATCACCTTCATTTGCTGCACATGCAGCTTTTAAATCATTGAGTAGGCTTCAAGCCTTTTCTTGCACTAAGTTAAGGCTAAATAAGGACCGTATGCACCTGTTCCAACTTACCTACAAATTCTTAAAGACACACTCAGGAACAGATCTTGTTCATAACCCAGGGACAGCATGTAGTCTATCCTTTCTCGCATTTTTTGAGATGTCACCTTTATCATACACCGAATACGTCAGTATACTAGCTCTATTTTTTTTATTTTCTGTATGATTCTATTTATCTGTCTATTCACCTTATTGCTCTATCAAGCAATCTATTAATCAACATATTCTTATTACACATTCTACTTACTACTGCTTTATACTACTGCTATGATATTTAATTTTTTTTTGTTTCTTAAAGACATTTGAGAATTTGATGAAAGTTACAAATTTTCAACCTGGAAGAATTATAT
The DNA here is from genome assembly GCA_030035585.1 of Dugong dugon. NCBI lineage: Eukaryota > Metazoa > Chordata > Mammalia > Sirenia > Dugongidae > Dugong > Dugong dugon. The sequence continues at coordinate 111,433,461 of CM057468.1, read as the reverse complement.
ATATACATACATGAAATTTTTTCATTAATTCCATACAGTTTACTCATCTCTGAGGCTCATATATGGACTTCATCTTTGCACATATCTTATGAACTTAACTCCTGAGTATTTTATAATTTAGACAGCTATTGTGAAAGGGCTGTCTCTTCTATTGTATGTTATGTTTGTGGATAATAAACAAGAAAATTGTTTATTTTTTAACATATCTTTTTTATCCAGCCATCTTATTGAACTCACATCAGAATTCTAATTGTTTTCTTTTTTGATTCTTCTGTGTGTTCTGTATAAATAACCTGCAAGGAATATAATCTTACATTTTCCCAGTATTTAAATATATGTGTGTGTGTCTATATATATATAGATTTAATATTATATATATATATATATATATATATATATCATATTAAATCCCATTGCTGTCTAATCAATTCTGACTTATAGTGACCCTGTAGGACAGAGTAGAACTGCCTCATGGGTTTCCAAGGCTGTAAATGTTTACTGAAGCGGACTGCCACATCTTTCTCCCATGGAGCGGTTGGTGGGTTTGAACTGCCAACCTTTTGGTTAGCAGCTGAGTGCTTTAATCACTTCGCCACCAGGACTCCTATATATCGTATTAGAATATTTAAAATGTCATAGTGTGCATCAGGGTTGCATCCTTTCACTGTACTTATTCAATATGTATTCTGAGCAAATAATCCAAGAAGCTGGACTATATGAAAAAGAATGTGGCATCAGGATTGGTGGAAGACTCATTAACAACTTACGATAAGCAGATGACACAAACTTGCTTGCTGAAAGTGAAGAGGATTTGAAATACTTACTGATGAAGATCAAAGACCACAATCTTCAGTAATGGATCACACCTCAACATAACGAAAACAAAAATCCTCATAACTGGACCAGTAATTGGCATCATGATAAACGGAGAAATGACTGAAGTTATTAAGGATTTCATTTTACTTGGATCCACAATCAATACACATGGAAGCAGCAGTCAAGAAATCAAATCACGCATTGCATTGGGCAAATCTGCTGCAAAAGACCTCTTTAAAGTGTTCAAAAGCAAAGATGCCACTTTGAGGACTAAGGTGCACCTGACCAAAGCCATGATATTTTCAATTGCCTCATATGTATGTGGAAGCTGGACAATGAATAAGGAAGACCAAAGAAGAATTGATGCCTTTGAATTATGGTGTTGGTGAAGCATATTGAATATACCATGGACTACCAGAAGAGCAAGCAAGCCTGTTTTGGAAGAAATACAGCGAGAGTGCTCCTTGGAAGTGAGGATGGCAAGACTTCATCTCACTTACTTTGGACATGTTATCAGGAAGGACCAGTCACCTGGAGAAGGACATCATGCTTGGTAAAGTAGAGGGTCAGCGAAAAAGAGGAAGATCCTCAATGAGATGGCTTGACACAGTGGCTGCAACAATGTGCTCAAACATAACAATGATTATGAGGATGGCGCAGGACCAGGAAGCATTTTGTTCTGTTGTACATAGGGTTGGTATGAGTCAGAACCGACTGAATGGCACCTGACATCAACAACAACATCATGGTAAAAAATTTCTAAAACAATAATAAATAATAATGGAGATAATATAACTTCTATTTTTATTCATGTTCTATTGCATGTTGTTCTTTTTCGCTGACCCTGTACTTTACCAAGCATGATGTCCTTCTCCAGGGACTGATTCCTCCGAAGAACATGTCCAAAGTATGTGAGATGTAGTCTCACCATCCTTCCTTCTGAGGAGCATTCTGGTTGTACTTCTTCCAAGACAGATTTGTTCATTCTTTTGGCAGTCCATGGTATATTCAATATTCTTCTTCAACACCACAATTCAAAGGCGTCAATTCTTCTTCGGTCTTCCTTATTCATTCTCCAGCTTTCACATGCATAGGATGCAGTTGAAAATACCATGGCTTGGGGCAGGTGCACCTTAGTCTTCAAGGTGACATCTTTGCTTTTCAACACTTTTAAGAGGTCTTTTGCATAAATTAATTGAATGTAACTAGAGTTTTGTCTGTAATATAACATTGGCTGTATAGGTGAGATAAAAATTCTTAACTGTGTAGAGTTTCCTTCGGTTCTTCATAAGTATTTTTTTCTACTCCCAGTTTGTCATGGTTGGTCTTGCAAAATTGTTTTGTGATCTCCAGTGTCATTTCTATCACCAAGGCCATATTTTCCAACTATCGATCCTTCTTCTTTGTTTCCTACTTTTGCATTCCAATCTCCAGTAATTATCAATGTATCTTGACTGCATGTTTGATCAATTTCAGTCTGTAGAAGTTGGTAAAAATATTCAGTTTCTTGATCTTTGGCCTTGTGGTTGGTGCATAAATTTGAATGATAGTCATATTAATTAGTTTTCCTTGTAGGTGTATGGATATTTTCCTATCACTGACAGCATCGTCCTTCAGGATAGATCTTGAAATGTTCTTTTTGACAATGAACATGTTGCAATTCCTCTTCAATTTGTCATTCCCAGCATAGTAGACCATGTGATTGTCTTATTCAAAATGTCCAATACCAGTCCATTTCAGCTCATTTATGTCTAGGATATCGATGTTTATATGTTCCATTTCATTTTTGATGACTTCCAATTTTCCTAGATTCAGCCTTCCTACATTCTACGTGCCGATTATTAATGGATGTTTGCAGCTGTTTCTTCTCATTCTGAGTCGTGCCACATCAGCAAATGAAGGTCCTGAAAGCTGGGCTCCGTCCATGTCATTAAGGCTGACTCGACTTTAATGAGGCAGCTCTTCCCCAGTTGTATTTTGAGTGCCTTCAAACATGAGGGGCTCATCTTCCACCACTGTATCAGACAATGTTGTTCTGCTATTCATAAGGTTTTCACTAAACAGTTTTTTCAGAAGTAGACTTCCAGGTCCTTCCTCCTAGCCTGTCTTACTCTGGAGGCACAGCTGAAACCCATCCACCAAGGGTGACCCTGCTGGTATTTGAAATACCTGTGGAAAAGCTTCCAGTATCATAGCAACATGCAAGCCACCACAAACTGACAGACCCGTGGTGGAGTCCCAGTTTATTAACCATAAATTGCTTTTTAGATTTTTTTATTGAGATACAATTCACATACCATAATATTCTCCTTTTTAAAGTGTACATTTCAGTGGTTTTTAGTATATTCACAAAGTTGTACAACTATTAACCGATGACTAATTCCAGAACATTTTCATCAACCCCAAAATAAACCATCAGTGGTTACTCCTCAGTCCTTCTTTTTCCCAGCCCCTGGCAACCATTAATCTATTTTCTGTCTCTGTGAATTTGCCTGTTCTGGACACTTCATAGCAAATGGATCATATATGACTTTTTGTGTCTGGCTTCTTTCACTTAGCATGACGTTTTCAAGGTTCATCCATGTTTTAGCATGTATTAGTACTTCATTACTTTGTATTGCCAAATAATATTCCATTGTATGGGTAAATTACATTTATTTATCCATTCACCAGTTGATGGGTATTTCCTTTGTTTCTACTTTTTGGCTATTATAAATAAAGGTACTATAACATTTGTATACACATTTTTATGTGAACATATATTTTCAATTCTCTTGGGTATGTACCTAAATGCCTTTTTATTTTATAAAATACTTTTTCTGCATCTGTCAAGATAATTTTAAATATATACCATCATTCTCATGGTTTGGTCTCCAGTATTGAACCCTTCCATTCCTGAAATAAACTTGGCTTTGGTGTTTTGTGATTTTAATATTTTGATATACTCAGTTTGTGACTGTTTTATGTAGAAAAATCGCCTGTTTTCATAAGCTAGATTTATTTATCATGTCCCTTCTTACTGAATTCAGCCTATTATTCCCAATTCTAGATATCTTTATGAATCCTGATTCTACTCCAATTTATGTTAGCCATTAATTTTACCCTGCTAGATGAATATTGATCAGTTTTGTATCTCTGTGTCTCAAGTCATTAATAAGTTTCAAATAGGAAGGTGTTAATTACTGATCAACTTCTATCTTGGAATATTTTGTTCAGTTACATAACAAGCTAAAATTCACTCATCTTTAGAATCATTTTGTCTGCATGTCTCTATTTTGCCTCAGACACCCGGTTAAATGATTTGCTAAAAACATAATAGCAGCCAGACTCTGCCACAGGCAGAATCAGGTTTTGGCAAGGTTTACTCTGTCTCCATATACTGACTCATACCTATTCAATTGTACCCTTTTCTGAGTATGAATAAACTATCCCTTTCATAACTCAATCCGTACTCTTCTCTGATATTAACTACCAACAAACTGACTCACAGTTTTCAGGACAAAGCCTTTCTAAAAAAATCATATCTTTAATGTTTTTCCCTAGTCTACATTCTGTAACCTTTCTCTTTTTCATAATATGTCATAAATCACAGATAATGTGGCAATGGCTAAATCGCCACTTCAGTGTCTGCTTTGTAAGCACAACAGCCTGACTGGAGAAATGATGAAAGAAAGGGCAACGTCATTCACAGTATGCCCAAGTGCTAGTGGTTCTTGAGCTACAGTTTACGGAAACTTGTGTATTGAATTTTTTTATAATCAATAATCCAATTCAACATTCCTTTCCCAAACATTTGATAACTGTATATTATCATTAAAGATGAAAAGTGATAGACTAATAAAAATACCACTTGAAGTAAGAATTTTACAAGTATCTGTTTGGGGATTTCTAATGCAGGTGGCCACAGGATCATAAACATTTTGAAATCTTGTTCAGGGCACGCATATGCAAATCTGCAAATATGTAAACAAGGACACTTTTACCTGAGGTGAGGCTAATGAATGTTTAATGAATTCTTGAGTGATGTAACCTTTCAGTGACAGTGCTCCCTCTGATTTTAATGCTTGCATACAAGACACTTCTGTAATTACTGATTTAAATTTTTGTCTTTCATCATTTAATGGGCAATAAAGACAAAGTTGAATGTATTCTTCTATGGCAGAAAATGACAAAATACTCAAGAGGAAAAAAATTTGAAACAGCTAGTAAAGACCTACTTTGTTATTTTTAATACTAACTATATTTACAGAAATATTTTCAGATAAATATAAGCTTCATGACAACCCAAAGCTTTCATGTTCTATTATGATGAATAGGAACTGCTACAAAACAGAAGAAAAGGTAAATCCTTACACCACTCAATTCTAGAATGTGCCCATGACCTTTTGTGCCTTGTACTGCATAATGCATTATTCATAGAACATGGATAACTATGTGACATATGGCCTCATACACCGTGGATCAAAGCATTGAACTGGGAGATGAAAGATTTTGATTCTTACTGTGGCTCTGTCACTAACTGTGTTATAGTAGATAATCTATTCAATTATTCATTCATTCACTCACTCAACAAAATTTTGAGGAAAATTCCTGCCATATGCTATGCACTCTTCCAGGCAGTGGGAATATAGCAGTTAACAAAACATACAAATATCCCTGTTCTCACACCCCTTACATTCCAGTCATTTAACCTCTGCTTCCACCAGCCGTTCCTTCGAAACCATATGGGGGAGCAGCTCTACTCTGTCCTATAGGGTTGCTATGAGTCGGAACCGACTTGAGAGCAACAGGTTTTTTTTTAAGTCATTTACTTTCTAGTCAAGTTATCTAATTTGTTTTGGCTTCAGTGTTCTCATTCATAAAATGAAATAATTGGATTGAATTATTTCTGTTACTCCCTCAAAGACCCCAGAGTCTTCATCAATAAAACATGTGCTTTCTGTCATTTTCTCAGTAATGATAGTAGGTTGTCCTGAGTTATGAAAGATGTTGCAAGATCCCTATGTGGCCATGGACAACAAGTTTCTTGAGCCAATTGGCATCCTTGCTATATGATATTTCAAATACCATCGTGATATTCCGTGAACAACATGGGTGTCAATCCTGTGATCGTGACCTCTGTAAGTTCTATACCAAAAATCAGAGCATCCCAACCAGTGTAAATGGGTTACAAGTGTGAGGAGATACTGATTCCCTCCACCTTCAGGGTGGCCTGATAAGGGGGTAGGAGGCTGGAGTACCTGGTTTGTGGTCTCCAATAGCAAGGAGACTGATCTATTTCCTTTCATATACCATATGCATACTATCGTTTTCTAGGTATGCCATGATGTAAAAAGAAATTGAGTAGTATTTCTCCATTTTTGTAAAGTCAAGAAATTCAAATATTACTTTGTAAGTAAAGATATAAATTAAAAAGCAGAAGAAAATTAGTAAAAGGTCATGGTCTAGTTCTACATAGTCTTGTAGATCACCAAAACTAATTTAATATTATCTGCAGAAAATTGAAACTAATAGACTTTTTCAGAGACATAAAACTATGCATGAATTAACATAGAAACTAAAGCCAAGGAATAAGGAAGGATCTTTTGTCAAAAGGCACAAGGAAAGCTATAAATTCACCAATTCAGCTTACGAGGTCATGTTCTCCTTTATTCATATTGCCTATAAATATCATTCTCTAAATGAGGCATACGTAACCTCTACATTTTTTCTTTTTTTTAATTATACTTCAGGTGAGGGCTTACAGAACAAATAGTTACTCATGAAACAGTAGTACACGTGTTGTTTTCTGAGTTTGGTTAACAACCCCACAACATATCAACCCTCTAACTTCTCAACCTTTTTTTTTTTGTGAAAATACTCATAGCCAAAGATACACCATTTCAAAAATTTCTACATACACAGTTCAGTGACATTGACTACGGTCTTCCAATTGTGCTGCTATTCTCACTTAAGATGAAGGCTTACAGAACAACGTAGTTTCTCATTTAACAGTTACTACAAATGTTGCCCTATGACAGTGGTTAACAATCTCACAACACATCAACAATATCCTTACTCAACCTTGGGTTCCGTATCACCAGCTTCCGTGTCCCCTTCTGCCTTCTGGCTCTTTTCACTGAACTCCTGTACCTCGTTAGTCTCATTTGGTTTTACAGGACTATCCACTCCCAGGCTGAACCGTGAACCTCGGAGGTCACTTCACCACTGAGCTAAAAGGGTGTCTGGAGGCCATACTCTCGAGGTTTCTCCAGTCTCCTTTAGGCCAGTAAATCTGGTCTTTTTTTTTTTTTTTTGTGAGTCAGAATTATGCTCTACATCCTTCTCCAGCTCTGCCCAGAACCCTCTGTTGTGATCCTGGTCAGAGCAGTCAGTGGTGGTAGCCGGGCACCATCTAGCTGTACTGGACTCAGTCTGGTGGAGGCCTTGGTAGCTGTGGACAATTAGTCCTTTGGACTAATCTTTCCTTGTATCCTGTTCTCTTCATTCTCCCTTGCTCCCAAAGGGATGAGACCAGTGGAGTATCTTAGATGGCCGCTCACAGGCTTTTAAGACCCCAGACACTACTCACCAAGGTAGAATGTAGAGCATTGTCTTTATAAGCTGTGTCATGCCAGTTGAGCTAGATGTTCCTTGAAACCATGGTCCCCACAGCCCTCCACCCAGCAATTCAGTCCCTCAGGGAGTTTGGATGTGTCTGTGGGGCTTCCATGACCTTTCCTAGTACAAGTTGTGCTAGCTTCCCCTATATTGTGTACTGTCTCACCCTTCACCCAAGATACCACTTACCTATTGCCTATTTAGTATTCCCCCCCCCACCCCTCCCATCCGTGGTAACCAACAAAGATTGTTACATTTTGTTTGTGAACTTTTTCATGGGTTTTTACAATACAGGTCTCATACAATATTTGTCCTTTTGTGATTGACTTATTTCACTCAGCATAATGTCCTCCAGTTTCATCCATGTTATGAGATGGTTCACAGATTCATTGTTGTTCTTTCTCGTTGCATAGTACTCCATTGTGTGTATGTACCATAGCTTGTTTATCCATTCATCTGTTGATGGATCTAGGTAGTTTCCATCGTTTTGCTATTGTGAACAATGCTGCCATTAACATAGGTGTGCATATGTCTATTCGAGTGACTCTTATTTCTCTAGGATATATTCGTAGGAGTGGGACTGCTGGATCGAATGGTATGTCTATTTCTAGCTTTCTGAGGAAACGCCATATTATTTTCCAAAATGGTTGTATCATTTTGCATTCCCACCAGCAGTGCATAAGAATTCCGATCACCCCACAGCCCCTCCAACATTTGCTATTTCCAGTGTTTTTGATTCGTTCCAGTAATGCCGGGGTGAGATGGTATCTCATTGTGGTTTTAATTTGCATTTTTCTAATGGCTAGTGATCGCGAGCATTTCCTCATGTGTCTGTTGGCCATTTGAATGTCTTCTTTGGTGAAGTGTTTGTTCATTTCCTTTGCCCATTTTTAATAGGATTATTTGTCTTTTTGTTGTAGAGGTGTTGGATTTTCTTGTAGATTATGGAGATTAGACCTTTGTCTGACTTGTACTGTCCAAAAATTTTTTCCCAGTCTGTAGGTTCTCTTTTGACTCTTTTGGTGAAGTCTTTTGAAGAGCATAGGTGTTTGATTTTTAGAAGATCCCAGTTCTCTAGCTTATCTGTTGGGTTTTGTGCATTGATGGTTATGGTTTGTATCCTGTTAATGCCATATATTAAGGCCTGAAGTGTTGGTCCTATTTTTTCTTCTATGAACTTTATAGTTTCAGGCTTTATATTCAGGTCTTTGATCCATTTTGAAGTAGTTTATGTATACAGTGTGAGGTATGGTTCCTGTTTCTTTTTTTTTGCAAATGGATATCCAGTTTTGCCAGCACCATTTGTTCAAAAGACTGTCTTTTCCCCGTTTGTTGGACTTTGGGCCCTTGTCGAAGATCAGGTGACCGTAAGTGGATGGATTTACATCTGGGTTCTCAATTCTGTTCTATTGGTCAATGTATCTGTCGTACCAGTACCAGGCTGTTTTGACTACTGTAGCTGTATAGAAGGTTCTGAAGTCATGTGGTGTGAGTCCTCCAACTTTATTGTTCTTCTTCAGTAGTGCTTTACTTATTCAGGGATTCTTCCCTTTCCGTATAAAGTTAATGATTAGTTTTTCCATCTCTTTGAAGAATGTTGCTGGTATTGGGATCGGGATTACGTTGTATTTGTAATTTTGGGTAGAATTGTCATTTTCACAATGTTGAGTCCACCTATCCCTGAGCATGGTATGATTTTCATTTTATTTATATCCCTTTGGGTTTCTTGCAGGAGTGTTTTGTAGTTTTCTTTGTATAGATCTTTTACATCCCTGGTCAGATTTATTCCTAAGTATTTTATCTTTTTAGGTGCTATTGAAAATGGTATTGTTTTCCTGATTTCCTTTTCATCATTCTCCTTATTGGTGTATAGGAATCCAACTGATTTTTGAATGTTTATCTTGTATCCTGCTACTCTGCTGAATCTTTCTATTAGTTCCAGTAGATTTCTCGTGGAGTCTTCAGAATTTTCTATGTATAGTATCATATCGTCTGCATACAGGGACAGTTTAACTTCTTCATTACCAGTTTGGATGCCCTTTATTTCTTTCTCTTGCCTTATTGCTCTAGCTAGAACTTCCAGCACAATGTTAAATAGGAGTGGTGATAAAGGGCATCCTTGTCTCATTCCTGTTTTTAAGGGGAATGTTTTCAGCCTCTATCCATTAAGAATGATGTTAGCTGTTGGTTTTGCATAGATGCCCTTTATTATGTGGAGAAATTTCCCTTCTATACCTATTTTACGAAGAGTATTTGTCAGGAATGGGTGTTCAACTTTGTCAAATGCCTTTTCTGCGTCAATTAAGATGATCATGTGATTCTTCTCTTTCCTTTTATTTATGTGGTGGATTACGTTGATTGATTTTCTAATGTTGAAACATACTTGCATGCCTGGTATGAATCTTACTTGGTTGTGCTGTATTATTTTTTTGATATGATGCTGAATTCTATTGGCTAGAATTTTGTTGAGAATTTTTGCATCTATATTCATGAGAGATCTTGGTCTGTAATTTTCTTTTTTTGTGACGTCTTTGCCTGGTTTTGGTATCAGCATTATGCTGGCTTCATAGAATGAATTTGGAAGTGTTGCTTCCTCTTCTATGCTCTGAAATAGCTTGAGCAGCACTGGTACAAGCTCTTCTGTAAATGTTTTGTAGAATTCTCCAGTGAAGCCATCTGGGCCAGGGCTTTTTTTGGTTGGGAGTTTTTTTTATTACCTTTTCAATCTCTTCTCTTGTTATGGGTCTGTTCAGATTTTCAACATCACTTTGGTGTAGTTAGGGTAGGCCGTGTCTTTCTAGAAATCTATCCATTTCCTCTAGGTTTTCAAATTTGTTGGAGTATAGTTTTTTGTAATATTCTGTTATAATCCTTTTTATTTCACTTGGGTCTGTTGTAATGTCCCCTATTTCATTTCTCATTTGGGTTATTTGTGTCCTCTCCTGTTTTTCTTTTGTCAGTCTGGCCAGTGGTTTGTCGATTTGGTTGATTCCTTCAAAGAACCAACTTTTGCTTTTGTTGATTCTTTCTATTGTTTTTCTATTCTCTATTTCTTTTATTTCTGCTCTGATCTTTACGATTTCCTTTCTTCCGGTGGTTGTGGGATTTTTTTGCTGTTCTTTTTCTATTGCTGTGAGTTCTGTAGTTAATGTTTTGATTTTATCCCTTTCTTCTTTTTTGATATGTGCATCTATTGCTGTAAATTGTCCTCTGAGGACTGCCTTTGCTGTGTCCCAAATGTTTTGGTATGATGTGTTTTCATTCTCATTTGATTCTAGGAATTTTTTGATTCCATCTCTGATTTCTTCTATTACCCACTGATGTGTAAGCAGGGAATTATTAAGTTTCCATGTAGTTGATTTTTTTCCTTGCTCTTTCTATTGTTAATTTCTACCTTGATGGCATTGTGGTCAGAGAAGATACTTTGAATTATCTCAACATTTGGGATCTTGTTGAGGATTGCTCTGTTGCCTAAGATGTGGTCTATTCCAGAGAACGTTCCCTGTGCATTGGAAAAGAATGTGTACTTTGCAGTGGTTGGATGGAGTGTTCTATATATGTCTATGAGGTCCAGTTGGATGATTGTGCCCTTTAGGTCTTCTGTATCTTTGCTGAGTTTCTTAGTTGTTCTGTCCTTTACTGAAAGTGCTGTATTGAAGTCTCCTACTATTATTGTGGAACTGTCAGTTTCTCTTTTCAGTGTTGTTAGAGTTTGTTTTATGTATTTTGGAGCCCCATCATTGGGTGCGTAGATGTTTATTATGGTTATGTCTTCATGATGGATCATCCCCTTAATCATTAGATAGTGTCCTTTGTCTTTTATGGTAGATTTTGTTTTAAAATCTATTTTGTCTGAGATTAGAATTGCCACTCCTGCTCTTTTTTGGTAGTTGTTAGCTTGATATATTTTTTTCCAACCTTTGATGTTTAATAAATTCACATCTTTGTTTCTAAGGTGTGTCTCCTGTAGACAGCATATTGATGGATCCTGTTTTCTTATCCATTCTGTCACTCGCCATCTGTTTACGTGTGCATTGAGTCCAATTACATTCAGTTTCATTATTGATAGATGTGGGTTTGTTGCTGTCATTTTGTAGTGCTTTTTTTGTGGTGCTGAAGTTTTCTTTGTTCTTCTTACTCTCTTGTGCTGAGTTACTTTTGTTTGTGGATTTTTTTTTTCATTTCTTTTGTTTTTGTAGGTTTTGTTTTTGCTGAGACTTGATGTTTTTCCTCTTTTTTTATGAGTATGTTTGTTAACTTTCTTTGTGGTTACCATAAATTTTACCCGTATCTTTCTAAGTTTGAAGCAGTCTACCGTTACTTGGTATTGCCTTGCCTTCGTCTGCATTAGAAGATTCTATACCTATGCCATTTATTCCCTCTTTTATTGTTTTGATGTTGTTGTCATTTACTGATTAACTGCTCTGATTCCCTTTGTATTTCTTCTGGTTTTGGATAGCCCTCAAGAGTTCATTTCCTAGATGGGTATCTGGCTGGTAAGATCCTGCATTCTAGGCTGTGCCTGTAAGCTGAAGCTGTATGTCCTCAGATCTAAGAACTCCCTTTAATAATTCTTGTAAGTTTGGTTTGACTTTTACATATTCCCTTAGTTTCTGTTTATCTGGAAATGACCTAATTTCACCATCAAATTTGAACGAGAGTTTTGCAGGATGTATTATTCTTGGCTGACAATTTTTTTTCTTTCAAGATTTTATATATGTCATCCCATTGCCTTCTTGCCTGCATGGTTTCTGAAGAATAATCTGAGCTTAGTCTTATTGTGTCTCCTCTGTATGTGACTTCTTGTTTTTCACGAGCTGCTCTCAGGATTCTTTGTTTGTCTTTGGTTTTGGCAAGTGTGAATATGATATGCCTTGGTGATTTTCTTTTGGGGTCTCTTCTATATGGGGTTCGTTGAGGTTCTTGGATGGCCAGCTTTTCATCTTTCATGATATTGGGGAAGTTTTCTGTCAGCAGTTCCTCAATGATCCTCTCTGTGTTTTCTGTGTTCTCCCCCTGTTCTGGAATTCCAATCACTTGTAAATTTTTCCTTTTAGTTGTGTCCCACATAACTCTCAGGGACTCTTCATTTTTCTTTGTTCTTTTGTCCGAGCTTTCCTCAAACAGAGTTGTATCGAAGTGTTTGTCTTCAGTTCCACTGATCCTGTCTTCCACCATTTCAAATCTGCTTCTCAGCCCTTCTGTGACATCATCCATTTCTGAAATCTTGTTGTTTATCTTTTGGATGTCTAATTGCTGTCTTTGTATAATCTCTAGTTGTGAATTTATTTTGGCATTTTGTTCCTGCATCATCTTCCTGAATTCTTCCAATTTTTTGTCTGTATTTTCCATGAATTTGTCTGTTTTTTCCTCATGTTTGTCAGCTTTTTGCCTCAGTTCTTGGAGAATTCTGAGTATTAGAGATTTGAATTCCCTATCAGGTAGTTCTAGTGCATTTTCTTCCGCAGGAGAGTCATCTGGTGTTTTATTTTGGATGCCTACTGGAACCATCCTGTCTTGTTTTTGTAAATGTTTTGATATTGTCTGCTGTTTTAGGGGCATTCAGTAGTTATTTTTCTGATTTCTTGATTGTAGATTTGTTTGTTTCGTCCCTTTTTTTGAAAAATATTTGACTATGTCTGAGCAGGTGGACTGTGTGTTCTTTGTTGTTTGCTCATCTGTGGGCACAATACTTTTCACCTCCTTCTCCAACTGGCAGGGTCAGTCACTCAGATATGGTACAGCAGGGCAGGTCTAGCTTAAGAGGAGTTACTGGGACAGGTTGTTTGTGCACTTACTACAGCCATCAGAGTGGGTTGGTAATCAGTGCAGGGCAGGTTCCAGCAGGCTGTGCCTGTGCTGCTTGGTGGTATGATGTCAAGCGCACGGTGCAGGTAGGCAGGATACAGCAGGGAGATTGTTATGTGTGGAGCTAAGTTGGATATGGGAGAGAGGAGAGAGGAACAGGAGCCAAAAACATACAAACAAACAAAAAAGAATGCTAGGGGAGATTGCCGTTGAAGTGGAGAGATGAGAGACTATGAAATGAAGAAAAACAGAAAGGGGAAGAGGAAGAAAAGAATGAATAAATAAAAATCAGAAAGGTTAAACAACTGCAAATTTCCCAGGGATCCCACTGGTGCAGCTATGATGTCTGAGGAAGTTGCTCTCAGGTGTTGCAGTACAGCCTGGCTAGAAGTCGTAGAGGTATACAACACTAGGTATTCAGGGAACAGAAAGAGAAGGAGGATATAGAGAGACGAGAAACTGAACAATGAAGAAAGACAAAAGGAGAAAAAAGAGGGAAAAGAAAAGAAAAGAAATTAAAAAAAAAAAAAAAGAACAAGAAAGGCCCCCAAAAATCCAGTGTAAAAAGAAATGCTCTCAGGGATCCCTCTGCACATCTGTGGAAGCCGAAGGGGAGTCTCTTTGCCACGCAGCTCCGCCTGGCCAGAACGGGTTCCCAACTCAAGAAAAGGAAAAGAAAACAAACAAACAATTCAAAACAAACAAACGAACAAAGGCCCCGAGATCCCACCAGCACGGTATCCCAGACCGGGAAGCAGCTCCACACTCGAACGGAGGTCCGCAGCCCCTCAAGAAGAAGCGAAGATGGCGCACGGAGCCAGGTACTCGAGCGAAAGGAGGGGGAGGTGGCGAGAGGCAAGTAAGAAATCCAAAGAAGCAGAAAAAAAAAAAGCAACATTAGCAGCCAACAAGTGGCACTCAGAGAGCCAGCTAGTGCGGGCTGGTGTTTCTGGACAAGAGTCTGTGTCCGCGGGAAGCAGAGGGGGCCGAGTGTGGGTGAAGAAGCGTAGAGAGTGGGAAAGTGTATATCAGAAATTGCTGGCGCTCTGCAGCTCCTCAGGAAGAAGCAAGAAGCAAAGATCGCGCACAGAGCGAGGTACTCGAGTGAAAGGATGGGGAGGTGGTGAGAGGCAAGGAAGAAATCAAAAGCAGTGGAAAAAAGCAACACCAGCAGCCAACAAATGGAACTCAGAGAGCCTCCCGTTCAGGTGTGTGGAATCCAAGCAGCCGGTGTTTCCTGCTCAAGAGATTGTGGCGGTGAGAAGCAGAGGAGGCCGAGTCGGGGTGAAGAGGGATGGGGGGTCGGAAAGCGTATATTGCAAATCAACAGTTGCTTTGTCTCCCTCTGGACGCTTGTGAGGCTGCTTTCTCATACCCCCTGTTTGCTGGTCTCCGATAGGAGTCCAAGATGGTGGAGCCACACTGTGTTAGCTGGTAGGGGACCTCTGCATGAATCTCTTCGCTCTCTGTTCTGTCAGTTTTCTCACTCCATTTGGTGCTTGGGTGAGTTCTTTATCTCTTCATTTGATGTTTTAGGGTTTCAGGATTATTGTATTCTCTGTTCGGCTTAGTTTTTCAGATCTTTGCTGTGGAGGGACGGCATGGTGCTTCTGCCTAGAGCGCCATTTTGCCGGAACCAGCCTCTACATTTTTAAAGTCAGATAATGTATATTACCAAATCTAAATTCCCCTGATTATATCCAAGGAACCCTAAGGATCAGTATTTCTAAAGCTTCCTTCTACCTATTTAAATATAATTAAGTTCTGTTAATCCTACCACCCCTCAAGTCTTTGAAATTTGTCCTCCTCCCAAATCACACAGCCACTGCCTAAAGTCTAGCTTTCATGTCTGTCATCCAGTCCACTTTCCCATTATTTACAAACTACTTCTCTGTCTTCTGCAAAACTTTTTAAAGGATCCTCTTTTTCTATATAAATCATGTGTATGAAAGTGGTTGGTACCATAATCTCAAAATTCTTTTGAAGGGATTTGTATGTTTTTCTAATGTATTTTACTTAAAAACAAGTACTACTGGTCATCTGAATAAAGTCATCATTCATTCCTTGATATGGCACATGAATTTCTTCTTGATCTCTTCCCAGCATGTGTCTTCAGCCTCATCTCCTACCAATCCTTTTTCAAATAATTTTTAACTATTCCCCCAAATATTGGTACACTGAATACTGACACATTTGAACATACCTTTATTTTGCCTAGAATATTCTGCCTCTCTGCTTCTCATATCCTTTGATTAAACTTCTCTGATTTTCATAAAGTTAATCACATCCTGAATGTTTTACACCTGCTGCTCTTAAAACATGAAACAGCAGGTATGTCTGTCTTACCTACTACACTAGGATACATTTGAGTTTAGAGATTGTGGATTATTCTTATTCAACCAACATAAAGTCCAGTGTATAGTAGGTACTCAGTAAATATTTATTAAATAAAAGGAAAATCCTTCCTATGAAGGTTTTCATAGTATCCATTGAAGCTTTGGTAGTCAAATTATGGTTGAGGATTCTTGTAAGATTATATGCTGCCATCTTGAAAAAATATTTTCAACTCCTTACACGGTTAATAATATATTAAGTCAGTGTGATGGAGGAAGGATTTGTAGTTACAATGTCAAGATTCAAAATTCCTTTCCCATTTCAGCAATGACTATGAAGCAGGCATTGTGCTATAGAACAGAGTAGAAGAACTGCCCCATAGGGTTTCCAAGGAGTGGCTGGTGGATTCAAAATGCCAGACTTTTAGTTAGCAGCCATAGCACTTAACCACTACACCACCAGAGTACTAAGAATTCAAAAATAAGTAAGGAAGGGTCCCTGTAGCTTTCAGTTCAAAATGTATCTGGTTAGCTATATTTATGAAGCTACCCAAACTTCACTCAAATATTCATGAACATAAAATAAAAAATTAATGTTGTCAATATCATTAATTAGTCTGATTAATAAAAATCAATATCAGTCTTTTGGGAAGGAAATGATTCTGAACTGATAAATGTTTAAGGTTTTAGTTAGCACCATACTTTGCCTTTATTTCACAAAATGGACTCAGCCTGCAGTAACATAGCATATGCTTCAAGATTCTGAGGAAAATTATTTTAGACCTAAAATTCTATACTGAGCCATGACAGCAACACTGTCTCTTGGCTGCTCCTGGCAACACCAGTTTACATCATCTTTTTTTAAAGGTAAACTCAATGTAAAGAGAAATTCTCATTCCCAATATTTCCAGGGCAGGGTGGGGGGATCTCAACATTTCTCCTGATTGCACTAAAATGGGTCATATGCCAATTTCTGAATTAGTCACTGTGGTCATGAGAATTAAATGAGTTAACTGGCCAGACTTGGTTTGTACCACTTCCCTGAAGAGAGAACAGTGAGAGCAAGGAGTCATCCGTACCTGAACCACACAAACTAAGAGTGGGTTTCTCCAGGTATGATCATGTCACTGGGGCAAGAAGAAGAGTAAAAGATACTGGGGGGAAAAAGTCCAAATTCACCTTAGTGTAAGGTGATTAGGGAGAAAACCTCAAATCAGTATTAGTCTATGTACTCCCTTTCAGCATTATTCCTCACTTAGAATATGAAGACTATTGTGGTACCAGGTGTTCTAGGTAGGGCAAATATTCATTGCCTTCGAGTCAATTCCAACTCATGGCAACCGTATAGGACAGAGTAAAACTGCCCTGGAGGGTTTCCAAGGAGAGACTGGTGGATTTGAACTCCTGATCTTTTGGCTAGCAGCCATAGCTATTTACCACTGCACCAGCAGGGCTCCAGGTAGGGCAAATAAAGCCTTATAATTCACAGGGTTGTTGTGAGTCGGAATCAATTTGGTGGCAACAGATTTGGTTTTTTGTTCAATTCATTAAAGCAATTTTGACCTCACAGACCTCATGAAAAAGTTGGACCTCCCCAGAGATCCATGAACCACATTTTCAAAGCCATGGCTATAGACAATGCTTCTGAAATTTTGATGTGTGTATCAATCACCTGGAGGTTGTGTTTCTGATAAAGTGTAGACATTTATTCAATTGGTTTGGGAAGGGGCTTGAGATTCTTCATTTCTGACAAGCCCCCAGACAATGGGAGCATGGTTCATGGACCACTCTTTAAATAGCAAAACTTAAACAGTAAGGACATAATTGACTCACATAAATGAAAATCCAGAGGCAGGAAAGAATTCGTGATTGGTTTACTCTGGTATTTTGTTGTTTTTGTTTGTTTGTTCTCTCCCTCTGGATTATCATTTACAATGTCACTTTTATTCTAAGACTCATTTCACCCTTGATAATAGGATGTCTGCAAGAACCATTTGAGTTTTATATTTCCTCATTCATGTCCAGCTGATGAGCGCATTCCCACAACCAATCCATGTTCCCTGGGCCTCTCTTGAAGCAGTCCCTGCAGCCGGGAAAATGCCATGTGCTGACTGGTTTGGGGCTGCCATACCTGAGCCATTCACTGCGGCAGGAGTAACTGATCTACTCTAATTAACCGAAGAGTGAAACGATGAGATGTAACGTTGAGTCAACAAGTTCTACTTCAGTTCAGCATAAAAAAAAAGAAGAGGTGAAATTTATGAAACAAACATTGAGAGAGATGAAAGGTAGATATAGAAATCACAACGTCAAGAAGGAAGGAAAAGGAAGAATGAAGAAACGACCTGTTCCCCCGTTACTGTCAAGATGATTCCGATTCATAGAGACCCTATAGGACAGGGTAGAACTACCCCATAGGGTTGGTTTCCAAGGCTGTAATCTTTATGGAAGCAGACTGTCACATCTTTCTCCCTCGGAGTGGTTGGTGGGTTCAAATCATTGACTTTTCAGTTACTTACTGAGCTCTTAATCACTGCTCCACCAGAGCCCCTTGAAGAAATGGCAATGTTAAAGAAATAAATTAAAAGTTTCTCAGAAATAATTAAAATTCTGGCAAATCAATTAGATGGTGCCCAGTTACCTCCACTGACTGCTCTGACGGGGATCACAATAGAGGATCCTGGACAGAGCAGGAGAAAAATGTAGAACAAAATTCTAACTCACAATAAGAAGACCAGACTTACTGGCCTGACAGAGATTGGAGAAACTCTGAAAGTATGGCTCCCAGACACGCTTTTAGCTCAGTAATGAAGTCACTCTTGAGGTTCAGCTTTCATTCAAAGATTAGACAGGCCCATAAAACAAAATAAGACTAAAGGGGCACATCAGCCTGGCAATAGGGAACCCAAGGTCAAGAAGGGAGAGTCTTGAGATCTTGTGGGGTTGTTAACCAGTGTCATAAAACAATATGTGTATTGTTTAATGAGAAGCTAGTTGGTTCTGTAAACCTTCATCTAAAGTACGATAAATAAGGAAATTAGAAAAAAACAAAAGATATTGGTGGGTAGAGGGCCAGAGACCACCTTATGACCTGATATCAGTTGATCTCAGCAAAAGAAGAAGGGCAGGGTTCATCAATCATGTTAAGTTAGCCAGTCGTTGATCTCCCATGTTTCTCCCTCCTTCTCTCTATAAGCCTCTTCTCTTTATAAGCCTCATTGTACTTAGCTTCTTCAAGCCATTTGCTTTTTCTGGAATCACAATGGTCTCCCAATACACATACAGAATAACTTCTCAGAAGAAACCTTATGTTCAAAAAAATAATAATAATTGAAGTGCTGGCAAATAAAGGAGCAATGATTAAAGTGATGAAATTAGAAAATTTTTAAGAAAATGGTAAAGAAAAAATGTTTAAATAGTAAAGAAAATGGGATAAATAAAATGGAAAATGCAAAAATAACTTTGGAAATGAGAACAAGCAGAAATGACACAGAAGTTACAAAATGATATGTATAGTATGATGACATAAAAATTGTGAAAACACACAAGGCGATATATTCTTTATGAACAAACACATGTGAAGCACTGGTGTAAATGATGCATAGAATTGATAAACAACAAATTCATGGCAGTTGCTACTTGCAAGGAAGGAAGGAAAATGGGATTGAGAGTGGTCTGTAGGGGTCTTCAGTGGTATCAGTTACGTATTATTTCATTTTAAAAATTGTAAATCAAGAATAGAGCTGACTCCTGGGTATATGGGTAAAAATTATATTTTCTGGATATTTAAAATATATAATAATAACATTTTAAAATAAAAGATATTCCAGGTTAAAAACAAAGAAATATTTATACTGCTTTTTCACAATATCTGCATCAAACCGAATTGAATTACATGTAAAACTCACTCCCTTTTCATGCTGATAAAGAGAGCAATACTCCAAAAGAATATAATAGTTGTAAACGTGAATGCACTTTGCAACACAGCTTCAAAAATATGTGAAGGAAAAAACTGGTAGACTACAGGCAGAAATTGGAAACTCCTCAATCACAGTGGGAGAATCTAACAAACTGCTCAGACATGAATAAATCAAGTAAACAAAACTATAGAAGGATACTGATGACTTGACTAATACAAATAACAAAATATTGTGATAAACGTGTAGAAATTTACAAGTAAAGCAGAACAAACATTATCATATACATATGGGACATTTACCAAAATAGATCATGTATTTGGTCTTGAAAATAGTCACATTAAACAATCCAAATGGCTAAGGATGGTGAAAAGATATTTGATATCTTCAAAATTTTACAGAAGTCACAAAAATGCAAATTAAAACAACAATAAAAATGTTTGATATTATCAAATGATGGAAAGGCTATGAAGAAGTGGATACTCTCAACCATTGCAGATAGGAGTGCAAAGTTGCAAAACAACTTTACAATGCATCTTGACAGTGTCTATTAAAACAAAAATGTATTGATCAACTAAACTTCTAGGTATCGACAGTGGCAAAAACACTTTTGCTTCTGCATAATGAAACATTTATTACCGCATAACACATAACACCATAAATTTTACTGAAATAGTCATTGGTAGAGAAATGGTAAATAAAATGTGGTATATACAACAGTTAAAAAGAATGATCTATATACAACATGGAATTAATTCAAAACTATATTGTGCGAGACGAGCAATACACCAAATCATAAAATATAAATCTATTTTAAACATGCACCAACTAAATGATTCTGTGCATTTTCTCTGGTATATCATAACAGATATAATCGTAATAGTGATAACATCTGAGGAGGAGGTAGGTGCCCAAGTGGGTTATAACCATTTTCTACTGTTCTAACTATTCTTTTAAGGAGCCCTGGTGGAGTAGTGGTTAAGTGCTTGGCTGCTAACCGAAAGGTCAGTTGTTCAAGCTCACCAGCTACTTTGTGGGAAAAAGGTGTGGCACTCTGCTTCTGTAAAGATTATAGCCTTGGTAGCCCTATGGGGCAATTAGTTCTACTCTCTTCTATAGGGTCGCTAGCTGTGAGTTGGAATTGACTCGGTGGCAAAGGGTTTTTTTAAAATATTCTTTCATAAATATTTGAACCTGAATCTAATTAAGTCTTTAGAGCTAACTTCCAGTTAAAGGAAATGTGAGACAAAGAAAATCAAGTTAAATGACACCACAAAGGAGGAAACACAAATTCAGAATTCAGTTGCTGCAGTCCACTGATCTAGTTTTTTCAACAAATCAATGCTACAAAGAAAGGAAGGAAGAAAAAAAAAAAACAGAAGAAGAAGAAGAAAGGGGGGCAGACAGTGGGAAGAAGGACTGATCTAGGTTTTTAAAAGTCTTAAGAAATGATACTTTAACATATAAGTTGCCTAGTACTTCCACAAAACAGGAGAATTTGGAGCTGTGGCATGATGTCAGCTGGGAAGAGTTACATTAAAACTGGCCACAAATGGCTGGAATGAAAGATTTTTCTAAATCCCTCCCAGCATAGTTATTCTGTGATTCTCCATGCCTACACTAACTGTTGGGAGTATGAAAATATACAGCCCACAGCTGACACTCCATTAGAGTGATTTCTTGGATCACTTATGCTTCAAGCCTGGTGGATTTCAGTAGAAACCATGCTGATCCCAAGGCTGATAAGCTCTTCTGCAAGGTTCAAAATCTTTTGATAAATTTGGTAGAATTAAAAAATCAGTAATGTGGAGGTACCCCTGGGTTTCCAGTACTAAACTGAAAATGCCTGAATGGTACATATGATAAAAGGTGAAAATAAAATTTGTTTTTAACTGCCATAGAGCTAGTGAAAAGGAGTTTAGGGAAAGAAATGAGGCCGTGTTAACATATCGCTGGTACATGCCAAACCCAGGAGGAAAATTTAAAAGAGACAGAGAGTAGGAGACGTAATCATTTCCCAGTGAGAAAGTAGCTAGACCAAACCTAAAATTTTGCTAAGTTTTTGGGAAAAATAAAAAATTTAATTGCAGAATTAAAAATTGAGATTTCTACACCTGTGACACTAGCAAACTGGTTGTTCAGTGTAGCTCTCAAAAGTGGTTTGATGGAAATCAAAATGTCTCTTGGCTTGTGAGCCTAAGTGATAAATTGCTCAGCCAGCGTGTTCTCCCTCTCCAAGCCCGTAGAAGGTTTTCATTACACTGTCACTGACAGTTGGTTAGCAAATCTAGATGATCAAATTGAAAACTACTCTTATGAAAAAGTTTAGAGTGCTATCGAAAGCGTTGAAAATAATTTCAAAACTTTTCTTTATAGTGTAATATTGTAAATGGTTAACCACAAAATAAAACTGTGACTCTGAGAGCTATGAATTCTCTTTTAAAACTAAGGAAGCCTGATGATTAAAGGTGAAATCCAAAGAGAATGGATTGAAAATGTATTTATCTCTCTTTCAAAATTATTGTTAAAAAAGTGATAATTTTCTTGCAGTTCATGAGTAAATAATATTCATACATTGAAAATTTACTGTTAAATTACACATTTTTCATAATTTATACATTTACAAATCTTATTTATTGCATCTTGTTTCACATTCTATATTGATCCATGTAAAGAAAGGGCAGCATGATTAAGTTATTCTGTTAAAACAGTATAAAGAAACCACTAATAAATATTTGTAATTATCCATTGACAAGCATGTATATCTAACATAACATACTGAACACAGTGGAATAAAAGACCTAACTAGAAGCATAGAAACTAAAGACAGGATGAACCAATTTCCATAAATGATTTAATATTCAAATACCGCATTCTCAGAACTCCTTTCCATTTTTTTTTTTAATTTTACATTTAACTCAAGTATGATTTTATGAAATGGGTCCCTCAAGGACAGAGCCCAAGCTTTGTTTTAAATTTTTAATTTTTCAGATGAAGTTGCCAGTAGCATCTTTGTATGGGCAGGAATGGGGTCACTTTGGTGCATCTCTTTTTGGATATGACCTCTTTTTGTTATGAAGATGTAAGGCCAGCAAGCCCTCTGCCCTTGGGAGAAGCTGTCACTGGACCTTTTTTTTTTTCTTTTGTGCTTTAAGCAAAAGTTTACAATTCATGTTAGTGTCTCATACAAAAATTTATACATACATTGTTATGTGACCCTAATTGCTCTCCTTACACTGTGACAGCACATTCCTCCTTTCCACCCCCGATTTCGCGTGTCCATTCAACCAGCTCCTAACCCTCTCTGCCTTCTCATTCTACCTCCGGACAGGAACTGCCCATTTAGTCTCATGTATCTACTTGAGCTAGGAAGCACTCCCTTCATGAGTATCATTTTATGTCAGAACTCCTTTTCTGTTGAATATGTACCATTAGTAAAAAAAAAAAAAAAAAAAAAAAGATGTAACTCATTACAACAAAGTTTATTGTAATATAGTCTTGAATATGGGATTGATCAAATTATGTCGCCCATATGTAATGTAATATGTAGTATGACTGGTTTCCACTGTAAATGTTTCTTAACCACCCCTCAAATTCTGTTCTATAGTATCTCTTTATTGGATAGGGGAATTAATTTCCATGAATTTTCTTTAGAAGCCAGCTCTGTTTTTCAAGTGTCTGACTCAGAGAGAGATAACTCCATGCACAGGTTCTTAATTAGCACAAAGCTATGAATTACCTATCTACTTTGCAGGTATTAGCCAAAGCAGAAAATGAATAATGAAAAAAATGGTGGTAGCAAGAAGCTGTAGCCATAATTTTAATTTGAAAGAAGTTCCTTGCCATGGATGCATGAGTGAGTTGGCAAAGAAGTTTTCAAGTTCGTGTCTCTCTACATTAGAAAATAAAGAGGTATCCAGGCGCAGGGGAATGTCAACAGGATTATTAGGTTAAGGCTTACAAAATAAGTTTATGTAAAAGATAAAGATATATGCTACTGACTTGATCAAATATATTGAAAACATAATAAATTATTAAAATTTGAATTATCTTCTGTTAAATGTATAAATTGGGAATATTAGCAGTAAGCAATAAGGATTTTGTTGTGCCAGCTAAATAAGAAAATCTATGTAGCGTGAACTGCATTCAGCACATAGTACATGTTCAAAAATGGTGACTATGAGTAGAAGGAAAATAATGAAGTCACCTCAAAATGTCTTATCAGACGTAAGTTTCATAACCTTTGGCCCAGCAATTTAGACTTGGAAAAGCTCTTCCTAAGGAAATAATTAGATATACGTGCCAAGATTTATATATAATGATTTTCATAAAAAATAGGTAAAATAACAAAATTGTTATGAACCTAAGTATTAACCAGAAAGGGAAATAGTTAAATCAATTATGATTCATCTGTAAAATGAAATGCCACGCAACCATTATAAATGAGGCTGTAGAATACTAATAATTTTTCATAGTATATAGTTAAGTGGTAATATATGTGTGTCTGAGATGATTTAGTTTTATTTTGAGTATGTAGATGTATAAACAACAACAAAAAAAAAAAACCAAACCCGTTGCTTTCAAGTCAATTCCCACTCATAGTGACCCTATAGGACAGAGTAGGACTGCCACATAGGATTTCCAAGGAGCACCTGGTGGATTCAAACTGTCGACCTTTTGGTTAGCAGCCAAACTCTTAACCACTACACCACCAGGGTTTCCCATATATGTATACATATATTCATTTTCGGTATATATTTTACATATACAAATTTTTATATAAGTTTAGAATTTGTATATATATTTTTATACTGTTTATATATTGTAAATTTACATATTTCATTTGTGTAAACTATGTACCTAAAATGAGCATCTATATCTGGTTATTACTTGTGTCTTTTATTTCCTTTTTCTCCTTTTCTGCATATTTCAAGTTTTCTATTCAGTGTGTATTATTTTTAAAATGTAAATATTGATTGAATCACTTACTAAAGGACACTTTTTGTAGACAGTATTAAACTAGAGAAGGTATTGAATGAGGACATTGATTTGGTTTTATTTGAAATTTGAGATTCTAAAGGACCTTAAAATTCGTAAATCTGAGATAGAGCCAATGATGAAATGAGTTCTCTGTTCTGACTTTAGGAATCTATAAAGATACCTTTAAGCATTTCCTTAAGCCATAACTTATCTAGAATTTACCCAGACAGGGTCTTCAAGCAGTTTAGAACACTAGTTTACTAACTCAAGCAGGCGCTTTGACAAGTTCATTGAGAGATGATCTCAATGATTCC
Organism: Dugong dugon; assembly: GCA_030035585.1. Taxonomy (NCBI): domain Eukaryota; kingdom Metazoa; phylum Chordata; class Mammalia; order Sirenia; family Dugongidae; genus Dugong; species Dugong dugon. The sequence continues at coordinate 111,408,693 of CM057468.1, read as the reverse complement.
TAATGCCTTAAATTTCACAAGAAGAGAATGTGGTCCTCTTTCCACATCCTGAACAACTGAGAGGAAAAGCTAAAATAAAGATGCCAGCAAATGAGTATGAGAATTCAAACATCGATGGCTCTGGTGGTCTTCAGCAGGTACTCATTTAGATATTTTGGCCATAACCTCTTTTTCCTTTCCCCTACAACGGCAAAATGCTCTGGCTTGAATGTATATTTATTCCAGAAGCTACATGATCTACTGAAAAGGACACTGAATAAAGAGTCTTAGGTTTGGCTTCTTGGCTGGGTCCTGATGCTAAGTAGATGCACTGTCTTAACCAAGTCACTATACTTTGTGAATGTCCTTGTATTAGGCTGTGTTCTCTAGAGAAGCAAAACAAGTAAAGTGTATAAATATATATATAGAGAGAGAAATTTATATCAAGGAAATTGCTCCTGCAGTTGTAGAGGCTGGAAGGTCCCAAGTCCGTGGATCAGGCTGGAGGCTTCCCCTGACTCACATAGCTTCAGGGGCTGGCAAACCCAAGATCGGCAGGTCAGACAGCAGAGCTCTGGCTCACAGGCTGCAGAGGCCAATGATTCTAAGATCAACAGGCAAGACAGCAGGTAAGCTGCTAGCTCAAGTCCCAAGAACTGGAAGTTAGATGAAACAGGAGTCAGCTGCAGGCTCCAGAATAAGCAAAAGCCCATGATCCTTGCCAGAAGGCCCACCTTTATTGGACGCAGGCCACACCCCCAAGGAAATTCCCTTTCAACTGATTGGCTACTCACAGAAGATCCCATCATGGAGGTGATCACATTGTATCAGATTTCATCATGGAGGTGATTGCATCATTATACGACTGCCAGACCACGTCATAACTGCCAAACCACTGAGAATCATGGCCCAGCCAAGTTGACACACAACCTTAAGGATCACCGTCCCTTATCCTCAGAATTCCTAGTCATAATGTTCATACAGAGATAAAAGAAAACTAAGTGAAAAACTGCACTTGAGAGGAACTTGGATTTCACCATAACTCATTGATATTTCAAGAGCTCAAAATTTGGGAAGAAACAGAATAGTATAGTGGGGAAAGCCACAAAAAGTGAGATCAGGAGATTCTAGTTCTGTCTCTGCCACTAGTCATAGTGTGACCTTTGATATATATAACTTCTTCCATCCTTAATTTGCCCATGTGCAAAATATGGGTAGAAGAAAGGGAGAAGAGAAGATAGGAGTTAAATTACATTGTCTTTAAGATCTTCATCAACTATAAAATCCTTTGATTCTGTTATATGAAGAAAATAATCTGGTGGCTTTTTTTCCCAAGAAAAATAAATCTATCCTCAAATCAAAAATCACTGTCACATGTTAAAGGGAATGTCTAATAGAACAGCACTGAAACAAAATGATGTACAATGGAATTTCTTTAAAAAATTGCCATTGAGTCAATTCCAACTCATAGTGACCCTATAGGACAGAGTAGAACTGCTTCATGGGGTTTCCAAGAGTGGCTGACGGATTCAAACTGCCGACATTTTGGTTAGCAGCCAAACGCTTAACCATTGTGCTTAGATGTATATTATTTTCCTCCTTTCATACTAGCTAAATATAAGTGCATCTTCTGATGTATAATAGTCTGCCAATATTATTAGTAGTGTAAATTTTGTCACTATGATCCTTTTAGATAACAGAACTATTACCTAAGTTAATTTTTAGAGCACTCATAGAGCATTTGAAATAGTAAAGAATATTAAAATTTGTAAGAACAAATTCAGACTAGTTTAAAGCCTCTTTTATGGAAAGTAACTAGAATTTTTTAATATATTTGCTATTTATTTTATAATCTCCAAGTATGGTCACTCTGCAATCTATGTGTCATACAAACAAATTAATTATGGACAAATTATCTTCAGCAAATAGTAGAACTGTCTGGACAGTTGATGATGTAGTGAAATGTTTTAATATCACTGCCGTTATATAAACAAATTTTTTTAATTAAATGCAAGGTTTTATTCAAAGGTACCCATTTATAGAGCAAAGTGTGATCGGTGTCTGTGTATACAGCTCTGTAGTAGGCATTGAAGTCTTTAAATAACATTAGGTGAATATTTCAGAGGCAAATCATTGTAATCTCAGTTTCTTTGTATTGCTCTTTTGTCTTCATGGTATGTTGATCTTTGTATTGGTAATAGCATCTGCCTATCCCGTGAGAACTTTCAGTTACATGGAACTTTAGAAAAATGTAAACAGAGAGAAATTTTTTATCCAAGGGTCAACTAAACTGAGTAAGTAGTATTAGAGATCACAGAGCATCTCACCAACCTAATTATTTTTATTCTAGGATGTAGGAAAATAAACAACTTTCAAATACAACATAAGTGAATCATTTTGAGGATGAATTATGTCAGCTCCCAAATGGATAATAACATCCGTGTTGAATTTTCATAGATTTTAGAGAGATGATGACAATGAATCATACTCGAGAGATAAAAGAAACCTTTGCCATAGATTTTTATTTGCTGATAAAAATGCATTGCCATCCCGGAAAGAAAACAGTGATGATAATCTGAAATCTGCACAACTTATCAAATTTTCAAGCAAGTATCTACAATAAAAATACAGGAAAAGAAATGCAAAAAAAAAAAATCTCATCAACAATCTATTTATTTTCACTAGTTGCTTCAAATTCAAAGAAAATCAAGAGATTCCCCTGTTACTGAGTCTTAAATATTTTCTGAAGAACTGAGTGCTTCAACTTTTTGAAATCCATTCTCCAGACTGCACCAAACTGACTTTCAAGGTTTCTAAAATTGATACTGAGAAATGTTGGATCTTTCAGAAGCAGTAGCATTTTTTAATGGTGATATAAAAGTCTTTTAGGTAAATAGACTCAATATGCATAAGCAATAAGTGTAATGAAAGAGAACTAAACTGATTATTACAGAAATGTAAATTATTTGCCAGTAGCTCTCTTAAAAGGCTAGGGTGGAATTAATGCACAAATTATTACATCCAAGTTTGTAGATGAATTTCCAGTGGTCATCCACCATTCAGTTAAAAGGATCAAATGGCCACCTATGACTGACTACCCCTTACTCTTTGTTTACATTTCCTGTTTTCCTGTTTGTTTGGTTCTTTCCGTTAAATTTTTCCTGAGGGGTGGTGAGTTTTTATGACATACTTACTTCTGTGATGCAAAAACTTACAACACAATTATTTTAAATAATTATAGATAATAATAACAAGAATTTATATGGCATTATATATTGAAAAACAATTTCACATTGATAATTTTGTTTTCAATATCGCTTTAAGGTACTATTGGTATATCATAAACTATTTTGTTTAAAGGTAGGCTGATATGCTTGTGAACTTAAGTGAAATTGTGATAGTGAAGAGAGTTGTTTTCAGATGTACTGATGAATTCTGCCATTTTTCATGCATATTCAAAGAGGGAAATTGATTAAATCATATGGGTCTGCTTAAATAGTTCTACCAACAGGAAAACTAAAGTTAAAAAATAAAAAAATATATGTGCACCAAATTTGGATAGGGAAATTTCATGAAAGTAAACTCAAATGTGTGAGAGAGAGAAGTAATGTAATTTTCTTCCCTTAGAAATAGCTTATATTTTATTTTTATCCCAAAGAAACAAACGTGTAATATGGAACGTTTCATTCTGACAGACCTAACATCTTAAAAACAAAGGTAAAATGTGACAAGTATTCTGAGAAGAGTGAAGAACTTTGGAACTGCTCAATGAAGCATGGTGTAAAATTTTAAAACTGGAGAAGAGCAGATAGGGTACCAAAAAACCCATTGTCATTGAGTTGATTCCAACTCATAGCAACCCTAGAGGACAGAGAAGAACCATCCTATTGGGTTACCAAGGAGCACCTGGTGGATTTGAACTGCCGACCTTTTGGTTAGCAGCCTAGCTCTTAACCACTGTGCCACCAGGGCTCCAGATAGGCTAAGTATTTGCCAAATAAATATCTTCCCACAAGCTTTTAGAAATAAAGCTCTCTTGTATAGAGTATATCTTGTACAATTGCATCATCTTCTTAATGATAGAAGGCAAATACCATGAGGGATTTTTAGGAGCTGGACGAGAGAATATAGATAGAAGTGAAGTCAGATCTTCTAAAATTATGTGACAAATCTAAGAAAACCAAGAAATAGATGCCCAGACTCTAAACATTCTATCTGTTGCTTGGTTCACTAGAGTACACTACTTCTTGTGATGTATACAGTTGAGCAATTCTTATTCACAACACTAGAAACAATTGGGGAAACACTGATGCTATTTCAAGCCTGAATGGGTGTGAACTGACAGGTAGTTTGATGAAGGCAGCCATATGATGGCTCTTTATAAGGAAAAGTTTGACAAGCTGTCAAAATTCTCTTGGAGAAAGAAGGAGTGGATAGAATTGCTCTAAGGGATATACGTCAATTCAGTTATCTTATTCCTACATCATATTTTGATGCTTGATGAATGATCTTGATGGACCCATGCTAGAAATTAGGTTGAAGAAAAGAGAGTCAAATAGATTTTGAGGCATTTAATTGGTATTACCAGAACAGCAGTGACATTCGTGCCAAAATTTCACTACAAGTTAAGCTTGTTCTTACCACAATTTAAAACAAATTATTGACAGTATATAAATAAAGTTTATGGCTTAATGAAATATCTCAGTACAGACCCAGTAGTTCAGAGGCTCAGATTTCAAATATCAAAAGTTAGAATCTGGAAAGAAAAACTGCCAGGAAATAGGGAAAGAAAGGTAATTCTCTGAAAGCAGGTTAAAACCTACAATCTGTCATTTTACAAGGAGACCAGGAGACAGTTGTATAGTAGATACATTGAGTAACTATAGAGTTGTCACATAAGTGCCTCTGCTTACTACACCCATCAATGTGTTATTATTATATTTCCCACATCTCTGAACATAGAACAAGACTTCTCAAAAGTCCAAATCTATCACACGTATAAATTTTATTATGACTAGGCACGTCCTAGCTTTGGCATTCTACACACTCTGTGATCTCAGCCCCAAATCACTCTCCAGTCTTATCTCCATTTGCTATACTCCAGACACACTAGACCACATACCTGGTCTCTTCATTTACTGCCTACAAGCCTTTGCTGCTATTCTCTTTCCTTGAATTCCTCTCTCCCTACCTCTAACTGCTGAAACTTTACCTAATTTTTACAGCTCAGTTCAAATATTCAAATTACATCTCTTGCAAGAAAAGTCCTCTCATTTTCTAGTGAGAATTATGCTCTCTTGTGTACAGATCTTGGTTGGATCTTTAATCAACTCATCACATTCTGCCTCATATTACAGTTAATTGTATACTTCAGTGTCTTTCCTAACAATAGAGTGTCCTAGAGTATAAATGTGTCCTATTGATATTTGAAATGTTTGTGGAATTTAATTAAATAAATCAATAATCAGATTAGGAAACTACACATAATGTTACATTTAAATATCCTTTGTCAAAAGCAAATAAAAACTACAAGAGTTATTTGCAGACCTTGATTTCCCAATTTACTGGGACATGTCTTCTGCCACATGTCTACTGTTCCATTTGGGCACCCAAATATTATTCTAGGGCAGACATATCTCTGAAATTTATTTATTTACTTATTTATTTTTATTGTACTTTAGATGAAGGTTTACAAAACAAATAGTTTCTCATTAAACAGTCAGTACACATATTGTTTCATGACATTGGTTAACAACCCCACGACATATCAACACTGTCCCTTCTCAACCTTGGGTTCCCTATCACCAGCTTTTCTGTCCCCTTCTGCCTTCTGGTCCTTGTCCCTGGACTGCTGTGCCTCATTAGTCCCATTTTGTTTTATGAGGCTGTCCAATCCCCGGCTGAACGGTGAATTTCGGGAGTGACTTCCCCACTGAGCTAAAAGGGTGTCCGGGGGCCACTCTCGGAGTTTCTCCAGTCTGTCAGGCCAGTAAATATGGTCTTTTTTTGTGTGAGTTAGAATTTTGTTCTACATTCTTTTCTAGCTCTGTCCAGGACCCTCTATTGTGATCCGGGTCAGAGAAGTAAGTCTTTGTAGCCTGGCACCATCTAGCTATACTGGACTCAGTCTGGTGGACACCATGGTAGCTGTGGTCCTTTAGTCCTTTGGACTAATCTTTTCTCCTTGTATCTTGTTCTCTTCGTTCTCCCTTGCTCCCAAAGGGGTGAGACCAGTGGAGTATCTTAGATGGCTGCTCAGAGGCTTTTAAGACCCCAGACGCTACTCACCAAAGTAGAATGTAGAACATTGTCGTTATGAACTGTGTTATGCCAATTGAGCTAGATGTTCCTGGAGATGAAATTTTTTTAGAATCATCTTGCGTATTTATTTCCTGGTATGTGACCATAGTACACATAACTTGAAAACATTTCCAATAGCACTAAATATTTCCCTCTCTTTTGAGATTACAATAGTCTCTAAAACATCACACTGAATTGTACTCTGAATGCTGAAAATTAAAGTTGGAGAATGAGCTATTGGCAATAACTAATATATAATTGTTGTTGTTAGGTGCCATCAAGTTAGTTCCAACTCATAGCGACCCTATGTGCAACAAAACAAAACACTACCTGGTTCTGTGCCATCTTCACAATTGTTGCTGTTTGAGCTCATTGTTGCAGGCACTGTGCCAGTCCATCTCACTGAGAGTCTTCCTCTTTTTTGCTGACTCTCTACAAGCATAAGGTACTTCTCCAGGGACTGGTCCCTCCTGATAACAGGTCCAAAGTATGTGAGATAAAGTCTCGCCATCCTCACTTCTAAGGAGCATTCTGGCTGTACTTCTTAGAAAATTTGTTCACTCTACTGGCAGTTCATTATACTGGCAGTATACTCAGTATTCTTCCCCAACACCATAATTCAAAGGCATTAATTCTTCTTCAATCTTCCTTACTCATTGTCTAGCTTTCACATGCATATGAGGCAATTGAAAATACTATGGCTTGGATCAGACGCACTTTAGTCCTCAAAGTGACGTCCTTCCTTTTTAAGATTTTAAAGAGGTCTTTTGTAGTAGATTTGCCCAATGCAATGCATCTTGGTTTCTTGAATGTTGCTTCCATGGGCATTGATTGTGCATCCAAGTCAAATGAAATCCTTGACAACTTCAATCTTTCCTCCATTTATCATGATGTTGTTTATTGGTCCATTTGTGAGAATTTTTGTTTTCTTTATGTTGAGGTGTAATCCATACTGAAGTCTGTGGTCTTTGATCTTCATCAGTAAGTGCTTCAAGTCGTCTTCATTTTTATCAAGCAAGGTTGTGTCATCTGCATATTGCAGTTTGTTAATGAGTCTTCCTCCAATCCTTCTTCCACGTTCTTCTTCATATAGTGCAGCTTCTTGGATTATTTGCTCAGCATACGGATTGAATAAGTATGGTGAAAGGATACAACCTTGATGCACAGCTTTCCTGACTTTAAACCACTCAGTATCCCCTTGTTCTGTTTGAACTACGACCTCTTGGTCTATGTACAGGTTCCCCATTAGCACAATTAAGTGTTCTGGAATTCCCCTTCTTCGAAATGTTACCCATCATCTGTTATGATCCACACAATCAAATGCCTTTGCATAAAAAAACACAGATAAACATCTTTTTGGTATTCTCTGCTTTCAGCCAGGATCCATCAGATATCAGCAGTGATATCCCTCATTCCACGTCCTTTTCTGAACCCAGCTTGAATTTCTGGCAGTTCCCTGTCAATGTACAGCTGCAACCACTTTTGAAAAATCTTCAGCAAAATTTTACTTGCATGCGATATTAATGATATTGTCCGATAATTTCTGCATTCTGTTGGATCACTTTTCTTTGGAATGTGGACAAATATGGATCTCTTCCAATTGGTTGGCCAGATAGCTGCCTTCCAAATGTCTTGGCATACACGAGTGAGCACTTCCAGCTCTATATCTGTTTGTTGAAGCATCTCAGTTGATATTGCATCGATTCCTGGATCCTTGTTTTTCACCAATGCCTTCAATGCAGCTTGGACTTCTTCCTTCAATACCATCAGTTTTTGAATATATGCCACCTCTTGAAATGGTTGAACGTCAACCAATTCTTTTTGGTACTGTGACTCTGTGTATTCCTTCCATCTTCTTTTGATGCTTCCTGCATCGTTCAATATTTTGCCCGTGCCAAAAACCAAACCCGTTGCCATCAAGTTGATTCCCACTCATAGTGACCCTATAGGACAGAATAGAACTGTCCCACAGGGTTTTCAAGGAGTGGCTGGTGGATTCGAACTGCTGACCTTTCCCAATAGAATCCTTCAATATTGCATCTTGAGGTTTGAATTTTTTCTTCAGTTCTTTCAGCTTGAGAAATGCTGAGCATGTTCTTCCCTTTTGGTTTTCTAACTCCAGGTCTATGCACATTTCATTATAATACTTTATCTTCTGGAGCTGCCCTTTGAAATCTTCTGTTCAGCTCTTTTACTTCATCATTTCTTCCATTTGCTTTAGATACTCTTATGTTTAAGAGCAAGTCTCAGAGTCTCTTCTGACATCCATTTTGGTCTTTTCTGTCTTTCCTAATGTCATGGATTGAATTGTGTCCCCCAAAAATATCTGTCAACTTGGCTGAGTCATGATTCCCAGTATTGTATGATTGTGTAATCTGATGTGATTTCCTTGTGTGTTATAAACTCTATCACTATGATGAGGTTATATGTGATCTCCTTATGTGTTGTAAATTCTATCACTGTGATGAGGTCATACTGATGAGGTTTACAAGATTAGATAGTGTCTTAATCCAATCTCTTTTGAGATATAAAAGAGAGAAGTGAGCAGAGACACATGGGAACCTCATACTACCAAGAAAGCAGTGCCGGGAGCAGAGCGCATCCTGAGATTCCTGCACTGAGAAGCTCCCAGACCAAGGGAAGACTGATGACATGGACCTTCTTCCAGAGCAGACAGAGAAAGCGTTCCCCTGGAGCTGAAGCCCTGAATTTGGACTTGTAGCCTACTGGACTGTGAGAGAATAAACTCTTTGTTAAAGCCATCCATTTCTGGTATTTCTGTTATAGCAGTACTAGATGACTAAGACACTTAATTTTTGATGACCTTTAGCTCTCTTCATGTATGATGCCTTTGATGTAATCTCACTTGTCTGGTCTTCTGTCATTAGTGTTCAATGCATCAAATCTATTTTTGAGATGGTCTCTAAATTCAGGTGGGATATATTCAAAGTTGTACTTAGGCTCTTATTATATATATACAGTTTCAGATGCTAGATTAAAATGAGAAGTATTTCTTTACTGTGCAATAACTTCAGGGTTTCCACAATTACATTCTGAATTTTCCAATGTAGTAAAAGGAAAAGAATATCTTTGTCTTAACTCATTTAAAACAAAAGTATGTTGGAGTTATAGTCCAACATGAGCTCAGATCTCACCAGAGGCTCTCAGTGCTTAACATCTTTTAACTAAGCCTTGCAATGTTAATATTTTATGAAGAGACTGGCTTAAATGATCGATAGAAGAAGTGCCGCTGCTAGCAAGCAGCGTCTGCACCCTGCTCTGGCAATCTCACAGTAGTCAGCTATTTGTTTTTAGATTCTAATACCTATAGGCATCCAAGCAAGAGTTACTCAGGATAAAACTCATCCAGATGAGACAGGAATAAAGGAAGCTGGGGGGTGGGGGAGAAACACGCTTCAGATTCAGAACCATTCTTTTCCTCCCTCTTTTACTCTGGCTCTGTGTCTCTATCCTCATGTAATCTTGCCGTTGCTTCATCAATTAATGAAGATGTCTAATTCATCAGTTCTTTGACCAGCCCCTCTCTTACTGTGCTTCCATTTCTTCAGTTCACTCTAGTTGCTGATTATTTACATGAATCTTGGACCTCCCGCTCTGCTTTGTCTCTTTTATCTGTGTACCTGCATTGGATCCCCTTGATGCCTGGAACTACTATCCACTTCCCTGATTACAGCTCCTCAGTGTCTTCTCTGCTTACTGTTGGAAGAGGCAATCCACAAGTAATAGCTTTAACTTTCTCAACTCTTCGCAAATACAGATTTTCACACAGTTTTTAGAATTAATGAAATTAAAAATGTATTGGAGAAAACAGATGAGGGAGAAGAATGGCTTATATGCTGATCGGTCAAATTTAGTAGCAAAATTTTAGGACTCTTCAAAGTTATTAGAATTATTAAGTCTGACTTCAGATAAATACATGCCTGCTCTTGCAGGATATAGTTATACTGATTTTCTCTGCCTTTGTTCTTCATCAAAGAAAACTTCCCAAAGTTTATTGAGTGTCTTATGCATTTTAATGGGATTTAGTTATTTTGTTTATTTTGTTCACCATAACTACAATTAGTTTTCACATTTGCACCATTAACAGCCTTACATTTTAGTGAACAAATACTTACTTCCCTATACTTTATGAGATACTATTAGGAGCAACAAGGGTTTATAAAATATGTATAAGGGATAATTCACCACTTCAAGGAACTTTTAGTTTAGAAGAAGACTAACTAAATTAAAGCTGCTTACAGTGCTAAACTGTCATAAAATGAGGTATAAATGAAGTTTTATAGATTTCAGTAGAGGGAAAAAATGACATCATCTGAGGAATAAGGAAAGGCTTCCCAGAAAAAATAGTTTTAAATTTAGGTCTTAAAGAATAAATAAGGGGGAGAGAGTTAATATTTGCCAGCAAACTGGATTAGGTAGGAGTTGTATAAATTGTTCCTAAAAATTCTATGATTCTGTGATTCTGTTGTTGTTGTTAGGTGCCGTCAAGTTGGTTCTGACTCATAGCGACCCTATGTACAACAGAACACAACACTGCCAGGCTCTGTGCCAGCCTCACAATTGTTGTTATGTTTGATCCCATTGTTGCAGACACTGTGTCAGTCCATCTCATTGAGGATCCTCCTCTTTTTCTTTGACCCTCTAGTTTACCAAGCATGATGTCCTTCTTCATGGACTGGTCCCTCCTGATAACACGCCCAAAGTATGTGAGATGACATCTCGCCATCCTTGCTTCTAAGAAGCATTCTGGCTGAACTTCTTCCAAGACAGATTTGATCGTGCTTCTGGCAGTTCATGGTATATTCAATATTCTTTGCCAGCACTATAATTTTTGAAAACGGATTGATGATGGACAATATTACAGACAGGAATACATCAAATTTGCATAAGTAAAGGGCAAGAAAGTACAGCTGAGTGTTTTAGAATTAGGGCTAGGAAAACTAACAGGAGAAAACCAAAATCACAAGGAAAATATTAGTCTAAGAGGCTAAAGGACCACATAAATCAGAGGCTCCACCAGCCTGGGACCAGAAGAACTAGATGGTGCCCAGCTACAAACAATGACTGCCTTGACAGAGAACACAACAGAGAGTTCTGGACAGAGCAGGAGAAAAGTGGGGTGCAGAACTCAAATTCACATAAAAAGACCAGACTTAATGGTCTGACAGGGACTGGAGGAACCCCTGAAACTATGGCCCCTGAATGCTCTGTTAACCCAGAACTGAAACCATTCCCGAAACCCACTCTTCAAACAAAGATTAGATAGGACTATAAAACAAAAAATAATACACATGAGGAATGTGCTTCTTAGTTCAGTCAGATACACAAGACCAAATGGGCGGTCCTGTCTGGAGGCAGGATAAGAAGGCAGTAAGGGACAGGAGTTGGTTGAATGGACACAGGGAGCCAGGGGTAGAAAGGGGAAGTGTGCTGTCACATTGTAGGTATGGCAACTAATGTCACAAAACAACATGTGTATAAATTTTTGTATGAGAAATTAATTTGAAGTGTAAACTTTCACCTAAACACAATAAAAAATTTAAAAATAAAGAGAATTGACTGGAGATGAGACTGGAAATATGGCCCAGTGCATGGCCTAGGCTATCCCCCAACAGCCACAGTTCTGGACGTCTTTACCATGGGTTTTACCAGGCCAAAATTAAAGTGTTGACAGGACCACACTCTCTGGAGGCTCAAGGGGAGAATCAATTTCCTTGTCTTTTCTAGCTTCTAGCAGCTGTCTGCATTCCTTAGCTAGTAGCCCCTTCCTTGATCTTCAAAGCAAAAAAGTGGCATCTTCACATCTCTCTCTGACTCTGGCCACTGCTTCTGTTATCACGTCTCCTTTTCTGACTCTCACACTGCTGCCTTCCTCTAATAAGGACCCTCGTGATTATATTGGACCCACCCATGTAATTCAGGATAATCTCCCCATGTCAAGATCCTTAATTTAAGGATACCTTGTTATTGTTGTTGTTGTTGTTGTTAGGTGCCATCAAGTTGGTTCCGACTCATAGCGACCCTATGTACAACAGAACAAAACACTGCCTGGTCCTGCGCCATCCTGAGAATATCTACAAAGGATATCTACGAAGTCCCTTTCCCCTGTAAATTAGCACTTTCACAGATCTCAGAAATTAGGACATGGACATCTTTGGGGAGCTATTCTGCCTACTAGAGATAAGTTCTCCAGAAGTAGATGCTGAGACAGAGTTTGGGATGCAAGATGCTTATTAGGCCGTAACATCTGTGGAAGGGAAGGGGAAAGCAAGATTTGGCAAAGGAAGAAGTCAAACTGTGATGCAGGCCCAACAGAGCCTAGCTAACCCAGTGGAGAGCTCTGGAGTAAATATTGCCCTTCAGGGTGTCTGTGTCAGGTCCAGTGACTGAGCCCTTAGCCCCTAACCTGTATCAATCACTGGGTGGGGGCTACCCCAGGAAGGGAGCGAGGTCAGACAACACAGCTCTCTGCAGCTGAGGTGGACCATGTAAAACCTGACAGCTGCAGGCTATCTGCCACCCACACTCCCTGTGGCTGAGGGGCAAGCCTACCCTTGAAGGAGAATCTGGTTGGCACATCTCCATGTCCCCTACACAATGTACTTAAAATGTGTCTATGGTTACTCTTTTAGAAATTGATTTGTTTTGCTTAATATATTATGAACATTTCCAATGAATTGCATATTCTTAAAGTCTAACTAATGATCCTATGGTGTCCCAAAGAGATAACTTGTGGTTGAACATTTGGGTTACTTCCTTTTTTTTTTTTTTCCACTATTATGAACAATGCTGCCATGAACTGTGAACTTTAATACTAATGTTATTCCCCTTAGACTTATATTAATAATATTCACCTTAGACTTACTTTTTTCCTTCCGCCCAGAGAGCCGATCACATTTTCTCCTGTCCCTCGTAACAATCAGATCATATTGGGATAAGAAGTAGTAAAGAATTGAAATCTAAAACTCTACAATTTATCTTTTAAAAGTTATGTTTTAGGACATGATATTGTACTTTTTTCTGGCATTAAGGCCTAGAGTTTTTCTTATGAGTAAACTTTTGCACTAATGAATGCAAAGAAATACGAACCTTGTCAAAATTTGTAAAAACTCAACATTAATTTTAAAAGTAAAAATCTAAAGCAGATCTGAGGTAGTCCATTCATAGTCAACCAGCTTCCCCACCTCAGGTGCCCTGGGAGTTTCTTGTCTCCCACCATCCCCATTCTGTCAATCCCATTTTCATGGGCTTTGACTTCACCCATATTGAGACGCAAAGACCTGCTCTCCCAAGCCTTGAGATCTAAGCCTAAATCAGAGCCAATGCCTTGAAACCATTTGAATTAGGAAGGCTTCGACACTCCCCTTCCATAGAGCTAACCTGAGTGCACGTTTCTATCAAGCTTATGTCAACCAAAAAGAGTTAGAAATTCTCCAGCCACAGAAAAAGAGTGTTTAGGAGACTAACAAACCCTGATCCTGTCTAGATCAAAAAAAATGAGTCATCTTAGAAGGCATCATGTTGGCCTGTCTTCTTTGCAATTGTCTTTATCCAGATGCACTAAGAAATTAGGAAACATTTGGGAACCAATTCATAGCAAACAGTGGAAAAGTTTGTTAGTATTTTCAAATATGAATCTCTTTTTTACATAGATGCAGATACTTTAACAGTTGTGCCAGCACTTAGAAGTAAAATTGCATTCATAGGAATGTTTGCCCACTCTTAAATACATCCCATGTGTAATTGCTCAGTACAAAATGTTTCTCACATGCCTGTTTCTACTTTTAAAAGAACACCAACTTTGAAAATTTAATTGGGTACTAAACTGTCATGTCACAAATTAGCTTGTCGCACATAACTTTTAGGGTCATATGAAGAGGTATTCCCAGCAAACATTTACAATGTTAAATGTCCAGTGCAATAATATGTTAAAAATAATTTTGAATATGTTTAAGAGAAAATCTGATGTAGCTAAATTGCCCTCCTTCGATTAGCAAGTGAAAATGAAATAGCCCCATAGATACATAAAGAATAGTATAACGAAAAATCTTCACTTATTAAATAGTTCATTAGTAAAATGAGTACATTTCTTCTGCCTAGAATTTATCAGCAAACCAGTATTTGCAAGTGTCTGTGTGTGTGTACAGAATTTTTATCTTTCAATGTAAGGAATACTACATCTGAATGTAGAACATCGACTATGATAAATTATTGATAAAAATAGACAAGAGGTTATTGATCACTTTTATGGAATCGAGTTGGGTGGAGATGAAGTTAATTGAATTACAGTGATCTGACAGTTGGATGATATTGTTGAACTAATTAGTGTCACCCTATAATGACAGGAAGGGATAATTGGGCACCAAGATATCTCATTTTAAAGACTCTTCTGCTCCCTTTTAAAGCATGTGAAGGAAATGACTGTCTCCAAATGAATTAAGACACTATCAGTGAAGAGGGTTCAAAAGTACCACAAACATCAGTGAGATTGTGGATGATTTAGCATTTCTATTCAAATAGCCACTTTTCTCCCCTCATTGTAAGGCCGTTTTTTATCACAATCAAGTCAGTAATACCTTGAGACATAATTGTAGAATTATTGTTACAGCCTGTTGAAGTTGTCTGTCAAAGCAACCGTTATCAATGGGATTTTCAGAACATAAGGCCACACGGTATGGCCTGAGCAGGGTTGAGATGGAAAATGATCACTCTTCAGGTCTTGGCACTAAAGTGGGTTTTTGCAATAGCAGGAGGCTAAGCCCTCATGTATTGTGGGTAGTCTAGCTCCCCCTTTCTGATTGTAGGGACAGGTCATAAACATATGGGGTGTACCCAAAGATGACTGGGATTAGTAAGGAGCAATAGGTTTCATTTCTATAATTCACATAAAGCCAGGAGGTGGTCCTCAGGTTCATAGTTTTGTTGGTTGGTGCAGATGGATTGGCAATCCTGGACCTTTATCTGAGACCGACCTACTCCCATATTTGTGTCCAATGAGGAAGAAACTTGGTCATTTTGACCCCGTTGATGGTAAAATATCCAGACCTTCTTTTCTTGCTCTTCTCTTATTTCTTTCATCACTTCACTGATCTTCAACTCTATTCTTGACTCTATTCAGCATTTACTGCTCCTGAATTTGTTCCTCTGGAAATTATGGAAGATTTGGCCTTCTGGTATGATAAACCAAAAAAACCCATTGCCATCAAGTTGATTACGACTCATGGCGATCCCATCTGTTACAGGGTAGAACTGCCCCATAGGGTTTTCTTGGCTGTAATCTTTACAGAAGCAGTTTACCAGGCCTTTCTTCCATGTAGCCACTGGGTGGGTTCGAATCATCAACTTCAGGTTAGCAGCCAATTGAAAACCAATTATTTCACCCACGCTCCTTTCCAGTATGATTGTTGTGTTGTCGCTACATGTCGTCGAGTCAGTTCCAACACACAGTGATCCTACAGGACAGAGTAGAACTGCCCCATAGGGTTTCCAAGGAACTCCTGGTAGATTCGAACTGCCGACTTTTTGGTTAGCAGCCAAGCTCTTAACCAGCGTGCCCTGGTGGCTCTAGTATGATACTTGTCCCTTATCCTATGGCTCCTTTTACCTCTGGTCATAGCAGGGGAAGAATAGGAGAGAGTCAAAGAAAGGCTGCAGGCAGGAAAATGCAGTTAAACAGCAAATCTGGCAAAACAATAAACAGGAGGGGAATTAAAATCAAAAAGGTGAAAGATTAGAGGCAAATTAGAATGTGGTGGATAAAATGGTTAGGCTATATTCTTCAAGACAGTAACCATGAAAAATGCAAGGGTGTTGGAGACAACTTTTGTGGAGTGTCCACTGTGTGTTGTAGAAGGGAGCCATACAGCTTAAAACAAACTTTTCCTTTGGAATGCTCTTGTCCACCCACACACCAATACCATGATAAACAGAGAAAATATTGACGTTGTCAAGGATTTCGTTTTACTTGAATCCACAATTAACGCCCAGGGAAGCAGCAATCAAGAAATCAAAAGACGCATTGCATTGGGCAAATCTGTTGCAAAAGACCTCTTAACAGTGTTAAAAAGCAAAGATGTCACTTCGAGGACTAAGGTGCGCTTGACCCAAGTCACGGTAATATCTTTCTTTTTTTTTTAAATTGTGCTTTAGGTGAAAGTTTACAGCTCAAGTTAGCTCCTCATACAAAAATTTATACACACATTGTTATGTGACCCTAGTTGCTATCCCTATAATGTCACTACACATTCCTCCTTTCCACCCCGGATTTCCCGTGTCCATTCAACCAGCTCCTGTCCCTTTCTGCCTTCTTTTCTCGCCTCTGGACAGGTGCTACCCATTTTGTCTCATATATCTACTTGAACGAAGAAGAACACTCTTCTCAAGTACCATTTTATGTCTTATAGTCCAGTCTATTCTTTGTCTGAAGAGTTGGCTTCAGGATTAGTTTTAGTTCTGGGTTAACAGAGAGTCCAGGGGCTATATCTTCTGGGGTTCCTCCAGTCTCAGACCATTAAGTCTGGTCTTTTTACATGGATTTGAGTTCTGCACCCCACTTTTCTCCTGCTCCATCCGGGACTCTCTGTTGTGTTCCCTGTCAGGGTGGTCACTGGTGGTAGCCGGGCACCATGTAGTTCTTCTGATCTTAGGCTGATGGAGTCTCTGGTTTGTGTGGCCCCTTTTGTCTCTTGGGCTAATATTTTCCTCGTGTCTTGGTGTTCATTCTCCTTTGCTCCAGATGGGTTGAGACCAGTTGATGCATCTTAGATGGTCACTTGCTAGCTTTTAAGACGCCAGACATCAATCACCAAAGGGGGATGCAGAACATTTTCTTGATAAACTTTGTTATGCCAACTGACCTAGATGTTCCCTGAAACCATGGTTCCCAGGCCCTCACTCCTGCTACACTGTCCCTCAAAGTGTTTGGTTGTGTTCAGGAAACTCATCTTTTGGTTTAGTCCAGTGGTGCTGACAGGCCCTGTATTGTGTGTTATCCTTCCATTCATCTAATTCTTATCTACTATCTAGTTAGTGAATCCCTCTAACCCTCCCTCCCCACCCTCATATCCGTCAAAGAATATTTTCTTCTGTGTTTAAACCTTTTCTTGAGTTCTTATAATAGTTGTCTCCTACAATATTTGTCCTTTTGTGACTAACTAATTTCACTCAGCAGAGTTTCTCAGATTCATCATTGTTCTTTATCGTTGCATAGTATTCCATTGTGTAATATATCATAATTTGTTGATCCATTTGTCTGTTGATGGGCACCTCGGTTGTTTCCATCTTTTTGCTATTGTGAATAGTGCTTCAGTGAACATGGGTATGCGTATATCTATTCATGTGATGGCTTTTATTTCTCTAGGATATATTCTAAGGAGTAGGATTGCTGGATTGCATGGTCCTTCTATTTCTAGCTTTTTAAGGAAGTGCCAGATCAATTTCCAAAGTGGTTGTCCACCGTTTTACATTCCCACCAGCAGTGTATAAGTGTTCCAGTCTCTCTACAACCTCTCCAGCATTCATTATTTTGTGTTTTTGGATTAATCCTAGCCTTGATGGAGTGAAATGGTATCTCATTGTAGTTTTGATGTGCATTTCTCTAATGGCTATTGATCATGAGCATTTCCTCATGTATCTGTTAGCCAGCTGAATGTCTTCTTTGGTGAAGTGCCTGTTCATATACTTTGCCCATTTTTTGGTTGGATTATTTGTCTTTTGGTGGTTGAAGTTTTGCAATATCTTGTAGATTTTAGAGATTAGACCCTGACAGGATATGTCATGGCCCAATTTTTTTTCCCAATCTGTAGGTTGTCTTTTTACTCTTTTGATCAAGTCTTTTGATGAGCGTAAGTGTTTAGTTTTTAGGAGCTCCCAGTTAATCATGTTTCTCTTCTCGTATATATGCATTGTTAGTTATGTTTTGTATTCTGTTTATGCCATGTTTTAGGGCTTCTAGCATTGTCCCTATTTTTTCTTCCATGATCTTTATTGTTTTAGATTTTATAGTTAGGTCTTTGATCCATTTAGAGTTAGTTTTTGTGCATGGTGGGAGGTTTGGGTCTTGTTTCATTTTTTTTGCAGATGAATATCCGGTTATGCCGGCACTATTTGTTAAAGATACTGTCTTTTCCCCATTTAATAGACTTTGGTCTTTGTCAAATATCAGCTGCTCATAGGTGGATGAATTTATGTCTGGATTCTCAATTCTGTTCCACTGGTCTGTGTATCTGTTGTTATACCAATACTAGGCTGTTTTGACTACTGTGGCAGTATAATAGGTTCTAAAATCACATAGTGTGAGGCCTCCCACTTTGTTCTTCTTCTTCAGTAATTCTTTACTTAACCAAGCCCTCTTCCCTTTTTGTATGAAGTTGGTGATTTTTTTCTCCATCTCATTAAAAAATGTCTGAATCTGGATGAGGATTGCATTGTATCTGTAGATCGCTTTGGGTATAACTGACATTTTCAATGTTGAGTCTTCCTATTCATGAGCAAGGTATGTTTTTCCACTTATGTAGGTTTCTTTAGGTTTCTTGCAGTACTGTGTTGTAGTTTTCATTGTATAGGTCTTCTACATCTCTGGCTAGATTTATTCCTAAGTGTATTACCTTCTTGGGGGCGATTGTAAATGGTATTGATTTGGTGATTTCCTCTTGGAAGTTCTTTTTGTTGGTATAGAGGAATCCAACTGAGTTTTGTATGTTTATCTAGTATCCTGATACTTTGCTGAAATTTTCTAGTATTTCAGTAGTTTTCTTGTGGATTCTCCAGAGTTTTCTGTGAATAAGATCATATCATCTACAAATAGGGACACTTTTACTTCTTCCTTACCAATTTTGATGTCCTTTATTTCTTTTTCTAGCCCAATTGCTCTGGCTAAGACCTGCAGCCCAATGCTGAATAATAGTGGTGATAAAAGACATCTTTGTCTGGTTCCCGTTCTCAATGGGAATGCTTTCAGACTCTGTCCATTTAGGATGATGCTGGCTGTTAGCTTTATATAAATGCTTTTTATTATGTTGAGGAAATTCCCCTCTATTCCTATTTTGCTGAGAGTTTTTATCATGAATGAGTGTTGGACTTTGTCAAATGCTTTTTCTGCATCGATTGATAAGATCATGTGGTTCTTGTCTTTTGTTGTATTTATGTGATGGATTACATTGATAGTTTTTCTAATGTTGAACCTTCCCTGTATACATGGTATAAATCCCACTTGGTCATAGGGAATTATTTTTTTGATATGTTGTTGAGTTCTATTGGCTAGAATTTTGTTGAGGATTTTTGTACTTATCTTCATGAGGGATATTGGTCTGTAATTTTCTTTTTTTGTGGTTCCCTTGCCTGGTTTTGATATCAGGGTTATGCTGGCTTCATAGAATGAGTTTGGGAGTATTCCATCCCTTTCTATGCGCTGAAGTACCTTTAGTAGTAGTGGTGTTAACTCTTCTCTGACAGTTTGGTAAAATTCTCCAGCGAAGCAGTCAGGGCCAGGGCTCTTTTTTGTTAGGAGTTTTTTTTTTTTATTACCTTTTCAATCTCTTCTTTTGTTATAGGTATATTTAGTTGTTGTCTTAGTCATCTAGTGCTGCTCTAACAGAAATACCACAAGTGGATGGCTTTAACAAAGAGAAAGTTTATTCTCTCACAGTCTAGTAGGCTGGAAGTCCAAATTTAGGGTGTCAGCTCCAGGGGAAGGCTTTCTCTCTCTTTTGGCTCTGGGGGAAGGTCCTTGTTGTCATCAGTCTTCCCTTGGACTAGGAGCTTCTCTGCACAGGAACCTGAAGTCCAAAGGTCGCACTCTGCTCCCGGTGCTTCTTTCTTGGTGATATGAGGTCCCCAACTCTCTGCTTGCTTCCCTTTCCTTTTATCTCTTGAGACATAAAAGGTGGTGCAGGCCATACCCCAGGGAAACTCCCTTCACATTGGATCAGGGATGTGACCTGGGTAAGGGTGGTGTTACAATCCCACCCTAATCCTCTTTAACATAAAATTACAATCACAAAATGGAGGCCAACCACACAATTCTGAGAATCATGGCCCAGCCAAATTGCTACACACATTTTTGGGGGGGACATAATTCAAATAATGACGGTTGTTATACCTTTGTTTGTGTTAGTTTAGGTAGGTAGTGAGTTTCTAGAAATTTGTCCATTTCTTCTAGGTTTTCAAATTTGTGGGAGTATAGTTTTTCATAGTATTCTGTTATGATTCTTTTAATTTCTTTTGGGTGTGTTTTGATATCACCTGTCTCATTTCTTCTGAGGGTTATTTGCTTCCTCTCCTGTTTTTCTTTTGTCAGTTTGGCCAGTGGTTTATCAATTTTGTTGATCTTTTCAAAGAACCAGCTTTTGGTCTTGTTAACTCTTTCAATTGTTTTTCTATTCTCTATTTAGTTTAATTCTGCTCTAATTTTTTTTATTTCCCTTCTTCTGGTGCCTGAGGGCTTCTTTTGCTGCTCTCTTTCTACTTGTTCAAGTTGTAGGGTTGATGTTTTGATTTTGGCCCTTACTTCTTTTTAGATGTGTTCGTTTATTGCTATAAATTGACCTCTGAGCACTGCTCTTGCTGTTCCCAAAGGTTCTAGGATGATGTGTTTTCATTCTCATTTGATTCTGTGTATTTCTGTATTTCATCCCTAATTTCTTCCATAACCCAGTAGTTTTTGAGCAAGGTGCTGTTCAGTTTCCATGTAGCTGATTTTTTTTTCTTGTTTTTTTCTGTTATTTATTTCTACTTTTATGGCTTTATGGTCAGAAAAGATGCTTTGTAATATTTTGATGTTTTGGATTTTGTTAAGGCTTGCTTTGTGGCCTGATATGTGGTCTATTCTGGAGAATGTTCCATGTGCATTGAAAAAGAAAGTACACTTGGTTGCTGTTGGGTGGAGTGTTCAGTATAGGTATATGAGATCAAGTTGGTGGATTGTGGCATTTAGATCTTCTGTGTCTTTGCTGAGCTTCTTTCTGGATGTTCTGTCCTTCACTGAAAGTGGTGTGTTGAAGTCTCCTACTACTACTGTGGAGCTGTCTATCTCTCTTTTCAATGCTGTTAGAGTTTGTTTTATGTATTTGGAGCTCTGTCATTGGATGCGTAAATATTTATTATAGTTATGTCCTCCTCATGTATTGACGCTTTAATCATTATAGAGTGTCCTTCCTTATCCTTTTGGTGGGTTTTACTTTAAAGTCTATTTTGTCAGAGATTAATATTGCCACTTCTGCTCTTTTTTGAGTGTTGTTTGCTTGATATATTTTTTTCCATCCTTTGAGTTTTAGTTTGTTTGTGTCTTTAAGTCTAGGGTGTGTCTCTTGTAGGCAGCGTATAGACGGATCATGTTTTTTTATCCAATCTGCCACTCTCTGTCTCTTTATTGGTGCATTTAGTCCATTTACATTCAGCATGATTATTGATAGGTATGAGTTTAATGCTGTCATTTTGATGTCTTTTTTTGTGTGTTGTTGACAGTTTCTTTGTTCCCCTTAATTTTCTGTGCTGAGTCATTTTTCTTTATGTATTTTCTTTTCATCTTTTTAATTGTTGTTGTTTTTGTATTTGCTGAGTCTTTATATTTTTCTTGTTTTTTATTTTGATGTGTAGGTGTCTCAGTCATCTAGTGCTGCCATAACAGAAATACCACAAGTGGCTGGTTTTACCAAAGAGAAGTTTATTTCCTTACAGTAAAGTAGGCTAAAAGTCCAAATTCAAGGTGTCAGCTCCAGGGGAAAGCTTTCTCTCTCTCGGCCTTCTCATCAGTGTTCCCCCAGACTAGGAGCTTCTTGGTGCAGAGACTCTGGTCCAAAGGACGTGCTCTGCTCCCGGCACTGCTTTCTTGATGGTATGAGGTCCCCCTGTCTCACTGTTCACTTCTGTCTTTTATATCTCAAGAGATTGCCTCAGGACACAATCCAGTCTTGTAGATCAGGTCCTGCCTTACTAACACAACTGCCACCCATCCTCCCTAATTAACATCATAGAGGCAGGTTTACAACATACAGGAAAATCACACAGTACCAGGAATCATGGCCTATCCAAATTGATACACACACTTTTGGGGGGACATAATTCAAACCATGACAGTAGGATTGTTAGCTTCCTTTGTGGTTACCTTAATATTTACCCCTATTTTTCTAAGTTTAAACCAGTCTTTTATTTCTTTATATCACCTTGACTTCCTCTCCATGTGAAAAATCTATGTCTACATTTTTTAGTACCTTTTTCTTGTTTTAATGTTGGCATTTTTTACATATTGACATCTATGTTTCCCTATTTTCAGTGTTTTAGCCTTGATTTATTTTTGTGACTTCCCTATCTAGGTTGATATCTGGTTGCTCTGTCCTGTGTTCTAGTCTTGGGTTTTATCTGAGGTTATTGATTTTCTAACAGGAGGACTCCATTTAGTGTTTCTCATAATTTTGGTTTGGTTTTTACAAATTCCCAAACTTCTGTTTATCTGGAAATGGCCTAATTTTACCATCATATTTGAGAGACAGTTTTGCTGGATATATAATTCTTGGCTGGCAATATTTTTCCTTCAAGGCTTTATATATGTCATCCCATTGCCTTCTTGCCTGCATAGTTTCTGCTAAGTAGTCCAAGCTTAGTCTTATTGACTCTCCTTTGTAGCTTACTTTTTGTTTATCCCTAGCGTCTCTTAAAATTCTCTCTTTATCTTTGGTTTTGACAAGTTTGATTATAATATGTCTTGGTGACTTTCTTTTGGGATCTACCTTGTGTGGCATTCAATGAGCATCTTGAATAGACATCTTCTCATCTTTCATGATATCAGGGAAGTTTTCTACCAACAAATCTTCAACAATTCTCTCTGCATTTTCTGTTATTCCCAACCCCGCCCCCCGCCCCCTGCCCCGGTCTGGCACTCCAATCACCCAAAGGTTATTCCTCTTGATAGAGTCCCACATAATTCTTAAGGTTTCTTGATTTTTTTAAATTCTTTTATCTGATTTTTCCTTAAATAAGTTGGTGTCAAGTGCTTTATCTTCAGTCTCGCTAATTCTGACTTCCATTGTCTCAATTCTGCTCCTATGACTTTCTATTGAGTCGTCTAATTCTGAAATTTTATTGTTAATCTTTTGGATTTCTGTTTGCTGTCTTTCTGTGGATTCTTGCAGCCTATTAAATTTATCATTATGCTCTTGTGTAACCTTTTTAAGTTCCTCTATTGCTTTGTCTGTATGTTCCTTGGCTTGTTCTGTGTTTTGCATGATATCCTTCTTGATATCTTGAAGAATTCTTTATGTTAATCTATTGAATTCTACCTCTGGTAATTCTAATAAGTTGTCTTCCTCTGGAAGTTTTCTGGATTCTTTGTTTTGGTGGCTTGCTGAAGCCATCATGGTCCACCTCTTTATGTGATTTGATATTGACTGTTGTCTCTGAGCCATCAACAAGTTATTATATTTATTTTATGTTTGCTTACTGTGTCCTAGAGTCTTGTTCTGTTTTCTTTTTATATACCCGGATAGACTGGTTGTGTGAGCTAGTTTGATTATTGGCATCTTTGAAGCTCACTATCCTATCTCCAGGTGGCTAGAGCTGTTACTAGGTATGTGAGTGCAGCAGAAGTCCATTTACTTTTCTTTGTGTGGATTCAGCTCAGGTGTCCGGGTCATTGGTCACTGTGTGTGTGGTGCAGGCTTTCACCTACAGTCTTAGATGGGCAGGGGTGATTGGAGTAGGCACAGGTTATCTGGCTGCAGTAGGGAGTCATGCTCTGATCAAGGCAGGGGGTTGATGGTTGCCCCTGAGTGTCTAGGTGGAGGGTGTGTCCCTGTTCCCTAGAGCACGTAAGTAGGTGGATTTTGCAGGCAGAATATGGGCACCCAGTGCTGTTGGCTGTAATGACTGGGAGTCACCACTTATTCTTTGACCCCTGTCCCAGATGGTTCAGTGGCATGGGTGGAGCCACCAGTCCTCAGGCCCCTGATGTGGGTAGATGAGGACCTGCTTAACAGGCAGGGTGATGTCAAATGTCATTAATCTGCCACTCACCCTTACAGCTGATACCGATGAAAATATGCTTCAGGTATATACCCTACTGTACTGTGCTAATGAGGGCCTACACTGTTGAAACGGGCCCACATAGGTCTAGGCAGGGGTGAAAGGCATTCAAAGTCTGTGGACCCCTTATGCCTGTGCCTAGGCAAAGGGGCTGTGCCTGTCCTGATTTCCCAGCTGAGGGGAGCTGGCAGATTATTTTTTCCTGTTTGTTAATTTGTTCCCTCTCCAAAGCCAGGAGAATGGTCAGAGTGCATGGGAGGTCCTACTTCTGGCCCACGGGGCACAGCAATTGCTGAAGCTGGACTGGGACCGGGAACAGAGCGGGGAGAGGGCAGGTAAATGGGAGAGAGTTACTTCCCAAAAGGAGGGGGTTTGATCTACATGGTAAGTTAGATGCTTGCACTTATCTTTTGCCAACTGAGCACTGTTTCTTGCTAGTTCTGTAGGCTTGAGCAGACTCTCCACCACTCAGTCTCTCCCGATGTGGAAAATGCATCCTGAGTGTCACTGCTTGCCTCATCCCTCCCGCGCTAGCCTGAAAGGTACTGGTGCCAGCCAGGTCAGGTCTGGCACTCCTCACTGTTTCTGAACCGTCTGTCCCTCCCCCTGCCACTCAGTCCAATTCCTCAACTTTGTATTTGATGTTCAGGGCTCCTAGATTGTCATATATGATAGATTCACTTGTTTTTTTGGTTCTTTGTGGTAAGAAGGAGCACAGGAAGCATCTGACTAGTCCACCGTCTTGGCCCCACCCCCCAAGCCATGGTACTTTCAATCACTTCATATGCATGCAAAAGCTGGACAATGACCACTGACAAGGTCCAGAAGACAGAAGGGGACAAGGAAGCCCCCTGGTGATAGGGAACACAAGGTGGAGTAAGGATATTCTTGATGTGCTGTGAGATTGTTAACCATTGTCATAGGGCAACATGTGTAGTAACTGTTAAATGAAAAACTATTTTGTTCTGTAAGCCTTCATCTTAAGTGAGAATAACAGCACAGTTGGAAGAGCGTAGTCAATGTCACTGAACTGTGAATGTAGAAATTTTTGAAACGGTGTATCTTTGGCCATCTGTAATTTTCATCAAAAAAAAAAGGTTGAGAATTTAGAGGCTTAATACGTTGTGGGGTTGTTAACCAATGTCAAAAAACAACATGTGTACTACTATTTCATGAGAAACTATTTGCTCTGTAAGCTTTCACCTGAAGTACAATAAAATATATATATATTAAAAAAAAAAAAAATGCTGATTATCTAGTAATAGGGAACCCAAGGTCGAGAAGGGACAGTGTTGACATGTCATGGGGTTGTTAACCAATGCCATAAAACAATATGTGTACTAACTGTTTAATGAGAAGCTACTTTGTTCTGTAAACCTTCATCTAAAGTACATTAAAAAAAAAAAGTTATTGGAAAAAAAATAAAAATACCTTGGAAAAAAAAAAAAAAAGCTGGACAATGAGTAAGGAAGACCGAAGAAGAATTGATGCCTTTGAATTATGGTGTTGGGAAAGAATATTGAATATACCATGGACTGCCGGAAGAATGAACAAGTCTGTCTTGGAAGAAATACAGCTGGAATGCTCCTTGGAAACCAGGATAGTGAGACTTTGTCTCACGTACTTTGCACATGACATCAGGAGGGACCAGTCCCTGAAGAAGGACATCATGCTTGGTATAGTAGAGGTCAGCAAAAAAGAGGAAGACCCTTGATGAGAGGGGTTGACACAATGGCTGCAACAATGGGCTTAAGCATAACAAGGATTGTGAGGATGGTGCAGGACCAGGCAGTGTTTTGCTCTGTTGTACATAAGGTCCCTATGAGCTGGAACTGACTCCATGGCACCTAACAACAACACAACAACCCCCACCCCATCTGCCTGAACAACTATTAATATCTAAATTCCCTCCTGTTCTCTCTCATATCGCCTGCTTACTACTTTGATAACATTTGACACCATCTGTAATTATTTATTTGCAAACATTCTTATTAATAATTTTGATGAATGCATGAATTAATTCAAGAATTCAAGCTCTAATTCAAAAATCATCTCTGTAGTTTTTGCTAAATACGTTAGGAACTTCTTCCTCTGTATAATGTATATTCTGCTTTCATAAACTCACTCGTTTACTTTTTTCTTCTAATAGAATATGAGTTCCTTGAAGGCTGAGTCATGTATTATTCCTCTTTGTAACTGAAGACCATTTGGCATACAGTTTTATGAATGGATGAATATGTTTGAGAAAATATCATTAGATCGGTTCCCAGAATCATTTTGACCAAATAAGAAAATTTGTATTTCACAAATTACCAAATCTGGAAAGTATACTTTTTTATAATTCAGAGAGCAAAGAGGTTTGTATTATTTGCATATATATATATATATATGTTCATATATATATATAATAACCACTAAGACAGTAATACCTTGAAACATAATAATTTTAGGACTATTGTTATAAATTATTGCTACAGTCTTCTGTCAAAGCAACTGTTATCAATGGAATTTGCTTAATGTCAAGGCCAAGGTATTGCCAGAGCAGAGTTGAGATGGAAGATAGAAATGTACCATAACTGAAAAAAGTATTTTCTCTTTACCTGTAAATGCCACTTTCTATTTTAACCACTACGTTAGCTAAAGAATTAGCTATTCTAAACAGGCAAATACGAGACTTTGAAACATTTCTGAAGACTTCTGTTTATGACTTGATGACTGGCTTCCTAACTCCTTCACTTTCTTCAATTTATCAGAAGCTGTGATGCCTGAAAATAATTGTGAGTTTCTCTAAAATACTTAATACAAATTTTAGGAATACTAGGAACTTCCTGAAAACAGACATTAATTTCAAAAAGTCATTTTTCACCTTTTTGCAAAATTGCCACTTAATAAAAGTCCTCTATACTTAGTTAAATTAGAAGGAGATATTCAAACTACAATAAAAGTAGACTTTCTATTTTTAACTATAAAAACAATGGACTGTGATTAAGGAGAGTTGTTAATATTTTTCTCCATTATGGATATTAACATTTAGTCTTTTGCCTTAAACATTTTCTTAGACATAATTTGCAATAAAAGGTATAAGATGTATTTACTTTAGACTTCTTAAGAAAAGAATTATGTTATTGGCAACCAACTCAACCAGTTTGCCTAAGACCAAGGATACAGGATTTTCAGCACTAAAACCAGGACAGTCCCAGGCAAACCAGGGTGGTTGATCATCCTAGACTGATACAGCATTATTACTAACATTGTTTCTATTTTTACTCAAATAATATACTTGTTGAAAGAATTTCTGGAATTTTATATGAATGCCTCTCTAAGGTATAGTTAAAGAGAGAAAGGTAACTCATTTCTATTTGAAAGGTTGACATTTTGTTTTATTTTCATCCCAAGATGATGATGATTATTTATTTATAATAGTTGTAGGGATACA
Organism: Dugong dugon; assembly: GCA_030035585.1. Classification (NCBI taxonomy): domain Eukaryota; kingdom Metazoa; phylum Chordata; class Mammalia; order Sirenia; family Dugongidae; genus Dugong; species Dugong dugon. The sequence continues at coordinate 111,380,942 of CM057468.1, read as the reverse complement.
TGGGACTTCACAAACACATAAAAGACAACATTCCTGTGAGGTTTTCTATCTAACTCAAAATACAATATACCATATAAGAGTTCAAGAGCAAAGGAGGGGGTAGAAAAGAGTTGGAAAAAATCAATACTGGAAGACTTAGTGAGAGAAATGTGTTCTAAGCTTTCAAGGAGAGATGTCAAGGAATAAAAGAGAGTTTGTTCAAGGACTACTCTAGTTTTAAGGCTACGGAGAATTATACATGCATAAATAATAGCAAAATGAATTTCTCCTTTTTCTTGTTGTTTCTTCCCAGTAATTTTTTTTAAATCGTTTTGTAATGACCCACTTTAACCTTAGTAATGTTTTCTGCCTTAAACTGTTTTCTCTGAGTTATATAGCTATACCAACTTTTTGTGGTTAATATTTGCCAGGTACTCCCCTTGCTTTAAAATATATCATGTAACTATGTTTTAGGTGTGCCTTTTAAAATAGCCAACCCAAAACCGAATCCATTGCTGCTAGTCGACTCCGACTCACAACAACCCTGTGAAACAGAGTAGAACTGCCCCATAGGGCTTCCAAGAAGTGGCTGGTGGATTCAAACTGCCGACCTTTTGGTTAGCAGATGAGCTCTTAACCACTATGCCACCAGGGCTCCTTTAAAATAGCATATACCTGGAAATAGATAATCCAATCATAGAATTTCCATCTTTTAATTGTCAAGTTTATTCCATTTCACCTTACTGTAATTCTTAAAGTTTTACTGTGTCCATCTTACTTTGTGTTTTTATGTTTTTTCTTTCTTCTTTACTGTCTTTAATTGGATTGAACAAGTGTCTACTCCATTTTTGTCCTCTAAATTCCTGGAAATTATACATTATTTTCTGTTATTTTAGTGATTCCACTTAAATTTCTAGTATGTGTGACATAACCTGAGAAAGTCTAAGATTAATCAACATCTTTATATTCTTCTGTTCTAATGTAACAAAAATAACTTTGATAACCCTTTCATGTAATTTATGTCTAATATTTTACTTTAGCCATGTTTTAAACCACGATCAGTCTTTTTTTTTTTTACAGTAATCTAATTTAGATTCATCACGTATTTACCAAAATCCGTTTCACCATGCGTTTCCAAATCCTGCTCCTTCCTTCTGAGTATAATTTTTTTCTTCCTAAAGGAAATCTTTGAGTGGTAATTTAGGGGATGGAGGGTCTCTAAGTAGTTTTAAAAAAATCCCTCTCTATCTCAAAATATCTCCCCCCCCCCCCCACTCTTACTCTTGAAGAACTGTTTAGCAGGGTATAGAGCTCTAGATTCATAGTTACTTTCCCTAAGCATTTTGAAGATATTTATTATTATTTTCAGGACCTGATTATTGCTTTTCAGATATATGCTGCAGCCCATCACTCTCTCTCTATCTCTCTCTGTCTCTCTGTCTTCTGGTTGTTGTTAAGATTTTTCTTGTCTCCTTTCGTGTTCAACAGTTTCAATTAGATGTAATTTGTATACAGTTATTTTTATTTATCCTGGTTGGACATTACTTTGCCTCTTGACCATGAAGATGCTTCTTTTTCCTTAGTCCAATAAAAACCTTTTAATCATTATCCATTCAAACATTGCTGCTCTCCTCTTCTGTTTCTATAATTCATGTTAATATGTATGTTGAATTTTCTCTTCTATTCTCCATGTGTCTTAGTTTCTCCTTAGTATGTTTAATCTTTCTATTTCTCTGGGCTACATTCTAGGATAATTTACTAGCCAGTCAGTTCAACATTGTGTCTACAGCTTTATTTAAGCTTCTATCTGGTCTGTTCGTTGATTTATTTTTGTTTCAAGAATCATATATTTTTTTAATTTCTGGGAGGGATTATTTTTCAAATCAGGCTGTTCTCTTTTATTGTGACTATTCGTTTTTTTCCTCACGGCTTCTGTTTCATCCTTTTTGGCTTTAACTATATTAAATATGCTGATTTTATTGTGTGTTTCAGATTGTTGTATTATATTTTGCTGATTATTTCCTTGTGAATTTTTTGATACTTAATTGTGATCTTATTTACTGTTTAAGCATTTTGTGCAGCATCAGTTTGGAAGTATCTCTTCAGAATATGTTTACCTTGTATAACCCTATGTTTTCTTAATTCAGACAGGAAGTTTTTACAGGATTGAATAGGTGTGGCTACAGAATGTAATACTTTGTCTTTTTTTAACATGCTGAAATGATTTCATATATTTTTAAATTTGTATTTTGAGTTAGAAAAATGATCTAAATTAAACACACGTCCAATTTATTAAAATAGGCATTTGGTTCCACATAATCCTGTAGATCTCATGTTGTGAAATGAAGCTTTACACAGAAACGTTCTTGACAAGATTAACAGCTGGTATAGTCATCCTCAGCTGTGTGAATTTACTTCATGAAGAATTGTTTTGCTCCGTTGAATTTTCCAATAGGTGTTCATCTCATTTTCTCAAAATTTAATCTTTTAAAATCTTTAGATATGATATTTTATCATTATGTTAATTTACTTCTGCAGAAATTTTTTTTTCCTATAAAAATAACTCTGCTCATTTTCACCTTCTGGTGTAAGTATAGAATTTTTATTTTTATCACATATGTTTCTGTAACTTACTCACTTTTATGTTATCCATTATTTAGGAGTTTCCTTTAAGTAGTTTGATGTCAAAAACAATGATGCCATAAAATCAATATAAGGACTTTTCATTAAAGATACATGTGATGCAACAGTCTCTCAATTAATTACTTGTAAATAAAATAATGCTATTCTCCCAAAAGGTCCCTGGGTGTGTTAACAGTTTATGCTGGCCTACTAACCTATAGGTTGGCGGTTCAAACCCACCAAGCAGTGCCACGAAAGAAAGGCCTGGTGATCTGCCTCCATAAAGATTACAATATGGAGGAATTCTACTCTGTAACACATGGGGTTGCCATGAATCGGAATCGACTCAACTGCAATGGGTTTGATTTATTCTTCCAAAAATGATAGAAATAAAAGACTGTCTGTATTTATCTCAGAACTTCTCCATTAAGATAAAGGAAAAAGCTTTGACTGTCTGCATTTCTCATATTTGAGAGATGAAGATTCACAGTGGAAAGTTAAATTTCTTGTCTAGCCCAGTAGAGAGTTTGAAAATGATGACTTAATTTAATTTCCTGGGCATCGAGAATTAAAAAATTAGCCCTAAAATATGTTTAAAGTATTTTTTAATGTATTAGCAGAATTGAAACACAATATCCAAGTACAAATCCAATGTATAAGTTTTATCACTTGTAATATTTAAGTTTTTTATAGAGATTCTCCTTGGTGTTATAGTTTACCTAACAGTTTTGCTAATATATGTGTACTTACAGAAGCACTTTGAAGCTCAGTGTGAGATAATAGCTGAACACAGGAATTGGGAGTAAATGTGACTCCATTCTCATTTTTAAAAATCTTTGCTTTTCTGACAGTTTACCTTAAGTTTCATGTAATCCCTGTATGAGAACAACAGATTGTGAGAGCATACTCTTCTCACCATAGATTTTGCTGTGTTTTTCACAATCTAAGATTTGGTTACCAAATAATAAAATAGTTTGCCTTTCTAGTTGGAGAGATAGCCTTCATGCTATAAATCAATGCACCAGTTTCTTGTAAACTACAGGGAAGCCAGACAGCCTGGAACAATTTAACACCAAGAGAGGTGTGAATGCCCTCTATTTGTCATAATAAAATGCTAACTTCAAACTATTTAAGTGCTTACAGTTTTATTCCAAAATAAAAATGCTCAGATCCAGTTATGGAAACTTAATTAAATCACTTTTCATTCCTTAATGCCTTTTGTATGCCCTGCTATTTAACTCCACTATATAAACAACAGGAGCCCTGGTGGCACAGTGGTCAAGAGCTTGGCTGCTAACCCAAAGGTCGGCAGTTTGAATCCACCAACCGCTCCTTGGAAACCTTATGAGGCAGTTCTACTCCATCCTATAGGGTTGCTATGAGTTGGATTCACTCGACAGCAATGGATTTGGTTTTGATTTTTTTATATAAACAACAGGTTCTCCAGAACTAATGAAAAGAGTTGGTAAAATAAATTTCTGAACATATACATAAGAAGCATTTTACTATACTGCCAAAGCTTTATCAGTAGTAATATTGAATTTGTTTATCATGTAATAAAAACTGTTACGTCACTGCAGACTTATAAGTTGGCATAAAGCAGCAATTGAGCTTGGTTATAAAGAGCGCTGAATCCAGAGTAAGACTTTCTCAGTTAAGATCTTGTCTCTACCATTTACTAAGGTAGTTATATAACCCACTCTATGCCTCAGCTTAGTCAGCCATAAAATGGGAATGTACCACTCTTCTGTCAATTTGTCATACTGTGGTGGCTTCTGTGTTGCTATGATGCTAGAAGCTATGCCACCAGTATTTGAAATACCAGCAGGGTCAACCATAATGGACAGGTTTCAGGAGAGCTAACTCAGCTAGTTAAAATCAAATCAGGAAAAATAACATTCTGCATTTAGATTTTTTAAATAGAATGTTATATCTAGAATGGAGGAATTTTGTTTAACAGAGGTTCAATGTTCTAGTAAATGGCGAGTTCAAAATTAACTAAGAATGTTCTAGTTGCCTAAAATCACTATTAAAATGTAGATTGCATTCATAAATATGTAGTATCTGTATATAGTACCTGGGTGGTGGAAATGGTTAAGCACTGAGCTGCTTAACCAAAAGGTTGCAGTTTGAATCCACTCAGAGGTGCCTCAGAAGAAAGTCCTGGAGATCTAGTTCTGAAAGATCACAGCCATTGAAAACCCTATGGAGCGAAGTTCTACTCTGAAATACATGGGATCATAATAAGTCGTAATTGACAGACAGCGTCTGGTTTTGTGTTTTTGGTTTCAGTCACCAAAAAAAAAAAAGAGCAGAAAAATGAAGACCAAAGGAAAAATTATACTGGAATCTGGACAGGTCTAAGCATTCCTAGAAGATCAGAAAACACCGGAGAGTATAGTTTAACGTAGGCGGTGACTAGCTGAAGTATGTGTGGAAGAAGCCAGGACAATTAGAGAATGGAAAACCTTGGTAAAGGTGGAACAATTGAAGCAAACAAGGCAATTTAGTCTAAAAAGGAGATACAAAGGTACTTGAAAGCTGTTTTTGGTATCTTAAGCTTTATCAAGTTCTTAACAGGAATTATACCTTTTCATCCTGTTACTTTTGAAAACAGAAATCATTTCCAAGTGCTTAAACACCCACTATTTTAGCAAAATTTTCCTTTCTGCTTGACATATCCACTGACAGATTTCTCAGGGCTCCTGGTTCCCATTCTCTTTACTGCATCTATCGTATTCTGTCATAAAGCCCTCTTCTGCCTTTTCTTCACTACCCTGCGGCCTCTTATTTCTCATCCTTCCTTTGCGTCCTCCTTCTCAGGTTCTCCTTTCATCTTTCATTCCTTAGGCTAGGTGCTCAGAAAAGTTCTGTTTTCTCTAGTCTATATACATACACACATATATTTCTCTCTATATACGTACCGTAACTGTGCTCTCTCTACATCTGTAAATATACAACTGGAACTGTACTTAGACTCTCTCTTTCATTCCCATGTATCATCTGTCATTTCTTTCTCAATGACTGGTACATTTATTTTCTTAGCCCTGTCTCTAGGTGTAACCATTCACAGGCAGGTAACTCAAATTTATGTTATCAACCAAGTCATCCAGGGACGCTAATTTCTGGTAAAGGTAGAACGGAGGCATTAGGAGTGCAAAGGGAAAAGGCTTAGAAAGAGCCTCTGTCACGCATTATCAGTCACAATGCAGAAAACAACCAAAACCCAGTTGCCACTGAGTCGATTCCGATTCATGGCAACCCCATGCATGTCAGAGTAGAACTGTGCTCCATAGGGTTTTCAGTGGCTGATATTTTAGAAGTAGATCACCAGGTCTTTGTTCTAAGATGCTTCTGTGTGGACTCAAACCTCCCACTTTTCTGAGCACATTAACCATTTTTAACTAGGAACTAGTGGCTAAAGGGAGAGATCCAGGACATTTGTTTTTAACTGTTTATAAATGCGTAATGATATCAAGGTAAGCTCTTTTCCTTAAGAAATTACATATATATATGTATAAATACAATCCTATTTAAAATTATAAGAAATATTTACCATTTATATCTAATGTAAGTAACCAAAAAAAAAAAAAAACCCACCAAATCAGTTGCTGTAGAGTCAATTCTGACTCATGGCAACCTCATGTGCTGCAGAGGAGAACTAAGTGGCATAAGGTTTTCATGGCTGAGACCTTTCAGAAGTAGATTCCCAGGCCTTTCTTCCCAGGTACCTCTGGGTGGGTTTGAACCACCAACCTTTTGGTTAGTAGCTGAGCACTTAACCATTTGCACCACCCAGGGACTTCCTAGTGTAAGTATACCTCAATAAAATTATGCTTACAAAGGTGAAAAATGTGGGTAAAAAAAATATTTTGTCCGTATGTGCCCATGTTTCAGGCAAGTAATTGACAAGCTGAAGAGAATTGCACTAGGAAGACTTGATGGCAGAATTTGCACAAACACAGCATTTCCTGGATTCAGTCACCTCATATGCATTTGAAAGCTAGACAATGAATAAGAAAGATCAAAGAAGAGTTGATGCCTTTGAATTATGATGTTGGCAAAGAATATTGAATATACCATGGACTGCCAGAAGAACGAACAAGTGTGTCTTGGAAGAAGTACAGCCAGAGTGCTCCTTAGAAGCAAGGATGGCGAGACTTTGTCTCATGTACTTTGGACATGTTATCAGGAGGGACCGGTCCCTGGAGAAGGACATCATGCTTGGCAAGGTAAAAGATCAGCGAAAAAGAGGAAGACCCTCATCAAGATGGCTTGACACAGCAGCTACAACAATGGGCTCAAACATAGCAACAGTTGTGAGGATGGCGCAGGACCAGGCAGTGTTTCGTTCTGTTGTACATAGGGTTGCTGTGAGTTGGAACCGACTGGACGGCACCTAACAACTACAAGCTCTGAGAAAGAAAGAATGCGTGGTAAAAAAGCATGAGAAATCTTGCATTTGCCTTCCAGTGTTGGAGGTTCATAAGGCACATTCCCATGTTAAAGCCTCAGAGAAGTCCAGCATTTAAGAAACCTGTTTAACTTTTATGGAAATAACAAAGACTTTCCAGATAACAACAAGCAGAGGCTATGTACTCAGAACTTGGCTCTAGCTAGAAAGTCAGCCACCATCCCTTGCATTTGGCAGAGACTCAAAGGGAGGCAGGTGAGTGTGAAAGCTTTATAGCGAGAACAGGGAAGACTTCAAATGTGCTCTGATTAGAGGCTGTTGGCATGGGAAAGCTGGAGGGAGGCTAACTAGAAGCTGAGGGTCTTATGCGATTGGCTTTGAGAGCATATTTGGCTTTCTCTGATTGGTCCTGAGTTGGTAAAGCCCGTTGCTGTCAAGTCAGTTCTGACTCATGATAACCCCATGTGTAAATAAGTAGAAATAGAACTGTTCCATAGGGTTTTCTTGGCCATAACCTTTATAGAAGCAGATCGCCAGGCCTTTCTTCTGCAGTGCAGCTGGGCAGGTTCAAACCACCAACCTTTAAGTTAATAGTCAAGTGTAAACTGTTTGAGCTGCACAGTGACCTCCTGAGTTGGTAGTGGGGGCAAATACATAACATAGCTGGCAGTCATTAACTTGATCAAAGCCTGACTGGTCTGGGTCAGTTGCTGCAGAAGCTGTGATTTGGCCCCTTTTTATTGCTCTAACTGCAGTTTTTCTTTCTTTTTTCTCCAACCACCGCCTCTCTCCTGCCTCAGTGACCTAGGAGTTCCCCACCAATGCCTTTGCATGTGCTGTACCTTTTGCTGGAAAAGCCTTCCAGCAGAGCTTTGTCGGCCTTGCTTCCTCACTTCATTCATGTCTCAGCTGTGTTATCATCATCTCATTTGAGTACTTAATCTAAAAATGCTCCTTATACTCTACCTCTGTTGCCTTCTTTTGTCTTTATTTTTCTTCATACGACTTACCACTTTCACAAAATAGTGTTTGATCACTTGTTATTTGTGTATGGCCCACTAGGGGGCAATGCTGGTTCAGTGGTGGAATTCTCTCCTTCCATGCAGGAGACCTAGGTTCAGCCAATGAACCTCAAGTAAGGCCACCACCTGCCTGTCAGTGGAGGTTTGCGAGCCCCGGTGGCACAGTGACATTCTGCTTCTGTAAAGATTATAGCTTGGAAACCCTATGGGACCATTCTACTCTATCCAATAGGGTCGCTCTGAGTCAAAATCCCACTCAATGGCACACAACAGCAACAACAGGATGCTGAACAAGTTTCAGCAGAGCTTCCAGACGAAGATGGGCTGAGAAGAAAGGCCTGGCAATTTACTTCTGAAAATCAGCCAGTGAAAACGTTGCACATTACAATGGTCAGATCCACAGCTCATCGTGGGGATGGCACAGAACTGGGCAGAGTTTTGTTCCTTTGTGCATTAGGTCACCGTGAGTTGGGGGGGAGGGGGCAACTCGGTTAGGTAGTTTGTAAAACTTTTCACGACTTTATCTGCCCAGAACAGTGACCACAAGAGCTACAGAATGAATGAATCAATTCTAAGTAATACAATTCATTATCGTAAAGTGCTCTTCTTTGTGCCTGCTAATTTCTCCTTTGCGTCTGACTTTCTCTTTTAAATTTTTTTTAAATCTCTTAATATACAGTTGTGTTTTCTCATACTCTATCTCTGTGTTTGTGTGAGTTTTTCTTCTGAGAAATTTTAATGTTTATAGTCATATCTTCTAAAAAATTCTTAATTCCCTTTTTCATATACATCATCTGTTGACTCATCACTATGAGTAATATTAAAATATTAGTTTACCTCCACTCCCTCTGAACTCTGTCTCCTCCATCATGTAATTTATATTGGTTAAAATACTTTATAATTCTTCATTTTGCTAGCAAATATCTTTATCCCTTATATTCTTATGCTACTATTACTTGATTTCATTAGCTTTAGGTCTCTTTGGGAACTTCACTACCACAATTAAAGATTGTGACATAAGAATTTTCATAAAACCTTTCTTCTATTCCCCTCTATCACCCAACATTTGATATTCATATTACTGTTTCTTGTTATCACATGTATGATATTTTACAGTCTGTTCTGTAACCACAATTTCCCCAGGTGTTAAAATTCTTACTTCCGCATTTAAAGATTTTAGGATTTACCACATTCTCTCCATTCATTTCTAGTTTAGTTGAAATGCATCCTCTAGTAGTTTTTTCAAGACAGGCTTATGAAAATAATCTTTCCTGAATTCTTGAATGTTTGAAAATATCTGTCTGTTGCCTTATCTTGTTGTTGTTGTTGTGTGCCGTCGAGTCACTTCCAACTCAAAGTGATCCCATGTGACAGAGTAGATCTATCCCATAGGGTTTTCTTGGCTGTAATCTTTATGGAAGCAGGTCGCCAGGTCTTTCTGCCACAGAGGCGCTGGGTGGGTTCGAAACGCCAACCTTTCGGTTAGCAGCCAAGTACTTGACCACTGCGCCACCGGGGCTCCCTGTTGCCTTTACAGATGAACTAAAATTTAGCAGGGTATAAAATATTCGAGTCACAATTTCTCTATGTGAGAACTTTATAGTATTGCATTTTTTTCTTACATTGAAAAATGCTGTGGAGAAGGTTAAAATTAACCTGAAAAGTTCTTCTCAACATGACTTAATTTTTTATTTTATCTAGTTTTGTCAACTTGCATGCCATAGAAATCTTTCCTTAGCTTTTAAGTCCAAGAACTTTGTGCAGAAGTGTCTTAGTATTAAGTCTGAATTAATTTTAATTGTATACAATGTCCATCTTCAATTCATTGAAACAAGTATTCTTTTATTTCAGGAATTTTTTTCTTGATTTATATATTTAAATGTATTTTCTGTTTCATTCGTTCTATTTTTTTCTACACAGGCCCCAGGTATGTGTAAAATTGATCTGCTTTGGCAAACCTCCTCATCTATTGCTTTCTTTCTATTTAAATGCTTTTTTTTTTTTCCTTTTCTATTTCATTTAACTCAGTATTCTCAAATCTGTCCTCCATATATAGGTAGGTTTGTTTTCAGTGATGTGTATGCTTTGATTGTTGCATAACGTAGGTGGTTTGATATTTTTCTTCCACTTTTTGTGTTGTATCCATTATCTCTGTCTTGAATTCTCTATTCATAGAGGCTTCTTTTCTTTTTGTATTTTCATGAAGCTATTTAATTCCATAGGAAAATACTTTAATGTTTTTATCTACTCCATGCTAAAAAAAATTGGTTTTTTTGTTTGTTTGTTTGTTTGTTTTAGCTTTTCATATTCCTTTCTTTTTTCTTGCACCATGTCAATTTTATATTTTTGCATGCCTTTATATGTGAGAAGTTCTTCCTGGCCCCAGTTATTTACCAAATTTATTGGAGAAGACATCTAAGGAGTACTTTAGACCAGCATGATAAGTGTTCTATGTTGCTTTGTACCAAGATGGAGTATACATAGGTTTCCTTCTACAAGCCCAACTCTCTTGCCATTCCATAAGGCTTTCTTAGTCAGCCCACACCCTTGACCTAGATGTCCAACACAAGAGTTAGTTGTTCCATTGGCTGGAACCAACCACTTTGGAAACTCTGCTCTGACAAATCTGCTAATGATCTGTCAGTACATGTGATCTCTCTCAGCCCTCTCTCTCACAGTGGCCTGGGGCAAATTAACCAGTAAGCAAAGTATGCCCAGGCTTACAGTAAGCAAGGTACATGAAACCCATGTGAAATTGTGGACTACAGATCAGTAAATACACACAATTAAGCCCATGTGTACCTTGCTTATTGGATGATCCATCCCTGACACTGGCCCAGTGTTCAATGCACTTGGCATCCTTTATTAATATGTATTCAAGCTTGAGATTCTTAATTTCATCTAAAATAAAGATATTTTATTTCTAGTTCTCATTTCCCTTGATGTTTACAATGAACAACATTGGGCAGAGATTTTGTTCCTTCTTAGCTTAAAATTTATCATCTCTATGGTCAATTTTTAAGAATAGATCTTTTATCATCTTTTCCTTTTACCTATAGTTCTTCATTGATTGATATTTTTTCTGTCACTCTACAGGCAATTTGGGAAATTTATCTTTCCCTAAAATAGTGTCCATTTCATTTAGACTTTACAATTTGTCAGTATAAATTTATATAGAGCATTACTTTATACTTGTTCTACTTTGGGTCTTCTACATTGGTAATAACCCATTGCTGTTGAGTTGGTTCTGTCTCGTAGCTACCCTATAGGACAGCGTAGAACTGCCCCATAGGGTTTCCAAGGAGCTGCTGGTGGATTTGAACTGAAAAACTTTTGGTTAGCAGCCAAGCTCTTAACTACTGTGCCACCAGGGCTCACATGGATAATAGATCCCTTTAGTATTTCTGATATATTTGTAACATCTTAACTCACTCTAAAGATGTTAATTATATTCATTTTAAAGAAGCATTTTATTTTCTCTTTAAAATCTGGAGATTAATTTCTTGTCTTACTGGGTTTGGTGACATTTAATAAACCAGTTTTCCTCAAAATGTTGGTGCTTTTGTCCTAGTGCTGCATATTTTTGTTTGATATTACTATTTGTCTGGCTACTGGTGATGTTCTGATATCAGGACTGGGCTCAGGAGGTTGTGGGAGCAAAATGCTAGTAGATCGTGCCAGGAATTTCTGTCTGATTGTGTCTGGCTTCAGTGATCCAGGCGCTCACCCTCAGCGCTTTGCTCTGTGGGCAAATATAGCTGATGCCCAGGGAAGGTAAGGACTCTGTCCAGCTATTCCACATCCATTCACCCAAGTCATCATTTCCCTCGGCACTCCCTCACTGCTTGTATATGTTGGCTCTGGACATGAAGCATCCTTTTGTGGCATTTCAAGTCTGCCACAAAATCCTTTTCTCTATGTCTTTTGGGCTGTGGTTTACATGAATCCCTTTCCTCTGCTTTCTGTATTTAATGAATTCCTCAAATTATCTGGTTAATTCTACCTTTCTAGCATCACTTGGATTTATTCTTTTGTGAAATACATATTACATTTTAAAGGGCACTGAGGCTTAAGGGGGTTCATATGCTTTTTTTTTTTTTTTTCCTACTGTACTTCAGATGAAGTTTTACAGAACAAACTAGCTTCTCATTAAATAGTACATATATAGTTTTATGACATCTGTTAACAACCCCAAGACGTGTCAACACTCTCCCTTCTTGAACTTGGGCTCCCTATTACCTGCTTTCCTGTCCCCTCCTGCCTTCTAGTCCTTGCCCCTGGGCTGGTGTGCCCCTCTAGTCTCATTTTCTTTTATGGGCCAGGCTAATCTTTGGCTGAAGGGGGAACCTTGGGAGTGACTTCATTACTGAGCTAAAAGGGTGTCCGGGGGCCATATTCTCGGGGTTTCTCCAGTCTCTGTCAGGCCAGTAAGTCTGGTCTTTTTTTGTGAGTTAGAATTTTGTTCTACATTTTCTCCAGCTCTGTCCAGGACCCTCTATTGTGATCCCTGTCAGAGCAGTCAGTGGTACTAGCTGGGCACCAACTAGCTGTAATGGACTCAATCAGGTGGAGGTCGTGATAGTTGTGGTCCATTAGTCCTCTGGACTAATCTTTTACTTGTGTCTTTAGTTTTCTTCATTCTCTCTTGCTTCCGAAGGTGTGGGACCAGGGGAGTATCTTAGATGGCCACTTACACACTTTTAAGACCCCAGACGCTACTCACCAAAGTAGAACATAGAACATTTTCTTTATAAACTACATTATACCAATTAAGCTAGGTGTTCCCTGAGACCATGGTCCCCACAGCCCTCAGCCCAGAAATTTGGTCCCTAAGGGAGTTTGGATGTGTCTATGGAGCTTCCACGACCTTTCCTTGGACAAGTTGTGCTGGTTTCCCCAGTACTGTGTACTGTCTTACCTTTCACCAAGGTTACCACTTATCTATTGTCTTTTAGTGTTTTTCAATTCCCACCACCCCCATAACCATCAAAGATTGTTTCTTTTTGTGTGTAAACATTTTCATGAGTTTTTATAGTAGTGGTCTCATACAATATTTGTCCTTTTATGATTGACTTATTTCACTCAGCATAATGCCCTCCAGATCCATCCATGTTGTGAGATGTTTCGCTGATTGATCATTGTTCTCTCTCGTTCTGTAGTACTCCATTACGTGTATGCACCATAGTTTATCTCTTCATCTGTTGATGGGCATCCATCTTTTTTGCTACTGTGAACAATGCTTCAATGAACATGGGTGTGCATATGTCTATTCACGTGACGACTCTTATTTCTCTAGGATATATTCCTAGGAGTGATATTGCTGCATCATATGGTATTTCTATTTCTAGCTTTCTAAGGAAGTGCCACATCATTTTCCAAAATAGTTGTATCATTTTGCATTCCCACCAGCAGTGCATAGGAGTTCTGATCTTCCGGCAGCCTCTCCCAACATTTGTTATTTTCTATTTTTTTGATTCCTGCCAGTAATGCCGGGGTGAGATGGTATCTCATTGTGGTTTTGATTTGCATTTCTCTAATGGCTAGGGATCACAAGCATTTCCTCATGTATCTCTTAGCTGCTTGAATGTCTTCTTTGGTGAAGTGTCTGTTCATTTCCTTAGCCCATGTTTTAATTGGATTATTTGTCTTTTTGTTGTAAAGTTGTTGGATTTTTCTATACATTTTAGAGATTAGACCTTTGTCAGATTTGTAATAGCCAAAAACTTTTTCCCAGTCTGTAGGTTGTCTTTTTACTCTTTTGATGAGGATAAGTTTTGGATTTTTAGAAGATCCCGGTTATCTAGCTTATCTTCTGGAGTTTGTGTGTTGTTGGTTATGGTTTGTATCCTGTTAATGCCGTATATTAGGGCCTCTAGCATTGATCCTATTTTTTCTTCTATGATCTTTATAGTTTTTGACTTTATATTTAGGTTTTTGATCCATTTCGAATTAGTTTTTGTGTATGGTGTGAGGTATGGGTCCTGTTTCATTTTTTTGCAGACAGACATCCGGTTTTGACAGCACCATTTGTTAAAAAGACTGTCTGTTCTTCATTTGATGGCGCTTGGACACTTGTGGAAGATCAGCTAACCGTAAGTGGATGGATTTACATCTGGGCTCTCAATTCTGTTCCATTGGCCAGTTATCTATCGTTGTAACAGTACCAGGCTGTTTTGACTACTGTAGCTGTATAGTAGGTTCTGAGGTCAGGTAGTGTCAGTCCTTCTTCTTTATTCTTATTCTTCAATAGTGCTTTACTTATCCAGGGCCTCTTCCCTTTCCATATAAAGTTAATGATTAGTTTTTCCATCTCTTTAAAGAATGCTGTTGGTATTTGGATTGGGATTGCATTGTATTTGTAGATTGCTTTGGGTAGAATTGTCATTTTCACAATGTTGAGTCTACCTATCCATGAGCATGGTACGTTTTTCCATTTATGTAGGTATCTTTTGGTTTTTTGCAGTAGCATTTTGTAGTTTTCTTTGTATAGATCTTTTATATCCCTGGTTAGATTTATTCCTAAGTTTTTTTTTTGTTTTTTTTTAGGGGCTATTGAAAATGGTGTTGTTTTCCTGATTTCCTTTTCATAGTTCTCTTTATTGGTGTATAGGAATTCAACTGCTTTTTGTATGTTTATCTTGTATCCTGCTATTCTCCTGAATCTTTCTATTAGTTCCAATAATTTTCTCCTGGATTCTTTTGGGTTTTCTATATATAGTATCATATCATCCACAAATAGGGACAGTTTTACATCTTCCTTGCCAATTTGTATGCTCTTTATTTCTTTTTCTTACCTTATTGCTCTAGCTAGGATTTCCAGCACAATGTTAAATAGGAGTAGTGATCAAGGGCAACTTTGTCTTGTTCCTGTATTCAAGGGGAATGTTTTCAACCTCTCTCCATTAAAAATGATGTTGGCTGCTGGTTTTGTGTACATACCTTTTATTACGTTGAGGAATTTCCCTTCTATACCTAATTTATTGAAAATTTTTATCAGGAATGGGTGTTGGACTTTGTCAAATGCCTTTTCTGCATCAATTGAGATGATCATATGATTCTTTTATTTATGTGGTGGATTACATTGACTGATTTTCTAATATTGAACCATCCTTGCATACCTGGTATGAATCCTACTAGGTCTTGATGTATTATTTTTTTGATATGATGCTAAATTCTATTGACTAGAATTTTGTTGAGAATTTTTACATCTATGTTCATGAGAGATATTGGTCTGTAATTTTCTTTTTTTGTGGTGTCTTTGCCTGGTTTTGGTATCAAGGTTATGCTGGCTTCATAGAATGAATTCGGAAGTGTCACTTCCTTTTCTATGTTCTGAAATAGTTTGCGTAGTACTGGTATAAGCTCTTCTCTGAATGTTTGGTAGAATTTTCCAGTGAAGCTATCCGGGCTAGGGTTTTTTTTTGTTGTTGTTGTTGTTGTTGAGAGTTTTTTAAATTACTTTTTCAGTCACTTCTCTTGTTAGGGGTCTGTTCCGATTTTCAACATCATTTTGTGTTAGTTCGAGTAGATAGTGTGTTTCTAGAAATTTGTCTGTTTCCTCTAGGTTTTCAAATTTGTTGTAGTATAGTTTTTCATAATACTGTTATGATCCTTTTTATTTCAGTTGAGTCTATTGTAATATCCCCCATTTCATTTCTTATTTGGGTTATTTGTGTCCTCTCCTGTTTTTCTTTTGTCTGTCTGGCCAGTGGTTTGTCGATTTTGTTGATTCCTTCAAAGAACCAACTTTTGGTTTTGTTGATTCTTTCTATTGTTTTTCTGTTCTCTATTTCATTTATTTCAGCGCTGATCTTTATTATTTCCTTTCTTCCGGTGGTTGTGGGCTTTTTATACTGTTCTCTTTCTGTTTGTTTGAGTTCTGTAGTTAATGTTTTGATTTTGTCCCATTCTTCTTTATTGATATGTGCATCTATTGCTGTGAATTGTCCTCTGAGGACTGCCTTTGCTGTGTCCCAAAGGTTTTGGTATGATGTGTTTTCATTCTCATTTGATTCTAGGAATTTTTGGATTCCATCTCTGATTTCTTCTATTACCTATTGATGTGTAAGCAGATTATTATTCAGTTTCCATGTGTTTGATTTTTTTTCCTTGCTCTTTTTAGTGTTAATTTCTACCTTGATGGCATTGTGGTCAGACAAGATACTGTGAATTGTCTCAGCATTTTGGATCTTGTTGAGGATTGTTCTGTGGCCTAAGATGTGGTGTATTCTGGAGAACATTCCATGTGCATTGGAAAAGAATGTGTATTTTGCAGCTGTTGGATGGAGTGTTCTATATATGTCTATGAGGTCAGTTTGGCTGATTGTGCCCTTTAGGTCTTCTGTATCTTTGCTGAGTTTCTTCTTAGTTGTTCTATCCTTTACTGACAGTGGTGTGTTGATGTCTCCTACTATTTTTTTGGAACTGTCAATTTCTCTTTTCAGTGTTGTTAGAGTTTGTTTTATGTATTTTGGAGCCCTGTCATTAGGTGCGTAGATGTTTATTACGGTTATGTCTTCATGATGGATCGTCCCCTTAATCATTAGATAGTGTCCTTCTTTGTCTTTTATGGTAGATTTCATTTTAAAATCTATTTTGTTGACTCTTTCTATTTTCTATTCTCTATTTCATTTATTTCTGCTCTAATCTTTATTATTTCCTTTCTTCTGGTGGCCATAGGCTTCTTTTGCTGTTCTCTTTCTATTTGTTGGAGTTGTGTAGCTAATGTTTTGATTTTGTCCCTTTCTTCTTTTTTGATGTGTGCATCTACTGCTATAAATTGACCTCTGACCACCGCCTATGCTATGTCCCAAAGGTTTTGGTATGATGTGTTTTCATTCTTGTTTGAGTCTGGGAATTTTTTTATTCTATCTCTGATTTCTTCTATTACCCAGTGGTTTTTAAGCAGGGTGTTATTGAGTTTCCATGTGACTGATTTTTTTCTCTGTCCTTCCTGTTGTTAATTTCTACTTTGATGGTGTTGTGGTCAGAGAAGATACTTTGTATTATCTCAATGTTTTGAATTTTGTTGAGGGTTGCTCTGTGACCTAATATGTGGTCTATTCTGGAGAACGTTCCATGTGTATTTGAAAAGAATGTCTATTTTGCAGCTGTTGGGTGGAGCATTCTACATATATCTAAGAGGTCAAGTTGGCTGATTGTGCCCTTTAGCTCTTCTGTATCTTTGTTGAGTTTCTTTCTAGATGTTCTGTCCTTTACCAAGAGTGGTGTGTTGAAGTCTACTATTGTTGTGGAACTGTCAATTTCTTTTTTTAGTGCTGTTAGTTTCTTTTATGTATTTTGTAGTCTTGTCATTGGGTACATAGATATTTATTATGGTTATGTCTTCATGATGGATCATCCCTTTAATCATTAGATAGTGTCCTTCTTTGTCTTTTATGGTAGATTTTGTTTTAAAGTCTATTTCATCTGAGATTAGTATTGCCACTCTTGCTCTTTTTGAAAGCTGTTTGCTTGATATATTTTTTCCATCCTTTGATTTGTAATAAATGTACATCTTTGTTTCTAAGTCATGTCTCTTGTAGACAGCATATTGTTGGATCCTGTTTTTTTTTGTTTTGTTTTGTTTTTTTTTAATCCATTCTGTCACTCTTCGTCTCTTTATGGGTGCATTTTGGCCATTTACATTCAGTGTAATTATTGATAGGTGTGACTTTATTGCTGTCATTTTGTAGGGCTTTTTTTTTTTTTCTTGTGGTGCAGATGTTTTCTTTGTTACCCTTACTCTCCTGTGCTGAATTCCTTTTGTTTGTGGATTTTTTTTTTTTCATTTGTTTTTTTAGATTTTGTTTTCACTGAGACTTTATGTTTTTCTTCTTTATTTTGATGAGTAGTTTTATTAACTTTCTTTGTGGTTACCTTGAAATTTACTCTTATCTTCCTAGGTTTGAACCAGTCTATTATTACTTGGTATTGCCTTGCCTTCCTCTCCAGTGGAAAGTTCTATACCTACACCGTTTATTCTCTCATTTATTGTTCTGACATTGTTGCCATTTGCAGATTAATCTCTCTGGTTCCCTGTTGTAATTCTTTTGGTTTTGAATAGCCCTTGAGGGTTCATCTCCTAGGTTGGTATCTGGCTGGTGTAATCTTGCATCCTAGATTCAGGCTGTCATCTGATGTTATATGTTCTCAAACTGAAGGACTCCCTTTACTAATTCTTGTAAGTTTGGTTTGGTTTCTACATATTCCCTTAATTTCTGTTTATCTGGAAATGTCCTAATTTCACCATCATGTTTGAACAAGAGTTTTACAGGATATTTTATTCTTGGCTGGCAGTTTTTTTCTTTCAAGGTTTTATATATGTCATCCCATTGCCTTCTTGGCTGCATGGTTTCTGCCAAGTAATCAGACCTTAGTCTTATTGTTTCCCCTCTGTATGTGACTTTTCATTTTTCTCGAGCTGCTCTCAGGAATCTTTGTTTGTCTTTGGTTTTAGCAAGTGTGATTATGGTATGCCTTGGTGATTTTCTTTTGGGGTCTATCCTATATGGGGTTCGTTGAGCTTCTTGGATGGTCAGCCTTTCATCTTTCATGATATAAGGGAAGTTTTCTGTCAGCAAATCTTCAATGATCCTCTCTGTGTTTTCCGTTTTGTCCTCCTGTTCTGGAATTCTGATCACTGAAAAATTTTTGCTTTGGTTTATATCTCACATCATTCTCAGGGTTTCTTTATTTTTCTTTATTCTTTTTTCTGATTTTTCCTCGAACAAAGTGGTATCCAAGTATTTGTCTTTCATTTCACTGATCCTGTCTTCCATTGTTTCAAACCTGCTTCTCAGACCTTCTATGACACTGTCCGTTTCTGAAATCTTGTTGTTTATCTTTTGGACTTCTAATTATTGTTTTTGTATGATATCTAGTTGTGAATTTTTAAACTATTTTGTTCCTTATTATTTTCCTGAATTCTTCCATTTTTTTGTATTTTCCATGAATTTGCCTATTTTTTCCTCATTTTTGTTTGCTTTTTGCTTCAATTCTTGATAACTCTGAATATTAGAGATTTGAATTCCTTATCAGGTAGTTCTAGTGCCTTTTCTTCTTCTGGAAAGTCATCTGGTGTTTTATTTTGGACACCTACTGGAACCATCCTGTCTTGTTTTTTTATATGTTTTATTGTCTGCTGTCTTCGGGATGTGCAGTAGTTATTTTCTTCATTTATTGACTGTAGATTTGTTTGATTTGTCCTGCTTTCTTGCTTTATTTGGTTATGTCTGAGCAGGCATGCTGTACATTCTTTGTTTGCTCATCTGTGGGCACAATACTTTTCTCCACCTTGTCCAATGGGTAGGGCCAGTCATTCAGTTTTGGTGCAGCAGAACAGGTCCAGATGAAGGGGAGGGGCTGGGATGAGTTGTTTGTGGCACATATTGGGGCCTACAGGGCGACCAGGGGTCAGTGCAGGGCAGGTTCTGGTAGGCCATGCCTGTGCTGCTCCGGAGTGTGAAGTTCAGTGCATGGTGTAGGTAGGCAGGAGGAAGGGGGTAGGTTGTGATGTGTGGAGCTAAGATGCATATGGGAAATAAGAGAGAGAAGAGAGAGAAACGGGCCAAAAAACCAAAAACCAAAAAAAAAGTGCTGAAGGAGCTTGCTGTTGGAATGAGAAGAGAAACCTAGAAATGAAGAAAAACAAAAAGGAAAAAAGAAAAAGAGGAAAAAATAAACAAATAAAAATTTTTTAAAAATAAAAGAAGAAATGCCCCCAGGGATTCCACTGGTGACCAGGGAAGTGACTCCACCTCAGGGCACAGCCCATCTAGAAGAGGTGGAGATGGCACACAGTGTCAGGTATTCAGGAGACAGGAAAGGAGGAAAGCAGAGAGATATGAGAAATGGAGAAATGAAGAAAAATGAAAAGGAAAAGAGAAAATAACAAATAAAAGAATTTAAAAAAAAAAAGGCCTTCAGATCCCACTGGCACAGCTTCAAAGACCGAGGAAGTGGCTTCCAAGCCACGCTGTACAGCCTGCCTGGAAGGGATGGAGATGGCATACAGTGCCAGTTATTCAGGAGACAGGAAAAGGAGGTAAGTAGAGAGAGACGAGAAACTGATAAATGAAGAGAAAGAAAAAGAAAAAATAATAGTAATAAAAAGAAAGAAAAGCCCCCATGGATCCCACCAGTGTGGCTGCACAGACCAGTGAAGTGGCTCCCAAGCCTAGCTGTACAGCCTGGCTAGAAGGGGCAGATATGGCACAGAGCACCAAGTATTCAGGAGACAGGAAAAGAAGGTAAGTAGAGAGAGACAAGAAACTAAGAAATGAAGAAAGACAAAAAGGAAAAAAGAAAAAACTAAAGAAATTCCCCCAGGGATACCACCAGCATGGCTGCACAGACAGGGGAAGTGGCTCCCAAGCCAGGCAGTACAGCCTGGCTAGAAGGGGCTAAGAAGCTTCAAAAAGAAAAAGAAACAAAAAAGCCCCCAGGGATCCCACCAGTATGATGGCGTGGACTAGGGAAGCAGTCCCCAGCCAAGTGGCACTTCACAGCCCATCAAGAAGAAGGAAAGATGGCACATGGAGCCAGGTGTTGGAGAGAAAGGAGGAGGAGGAATTGAGAGGCAGGGAAGAAAACAAAAGAAGCCGAAAAAACCAACACCAGCAACAACAAAATGACACTGAAGGATCTGGCCATTGTGGGTGGGGTGAATCCATGTGGCATAGAGATGGTGCCTCCTGGCTGGCTGAGTGACCTTGGCCTACTGGGAAGCAGTGGAGGCCGAGCAGGGAGAAGAAGGGTTGGGGGTGGGAAAGCATGTATCGCTGGTTACTGGGTGCTCTGTCTCCTGTTCGGAGCTCTGTGAAGCTGCTTTCCTGTACTCCCTGTCTGCTGATCTCCAACAGGAGTCCAAGATGGTGAATCTGTGCTGTGTTAGCTGATAGGGGCCTCTGCTTATATCTCTCCTCGCTGTCTGTTCTCTGTCAGTTTTTTATTCCAGTAGGTGCTTTGTTGGATTTTTTATCTCTTCATTTGATGCTTAAGGTTCCAGAATTGACATTTGTCTCCGTTTTACTTAGTTTTTCAGGTCTTTGCTATGGAGGGAGGTGTGGTGCTTGTCTATAGTGACATGTTGGCTCCACCTCGGTTCATATGCTTTCAGTCAGCTATTTTTATCAGTGCTTAATGGTTAAGCACTTGACTACTAACTGAAAGGTTTGTGGTTTGAACCCACTCAGAGGTGCCTCAGAAGAAAGGCCTGGAAAACTCCTTCTGAGAGGTCACAGCCTTGAAAACCCTATGGAGTACAGTTCTATTCTGCAACATATGAGGTTGCCATGAGTCAAATGACTCATGGCAATTGGTTTGGTTCAGTTTTTTTGGTTTCTACAATTACTGATTCAAAACGTGGTTTTGTTTCTTACCTGGGTTAAACATTTCTAGGAAGGAAATGCCATCTTTGTGTGAATTTATGTCTCTGAGACATTTCAGGTTTTGTTTATTTTGAGTTTTATTTTTTGTGAAGCAATTTATGACTTACAGAGTGTTTTCTCCATATGTGTTTAAGGAACAAAGCAGCCTCTAAAGGCTATCATGGTAGGAGGAAGGGATGTCCTGATTACAACGCACACATTAAACCCACTGCCATCCAGTCAATTCTAACTGATAGTAACCCTATATGAGAGGGTAGAACTGCCCCATAGGATTTCCAAGGAGTGGATGGTGGATTCAAACTGCCAGCCTTTTGATTAGCAGCCAACCGCTTAACCACTGCGCCAACAGGACTCCACAACTCACGTGTTAAAACAGAATAATCCATGGTGTAAAAAACTGAATAATATCACGAGATATTTTATTAACTAATGATCTTAATTTAAAAGGGGATTTTAAATACTATTTAGGATATTTTGTGGGCTTTAAATATTTAGAAATGCCCATCTCAGTGTATCATCTCTGGGGTACAAATAGTAGGGTGCAGGCAGGGTACAGATGAATCTATGCAGAAATGTGTATATTTGCACTCTAACTTAAATGACTAACATTATGTGCTTTTTAAGTTTGTTTTATTTTTAAAAATTGGGGGATATGTCAAAGATAACTTGGATATTCTAGTACTTGGAGCTGTCTGAATGCAATCAAACTATGCAATTATTATTAGAATATGTTTAAACCATTACTCTATGAACATGACTGTAGCTATAGGTATGTGTTTTACCATTTGATTCTGGGGAAAGCTGGAAATTGTGAAATTTATATGTCTAGGTCTATAAAAATTACCCCATGTAAAATCTGTGGAGTCTTATAATTTAAATATTTCATTTTTATGTTTACATTTTAATTTTTTTTACAGGCTTTCGGGAACTTAGTATAGTGCTAAACTGGGTAATAGATGGCTGTTTTTACCAAAGGGACTCTGAGAAACTGAAGTTAGATTAACAATTTATCACAGACCCCAGTATAGTGTCTTTGGAAAGTGTCTTTGTTGTTGTTTTCTCCAAAAAAAAACAAAACCAAAGACAAAAAAACCAAACCCATTGCCCTTGAGTTGATTCTGACTCACAGTGACCCTATAGGACACAGTAGAACCGCCCCATGGGGTTTCCAAGGAGCGCTGGTGGATTCAAACTCTCCAATCCTTTGTTTAGCAGCTGAGGACTTAACCACTGAGCCATGGTGGGCTGCTAACCAAAAAGGTCCGCAGTTTGAACCCAGGAGCCATTCAGTGAGAGAAAGACGTGGCAGTCTGCTTCCATAAAGATTTATAGCTTTGGAAACCCTATAGAGTCACTGTGAGTCAGAATCGACTCTTTAGCAAGGTGTTTTCTCCCAGCGTGCTTATTTATTCTCAAAAACAAACTGTTTGAATGAAGTTTACTTTGCCTTTATGCACTCCCTGTCAGGACTCGTTCTGTTTTTACTTAGGAATCCCTAAGGGGCAAGTTCTTGTTCTTCTAAAACTGTGTCCTGGAAATAGATAGCTACAACCTAGTCTTCACCAAGTGAAATAAGGTATCGGAAGGGTGTGCCAGATATCTTGTCTTTGCCCACTCCAAAGCCACTCTCCACTCTTGTCTGACTTGCTCTTGGCCAGAGGAGGCTGACTCATACAGACCACATTATTGCAAGTCCTCTGGATTCTGGTTGGCATTGGCCAGTGGGGAGCGCTGGCAGTAGATCTGAAGGGGTATGGATCTGTGGGGGTGCCCTGGGGCTGGTTGCATTCCTATAGGGAAGGTCCTAACTCCTTTCAAGTCTGTATGACTTTCTCCTTGTGGGATCCAGGAACTGCTCACTCCTCTTGCTGTTGATGTAGGTGATTTACAGCCTTACTAAATCAGTTTGACCCAACCTAAAGCCAAATCAAACCCACTGCCATCGAGTTGATTCCAATTCATAGAGACCCTTTAGGACAGAGTAGTGTTTCCAAAGCTGTAAATCTTTCTGAAAGCAGACTGCCACATCTTTCTCCCCCAGAGTGGCTGGTGGGTTCAAACCACCAAACTTTTGGTTAGCAGCAGAGCAGTTTATCTCAAGTATCACAAAGGAAAGATCAATGGCACTAGTAAAGAAAAGGAAACGGCGATAGTTCTAATACCCGTTGCCATCAAGTTCCATTCCGACTCATAGTGACCCTATAGGACAGAGTAGAACTGCCCCATAAGATTTCCAAGGAGTGGCTCTTGGATTCGAACTGCTGACATTTTGGTTAGCAGCCAAACACTTAAACACTGCGCCACCAGGGCTCCATAGTTTTAATAGTGGGGTTCAAATAGTGGAGCAAAGATCAGTTTTCGACTCATGGACGGTAAGAATTTCTATTAGTTATATTGTTGCAAATGAAAGAAGCCTATGTGGAATTGTCATAAGCAAAAATGAGTTAGCTCAAGGAGTAGATGATCAGATCAGGACAGATTAGGAGCTCAAACACAGTCATCTGGATATTTTCATCTTTTCATTCATTCTTATTCCCCTGCCCCATCTCTCCCATTCACTGCTTCTTAGCTCTACTTTTCTTTTTGTTCATATCATTTTCAGCAGGGTCTATGAGGCTCCCGGCAGGTATGAATTTACATCTAAACTTAAGATATTTTTATATCTGTTGTTGTTAGGTGCAGCTCAGTCAGTTAGGTCTCATAGTGACCCTGCATACAAGAGAATGAAAAACTGCCTTGCTCTACGCCATCCTCACAATCTTTGTTATGCTTGAACTCCTTGTTGTAGCCACTGTGTCAACCTATCTCATAGAGTGTCTTCCTCTTTTTCACTGACCCTCCAGTTTACCAAGCATGATATCCTTCTCCAGGGACTAATCCCTCCTGATAACATATCCAAAGTGTGTGAGACATAGTCTCTGTCATCCTTTCTTTTAAGGAGCATTCTGGCTGTACTTCTTCCGAGACAGATTTGTTTGTTCTTTTGGCAGTCCATGGCATATTCAATATTCTTCGCCAACACCATAAATCAAAAGAATTAATTCTTCAGTCTTCCTTACTCAATGTCCAGCTTTCGCATGCATATGAGGCGACTGAAAACACCATGGCTTAGGTCAGGTGCACATTAGTCTTCAAGGTGACATCTTTGCTTTTTAACACTTTAAAGAGGTCTTTTGCAGCCCATTTACCCAATGCAATGTGTCGCTTGATTTCTTGTCTGCTGCTTCCATGGTGTTGATTGTGGATCCAAGTAGAATGAAATCCTTGACAATTTCAATCTTTTCTCCGTTTACCATGATGTTACTTATTGGTCCAGTTGTGAGGATGTTTGTTTTCTTTATGTTGAGGTGTAATCCATGCTAAAGGCTGTAGTCTTTGATTTTTATCAGTAAGTGCTTCAAGTCCTCTTCACCTTCAGCATTCAAAGTTGTGTCATCTGCATAACGCAGGTTGTTAATGAGTCTTCCTCCAATCCTGATGCCCTGTTCTTCTTCATATAGTCTAGCTTCTCCAATTATTTGCTCAGCATACAGATTGAATAAGTATGGTGAAAGGATACACCCTGATACACACCTCTTCTGATTTTAAACCATGCAGTATCTCCTTGTTCTGTTCGAATGACTGCCTCTTGATCAGGTTCCTCATGAGCATAATTAAGTGTTCTGGAATTCCCGTTCTTCGTACTGTTATCCATAATTTGTTCTGATACACACAGTTGAATGCCTTTGCATAGTTAATAAAACACGGGTAAATATTTTTCTGGTATTCTCTGCTTTCTGCCAAGGTCCATCTAACATGAGCAATGATATCCCTTGTTCCACATGCTCTTCTGAATCCTGCTTGAATTTCTGCCAGTTCCCTGTTGATGCACTGTTGCAACCACTTTTGAATGATCTTCTGCAAAATTTTACTTGTGTGTGATATTGTTCGATAATTTCTGCGTTTGGTTTTATCACCTTTCTTTGGAATAGGCATAAATATGGATCTCTTCCAATCAGTTGGCCAGGTAGCTGTCTTCCAAATTTCTTGGCATAGACAAGTGAGCACTTCCAGTGTTTCATCCATTTGTTGAAACATCTCAATTGATATTCTATTAATTCCTGGAGCCTTATTTTTTGCCAATGCCTTCAGTGTAGCTTGGACTTCTGCCTTCAGTACCATTGGTTGGGTGACCCTGCTGGTGTTTGCATACCAGTGGCATAACTTCAACCTCCTGAAATGGCTGAACATTGACCAATTCTTTTTGTTACAGT
Organism: Dugong dugon; assembly: GCA_030035585.1. Lineage (NCBI taxonomy): Eukaryota > Metazoa > Chordata > Mammalia > Sirenia > Dugongidae > Dugong > Dugong dugon. The sequence continues at coordinate 111,355,261 of CM057468.1, read as the reverse complement.
GACTCTGTGTATCCCTTCCATCTTCTTTTGATGCTTCCTTGCATCCTTCAGTATTTTGGCCAGAGAATCTTTCACTATTGCATCGGGAGCCTTGAATTTTTCTTCAGTTCTTTCAGCTTGAGAAATGCTAAGCGTGTTCTTCCCTTTTGGTTTGCTAACTCCAGGTGTTTGCACATGTCATTATAATACTTCAGTTTGTCTTCTCAAGCCACCCTTTGACATCTTCTGTTCAGCTCTTTTACTTCATCATTTCTTCTTTTCCCTTTAGCTACTTGATGTTCAAGAGCAAGTTTCAGAGTCTTTTCTGACATCTGTTTTGGTCTTTTCTTTCTTTCCTGTCTTTTTAATGACCTCTTGCTTTCTTCATGTGTGATGTCCTTGATGTCATTCCACAAATCATCTGGTCTTCAGTCATTAGTGTTTAATGTGTCAAATCTATTCTTGAGATGGTCTCTAAATTCAGGTGGGATATACTCAAGGTTGTACTTTGGCTCTTGTGGACTTGTTCTAATTTTCTTTAGTTTCAACTTGAACTTGCATATCAGCAATTGATGGTCTGTTCTGCAGTCAGCCCCTGGCCATAATCTGACTGATGATTATGAACTTTTCCATCTTCTCTTTCCACAAATGTAGTCGATTTGATTTCTGTGTATTCCATCAGGTGAGGTCCACGTATAGTTACCATTTACATTGTTGAAAAAAGGCATTTGCAAAGAAGAAGTTGTTGGTCTTGCAAAATTCTATCATGCAATCTCTGGCATCATTTCTATCACCAGGGCCATATTTTCCAACTACAGATCCTACTTTGTTTCCAACTTTCACATTCCAATCACCAGTAATTATCAATGCATCCTGATTGACTGTCTGAACAATTTTGGACTGCAGACGTTGGTGAAAATCTTCAGTTTCTTCATCTCTGGCCTTAGTGGTTGGTGAGTAAAGTTGAATAATAGCCATATTATCTGGTCTTCCTTGTAGGTGTATGGATATTATCCTATCACTGACAGTGTTGTACTTCAAGAGAGATCTTGGAATTTTTTTTTTGGACGATGAATGCAACACCACTCCTCTTCAATTTGTCTTTCTGGCATAGTAGACCATATGATTGTCTAATTCGAAATGGTCAATACCAGTACATTTCAGCTCACTAATGTCTAGGGTATCGATGTTTATGCATTCCATTTCATTTTTGACAATCTCCAATTTTCCTAGATTCATACTTCTTACATTCCATGTTCCTATTATTAATGGATGTTTCCAGTTGTTTCCTCTCATTTTGAGTCATGCCACATCAGCAAAGAAAGGTCCTGAATGCTTGACTCCATCCATGTCATTAAGGTCAACTCTGCTTTGAGAAGGCAGCTCTTCTCCAGTCATCTTTTGAGTAACTTTAAACCTGAGAGGCTTATCTTCCAAGACTGTATCAGCCAATATTCTGCTGCTATTCATAAGGTTTTCACTGGCTAATTTTTTTCAGAAGTAAATGGCCATGTCCTTCTTCCAAGTCTCTCTTAGTCTGGAAGCTCAGCTCAAACCTGTCCGCCATGGGTGACCCTGCTGGTGTTTGCATACCAGTGGCATAGCTTCTAGCATCACAGCAACATGCAACCCCCACAGTATGAGAAGCGGACAGACATGTGGGGGATTTTTATATCTAGCAAGACCAATATAAACGGAACGTCTGCTTTTCAACAATTAGAACAAAAGTCTCTGTATTCACTTTGAGTGCATCAAGCAGTGTGGCTGGGGCAATGAACTTTGTTAATTGCCTGGGATTAGAGCAAGTTATTGCCAATGATCATATGAATGAGGGGGGAAGATAAGATTTCCAATCAGAGTTCTGGCAAAATGGCGCTCTAGGTAGAAGCACCACACCGTCCCTTCACAGCAAAGATCCGGAAAACTAAGCTGAACAGAGAATACCACAATCCTGAAACCCTAAAACAACAAATGGAGAGATAAAGAACTCAGCCAAGCACCAAATGGAGTGAGAAAACTGACAGAGAATGGAGAGCAAGGAGAGATTCATGCAGAGGTCCCCTGCCAGTTAATGCAGCGTGGATCCGCCATCTTGGACTCCTATCGGAGACCAACAAACAGGGGATACAAGAAAGCAGCCTCACGGAGCCTCCAGCAGGAGACAAAACAACCGGTATTTGGTGATATATGCTTTCCCACCCCCCACCCTTCTTCATCCCGATTTGGCCTCCTCTGCTTCCCGTGGCCACAGTCTCTTGACTGGGAAACAGTGGCTGCTTGGATTCTATACACCCGAATGGGTGGATCTCTGAGTGCCATTTGTTGGCTGCTGCTGTTGCTTTTTTTCTGCTTCTTTTGATTTCTTCTTTACCTCTCCTCACCTCCCCCTCCTTTCACTTGAGTACCTCTATCTGTGCACCATCTTTGCTTCTTCCTGAGGGTCTGCAGAGCTCCGGTAATTAGTGATATACGCTTTCCTACTCTCTACCCTTCTTCACCAACACTTGGCCCCCTCTGCTTCCTGCGGACACAGTCTCTTGTCCAGAAACACCAGCCCGCACTAGCTGGCTCTCTGAGTGCCATTTGTTGGCTGCTAGTGTTGCTTTTTTTTTTTTCTGTATCTTTTGACTTCTTACTTGCCTCTCGCCACCTCCCCCTCCCTTCGCTCAAGTACCTGGCTCCATGCGCCATCTTCGCTTCTTCCTGAGGGGCTGCGGAGCTCTGTTCAGTGTGGAGCTGCTTCCTGGTATGGGCTGCTGGGCTGGTGGGATTCCGGGGCTTTTGTTCGTTTGTTTGTTTTCTTCTCCTTTTCTTGAGTTGGGAGCCCTTTCTGGGCAGGCTGAGCTGCGTGGCAGGGAGACTCCCCTTCGGCTTCCACAGACGTGCAGAGGGATCCCTAAGCACATTTCTTTTTAAGTCTGTTTTTTTTTTCCCCTGTTTCTTTGGGGGCCTTTCATGTTTTTGTTTTTTTTTTTATTTGTTTTTTCTTTTTCGAGTGTGGAGCTGCTTCCCGGTCTGGGCTACCGTGCTGGTGGGATCCTGGGGCATTTGCTGTTTGTTTGTTTTGAATTGTTTGTTTGTTTTCTTTTCCTTTCTTGAGTTGGGAGCCCTTTCTGGCCAGGTGGAGCTGAGTGGCAAGGAGACTCCCCTTCAGCTTCCACAGGCATGCAGAGGGATCCCTGAGGCCATTTCTTTTTACGTTGGTTTTGGGGGGGCCTTTCTTGTTCTATTTTTTTAATTTGTTTTCTTTTCTTTTCCCTCTTTTTCTCTTTTTGTCTTTCTTCATTGCTCAGGTTCTTGTCTCTTTATATCTTCCTTCTCCTTCTGTTCCCTGAATACCTGTCATTGTATACCTCTATGCCTTCTAGCCAGGCTGTACTGCAACACCTGAGAGCAACTTCCCCAGACCTCATAGCTGCACCGGTGGGATCCCTGGGAACTTTGCATTTGTTTAACCTTTCTGATTTTTATTTATTCATTCTTTTCTTTTCTTCCTCTTCCCCTTTCTGTTTTTCTCCATTTCATAGTCTCTCATCTCTCCACTTCAATGGCAATCTTCTCTAGCATTCTTTTTTGTTTGTTTGTATGTTTTTGGCCCCTGTTCCTCTCTCCTCTCTCCCATATCCATCTTAGATCCACACATAACAATCTCCCCACTGCATCTTGCCTACCTGCACTGTGCGCTTGACATCACACCACCAAGCAGCACAGGCATGGCCTACTGGAACCTGCCCCGCACTGATTACAGACCCACTCTGGTGGCTGTAGTAAGTGCCACAAACAACCCGTCCCAGTAACTCCTCTTCAGGTAGACCTGCCCTGCTGAACCATATCAGAGTGACTGACCCTGCCAGTTGAAGAAGGAGGTGAAAAGTATTGTGCCCACAGATGAGCAAACAACAAAGAACACACAGTCTGCCTGCTCAGACATAGTCAACTTTTTTTTTAAAAAGGGATGAAACAAACAAATCTACAATCAATAAACGAGAAAAATAACTACTGAATGCCCCGTAGATGGCAGACACTAACAAACCATTTACAAAAACAGGAAAGAATGGTTCCAGTAGGCATCCAAAATAAAACACCCATGACTCTACTCTGGAAGACAATGCACTAGAACTACCTGATAGGGAATTCCAATCTCTAATACTCAGAATTCTCCAAGAAATGAGGCAAAAAGCTAACAAACCTGAGGAAAAAATAGACAAATTCATGGAAAATACAGACAAAAAATTGGAAGAATTCAGGAAAATAATGAAGGAACACAATGCCAAAATAAATTCACAACTAGAAATTATACAAAGACCACAATTAGAAATCCAAAAGATAAACAACAAGATTTCAGAAAGGGACGATGAAATAGAAGGGCTGAGAAGCAGATTTAAAACAGTGGAAGACAAGATCAGTGGAATTGAAGACAAACACTTGGATACAACCCTGTTTGAGGAAAACTCAGAAAAAAGAACAAAGAAAAATTAAGAGACCCTGAGAGTTATGTGGGACACAATAAAAAGCAAAAATTTTCGAGTGATTGGAATTCCAGAACAGGGGGAGAAAACAGAGAACACAGAGAGGATCATTGAGGAACTGCTGACAGAAAACTTCCCCAATATCATGAAAGATGAAAAACTGGCCATCCAAGAAGCTCAGCGAGCCCTATATAGGAGAGATCCCAAAAGAAAATCATCAAGGCATATCATATTCGCACTCGCCAAAACCTAAGACAAACAACGAATCCTGAGAGCAGCTCCTGAAAAACAAGAAGTCACATACAGAGGAGAAAGAATAAGACTAAGCTCAGATTATTTATCAGAAACCATGCAGGCAAGAAGGCAATGGGATGACATATATAAAATCTTGAAAGAAAAAAATTGCCAGCCAAGAATAATATATCCTGCAAAACTCTTGTTCAAATTTGATGGTGAAATTAGGTCATTTCCAGATAAACAGAAACTAAGTGAATATGTAAAAGTCAAACCAAACTTACAAGAATTATTAAAGGGAGTTCTTAGATCTGAGGACATACAGCTTCAGCTTACAGGCACAACCTAGGATGCAGGATCTTACCAGCCAGATACCCATCTAGGAAATGAACTATTGAGGGCTATCCAAAACCAGAAGAAATACAACAGGAATCAGAGCAGTTAATCAGTAAATTACAACAACATCAAAACAATAAAACAGGGAATAAACGGCATAGGTATAGACTCTTCTAATGCAGAGGAAGGTAAGGCGATACCAAGTAATGGTAGACTGCTTCAAACTTAGAAAGATAAGGGTTAAATTTATGGTAACCACAAAGAAAGTTAACAAACATACTCATAAAAAAAGAGGAAAAACATCAAGTCTCAGCAAAAACAAAACCTACAAAAAAAAAAGAAATGAAAAAAAAATCCACAAACAAAAGTAACTCAGCAGAAGAGAGTAAGAAGAACAAAGAAAACTTCAGTACCACAAAAAAAGCACTACAAAATGACAGCAACAAACTCACATCTATCAATAATGAAACTGAATGTAAATGGACTCAATGCACACATAAACAGATGGCGAGTGACAGAATGGATAAGAAAACAGGATCCATCAATATGCTGTCTACAGGAGACACACCTTAGAAACAAAGATGTGAATTTATTAAACATCAAAGGTTGGAAAAAAATATATCAAGCTAACAACTACCAAAAAAGAGCAGGAGTAGCAATCCTAATCTCAGATAAAATAGATTTTAAAACGAAATCTACCATAAAAGACAAAGAAGGACACTATCTAGAGATTAAGGGGACGATCCATCATGAAGACATAACCATAATAAACATCTACGCACCTAATGACAGGGCTCCAAAATACATAAAAAAAACTCTAACAGAACTGAAAAGAGAAATTGACAGTTCCACAATAATAGTAGGAGACTTCAACACACCACTCTCAGTAAAGGACAGAACATCTAAGAAACTCAGCAAAGATACAGAAGACCTAAAGGGCACAATCATCGAACTGGACCTCATAGACATATATAGAACACTCCATCCAACCACTGCAAAGTACACATTCTTTTCCAATGCACAGGGAACGTTCTCCATAATAGACCACATCTTAGGCCACAGAGCAATCCTCAACAAGATCCCAAATGTTGAGATAATTCAAAGTATCTTCTCTGACCACAATGCCATCAAGGTAGAAATTAACAATAGAAAGAGCAAGGAAAAAAATCAACTACATGGAAACTGAATAATTCCCTGCTTACACATCAGTGGGTAATAGAAGAAATCAGAGATGGAATCAAAAAATTCCTAGAATCAAATGAGAATGAAAACACATCATACCAAAACGTTTGGGACACAGCAAAGGCAGTCCTCAGAGGACAATTTACAGCAATAGATGCACAGATCAAAAAAGAAGAAAGGGATATAATCAAAACATTAACTACAGAACTCAAACAAATAGAAAGAGAACAGCAAAAAAAGCCCACAACCAGCGGAAGAAAGGAACTAGTAAAGATCAGAGCAGAAATCAATGAAATAGAGAACAGGAAAACAATCGAAAGAATCAACAAAACCAAAAGTTGGTTCTTTGAAAGAATCAACCAAATCGACAAACCACTGGCCAGACTGACAAAAGAAAAACAGGAGAGGACACAAATAACCCAAATAAGAAATGAAATGGGGGACATTACAACAGACCCAACTGAAATAAAAGGAATTATAACAGAATATTACAAAAAACTATACTCCAACAAATTTGAAAACCTAGAGGAAATAGATAAATTTCTAGAAACACAAGGCCTACCCAAACTACAACAAAGTGATGTTGAAAATCTGAACAGACCAATAACAAGAGAAGAGATTGAAAAGGTAATAAAAAAAAACTCCCAACCAAAAAAAGCTGTGGCCCAGATGGCTTCACTGGAGAATTCTACAATACATTTACAGAAAAGCTAGTACCAGTACTACTCAAGCTATTTCAGAGCATAGAAGAGGAAGCAACACTTCCAAATTCATTCTATGAAGCCAGCATAACGCTGATACCAAAACCAGGCAAAGACATCACTAAAAAAGGAAATTACAGACCAATATCTCTCATGAATATAGATGCAAAAATTCTCAACAAAATTCTAGCCAATAGAATTCAGCATCATATCAAAAAAATAATATACCACGACTAAGTAGGATTCATACCAGGTATGCAAGGATGGTTCAACATCAGAAAATCAATTAACGTAATCCACCACATAAATAAAAGGAAAGAAAAGAATCACATGAGCATCTCAATTGACACAGAAAAGGCATTTGACAAAGTCCAACACCCATTCCTCTCCAAATACTCTCCGTAAAATAGGTATAGAAGGGAAATTTCTCCACATAATAAAGGGCATCTATGCAAAACCAACGGCCAACATCATTCTTAATGGAGAGAGGCTGAAAACATTTCCCTTGAAAACAGGAACGAGACAAGGATGCCCTTTATCACCACTCCTATTTAACATTGTACTGGAAGTTCTAGCTAGAGCAATAAGGCAAGAGAAAGAAATAAAGGGCATCCAAACTGGTAATGAAAAAGTTAAACTGTCCCTGTTTGCAGATGACATGATACTATACACATATAACCCTAAAGACTCCACGAGAAATCTACTGGAACTAATAGAAAGATTCAGCCTAGTAGCAGGATACAAGCTAAACATTCGAAAATCAGTTGGATTCCTATACACCAGTAAGGAGAACGATGAAAAGGAAATCAGTAAAACAATATCATTTTTAATAGCCCCTAAAAAGATAAAATACTTAGGAATAAATCTGACCAGGGATGTAAAAGACCTATACAAAGAAAACTACAAAACACTACTGCAAGAAGCCCAAAGGGATCTACATAAATGGAAAAACATACCATGCTCATGATAGGCAGACTCAACATTGTAAAAATGACAATTCTACCCAAAGCAATTTACAAATACAATGCAATCCCGATCCCAATACCAACAACATTCTCCAAAGAGATTGAAAAACTAATCATTAACTTTATACGGAAAGGGAAGACACCCCGAATAAGTAAAGCACTACTGAAGAAGAAGAATAAAGTTGGAGGACTCACACTACCTGACTTCAGAACCTACTATACAGCTACAGTAGTCAAAACAGCCTGGTACTTGTACAACGACAGATACATTGACCAATGGAACAGTATTGAGAACCCAGATGTAAATCCATCCACCTATGGTCACCTGATCTTCACCAAGGGCCCAGAGTCCATCAAATGGGGAAAAGACAGTCTTTTTAACAAATGGTGGTGGCAAAACTGGATGTCCATCTGCAAAAAAATGAAACAGGACCCATACCTCACACCGTATACAAAAACTACTTCAAAATGGATCAAAGGCCTGAATATAAAGCCTAAAACTATAAAGTTCATAGAAGAAAAATAGGACCAACACTTCAGGCCTTAAATACATGGCATTAACAGGATACAAACCATAACCATCAATGCACAAAACCCAACAGATAAGCTAGAGAACTGGGATCTTCTAAAAATCAAACACCTATGCTCTTCAAAAGACTTCACCAAAAGAGTGAAAAGAGAACTTACAGACTGGGAAAAAATTTTTGGACGGTACAAGTCAGACAAAGGTCTAATCTCCATAATCTACAAGATAATCCAACACCTCTATAACAAAAAGACAAATAATCCTATTAAAAAATGGGCAAAGGAAATGAATAGACACTTCACCAAAGAAGACATTCAAATGGCCAACAGACACATGAGGAAATGTTCCCATTCACTAGCCATTAGAGAAATGTAAATTAAAACCACAATGAGATACTATCTCACCCCGGCATTACTGGCACAAATCAAAAACACTGGAAATAACAGATGTTGGAGGGGCTGTGGGGAGATTGGAACACTTATGCACTGATGGTGGGAATGCAAAATGATATAACCATTTTGGAAAATGATATGGTGCTTCCTCAGAAAGCTATAAATAGACATAGCATTCAATCCAGCAATCCCACTCCTAGGAATATATCCTAGAGAAATAAGAGTCGTCACTCGAATAGACATATGCACACGTATGTTCACAGCAGCATTGTTCACAGTAGCAAAACGATGGAAACAACCTAGATGCCCATCAACAGATGAATGGATAAACAAACAATGGTACATACACACAATGGAGTACTATGCAACGAGAAAGAACAGCAGTGAATCTGTGAACCACCTCATAACATGGATGAAACTGGAGGACATTATGCTGAGTGAAATAAGTCAATCATAAAAGGACAAATATTGTATGATACCTCTATTGTAAAAACCCATGAAAAAGTTCACACACAAAATGTAACAATATTTGTCGGTTACCAAGGATGGGAGGGGTGGGGGGTTAAATATTAAATAGACAATAGATAAGTGGTATCTTGGGTGAAGTGTGAGACAGCACACAATACAGGAGAAACTAGCACAACTTGTACAAGGAAAGGTCATGGAAGCCCCATAGACACATCCAAACTCCCTGAGGGACTGGATTGCTGGATGGAGGGCTCTGGGGACCATGGTCTCAGGGATCATCTAGCTCAATTGGCATCACACATCTTATAAAGACAATGCTCTACATTCTACCTTGGTGAGTAGTGTCTGGGGTCTTAAAAGCCTGTGAGCGGCCATCTAAGATACTCCACTGGTCTCATCCCTTTGGGAGCAAGGGAGAATGAAGAGAACAGGATACAAGGAGAAGATTAGTCCGAAGGACTAATTGTCCACAGCTACCAAGGCCTCCACTGGACTGAGTCCAGTACAGCTAGATGGTGCCTGGCTACCACCACTGATGCTCTGACTGGGATCACAACAGAGGGTTCTAGACAGAGCTGGAGAAGGTTGTAGAGCATAATTCTTACCCACAAAAAAAGACCAGATTTACTGGCCTAAAGAAGACTGGATAAGCCCTGAGAGTGTGGCCCCAGACACCCTTTTAGCTCAGTGGTGAAGTTACCTCCAAGGTTCACTGTTCAGCCTGGGAGTGGACAGCCCCATAAAACCAAATGAGACTAACGAGGTACAGGAGTCCAGTGACAAGGGCCAGAAAGCAGAAGGGACAAGGAAGCTGGTGATAGGGAACCCAAGGTTGAGTAAGGATATTGTTGATGTGTTGTGAGATTGTTAACCATTGTCCTAGCGCAACATTTGTAGTAACTGTTAAATGAGAAACTATTTTGTTCTGTAAGCCTTCATCTTAAGTGAGAATAACAGCACAACTGGAAGAGCGTAGTCAATGTCACTGAACTCTGCATGTAGAAATTTTTGAAATGGTGTATCTTTGGCTATGTGTATTTTTACCAAAAAAAGAAAAAAAGGTTGAGAAGTTAGAGGGTTGATATGTTGTGGGGTTGTTAACCAATGTCATAAAACAACATGTGTACTTCTGTTTTATGAGAAACTATTTGTTCTGTAAGCCTTCACCTGAAGTACAATAAATAATAAATTAATTAAAAAAAAGATTTCCAATCAAAACAACAATTATTCAGCCTACTAATATTTACTGAGTGCCTACTGTGTATAGTCACTGTCCTAAGCAATAGGGATAAAGCCTTTAAAGAAGTCTTTGCCATAATGAAGCTTACCTTCTGATCAGGAATACAAACAATAAAAATAAATAAACTATCACTATATAGTCACCTCGTGATAAGTGCTTTAACAAAATACAAGAAAGGTGTGGTGAAAGAAATACATAAGTACAAAAAAGGACTCTATGATAAGGCACTTACAGCAGAGACCTGGAGGAAGAGTGAGTGAGTTAAGTGGCTATCTGGGATATCTCAGGTGTCGCATCTTTAGGATGTTTCAAGAGCAGAAAGAGGGTTAGTGCTGTTTAGCAGAAAGAATGAGGAGGCAATTTTGAATGTAAGGGTGAAAGAGTAAGAGACCAGATAATTTTTTTTTCTGAGTATAATGGGAAATTACTCTAAGATTTTACATGCGTGTATGTCGGAGGAGGGGTATATCATTTGATTATACTTTAAAAGAATCACAGTTGCTCCTACGAGGATAATTAGACGTAAGAAAGTAAGAATGTAAATTGGAAAAACATTTTAGTTTGCTATTGGTTTGGTCCCAGTGAAAGATAATTGGTTTGATGGAGGTGGTGAGAAGTGCCTAGGCCCAGCGTGGGCTGTGTTCGGATGGCAGAGATAACAGCACTTGCTTATAGATTGGTATTGAATATTAGAAGAATTAAGGATGTCTTCAAGGTGGTTAGCCTGAGTATTGCATTAGAGTGGTGCCATTGACTGAGATGGGGGTATGAAGGAAGGGCAATCTGTGGAATTCACAAAATCTGGCTTTCTCTTTTAGACCTGTTGCAATTTGAGAGTTAGAGACATATTCCAGATATCCAAGTGAGTTATCTAATACGCAGTTAAAAATGCTTGTCTATAATTCATGGGAAATATAAATGTGTGTGTAAACGTCTAGAGGGAGCCCTGGTGGTGCAGTGGTTAAATCACTCGGCTGCTAACTGAAAGGTTGGCGGTTCAAACTCACCAGCCACTCTGAGGGAGAAAGATGTGGCAGTCTACTTCCATAACGGTTTACAGTCTTGGAAACCCTATGGGACAGTTCTACTCTGTGCTGCAGGGTTGCTATAAGCTCCAATTGACGACAGCAGTGGGTTTGGTTTTTTGGTTTGGAAATGTCTGAAGCTGAAGATACGAATTTGGAAATCATCAGCATACAACTAGGGAGTGATTCTCCGATGGAATACCAAGGTGTTATTAGATGGTTGATGGACAAGAAGTTAAGTACATATCTCACAGAGGCGATACTTGTTTTTTCCATATTCTCCCATCTAGCATTAGTTTTTAAATAAGTGTTTGAAGATTATTAGTGATGTTAGGTGGCTTATGTCTATGAATTTCCTGCTGCTTTCCCGGGAGAAGGCTGATTTTTACTGCTAATAACAGAAAACTCAAAACTACTTAAACAATAAAGAAATTTGCTATTTCATTTAACTGGAAATTCAGATACATGTTCAGTTTCAGGTTTAGTTCATTCAAGGGTTTAACCACTACCATCAAAGCTGCAGGGTTTTTGTTTGATTGGTTGGGTGATTGGTTTTTTGTTTCTGTTTTGTTTGATTTTAACCATAGGACTAGCGTTATCTTAAGTCTTGTTCCCTTTTGATCATGGGCTGGCTTCCAGGAATAACAGGTCTACAGGTTTCCTCATTTGGTACCAGGAAGAGGGGAGGTTGATTTCCCATGCTATTTACCAAAAAGAGAAAAATATCTCTCACATTTCTCCTTAGCCAGCAAATATCTTTCCATATCTCCTTAGCCTGTATTGGTAACATGCTCATTCCTCAATCTGAAACTGTGGCACAGAAGATAGAACTTTTTTCATGGGGCAATAAATGGTTTGATATAAACGATATCTAGCAGGAATAAAAAGAAAAGAGGCATTTCTCCTTTACAGAAAAAAATGAGAAGCTATTTCTCAGGATTAATATTACTAGTATTTGGAGGTCTCCTAAGAGTTGAAATTGACTTGATAGCTACAGGCTTTTTTTTTTTTTTTTTTTTTTAAATAGAATTAGAGATTTCTTGGAATAGATAGAAAACCCCTGATGGTCAGAGAGCAATGACAAGACAAAAGGAATACATTTCCTTTTTTCCCTTTCGTTTCAGTAAGACTTACAAGACTCCATTAAACAGATATGCGTTTAGACTTTGGACCCATCTATACTACCTTAATGTGAAAATAAGTAGGAATGGCATAATATTTGTCTTTCTCTATCTGTTCTATTCATAGGACTGTGCTAGACTCTGACACCAAGCTCAGGGTTGAATATACCCTAATTAAGCTGAAGCTTTTGTTTTTTTTTTGAAGTGAATATATAATAATCATTTTTATTCTACTCTAATCATACTAAAGATATCCTGGAATAATCTTTTTTTTTTTTTTTTACTATTGAGAACTAGATATAACTAGGGAAAACAAATACTATTATATTCTCTAATTAATACAGTAGCTGTAACCCTATCATCTTAACCATACATAGTCTTTGATGTGCAAGTTGTGGGAGGAAAGATAAACTAACATTGAGACATAGAAAGTCTCCTTGCTATTGCACACAAGCATAAAATACATGAAATACCCTCAACTGTCATTGAGGGGATTCTATAATATTGACTCTCCCATTAACTATAAAAATGTACGAACATAATGAACAGATGCAGATTCTATTAAACTAATAGAAGAAAGTTCTGACAAAGTTACAAATGCCTTTCTGGGCTAAAAATGCATTTTGAAACCTAAGCAAATGATTCTAAATTATTCCAAATAACCATAATAAACTTAAAAATGTACAACCTCTTAATCATTTTTCCATTATTCAAAATTATACATTACAAAGCTTCTAGAAGTGTGCATACTTTTCATCATTCAAATAAAGAGGGAGAAGAGAGATAAAAGAGTCAAGTTTACAAATTGCCACCTTTTAGAGGGAGCCCCAAAAGGTCGGCAGTTCAAATCTACCAGGAGTTCCTTGGAAACCTTATGGGGCAGTTCTACTCTATCCTATAGGGTTGCTGTGAGTCAGAGCCAACTCGATGGCACACAACAACAACAACCTTTTAGAGCTGGAATATTATTTTTTCAAAGCAAACAAACCATCACAATATTTTTCAGTCCAAGACTACATAGAAAAGAGGCTTTATATGAGGGTGTTATTGCAGGGTTGTCCAGGACATATTCTCATGATATCAAATGTAGGACATGTAGATGAGAGGGCCTCTAACTGAACTCCAGACATAAACTCCTGCTTCCACAGTGCTACAAAGTTGAAAGATTCCCTTTGACTGATCTACCCTTCGTATCTGTTCATTTCCAGCAGATCTTTTCCATATATTTTTCTTCATCTTTGTTCTTCTTTGTGTACTGCCTCAATTATACCTGTATCAACCTGAAAACAAACCATGTCCCTTACTGGTTTTCTCAAAAATTCCACTCATTTTCAAGCATTTCACAAACTCAATAACTATATGTTACTGTTGTTGTTGCTGAGTGCCAGCAAGTTGATTCTGACTGATAGTGACCCCATGTGTTACAGAGTAGAACTGCCTCATAGGGTTGTCTTGGCTATAATCTTTATGGAAGCAGATCTCCTGGTCTTTCTCCAGTCAAGCCACTGGTTGGGTTCAAACCACCAACCTTTCAGTTAGCAGCCAAGAATTTAATCATTGCGCCATGAGGATAAATAGTAGAATGCAAATAGGAACGGCTCAATGACCCAGCAATTGATGCAAAGAAAATGGATTTGAAGTGTTGGACTGCCAGTCAATTCAACTCAAAATTTCAACATAAAAAGTAAATGGCAAAGAACAATTTGAAAATGTTAATGAGAGGCAACAAAATAATCAGAAATTTGCAAATTAATTTTTTTGTATTTAATTGATTATTTGTAATAACTATGCACCAAATCCTTATATTTAATAGTAAAAATAGCCATTTCGCTTTTGGTGCTTATTGTTTATTAGTTAAAAAAATGCATTCTAACTTTCCTTAAACTTTAACATTTTTACATTGTAGGTTTTATATCAAAACTTTCTTCACTGTACTTTTAAAAACTGTAACTTGTAGTAGTTATTACAGTAATTGTTAGCCTTCCAGTAGTTTTTTTATTCTCCTTCAATAGGCATAGAGAAAAAGTAATGGAAGATTTTGGCATAAGACAACAGTGCCTTACCCAGTTGATTCAGTCTCTCTTTCTTTCACTTTCTTATTATCTTAAATTGTACTGTGTATTCACGTTCAATTTTCTTCATCTGTAGGACAAACTAATTGCTGATGGGAAGGCAGTATAGCCTCTGAAACTAGATGAGCCCCTTGCTCTGCAACTAATTGGGAGGCTGTGAAGAAGAAGCAAGATAGGAATTTACTCAGTGTGTAAGAAGTGTTTGTGGTCCTAAAGAAACTGAGACCAACCACCACAATTTTTAAAAAGCACAGTTATGTACACGTCTGCTAGATATCCTCATCACCAACTGTAGAAGGTGGACATTTATAGGCTAAACAAAGGAAGAGGGGAGCATTTAAACAATCCAGTAATAGAGGTTAAGAGGAAAACTAGGAATGTGCGGTAGCAAAATGAAAATGCTTTCAAAAAGGGAAGTAAGAAAGACTGGAAAGTGGTCTATGGCTTAGCACAAAGAGGTCTTCGGTGATCTCGCAAGGGAAGTTTTAGTGTAATGGGGTGCGGGTAAGGGGAACGGAGAGCTGGAAGCCAGAGGGGAGGAAAGAGAACATTTTTCCTAAACACTTTTCATTCATCAAATATTTAGGGCCTACAATGAGCCAAAAGAGTCCCGGCGGTGCAGTGGTTAGGCACTGCACAGGCCCTGTGGATATAATAGTAATCTATTCTCTCTGCGCTCAAATTTAGGCTAGTGGAAGAATGTGTTTAAAGAGCTACGGGAAGGAACCTGTAGGGAGAGAAAGTCTAAAACACCTTGAGGGAAGATAAATAATTGACAGATGATATGAGATGAAAGTGGACAGGACCCAAAGCCTACCTGTGAAGGGCTTCACTTCAGGAGAAAACTTTATTTCTGAGCTGGGTGAGGAACATGGCAGGGATGACGAAAGGATCTAAGCTTTACTTAGCATTGTTTTCCTCAAAGGGACACCTCAGTCTCTTGTCACTTTTGGCTTGTGCGTGGTTTAGCTGAATACTGGGGGTGGGGAGGGGAAAGGGAAGATGGGCTTACGCTGAATGCTTCCTACTGAAAAAAAGTTACTTTAAAAAATTAGCTGTACCCCCCCTGTAAATGTCTACCTATAGCAGATTTTAGTTCAAATTACCCTTGGAAATATTCTTGTTATTCTTTATTTCATTATGGTTTGACATTGAGGTGTTTCACACAAATGATAGGAGGCATAAATCAGAAATTAGCAGAAGGTTCTCAATTAACAATGTTAATAATTATACCATAAAATCATAGACCTATAAACCCATGAAAAGGTTAATCAAATCCGTCTGAAAACAGCATTTCTCGGGGGTGGAATTATGCCAAGGCCCTAAAATGTTATAAAAATCATCAAATAACATTGTTACCACTGTAATTTTTTTTGGTAAAAACTGCATTTTGGGGGTGATTGCTTCTTGGGGGAGAGACGTGGAGGATAATTGCAGAGCCCTGTCCGTAGGCGCTTCCAGTCTACCAAAACAAAACAGCAAAACCCTCCCTGGTTTCGGGTTTCGGAAAGGCTTTTTAGTGGTTCCGGGATTTAGAAACGGCGCGTAACACCGCCCTAACTTCCCCCTAGGGGCGTCTCCTGCCAGGGCCGCGGGGGACTGACAGGGACGGGGCTAAGAGGGATAGCGAGAATTTCGGATAAACGCGACCAGATTGGGCGGGGCCTAACGGAACCCCGCCTCCGCTCCCCCGGCCCGGCAACTCTGATGCAGTTTGTCCTTCGCGGAGGCCGGAGCACGCATGCGTGGGAGCTGGGCCGCCAGGGTGCGTTTGACGTCACGGGCGCGCCAGCCTAAATTCTTCCTAGTTTTCTCTCGAAGATCGCGGGTAAGTAAATTTCTAAGTAGGTTTGGAGTTCGTTGCATGGATGCAAGGTGGGTCAGGGTCTGAAATGATATTATAAAGAAATTGATTTAGTTTAGATCAAAATTTGATGTAGTTATTACAGAGAAGCCCTTTATACGAGTCTTTATCGTGAGCCTCCTGTTAAAATGTTCAGCATCTTGTTTGGCCCTTGGGAGAAGCTGCCAGAGCGAGTCCAAATCTTTGCCGTCGCGGAGCTCGACTGCACTTGGGGAAGGGAGATGTGCACACATTAAAATTAAATGTTGACACTGAGTGTCCTGGTCAAGAGATTTAAGAAGTAAGATTGAACTACAACGCACAAGTTCACATCAGTTTATTAGTCGTTCCTTTCAGTTAGTTGGAAGGATGGGGGCAAGATATATTTTGGAGTAATAAGCTTGTGGTGCACAGTTTGGGTACACACTATTAAAACAATTGCCAAAGAAATTAAAAACAACAACAAAAAAAACAACAAAAGCAAACAAAAATTTCAAACCCTCCCCAGCCACCCACAGCTTTTTCATTTCAAAGCACAGTGGTAAACGCATTGGTTAGCGCAATTTTAAGAGATCTTCAAACTATGGCTTTTGTGGTCACTTCTTTCAGTACAAAAGCTAAATATAAAAGGGTTACTCTCAATGCCTTAGGAGAATTCACGTATTAATCCTTGTAATAAAATTATCAAATAATTCACCACCCCCTCACAGTGATAAGTTAGAGGAAAAGCAAAACTAAGTTGTTGTTAGGTGCCTTCAAGTCGATTCCGACTCATAGTGATCCTGTGTAGCAACCCTATAGATCCCTGGTGGCGTGGTAGTTAAGGGCTCAGCTGCTAACCAAAAAGTGGGCGGTTCGAATCCACCAACCACTCTTTGGAAACCCTATGGGGAAGTTCTGCTCTGTCCTACAGGGTCTCTATGAGTCAGAATCGACTCAAAGGCAGTGGTTAAAACTAAGTTGCTTAAAGCAGATTATTCACATTTTGGTTAAAACGCTGGTCTTTGTGTCTTCAGCACAAGTTCTCAACTTCCCTAGTTGAATTTGATTCAGACAACACTGCGAAGCAGAAGTGATATGCCACTTGAGTTAATAAAGGAAGTCAACGGGGTGCCAGAAGTTCAGCGGCTAAGTAAATTTCAGAAAGTAGATTTCAGATCCTTACAACCAGGTTGTGATTATAGCAAGAAATATATCCAGGTAAGAATTTCTATAATTCAGAATTTTTTTCTTTCCAAAATGAATGCTAATTTTTATGGTGAGTTTTTTAAATGGGAGCTGTTTTAAGAGTGGTTTTACCTGTGCCATGACATTTGAGATGGAATATTTTGATTATGAATTATTTTTAATCATGCAGCATTCAGATAGCAAACATGGATTGAATTTTTATGTGATACACTGAAATAAGTGTTGGAGGTACAAAGATGAATAAATATGGTCCCTGAATTAAAGGTGATCACATTCTTGTGGAGTTTGACAGATAGCCTAGTCTCTAATTCTAATTAATATTTGTAGTATTAGCATTGTGATGTGAACATTTAAGAGAGAACTTTTGATTCTGATAAGTTAGGTCAGGAAAGTTGAGCTTCAACTTAGAGAATGACTGAAATTATACCTTTCTTTTGAGTGAAAGCAGCCCTCCTGAGCGTATTTATGAGTTTGGATGTTACCCTAACGACTATGGGGCCTTTACCAGAATTTAAGCACGAGGAAGATGTGATTCACTTTGAAATCTAAACTACTCTGCCTTCTGGGTGAAGAATGAGTTGGACAGGACAAGAGTAGAGGAAAAATATTTAGTTAAGAGGCAGTTTCAGTAATCTAGTGCAAGTTGATGCTGGTTTGAACTGGTGGCAGAGAGGATGAAGAGAAGGAAACAAATAGTAATAAAATAATAATGAGAATAACATAAGTTAACATTTATTGAGCTCTTTCCATGTGTTAGGTGGTGTTCTAAGTGTTTTACATATATTAACTTACGTAATCATCACAAATTCTCTGAGTTAGGTACTGTTGTTCTTCATCTATAGAGGGTGAGGATACTGTGTCTCAGAAAGGTTAATTTGCCTGAGAATTTACAGCTAATAAGTGGTAGAGCTGGAATTATAACCTAGATGACCTGCTTCAGAGCTGACAGGATGAAGAGAATCAACAAGTCTTGGAGAACAATTAGATATAAGGCATGAAGAAGAGATCAGGAAACTTACATGTGTCTAATCCCTGGTCAGCATGAGGAAGACAATAGGTGGTGCACAGGGAGAAAGATGATGAATTCAATATGGGACTTTGCGATAAGCCATAATGAAAAATGGGCTAGTAGAGGGCTGTAGATCTCCGTAATTAATTGACATCATCCAGTGACTGCATCAATGGGCTCAAGCTTAACAACGACTGTGACGATGGCGCAGGACCGGAGCAGTGTTTTGTTCTGTTGTACATAGCATCGCTATGAGTCGGAACCAGCTTGGGGGCATCTAACAATGACAGTGGCGTTTTACAAGCTTTTATTTACTTGTCTAGGGTTAGAACTCAGATGAATGGGGTAAGGTTATCTCCCTCAGGCCTGTCCCAGGGTGAGTTGATAGAGGAAATCTCTTCCGCACACATAAGGCTCCAAGTTTACATTGCAGGTGAAAGGCCCCAAAGCAAAGAGGTCTAGAGGTTTTATACCTCAGAATGCATTATCGGGACAGTGAAAAGGAATAAGAGGAAGAGGCCTTTGTCCTGCTTCACCTGGCCTGACCATCCTGTTGCCAAGCTTTGTTTAACTTCAGACAGCATGGCAGTCCTTTGGGTGCATGACCAGAAAGAACGTTTCTTCCCCCACTGGCTATGAGATTTAATTACTTTAGTACAATTAAGTAGTCATGTTATCAGGAGGTACCAGTCCCTGGAGAAGGACCTCATGCTTGGTAAAGTAGAGGGTCAGTAAAAGAGAGGAAGAAGCTCGAGGAGATGGATTGACACAGTGGCTGCAGCAGCGGGCTCAGACATAGCAATGATTGTGAGGATGGCCCAGACCAGGCAGTGTTTTGTGCATGGGGTGGCTATGGGTCAGAACTGACTCGACAGCAACAACAACAAGTAGTCATAGGTAATCATGTTGTTATCAGGTGCCATCGAGTCGGTTCCAACTCATAGCGACCTTATGAGCCCATTGTAGTCAGAGACAGACAAAGTTACTGTGGGTTCAGAAAAGGGAGGAAGTCTTCTCTGACAAGGAGAAGGAACTGGAGGGGAGAGAGAGAGACCCAGTTCCTAGCCTCTTTATCACAATGCTCTGAGCCCAAGGCCTCAGCTTTGGCAGCCTGGATGGAAATTGTAAAGGCAGACCACCCTTGCAGCAGACATGTTTGCGGGGTCATTGGAAGTATTCAAGTGCTAATGTCCATTGGGAAAATGGATTTAGGGGTCTGGAGTTCAAACGGTCTCTTACTCAGGGAATTTTGAGCTAAAGAATAGTGAGTCAGTGAAAGAAGGTAGCAGGAATAAGAGACTGAGAAAGTTTCGGGAAGTAGCGGAAATCAGGAGGGAGTAGGGTCTTGGATACTTACGGAGGTAAAAGTTTTTAAGGAGTGAGTAATACCGTCTCATAGATGTCTATCTGGTAGGCACTCTCCTAAGTGCCCTTATGTATGTTATCTTTTTTGATCCTCACGAGAACTTCATTGTTGTCGTTAGGTGCTGCCAGTTGGTTCTGACTCATAGTGACCCTGTGTACAACAGAACAAAACACTGCCTGGTCCTGCACTATCCTCATGATCATTGTTATGCTTGAGCCCATCGTTGCAGCCACTGTGCCAATCCATCTTGTTGAGGGTCTTCCTCTTTTTTGTTGACCCTCAACTTTATTGAGCATGATATCCTTCTCCAGGGACTGGTCCCTTCTGATAGCATATCCAAAGTAAGTGAGATGAAGTCTCGCCATCCTTACTTCTAAGGAACATTCTGGCTGTCCTTCTTCCAAGACAGAGTTGTTTGTTCTTCTGGCAGTCCATGGTATGTTCAATATTCTTCGCCAGCACCGTAACTCAGAGGCATCAATAGTTCTTTGGTCTTCCTTATTCATCGACCAGCTTTCACATGCATATGAGATGATTGAAAATACCATGGCTTGGGTCAGGCTCACCTTAGTCCTCAAAGTGACATCTTTACTTTTTAAACACTTTAAAGAAGTCTTCTAAAGCAGATTTGCCCTCTGCAATATATCGTTTGATTTTTTGACTATGGCTTCCACAGGCATTGATTGTGGATCCAAATAAAACGAAATCCTTGACAACTTCAATCTTTTCTCTGTTTATCGTGAGTTGCTTATTGGTCTGGTTGTGAGGATTTTTATTTTCTTTATGTTGAGATGCAATCATACTGAAGCCTGTAGTCTTTGATCTTCATCAGTAAGTGCTTCAAGTCCTCTTGACTTTCAGCAAGCAAGGTTGTGTCATATGCATATCGCAGGTTGTTAATGAGTCTTCCACCAATCCTGATGTCTCGTTCTTCATATAGTCCAGCTTCTCATATTATTTGCTTGGCATACAGATTGAAGAACCGTATAAAAAACCAAAAACCCATTGCCATTGAGTTCTGTTCCGACTCATAGCAACCCTGTAGGACAGGGTAGAACTGCCCCATAGGGTTTCCAAAGAGCAACTGGTGGACAAGAACTGCCCACCTTTTGGTTAGCAGCCAAACACTTAAACCACTGTGCCACCAGGGCGCTGAAGAACCTTATATGTAGGTATCATTCCCATTTTTAGTTGGGAAAACACAGATTAAGTAGTCCATTCAAGGTAAGTAGCTGGTAAGTGGCTGAGCTGTGATTTGTATTCCCATTAGTCTTTGCTGCTAACCAAAGCAATATGTTGCTGTCAGAGGCTAATTCTAAGGTCTGAAAAGCATCTATTTGATTTAACAACCAAGACATTATCGATCACTTGGCAAGATTAGTTTTACTAGAGTCCTAAGAAACAAATCCATTTTTCAGAGATTTGAAGATACAATGTTAGGTGAGAAAAAAGAGGCACAAAGTGTCTTTCCAGAAATTTTGTTATGGTAATTTTGGTTTTCTGATCATGTGAGTCATAGCCTAAAATGGGAGTGGGAGACTTTCTAATTCTAGTTGAGTCAGTTTTACAGTTGGGTAACAGTAACTGGCTTTTAAGGAGCCCTGGTTGTGCAATGGTTAGACATTCAGCTGCTAACCGAAAGGTCAGTGATTAGAACTCACCAGCAGTAACTCAGGAGAAAAGACCTGGCTATCTTCTCCCATAAAGATTACAGCTTGGGAAACCCTATGGGGCAGTTCTCCTCTGTCATGCGGGGTTGCTATGAGTTCAAATCAACTTAATGACAAATAACAGTAGGCTTTTATACTACCTAAAATCAACTTAATAACCAATTCTCTTTTCTCATTGCCTGTAATTGTACTAGAGTGAAACAAAACCAATAAGAATTCAGAAAAGCAATTCAACTTTAAGAGCGTGTCCACATTTACTTTCACACACGCATACGCACATTCAGACTCACAGGCCAAGATTGCTAGCTTACACCTATAGCAGTTTAGCGTGCTGAAAAGGAGTGTGAGCCCTGGAGTCAAGCTGCCTGAGATCAGTTATAGGTCCACCATTTATTAGCTCTATGATAGGGGAAGTAATTTGGTCTTTCTATGCCTTATTTTCCTCATTTGTAAAACAAGCAAACCTCATAGGGATGTTGTGAGAATTTAATTCTAAGCATTCAATTCGTCCTGGTGCCGCAGTGGTTAAGAGTTTGGCTGCTAACCAAAAGGTCAGCAGTTCAAATCCACCTGCTGCTCCTTGGAAACCCTGTGAGGTAGTTCTGCTCTGTCCTGTAGGGTCTCTATGAGTTGGAATCGACTCAATGGCAACAGGTTTGGTTTGATTTTGGTTTAAGCATTCAATAAATGCTGTCTATTGTGGTAAAAATGATGATGATTTTAACAATAGTGTCTTCGTACAGTGAATTTGCCTAGCCTCTCAGTTTTTCAGGGTGAAAATAATGTACATAGCCCCACTGACCAGAGGCAGAACTTTTATGCCAGTAGTGAAGCGCAGGGGCCCTGGTGGTGCAGCGGTTAAGAGCTTGGCTGCTAACCAAAAGGTCAGCATTTGAATCCACGAGCTGCTCCTTGGAAACCCTATGGGCAGTTCTACTCTGTCCTGTGGGGTTGCTGTGAGTCGGAATTGACTTGATGGCAACAGGTTTGTTTTGTTTTTGTTTAGTGAAGCTCAAGGTTCAATGACTCTTTACTTGTACAAGCCCTTTCGTGGCCCAGACAAGGCCTGAGAAATGAGTTTACATATTCATGTCCGTGTAATAAAGAATTTGGCTGATCTTTGTCCCTGTCCATGATTCCTGGGAGTTAGCCCCTAGACCCTTGATATTTCATGAGTGATTGAAGTGTCTTTATTATTAATGGTGAGCCCTGGGACCAACCCTGGTAGTCTGTGTGAATGAGGTCACTCATGGTGGGTCCCTAGCTATGTTGTGCTGATGAGATAACTCAGTAGAGGGGAGGAGGCTAGAGAGTGAGTTCAGCCAAGTGGGCGATGATCCAGTCACTCTTGCTCCTCATTTGTCTGGTTAACTTAATTTATATTTTATACTGAGCTCGAGTACCACTTTCTCCAAAAATTTTGACTGATTATTTTTCCTCTTTCTGGTTCTTGGTTAGGGATCCCTCTTTTTTTATATGCTCAAGTGGTGCTTAATGCATTGTATTATAACTGTCTATTTTTGTGACTGACTGAATGAATGGATGAATGAAAGAATACACAATAGAAAAGAGTGGTTGGCATGTTCATTAGGCATGGCTGAATTTCCAGTGGAGTGCCAACACAGAAGGCACGTTGTTGGACTAAGGAGAGAATTGTGGGGATGAGCTGAAGGGCTTGTTAGTAAGATGGGTCTGAGATTAAAAGACAGAAAAATAACGTTGTATTTCAGTTTTGCCTTTCTAACTAATAGTTTCCGTAGAGACATTTGTTATATCTTTTATCCGTTGTTGATTTTCCATTTTCCTGGTATTTCCTTTCATATGAAATGAAGTTTTATGGATTACAGTTATCTCTATTTCACTGCATTTGAATTCTTATCAAAGGTTGGCTGCATCCTCACACTCATTTTACATTTGGTTGGTTAGTGTGACGTTTCTTGCATGATTGTATATAGTAATACAGTGCTGTGATTTGACTCCTTTCTGACAAATCATTAATAATAATTACTGAATTGCATCTGGTTTTGACATTCTTTTCTTACTTTGTATGCTTGATGTAGAGGTGTTTAAATAATATCACAGTTTGCTAATGTCTTACTTTTCTCCTGACTCAGCAGGCTATTAAATACCTCTATTTCTTTTCTTTATTTGTTCCTGCTTATATAAGTGTGGAGTCCTGGTGGTGCAGTGGTTAAGAGCTCAGCTGCTAACCAAAAGATTGGCAGTTCGAATCCACCAGCTGCTCCGTAGAAACCCTATCGGGCAGTTATACTCTGTCCTATAGGACAGCTATGACTCGGAATCAACTCAGTGGCAACAGGTTTTTGGGTATATTAGTGAAATATTTTTTGCTTTTTTAATGCATTTATTATAGTAAATCTTTTTAGCTGTAAGAGAATGTGTTAGTATCCAGTAGGATTAAAACTAGGAAATACCTTTTACCATTTCTCATAGTTATCACGTTGTTATGCACAATGCTCATCTAAAAAAATAAGATCAAAATATATTATTTCTGTTCCTTGACATATCAAGTCAGTCTCTTATTTTTCAACTCTGTTTATATACTTACTCTTTTCTAATCTGAAGTTATCCCTTATTTATGTTTATTATGTAATGCATTTTACTTTTGAACATTGATCTGGAATTCATGATGATAACTTTTCATCAGGCCGTTATTTACTCCTGCTTACCCTATGTTTACTTGCCTTTATTTTTTTTAATGAAGGTAATTTACATAAAGTAATACTATTTTTAGTGTACAGTTCTACGAGTTTTGACAAACGTATGAAAACATGCAACAGCAACCTTAATCAAGCTATAGAATGGTCCATCATCCACCAAAATCCCCAGTACCCTGTTATAGTTAACTACTCCCCCCACATCCAATCCCTGGTACCAACTACCTACCAGTTTTTGACTCTACTTTTGACTCTCAAGAATGCCATGAAAATGATTGAATCATACACTATGTTTAGACTTTTAAGTGCAGCTTCTTAGGCTTAGCATGGTGCATTTGAGATCAGTTCAGGGTATTGTGTTTTTCAGTAGTTTTGTTCCCTTTTTTTGGTGACTAGAATTCCCAATGCACGATGGAGCACAGTTTGATCAGCCATTCACCAGGGTTCAGATATTTGGATTCTTCCCAGGTTTTTGTGATGACAGAATACAACATTCATGTACAAATTTTTATGTGAATGTAGGTTCTCGTTTCATTGGGGAAAATGTCAAATGAGCAACTGTTTCTTAAACAGCAGTACATAATGCAGCTGCTCGTTTGGACTGGCACATTTCAGTAGATTCAGCTGTTAAGGAGACAGGCAGCTCAAATGGATTTAGATAGTTCATTACTAATGGCACAGGAGGCAACATAAGCTTCATGTTTGCATCAATTCCCTTTGCTCCCAAAGTCCCATGGATGGGCCCAGGTGGATACAGTCCACACAAAGGTTAGTGTCACAGCTGAGGAACATTTCAGCTTAGCCAACCCCCAGCCTTCTAAGAGATATGTTTTTAAAGTATATATTCATTTTTATCCTGAAAGAAACATAAGATTTCTGGAATAGAGGAAGACCATTATTATTTTCAGCGATAACTCCGTCAGTTCCCCATGCCCCATTTTACTCATTCAGGGCAATTCAGTGAGGGCTAATGTCATCCTGTGCTTGTAAAAGGAATTTCTTGCACCACAGGAGAGGAACCCCAAAATTATAAATTCAAGAGTTTCTATAGGACGGCCATCCAGCTTCACCCTCCCCACCTGAGAGAGGAGGAAAAACCTAATCTCTCTAATGTACTTACATCCTGTGGAATCTAAAGGAATGGCTCTAGGCTCCATCTCCTGTTGGAACGTAAACACTTACCTCTGGGGAGATAACTCTCTCTGAAGTCTCTCCCTTTCAGTCATACTTTAACTTCCAGAGCTTGTCCTTTAACTCAGCTTCCATTTTTCTTTGCTCAGAAAACCCTAACCATCCAGAAACATGAAACTGTTTATATCGATTCTTGACCACCATCCCCCTTCTTTATAGTTTGGCTTCTGGCAGATTTTTTACATAAACAGTATATGCCATCCCATCAGTCATTCGAAATAATCTGATTGACGGGCTAGGACCCAATCTGTTCAGTTTGTTTTATACAGCATTTACCAAAGGCTGGGGTCAGCAGGACAAGGCCAATCTGCAAATCTGCAGTATTGATCTCAGCTGTGCCCCGCCCCCGACAGGCGTCCTGGATTTACCCATTAACCATCAGGATCTACCTTGGAAAGCTAGGTGACTTTCTCCTTGGATTTCTGTATTGATCTTTCCAGCTTGGCCCAAGGCATTAATCAAGATACAACAGGATATATTAATAATTTGCACAGACTTTGCCTTGGCCTGCAAGCAGGAGGTCTGGCAAATCCTGTTATTCATTACAACTCCGGCCAATGAGTTGAGGCTACCTGATCTACTGGGGGCATTTTCTTAAACACCTGAATGTTTTTATAACTATCCGTACATGCAAGTCAGTGTTTTTGTGGTTAATTTCTTCCTTTCACACAAGGAACACAATTCTGAGGACACACGTGGTACCCTTGGAAACAGTCGAAACTTGTTGGGGGCTCCTCCAAGAAGGACATGGATCAGTCAGGCAGTACAGATTGACAGGATTCCCCCATTTTGCTCCTGCCAGCTAATAAGACTTAAGAGCCCCCAATTCAGTCCCAGTAATTTAGTTCAGTCCTTGTTTTCAGAGGAACTGCCACTGTCTAAGGGCAGTCAGTCTGTTCGGCTTGTCCAATTTGTTCACCACAAGGTGTGAAGGACATTTGGAGTTATTCTATATGTAAGGTGCAGGAGCCAGGCCATCTGCTGCTCTCTCATGTTCAGGTGGGGGAATGGTAGGCTCGGCATGTAGTTTGCTTTCAAAGCTTGCAGCATTTGTGAGAGCAGCACCAGTGCATTTTCCTTTGGGAAGAGGGGAAGAAGGCTCCTGGAGCAGTTCTGAAAGGCAAAGATCCCTAATGCCTCCCACGAACTAAGGGTTCCCTCCTCAGGTGCCAGGGTCCTTCCCTAGGTGCTGGATTTTTTTTGTTCTCTCTCCATTGTTACAGAATCAGTGTTCCATTTCAGTAACTATAACTTCACGTTTTTTCCATTCTTCTCTTCTTGCTCAGAACTTCCCCCGAGTTGGGTCAGGAATAAGAAGAACAGAAGCATTTGTTTCAAGTTTAATTTGAATAAAGCAGGAATTTAATTTGTTGGGGTTCTCATGGTTGTTTTGTGTCTTGACAGTATGTTGACTTTTGCTTTTTTGTATGCTTCATATTTGGTGGTGGTGGTACTGGTTGTTGAAAGTCTTACGTCTTGTGTAGGACAGTGGCAACTGAAGTAAATAGTTTTTGTTCCTGGAAATGTACAGCCTTTCTTTCTGCTAGGCCTTAGTGTGGTGCATTGAGTTAATCTAGTCAGTTGTTGAGGTGGGTTTGTGATTCGTTGTTGCTGTGGTGCAGTGGTTAAGCACCTGCCTGCTAATTGAAAGGTCAGTGGTTCGAACCTGCCAGCTGCTACACAGAAGAAAGATGTGGCAGTCTGCTTCTGTAAAGATTACAGCCTTGGAAACCCTATGGGGCAGTTCAGCCCTGTCCTGTAGGGTTGCTATGGGTTTGATTTGGTCTGGTTACCTGAATGCATTACAGGTTCCAAGCTTCTCTAGAGTTACTTTGTATTTAGGATGGGGGCTGGTTGGCCAGAGAGTTTTTTTCACTGTCTTCCCTACCCTTACTTTTAGGTCTTTCCTTCATGCTTTGCCTCAGAAAGTGTCTCCATGCTTTTGTGCCTCTGCTAGTAGTAGACCATGTTACTTTTTTTTTCTTTTTTTTTAATATTTTATTGTACTTCAGGTGAAGGCTTACAGAACAAATAGTTTCTCATGAAACAGTAGTACACATGTTATTTTATGACATTGGTTAACAACCCCACAACATATTAACCCTCTAACTTCTCAACCTTTTTTTTTTTTGGTGAAAATACACATAGCCAAAGATACACCATTTCAAAAATTTCTACATGCACAGTTCAGTGACATTGACTACGCTCTTCCAATTGTGCTGTTATTCTCACTTAAGATGAAGGCTTACAGAACAAAATAGTTTCTCATTTAACAGTTACTGCAAATGTTGCCCTATGACAATGGTTAACAATCTCACAACACATCAACAATATCCTTACTCAACCTTGGGTTCCCTATCACCAGCTTCCTTGTCCCCTTCTGCCTTCTGGCCCTTGTCACTGGACTCCTGTACCTCGTTAGTCTCATTTGGTTTTACGGGGCTGTCCACTCGCAGGCTGAACAGTGAACCTCGGAGGTAGCTTCACCACTGAGCTAAAAGGGTGTTTGGGGGCCATACTCTTGAGGTTTCTCCAGTCCCCTTTAGGCCAGTAAATCTGGTCTTTTTTTTTGTGAGTTAGAATTATGCTCTACATCCTTCTCCAGCTCTGTCCAGAACCCTCTGTTGTGATCCTGGTCAGAGCAGTCAGTGGTGGTAGCCGGGCACCATCTAGCTGCACTGGACTCAGTTCAGTGGAGGCCTTGGTAGCTGTGGACAGTTAGTCCTTCAGACTAATCTTTTCCTTGTATCCAGTTCTCTTCATTCTCCCTTGCTCCCGAAGACCATGTTACTTATACTAGCCTCCTGATGGGGAATGTTTCTCTGTTCTTCTCATTAAGCTTCATGATAGGTATTGTGTTCATGGGTCTTGTAGGTGGGGCCTTCTCAGTAAACCTGCCCCGCCCCTCCCTGTTGGTCTGAGCCTCCCACCTGTCCACCTGTTCCTGCTCATCCCCACGGGACTAGAAGGTGTCTTTCTATTCCCTTCATCTAGCTGCAGTGGGTTTTCACTGATGCTCTTAGAGTGACAAGTTTGTTGCCCTTCTTCCAGCAGTTTAAGGCCTTTGTGCTGAACAAAAGATAAGGGAGAAAGATCCAGGCAAGGTTTTTTGCTTTTCCTGCAGTCACTGCTGCCGCCTCGGCCCTCTCCTGGCCTTAATCTGGAGAAGAGCTTGAGAGTGGGTATGAATTCCCCTTGTGTCTGCAGCTCCCAGGGACTTCATATTCTTTCACTAGTCCATTCTTGGCCTTTAGCAATTCATGAAAACGTTAGATGAGTTTTTCTTACAGTCGCCTGGTAGCATTTGCCATTTGTCTCAGGTAAGCAAGTGCTCATCTCTGTCTCTCCTTGGAGGCACCCCTCTCCTTAGATGTCCGGTTATCTGGTTGTCCCGTGACCTCAGCTTTCTAGTGGGCCACAAAAAGTTTTGAAAATTGCAGATTGTCCAACTTTTTGTTGAGTGTGGAAGTTACACTCTTTCTAGCTTTCTACCATCTATGTAGAACTCTTAACCTTTACTTTCGACTGTTTGGGGCCTTGGTGGCAGAGTGATTAAGGGCTATGGCTGCTAAACAAAAGGTTGGTAGTTCACATCTACCAGATACTCCTTGGAAACCCTGTGGGGAAGTTCTACTCTGTCCCGTAGGGTTGCTATGAGTCAGAATCAACTCAATGGCAACGGGCGTTTAACAGATTTTTGACTGTTTTATTGTTACTGTTGATAGGCTTATTTTTATTTTTTTCTTTTATTTTTAAGTAAAATTGATGTGTCAACATAACTAATTTGTTGTTGTTGGCTATAGCAAAGTCTGGAATATTAGTGTGGGACATATATACTGTAGAATTTATTTTTAACCTTTATAAATAAATTAGATTTTTTTGTGAAAGTTTTCACAGAACCCAATAATATATTAATTTATAGAATGATTAAAATTTAGAACCGGAAGAAATTCTAAAATCTATCCAGATTAAACTTTTCATTTTATGTGAGACTGACTTTTTTAAGCTAACAGAGCTGGTTGGTTACAGAGGCAGAACTCAGACTGAAATGCACTCATGTCTTAGTCCGTGTATTTGTCCATGACACCCTAATTTAGGAGATTATTGCTTTGTACTTTTTCATTTTCCTTTATTAGATTTTCATTTCTTTTTAGGAGCAAACTCTTCTCTTTCTCTTTTTTTTTTAGTAGGGAACGGTATTGCAAGTTAAAATGAGACTAGAAAAAGTTGGTCTAGCTCAGGTTTATCTGTGATATGAGGAATTGATAGTACTTAACCAATAGGATTGTTTAAGAAATTAAATTATGAACCTAAAATATCTTTATGCCCTCTGGTTTTTCTCTAGAAAAATGAATTCAGCACTATTTTATGTCTTAAAAACAGTTAGTTGAACACAGTACCTTTTCTTGAAAGATAAAACTGTTTATTATGTTAAAATATTCTAAATTTTCCTTATATCTTGGTATAAAACTGTTTATTATGTTAAAATATTATTCTAAATTTTCCTTATATCTTGGTATTGTAACAGGCTCTTTTGGCTCTTCTGCATAACTGTTTTTCTCTCATTTCAGGGAGAACTTTCACTTATCTCTTCTTTAACTTATCGTAGAAATGGAACAGCTGTTTTGAAAATTGGGCTACAAGGTATATATCATAAGCAGACTGCATTTCTGTTTAGCTTCTTACCTGTAATCTAAATGGCAGCTTCATGTATTTGTACATGTACATCTATATATTTAATAGATAATACATTGTAGTATAAAATATATGGAATGAAAAGTTAGTCTTTTCCTCACTTAAAATTTTTTTTTCACGATCAATATCTGCCATGCGACTCTCCCCCCCATTGCTTCTGTTCTACTTCAAGTCTCTTTAACAGCATATCAGAACTATTGCAGTTGTTAACTCATCTCCTTACTTCTGGTTTCACTAATGTGACCTAAACACCTTAGCAAACTTAACTTTCCTAAAACTCTGCTTTCAATATGTCACTTCCTGCATATAGTTAAATAATTCCCTCTTCCTAGTAACTTTCAAATAATCTTGGTAAGCTAGGCAAAGCTACCTTGAACACTTGGGGACCAAAGCAGATCTCATATGAAGCCTGAAATTGGTTTAAAGGATGGTTTGGAGCAGTGAATGGGAAGCAGACATTGAATTATAACATTCTACAACTATTGAACCAGCTATATGCCAGCCACTGTTCTAGGTACTGGGGACACAGCAGTAACCAAAACAAAGTTCCTGCCTACGTGGAGTTTACACTTTAGGGGAATAAAGAAATTCAGTAAATAATTACATAAAATAATGTTACGTAGAAATAAGTGGTCTGAAGAAAAGTAAAGTAAGTTTCAGTGGTAGAGAGTAGACCACTTGCCACCTAGTTGATTCCTACTCATGGTGACCTCATGTATTTCAGAGTAGAACTGCACTCCCTCGGGTTTACAGTGGCTGTGATCTTTTGGAAGTAGATCGCCAGGCCTTTCTTCCGAGACACCTCTGGGTAGATTTGAACCGCCAAACTTTCAGTTATGTAGCTGAGCACTTAACTGTTTGAGCTACCTAGGGACTCCATAGAGAGTGAACGTATTATAAATAAATTCATTTTCTGAGTAAATTCAGTGTAACTGCATTTATCAGGTACTTGATATTTGCAGAAAATTGAGCTGCTTCAGGAGAGGGTTTTTTTTTTTTTTTTCCTTTCTTTCTTTGTATTTCCAGTGATTAGTGCCTTGTACATAGTAGAAACTTGGTAAATGATTGTTAAATTACTGGTATGGGTCAGTCAGGGAGCTCTGGTTGTGCAGTGATTAAACGTTCAACTGCTAACCTAAGGGTCAGCTGTTTGAACCCACCAGCTGCTTTATGGGAAAATGATGTGACAGTCTGCTTCCATAAAGATTACAGCCTTGGAAGCCCTATGGGGCAGTTCTACTCTGTCCTATAGGGTCTCTATGAGTTGGAATCAACTCGACGGCAGTGGGATTTTAAGGGTCAGGCAGGGCCATTTGTTAAGTAAAAATAGAAGACACAATTTTGGACTTCCCCTTTGTGATCTCAGGGAGAGAAGTCATTCATTCAAAAAAAAAAGTTAAAACAGTGAATACAGTATAACATGGTACACATGAATTGTAATTTCAGTCAATCAAGGTACATTTGAAGGCAGTGGATTTTTTTTTAGTACACTTAAATACATAATGTACATATAGAAAGATATACAAATCATTAAAGTACCTGATGATTTTTACAAAGAGAACACACATTTATAATTAGCATTCAAATCATGAAGAGACCATCAACGAGCATCCCAGAATCTTCCCTTCTAGTCACTATTTTCCCCAAGTGTACCTACTCTCCTTGCTTATAATACCATAGATTAGTTTTGCCTGTTTTTGAAATTTATGTAAGTTGAATTATATAGCATGATCTCTATCGCATCTGGATCCTTTCACTAAATATTATGTTTTATGAGGTTTGATCCATATTAGTGTTTAAGTTCATTTCTTCTCAGTATTCTCTAGTATTCCATTGTGTGGATATTGTACAATGTATTTATCTGTTCTGTTGTTAATGTTCGTTCGTTTGTATATAGGGCTGCTATGAGTCAGAACCAACTCGATGGCACCTAACAACAGCTAGTGATGAGCAGTTGGTTACTTTCATGTTTTTGGTGATACCAAATAGTGCTTTCGTGAACATACTTGTATATGTTTTTGGCAAATGTATGCCATCATGTTTTGTGTGTGTACCTAGTAGTGAAATTGCTGTGTCATAGGACATACATGTGTTTACCATTAGTATCTGTTGACAGATGCTTTCTAAGGTGGTTTTACGAGTTTATGTTCCCATAAGCAGTGGGTGAGAGTTTGGGTTCTTCCACATGGTCATCAACATGTCATATTTTTCATCTTTTTTATTTATGTTATCCAGTGGGTGTGTAATACCAGTTGATGATGAAAGCCCTGAGGCAGCTAGGAGTATAAGGAAGCTTCCTTAATCTGACCAAGAGTATTTGCAAAAATCCTACCACAAATGCCATGCTTCACGGTGAAATATCGAAAGTTTCCCCCTCTGAGATCAGGAATGTGACCTGTCACCATTTGTACTCAACATTTTATGGGAGATCATAGTCGGGACAGTAAGTAAGGACAAAGAAATAAAAGGAGTAAGAACCAGGAAGGAATTAGTAGAACTGTCATTATTGACAGATGACATGACTGTGTATGTAAAATATCTGAAATAATTTATGGAAAAAAATACAGGATTTACTAAATAAATTTAGTAAGATTGCTGGATAAAAAGGCCAAAATACAAAAATCAATTTTATTTTTATATACCAGCAACAACCAAATGATTTTAATTGCCATTCCATTGACTCTATAGATCAACTGGGGACAAGTGATATTTTTCTTTTTTCTTTTTTATTGTACTTCAGATGAAGGCTTACACAACAAATAGTTTCTCATGAAACAGTAGTACACATATTGTTTTATGACATTGGTTAACAACCCCACAACATGTCAACCCTGTAACTTCTCAACCTTTTTTTTTTGGTGAAAATGCACATAGCCAAAGATACACCATTTCAAAAATTTCTACATGCACGGTTCAGTGACATTGACTACGCTTTTCGAATTGTGCTGTTATTCTCACTTAAGATGAAGGCTTACAGAACAAAATAGTTTCTCATTTAACAGTTACTACAAATGTTGCCCTATGACAATGGTTAACAATCTCACAACACGTCAACAATATCCTTACTCAACCTTGGGTTCCCTATCACCAGCTTCCTTGTCCCCTTCTGCTTTCTGGCCCTGGACAAATGATATTTTAATAATCAGGTTTCTGGTCCATGAGCATGGTGTAAATCTCTATTATTTAGTTCATTAATATTTCTTAATAATGTCTTATAGTTTTCACTGTACATGTTTTGCACATATTTTGTTAATTCCAAAGTGTTTCGTACTCTTTGATGCTATTGCTAATGCTTCTTTTTTGTTTTGTTTCCAGTTTCCGGTTATTTGTTGCTAGGATATAGAAATGCAGTTGAATTTTGTATGTTGAACTTGTGTCCTGCATCCTCGCTTAACTTTCTTATTAATTCCAGTACCTTTTGTAAATTCCTTAAAATTTTCTGCATAGACCGTTATGCCATGTGTGATTTAAAACAGTTTTCTTCTATCTTTCCAACCTGTAAGCCTTTTATTTCTTTTTCTTTATTCACTGCACTGGCTAAAACTTCCAGTACTATGTTGAATCATATTTTAAATGACTACCACTTAAAGGGCCCATTTAAAATATATTAAGTATACTTCTGTAATTGAATAATCATTTGTAATTTTTGTTTTGTAAATTTAGATTTTTTTATTTATTATTTTAGATTTCCTTAGAGTGACTGAATTATTTTAATGCTGAGAATTTTAGATTTCGTGTCTTTAGGGAAGAAAATTATGTTTTTATAAAACTTAACCTAATAAATAGACAGTGTTTATTGATTGTTAGTGCAGTTTTTTTGTAACCTAATTATTTCATTAAGATTTTATCTAGACAAATGTGGTCTTCTCCTCCAGCACCCATACTAAAGGGTAAAGCACCAGAGTGTGCTGTTACAAATCCAGCTATCTGTAATTTTAACAGTGAAAATTATTGGAGGAATAAAGAATGAATAATCTAGGGTAACTATAGATTACTAAAATTGAAGCTCAATAAAAATCAGTTATTTTGGAGGTGATCTGTTATGTACTTCTAAATTGAATAAATAGTGCTTTATTTGATTTATTTTGGTTATAAACATGGAAAAGCAAACAGTGGAAGATGCATTTTGACAATATTTAAAGTGTTGAAGTAAACTAAAAGTGAATTGTAAGCATTTAAATTATTAGTCCTTATAGTTACATTGTAAAGTAGCTATAGTTTTTAGAACATAATTGTCATCAATTGTGTGTATTAAACTGCTGTATGCTGATAAGTGCTTTTCTCTGTATGTTTTTCTCTCTAGAAAAAGAAAATTCAAATTCAGAAGTCAACACCATCAATGTATTATTTTTTGGAAAGCTAGCAAAGGATTGTGCAGACGTTTTCTATCCAGGGGTAAAATATTCTTATATTTTATTGTTTTGGAAGTAGATTTAGAGTTACATTGATGATGATGATGATTTATTATATATTTGCAGGTACGTTAAAAATGATACTTGAAAAGCAAAATCTTTAAAATTGCAGCAGTCTTAAGAGATCATGAAAACTGCATCATTAACGTAAAAAGGAACAGTTCTTTGTCTCACTTAATTTTAATTTTTAGTATTCTACAGACTTTCTTAAAGATATGTGCAATACCGAGGTGTAATAGGAAAGGAGAGTCCTCTTTGGTCTCAGTCCCCTAGAGCAGCACTGTCCTTAAGAACTTTCTGTGATCATGTATCTGTGCTGTCCAGTTTGGTGGCCACTAGTCATATGTGGCTCTTGAGTACTTGAAATGTGGCTAGTGTGATGGAGCAACTGAATTTTTTAATTTAATTTTTATTTAAATGTAAATAACCATGTGTGGCTGGTCCATATTGTATTGGGTAACACATCTTCGGAGATAAACCACTATTTAGTGTATAACCTTACAGATTTTTTTCTGTTTGTGCATTAAAATGATTTTCTTAAAGAGTCAGATGGCACCTTTGACAGTAATTTGAGATCCCCTTGAGATTTGTAAAACTAGATTTTGGAGTTACTAATACTAAAACCTACAACTATTAAATATATTGTTGAGTCAGCAGAAACTCTTCAGATAAGTTATTTAGAGTTAGGCAGTTCTTCTGAAATAATGCTGTTGCAGAAATATTAGATATATGGTTTCATTCCTTTTGATTTATGTTTGTTACTAACAAGTAAATGACATAAGGAAAAAATATTCTGGTTTTTGCAAAATCACACCGTCAAATAAGATTGTTCTATATTTCTCTCCATTTAACTCATTTGGGCACAGTAAACATTTGTTACGGACTGACATTTTGTTAGGCACTGTGCTAGGCTCCGGAGAAACCAGAATGAATAAGATACAGTGCTTGGCCTTATGGAGCTCACCGCCTCTAGTCTAATGGGAAATTACTTGATGGGGGACTATAATAGAGTTATAATAGCAGCATCAATAAACTGTGAATCTGCCTGGAGGATTTGGGAAAAATAACGAGCAGTGGACAACTTTGTTTTTCTGCTGAGCATTTTATTAATTAGTTCTCACAGTTGGTATTATGGAAAATTTCAAGTGTATATAGAAGCACTGAGAATTACATAATGAATTTCCATATACCTATTGTCTAATTTTGACAGTTATCAACATATACCTTACCAGTTGCCCTTAAGTCAACTCCGACTCATATCAACCCCATGTGTGTCCAAGTAGAACTGTGCTCCTTAGGGTTTTCAGTGGCTGATTTTTTCAGAAGTAGATTGCCAAGCCTTTTTTCCAAGGCACCTCTGGGGGACTTGAACTTCCAACCTTTTGGTCGCACATTAACTGTTTCCCCTCCCAGGGACTCCTGTCAACATATAGGCTATCCACATACAGGGTAGCTTATTTTATCTGTTTCATCATTTACTTGCTTTACTGCCACAGATTATTTTGAGTCAAATTCCAGGATTTATATCACTTAAAACATAAAAATTTTAGTATGTAAAAGAGAAAGATTCCTAAAATTATACATTTATGTGTACCTTATTTTTACATGGAAACCCTGGTGGCATAGCGATTAAGATCTAGGGCTGCTAACCAAAACGTTGGCAGTTCGAATTCACCAGGTACTCCTTGAAAACCATATGGGGCAGCTCTACTCTGTCCTGTAGGGTTGCTATGAGTCAGAATAGACTCGACGGCGTTGGGT
Organism: Dugong dugon; assembly: GCA_030035585.1. NCBI lineage: Eukaryota > Metazoa > Chordata > Mammalia > Sirenia > Dugongidae > Dugong > Dugong dugon. The sequence goes on along the minus strand of CM057468.1, from coordinate 111,318,738 downwards.
TTGGGTTTTTTTGGTATTTTCATGCAAATAATGTGCACCTTCTGCTTTTGTTTGCCAGCCGTGCCCTCCTCCTGCAAGGTATTTTTGTAAGTGTGCCATGCTGATTTTTTTTTTTTACAGCAGCATGTGGAAGAGGATTGGCATGGCATTGCTTGTGAGGGTGCCTCATAGTGGGGCGGGCGCAACCAGCAAACAAACACAGAAGGCGCGTGTTATTTGTGTAAAAATATAGTATACGTAAATGTATAATTTTAGGAATCTTTCTCTTTTACATACTAAAATTTTTATGTTTTAAGCCATATAATTCCTGGAATTTGACTCAAAATAATCTGTGGCAGTAAAGTAAGTAAATGATGAAACAGATAAAATCCAGTATGTGTATACATATATACACAAATGCATAAATGCCACTATACCATTATACCATCTAAATATTGACACCAATTTCTGTAATGTCATGGAAGATCCAGTCAGTATATTCATATCTGTGTATATATGTTATATCTGTTTTTCTATTTATGTACACATAAAATTCCATTATTATACCTGAAAGAATTTTGTAACTGCTGTATATAATCAGATATCCAGTCAGTGTTCCTATTTTCTCAATTAGCTCATAAGTTAATTTTCAACTTGTTTTCTTCCATCGGGGGAAACTGAGGTAGGGAAATCAGTGTGGAGGCTTTACAGTAATTGAGGAGCCTCTCCTGGATGTGTAAAGACCAAAACTAAAGCATTGGTGGACTCCCCACGGAATTGATTAGTTGTGCTTGTGTGCATGGGGTGGGGCACTCTGCAGCACTTGAGGCAACACTTACCAGGTAAGTCTGTAAAAGCATGTTCCCCAGGTCCTGAATTTGAATTTTTTTTTTTTAAATGCAGAACATTATTTGTTCCCACTTTCTTCTACATGAAGTAAAATCTGAGTAAAAACAGCTGTTCTTGGGTGTTTCCTGTAATTTGCTAATCTAGTATAGCATATGTGTCTAATGTTCATTTGTAACTTTGAAATGTATTATGTAGGAAATTGAACTCTGCAACTTTCAGGAGAAAAACCCTTATCAGTATATTCTGAAATATTTTCTTGCTCCTTAAGATACATATTTTTTAAAGCGTTTAATTCTGTATCTTAAATTATTTAAAAAACCGTTATGGCAGATGGCTGGTGTAGCAAAAAATAGAAGTTATAGTGAAATGTTTGCTCAAAACTTAAATCACAAAATCCTCTTTCATTGCTGTTGTTATAATCAAGTAAGCACGTAAATATGAGGATTGTCCAGAAATTTATTATAATATATTTAGCCTTCTTGATTTCTCAGATGAGGATATTTATAGTTCCTAACTTCTTTTAATAAGGCAAACTTGAACATCATCTTGCAGTCCTTTAAAAATTTTTTTTATCTCAACTTATCAGCTTATGAGGTTCTCAAGGTCAGTATAGTATCTAGTAATTGATGAGTACAACCAGAATGTTTCTTAGAGGATAGTGAGACTTCAGGTCACTTACTTTGGACACGTCATCAGGAAAGACCAGTTTCTAGAAAAGGACATCATGTTTGATAAAGTAGAGGGTCGGTGTAAAGGAAAGAAACCTGCAATGAGATGCATTGACTCTGTAGCCACAACAGTGCAAATATACCAACAATCATGTAGATGGCACAGGATCAGGTAGCATTTCCTTGTGTTACACCTAAGGTCGCCATGAGTCAGAACCAATTCTACGGCAACAACAGTTGATGAGTGGATTGTGGCAGTGGATTGTCCAGTTAGGTGAATTACTTAATAATTATAATAGTGCTAGGAGTGAGGAGAGTGCCCAGCACTGATCTTCAGACAGCGAGCACAGGTACATGGCTGTACTGGTCCTAAAATTATTAAAGTAATTCTGTAGAGAATGGTGAATAGCTGCTGTTTGGCGCTCCCCAAGCATTCCTTACCATTTTAGCCCCAGGGAGCCCTGAGCTGAACAGGCATTGCACTATTCCTGTCCCCATCCCCGCTCGCCCCCTGGGGTGGGAGACACTGTGCCTCTAATGGTGGTCCTGCTACTCTGGGTGGGTATTTCCCCTGCTCATCTGGCCCTCTGAGGCTGTGGCCATCTGCTGGCTTTGTAGGAACTAGAGCCTCTACAGCATCTCCTACTAGTCTTTTGTTTTTTATATATTATCCCTGTGTATCTCTGTTTCCTAGAGGAGAATGCAAGAGTATCAGTGTGTATTCATTCAGTATTTCACACATTTTTTCAACAAATATTTATTGAACACCTGTTATGAGCCAAGCCCTGTTCCTGGGCACTGGAGATCCAAATAAAGTTCTTGTTCTTATGCATCTTACTTTCTGGTTGTGAAAGACAACAAACAGGTAAGTAAATCAGTGTGTAATTGTTCAAGTGACAAACAGTGCTATGGAGAAAATAAATCAGTGGACGAGAGAGAAGGTGTTAGCATGAGAAAGGGAGGGAGGATACGTTTTTATCTTATGGTAAAAGAAAGACTCTCTAATAATGTGACATTTGAACAGTGACTTTAGGAAGTGATGAAGTGATCCTTTTAGACATCTGGAGTATGAGTACCAGGAACCACCACACGCAAAGGCACTAAAGTATGAGCACATGTTCCAGGCACAGCAAGGGGACCAGAGTGCCTAAGTTATGGGGTAAAGTGGATGAGATGCCATCAGAGGTGGTGCTGATTGTGGTGAGTGGTAGTGAGTGATCATAGAGGTAGAACATTGTGGCATTTTGGATTCCATGATTTGGAATCTACTCAGCACACAACAGTGATAGAAAGTAGACTCTAGGCTCTGGCATGACTCGTTTGGTTGGTTGGTTGGTTATTTTTGCATATATGCACATGCTTATACATTCACTCACCTGATGCAGAGTAAACAATGGAGATTTATAGCCTTTCAATATTATATATAATCAGCTACAAAGTACTTAACAGACTATTCCTTAGATTTTAAAATTCTGGTGTTTGGGTTTATGATAGTTTCGAGTTGCTCTACTTATCTTAAGGAGATGCTACTAGATGTAACACAAGTCTGACAAGCTCAAGGTCAAATTGCTGTTTAATGATAGAGTTAGACGTCATAGGTGTTTTCTCTCAGCAGTTCTATTTAAATGTCTAGTGCTTAGTGTCATAGGGTAAAAACATCTCAAAGTTTAGTAAAGCAAAAGAAAGTTGTATTCAGCATATATTCAAAAAGGCAAAAGTAAGAAATCGGACAAGCATGCTGTCAGAGCCATGTCTGCCTGAATCAAAGGAAATTACAGAATAGACAAATGTGGGAAAACAGACAATCATACTGCTAGAGCCACATTACAGAGCCATCAGTATATATTAACATTACAAATGGGCAAAACCACTGAAAGCTTCTCCTTTTCACAGATTGGCTAGAAACTGTGATCCTGTGTTTTGAATCATCTTAATAATCATTGGTCCAACAAATCTTCTATTCACTAAATGCTAGTAGAAAAAGATAAGAGTGGAAACTCTTTTGTGTTCTGTTTGATTGGTTCATGTGAAAGGGTCCCTAAAAGATGTTTGCCAGGATTGTCCTAGTGATTGTCTGTATACTTCAGGGCCCAGTTGATGTGTCCTGGTGAGTCCTTGTGAGTCTGGCTTCAGCTGGGTCACGTTTTAGGACAGGGAATAATGGCTCCAGTATTATTTCCTAAATCATTAGTTACATGAGACTGTATTCGTCATACACAGTGCACAACTTAATGTAGTAGCAAGACCCAGTCGTGGGTCTTCAGCTTACCAACAGACATGACCTTGAGCAAAACCTTTAACTCCTTTCAGCTTTTTGTTGTTGTTTAATCTTTAAAATGGGAATAATAATATCTCCCTTTCAGGATTGTTGTCAGGATTAGAAGTAACACGTGGAAATATCCTACTACTGGCATGTACATGGCAACTATTATTATCATTACAATTGTTATTGTTATTATTGTGATTAATTCCAGCCCTGATGAGGAAGAGTAGGGTGAAGAAAGGACATCTGGACCTGAACTCAGGCGTTTGTCTTCTAATCCCTGCTTTTCCTCTGGTTAATTATTGGACCTTGAGTAACCATTGAATCTCTCCAGATAATGAATTTAATTAAATGTAAAGTGAGAGTGTTGGATTAGCTGAGAATTCTGTATAGTCCTGGCATGCTATAGTTTCAGAAATTGTGATGATTTACAAGTAATTCAGTAGACTTGATTTTTGCAAAACCTGAGTCTAGAATAAAGATCAACTTCAAGGAAACTGCCAGAACGTTTACTTTTTTTTCTTGTACAAGAATTTTATGGGTATATTGCTAACCCCAAGTTTATGTATTTTGCTAAAGCTTCTGTCAAGCGGTGGTAAATGGTTAATCTTTTCTGTTGTATATTTTGAACAAAGGAAAGGAAAGTTGTTATTAAAATTAATGACGTATCTTACAGTCATACTTTAGAATTGAGGAAGCGAGGCAGTTGTCATGTGCTTCACGTAAAGCTCATTGGACAGCTCATCTGACCATTTCTTTCAGAATGATGACTAGGGTGATTTAGATATAACTTCTAAATTTTGGTTGATGTTAATTTTTAATGTAGTTGGTATGGTGCAGGGAAGTTTTAGAAGCAAATATACTTAAAAAGAAGTGTTCTCTGAGCCTTATCAGGGAAGGAGACTAGGAAGTAAAATAGAAAAAACACACATACACATACACACAAAATCACAGCTGCTTGAGACCATTGAGGAGCTCTAAACAATTCCCTGGCGTCCTGGAGGCACAGTGGTTAAGAGCTCGGCTGCTAACCAAAGGGTTGGCAGTTTGAATCCACCAGCCGCTCCTGGGAAACCCTATGGGGCAGTTCTACTCTGTCCTATAGGGTCGCTATCAGTTGGAATCGACTCAACGACAACGGGTTTGGTTTGGTTTTGAATCAAGTCCCTATACCTGTTGCCATCTAGTCGATTCCAACTCATAGTGACCCTGTAGGACAGAGTAGAACTGCCCCATAGGGTTTCCAAGGCTGTAAATCTTTTCGGAAGCAGACTGCCACATCTTTCTTCTGAGGAGCAGCTGGTGGGTTTGAACGACGGACCTTTCACTTAGCAGCTGAGCGCTTAAGCACTGCGCCACCAGGGCTCCTACAAGACCCGATATGACCGTCTATTAGGATGAGGCACTTGTTAGTGGGCAGCTCCAGTAAAGTCCTATTATCATTACTATTATTATTCTTGCCCTTGAAGGCGTGACTTTTTTTCAGTGTAGTTACAATAACTAATAATGATGACAGTTCTGAGTCATGAATTCAGTGTTTAAGAAGACCTGAAATGATGTCATTTGTTTTTCGAAGATATTCTTCAGAAATGATGAGATTGAGGGAGAGACAGACTATGAATGAAAGTGAGAATATAAATTTAGTTATTTAACAGAGGAAGATTCCATATCCTTTTTCCTTTGAACTAGAAAACATAATATATTCATCACAGTGCTTTGCTGGGCTAGGAGAAAATGAAAAAAATGTTTAATGTCTAGCTTCCATGTGGATACTGCGGTGTAACATATTTTATCTGACTCCTTATCACTCAAAAAAAAGAAAAAAACCAGAAACAAAAAACAAAGCAGACAAAAGCTGTTAATGGCTTCACAGTTCTTCAGGCTGCCAGATATGAATAGGCTCTGCCTTTTTCTTGCCACAACAATGTGAATTAGTAAAAACTTAGTTTTCATGGGTTATGAGAAAATATGAAATATACATAAACTGTAGTTTCATGTTCTTATTTCAATGGAATTCTTTCCTTTATGTAAAGAGTATACTGTTAACTTTTTTAGAGATTTCCAGGACCTAATTCTGGAAATTATAGTCTACTTCGTTTTAACTTTCTGAGATTGTTAGAGTTATCTTTCTTTTCTTCTCTTCTGATATGTTTTAATAAACAAGACATTGAACTACCTACTTCTGATTACTTCAGGGGAGAAAAGACCGTTTTAATGTGTGATCAGAAAGAAATTGGCATCCTGTTTTCAGATTCAGATAAACTAAGTGTACCTAGTTTTTGTGAAAGGTCTAGCAGTTTGTATGTGAGGATGAGTATCCTAGGGTGCAGGGTTCCCCTGATGAACCCCCAACGGTGTGTAGATGGGCATAAGAGGTTTTTTAATTCACTGAAAGTATATGTAAATGTGTATATATATATATATATATATATATATTTTTTTTTTTTTTTTCTCTTAAGGGATTATCTGTAACTTTATCTCATTCTTACAGAGATTCATGAATATGAAGAACCACTTTTTAAGAACAGAACTTCATATAATTTTATAATGGTATATTCCTGAGTTAATAGTAACCTCCAAGAGTAATTAGCTCTGGGCTCCTGTTATGCAGAAATAATAATGATTTGATACTAGAAATTGGTACCATGTAAAAGTTGTATTGTTTTTAGAAAAATTTTTTGTTCATGAAAGTTAAATGCTAATATGAATCCAATATTTTCATCTTACTCTTCAAAGAATTGTTTAAAACACTTTTTTAAAACAGTGCAAGACAATATCTTTGGGAGAAAATCTTCTAGGTAGAGGAGATGTGAGAGAGGTGTTCATGTTCTACAGTGAAACCTGTGAGAGACCCAGAACTAGACAGGACTGCCTTGTTTTTCTAGGTCTCGCAAGGTTTCTGCCTGTGGCAGGGTACAGTCTTATCACTTTTCTATCGCTATCTGTTAGTGGAAAGTATTTGAATTTTCCTTCTCTGACAGATTTTTCTGCCTTACACAGGTTCTGGCTGCGACAGCTTTTACTGTATTTATATCTATTCCAGTTTACCTTACACTCTTTCCTCCTCACTACTCCTGGGGTATGGGTGTCTGTGACTAGCACCTGTTGTTAGGTGCCAGCAAGTTGGTTCCGACGCATAGTAACCCTGTATACAGCAGAACGAAACATTGCCCAGTCCTGTGCAATCCTCACAATCATTATGCTTTAGCCCATTGTTGCAGCCACTGTGTCAGTCCGTCTCATGGAGGGTCTTCTCCTTTTTCGCTGACCCTCTATTTTACTAAGCATGATGTCCCTTCTGACAACATGTCCAAAGCATATGAGACGAAGTCTCGCCATCCTTGCTTCTAAGGAGCATTCTGGCTATACTTCTTTCAAGACAAATTTATTTATTCTTCTGGCAGTCTATGGTATATTCAACATTCTTCACCAACACCGTAATTCAAAGGCATCAATTCTTGTTTGGTTTTCCTTATTCATGATCCAGCTTTCGCATGCATATGAGGTGATTGAAAATACCACAGCTTGGGTCAGGTGCTTAAGATCTCAGCTGCTAACCAAAAGGTCTGCAGTTCGAATCCACCAGCTGCTCCTTGGAAAGCCTATGGGGCAGTTCTACAGTGTCCTGTAGGGTTCCTATGCATTGGAATCAACTCAGTGGTAACAGATTTGGTTTTTGGTTTTGGTTCAGGCACACCTCAGTCCTCAAAGTTACAACTTTGCTTTGTAACACTTGAAAGAGGTCTTTTGCAGCAGATTTGCCCAATGCAATACGTCATTTGATTTCTTGACTGCTGCTTCTGTGGGCATTGATTGTGGATCTGAGTAAAGTGAAATCCTTGACAACTTCAATATTTTCTCCATTTTTCATGATGTTGCTTAGTGGGCCAGTTATGAAGATTTTTGTTTTCTTTATGTTGAGGTGTAATCCATCCTGAAGGCTGTGATCTTTGATTTTCATCAGTAAGTGCTTCAAACCCTCTTCGCTTTCAGCAAACAGGGTTGTGTTATGTGTATTTACATGTTTTAGGTGATTTATAACTTCTGAGGAATTTTCTCGGCTAGGTTGTTTGTATGATTTGAAGTAGAAAAGATGTGAAGAGATGCAAATTCTAATTTCTGGCATGTTAAGAAGATTAAAGAAATTACTTTTCTGTTCCTTTTCTTATTCTTTATTTCTTTTACATAGTTCAAGAGCAAATGATAAATGTTACGTTTAAAAGACTGTTAGGTAGATTTTGCTTAAAAAATAAATGGTAGAAGACATTGTTTCCATAATGGACATTTATTATAACCAGCTTCTAATTTATATTCCATATGTAAGGCATTTTACAGATTGCAGAGTATTTCCCTTTATGAACCTTTACTAAGTCTCTGTGGTGATGGTTATTAGCACTGCTATTATGAAGATAATCACTCGAAGACTAAGGTCTATTAAAGGACTTGCAGTAAATGGAAAAGACATTCTTCTCAAAGGCCGTTTTTTTCCTACCCCATGGAGGTATTATGGACTTGAATTAGGTCTTGCAAATATTTTGTTTTAAAGAATTGTTTTTCTTGTTGCATTGTCATGGTTCAAAAAAATTTCAAGCAGTATGGAAGGATAGAACCTGAAAAGCGAAGCCTCCTCTCTGAACCTACTCCAATTTCCCAGTCCCATTCAGATAAAAGCACTGCTATGCTTTTTTTTTTTTAAATATATATCCGTCCAGTTTATATGAGTGTGTATATATGTGTGTGTATGTGTGTATTATATATGTGTGTGTGTGTATAGGAGTGCTGGTGGCTGCTAACCAAAAGGTAGGCAGTTCTAATCCACCAGCCACTCCTTGGAAACACCACGGGGGGTTGTCTTAGTCATCTAGTGCTGCTATAACAGAAATACCACAAGTGGATGGCTTTACCAAAGAGAAATTTATTCTCTCGCAGTCTAGTAGGCTACAAGTTCAAATTCAGGGTATCAGCTCCAGGAACAGGCCTTCTCTTTCTGTCGGCTCTAGAGGAAGGTCCTGTCATCAGTCTTCCTTTGGTTGGGGAGCGTCTCAGTGCAGCAACCTCAGGTCCAAAGAACGTGCTGTGCTCCCAGTGCTGCTTTCTGGGTGGTATGAGGTCCCCATGTGTCTCTGCTTGCTTCTCTCTTGTATATCTCAAAAGAGATTGGCTTAAGGTACTATCTATTCTTGTAGACCTCTTCAGTGTAACTGCCGTTAATCCATCTTATTACATCATAGTGATAGAGTTTACAACACATAAGGAAATCACATCAGATTACAAAATGATACACAATCATACAATACTGGGAATCATGACCCACCCAAGTTGACAGATTTCTGGGGGACACAATTCAATCCATGACAGGGGTTTTCAACCAAATGATTTCATACTATCTATAATGTTTTGTAAGTTGCTTTACTTTCATTTAATGTATCTTAAACATCTTAGTGAAAGGTTTTAAAAATAAATGCATAGTATTGAATATTAGGAGTTTACTTGCTTATATTTTAAATACATTTTGGTCTTCACCCTTCTTTAAGATTCTTATAAAGTACTTATTTGAGAAAGAGTATAAAAGGTTTATAAGAATGAATTAGCAAGACGTACAATAGGTGTGTAAAATGTGCACAGTATGTTAGGTATTAGCATTTTACCTGACATATGAAAGACGTTTTCTGCTATTGAAATAAATCTTAAATGGGTATTCATTAAAATGTAATAGAACTCTACCAGCTAATTAGTACTTGTCAGATAATAGAGGATGTTAGTAATGGTAAGGCAGTGTTTTCTCCTTTTTAAAAATATAATTGTGAGAAGACTGAGGTCACGATTTACTTTAAATTCTTTCTGGGTTTATAATCCGCTAATGTTGATCATTTGAGAATCTAATTAGGCTGTTTATTTTAGCATTTATAGCATCAAGGTTAAAGATTGTTGTAACTCAAAGGTATAGCATTTTTACATGAATTGTTCCAATTAGATTCCTGTAATATAATTAACAAACACCTCACTTCTTGGTCGCTTGCCTGTTCTGTCAAGGTTAGCTCTGTATTTGAATATAACAAAGATCCCAAAACACTAAGATGAATTTTAACATTTTATTCCTTACTTTACTAGACTAATGATACATTTTATAGGAAAACACATGCTCCAGTTGAACTTCCCTCCATAGGAGGAATTTTTTAAGTTTTAGCTTTCATTTAAAGTAAGTTCAACGTTTACTGTGTAGATATAAAATGTGAGGAAAGATTTTTCCAAAGCCTTTTGAAAGTTTTATAAAAATATTTGTCACAAAACTGTCAAAATTACAGACATTTATTAATATATTTTTTCCCATCTCTTAAAGATTAGTCCTGAAAGAGAAGGTAGAGTAAAGCCTGGCTTGGAAGTCAGAAGATCTGTAATCTCGTTTTGGTCATAACTAATTAGTTGTGTGTGACCTTAGACCATTCATTTAACTTCTCTGATCCTTGTTTTCTTATCTGAAAAATAAAAGTGTTTGACTGCATGATTTCTATGGTACTCCTCAGTTCTAAAATGCTAAGCTTCTATGAAGTAAGTTTTGTAGTAGTTGTATAGTTTATTTTATTTAAGATTTCACGAAGGTATGCCATATGTACGTATTCACATAAGAAACTTACTCATTTAATTGTCCGAATATTTGTTGAATGTTTTCTGTGTTCTACTATGCAAAGTTTTACAAATACAGCAATAGATAAGACAGTCATGGGCCTTGTCCTCATGGAGCACAGGGTCCAATGGAGAAGAGTGGATTAAATAACTATTATGTAATTAATTATTTTATCCAGATAATGATATGTTACTAAGAAGATAAGAGTCTGGTTGTGAAGTGATTAAGTGCTTGGCTGCTAACCGAAAGGTAGGAGATTCAAACCCACCTGTGTTCGGTAGGAGAAAAGACCTGGTGATCTGCTGCCATAAACATTACAGCCTAGGAAGCCCTGTGGGGCAGTTCTACTCTGCCCTATAGGGTTGTTATGAGTCGGAATCACACAACAACAAAACTAACCCTTTCATGGGTGAATAATTTTTTGTGTGTGGAATTTTTTGGTGATGCCATATTTTTGCACTAATGGAATGGATGCTGAATCATTGTTGGTAGTTTTTTTATTATTTGAAAAAATGAGTGCCAATTGCAAGCGGGCCATATCTGTCCCATGTTCCGTGACATACATCACAGTGCGGTACATATTGGTCCCACGGTCCAGGAAGTGTATCACAAACTGTTTTCACCCAAAAAATAACTCATTTATTGGAATATTTCCAAATACGAGTAACTGTGTCTTCCCAGTAACACAGAGGAAATAGTAAACATACTCTCAAGCCTTGTTTTGCTGTACAGAAGCCAAAAGACACAAAAGTTTCTCACAGTCACTTCTCCGGGAAGCATCCTCTCATGTGAATGTCTCTCAACACTTACATGTGGCACAGACCAACTTCCTTGTTTTTTAGACAGTTGCACCGGTATTCACCACGATGCCAGAACATACTGAAGTGGCTCAAATGCCTGCGAATAAACTTCCAGGGGCGGAAAATGTAGCCGGAACACATATGTGCCTTCGCCTGTTAAAGGGCTGAGAAGATGGACTAGCAGACAGATAAGCGTGGGGGTGCTGGGGGTGGATTGGTAAGAGAGAACAGCATATGCAGAGGCCCCGAGTGAGGAGGGGTTTTGGAGCATTTGAGGAGTTAAGAGAAGGCAGAATGCCAGGGAAAGTCACACAATATGTGGCTAGCGAGGTGGGTGGGCATTGGATCATGTAGTGACTTTGTGAGTCATTTAAGGATTTTAGTTTTTATGCTAACATTCCTCAAATATATTTGTTTATGTTCATGATTTTATATCATTCAGCTGATGCAGGTTACCCAAGAAATACATTTTTTTATATTAGAGACACATTTTCTGTCAGTCATTAGGCTGTCAGTGCCATCAAGTCCCTGGTTTCACCCTATGCCCTCTCGCTTTTTAAGAATGTTTTCAAATATGATGACCTAACAAGATTTATAAAGCAGTAAACCCATTGCCATCGAGTCAATTCTGACTCATAGTGACCCTATGGGGCAGAGTAGAACTGCCCCATCGGATTTCCAGGGAGCGGCTGGTGGATTCAAACTGCTGACATTTTGGTTAGCAGTGAAACGGTTAACCACTGTGCAACCAGGGCTCCGTAAAGTCAGTACACTAAAAATTATTTAAGTCTTGCTAAAGTCGGGGTGGGACGCAGTTGGTAATCAGTTGTTTTATATTTTCTGTGTCCTTTCTGGTCATTTAGTACAGTGATTTGATAATTTTTAGTATATTTATTAAAAATTAGCACATTAACGTACTAGTCCTGTGGTTTATATTTTTGTTATTCACATGTATTGATTTGCTTATTTCACCAGTGATTGTTTTGTTCATTATGAAATATTAGCATGTAAAAATCTATTTGTTAATGTACATTAAGTTAGGTCTGATTTTTTACTTTCGCCTTTTAAGATAATTGTTGATTTTTTAAGAACACATCCTTCTGTTAAAAAGACGTGTATTGATTTCATTCATTCTCCCTGAGACTGATTTGCAGTAGAAATATTGCTGTTGACTAAACAGGAACTTGTTGAATGACAATGGCTCACTTTTAGTAAGGCACTATGACAGGGTGGTATAGACACAAAAGGGAAATGACCCATTTGCTGATATCTGAGCATTCTGAGTTACTTTAAAGATTTCAGTTATAGCAAATGTGTTTTTGCGTTTATAACACTCATGCATGTGCATTGATAAAGCCTTGTCACTTTTGGTAGTATAGTATTCTTTCCAGGCTGGTCTGTGGTATGTCCTTCAGCATATTGAGATAAACACCTACTCTCATATGTCAGAATATATACTCTTAGCACTGAACCGTGTAATTCCCATTCATGTTTGAACAGCTTCAGCTATTAGGATGCTCTTCGCAGAAGCTTAGAACTTAGAACGTTGCATATTAAATCTCATTTTCAATTGTATTAGTGAGTGTTTATACAAATTTATACTGCCTATTATATATCTATCTTTGTTATTCTCTATGTATTTGAATTAATTTAAATGTCATTATGATTTGTAAGTTCGTGGAAAGTTCATCTTTAGAATCATTTATTTTTTTCCTCTTTTGTTTAAATCTGAATTTCAGTTTTTATAATTACTGGATAATTGATTTAACAGATATTTGTGGGCCACTGATCTTGCACAAAAGCCTCTGCCTGTCACTCTTGCAGGATATACAGGTGGATAAGATGTTACTCTTGGTCCCAGGGAGCTTAGGTTATAGTAAGAGCATTAAGACAGGTTCGTAAATAAGTAACACAAAGTGAAAAATGATAAAATGCTATGTAAGAGAGTTCAGAGGAAGGAGGAATTATTTTGTTCTAGAATAGAAATAGTCTACAATAGACCTCACTAGGAAGTAGCATTTAAAGAGGTGTAGAGGGTCAGACATGTGCAAATGGGGAAAATTAGATTTATTCCTGTGGGGGATTCAGAATAAGCAAATGATGTATGTGGAGAAGCACTAGGTATATCAGGAATCTGATTTGTCTAGTATTGAATAGAAGTATATAGAGAGAAAACAGGCAAGGTCAGTTGGGGTGAGATCATGGAGGGCCTTCAATGCCATTTATGTGTGTGCATTCAAGTATAAGTCCATGTTTATGAATATAATAAATGAAATGTGATTTTTCTTTTCTTCAGCAAATTGTTTTTGGTTATTATTTCCATCGTTGAATGTCTGCTAGAGGAAAAGTTGTAACCTTTTATTGAATCGTGTGTCACTAATATTAAAATTGGCTTTTGAAATTTTTTTCCTACGAATGCTGATGTCCAACTTCAGTCATTTATTTTCTTTCTGTAAATGTTTCTTAGCCTATTCAGCCTATTACATAGTTTTCGTGTAGAGAGTAGTTTAATTATTGCATTATTTCTTCTTAAGTATAGGTAACTTAAAATGTTGGCTATTTTAATCCTGAAATCAAATTAGACATTCCAATGTATATATGTCTTTAGCAGTGTAAAAATATAGAATGTTAGTTGTTCCTTTAGCTCTTTCATGTATTTTATTCAGTGTGTTGGTAAATACAGTTTCAATGTCCAGATTTTTTCAAACATTTATTTTCTTTATCATAAAAGAAATATAAACTTAGTATTTTTTTTTTTATTTTAGATTATACAGAAAAATAGAAAAACATTCCTTTGTACCCATAGCACTTGTACTTAGTGCATTTATTCCCATATAATATATATGTTTGGAAACATTTTTAAGCAGAATAGAGAATGACATTGGTTATTTTTTGTGCTTACTAAGAGAATTTGGAACTGATAAACCAGTGGGTTCCACACTTTTACTTATCATCCTGTGTTAGTTTGGTTAAACAATTTTAAATCTTTAACTAAAATCTTAAGTTTTCTTTTAAATTAAAAAGTAGTGGTCTGATGTAAATTCAAAGTATTGAATGCTTTTTAGTTTTTAAAAGTGATTTATTCCATAAGCAATCTAACTGCTTATTTTATTCTTTTAAACTGCCTAAAACATAGCGGCATGTGAAATCTTCAATGAAAGGAAACGTTTCTCCCGTTTAATTGGGAAGAGTTGTGGTTATTTGACGTTATCAACACAGTCACAGTTATGTTTGCAGACTCACCTGAAGGAAAAAAAAAAAAGATCCAGGAATTTGGGGAGCTAAAATAGCAGGTTAAGGCCAGAGATAATTTAGAAAGGCGACATAAGATTCTTTCTTTGATTCATGAGGCAGCTTGTTTATAGAGGGCGTATTTTATGTCAAGTCGTGTAAATACAAAACAGGATAAACATGACCCCTGTCTTGTCATGCTTGCTTGTCTTGCTCACAGCCAAGTTAGTGGATCTGAATAGAGAATTCTGGGGATTGACACCAGGCCCTTGCATGGGTAAAGCAAAAAAATTTCAAAGGCTTCCACTGGGTAGAGAGCAAAATTACTGTAGAAAGCTGAATTAAAGTCCAGGAATTTTTACATATCTTAAGATTCTGGTATTAAATTAGAGGAGTGAGATTATATATGTAGTGTGTGTGTGTGTGTGTGTGTGTGTGTGTGTGTGTGTGTGTGTGTGTGTGTGTGTGTGTGTGTGTGTGTGTGTGTGTGTGTGTGTGTGTGTGTGTGTGTGTGTGTGTGTGTGTGTGTGTGTGTGTGTGTGTGTGTGTGTGTGTGTGTGTGTGTGTGTATACAGCAGCAAGACAAAACCTTGAGTTTTTATGTTCCAATATGAGGAAAATAAAAAGGGAGATGTACCTGAAGAATGAGGGAGGCATGAATAAATGGAGAACCGCTTGTTGCTGCTGTTGTAAACCTAAGTAAAAGGAAACTGTTCTTATTAACATATAAATGGAAATTTATTATCTCATTCCCTGGATTTATATGCACATATACTAGTTTTGTTATAATGTGAAGTCTTTACACTAACGGCATGCCTTTCTCGAGGTAGTCTCCACTCTGAGACTTAGTTTCATCTGAATTACATTCTTCATACTGTTGGATCATCTGTTATCTCTTCATTGTCTTTATTCAGGCAAAATTATTTACATAAACTGAGATAACATTGATTTTTGAAGTTTCACTAAATAAATAAAATCTTTTAGTTAGTGTTTCCCTGGTCCAGGAAATGGTGCAAAGAATCTAATTATACTCATCTGTAGCTGTAATATAGTCGGTGATAACCTAAATCTTATATTCAGAAAGCAGTAAATGAGTTTAGGCTACCCAATTTTCGATTTTATGGAGATGATTCCTGCTTTTAAATAATGATACAAATAAGGATTTATATAACTTATTCTGAATTACAGATATTTTGGTGTTTAATTAAAATCATTTTTTTGCCTGTGTAGGATACCATTGCAGTGGCTAGATTTGTTGTTTTCTCAGGATCTTCATCTGCAAGCAGCGATGGTAAAAATTGCTTATTTTTAAAAGCATTTGAAGGCTTCAGATCAACTGTTTATGTAAGTGTGCAGTGTACTGTGATTTTCATGAGCTAAAGTGATGGAACAGAAGTAGGGATTTCTGCAAATCTGCAGATAAGCTACCTAGTCTGACTGAATTATTTTAATTGAATATTTTAAGTTTAAAAATAGAAATTTTTTCTTAGCTTTATATTTAGAATGATTCCAGATAGTAAAGAAAAATCTCTTAAAGATATTTATTGTGAAATTTTAAAAAACTGCATGTACATGCTACACCTTATCCTATTCTTTATAATTATATCATCAGCCTCTTTTGATGGTCTGCTTCATTTCATGTTAAATTGATCTAGTGCTCCTAAAACTGATTTCCTCTTATTGTATTCTTTGTTAACATGATAATCCCCTTACCCCATTCCTGCCATGACTCCCCCACCCCAGCACACATTGAAAAACTACCTGTTTGGTCAGGGCTGCTGGGTAGAGTTGGGCAAAGCCATGTGCCTGCAGGCCAACATGTACTTGTTTTTTTCTAATATGCACAAATACACTGTATGAGCTAGAGAATAGCCCTATGTTATTAAAATTAATGAACTAGACTTAAGATTTTGCATTAGAGTGACCATTACTGCATTTACTTTTCTTTTTCTTTCTGGAAAAGTCTAGGATTCTGTGCAAGAAAAATTTTGAATATCAGCTTTGATTCTCCACTTCTTTTGGACTGATACAAGTTTATTTTATTTTACAGTTGATCCTGAGAATTGGATATTGGTATACCTCAAGTTTAGTCTCTAAGAACACTAAGTTTCTTTAAAAGACATTTTTATATGCCCTTATAGCTTTAATATTTTTAGTGTCTGTAGCTTAGAAAGCCTTATTTATGTCACTCTTAGTTTGTAAGGCATAATCTTAAGCCATTTTAGTAAATCTGAATATTATACAGATAAGTGTATAGTTTACCTCAACTGAAAACCTGTAATCACGTTGAAGGTTGTTTGTATAAAATTAAGCGCTTTCTTTTTTTTTTTTTTTCAGGTTTATGTTAAATCTGTAAGAAACTTTTCTTCAGAGTCAATGTCTTTGGTAAGATGATATTTAGCTTTAATACTTAGAATAAATACACACACACACACTCTAACATATATTAACATTTCATCTATTTTATTGTCTGATTTTGAAATAGTATCAGTGTAATAGGAAAACATAATCTCTACTTTTTTGATATCTGATAATGTTACAGTCAAGTTATATTTTTACCTAGTAGTTAATATCTGATTTTTCTATTGTCTGGAATATCTGCTGATATTTTACATAATCTACATACACAAGAAAAGAGAAATGAAAAAAATGTTTTGTGCTAAACTGCAGGCAACTTCATTTATTTTTCATTAGTTTATATTTAAACAGATTTTTATTTGCTGAATTGTGATTTGACAAATTATATAATTTTAAGTAAAGACATTTATTTATTACATTAGTGATACATTGTGCCTTACCTTTAACCACTTTTTTATTGTTTTAAAAAGTTTTCTTATAACAGTAGAAAGGTGTCCATTTGTACATGTGGGCTACTTAACAGTTGAATGAAATTAGAAAGAAGGTAGTATATTGAAAAGTTTAATACACTGTTTATGTTCTACCTGTGTTAAACCTTTATTTTCCAATAGTCAAACAGAGTCCAGGGGCTTTTAGTTTCTACCTAGCAAGGACTAGGGGATACAGATTTTAAATTCTGAGTAATAGTATAATTTCAGTTTATTATTTGGAGAAACTATCCAATGAAATGTCAATGAACATTTTTTAAAAATGTGAATTATTTCCAGATAATAGTATTTTCTAAAAATTATCCATCAGCTTGAAATATTTTATATACCTGTGAACCTGTTGGTAAGGCAGGGGTAAACCAAAAGGCCTTTGAACTTGGCAAAATGATTTTTCACAAAGCTCAGATATTCTAAACTAGTAGAATCTCAGGCGCAGATTTATTTGACTTTATTTTCTTAATTCTGAGATGCTCATTTTACACACTTGCACATTTTTAATTGAGCATGGATCTTGCCGTATATATCAGAAAAACTTCTAGTTATTGTTGTTGAGATTCTTGTGTTTTTCTGAAAAAATGTTACTAAGTTGAAGTTAATGTGTTCCTAAAAGTATATTATTAAATAATAAGCCTTTTTCAGGATCAGAGGTATTTTCAGAATTTAGGAAATATGGTCTTTTTTTCTGTAGTAATTGCCCTTCAAAAGTTACTTAGGGTAATCAGTTGATCTTGTATCTCCCAGATTTAGAAGCAATTGGACTAGTCCAGTTATGTGATCTGAAGGCCCAATGTAAATTAGCCCCTATCTTCCCTGGTTTAAAATCGGAAAAGGTGTGCATCAGACTTGTATCCTTTTACCATACTTACTCAATCTGTATGCTCAGCAAATAATCTGAGAAGCTGGACTACATGAAGAAAAATGTGGCATCAGGAGTTAAGGAAGACTCATTAACAATCTGTTAGAATAGCTGGAATTTTGATAGTATAGTTTTCTACTTTTTTATTGAAGAAGTATGATGTTTCAGTGTTCCAATATAACCTAGATTATAGGTTAATTATGCTTTTGTGGGCTGGTGTACAAATTACACCATTTATAAACAAAGTTATTTCTGAAGGTAACTGTATCAATTGTCAAATAGTTGGTTTATATAATAAGTTTTGTAAGTTGTGTGTTAATTTTTTTCCGGGCTGCAGCCTTTGCTAGACTTGTAAAAGGATAGATGCAGTTATATGGATTTGCTAATTTACAAATTTGATAGTATGATTCTAAAATGTAAATATTTCATGTTGACGTATTGACTATCTTCTCTTTCTTTAGGTTCCAGCAACACATTATACATATACACCCCTGAACCAACTTAAGGATGGCACAGTTGTCAATGTCTATGGTGTTGTGAAGTTCTTCAAGCCTCCATATCTAAGCAAAGGAACTGGTAGGTGTTAAAATTGGTGGAGTTTTTATGAACTCTAACAGCTTTATTGGTTTCAAGAACACAGCTCCTTCAATGCCATGAGTCTTAATTACAAGCTAAATTCAGATTTATAGTAGACAACACTGACACATTGTCTTTGGCAGCTTTTATTTATAAAATAACTATAGTCTTTAGATTCTTGAGTCTAGTTATTTTAGGCCTTTACCTCAGTTGTGTTATATATACTTGGGTACTTTCTAAAAGTAAATTGCAAAGGTATAGCCGATTAATTGTTACATGATAATGTAGACTTTAACAGATAAGAAGTGATCTTTTGAGGTGAAAGCAAGTGTGAAAACAACACAAATTTTGGTTTACCGAGTTAATAAAGTGGACAAACCTTCACCTCAGTTTAATTCAATTTAACTAAATTTAACAACTATTTATTATTATATCTCATCTACTCTAAAATACCGTCATTTGTAAGATGTATCATTATTTTATGTATCATTAAAAAAAACACTGTGGATTAAATTTGCTTCAGTGTTAGCTGTAAGATGTAGCCATATTTTATAGATGATAACAATGTGAATCAGTAAATACTGTTGCTGAAATATTGTATTTATCTACTGCATGCGGCGAGCAATAATTCATGCTGGAAACACAGATATGATCTCATTGAGATCGTATTATAAAAACGTTTATAAAGATACAGTACATATATGCGTATATTCTTCTTGTTAGCTGCCCTTGAGTCACTTCCTACTCATAGGCACCCTACGTACAACAGAACAAAACAGTGCCCAGTCCTGCGCCATCCTCACAGTCTGTTATTCTTGAGCCTATTGTTGCAGCCACAGTGTCAGTCCATCTTATTGAGGGTCTTCATCTTTTTCACTGACCCTCTGCTTTACTCAGCATGATATCCTTCTCAGAGACTGGTCCCTCCTAATAACACCTTCAATGTATATGAGACAAAGCTTTGCCATCCTTACTTCTAAGGATCATTCTGGCTGTACTTCTTCCAAGACAGACTTGTTCATTCTTTTGGCAGTTCAAGGTATATTCGGTATTCTTTCCCAGCACCATAATTCAAAAGCATCAATTCTTCAGCCTTCCTTATTTATTGTCCAGCTTTTACATAAATATGAGGTAATTGAAAACACCATCGCTTGGGTCAGGCACACCTTAGTCCTTAAAGTGACTTCTTTGCTTTTTAACACTTGAAAGAGGTCTTTTGCAGCAGATTTGCCCAGAGCAGTGCGTCCTTTGATTTCTTGTATACTGCTTCCATGGGTTTTGATTGTGGATCCCAGTAAAATGAAATCCTTGACAACTTCTGTCTTTTCTCCATTTATCATGATGTTACTTAGTGGTCCAGTTGTGAGGGTTTTTGTTTTCTTTATGTTGTGGTGTAATCCATTCTGAAGGCTGTGGTGTTTGATCTTCATCAATAAGTGCTTCAAGTGCTCTTCACTTTGAGCAAGCAGGGTTGTGTCATCTGCATGTCACAGGTTGTTAATGAGTCTTTCTCCAATCCTGATGCCGCATTCTTCTTCATATAATCCAGCTTCTCAGATTATTTGCTCAGCATACAGATTGAACAAGTACAGTGAAAGGATACAACCCTGACACACAGCTTTCCTGACTTTAAACCATGCAATATCCCCTTGTTCTGTTCAAAAGACTGCCTGTTGGTCTGAGTACAGATTCCTCACGAGCACAATTAAGTGTTCTGGAGTTCTCATTCTTCACAGTGTTATTCATAGTTTGTTATGATCCACACAGTTGAAGGCCTTTGCATAGTCAATAAAGCACAGGTAAACAGTTTTCAGCCATAATCCCTCTGCTTTCAGCCATAATCCACCTGACATCACCAATGATATCCCTCTCTCAGCACCCTCTTCTGAATCCAGCTTGGATTTCTGACAGTTCCTGTCAATGTACTGCTGCAACTGGTTTAGAGTGATCTTCAGCAAAATTTTACTTATGTATGGTATTAAGGAAATTGTTCAATAATTTCCACATCCTGTTGAATCACCTTACTTTGGAGTTGGTACAAGTATGGATCTCTTCCAGTTGGTTGGCCAGGTAACTGTCTTCCAAATTTCTTGGCGTAGATGAGTGAGCACTTCCAGCGCTGCTTCCGTTTGTGGAAACATCTCAGTATCTCAGTTGATACTCCATCAATTCCTGGAGCCTTGTGTTTTGCCGTTGCCTTCAGTGCAGCTTGGAACTCTTCCTTCAGTACTGTCGGTTCCTAATCGTATGCTGCCTCCTGAATGTCAACGAGTTCATTTGGGTACAATGTATATTCTGTATATTCCTTCCATCTTCTTTTGATGTTTCCTGCATCATTTAATATTTTCTCCGTAGAATCCTTCAGTATTGCAAATTGAAGCTTGACATTTTTCTTTGGTTCTTTCAGCTTGAGAAATACCAAGCATATTCTTCCCTTTTAGTTTTCTATCTCCAGGTCTTTGCACATGTCATTATTATACTTTGTCTTCTCCAGCCGCCCTTTGAAATCTTCCGTTCAGCTCTTTTACTTCATCATTTCTTCCTTTCTCTTTAGCTATTGCACATTCAAGAGCAACTTTCAGAGTCTCTTCTGACATCCATTTTGGTCTTTTCTTTCTTTCCTGTCCTTTTAATGACCTCTTACTTTCTTCATGTATGATGTCCTTGATGTCATTTTGCACCTTGTCTGATCTTCAGGCATTAGTGTTTAATTTGTCACATCTATTCTTGAGATGGTCTCAGAATTTAGGTGGGATGTACTGAAGGTCATACTTGGCTGTCCCGGACTTCTTCTAGTTTTCTGGAAAATTAATGACCTGGCAGTCTATGTCTGAAAAAAATTGGCCAGTAAAAACCTTACTGAATAGCAGCAGAACATTGTCTGATACAGTGCTGGCAGATGAACTCCTCAGGTTGGAAGGCACTCAAAATATGACTGGTGAAGTTCTGCTTCCTCAAAGTAGAATCGACTTTAATGACATGGATGGAGTCAAGCTTTTGGGGCCTTCTTTGTGCTGACGTGGCATCACTCAAAATGAGAAGAAACAGCTGCAAACATCCGTTAATAATTGGAACGTCGAATGTACAAAGCATGAACCTAGGAAAAGTGGAAATCATCAGAAATGAAATGGAACACATGTGGATCGATATCCAAGACATTAGTGAGCTTAAATGGATTGGTGTTGGTCATTTTGAATCAGATAATCATATGATCTGCTATGCTAGGAAGGAGAAATTGAAGAGAAATGGCATCATGTTCACTGTCAAAAAAGAACATTTCAAGATATATCCTGAAGTACAATGTTGTCAGTGATAGGATAATATCCATATGCCTACAAGGAAGACCAGTTAATACAACTATTTTTCAAATTTATGCACCAGCTACTAAGGCCGAAGAACAAGAAATTGAAGATTTTTACCAACTTCTGCAGTCTGAAATTGATCAAACATGCAAACAAGATGCACTGGTAATTTCTGACGACTGTAATGTGAAAATTGGAAACAAAGAAAAAGGATTGGTAAGTTGGAAAATATGGCCTTTGTGATAAAAATGACAGAAGAGATCACATGATAGAATTTTGCAAGACCAATGACTTCTTTATTGCAGGTACCTTTTTTTTAACAACATAAACAGTGACTATACTCGTGGACTTCTCCGGATGGAATATACAGGAATCAAATCGAGTATATCAGTGGAAAGAAACAATGGAATAACTCAGGATCATTAGTCAGAACAAGGCCAGGGGCAGACTGCAGAACAGACCATCAGTTGCTCATATGCAAGTTCAAGTTGAAGAAAACTACAACAAGTCCAGGAAAGCCAAAGTATGACCTTGAGTAAATTCCACCTGAATATAGACCATCTCAAGAATCTATATGTGTATATAAAGGTACATATATTTATAAAGATACACACATATTTTATTTGTTGGAAGTGTACTCTTCAGTGGAGTAGATAGGGAAGATTTTTTTTTCACATGACAGAGTATTTTATTCGTATATAACATAATCTATGTGAATATGGCAATGTAAATGCTATTAAGTGTGAGAAGGAGAAACTTGAAATAGGTGATAACTAAGTGTGAAGACTGTAAAAGGATGTTTTATAGAAGATACTGATTATTTCTGTTTTGTTAGGATGAGGGGAAACAAAATTTAATCAGAGAAGTTTTTGTTAAAATTTGTAGTTCTCTAAAATTTTCATTCTGACTTTCCTTTTTCCCTAGAAGCCTACCTTCCCCTGTGCCATCATACATGTTGACACACCCCCACTTTCGTCTCAGCACTTTCTTTTCACTATTAGATTTTTTCCCTGAATCTTTACACGTGCCACTTCTGGGAATTAGCCATGAAGGTATGACCACTGTGATCTTTTCCTCATTGCAGGTGTTACCTGGCTTCTTTTAACTGGCCTGCCGAACTTTAATATTGTAATTCAGTTTACCATTCAAGTAGTTGGGGATGGACTTGCTTACAGGACTTAAGAATAAGCTACATTACTGTTAATAGTGTCCTTCTAACCAGAAAGATGTGTACCTATGTTTTATTGACTATGCAAAGGCATTCAGTTGTGTGAGTCATAACAAATTATAGATAATATTGTGAAGAATGGGAATTTCAGAACACTGAATTATGCTCATGAGGAACCTGTCACAGATCAAGAGGTAGTTGTTCGGACAGAACAAGGGGATGCTGCGTGGTTTAAAGTCAAGAAAGGTGTGTGTCAGGGTTGCATCCTTTCACCATACCTATTCAGTCTGTATGCTGAGCAAATAATCCGAGAAGCTGGACTATATGAAGAAGAAGGGGGCGTCAGGATTGGAGGAAGACTCATTAACAACCTGTGTTATGCAGATGACACAGTGTTGCTTGCTGAAAGTGAAGAGGACCTGAAGCACATACTGGTGAGTATCAAAGACCACAGCCTTCAGTATGGATTACAGCTCAACATAAAGAAAACAAAAATCCTCACAACCAGACCAATAAGAACCATCACGATAAATGGAGAAAAGATTGAAGTTGTCAAGGATTTCATTTTACTTGGATCCACAGTCAACACCCATGGAAGCAGCAGTCGGGAAGTCAAAAGATGTATTGCATTGGGCAAATCTGCTGCAAAAGACCTCTTTAAAGTATTGAAAAGCAAAGATGTCACCTTGAAGACTAAGATACGCCTGACCCAAGCCACGATATTTTCAGTTGGATCATAAATGCATGCAAAAGCTGGACAGTGAATAAGGAAGACCGGAAAGAATTGATGCCTTTAAATTGTGGTGTTGGCAAAGAATATTGAATATATCATGGACTGCCAAGAGAACGAACAAATCTGTCTTGAAAGAAGTACAGCCAGATGCTCCTTGGAAGGAAGGATGGCGAGACTACGTCTTACATACTTTGGACATGTGGTCAGGAGGGATCAGTCCCTAGAGAAGGACATCATGATTGGTAAAGTACAGGGTCAGCAAAAAAAGAGGAAGACCCTCAGCGAGATGGATTGACACAGTGGCTGCAGCAGTGGGCTCAAGTATAACAACAATTGTGAGCATGGTGCAGGACCGGACAGTGTTTCATTCTGTGGTGCATAAGGTTGCTGTGAGTCGGAACCGACTTGACGGCACCTAGCAACAACAGAAAAACAAGTCTGTCTTGGAAGAAGTACAGCCAGAATGCTCCCTGTGAGCAAGGATGTGAGTGTTTGTCTCACCTACTTTGGGTATGTTATTAGGAGGGACCAGTCCTTGGAGAAGGACATCATGCTTGGTAAGGTAGAGGACCAGTGAAAAAAAAAGGAAGACCCTCAATGAGGTGGATTGACGCAGTGGCTGCAACAGTGGGCCCAAACATAGCAATGATTGTGAGGGTGGCACAGGACTGGGCAGTGTTTCATTCTGTTGTACAGAGGGTCGCTGCGAGGCAAAACCATTTCAATATCACCTAACAGCAACAACTTGTTAGAAAATAAAATTTTAAAACTTGTTAGCACTTAATATATAGCTTATTCATGGTATTGAAAGCTTTTTTGTAGATCAGTCGACCAATGTATAATTTTCAAAAGTAACATAAAAATGATGGTTGTATAGAACAAATTGATAGCTGTTTTAAAAACAATGATAGCTCAGTATTAATTTTAAGTTGTTATTAGAGAGCATAATCGTGTTTTCTTCTGGTAACACTATTGAATCATGCATTAAAAATGAAAGCCATGGGAAACTATAATATTTCTTATATATGCATATGTACCTTATAACTCTATCAGATGTAGTTAGTTGGATCTGGTCCCTTAGTAAGAAATTCATGACTAGTATTAAGCCTTTTGTTACTACAGAGATAACATATTTCTTTTTCTTCTGAGATACTAAATTAAAATGAACATCATCAATTTTATCTGAACATTTTCATTGAAACTCTTAAAATATATTTTAAGACATAGCAAGATGTCTTTACTTACTAGCAAGAAATAAAGCTGTAAAACTATCCATCTTACAGCTTTAGTTATGCTTACAGCAAATCTGTTGGAAGTCACTATTTCTGTTGATAGAACTCATTCTTCAGCAGGAGTAAATGCTGCAGAAGAGTCAAATAGCACTGATTTTTGTGTTCAGGAAAGCATCAGCTTCATTAGTATTACCACAGAGAAGCACCAGAATAGATATACAGGAACAATCCACAGCTGTGCCTTTTTTACATCGCATAAAGCAACGTATATTTTACAAATACAGAGCTACAATCCAAATTACATCCAGATGTATATAAGTTATGTGGAGGAAAATTACCTTTATGCAGCTCAAGTCAGGTAGATGGAAAAAATTTATTCTGTTATATATCATCAGCTAGAATTTTTCATTAAATTTTATTTTATTCAATGTGGTAGCAGCAGTTTTGTGTAACTTGGCATCCTTGTCCCTTGACTAAAATTTTTCTTGTAGACTTTCCTCTCATCCTAAGTAATAATAATTACATGTGACCTGTACCATGCTGCTATTTTATTTCTGGCAGCAAGTGCTTTGTTTCCCAAGCTTTATATTCATTCTTGGGGGAATTGTAGCTTTTATTTTAGAAGTCTACCAGTCCTGTTGTTAATAGGACACGTGATGCTATAAATACTTTCTATTCAGTTGCGATAAGATTCATCATAAAACTGAGAAAGAATTCCTCAAAGATTATGGAAGTAACATATGTTAAAAGATCATTGTATCATCAAAATTGATTTTGATAGTGATCATCAGGGATATATAATATGGCCTTATTCCTATAACCCGTTGGCGTTGAGTCGATTCCGACTCACAGCAAACCTATAGGACAGAGTAGAACTGCCCTGTAGAGTTTCCAAGGAGCACATGGTGAATTCGAACTGCTGAACTTTTGGTTAGCAGCTTTAGCTCTTAACCACTACACTATCAGGATTTCCCCTTTTTCATATAGAGAAGATGATATCTTTGTCTCCACCTTAGGACTTTTGGCCTTTATAAAAGGGATTTTCTTTGAAAACCTCACATTCACTTTTGGTTTAAGGATTAGGCTAGCTAGAATTAGATATGTAGTTTTCTGCCATCAATGGAGATCATTGATCATATTTTCTTAAGCAACACATGTAAGTTTAATTTTAGATGTGTCTCAGGTTTTAAGAAATAACCTCCAGTTGTTTACTTGAGATGCATTTACTCAGTGTTCTCATGGTCAGCTCTTGCTAAATAAGATAAACGTATACCAAACTAAACCAAACCTGCTGGCCATCAAGTTGACTCCGACTCGTAGCAACCCTACAGGACAGAGTAGAACTGCACCATAGGGTTTCCAAGGAGAGGCTCGTGGATTCGAATTGCCCACCTTTTGGTTAGAAGCCAAGCTCTTAAACACTGCACCAACACCAGGGCTCCAAAAATAAATGTATACAGCACATAAAATATCCTCACTCTATTAGTAGTATATGGTTTATGCTTGCTTGATCACTGTCATAATGCCTGTTCACTTTACAGAGAGTAAAAGGAACCCTGTTTGTGCTGAATCTCCTAATATTTAGGTCCAGAGGAAGGAAGAGAATAGGCACAATATTCATGTCTTCATTGTTTACCATTAACAACTTCTTCTTGTTCTGTCCCCAAGTTTGGAGGCTCGCTCTCTCTCTTTTTTTTTTTTAATTGTTGTACTTTAAATCAAAGTTTACAATTCAGATTAGTCTCTCATACAAAAATTTGTACGTACGTTGTTGTGTGACCCTAACTGCTCTCCCTGTACTATGACAGCACACTCCTCCTTTCCACCCCTGGTTTCCCATGTCCATTCAGCTAGCCCCTGATCCTCTCTGCCTTCTCATCTCACCCCTGGACAGGAGCTCTTCCCATTTAGTCTCATGTATCTGCCTGAGCTAATAAGCACACTCTTCATGAGTATCATTTTATATCCCATAGTCCAGTCTAATCTTTATCTGAAGAGTTGGCCTCAGGAATGGTTTTAGTTCTGGGTTGACAGAGAGTCCGGGGACCATGCTTTCTGTCGTTCCTCCAGTCTCAGTCAGACCCTTAAGTCTGGTCTTTTTTACTAGAATTTGAGTTCTGCACCCAACTTTTCTCCTGCTCCATCAGGGACTTTCTATTGTGTTCCCTGTCAGGGCAGTCATTCGTGGTAGCTGGGCACCATCTAGTTCTTCTGGTCTCAAGCTGTTGCAGTCTTTGGTTTATGTGTCCCTTTCTGTCTCTTGGTTTTATACTCCTTGTGACTTTGGTGTTCATCATTTGCCTTTACTCCAGGTGGGTTGGGACCAACTGATGCATCTTAGATGGCCACTTGCTAGCTTTTAAGACCCCAGATGCCAGTCATCAAAGTAGGATGCAGAACATTTTTTTAATAAACTTGGTTAAGCCAGTTGACCTAGATGTCCCCCTGAAACCATGGTCCCCAGCCCCCCCCCCCGCCCCCTCCCCCCCTCCACCATCCCTTGAAGTGGTTGGTTGTATTCAGGAAGCTTCTTAGCTTTGGTTTGGTCTGGTTTTGCTGACTTCCCCTATACTGTGTGCTGTCCTTCCCTTCACCTAAAATAATTCTTGTCTACTGTCTAGTTAGTGAATAATCCTCTCCCTCCCACCCCACCCTCCTAACCATCAAAAGAATGTTTTCTTCTGATTTAAACCTTTTCTTGAGTTCTCATAATAGTGATCTTATACAATATTGGTCCTTTTGTGACTGACTAAATTCACTCAGCATAATGCCTTCCAGATTTATCTTCAATCTCACCAGTTCTGCCTTCCATTGCCTCAGTTCTGCTCCTGTGACTTTCTATTGAGTTGTCTAATTATGAAATTTTATCGTTAATCTTCTGGATTTCTGAGTGCTGTCTCTCTGTGGATTCTTGGAGCCTGTTAAATTTGTCATTATGCTCTTCTCTGATCTTCTTAATTTCCTCTGTTGCTGGTCTGCATTTTGCCTGATCTCCTTCTTGATCTCTTGAAGAGTTCTGTATGTTGAT
The DNA here is from genome assembly GCA_030035585.1 of Dugong dugon. Taxonomy (NCBI): domain Eukaryota; kingdom Metazoa; phylum Chordata; class Mammalia; order Sirenia; family Dugongidae; genus Dugong; species Dugong dugon. The sequence goes on along the minus strand of CM057468.1, from coordinate 111,290,582 downwards.
CTTTTGTATTCTGCCCCTAGTAATTCCAAGAAATTCTCTTCCTCCGGAAAATCTCTTGATTCTTTATTTTGGGAGCTTGCTGAAGCCATCATGGTCTGCCTCTTTATGTGATTTGATATTGACTGTTGTCTCCAAGCCATCAGTAAGTTATTATATTTCTTTTATGTTTGCTTACTCTGTCCAAGCTTCTTGTTTTGTTTAGTGTTGATATGCCCAAATAGGCTGCCCATGTGAGCTAGCCCAATCACCAGTGCCCCTGAAGCTCCAGCGTCCTGCCACCAGGTGGCCAGAACTGCCACTAAGTATATGAGCTCAGGAGTCTGCCCACTCCTGTATGGATTCAGCTCAGGTGTCCAGGTAGTCGGCCACAAAGTGTATGGTGCATGCTCTCACCTGCAGTCCTAGACAGTTGTGGGTGATTGGTGTAGGCACAAGCATCCAGCTGCAGCAGGGGGTCATACGCTGAGCAAGGCAGGGGGCCAATGGCCACCCCCAAGTGACCGGGAAGATAGCATGTCCCTGTTCCCTCGAATGCGTAGATGGGTGGATTTTACAGCCAGACTATGAGCACCCAGTGCTGTTGGCTGTAAGGACTTGGGGGCACCACTTATTCTTGGGCCCCTGTCACAGGTGGCTAGGTGGCATGGGTGGAGCCACCAGTCCTCAGGCCCCTGATGTGGGTATGTGAAGACCCTGCTTAATGGGCTGAGCAGTGTCAGATGTCACAGACCTGCCACTTCACAGCTGAAACAGTTAAGGTTAGACTTCATGTATATACCCCATTGTATTATGGTAATGAGGGCCTACACTGTTGAAATGGGCCAATGCAAGTCTACACAGGGGGAAGGGCACTCAAAGTCAGTGGACCCCTTATGCATGTGCCTAGGCAAAGGAGCTGTGCCTACCCTGATTCCTGGCTTAGGGGAGCAGGCAGATTATTTTTTCCCCTGTTTGTTAATTTGTTCCCTCTCCAAGGCTGGGAGAATCGCTCAGGGCACATGATGGGTCCTACTTCCGGCCCAGGGGACTCAGCAGTTGCTGAAGCCGTCCTGGACCCAGTGCAGAGCAGGGAGCGGGGAGGTAAATGAGAGAGAAGTTTTTCCCAAAGGGGGATGTTTTTGATCCGCGCGGTAGGCCAGACGCAACTAGTTATCTTTCACCAATCGAGGGCTGCTTCTCACTGGTTGTAGATGCCTGAGTAGACTTTCTGCCACTGGGTCTCTCTTGATGTGGAAAACGCCTCCCAAGCATCGCTGCTTGCCTCACCGCGCACCATGAGCTGATCCCGCCTGAAGGGCTCCAGCTCCCACCGGGTCAGGTGTGGCAACTCCTTATTGCTTCTGAACTGTTTCTCCCTCCTCCCCTTGCCACTCAGTCCGATTCCTCAACTTTGTCTTTGATGTTCAGTGCTCCTAGGTTGTCATATATAATTGATTCACTTGTTTTCTCGGGTCTTTTTTGTAAGAGAGACCACCAGAAGCATCTTACTACTCTGCCATCTTGGCCCTGCCTCTGAAGGCTCTCTTTTTAAGCCCCAGAGCTCTTGGAATTTCCATGCTGTGTAATGTGGCACATCCCCTATGGCTGTCTACCTTATCTCAGGAATGTTGTCGGACTCCACAAGAATTTTATACTTCGGTATTTCAAAAACTATCAGCACTAAAACTAAAATGCATGCAACAGCTTGGAAAAGCATCTGCAATGTATCTGATAAAAGAAAGGGTACTATCCTTAATATGTTAGGAGCTCTGAAGCTGTTAGGAATCACTGAGGAAAAAAACCCAAAAGCAAAAAATAAGTAAAAAAATATTTTGATTTGCTTAAGATGTGAAAAGTGAGGAGGAGGAAGTCACATATCAAAGTAGAAAGGGCCCTTGAAAATGCAGTTGGTTATCAAAGCAGTTTGTAACTTGAAAATAATTTTCTTGAAACTTAATAGTCATAGAATCTATTTGACCTGCGAAGTCATGTAACAAAACAGTTCTTTCATTGACAGCCGTTTAAAACTTTTTTTTGTAATTACTCTGAACAAATAATCTTTCAAAACTAATTGTTAACTGTATGATAAATTCTGTCATAAAAATAAAATTGCTGATTGCAAATACAACCAATACTACCTGAACAAATCAGTTTAGCAGATACAGGAACCATAAATCAAATACAGAAAATATTTCTTACTTTGGACTAGAGTATAAACAAAGTATGCTCCACAAAAGTATCTTCTTGGTTCCTTATTAATGATCCCTGAAGAGATTGATACAAGAGCATAAAATTAGACTTCAATGTATTGCTGACATTCTGTTTTTTATTAAAATTACCTGTAACTCAACTTCAGCAGTTGGCTTTTGAAACTGAAAAGTTCATGTTTTCATTATAAAAGTTTGGCAACTTTTGTTGCTATTTTGAAAGTCTGAAATGTTGGTCTCTTCTTCCTCATCTATCAGAATCTAATTTAGCCTTGAAAGTTCAGCTCAAATGCTGTATCTCTTACACACCTTTCCCTTGTTGACATTAATCCCTCCATTCCCACTCCCAAAGCACTTTGCTTGTTCCTTAGTTACAGCGTATAACTGTGCCTTATGTTAGCTAGTTGATTACATTTAGGTCTTTCTCACTTGTAAACTCTTTTGAAGTCTGTCATTTTATCACTGTGGACAACTGAGACCAGTATAGTGTTGCAGAAGGGTTGCAATCTTCTTTATTTAATGAATTTTAATGAAATTTTAAAGGAATGCTTTTTAAAAGTTAATTTACTATGTTTCAAGAAAGGAGAAAATGGTGCTTTTATGATCCACTAAAAGAAATTCAGATTATAAACTAATGAAACGTAATTGTCTACGTTAGCAAGTTAATAATTTGCTCATCGTGAAAGACAGAACCCTAGAATATAGGTAGAAAGCCAGATGGAAGCCTCAGGCTTCATCTGAGAAGTCACTGCTGCATGTGAGAAACAGCGGGTGGAACATTGTGTCCAGTCTCGTTCTTGGCTAAATACTTATGATTTTTTTCTGTAGGCAATAGAAAATCTTTGGCTATGTCTAAGGAGAGGAGTGACAAAACTGGAAAAGAACTTGGTGGTAGTATGGTAGTATTTTGATACTGTGGAGAGCAAGAGATAGGGATAAAGGACACTATTATTGTAGTGGTCTGGTTATGAAAGAAAAAGAACCTGAATTTGGGCTGTGACATTGAGAAGGAAGAAAAACAGGTGTGATTGTAAGATAAGAAGTAGGAACAGTGGAAAGTGGCGTTGGATTTACCTTCCTTATAAGGATATTGTAAGGAGCCCTGGTGGTGCAAATGGTTAAGCGCTTGGCTGCTAACTGAAAGGTTGGTGGTTCGAACCCACCCAGTGGTTCCATGGGAGAAAAACCTGATGATCTGATTCCATAAAGATCACAGCCAAAACCCTGTGGGGCATTTCTACTCTGTCACGTGGGGTCGCTATGATTCAGAATTGACTTAGTGGCACCCAACAACAACAATGTAAGGATACTGTGTAGCTTAAATGTTTTTGAAATTATTGGGAATTTTTTGACAGCACTGAATGCATACAAATGCTAAGTAGTCTATCTAATCCAATCAAAAGATATTGAAGTCCTGCTGAATATATTATTGTTCTTTTTCCAGAGTAGATTGGTCTTTGTGTGATTTAACTGTAATTTTTAAACTATAAAAGGCCTTAATGAGTCATAAAGAAGTCTTTTCTCTCCCTACTTAGGGATTAATTTCACTCCCATTTAAAAACATTTTCAGGTAGTGACATTTTTTTAAGGTATAAAGTTAAGAATAAAAAGAGTTAGAAATATTTTAATAGAGTATTCAGAATGTTTTAAGTTTAAATAGCAACCTAAAACCTAATATATTCTTAAATTAAAATCAGGAATAAGTATGGTTTCTTTCTGTTAGATAGTGAAATTTTAAGAAACTAAGTTCTAAAATCTCAGTTACTTTTATGTGATAATTCTATGTATTATTTAAAAATATTCTATTTATGGTTTGAAAATAATTAAGATAGTATGCTTTTCTCTTTACAAAGGATATTTAGAATGAAATTTATAAACACCACAAAACAGATGAGTGTTGAAGTTGTTTTGAACCACAGAGATTACCCTTGTGTTCTGTGAAATTTTTTCCTGTATTCTTTATGGCATGACCCTTTAAATAATAACAAAAATTTAGTTATTATTTATTATTTTATATATTTATTATTTATTTACTAAGTTCCCATTATGTCTTTTATATATAATTGCCATTTACACTTTACAAAAAAACCAGAGTGTGATGTAGTAGCTTTCTCATTTTATAGATGGGGAAACTTAGGGTCAGAAGGTTAACTAACTTGCTCATAAGTAGCAGGAGTTTTTCTTTCCCATATTCCAAAAGGCTTTTAAGCAGATCATTTGTTTATTAGTTACCGACCAGCAGTATCACACACACTGTACAGGAGGACTTCTCCGTGGGCATTACTTGCTGTTGGTCAGGATTGTGAATCTTGACTCCTACTTCAGGTCCAGTTTTATGAATCTTTTAGAATTAACAACACATAGATGCCTTAATTGGATAAAGTGTTCTTAGGGTATAACCTCCTTTATCAAATACAAGGTGTTAATGTATGGTTGCGATTTTGAGTAGTTTAGAATACTTTTAGTGGTAAGTAAAAACTGAAATAAAAATATAAGCAAGGACGATAAATAGTTAATATCTAGAAACTACATGGCACCTACTATGATATACGCATTTAGTGCCTTGAAGCAGGTGTTTAACTAGATGTTGACAGTCCTTTTTTAAACAGCTTTATTGAGGTATAATTCATATAGTATGTAATTTACCCATTAAAGTTATACAATTCAGTGGCTTTTATTATATTCATAAAGTTGTGCACCCATCATAACAATATAACATTTTTATTTCCTCAAAAAGAAACACCCCCCACCCCTTAGCTATCACTCCCAAATCCCCCCCATTTTCCCCAGCCCTGTTGTTAGCTGCTGTCGAGCCGGCCCTTGATTCATGGTGACCCTGTGCACAACGGGATTGGACCATTGTAATCCATAGTGTTTTCATTGGCTTTTTTCAGAAGTAGGTCACCAGGCTTTTCTTCTAGTCTGTCTTTGTCTGGAAGCTCCTAGCAACATGCAAACCTCATCGACAGATGAGTAGTGGCTGTGCTTAAAGTGCGTTGGCCGTGAATCAAGCCTGGGTTTCCTGCATGAAAGGTGAGAATTCTACCACTGAACTGCCACTGCCCCCTCCCCAAACCTCTGGCAACCACTAATAGACTTTTTAGCTCTATAGATTTTCCTATTCTAGATTTTTCACATAAAAAATATGGTCCTTTGTTATTGGCTTCTTTCATTTAATGTAATATTTTAAAGGTTCATCATGCTGTAGCATTTATCAGTACTTCATTTCTTTTTATTGCTGAGTAATATTCATTGTTAATTGATAGCATTTTATTTATTCATTTATCTGTGGATAAACATGTGGGTGGGTTGTTTCCACTTTTTGCCTATTGTGAACATTCATGTACATGTTCTTGTGTGAATTTATGTTTTCATTTCTCTTGGGCATATATGTAGATGTGGAATTGATAGTCCGTCTTGAGTGTTTTTATCTCTTTTTAAAGAGTTTTTCTTATTAGAAATAATTGTTACTTTGCTTTGAAGATTAACATGTTAAGTCTTTGGAGCTTTTATCTCCTGCGCTAAGTTACTCTTGGAATTTTGTAAATTGATCGTGTAAGTAATACTATACTTGATGCTGAGCTATTTGAGTACTAGCACCATTACTTTGAAAAATAAAGTGAGTTCTTGAAGAAGTAAGTATTCAATACAGACAGTATAGTTTACTTTAGAGTCTTTTCCTGCTTTAGAAGTTCTGGATTATATTGAGTATTATGCTAATTATCCTTTACTTCCAGTGTCCTTTCTGTATGCCCACCATTAATCTAGTTCAGAGACTGGCAAATTTTTTTCTTCAAGGGCTAGATAGTAAATATTGTAGCCATTGCAGGACATAGAGTCTCTGTCATAACTACATAGTTGTGCCTATGTAGCATGAGAGCAACCATAGATGATATGTAAATGAATGGATTCCAATGGAACTGTATAACAACAGGCACCTGGTGTACAAGTCAAAGTCTTTTGACCTCTGATCTAGTTCATGAATATGGTTTGCATTGAATTTAAGATAGATTCAGAGAGTAGAACACATGGGTTTAAATTTGCTTCTCCCAAGTCATCACTAAAATGACAGAAGAACAGTTCAACCTTTAATGTCAAACGGAATTTAAGAGGAGTTGAAAGTTGACAGGCAATATCAAAAAATTTCAGATGCTGACAGTTGGATGGATTCATGCTAACTTTGAGCAGCAGAAGAATGAATTTTAACTCTGTGGGTGAGGAAGGCATGAACAAGCGGTACCACACCCTAGAAACCTAGAAAGGCTTAGGAATAGAAAGTACCATACTGTGGAAGGTAGAGTGCAGTGTGGGAATGAAAAGAGGATTGGTTGAAACATAAGAAGTATCGAACCCTCAATTTTTCTCCCCTAAATTGTGGGTCCAAGCAACTACTCTCATCACCCTGACAGTGGATTACTGGTTTATTCAGTGGACAGGAAGAAGTAGAGTGGCTCTGGCCTTGGGGACTGAAGTACATCTGAAATCTAGATGTAGCAGTTAACAGTTTTTCTCATCCTTACAGAGCTTTCAGTCAACTCTTCAGTGCCTTATTTGTAAATATGAACAGATAACCAAGGTTTTAATGCAGTTAGAGGAAAGCACCTTATATGAAGGACAGAAACCAAAACAAACAAATGAAAAGATGTTCAGAGCAAAGATACAATGTAGGGAATAGAAGAAAACTCTTCCCTCATGCCCTCCTAACCAAAACAAACAAAAAAGAATATATTTAGTATATGTGTATTAAATATATATATATATATATACTTTTTTAATATATATATATATATATTTAAAAAAAAAAAAAAACCCAAACCTGTATTTAATATCTTCAGAGGTATGCATCCATGAAACAAGGCCAAAAAGTATTTTTAAAAATAAACTTTCAGGGGGTTAATAAAAAGCTCTTGGAGTTGTTTTTGTAAGCAGCAGAGATGGAAAATAAAACTAATATGAGTGTTGAGGAACTATCACAGAAAGAAGACTGAAAAGGCAAAGACACGTAAAATGGGAGGTTTTATTAAAATTAGAGAACCAGTCAAGTCCCAGGAATTCCAGAACAAAAAATGAAAGAGAGGACGTTATTAAACAAATACACCCGCATAAGAAAAATTTCCTGGGATTCAAGGATGCAGATGTCTACATTAACAGAATCTACTGGATGCACAGCACAATGAATGAAAGAAGACCAAACCAAGGTACACTATTTGTGAAATTTCACAACACCGGGGCTTAAAAAAAGTATCTTTAAGTTTTGAGAAGTGGAACAATAAAGGAGATTTACAAAAAAAACTAGCAGTCACACAGGCATCAAACTTTTTTCTGCAGTGTTTTATTATGAAATTTTCATCAATATATGCAACAGTGTTCAATCATACACCAATGATGGAAGCGTTTTATAGTGAGATTCTTATGTCCACCACCTAATTTCTACCATTTTTACTGTATTTACTATATATGTTTGGTATATGTCTCTTCATCTGTCCATTAATCCATCATATTTTTTGATACATTTAAAGAAAATTGTAGACATCAGTACACTATACTTAATATTTCAGTATGTATATCAGTATTTGTTTATGTTGTTATGTGCCGTCAAGTTGATTCTAACTCTTAGCGACCCTACAGGACAGAGTAGAGCTGCCCCATAGGGTTTCCTAGGCTGAAATCTTTTTGCAGGCAGATTGCCAGGTCTTTTCTCCAGTGTAGCAGTTAGTGGGTTTGAACCACTGACGTTAGGGTGAGCAGCCAAGTGCTTAACCTTTGTGCCACCAGGGCTCCTTGATATTTGTTTATATATGTTTTATTTTGATTTAAATTTGTATACAGTGAGATACAGATTTTAAGTGTACATTTGTTGAGTTTTAACAAATGCATATACAGGCAGCCTCTAGGTTACAAAAGAGATCCATTCCTAAGTGTCTCTAAGTCAAATTTGTAGATGAGTTGGAACAGGTACATACAGTTATTATTTAGCATCAGTTAGTCAAATATTTATCTTAGTATATAGTATATATTTTACGTTTCTGTGCATATAAAACAAGAAACACTTTCAAACCACGTTTTTATGAGCATCACAAAGTAGTGTGTATGTTCATTATTACAAACGATTGTATTTAGCTAAAATTTTTAATGCAATAGTCTTATGGGAGTGTGTTCTTAAGTACGAGTTATTTGTAAGTCGAACGTTTGTAACCTGGGAATTTCCTGTATGTATGTCACCCAGAATCCTACCGAACATCACCATCACACCAGAAAGTTTTCTCTCGCCCGTTGGCATAATTTTTAATAGTCATACTGAAAGCTAAAGTAGTTGGAAGAAGCTAGACTGTAAATTCTGAAGGAGAAATGATTTGCAACATAGAATTTTATACAATCAAGTTTGAGGGTAGAATAGCATTTTCAGACGTGCACATTTTAAAAACATGTACCTACATTGTACCTGTTCTCAGAAAATTACTGGGGGATATGCTTCACCAAATCAAGAGAGTAAATAAGGAAGATTACATAGGATCTATAAAACAGAGAATCCAGTACAGGAAACATTTGAAGGGGACAGCTGTGCAGCACAGAGCAGTCAAATGTGAGCAAGAAGATGCAGGAAAAGATGTTTCTAGAAAAATAAAATATTAAACTGACAATATCTGTGTTTGAACAAGCTGAGAAATGATTTTCAAGTGTTTTTCTGCTGATTTGCAGTGCCAGCTTGCACATATATCAAATTTCTCTGAGTCTGGTTCTGGGTTCTAGTCTGTTTTTTGGTCACTTTTTTCCATTCCTATTTACTGTCTTAATTTCACTGGCTTTATGATAAGTTGTGCTATCTCGTAGGACAAGTACCCCTGCTGCTTCTTCCTTTCCAAGATTGTTTTACCTATTCTTCGCCATTTGTTTTTCCCTTTAGATTTTGGAATAATCTTACCAAGATTCACAAAAATGCCATCAAAATTTTGAATAGAATAGAATCCAATCTATAGATTAATATGGGAGAATTGATATCTTTACACCACTTAGTTTTTAAAATCCCTAGTCGTGGTCTTTACCTCCACTTATGTAGGCCACCTTTAATTTATCTCAATACTTATTTTTAGTTTTATGTGTAGAAGTCTTGCACATTTGATTATATTTCCCCCCCCCCCCCCTTCGAGCCTTGGGAATATAAATCTAAAATGACCAACTTCTCCAACTTAGAAACATTATACTCTTCCAATCAGGATATTAAGTATTTAGATTTCCCGCAGAGCACTGAAGAGAAACTTAAAAGGTCAGGGTTTCATAGTATACCTCAGAGCTGCTGTTATACAGTTCTACAGCAGCTGCCTTGTATGGGACAACCATGTGGGACATTATCTTTCTTGGTACTATTATTTTTCTAAAAATGCATTCACCTTGGCATAAATGATATGTTTTTTGTTGTTTGTATGTGTGTGTGTTTTGTTTTTGTTTGTTTTTTCCTCTTTTCTATGATAAAAGGATAGTTGAGATATCCTCTGATTTCCACTTTCTCATATTTTTTTTAGCTTTATCAGAAAAATGGATCTTAGAATCTTTTGATAAAACTATTGATACATACTTTCCCCAGAAGATCTGGGAGAAGGCACAACACCTTTTAAATTTCATGCACATCTTTCTAATTGTAATCTTATAAGTAACTGGAATTTCTGATTACGTATGCATGTCAGAAATTCTCTGATTTACTCTTTATATTTAAAACACTCCTGCTTATTCCTTCAGAAAGTTTAAAAATAAAAAACAACAACAACAAAAGAAACAATGATATAATGGTGTGACTGAGACCGGAGAAACACCAGAAAGCATGGCCCCTGGACTCTCTGTCAACCCAGAACTAAAACAATTCCCAAGGCCAACTCTTCAGACAAAGATTGGACTGGACTGTGGGACATAAAATGATACTCGTGAAGAGTGTGCTTCTTAGCTCAAGTAGATACGTGAGACTAAATGGGCAGCTTCTGTCCAGCAGTGAAATGAGAAGGCAGAGAGGGTTAGGAGCTGATTGAATGGACATGGCAAATCAGGGGTGGAAAGGAGGAGTGTGCTGTCACAGTATAGGGAGAGCAATTAGGGTCACATAACAATGTATGTATAAATTTTTGTATGGGAGACTAACTTGACTTTCACTTAAACTACAACAATAAAAAAAAAAAAAGGAAAAGTGGGGGACAATGATTTATAAGAAACATTTTATTTAGACCTCGGTTTACTTAGAAAAGAGCCCCGGTGGTGCAGTGTTTAAGAGCTTGGCTGCTGACCAGAAGGTTGGCAGTTTGAATCCACCAGCTGCTCCTTGGAAACCCTACAGGGCAATTCTGCTCTGTTTTATAGGGTCGCTATGAGTTGGAATTGACTCAACAACAATGGAATTGGGTTTTTTTGGTTTTCCTTAGCAAAGTAAAATAGATAAAAATTGGAAAAATTGTTAAAATTCATTAGAATGTGCTAGCTTCATACATTCACTAACCCAACACAGTCTCTCTTTACCATTAAACGCAATATAATTTTTTAAACAGCATTACAACCAAAACCAAAGCCCTTGTTGTCAAGTCGATTCTGACTCATAGCAACCCTATAGAACAGGGTAGAACTGCCCCATAGGGTTTCGAAGCAGTGGCTGGTGGATTTAAACTGCCGACCTTTTGGTTAGCAGCCGAGCTCTTGACCACTGTGCCACCAGGGCTTCTAAACAGCACTACTGAAGTATACTTTATGTCCTTAAAATTCACCTGTTTTAAGCATATAGTTAAATGATTTTTGGTAAATTTTTAAAGTTGTGCGATCATCACCTGCTAAAGATTGTATCTGTTTGCATTAAGTCCCCATTCCTGTCCCTGGCCCTAGACAACCGCTAATCTGCTTTCTCTTCATACAGATTTGCTTTTCTGGATATTTCATATACATAGACTCATACAATCTCTGATCTTTTGCTTCTGGCTTTCACTTAGCGTAATGATGGCTGAATATCAACACACTTTCTGTTACTTTAAAAATCGTTATTGTTTTGTCTCACTTTTTTAAGTACAAATTTTGTCAAGATAGAGACGATGGCTAGTCTTAACACCTAGGTATACCATCTATGAGTGCTCAGTGCATTGAGTAAAGACTCCAGAATAACATTTATGAATTTTTTGCAGTATCTAACTATCTGTGTCTGTCTGTCTATCTGGTTTCTATCATAGTACTTATGCTCACGTCTCTATCCTAGGGGAAATTATGCAGCCTCATGCCAGCATAATAAAGGGAGTTCTGTTATCTATGTATTGTATAGTAAGTTTCTTAGTAAAAGAAATATGATTGTAGCATGTAATGTTGCCTTGATTTGGTGATTTACCATCATAACTTTTACTTGTGTTTCTGTAATAAACTTTTATACATATAGAAGAGTGTTGCTGAAATGCTGATTTCTTTAAAAATAAGTGTTGTTCTGTAAGCCTTCATCTTAAGTGAGAATAACAGCACAGTTGGAAGAGCGTAGTCAATGTCACTGAACTGTGCATGTAGAAATTTTTGAAACGGTGTATCTTTGGCTATCTGTATTTTCATCAAAAAAAAAAAAAGGTTGAGAATTTAGAGGCTTAATATGTTGTGGGGTTGTTAACCAATGTCATAAAACATTTGTACTACTGTTTCATGAGAAACTATGTGTTCTGTAAGCCTTCACCTGAAGTACAATAAAATATAAAAAAATAATAGTGTTGTAGTAGATGAAAAGGAAGCAACTTGCATGGAGGGATTTTTGTGGATTATGTAATTTATGCATGCATGCTTCTTTGATTAAAAACCTCACTTACATGTACTAGCAGCTTTCCCTTATAATAAAACTCCAAGGCAATTCACGCTTAATCAGACTGAGGAAATTAGGTGAATTACTCAAGATTGAGGAATAGAGAGCTTAATTTTTCATTTGTTATCTTTTCCTGATTTATATCAAGCTATGTGAAGTATCACCACAGTGTTAAAGTGTTTAAAGTAAACACTTTGCCAGTAGTTTAAATATGAAGTATTATTAAAGCATTAAAGTAGTTAAAGTCAGTACGTTAACAACAGTTTAAATACATATTCTTAAGGATTATGTACTACTTAGGTAAAGGAAGAATACTGATTTATTAAAGGTCTTTCTGCTCTCCCTACCTCCCCTGCTTATGTTAGCTGCCACGAAGGTAGACTACCAAATACCTTTAGTTTTATAGCTTTATTAAAATATAAAGTAGTAAGTTTTCTGAAATCTCACAAGTTTATTTTTTCTTCACTTAGAAATAAGTGAAAAATAAGGTAGTATGGGGTAAATAAATATTTTTATTGTTTTGTTAAATCATTATTGAAAGGGTTTTTTTTTTGGGTGGAATACTTCATTTCGTTGGAGCAGTTAAATAAAGAAAACCTACTGTAGCAGTTTTCCTTGTTAGTATTTCTTAAAATGAGTAGCTTGGTTTCCAGACTTGTTACGAATCTGATGCTAGTTGAGAGAACCTGAAAGCTATTTAATATTTCATTTGTATTGCTATTTACCTTTATTGTTCTTGAGAGCAAATTATTGGACAGATATTTTTAAATCCACTTAATTCTTTTAGTTGAATATTTGTTTCTTTTTTATATTCTTGCATAGTATACATACATACTTTATAACTTCTATTTAGATTCAAAAAGAAAGTCTATCAGAATGGCATTTTATTTTGAAACCCCTCATTATTTTGTAGATAACCTTAGGAGATTCTAGGAACAACCTAATATATAGTTATGCCATTCTGGAGAGCTTGCTTTGCAGCAGGTAGATAATGTTTTGAAGAATAATGCTGTCATAAGTTCATTTCAGCCTGCAGCTCAGTAACTGAATTGAGTAGGTGTGTATGCATGCACGCCTGTGCACACCTGCAAAGAAAATACTAAGCTAGATTTAATATGCTAGTAAGGAAACTTCAGATAAAATGAGATAATATATATTTCTTAACTCTAATATTACTATCCCTGATGTTAAGGAAGTAGTTCTTTATTTGTTACTTCTGTAATTAACTATATACACACATAAGTATGTGTATATATTTGCATAGTATCATTTTTTACAACAAAAATTTCCATAGATGATGTAGTATCACTGGATGTTCTTTGGTAAGAGTAGTGACATGATTCAAATGTTTCAGGAATGCTATTCTAATTGCTGTATGCAATTTTAAAAGAGCTCGAAGGTAGGAAAAATAATTCCAGATTGTAGCAGTAGTTCAAAATTAAAGCTATAGAAATGTAGAAATAAAGAAACAAATATGAGAACTAGTGTACAGGAGGGTTTTATAATATTTCATTGTATCTTTTGAGTCTTTCTGAATGCAATTCATGTGCGCCTTCCCTTGGTCCCTTAACCAGGTGTTTCTAGTGTACATTGCCATAGTTACTTGAGTAAGATAAAGACAGTTTAGTTCATTGATGTGTAGTGTTGGGGTGAGTACATTTAAAATACCTGTTGGAAGTGTTAACACAAAAATTACGATGAGTATGGATTTACTTTAACATTTGAATTTATAGTGTGAGTTATTAGAGGGCACAGTTGTTTTAAAACAGTGGAAATCTGAAATGTATAGCTTTTTGAACAAGTGACTCAAGGAGATTGTCTTTTAACTTTCTTAGCAACTTTATTTCCTGAGATTAAAATCCCAACTCCCCCAACTTTCCTTGGGGGTGGGCAGGAAGGAATTATTTTGATTACAAAAGAAAAGGATATAAAAAGCAGGGGTTTAGAATAGAAAAACCAGTTAAAATTAATTTATACATTAGAATATTCCTTATAAATATTTTATGCTTTGTTTACTTTTAGGAATCTAAAATATTTTGCTTTATTTGGAAAACTGTGTAAAAACTTAAAAGGATTGAATATATACTTGGATATTATTACAGGCCCTAAATTGACTGACTAGTTGAAAACAGCGAGTTTGATTTTTAGAGTACAATATTAAACAAATATGTATTTTCTGCTTTGCAGAAAAGTGATTAAAAGCTCCTATTTTCTGGGTAAATCGTTGAAAGATTTGTTATTGTTTATACATATTATATAAATTTAGGATTAGGCAAAAGATTATTGGGAGCATATACCAACAACCAATAAGAACTAAGACATCCCAACGAATTTCTGTAACACTAAAAATAGTTTTGTTCATTTACTAATAAGCAGAATGTGTACTCTCCCAACCTTACCACCACCTCAACAGTTGCCCATCAGTTTTAGAGTTTTTTTGGTCTTCCCATTGCTCTTGTCAATTTTCCAATGTGCATGATATTTGTGAAAGATAGAAACTATCATACACGTTTACTTTCTATGACAGAAAATAAGGTTCTCATAGTTTGGCGTGTTAGGGGAACACACCAAAATGAGAGAAGGTCAAAAGATTAAAACTATGGTTTACTTGTTACCCATCATAGATATTGTCAAATATTTTCTTTCTTTTTTTGGTACTTTTGAGATAAGTTTAGTAATACTTTTTAAATTCTGATATGATTAAATCAGAAATTTTTGAGAATGTAACAGGTCAGAACATTCTATGAAGATGTTCCAGTCCAAAAACTAGTGAAAATACTATTATAGGGAAAATATTAAAGCTTAAAAATACATAAAACGCTACAAATTTTTCTCAGCATTTTACTATAAAAATATTTAAATATACAGACTATCTGAAGGAATCATACAGTGAATATCATACACCGACCACCATTAATGGATCCTTTTGATGCATCTCACAGTGAGTTGAAGGTTTCAGTACACTCCACTCCTAAATAGTTCAGCATGTATATCAATAACTAGAGTTCAATATTTATTTGCAGATTGAGTTGTTTTTTTTTTTTTTAATTTGAGAAAAATATTACATATGATATGTACAGATCATTCAGTGAGTTTTGACAGTTTCACAGGGGCCCAGGCAGTTTATTCATCTTGACTCTTTTTAATCCACCACATGTAGTACAGATTTATGAATATCTGTTTTTGTCTGTCTGTAATGATATAAAACCAGACACCAAAATACTTTTGGACCTTGTTTTTAAAAAAAATTAAACCTTTGATTATTATTTTATTACTCGAGGATACCCGTTCATGTAGGAAGCAGAAATGCAGGTCTATATCCTTTAGTGTAGAGAAGACGGAAACTGTGATAGACTTTTCTGATTGCTTTTGGACTTCTGTTACACAGTATCTGCTGCAGAGGTTGCCACTTAGTTGCATTATTAAGGACAGGTTATAAAAGTGTATTTTATTAAGAAGGAGTTTTGTCTGACCTGATGACTTCAAAGCTTATTTGAGTTACTTGGTTTTATAGTTTGTGTAGATTTGGGAACATTGTTTAAAATGGCCGCTGCCCCTTACACATTTTCTGGGCAAGTAGGGATGCCATCCCTCTTCTAATCCCTGCAAGGAGGGTGGGAGAACTAAAGTTAGCAATTTGCTGTACATTGGGAAGCATCAAAATGGGAATTTATTATTGATTTTTTTTTTTTTTTTTTTTGTACTCTTGAAAGTAACAACAAAGAGAAAGATAAAAAGCCAAAAGGAGGCATATGTCTTAACTACTTCCTAGGTTGCCAAAAGATAGGGTAGGTGGTGGGGAGGCAAGAATTGCTGAAGAGAATGTCCCAAGACAGCGGTAACTGTGGTCTTGAATAGCTGTTTTCCTCCTCATCAAGTGTTAATTAACATGATATAAATACATATATATATACATATATACACACATACATAAACCCTGTGTTTAAAAAAAATAGGAATGTGAGAAGAGTGACATTGTTTCGTATTTTTGCAAATCTCTCTAATGTCTGGACTAATAGAAGGTGACAGCATTCTCATCTCTACTACAGCATTCAACCTGTTGTGTTATTTCCCTTGAAGTATATAAAGAAATGCTGACCTCACAAAGATATGTAATTGGAAAAGGGGAAATTCTTTTCATAACCTTTTCAGATAATTTTGTATATTCTTTGATACTATATAAAAACCCAGCAAACCTGTTGCTGTCGAGTCAATTCCGACTCATAGCGACAGAGTAAAACTGCCCCCTAAGGGGTTCCAAGGCTGTAAACCTTTATGGAAGCAGCCTACCACATCTTTCTTCCACGGAGTGGCTGGTGAGTTTGAACTGCTGACCTTTCGGTTAGCAGCCAAGCTCTGTAACCATCAGGGCTCCTAAAACCCAGAAGGTGGTAGTTTCTTAAAGATTGATTGCAATGATGAATCTGAAAGTATTCAGTGCACTGGTCATACTGTGTTGAATTGAAATCCATTGATCCGTCTTGCACTTTGAGTGATTTGTAATGCATTGGTCATTGGAAAAATACTGATTTTTCTGAATTATACAGGTTTTCTAAATGTTGACATATTATACAGTACCATACAAAACCAAAAAATACCCATACCAAAAATTCACATCTATGAATGTCACTCAGCACTCTCATGAGAAAAATCTGTAAGTTAGGATTAAGCTCATGATGGCAGGTAGAAGTTTTCCAAAACTTAAAAGCTTAGATTTTACCACTGGCAAAAAAAAAAAAAAAAAAAATGTTGCCAGTTGTTTTCCCTAAATTGTTGTGTTTGCTGTTGTTGTTAGGTGCCATCCAGTCAATTCCGACTCATAGCAACCCTATGTACACTGTACATCCTGTGCTATCCTCACAGTCATTGCTGTGCTTGCCCTGGTTATTGCAGCCCATGTCAGTCTGTCTCCTTGAAGGTCTTCCTCTTTTTCGCTGACCCTCTGCTTTACCAAGCATGATGTCTTTCTCCAAGAATTGGTCCCTCTTGATAAAGTGTCCAAAGTGCGTAAGGTGAAGTTTCATCTTCCTCACTACTAAGGAGCATTCTGGCTGTGCTTCTTCCAAAACAGATTTGTTTGTTCTTCTGACAGTCCGTGGTATCTTCGTTATTCTTTGTCAGCACCATAATTCAAAAGCATCAATTCTTCTTTGGTTTTCTGTATTCATTGTCCAGCTTTCACATGCATATGAGGCAATTGAAAATACCATGGCATGGGGTCAGGCACATCTTAGTCCTCAAAGTAACATCTTTGGTTTTTAACACTTTAAAGAGATTTTTTGCAGCAGATTTGCCCAATACAATCCGTCATTTGATTTCTTGATTTCTGCTTCCATGGGCATAGATTGTGGATACAAGTCAAATGAAATCCTTGACAACTTCAACATTTTCTCATTTATTATGATGTTGCTTATTCGTCCAGTTGTGAGGATTTTTGTTTTCTTTATGTTGAGCCATACTGAAGGCTGTAGTCTTTGATCTTCATCAGTAAGTGCTTCAAGTCCTCTTCATTTTCAGCAGGCAAGGTTGTGTCATATGTATATCGTAGGTTGTTAGTGGTTTTTCCTCCAGTCCTGATGTTGCATTCTTCATATAGTCCAGCTTCTCGAATTATTTCCTCAACGTACAGATTGAATAAGTATGGTAAAAGGATACAACCCTAATGCACACCTTTGCTAATTTTAAACCACACAGTATCCCCTTGTTCTGTTCAAATGACTGCCTCTTGGTGTATGTACAGGTTCCTCATGAGCACAATTAAGTATTGGGGAATTTACGTTCTTTGCAATGTTATCCGTAATTTGTCTTTGCATAGTCAATAAAACACAGGTAAACATCTTTCTGGTGTTCCCTGCTTTCAGCCAAGATCCATCTGACATCAGCAGTGATATCTCTGGTTCCACGTCCTCTTCTGAATCCAGCTTGAATTTCTGACAGTTCCCTGTCAATGTACTGCTGCAGCCATTTTTGAATGATCTTCAACAAAATTTTACTTGCGTGTGTTATTAATGATATTGTTTGGTAATTTCTGCATTCTGTTAGATCGCCTTTCTTTGGAATGGACACAAATATGGATCTCTTCCAGTCGATTGGCCAGGTAGATGTCTTCCAGTTTTTTTGGCATAGATGAGTGAGTGCTCCCAGCGTTGCGTCTGTTTGTTGAAACATCTCAATTGGTATTCCGTCAATTCCTGGAGCCTTGCTTTTCGCCAGTGCCTTCAGTGCAGCTTGGACTTCTTCCTTCAGCATGATCAGTTCTTGATCATATGCTACCTCCTGAAATGGTTGAACGTCGACCAATTCTTTTTGGTACAGTGACTCTGTGTTCCTTCCATCTTCTTTTGATGTTTCCTGTGTCCTTCAATATTTTGCCCATAGAATCCTTCAGTATTGCAACTGGAGGCTTGATTTTTTTCTTCAGTCCTTTCAGCTTGAAAAACGCCAAGCATGTTTCTTCCCTTTTGGTTTTCTAACTCCAGGTCTTTGCATATTTCATTATAATAGTTTGTCATCTGAAGCCTCTCTTTGAAATCTGTTCAGCTCTTTTTCTTCATCATTTCTAAACTGTTAATTAGTTCAGTTTCCTTAGAAAAGGCCCTGTGTTCGGGGAATGGGGTAGTGTCAAATACTAAGATACTGTGCCTGGCTACCTGGTGTCATTTTCGGTGGGAGGTGCGTCAGAATGGGTGATCATTGAAGCAGTTGTCCTTTGTCACCGTTTAATTACTCCCTTCATTTCAGCCCTGCTTTTCACTTGCACCCTTACTCTCATAGCCACCTTCTAGTATCTTCTGGTTTGTGGCCTGCCCTGTTCACTTTTTCCTTCACCGTTTTCTCTCCTGTCCTCCTGGAATATATTGATATCTTCTCTCCTCTCCTTTCCTTCACTTTTTTTAGTTTATTCTTTTCCGTCTCTATACCATCAGTACCCTAGGGGACTGGGAGGGACGTGAGGTGAATGCAATTGCTCAGTGTGTGATTTTCTGAAACATGTATTAAAAGGCAGCATCTATTATAGTTTCTGCTACAACCAACAGTTTTTAAAGTTACTGTTTTCATGGCAACCTAAATATCGTTAAAAAGATCTTCTTTCGGCCTGTTTAAATTGTATAAAATCTCTTTTGCTGTATAATCTCATATAGATAATTAGGAAGAGTCAGCATTTTTCCTTTTGAGGTTTTTGTTATACAGTTTTCTATAAATTGTTCATTTGTATTTCACATTTATTGTAAAATATTAGGTTTTGTAAGCAATTTTCATGGGATCTTTATGCAGTATAGTTGTCCCTGGGTTGCACAAACAGATAAATGCATGGCTACTAACAGAAAAGTTGGTGGTTCGAACCCACCCGGGGGGCCTTGGAAGAAACACCTGGCGATCTGCTTCAAGATGGTCACAGCTATGAAAACCCCATGGAGCACAGTTGTACAACACATAGGATTGACATGAGTTAGAATCAACTCAACAGCAGCTGGTTTGGTTTGGTTTGTTTTTTTGCAGTATAGATAAATCGACTCTTCCTCACATTTGCTGCAAATATTTTCATCTTTTGTTTTCACTTTAACTTCAGTTATGTTTATTTTATAAATTATATTCATTTATTTGAATATGTTTATCTGCTTTCTGGTTTCCAAAAAAGAATTATTACCCCTTCTGGTAATTTACATTCTGTAGGATATTTATAAAAGGAGCCCTGGTGGCTGTGTGGTTGAGTACTTGGCTGCTAACCAAAAGGTTGATGGAGGAGATTTATAATGTTCTTCTGACTTTTCTAAATTACTTTTTTGGGGGGACACTTGTAAAATAATTTGGCAATGCATAGTGAAAGCCAAGAAAATGTCTCTATGTTTTGATCCTCTTCTTAGAAGACTTAATTGAGAGGAGGAATGAAGTTTGTTTGGTGTTTTGAACTCAAGATATTTTGTCAAATGCTTTGAAGAACTAAAAGTCAGGTAATGCTAATTTCAAAATACTTTTCTGTCTTCCAGATTATTGCTCAGTTGTAACAATTGTGGATGAGACAAATGTAAAGTTAACCTGCATGCTTTTTAGTGGAAATTATGAAGCCCTTCCAATAATTTATAAAAATGGAGATATCGTTCGCTTTCACAGGCTGAAGGTATAATTCATACTGTCTGAAACTTATATTGTTTGGAGA
The DNA here is from genome assembly GCA_030035585.1 of Dugong dugon. Lineage (NCBI taxonomy): Eukaryota > Metazoa > Chordata > Mammalia > Sirenia > Dugongidae > Dugong > Dugong dugon. Next base: position 111,270,439 of record CM057468.1, on the reverse strand, counting down.
GAACACTGTGTTGTTCACTAAAGCTAGTTAGCACTAATTATATGCTTGCTTTGTTAGAACATGACATCAAGCGTTTCAGGAGATAAGGAGAAAGGCAAATAGTATCAGACTTCAAATAATTTATAGTGGGAAACCTCTTCATTTGAACAAATAGCCTGTCCTTTTTCCCCAGGCTATGATTCAGGCTCCGTTCTGTGTTCTTGCTTCTAAATATAGATTGATGCTTTAAAAGTTTTTTAAATAGAGTTTGATAAAGAGCATTTGTTTTTTTAAAAAAAAGAAAACAACAGAAATGTGTAAGAAGATTCAGAGATTATATTATTATTTGTTGTATTAATTCAAGTACAGTGAAAGTATTGAGACATACTTAGAGACATGACATAAAATCTAAGTAAATTAATCTTCATTTATGATAAATGTGTTAAAATATGAACCCAACCCTGTTGCTGTTGTGTCGATTCAGACTCATAGCGACCCTTCTGGACAGAATAGGACTGCCTCATAGGGTTTCCAGGGAGCAGCTGGTGGACTCGAACTGCCGACCTTTTGGTTAGCAGTTGATTGTTTAACCACTGCATGAATAGGTACTTATAAAATTATGGTAGTTAATAGGAGAAAACCATTAATATGAAAGATCTATTAAATATTACGTTTTTTTAATAAGAATTTTAAAACTTAAGAATGCAATTTTTCCTTCTAACAAGTTATCCTTATTGCCCTAATATTTCATTAATTGAAGTTTTTAGTTCAGTGCATTTTTTGAACTTTTCTTTGGAAATTACTATATGATACTCCTGACAGCTTTCAAATACTCTTATGTTTTCAGTCCGGTAGATTAAACATGGAGTCCTGTTGGCGAGTGGTTAAGCATTTGGCTGCTAACCCAAAGGTCAGAAGTTTGGTCAGCCATTTGAATTCACTAGCTGCTCCTTAGAAACCCTATGGGGCAGTTCTCCTCTGTCCTATAGGGTTGCTACGAATTGGAATTGACTCGACGGCAACGGTTTAGGTTAAACATTTCAGTTTCATCTTTTTCTCTTGTTACATGGAAACCTTCATTATCTTGGTTGCCCTTTTCTTCTAATTCTTCAGTTTATGTGTCCCTCATGGTCAGTGTGATGCTCATAAATGAGCACAATATTCCAGATATCATAGGAATATTACTTCTCTTGACCTATTAATGCTGTTTCTCTGAATATAGAAGGATAGCAGAACGTTTGTGTGAAGATAAAAAGAGAAATAGAAATATCATAATCATAGCAATATATTACAGGTTTATCCAACTTTTAAAAAATTGCTTATTTCTCACTTCCTGTTGTTTGCTAGCAGATTCATATTCCAACAGTACACTTTCCCTTTCTGACATTTTAGTTGTTGCTCTTGTTGTTTAATTGAAATACAATATATATGCAAAAAAGTATGCTTATAATACACAGCTTTCTGGTCACTATGTTGTTATTGTTAGGTGCTATCTATTTGATTCCGACTGCTAGTGACCCTATGTACAACAGAACAAAACACTGCCTGGTCCTGTGCCATTCTCACAGTGTTTGCTATGTTTGAGCCCATTGTTGTAACCACTGTGTCAGTCCATGTCGTCAAGGGTCTTCCTCTTTTTCGCTGACCCTCTACTTTACCAAGCTTGATGTCCTTCTCCAGGGACTGGTCCCTCTTGATAATTTGTTCAAAGTACATGAGATGAAGTCTCGCCATTCTTGCTTCCAAGGAGCATTCTGACTAGACTTCTTCCAAGACAGACTTGTTTGTTCTTCTGGCAGACCATGGTATATTCAATATTGTTCACCAACACCATAATTCAAAGGCATCAATTATTCTTCTTTCTTATTCATTGTCCAGCTTTTGTATGCATATGGGGTGATTAAAAATATCATGGCTTGAGTCAGATGCACCTTAATCCTCAAAGTGACGTCTTTGCTTTTCAACACTGGTCACTATAAATCAAAAAAAAAACCCCAAACCCATTGCTGTCGAGTCGATTCCAACTCATAGCAACCCTATAGAACAGAGTAGAACTGCCCCATAGAGTTTCCAGGGAGTGCCTGGTGGATTTGAACTGCCTACCTTTTGGTTAGCAGCCATAGCACTTAACCACAACAGGGTTTCCAGGTCACTATAAGCATACTTATATAAGTAGCATCTAGACACCTCCTTCATACCCCTTCTGGGTAAGTCCCCAACCAAGGAGTAAACCATTCTCATGACTTCCTGCAGCATGTATTAGTTTCACCTGTATTTACTGTTTATATAAAGGTAGCATAGAATACATAGTTTGTTTTTTTCTTTTTTTGTTTTAATGTCTGGCTGTAGTGTTTCAAGTATATTGCTGCATTTAGTTTTACTTTGTTCATTTTTTATTTCTGGATGGTATTCCATTGTCTGAATACACCAGAATTTATTTATTGTATTGTTGTTGGACAGTTAGGTAGTTTCCTGTTTGAGGATGATTAAATGGAATTATACCATTATACATTTTTGAAGTAGAAAGTATAAAGTGGAATGGACAAGTGGGAAATCTGAAATGGAAAGTAGTGAGTATGTAGTAGAACAATATTGATTCCATATAGACTTTGAGAAGTAAGGATTCATTCATACCTAAGAGGAAATTAATAGAATACTAATAAGATCACTTATCTGTCATTTGTCATATTGTGGTGGCTTGCATGTTGCCATGATTTTGGAAGCAATGCTACTGCCATTTCAAATACCAGCAAGGTTACCCACAGTGGAGAGGTTTCAGCCAAGCTTCCAGACTAGGATAAATGTAGAAGAGCCTGGCAATCTACATCTAAAAATTACCCAATGAAAATCTTACGGCTCACAACAGGATATTGTCCAATATAGTGCTGGAAGTTGAGCCCCGTAGGTTGGAAGGCACTCAGAATACACACTGACTGTGCAGTAGACTTGAGTTGCCAACTATCATAAAGATGGCTCAGAACTAGGCTATGTTTTGTTGCAGCCAACTCAATGGCAACTAACAGCAACAACAAATAAAAATTCCAGAAGCAAATATGAATGAAACATTAGGTAAGCAAACAATTTTTAATAAGCAAAAATATAGGGGATGAGAGTTCTGGCAAAATGGTGTTATAGGCAGAAGCACCACGCCATCCCTTCACAGCAAAGATCCGAAAAACTAAGCCAAACAGAGAATAAATACAACAATCCTGAAACCCTAAAACATCAAATGAAGAGTTAAAGAACTTAGCCAAGCACCAAATGGAGAAAACTGACAGAGAACGGAGAGCAAGGAGACATTCATGCAGAGGTCCCCTACCAGCTAACGCAGCACAGATCCGCCATCTTGGACTCCTATCAGAGACCAGGAAACGGGGTATGAGAAAGCAGCCTCACGGAGCGTCCAGCGGGAGACAAAACAACTGGTAATTTGCGATATACGCTTTCCCACCCCCCACATTTCTTCACCCCGACTCGGCCTCCTCTGCTTCCCGTGGCCGCAGTCTCTTGACCAGGAATCACTGGCTGCTTGGATTCCACACACCCAAATGGGCCGGCTCTCCGAGTGCCATTTGTTGGCTGCTGGTGTTGCTTTTTTCCACTTCTTTGGATTTCTTCCTTACCTCTCACCACCTCCCCCTCCTTTTGCTCAAATACCTGGCTCCATGTGCCATCTTTGCTTCTTCGTGAGGGGCTGCAGAGCTCCAGTAATTTGTGATATACACTTTCCCACTCCCTACCTTTCTTCACCCACACTCGGCCCCCTCTGCTTACCGCGGACACAGTCTCTTGTCTGAGAAACACCGGCCCACACTAGCTGGCTCTCTTGAGTGCCATTTGTTGGATGCTAGTGTTGCTTTTTTTCCTGCTTCTTTTGATTTCTTCCTTATCTCTCACCACCTCCCACTCCTTTTGCTCAACTACTTGGTTCCGTGCACCATCTTTGCTTCTTCCTGAGGGGCTGTGGAGGTCCATTTGAGTGTGGAGCTGCTTGCCGGTCTGGGATGCTGCACTGGTGGGATCCTGGGCTTTTGTTCATTTGTTTGTTTGTTTGCGTTTCGTATTCTTGAGTTGAGAGCACTTTCTGGCCAGGCGGTGCTGCGTGGCAATAAGACTGCCCCCTCGGCTTGCACAGATGTGCAGAGGGAGCCCTGAGAACTTTTTTTTTCGTTGGTTTTTTTTTTTTTTCCTATTTTTTTGGGGGCCTTTCTTGTTCTTTTTTTTTCTTTTTTTCTTTAATTAGTTTTGTTTTCTTTTCCCTCTTTTTCCCTTTTTGTCTTTCTTCATTGCTGAGTTTCTTGTCTCTCTGTATCTTCCTTCTCTTTCTGTTCCCTGAATACCTGGTGATGTATACCTCTACGCCCTCTAGCCAGGCTGTACTGCAACACCTGAGAGCGACTTCCCCAGACGTCATAGCTGCACTGGTGGGATCCCTGGGAACTTTGCGGTTCTTTAACCTTTCTGATTTTTATTTATTCATTCTTTTCTTCCTCTTCCTCTTTCTGTTTTTCTCCATTTCATAGTCTCTCATCTCTCCACTCCAACGGCAAACTCCCCTAGTGTTCCTTTTTGTTTGTTTGTATGTTTTTGGCTCCTTTTCCTCTCTCTTCTCTGCCATATCCATCTTAGCTCCACACATAACAATCTCCCCGCTGCATCCTGCCTACCTGCACTGTGCGCTTCACATCACACCACCAAGCAGCACAGGCACGGCCTACTGGAACCTGCCCTGCACTGATTACTGACCCGCTGTGGTGGCTGTAGTAAGTACCACAAACAACCTGTCCCAGTAACTCCTCTTCAGCTAGACCTGCCCTGCTGTACCATATCTGAGTGACTGACCCTGCCAGTTGGAGGAGGAGGTGAAAAGTATGGTGCCTACAGATGAGCAAACAACAAAGAACACACAGTCCACCTGTTCAGACATAGTCAAATTTAAAAAAAAAAAGGGGGGGGGGGACGAAACAAACAAATCTACAATCAATAAACGAGAAAAATAACTACTGAATGCCCCGAAGACAGCAGATAGTAGCAAAACATTTACAAAAACTGGATAGGATGGTTCCAGTAGGTGTCCAAAATAAAACACCAGATGACTCTCCAGTGGAAGAAAATGCACTACAACTATCTGATAGGGAATTCAGATCTCTAATACTCAGAATTCTCCAAGAGCTGAGGCAAAAAGCTGACACACATGAGGAAAAAATAGACAAATTCATGGAAAATACAGACAAAAAATAGGAAGAATTCAGGAAAATAATGCAGGAATATAATGCCAAAATAAATTCACAACTAGAAATTATACTAAGACAACAATTAGAAATCCAAAAGATAAAGAACAAGATTTCAGAAATGGACGGTGTCATAGAAGGGCTGAGAAGCAGATTTGAAATGGTGGAAGACAGGATCAGTGGAATTGAAGACAAACACTTGGATACAACTCTGTTTGAGGAAAGCTCAGAAAAAAGAACAAAGAAAAATGAAGAGACCCTGAGAATTATGTGGGATACAATCAAAAGCAAAAATTTGCAACTGATTGGAATTCCAGAACAGGGGTAGAGAAGAGAAAACACAGAGAGGATCATTGAGGAACTGCTGACAGAAAACTTCCCCAGTATCAAGAAAGATGAAAAGCTGGCCATCCAGGAAGCTCAACGAACCCTATATAGGAGAGACCCCAAAAGAAAATCACCAAGGCATATCATAATCACACTCCCCAAAACCAAAGACAAACAAAGAATCCTGAGAGCAGCTTGTGAAAAACAAGAAGTCACGTACAGAGGAGAAACGATAAGACTAAGCTCAGATTATTCGGCAAAAACCATGCAGGCAAGAAGGCAATGGGATGACATATATAAAATCTTGAAAGAAAAAAAATTGTCAGCCAAGAATAATACATCCTGCAAAAGTCTCGTTCAAATTTGATGGTGAAATTAGGTCATTTCCAGATAAACAGAAATTAAGGGAATATGTAAAAGTCAAACCAAACTTACAAGAATTATTAAAAGGAGTTCTTCGATCTGAGGACAAACAGCTTCAGCTCACAGGCAGAATCTAGGACGCAGGGTCGTACCAGTCAGATACCGATCTAGGAAATGAACTCTCGAGGAGTATCCAAAACTAAAAGAAATACAACAGGAAATCAGAGCAGTTAATCAGTAAATGACAACAACATCAAAACAATAAAAGAGGGAATAAACAGCATAGGTATAGAACCTTCTAATGGAGAGGAAGGCAAGGTGATACCAAGTAATGGTAGACTGCTTCAAATTTAGAAAGATAAGGGTAAAATTCATGGTAACCACAAAGAAACTTAACAAACATACTTATGAAAAAACAGGAAAAACATAAAGTCTCAGAAAAAACAAAACTGACAAGAACAAAAGAAATGAAAAAAAAATCCACAAACAAAAGAAAATGTCAGCACCACAAAAAAAAGCACTACAAAATGACAGCAGCAAACTCACATCTATCAATAATTAGACTGAATGTAAATGAACTCAATGCACCCATAAAGAGATGGAGAGTGACAGAATGGATAAGAAAACAGGATCCATCAGTATGCTGTCTACAAGAGACACACCTTAGAAACAAAAATGTGAATTTATTAAAGGTCAAAGGTTGGAAAAAAATACATTAAGCTTAACTACTTAAAAGGAGCAGGACTTGCAATTCTAATCTCAGATAAAATAGACTTTAAAACAAAATCTACCATAAAAGACAAAGAAGGACACTATCTAATGATTAAGGGGATGATCCACATGAAGACATAACCATAATAAACATCTATGCACCCAATGACAGGGCTCTAAAATACATAAACTCTAACAACACTGAAAAGAGAAATTGACAGTTCCACAATAATAGTAGGAGACTTCAACACACCACACTCAGTAAAGGATGGAACAACTAAGAAGAAACTCAGTAAAGATACAGAAGACCTAAAGGACACAATCAGCCAACTTGACCTCCTAGACATATATAGAACCCTCCATCCATCTGTTGCAAAGTACAGATTCTTTTCCAATGCACATGGAACGTTCTCCAGAATACACCACATCTTAGGCCACAGAACAATCCTCAACAAGATCCAAAACGTTGAGATAATTCAGAGTATCTTCTCTGACCCCAATGCCATCAAGGTAGAAATTAACAATAGAAAGATCACGGAAAAAAAATCAACTACATGGAAACTGAATAATACCCTGCTTACATATCACTGGGTAATAGAAGAAATCAGAGGGGGAATCAAAAAATTTCTAGAATCAAATGAGAATGAAAACACATCATACCAAAACCTTTGGGACACAGCAAAGGCAGTCCTCAGAGGACAGTTTACAATAGATGCACATATCAAAATAGAAGAAAGGGGCAAAATCAAAACATTAACTACAGAACTCAAACAAATAGAACGAGAACAGCAAAAAAAGCCCACAACCAGCGGAAGAAAGGAAATAGTAAAGATCAGAGCAGAAAAAAATGACATACAGAACAGAAAAACAGTCGAAAGAATCAACAAAACCAAAAGTTGGTTTTTTGAAAGAATCAACCAAATCAACCAACCACTGGCCAGACTGACAAAAGAAAAACAGGAGAGGACACAAGTAACCCAAATAAGAAATGAAATGGGGGGCATTACAACAGACCCAACTGAAATAAAAAGGATTATAACAGAATATTACAAAAAACTGTACTCCAACAAATTTGAAAACCGAGAGGAAATGGATAGATTTCTAGAAAGACACGGCCTACCCAAACTACACCAAAGTGATGTTGAAAATCTGAACAGACCCATAACAAGAGCAGAGATTGAAAGGTAATAAAAAAAGCTCCCAACCAAAAAAAGCCCTGGCCCAGATGGCTTCACTGGAGAATTCTACAAAACATTTACAGAAGAGCTTGTACCAGTGCTGCTCAAGCTATTTCAGAGCATAGAAGAGGAAGCAACACTTCCAAATTCATTCTCTGAAGCCAGCATAACGCTGATACCAAAACCAGGAAAAGATGTCACAAAAAAAGAAAATTACAGACCAATATCTCTCATGAATATAGATGCAAAAATTCTCAACAAAATTCTAGCCAATAGAATTCAGCATCATATCAAAAAAATAATATACCATGACCAGGTAGGATTCATACCAGGTATGCAAGGATGGTTCAACATTAGAAAATCAATCAACGTAATCCACCACATAAATAAAAGGAAAGAAAAGAATCACATGATCATCTCAGTTGATGCAGAAAAGGCATTTGACAAAGTCCAACACCCATTCCTGATAAAAACTCTCAGTCAAATAGGTATAGAAGGGAAATTTCTCCACATAATACAGGGCATCTATGCAAAACCAACGGCCAACATCATTCTTAATGGAGAGAGGCTGAAAACATTCCCCTTGAAAACAGGAACAAGACAAGGATGCCCTTTATCACCACTCCTATTTAACATTATGCTGGAAGTTCTAGCTAGAGCAGTAAGGCAAGAAAAAGAAATAAAGGGCATCCAAATAGGTAATGAAGAAGTGAAACTGTCCCTGTATGCAGATGATATGATACTATACATAGAAAACCCTAAAGACTCCACAAGAAATCTACTGAAACTAATAGAAAGATTCAGCAGTGTAGCAGGATACAAGATAAACATTCAAAAATCACTTGGATTCCTATACACCAGTAAGAAGAATGATGAAAAGGAAATCAGGAAAATTACCATTTTCAATAGCCCCTAAAAAGATAAAATACTTAGGAATAAATCTGACCAGGGATGTAAAGGACCTATACAAAGAAAACTACAAAACACTACTGCATGAAACCCAAAGGGATCTACATAAATGGAAAAACATACCATGCTCATGGATAGGCAGACTCAACATTGTAAAAATGTCAATTCTACCCAAAGCAATTTACAGATACAACGCAATCCCGATCCAAATAGCAACAACATTCTTCAAAGAGATGGAAAAACTAATCATTCACTTTATATGGAAAGGGAAGAAGCCCCGAATAAGTAAAACACTACTGAAGAAGAAGAATAAAGTTGGAGGACTCACACTACCTGACATCAGAACGTACTATACAGCTACAGTAGTCAAAACAGCCTGGTACTGGTACGACAGATACATTGACCAATGGAACAGAATTGAGAACCCAGATGTCAATCCATTCACCTACGGTCACTTGATCTTCGACAAGGGCCCAAAGTCTATCAAATGGGGAAAAGACAGTCTTTTTAACAAATGGTGCTGGCAAAACTGGATATCCATCTCCAAAAAAATGAAATAGGACCCATACCTCACACCGTATACAAAAACTACTTCAAAATGGATCAAAGACCTGAATATAAAGCCTAAAAGTATAAAGTTCGTAGAAAAAAATAGGACGAACACTACAGGCTTTAATACATGGCATTAACAGGATACAAACCATAACCATCAATGCACAAACCCCAATAGATAAGCTGGATAACTGGGATCTTCTAAAAATCAAGCACCTATGCTCTATAAAAGATTTCTCCAAAAGAGTCAAAAGACTGGGAAAAAATTTTTGGACAGTACAAGTCAGACAAAGGTCTAATCTTCATAATCTACAAGAAAATCCAACCCCTCTACAACAAAAAGACAAATAATCCTCTTAAAAAATGGGCAAAGGAAATGAACAGACACTTCACCAGAGAAGACATCCAAATGGCCAACAGATACATGAGGAAATGCTCATGATCACTAGCCATTAGAGAAATGCAAATTAAAACCACAGTGAGATACCATCTCACCCCGGCATTACTGACATGAATCAAAAACACTGGAAATAACAAATGTTGGGAGGGGCTGCGGGGAGATGGGAACTCTTATGCACTGCTGGTGGGGATGCAAAATGATACAGCCATTTTGGAAAATGATATGGTACTTCCTTAAAAAGCTAGAAATAGACATACCATTCGATCCAGCAATCCCACTGCTAGGAATATATCCTAGAGAAATAAGAGTCGTCACTCGAATAGACATATGCCCACCTATGTTCATGGCAGCATTGTTCACAATAGCAAAACGATGGAAACAACCTAGATGCCCATCAACAGATGAATGGATAAACAAACTATGGTAGATACACACAATGGAGTACTATGCAACGAGAAAGAACAACAATGAATCTGTGAACCCTCTCATAACATGGATGAAACTGGAGGACATTATGCTGAGTGAAATAAGTCAATCACAAAAGGACCAGTATTGTATGAGACTTCTATCGTAAAAACCCATGAAAAAGTTCACACACAAAATGTAACAATCTTTGTTGGTTACCAGGGATGGCAGGGGTGGGGGGGGGATATTAAATAGGCAATAGATAAGTGGTATATTGGGTGAAGGGTGAGACAGTACACAATACAGGGGAAACTAGCACAGCCTGTACAAGGAAAGGTCATGGAAGCCCCATAGACACATCCAAACTCCCTGAGGGACTAAATTGCTGGGCGGAGGGCTCTGGGGACCATGGTATCGGGGATCATCTAGCTTAATTGGCATAACACAGTTTATAAACACAATTTCCTACATTCTACCTTGGTGAGTAGTGTCTGGGGTCTTAAAAGCCTGTGAGCGGCCGTCTAAAATACTCCACTGGTCTCATCCCTTCGGGAGCAAGGGAGAATGAAGAGAACAGGGTACAAGGAAAAGATTAGTCTGAAGGACTAATTGTCCACAGCTACCAAGGGCTCCACCGGACTGAGTCCAGTACAGCTGGATGGTGCCCGGCTACCACCACTGACTGCTCTGACCAGGATCACAACAGAGGTTTCTGGACAGAGCTGGAGAAGGATGTAGAGCATAATTCTAACTCACAAAAAAAAACCCACCAGATTTACTGGCCTAAAGGAGACTGGAGAAATCCCGAGAGTATGGCCCCCAGACACTCTTTCAGCTCAGTGGTGAAGTTATCTCTGAGGTTCACCGTTCAGCCTGGGAGTGGACAGCCCTGTAAAACCAAATGAGACTAACAAGGTACATGAGTCCAGTGACAAGGGCCAGAAGGCAGAAGGGGACAAGGAAGCTGGTGATAGGGAACCCAAGGTTGAGTAAGGATATTGTTGATGTGTTGTGAGATTGTTAACCATTGTCATAGGGCAACATTTGTAGTAACTGTTAAATGAGAAACTATTTTGTTCTGTAAGCCTTCATCTTAAGTGAGAATAACAGCACAATTGGAAGAGCGTAGTCAGTGTCACTGAACTGTGTATGTAGAAATTTTTGAAATGGTGTATCTTTGGCTATGTGTATTTTCACCAAAAAAAAAAAGGTTGAGAAGTTAGTGGGTTGACATGTTGTGGGGTTGTTAACCAATGTCAAAAAGCAATATGTGTACTACTGTTTCATGAGAAACTATTTGTTCTGTAAGCCTTCACCTGAAGTACAATTAAAAAAAAAAGGAATCAATGTGTCTGGGAGAGAGACATGAAGAAGAGATGTTAAAACTCCAGAAAAAAATATGCTGATTAAGAATAAAATGAGTGCCAAGACTTAAATACAACGATGTCCCTAATTACATTAAATGTAAATTGATTAAACATTCCAATTGTAAGGGAGGGATAATCATACTGAAGAAAAAAGCACAAATCAAATAAATATATGCTGTCTACAGGAAATTCACTTTAAATATGAAGATACAAGAAGTTGAAAGCAAACGTGGAAAGGATATACCAAGCAAATAGTGAGCATAGGGAAAATGAATTAACTGTTAATATCAAACAGAGTATTACAGTATATAAAAAGGTGGGAGCATTTTGTAAGGACAGAAAGATTGCTTCATGTGGAAGATGTGACAATCATAAATGTAGGTGTATCTAATAACTTCAAATTTTTCAGAAAGTAAAAATTCTTATGGCCTATCTGAGCTCTTTCAGTCAGACTGATTAAACTTTAGGCTCAGCTATATTTTATTTACTTCAAAATATTATATTTTAAGAGTTCTTGTTTTTCCTGTAACATTCATAGGTGTCATTCAGTATCTTTTTTCCTTTAGTGTATTATACCGTAATAAAAAATACAATAAAATGTAAAGTTGATAAGATCAAGGAATCTATTACCTAGCTCGTTTAAAAAAACATAAATAAGTTTTGTATAGTGTTTTACAGTTTACATGATGCTTGTACATCTTAATATAGTGCCAGTTGATTTTATAATTTCATATGGTAATTTAAAAAATTACGTCCTCTATTAATTATGCTGGCAAGATTTTATAATGTCTCAAGTTTTTTCAGTTCCTCAGTCCTGGATCAGTAAGTTGTTTTTGTTTTGTTTTGTTTTCTACTTTGTCCCACTTTCTTAGATCCAGGTATATAAAAACGAGACTCAGGGTATCACCAGCTCTGGCTTTGCATCTTTGACTTTTGAGGGAACTTTGGGAGCTCCTGTCATACCTCGTACTTCAAGCAAGTACTTTAACTTCACCACTGAGGATCACAAAAGGGTAGAAGCCTTACGTATCTGGGCATCTAATCACATTCCATCTTCTTCAACATTACTAAAATTGTGTGATGTTCAGCCAATGCAATATTTTGACCTGACCTGTCAGCTTTTGGGGAGAGCAGAAGTGGATGGGACATCATTTCTTCTAAAGGTAGATATTTTTAATACTTGAAATGTAAGTTGTAAGCATCACCTACATGTCTGTAAAGAGTTTATATCTCAGGATTCTGATAGAATAAATGTGTATACTGTGTATTAAGAACTTAATATTTAACTCACCATTTATGATGAGCCTGGATAATCATACAGCTCTACTCTTACACTTCTCTTCACACTCTCCTTCCAGAAGAAAATAATATTAAGTCTGTTTTCATAATATATTGTTGTTAGGTGCCATTGAGTCGGTTCCGACTCATAGCGACCCCATGTACCACAGAACAGAACACTGCCTGGTCCTGTTCCATCCTCAAATCAATGCTATGCTTGAGCCCATTGTATATTCTAAATATAGGATGGTTTATGCTGTGTTTAGTTACATATTTCTTACACTAATAATAATAAAAGATTGACTTCCTTTCTACTGTTTTTTTAGTTGAAGTTCTGTATGTTTATTTCTGCTTCCCTATCAGGGAGGCCTGCCTTCTCACTCATTTACTTTCTTGGTAAGTTGAGTTCTTGTCCCTTATCCTTTTACCAACTGCTTCATGGATAAGTCACTGGCAGTTCTGAAGTGTTTGTTCTTTTTATGCTTTTTGTTTTTAAAATCAACAGACTAAAGAAAGTAGCGTAAGACCCATCTATCCTTTGTTTATACCAACCCCACTTTAGTTCATTAATAGCTTCTGGAGATGGCAGTTGTCAGGTATTTTCCTCACTTTCCTATCCTAGGAGGATGTATTTGAGCAAACACTGCTTTGACGCTGCTCCCTTGATTCTTTGGAGCAATAGGACAAGAACAGGAGTGTGGTGGCACTTAGGTGTTGTTATCATTTACCCCTTGTGCACACTAAGTCACAATGAAGAGAAGTCTTTGAATAAAAAATGTTTTTGAAGTTGAAAATATCACATATTTACATACATAAGAAATGCTTCGAAAGAGTAAATGAATTTTATAAAGAAAGTTAAATAAGTATGACAAAACTGAACTAAAGCAATATTACAGTTAGAAGGAATCTTAGTCAGGTGGTCATACTTTCCACCCAGTGTGACATCCTTAACAAATGAGCATGTGCTTCTACTGAGCACTTGGGAATGACAGTGACAGGGAGTCTACTGGGCAGAGAAGTATACTCGCATCTCTTGACTATTATGTTGTTGGAAAATTCTTAAATTTTGGGATAAAATCTGCCACCTTTTACCTGACACGGTTGAATGTACGTTTTCTCTCTAAAGCAACACAACATATGCCTGCATCCCATTTTTATAGATAGCTTTTCACATAAATGAAAACAGCTTTCAGGTAACTTATTTTAAGCACAGCATTCTGAAGTAAATGTAAGAAATTAAATCAGTAAACTTCCTTCAGGGCGATTTCAAAATAAATCTCTCAAGTCTTTTTATACCCATTAAGTCTATTGTCATGAATTTATTTTAAGGAATAATTTAAAATGCATACAAAAAATCAGTTGAAAGAATATCCTTACATTTTTTACAATAGCAAACATTTAAAAAAACTCAAATACTAACAATAGAGAATTAATTGTGTAAACTATATATAATGGCATACTCTGTGACTATAAAATAACATTGTATACATACACTTATTGAAATAAATGTTCACAATATTTAAGTTAGTAATAAATGCAGTTTCAGTTATATACTAAAAATTTGCATGTACAGAGCGAAAGTATATCTGGAAGAATATATAGCAATATTTTACTAGTGTTATTGCTGAGAAGTAGAGCTATGAAGGATATTTTTTCATCTGACATTAATATTCCTAATATAACTGAAATAATTTCTTAGCTTACTTTTTAAAAACAAAAGGAGCCAGACATTACTACAAACCAGGTCTGGTCAGCATGGAGCATAGCATAATTATTTCCTATCTCAACCTGGTTAGAACACTAGTATACTACAGTGCTTTTATTTTAATGTTTCTAGTAGCCATTGTTACACCAATGATTTCCATTAAAATTATAATTTAATAGATCTGTAGACTCACTAACATTAATCCAGATTTTCTCTGTTTGCCTATGCTTATACAATTTATCCTTCTGAACAATAAACTCTTAAATTGGATTTTCTTTAAATACAGATATTTTTTGAATAGCCACAGTGTTGGTAAAGCCTCATCTTTTCAGTGTGTTTTTGTAATCAGCAAGAGATTGTTCATACCCAGAGCTGGTGGATAGTTTTGTGCATCTAACATGTAATTCAGTTTGGACACCAAAAAAGCATAACATAAACCAGTAAATCATCATATTAAAGGGACTGATTCAAAATGTACTATTCACTTTTTCATATGGGTAAAGGTCAGCATACATGTCTGAGAGCTAAGAATTTATCTGAACAAAATTAGCAGAGATACTCAAAGGTTTATATACAAGATGGTAATTACTGAATTATTTACGATAGCAGAAATTAAAACAACTCACCTGACCAATAAAAGGTTAAATAAATTCAGATGCATCCATACCATAAAATAATATGAAGCCATTGAAAATCATATTTTAGAAGAATATTGAAACTGCCTGTTAAAGTATTCAATAATAAACTAAGAAATGAGAAGCAAAATATGCCATTTTGTTTAAAATTTATAAATATAGAGCCATAGATATACAAGCAGACAGAAGCAGAAAAAATGAAGTAAATGCAACCATACATTACTATATGTCTAGGCTCATAACAATGCAAATTTTATTTTCTTCTTTATATTCTGCAACATTTTCCACATTACCCATAGTTTGTAATGTAGGCCTCTTACAGCCAGAAAATAGTACACATTCTATTTGAAGTGCTGTAGATAATTAGGAGCACACATTTAATTACTTTTTAGTTACATTAGCACAAAAATCTCTTTTTAGCATCAGCAGTTTTACAAGATAATCAATAAAGTTTGCTCTACCCCTGTATGACAGGTATGGGATGGCACCAGGACACCGTTTCCATCTTGGAGGGTCTTAATAGACGAACTTGTTCTTGAAGGTGATTTAAGTCACATCCATCAGCTGCAGAATCTGGCGATAGATATTTTGGTCTATGACAACCATGTTCGAGTGGCAAGATCTCTGAAGGTGATGTTTGAGTAGCAAACATGTTTGTTACTTTCTATTTTTATAAATTTTGGGATAAATCACATTTATAGGTAATATTTGGAGTTTAGAAATCAACTTCAAATTTATTTTTTTTACTCTTTAACTTATAAAATGTGTGTTTAAAATAAATTATTAAAAAATATCTTAGTTCATAATGGATTGAACAGCTTGTTTAAAGAACATTTCCTAAATATCTTAAAGCCGTCCACAATTTTACTACAAAAATGTTATTGTTAGGTGCCGTTGAGTTGGTTCCAACTCATAGCGACCCTGTGTACATCAGAACAATGCACTGCCTGGTCCTGTACCATCCTCATAATAGTTGTTATGCTTGAACCCAGTGTTGCAGCCACTATCAGTGCATCTCGTTGAGGGTCTTCCTCTTTTTTACAGACCCTCTACCAAGTGTCAAGGATTGAATTGTCTCCCCCAAAAATATGTGTATCAATTTGGCTAGGGCATGATTCCCAGTATTGAGTGTCCACCATTTTGTCATCTGATGTGATTTTCCTATGTGTTGTCAATCCTTTCTCTATAATGTTAATGAGATGGGATTAGCAGTAGTTATGTTAATGAGGCAAGACTCAATCTACAAGATTTGGTTGCTTTTTAAGCCAATCTCTTTTGAGATATAAAAGAGAGAAGCGAGCAGAGAGTCAGGGACTTTATGCCACCAAAGAAGCAGCACTAGTTGCAGAGTGAGTCCTTTGGACCCAAGGTCCCTGCACTGAGAAGCTCTTAGTCCAGGGGAAGAGTGATGACAAGGACCTTCCTCCAGAGCCAACAGAGAGAAAGCCTTCCTCTGGAGCTGGCACCCTGAATTCGAACTTCTAGCCTCCTAGACAGAGAGAGAATAACCTTCTGTTTGATAAAGCCATCCACTTGTGGTATTTCTGTTACAGCAGCACTAGATAACTAAGACACCAAGCATTATGTCCTTCTCCAGGGACTGAGGGCTCCTGGTAACATGTCCAAAGTATGTGAGATGTAGTCTCGACATCCTTGCTTCTAAGGAGCATTCTGGCTGTACTTCTTCCGAGACAGATTTGTTCATTCTTTTGGCAGTCCATGGTATATTCAGTATTCTTCACCAACACCATATCCTTAAAGTAACATGTAGAGATCTTATATGAATTTACATATTAGATTCAGCTCACTCCCACACTCTTTATACCTACTTTCACATTTCATTGCTTTCTTTTCACATTTCATTCCTTCCATAGGTCTTTCTGTTCCCTTGCTTTCCTCTTTTTCTTGTCCAAGTCCTGAACAGTATCTAGCACAATGCTTTCCATAAGGACAAAGTAAATAATATCTGCTGCTGAATGAATGAATCAGTAAATACTGTGAATTTTTGCAGATATTTTTTTTCTTCTCCCTTTTTAGTGTCTGCTTTATCTCATCCACTGGAGAGTGAGTGGCGCACACATAATTAAAATATACGGCACTTTAATTCTCTAAAGACAGCCATCATGGCATTATGTTATTTATCTACAATACAGTTTAAAAATGAAAAGGATGTTCTCTGTATGCAAACAGTGTAACTGTAACTTTTATTTAATGTATATTGATATCACATTTATTTGTTTTGAGACAACCTCCATAGCATTTCATATTAATTTAAGAAATTCTCAGAGTCAGATGACATTGATGGAAATGAATACTTACCAGCACTTGAAGATAACTGTTTAAAATTGCGATTTTATACCAGAATACATGGAACCAATTTGAGAGATTTATGTTGTAGAAGAACAGGGGAAAAAATGTTCTTTTTAAAATAAATAGGATAAATAATGACAATTATAAAGTCTAATATGGTCAACTTATATAAATGATACATTTTGTAGCCAAAATTGCTGTTAACATTTTCTTAAATCTTACTTTTAGAAGTAACTTGTTATTCTCTAAACATTTTACATAGACACACACATGCATACACATTTCAAACCCTTTGTCAAGAAACTAAAGCCATATTTTTAAATTCCCAGTCTTATCGTGACAAATAAACAAACCAAACCCATTGCCATCAAATTGATTCTGACTCATCATGACCGTATAGGACAGAGTACAGCTGCCTCATGGGGTTTCCAAGGAATAACTGGTGGATTCAAACTGCCGACCTTTTGGTTGGCAGCCGAGCTCTTAACCACTGCACCACCAATGGTTCTACGTTATCCTGACACAGTTTTTTAAAAAATCATAAAACATATGTAGTCATGTTATATTTGGGCCTTCATTGGCCCAAGAACTGTAGTTTGATTTGTTATTTTGAGACATATACAGGGAATTAAAAATAATAAATCTAAGGAGAAATTCTTGACAGTTTTTTTTTTTTTTTTTTTTAATATATATTTTATTGTACTTCAGGTGAAAGCTTACAGAGCAAATAGTTTCTCATGAAATAGTAGTACACATGTTGTTTTTTTTGACATTGGTTAACAACCCCACAACGTATTAAGCCTCTAAATTCTCACCCTTTTTTTTTGATGAAAATTACAGATGGCCAAAGATACACCGTTTCAAAATTTTCTACATTCACAGTTCAGTGACATTGACTACGCTCTTCCAACTGTGCTGTTATTCTCACTTAAGATGAAGGCTTACAGAACAAAATAGTTTTTCATTTAACAGTTACTACACATGTTGCCCTATGACAATGGTTAACAATCTCACAGCACATCAAGAATATCCTTACTCCACCTTGTGTTCCCTATCACCAGGGGGCTTCCTTGTCCCCTTCTGTCTTCTGGACCTTGTCAGTGGACTATTGTACCTCTTTAGTCTCCTTTGTTAGTTTATTTATTTATTTTTATTTTATTTAAACACCATTTCAAAACTTTTTACTTACACATTTAAGTGATATTGACTATGCTCTTCCAATTGTGCTGCCATTCTCGCCCAAGATGAAGGCTTACAGGACAAAACAGCCTCCCATTTAATAGTTACTACAAATGTTGCCCTATAGCAGTGGTCAACAATCTCACAATACGTCGACAGTGTCCTTATTCAATTTGTGTTCCTTCTCATCAGTTTCCTACTCTCCCTCTGCCTTCTGGCCCTTGTCACCGGACTCCTGTACATCGTTAGTCCCATTTAGTTTTACTGGGGTGTCCATTCCCAGGCTTAACATCGAACCTTGAAGGTAACTTCCCCTCTGAGCTGAAAGGGTGTCTGGGGGCCACACTCTCGAGGTTTCTCTAGTATTCTTTAGGCCAGTATATCTGGTCTTCTTTTTTTTTTTTTTTTTTTTTGGGAGTTAAAATTATGCTCTACATCCTACTCCAGCTCTGCCCACAACCCTCTGTTGTGATCCTGGTCAAAGGAGTCATTGGTGGTAGCCGGGCACCATCCACCTGTACTGGGCTCAGTCCCGTGGAGGCCTTGGTAGCTGTGGACCATTAGTCCTTCGGACTAATCTTTTCCTTGTATCCTGTTCTCTTCATTCTCCCTTGTTCCCGAAGGGATGAGATCAGTGGAGTATCTTAGATGGCCGCTCATAGGCTTTTAAGACCCCAGACACTACTCACCAAGGTAGAATGTAGAGCATTATCTTTATAAGTAGTGTCATGCCAATTGAGCTAGATGTTCCCCGAGATCATGGTCCCCAGAGCCCTCCGTCCAACAACTCAGTCCCTCGGGGGGTTTGGATGTGTCTATAGGGCCTTCCTGACCTTTCCTTGTGCAGGTTGTGTTAGTTTCCGCTGTACTATGTACTATCTCATCTCTCACCCAAGTTACCACTTACCTATTACCTATTTAGTATCCCCCCCCCCCCCATCCCTGGTAACCAACAAGGATTGTTACATTTTGCATGTGAATTTTTTCATGGGTTTTTACAATAGAGGTCTCATACAATATTTGTCCTTTTGTGATTGACTTATTTCACTCAGCATGATGTCCTCCAGTTTCATCCATGTTATGAGATGGTTCACCGATTCATTGTTCTTTCTCGTTGCATAGTACTCCATTGTGTGTATGTACCATAGTTTGTGTATCCATTCGTCTGTTGATGGACATCGAGGTTGTTTCCATCGTTTTGCTATTGTGAATAATGCTGCCATGAACATAGGTGTGCATATGTCTATTCGAGTGATGACTCTTATTTCTCTAGGATATATTCCTAGGAGTGGGATTGCTGGATCGAATGGTACGTCTATTTCTAGCTTTCTGAGGAAACGCCATATCATTTTCCAAAATGGCTGTATCATTTTGCATTCCCACCAGCAGTGTATAAGAGTTCCCGTCTCCCCGCAGCCCCTCCAACATTTGCTATTTCCAGTGTTTTTGATTCGTGCCAGTAATACCGGGGTGAGATGGTATCTCATTGTGGTTTTAATTTGCATTTCTCTAATGGCTAGTGATCGCGAGCATTTCCTCATGTGTCTGTTGGCCATTTGAATGTCTTCCTTGGTGAAGTGTCTGTTCATTTCCTTTGCCCATTTTTTGATAGGATTGGTTGTCTTTTTGTTGTAGAGGTGTTGGATTTTCTTGTAGATTATGGAGATTAGACCTTTGTCTGACTTGTACTGTCCAAAAATTTTTTCCCAGTCTGTAGGTTCTCTTTTAACTCTTTTGGTGAAATCTTTTGAAGAGCATAGATGTTTGATTTTTAGAAGATCCCAATTATCTAGTTTATCTGTTGGGTTTTTTGTGTTGATGTTTATGGTTTGTATCCTGTTAATGCCATGTATTAAGGCCTGAAGTGTTGGTCCTATTTTTTCTTCTATGAATTTTGTAGTTTGAGGCTTTATATTCAGGTCTTTGATCCATTTTGAAGTAGTTTTTGTGTATGGTGTGAGGTATGGGTCCTGTTTCATTTTTCTACAAATGGATATCCAGTTTTGCCAGCACCATTTGTTAAAAAGACTGTCTTTTCCCCATTTGATGTATTTTGGGCCCTTGTCAAAAATCAGGTGACCGTAGGTGGATGGATTTACATCTGAGTTCTCAATTCTGTTCCATTGGTCAATGTCTCTGTTGTTGTACCAGTAGCAGGCTGTTTTGAGTACTGTAGCTGTATAGTAGGTTCTCAAGTCAGGTAGTGTGAGTCCTCCAACTTTATTCTTCTTCTTCAGTAGTGCTTTACTTATTCGAGGTTTCTTCCCTTTCCATATAAAGTTAATAATTAGTTTTTCCATCTCTTTGAAGAATGTTGTTGGTATTTGTATCGGAATTGCATTGTATTTGTAGATTGCTTTAGGTAGAATTGCCATTTTCACAATGTTGAGTCTGCCTATCCATGAGCATGGTATGTTTTTCCATTTATGTAGATCCCTTTGGGTTTCATGCAGCAGTGTTTTGTAGTTTTCTTTGTTTAGGTCTTTTATATTCCTGGTCAGATTTATTCCTAAGTATTTTATCGTTTTAGGAGCTATTGAAAATGGTATTGATTTCCTGATCTCCTTTTCATCGTTCTCTTTACCGGTGTATAGGAATCCAACTGATTTTTGAATGTTTATCTTGTATCCTGCTACTCTGCTGAATCTTTCTATTACTTCCAGTAAATTTCTCGTGGAGTCTTTAGGGTTTTCTATGTATAGTATCATATCATCTGCAAACAGGGAGAGTTTAACTTCTTCATTACCAATTTGGATGCCCTTTATTTCTTTCTCTTGCCTTACTGCTCTAGCTAGAACTTCCAGCACAATGTTAAATAGGAGTGGTGATAAAGGGCATCCTTGTCTTGTTCCTGTTTTCAGGGGGAATGTTTTCAGCCTTTCTCCATTAAGAATGATGTTGGCTGTTGGTTTTGCATAGATGCCCTTTATGATGTTGAGAAATTTCCCTTCTATACCTATTTTATTGAGAGCTTTTATCAGGAATGGGTGTTGGACTTTGTCAAATGCCTTTTCTGCATCAATTGAGATAATCATGTGATTTTTTTCTTTCCTTTTATTTATGTGGTGGATTACGTTGATGGATTTTCTAATGTTAAACCATCCTTGCATACCTGGTATGAATCCTACTTGGTCGTGGTGTATTATTTTTTTGATATGATACTGAATTCTATTGGCTAGAATTTTGTTCAGAATTTTTGCATCTATATTCATGAGAGATATTGGTCTGTAATTTCCTTTTTTAGTGATGTCTTTGCCTGGTTTTGGTATCAGCGTTATGCTGGCTTCATAGAATGAATTTGGAAGTGTTGCTTCCTCTTCTATGCTCTGAAATAACTTGAGTAGAACTGGTACGAGCTCTTTTGTAAATGTTTTGTAGAATTCTCCAGTGAAGCCATCTGGGCCAGGGCTTTTTTTGGTTGGGAGTTTTTTTATTACCTTTTCAATCTCTTCTCTTGTTATGGGTCTGTTCAGATTTTCAATATCACTTTGTTGTAGTTTGGGTAGGCCGTATGTTTCTAGAAATTTATCCATTTCCTCTAGGTTTTCAAATTTGTTGGAATATAGTTTTTCATAATATTCTGTTATAATCCTTTTTATTTCAGTTGGGTCTCTTGTAATGTCCCCCATTTCATTTCTTATTTGGGTTATTTGTGCCCTCTGCTGTTTTTCTTTTGTCAGTCTGGCCAGTGGTTTGTCGATTTTGTTGATTCTTTCAAAGAACCAACTTTTGGTTTTGTTGATTCTTTCGATTGTTTTTCTGTTCTCTATTTCATTGATTTCTGCTCTGATCTTTACTATTTCCTTTCTTCCAGTGGTTGTAGGCTTTTTTTGTTGTTCTCTTTCTATTTGTTTGAGTTCTGTAGTTAATGTTTTGATTTTGTCCCTTTCTTCTTTTTTGATATGTGCATCTATTGCTATAAATTGTCCTCTGAGGACTGCCTTTGCTGTGTCCCAAAGGTTTTGGTATGATGTATTTTCATTTTCATTTGATTCTAGGAATTTTTTAATTCCATCTCTGATTTCTTCTATTACCCATTGATGTGTAAGCAGAGTATTATTCAGTTTCCATGTGTTTGATTTTTTTTCCTTGCTCTTTCTAGTGTTAATTTCTACCTTGATGGCATTGTGGTCAGAGAAGATACTGTGAATTATCTCAGCATTTTGGATCTTGTTGAGGATTGCTCTGTGGCCTAAGATGTGGTCTATTCTGGAGAACGTTCAATGTGCATTGGAAAAGAATGTGTACTTTGCAGCGGTTGGATGGATTGTTCTATATATGTCTATGAGGTCCAGTTGGCTGATTGTGTCCTTTAGGTCTTCTGTATCTTTGCTGAGTTTCTTTTCAGTTGTTCTGTCCTTTACTGAGAGTGGTGTGTTGAAGTCTCCTACTATTATTGTGGAACTGTCAATTTCTCTTTTCAGTGCTGTTAGAGTTTGTTTTATGTATTTTGGAGCCCTGTCATTGGGTGCATAGATATTTATTATGGTTATGTCTTCATGATGGATCATCCCCTTAATCATTATATAGTGTCCTTCTTTGTCTTTTATGGTAGATTTTGTTTTAAAGTCTATTTTATCTGAGATTAGAATTGCCACTCCTGCTCTTTTTTGGTAGTTGTTAGCTTGATATATTTTTTTCCAACCTTTGATTTTTAATAAATTCACATCTTTGTTTCTAAGATGTGTCTCTTATAGACAGCAAATAGATGGATCCTGTTTTCTTATCCATTCCGCCACTCTCCGTCGCTTTATGGGTGCATTGAGTCCATTTACATTCAGTGTAATTATTGATAGATGTGAATTTGTTGCTGTCATTTTGTAGTGCTTTTTTTTGTGATGCTGAAGTTTTCTTTGTTCTTCTTACTCTCTTGTGCTGAGTTCCTTTTGTTTGTGGATTTTGTGTTCATTTCTTTTGTTTTTGTAGGTTTTGGTTTTGTTGAGACTTTATGTTTTTCGTCTTTATTTTTATGAGTTGGTTTGTTAACTTTTTTTGTGGTTACCATGAATTTTACCCTTATCTTTATAATTTTGAAGCAGTCTACCGTTACTTGGTATCGCCTTGCCTTCTTCTCCTTTAGAAGGTTCTATACCTATGCCGTTTGTTCCCTCTTTCATTGTTTTGATGTTGTTGTCATCCTTTGATTGATTTCTCTGATTCCCTGTTGTATATCTTTTGTTTTTGGAAAGTCCTCTGTAGTTCAGTTCCTAGAATGGTATCTGGTTCATGTTAACCTGCGTCCTAGGTCCTAGGTCCTGCCTGAGGGCTTAAGCTGTTTGTCCTCAGATCGAAGAACTCCCTTTAATAATTCTTGTAAGTTTGGTTTGACTTTTGCATATTCCTTTAGTTTCTGTTTATCTGGAAATGACCTAATTTCACCATCAAATCTGAATGAGAGTTTTGCAGGATATATTATTCTTGGCTGACAATTTTTTTCTTTCAAGATTTTATATATGTCATCCCATTGCCTTCTTGCCTGCATGGTTTCTGCTGAATAATGTGAGCTTAGTCTTATTGTTTCTCCTCTGTATGTGACTTCTTGTTTTTCACGAGCTGCTCTCAGGATTCTTTGTTTGTCTTTAGTTTTAGCGAGTGTGAATATGATATGTCTTGGTGATTTTCTTTTGGGGTCTCTTCTATATGGGGTTCGTTGAGCTTCTTGGATGACCAGCTTTTCATCTTTCATGATATTGGGAAAGTTTTCTGTCAGCAGTTCCTCAATGATCCTCTCTGTGTTTTCTGTTTTCTCCCCCTGTTCTGGTATGCCAATCACTCGTAAGTTTTTGCTTTTAATTGTGTCCCACATAACTCTCAGGGTCTCTTCATTTTTCTTTGTTCTTTTTTCTGAGTTTTCCTGAAACAGAGTTGTATCCAAGTGTTTGCCTTCAGTTCCACTGATCCTGTCTTCCATGGTTTCAAATCTACTTCTCAGCCCTTCTATGACACCGTCCATTTCTGAAATCTTGTTGTTTATCTTTTGGATTTCTAATTGTTGTTTTTGTATAATTTCGAGTTGTGAATTTATTTTGGCATTTTGTTCTTGCATCATCTTCCTGAATTCTTCCAATTTTTTGTCTGTATTTTCCATAAATTTGTCTATTTTTTCCTCATGTTTGTCAGCTTTTTGCCTCAGTTCTTGGAAAATTCCGAGTATTAGTGATTTGAGTTCCGTATCAGGTACTTCTAGTGCATTTTCTTCCACAGGAGAGTTATCTGGTGTTTTAATTTGGACGCCTATTGGAGCCATCTTGTCTTGTTTTTGTAAATGTTTTGATATTGTTTGCTGTTTTCGGGGCATTCAGTAGATATTTCCCTCGTTTATTGATTGTAGATTTTTTTTTTTTTCGTTCTTGTGGTACAGCTGGGCAGATCTAGTTGAGGAGGAGCCACTGGGATGGGTTGCTTGTGGCACTCACTGCAGCCACCAGGACGGTCGGTAGTCAGTGCTGGGCAGGTTCCAATAGGGCGTGCCTGCACCGCTTGGTGATGTGATGTCTAGTGCACGGTGCAGGTAGGTAGGGTGCAGCGGGAAGATGGTTATGTGTGAAGCTAAGCTGGATATGGGAGAGAGGAGAGAGGAGGAGGAGCAAAAGGTGTACAAACATAAAAGAATGCTAGGGGAGCTTGTCGTTGGAATGTACAGATGAGAGACTATGGGATGGAGGAAACCAGAAGGGGGAAGAGAAAGAAAAGGAAAGAATGACCAAATAAAAATCAGAAAAGTTAAAGAACTGCAAAGTTCCCAGGGATCCCACCGATGCAGCTATGAGGTCTGGGGGAGTCGGTCTCAATTTTCACAGCTCAGCCTGGCCAGAAGGTACAGAGGCATACATCGCCTGGAATTCAGGGATCAGAAAGAGAAGGAAGAGATAGAGAGACAAGAAATTAAGCAATGAAGAAAGACAAAAGAGAAAAAGAGGTAAAAGATGACAAAACTAATCAAAAAAGGAAGAAAAATAAAATTGAGAGAAAAAAAAAAAAAAAGGGCAACACCAGCAGTCAGTGCCTACAAATGGGACCCAGAGAGCCCCCACTCAGGGGCGCGAATTCCAAGAAGCCGGTCGTCTCAGGGTTAAGTGACCGTGGCCACGGGAAGCAGAGGGGCCAACGAACAAAGGCCCCAGGATCCCACCCGCGCGGGAGCCCAGACCTGGAAACAGGCACACGCCCGAACGCAGCCCTACAGCCCCGCAGGAGAGAGCAGAGACGGCACTCGGAACCAGGCACCCAGGCAAAAGGAGGGGGAGGCGGCAGAAAAAGGCTCGCTAGCGGCCGGCAAACGGCTCCCAGAAAGCCCCCCGCCCGGGCGCGCGGAATCCAAGCACCGGCGCCCCCCAGCTCAGGGACTCCGGCCACGGAAAGCAGAGGGGCGAACAAACAAAGGCCCTGGGATCCCACCCACGCGGGAGCCCAGACCTAGAAACAGCCACACGCCCGCACGCAGCCCTACAGCCCCGCAGGAGAGAGCAGAGACGGCCCTCGGAACCAGGCACCCAGGCAAAAGGAGGGGGAGGCGGAAGAAAAAGGTTCGCTAGGTGCCAGCAAACGGCTCCCAGAAAGCCTCCAGCCCGGGCGTGCGGAATCCAAGCACCGGCGCCCCCCTGCTCAGGGACTCTGGCCACGGAAAGCAGAGGGGCGAACGAACAAAGGCCCCGGGATCCCACCCACGCGGGAGCCCAGACCTAGAAACAGCCACACGCCCGCACGCAGCCCTACAGCCCCGCAGGAGAGAGCAGAGACGGCACTCGGAACCAGGCACCCAGGCAAAAGGAGGGGGAGGTGGCAGAGAAAGGTTCGCTAGCTGCCAGCAAACGGCTCCCAGAAAGCCGCCAGCCCAGGCGCGCGGAATCCAAGCACCAGCACCCCCCAGCCCAGAGACCCTGGCCACGGAAAGCAGGGGATCCCCAGCTGAGGCGGAGAGGGGTGGGTGGTGGGAGAGCGCGCACCGCAGTTTACCGGTCGTTCTGTCTCCGACCAGATGCTCTGCAAGGCTGCTCTCCCGTTTGCTGGTCTCCGATAGGAATCCAAGATGGTGGATCCGCGCTGCGTTAGCTGGTAAGGAATCTCTGCCTGAGTCTCTCCTCGCTCTCCGTTCTCTTTTAGTATTCTCACTCCGTTTGGTGTTTGGCTGAGTTCTTTATCTCTTCATTTGGTGTTCTAGGGTTTCAGGATTGTTGATTCTCTGTTAGGCTTAGTTTTTCGGATCTTTGCTGTGGAGGGACGGCGTGGTGTTTCTGCCTAGAGCGCCATCTTGCCCCCCTAGCACCCCATCTTGCCCCCCTAGCACCTCTTGACAGTTTTATGGGGAATATTTTGATTATTTCTAAAGGGATAGTGATTTCTTAATAGCTTTATTTGCTTTTTTGTTTGTTTATTTAGTGTCTCTGTTTTGAAATGGATCTTTAAATTGTGTTGGTTATGACTTCCTCACTTGTGTATTTGGAATCTTATGACATTAAAGACAAGCAGTATCTGTCTGTTACAATAGAACATCTGGCACATTTCATCGTATATTTAGCCAAACTTATAAAAAAATACAATGCTGCCTCCAGAAGGAATTTCTGAAAATAACAATTTGTTGTCTTTACAGTCTATTTAAATGAATAAATTCTGTCTTGGCCTTTTAAGGCCAAGTAGAGAAAATGTCATTAACAACCACATGTCTAGTATCCAAACTTAACATTTCCAAATGTTTTTGCTACATTTATCTAAGATAATTTTACTTTTTCAGAAATAAAACTGTACACTTTGACTCTTCTCTATACCCCTGCCTGATCTCATTTTCATTGTTCCTAAACCTCCTCTCTTTATCCCTTCATGTAAGTATCTGCACTCACGTTTATTATGCTTTTATTTTATGTACATTTATCTGAAAAATACATAGTGTATGTATCACTCTGCAATTTGCTTTTTCCTTTGACATTTTTAAGATTTATCAATGTTGATATGTGTGCCTCTGCTTTAATACTAGACTGTCTTAATTAATTACTTTATCTTTATTTTTAAATGATACCAGAAAGGGCAAGCCCCCTGCCTTATTCTTCAAAATTAACTTGGCTATTTTCTTTCAGGATTGATTTTAGGATCAACTTTGCAAATTCCATGAAAGACAATGGGGATTTTGATTGAAATTGCATTAAATATAAAGATTAAGTCTAGGAATATTATCGTTTTTATAATATTGAATATTTTATTTATTAATATAGAATCTTTCTGCATGTATTCAGGTTTCTTTCCAGATTATATACTTGTATTATACCATTATACTATGTATATTAGAAAAGAATCACAAAATAATAAATGTATAAAAAAAAAGAGATAAAAATAAATAGAAATAGAAATTTTTATATTTCCATCAGTATTCCACTTTGTAGACCCTTACGAAAATTTAGTTTTGTCCTCTTTTTATTTTCTTTTTGTGTTTTCCTTTTCTGACTCTCTCTTTACCTTGCTCCTCAGGTATGATACAGATATGAATGAAAGAAATCAGAGAATACTAAATAGCTACCTCCTCACAGACCCATAATTGACTGGGAAAAAGCCCCTTGGGAAATAAGGAGTAGTATCTGGGAGTGTCAGTATTTTTCTGATATTCTTTGCTTTCAGCCGTGATCCATCTTACATCAGCAGTGATATCCCTTGTTGTACATCCTCTTCTGAATGCAGCTTGAATTTCTGTTGCTGTACTGTTGTAACCACTTTTGAATGATCTTCAGCAAAATTTTACCGTGTATAATATGAGTCAAAATCTACTCGATGGCTACGAAGTTTTTATTTTTCATATATATTAATCATATTGTCCAATAATTTTCACATTCTGTTGGTTCTCCTTTCTTTGGGATAGGGAAAAATATGGATCTCTTCCAGTTGGTTGGCCAGGTAGCTGTCTTCCTAATTGCTTGGCATAGACAAGTGAGTGCCTCCAGCGCAACATCCGTTTGTTGAAACACCTCAGTTGGTATTCTGTCACTTTGTGGAGCCTTGTTTTTCACCAGTACCGTCAGTGCAGCTTGAACTTCTTCCTTCAGTACCATTGGTTGTTGATCATATGCTACCTACTCAAATGGTTGAATGTCAACCGATTCTTTTGGTACAGTGACTCTGTATTCCTTCCATCTTCTTTTAATGCTTCCAATGTCATTTAATATTCCTGTAGAATCCTTCAGGACTGCAACTCAAGGCTTGAATTTTCTCTTCAGTTCTTTCAGCTTGAGAAATACTGAGCGTGTTCTTCCCTTTTGGTTTTCTATCTCCAAGTCTTCGCACATTTCATTATAATACTTTTCTTTGTCTTCTTGAACCCCTTTGAAATCTTCTGTTCAGCTCTTTTATTTCATCATTTCTTCCTTTCATTTTAGTTACTCTGCATTCAAGAGCAACTTGCAGAGTCTCTTCTGACATACATTTTGGTCTTTTCTTTCTTTTCTTTTTAATGACCTCTTGCTTTCTTCACGTATGATGTCCTTGATGTCATTCCACAGCTCATCTGGTCTTCGGTCATTAGTGTTGAATGTTTCAAGTTTGTTCTTGAGATGGTCTCTAAATTCAGGTGAGATATACTGAAGGTCGTACTTTGGCTCTCATGGACTTGTTCTAATTTTCTTCAACTTCAACTTGAATTTGCATATGAGCAGTTGATGTTCTGTTCCACAGTCCATACCAGAAAGATGTTTACTTATGTTGTTGACTATCCTAAGTCATTCAACTGTGTGAATCATAACAAATTATGGGTGACATTGCGAAGAATGGAAGTTCCAGAACAGTTAATTGTGCTCATGAGGAACCTGTACTTAGGCCAAGAGGCAGTCTTTCAGACAGAACGAGGGGATACTGCGTGGTTTAAAGTCAGGAAAGGTGTGCATCAGGGTTGTATCCTTTCACCATACTTATTCAGTCTATAAGCTGAGCAGATAATCCGAGAAGCTGGACTATATGAAGAAGTATGGGGCATCAGGATTGGAGGAGGACTCATTAACAACCGGTGATATGCAGATGACACAACCTTGCTTGCTGAAAGTGAAGAGTACTTGAAGCACTTATTGATGAAGATCAAAGACCATAGCCTTCAGTATGGATTACACATCAACATAAAAAAAAACAAAAATCCTCACAACTGGACCAGTAAGTAACATAATAAATGGAAAAAAGATTAAAGTCAAGGATTTCATTTTACTTGCATCCGTAATCAACACCCATGGAAGCAGCAGTCAAGAAATCAGATGACACATTGCATGGGTCAAAACTGCTGCAAGAGATTGCTTTGAAATGTTAAAAAGCAGAGATGTCACTTTAAAGACTAAGGTGCATCTAACCCTAGCCATAGTGTTTTCAGTTGCCTCATATGCATGTGAAAGCTGAACAGCAAATAAGGAAGACAGAAGAAGAGTTGATGTCTTTGAATTATGGTGTTGGCAAGGAATATTGAATATACCATGGACTGCCAGAAGAACAAACAAATCTGTCTTGGAAGAAGTACAGCCAGAATGCTCCTTAGAAGCAAGGTTGGCATGTCTCACATACTTTGGACATGTTGTCAGGAGGGACCAATCCTTGGAGAAGGACATCATGCTTGGTAAAGTAGAGAGTCAGTGAAAAAGGGGAAGACCCTCAACTCGATGGATTGGCACAGTGGCTGCAACAATGGGCTCAAATGTAGCGATGATTGTGAGGATGGCGCAGGACTGGGTAGTGTTGCATTCTTTTGTACATAGGATTGCTATGAGTCGGAATAGACTGAATGGTGCCTAACAACAACAACAACAATCTGGGAGTGTGAATTTTTATTTCCCCATACATCTCCTCCGTTAGACCTATAAGGTGATGAGAAATATAATTAAGAGGAGGATCAATAAGCAGAGGTGGGAGGTTGATTCACTACCTTTTTTTTTTTTTCTTTTTCCCCACCCTTTATATGGCTTTCCTTTTACATACAGTCTGACAACTGTTACTCGATCCTGAGTTTGTAGAGAAAAAGAATTGTAGTCCCACTGTCATGCACCAGTCTGGAGTTTTTATGCAAGTGAAATTTCTAGTTGCTAACTTCTTTATAAATTTTTCTTTATGAAAATACATTTTCAGCATGTGATTGAGTTTAGCTACCTCCTTTTGGGTAGGCAGTAACTTCTTTGAATAACACTCTGCATTTCTCTCATTTAAAGTCTTTTTAATTAGAATAAAATCTTAAATTCTTTATAAAAGCATTTTTAGAACTTCTGGCAAACCAGAAATTAACTATAAAATTAACTATAGAGTATGGGTACTATGTGACCAAAATAAAATAATTATAGAATCTAGCCTGCAAAATCTGGTTGTGGAGGCTAATCAAGTCAGATTCGAGGTTTAAATCTTTAATTGGTTTTCTATATTTGAACTCAGAGAGTGTGCTTCACACAATGGTGGTGCAGGCATAAATGCTTTGTTTTAAAAGTTTTCCTTCCATAGAACTTGTGGGATAAAGGGATACTTGTTATTTTGAAATACTAGCACATTTTAAATTT
The DNA here is from genome assembly GCA_030035585.1 of Dugong dugon. Classification (NCBI taxonomy): domain Eukaryota; kingdom Metazoa; phylum Chordata; class Mammalia; order Sirenia; family Dugongidae; genus Dugong; species Dugong dugon. The sequence goes on along the minus strand of CM057468.1, from coordinate 111,239,413 downwards.
TTTTTTCCGGTGTTCCCATAATGAGGGTGTTTAAGTGATTATGTTTAACTAAATCTTACCTTAGATTAGTTTATTTTCAGAAACCTTAATCAAATGGAGTGCTTGAATTTTATTTAGACAGTGGTTTTCTTAACTACTATATTTTATCTGTGCTAAGATGCAATATTATTTTTCACATTTTATTATCTCTGAATGGGAATATATCTTACAACTGAAAGGGTATTTAGATGGATGGATGGATGGGATGGATGGATTTCTTTTGATATAGTGTCCATCAGGCTAATATTCAGCCAGTAAATAGTGGTATAACGTACCAACTAGCCTTTGCCCTTTCTGATTGTTCAGTGCCCCTGTTGAATATCAGAAAATGTTTTTTTCTCTCTCACTTTCTAAATAAATATCTATTTTTAGATTGGATGCTTTCTTAGGCTTTACAGCCTCCATACCAAACTTCAATCAGTGAATTCCGAGACTCAGTCAACATGTTTATGCCTAGAGTTTCATCTCCATGGAGGTACCAGTTACGGTCGGGGAATCAGGGTCTTGCCAGAAAGTAACTCTGATGTGGATCAGCTGAAAAAGTAAGCATATTATATACCTGTTTAGAAAATGTAAATAAGATATGCATTAAGCTGGCTTCCAGGAAAATACTTTTCATGGGTCGGGGGTGGGTGGCGAGGATCTGATAGGTGTCTTGTATTTGATCCTTATATACCCTTCTGTGTTGATATTCCTAATTTTTAATAGATGTGGTAGATAAAACAAATCAGGTGACTATTGTTTCAGATAGCAAATTAGTAGTAGAGCCAAGATTATAGTCTAAATTTTCTAGCAGTTAATGCCTGCTCTTTGCACTCATGCTTTTTTCTTCTACCCTTTGCCACACTCTCCCAAGTCCAGCAACAAATGTGTGGAAAACTTGATACATATTTAGGATTCCAAAAATACTTCATCCTTCCATGAAAAAATGTCTTTCCAAAGTGTCTACAACAGAATAGTTAGGTAATAAGTGTTTTAGTGTACCATATTTTTCAGACTTTCAGATGTGCCCAGAAAGTCAAATAGTATCTTAAGCCCTACTGTAGATACAGTTCTCTTTTTCTAGAAGTATTCTAGTGAACACTGTGTACAGAACTTTTTGACCAGCTTTCTAGAGAAATAAAAATAAATCTTCTGTATACCTTCAAAGATAGAAAATATATTGTTTAGTAAATTGAAATGAAACAGTACGCTCTGATTTATTGAAGTCAGTATGACTTTAAAACCAACTTAAATAATTTATTTAATAATCTTATCAATTTCACTGCTTTACAACTCATACTGCAGTATGCAGCAGCACACTGTTTCACTTCCTTGAATCTACAGTGAGATTGTTCTGACTCATTAAATCCCTAGCGTATTTTTGTTTTTTCGTTATTCTTCTCTGTGGTGGCATAAATGATTAGGTGCTCTGCTGCTAACTGGAAGGTTTTCAGTTCGAACCAACCCAGCTACTTAGAGGAAGAAACACCTGACAATCTCCTTCTGTAAAGATTACAGCCTAGAAAACCCTATGGAGCAGTTCTGTTCTGTCACATGGAGTCACTATGAGTCGAAATCAACTTGAAAGTACCCAACAACAATAACTCTTTCACTTGTATCTTGCTAGACTCAGTTTTTAATTTTTGGGAAGCCTTGGAACTCTCAGATAATGTGGTAAAAGTTATAGACCCTCAACTGAAGAATACATACATGCAAAGTTTTGTGTACAATCTTAGTGAGTTCTTGGATTCTGTGGGTAGAGATAAACTGACTATATTTATCCATTATTTAAAATTATATTCTTTCTATTATAGGGTTTTAGCATCTGCAGATTTGACAGCCAATCAGCATTTAGACAGTGTCTGTTTATCAAAATGTGAGGACAGCTTTCCAGCTGCGTCAAGTAAGGACAATTTTTAACACTGACAGTTTAGTTCCTGCTAGTAAAATGGCTTTATCAACCTCAACATAATCCTTTTTTAATGTCTTACTCTTTATTCTTTTGTTTGTTTTTCGAGTTGTTTTGTTTTGTTTTTTGCTAAGCCCATAATCTTTGAACAGAAAAACCCTAAGTCTTTATCTGTGCCTCTGCAAAGGTTATCATGACTACTTCTTAATTATATAATTGTATTTTCAAATTGGGGTGGTAGTGATTACTTGATCTGTGATATATGCAGCATGTATGAATCAATCTTTCTGTATGTGTGTGTGTGTGTGTGTGTATACGTGTGTGTGTGTGTGTATATATATATATATATATATATATATATATATATATATGTATGTATGTATATGTTGTTAGGTGCTGTCAAGTCAGGTCTGAGTCATAGCAACCCTGCGTACCACAGAATGAAACGCTGCCTGGTCCTGTGCCATGCTCGCAATCGTTGTTATGCTTGAGCCCATTCTTGCATCCATTGTGTCAGTCCATCTCGTTGAGGGTCTTCCTCTTTTTCGCTGACCCTGTACTTTACCAAGCGTGATGTCCTTCTCCAGGGACTGATCCCTCCTGACAACATGTCCAAAGTATGTAAGACGTAGTCTCACCATCCTTCCTTCTAAGGAGCATTCTGGTTGTACTTCTTCCAAGACAGACTTGTTTGTTCTTCTGGCAGTCCATGGTATATTCAGTATTCTTTGCCAACACCATAATTCAAAGGCATCGATTCTTCTTCGGTCTTCCTTATTCATTGTCCAGCTTTTGCGTGCATATGATGCAATTGAAAATGCCATGGCTTGGGTCAGGCACACCTTAGTCTTCAAGGTGATATCTTTGCTTTTCAACACTTTCAAGAGGTCTTTTGCAGCAGATTTACTCAGCTGAAACCTGTCCGCCATGGGTGACCCTGCTGGTATCTGAATACCAGTGGCATAGCTTCCAAACATCACAGCAATGTGCAAGCCCCCACAGTATGACAAACTGACAGACGTGTGGGGGACATATGTATGTGTGTGTGTATGTATATATATATAAAACCCGTTGCCATTGAGTCGATTCCAACTCATAGCAACCCTATAGGACAGAGTAGAACTGCCCCGTAGGTTTTCCAAGGAGCAGCTGTTGGATTCGAACTGTTGACCTTTTATTTAGCAGCCGAGCTCTTAACCAGTGTGCCACCAGAGCTCCATATATATATATGTGGTTAAGAGCATGGCTGCTAATCAAAAGTTCAGCAGTTCAGATCCACCAGCCGTGACTTGTAAAGTCTGTGGGGCAGTTCTGCTCTGTCCTGTAGGGTCACTATGAGTCGGAATTGGCTTTATGGTAATGGGTTTTTGTTTCTGTTTTTTGTTTTTTTTTTTTTTTTTAAATATAAACCCACTGCCGTCAAGTCGATTCCAGCTCATAGTGACTCCATAGAGTTTCTGAGGCTGTAAATCTTTACAGAAGCAGACTGCGACATCTTTCTCCTCCAGAGCTAATGGTGGTCTCAAACCACTGACCTTTTGGTTAGCAGTTCATTGTTTTAACCACTGCACCCCAGGGCTCCTACATAAATAAATAAATACACACACACACACACACTTTTTTTTTTAGTTCTGTATTAATTTCCTTGGTGACTGTTTTGTTTATTATTTTCTAAAAGGAGCAAAGATTATTTTTGATGTTTTATTTCAAATACCCCAAATATTTCTTTTGCTCGCATATATTTTAGAGATATATATGGTCCTGGTCTTTATTGAATTAGCCAAGTACCTAACACAAGATATTAATGAATGATAAGGGGTATATCTATATTATTGGCAACCTGAATAGGTGACTATTCAAATTTTAATTTTAAAATTCTGAATAGGCAAGGTTTTTTGCTTTACTGTATTTTGTCTTACAATCTGCATATACATTCTGGAACCTAGAATCTAGTTGATATTTCTCTCCTGTGTTTTCTTTTTTACAATCTAACTCCTATCTACTATGATGCAAAAAACCATTCTATGAATGTTTACTCACTTTCTGTACCAGTAATGATAAGCATGAAGATTAACATTGTAGGTGAGTACTTTGTAAGTGTCTACATGCGTTCTTATTTAATCATAACAACAGTCCTATGAGGTTGATATTACTGGTTTCTCCCTTTTTTGAAAGAAAAATTAAAGCTTTGAGTGGTAGAGGTCATGTAAGTTGCTCAGGGTAACTCAGCTGTTAACTGATAGCAAAGCCAGTCAGATTCAAATGCAGGCTACTTGATTTTTCTGTCCGTATTTTAAATTTATTTTTTCATTCTCTCTGCCTTAAAACTCTTCACATTTTCTTAGTGATAGAATTTTAGCCTGATGTAAGACTACTTGAACTACCATTAGGAGGCCAATTTAGTTCAATTGACAACCATTTGGAGATAATATAATCTGTAACTACACCTTTTGCAATCTCTTTTCTCTTTTTAAGAGGATTCTTTTATTATTTTCAAATTAGAAAAGTAATCCATGTTATGATATCAAGTTCAATAGCTTTTTGTGTCACCTTACAGCCACACTCCCTGAGATAATGAATGTTAACAGTATAGTAAGTATGATTCCTTCAACACCTTCATGCTTATACAAGTATATACTTATACATAAACAGATGTCTTCTCCCTCTTTTAAAATTTTTTATAGACGTAGAACCCTAGTATACCAGTTGCTTTTTAAAAAAATATATATTCTATACCTCTTTCTAGGGTAATTCATATAGGTAAAACCCATTCTTTTCATAGTTGCATAATATTTTATAATATGGTTGTAACATTATTTATATTTTATAATATGGATGAAACATTATTTAGAGCTATTCTCCATTTGTTAGACAAATAGGTTGTTTCCACTTTTTTGCTCTTATAAGTAATGCTTCAATAAATGTCCTTGAATATATGTACTTTCATGCTTTTATTTCTCTAAAATAAACTCCTAAAAGTGGGGTTGATGGATCAAAGGGTAGGCACTTCTTGTATTTTAATAGGTGCTGCCAGATTATTTGATAGGCAGGTCATAGCAATTCATATCCTAATAGCATTGTAGGAGAATGTCCTGTTCTCATGCCCTTAGCAGTTTTGGATGGTCACAATATATGCAATTTTTGACAATTTCACAGATAAAAGATATTTTATTTCCCTGACTGCGTGGAAACTTGAAAATCTTACTGTTATCATTATTGGCCCTTTTTAATTTTTCTTTGAACTGTCTGCTCTTATCAGTTCCTTTCTTCATACATTCCACGTTCTGATTATTAACGGCTGTTTCTTCTCATTTTAAGTCATGCCGCATCAGCAAATGAAGGTCCCGAAAGTTTTCCTCCATCCACATCATTAAGGTCGACTCTAGTCATATTTTGAATGCCTTCCAACCTGAAGGCCTCATCTTCCAGCATTATATCAGACAACGTTCCCCTGCTATTCATAAGGTTTTCATTGGTCAGTTTTTTTGGAAATAGATCATAGTTCCTTCTTCCTTAATCATTACATCCATTAATAATCAGAACGTGGCGTGTACAAAGAATGAATCTAGGAAAATTGGAAGTTGTCAAAAATGAAATGGAATCGTTGAAGATCGGTGTCCTAGGAATTAGTGAGCTGAAATGGACTGATATTGGCCATTTTGAATCGGACAGTCATAAGGTCTACTATGCCAGGAATGACAAGTTGAAGAGGAACAGCGTTGAATTCATTGTCAAAAAGAACATTTCAAGATCTGTCCTAAAGTACAATGCTGTCAATGATAGGATAATATCCACACGCCTACGAGGAAGACCAGTTAATACAAAGATAAAAATTTACTCACCAACCACTAATGCCTCACATGAGGAAGCTGAAGATTTTTACCAACTTCTGCAGTCTGAAATTGATGAAGCATGCAATCAGGATGCATTCATAATTACTGGTAATTGGAATGCTAATGTTGGAAACGAAGTAGGGTCGGTAGATGGAAAATATGGCCTTGGTAATAGAAACAACATTGGAGATCATATGATAGAATTTTGCAACAACATAAACAGCGACTAAACACATGGACCTTTCCAGATGGAATACACAGGTACCAAATCGAGTACAGCTGTAGAAAGAGATGATACAGAAGCTGAATATCATCAGTCAGAGTAAGGCTGGGGGTGACTACAGAACAGATCATCAATTGCTCATATGCAAGATGAAGTTGAAACTGAAGAAAATTAAAACAAGTCCACCAAAGCAAAAGTACAACCTTGAGTATATCCCACCAGAATGTAGAGACCATCTCAAGAGTAGATCTGACGTGTTGAACGCTAATGACCAAAGACCAGATGAGTTGTAGGATGAAATCAAGGACATCATACATGAAGAAAACAGAAGTTCCAAAAAGATGGGAAAGAAAAAAGAGACAAAAATGGATGTCAGAAGAGACCTGAAACTTGCTCTTGAATGTCAAGTAGCTAAAGCAAATGGAAGAAACGATGAAGTAAAAGAGCTGAAGAGATTTCAAAGGGCGGCTTGAGAAGACAAAGTAAAGTATTATAATGAAATGTGGAAAGACTTGGAGTTAGAAAACCAAAGGGAAGAACACACTAGGCATTTCTCAAGAAGAAAAGAACTGAAGAAAAAATTAAAGCCTCGAGTTGCAATATTGAAGTGTTCTCTGAGCAAAATATTGAATGACTCAGGAAGCATCAAAAGAAGATGAGAGGAATGCACAGTCACTATACCATTTCAGGAGGTAGCATATGATCAAGAACCGATGGTACTGAAGAAAGAAGTCCAAGCTGCATTGAAACCTTTGGTGAAAAACAAGGCTCCAGGAGTTGAAGGAATACCAGTTGAGATATTTCAACAAATGTGTCAACGTTGGAAGTGCCCGCTTGTCTGTGCCAAGCAGTTTGGAAGACAGCTACCTGGCCAGCCAACTAGAAGAAATCCATATTTTTCCCCATTCCAAAGAAAGGTGATCCAACCGAATGTGAAAATTATCCAACGATATTAATCTTATATCAAGTAAAATTTTGCTGAAGATAATCCAAAAACAGTTTTGTAGCAGTACTTTGACAGGGAGCTGCCAGAATTCAAGCTGAATTCAGAAGAGGACACGGAACAAGGGATATCAGCTGGATTTTGACTGAAAGCAGAGAATACCGGAAAGATGTTTACCTGTGTTTTATTGACTATGCAAAAGCATTCAGCTGTGTGGATCATAACAAATTATGGATAATATTGTGAAGAATCTGAATTCCAGAACATTTAATTGTGTTCATGCGGAACCTATACACAGACTAAGAGGCTGTCATTCAAAGAGAACGATGGGATACTGTGTATTTTAAAATCAGGAAAGGTGTGCGTCACGGTTGTATTCTTTCACCATGCTTATTCAGTCTGTATGCTGAGCAAATAATCTGAGAAGCTGGACTATATGAATAAGAATGTGAAGGAAGAATTGGAGGAAAACTCATCAACAACCTACAATATGCAGGAAACACACCTTGCTTGCTTGGGGAAAGTAAAGAGGACTTGGAGCAGTTAATGATGAAGGTCAATCACTACAGCCTTCAGTATGGATTACACTTCAACACAAAGAGAATAAAAATCCTCACAACTGGACTAGTAAGCAACATCATGATAAACAGAGAAAAGATTGAAGTCGTCACGGATTTCATTTTATTTGGATCCACAATCAATGCCTATGGAAGCAGCAGTCAAGAAATCAAACGACATATTGCTTTGGGGAAATATGCTGCAAAAGATCTCTTTAAAGTGTGCAAGAGCAAAGATGTCACTTTGAAGACTAAGGTGTGCCTGACCGAAGCCATGGTATTTTCAGTTGCCTGATATGCATGCGAAAGCTGGACAGTGAATAGGGAAGACCAGAGAAGAATTGATGCCATTGAATTATGGTGTTGGGGAGGAATATTGAATATAGCATGGACTGCCAGAAAAACGAGCAAATTTATTTTGGAAGAAATACAACTAGAATGCTCCTTAGAGCCGAGCATGGCAAGACTTCATCTCACGTTCTTTGGACATGTTATGAGGAGAGACCTGTCCCTGGAGAAGGACATTGTGCTTGGTAAAGTAGAAGATCACTTAAAAAGAGGAAGACCCTCAATGAGTTGAATTGATACAGTGGCTGCAACAATGGGCTCAAACATAGCCACGATTGTGAGGATGCCACAGGACTGGACAGTGTTTCATTCTGTTGTTCATAGGGTTGCTTTAAGTCGAAACCAACTCAGTGGCACCTAACAAAGGCAACAACCCCTTCCTTACCTGGTTTTCTGTTTTGTTTTGAATCTTTTTCTTATCAGTTTGTGGCATACTGTTACGTATGTGTTTTATAAACATTCTTTCATTTTCTTGTTATTTAACTACTTTTGCGGTATCTGCCATTGAATCCATTTCATGATGTAATGGCAGGATATGAATTAATAAATCATATTTTGTTTTTCATTGAAATCATACCTTGACAGCTTGACATGTCCATTTGAGTCGTCTTGCTGTAGATTCCTATGCCATTTGTTAGCCATGTTGAGGAAGAAGGATTACTAATGTATATGTCTTCATGTGATACCACAGAGAATAAATTATAAAAACAAAATATCCTATTATATATAATAGAATGTAAGCTAATAGTAAAATATACATACTTTTAAAATCTTAAATTCTTCTTTTAAGGGCATTTTGTAAATTTATTCCTGTGTTTTCTACTTTAGCTTTCTTGTTAAAGCAAAGTCCTATTGTATGATGCTCATCAAGTCATTCTGTTAAATGTATTGAGTTTATTTTTTTATCCACCTCTCTGTTTATTTCCTTCATGATATATTTTTCCAACATAACAAAATTTCCACATATTCAGAGAAGTTGAAATAATTGTATGGTGAACACTCATATACCCACCACCTAGACTATCCCTTTAACATTTTACTGTATTGGCTTTGTCATATATCTGTCTCTCTATCCCTCTTTTTATGCATCTATCCATCTTATTCTTTGATGCATTTCAAAGTAAATTACAGACATGAGTGGACTTCTCACTAATACTTCAGTGTGAACATCATTAACTAGAGTTCAGTTTTTTTTAGGATTTTTAAAAAAAATTTTGAGGCAAAATTATATGCAATGAAATGAACACCTTAAATGTAGTAGTCCATGAGTTTTTACTAATACATGAACCTGTGTAACTCAAATCCTTTCCAAGATATAGAACATTACCATCACTGTAGAAAGCTACCTCATACCCTTCCCAGTCAATCCCCACCCTCATCGCCATCCCAGAAGCATCCAGTGTTCTGATTTTTTTTCCACCATAGATTAGTTTTGCTTGTTCTAGAACTTTCAAGTAAATGGATCACACATTATGTACATACCATATGTTTTTGAGTTTCATCCATATTTTTACATATATCAGTAGTTCCTTTTTATGCTTGGTAGTATGATATGAGGTAGACCTTTCTTTTTTTACTATGAATTTCTAGTTACTGTAGTACCATTTGTTTAAAATGCTTCCTTCTCCAATTAGATGTCTTTGGTATCTTTGTCAAAAGTCAAATGACTGTATAAATGTGGATTTACCCTGGGCTTTCTATTCAATTCTGTTGATCTGTTTGTCAATCCTTATGCTAGCACTTGTCTTGATTACTTTAGCTTTATAGTAAGTCTTGGAATCATCATGTAGTATCTGCCCTCCAACTTTATTCTTTCTCAAGGTTATATTTTATATTCTAGGTTCTTTCCATTTCCATTAAAGGATAGAATCTACTTGTCAATTTGTACAACAGAGCCTCTGGAATTTTCATTGTGATTGCATTGAATCTACCAATCAATTCGGGCAGAATTGAAATCATGACAGTGTTGAGCCTCCCAGTCTATGAACACAGCATGTTTCATCATTCATTGAGATTTTCTTTAATTTGTCTCAGCAGTGTGTTACAGTTTTCATTGTCACATTGAATTTTCAATGGACTTAGAAAATGTGTGTATAATTCTTTTTTTCTTGTCATTCCTATAGGCTCTGGATCAGTATCACTATTTGAGGTAGAAAGATGTCAACAGCTATCTGCTACAAGTAAGACCATCTAGCATTTCTGAAATATGAACATATTCTTACAATTGTCAACTAATCTATGAGATATCCATGAGGCAACAATATTCCCATATTTTTTTAATTTTGTTTTTATTTCTCTACCTTGTCCTATACTGCCATAAAAGGGAACTCATAAAAATACACGTTTTACATTGAATACATACTTTAAGACAAGTATCTCTAAGTTTTATGAAAGATACTGTATTTAATAGTGCAGTGGAGCTTATTTTTAGTATGAAATGTACATTCTCTTATATTGCATTAATTTTATTCAGTTCACACTTTACATTGAGCATAATAACAATATGTCCCTAAAGGAGCTCCTTACAATATGCTCTAAAGCTTTAATTTAATGTTAGCCGTGATAGTATTTCTGTCAGATTCCCTCCTTCTGTTATGTTAGCTATGATAAAATATTTTGAGAAGAATATTTGTTAAGCAGTAGTCTATTAAATAATGTACTCTTGTAAAAATATGAATTTCTCACTATTGGAGAAAGGAAATATAAATATAGAATAAGGGAAAGACTAGAAAGAAGCTTGTTGTATTGAATTAGAATTTGAGGCACCAGTATGTACTCATGGTTTTATAGATAAATACAAATATAGACAACAGATGTGTGTTTGTGTATATGAATATATCCACGCACATACATTTTCATACATATACAAGTGTGTGTATGTATGTATAGGTATGAACATGTGTGTGTGTATATTTTAGCTGTATCCATTAAAAGATGTAGAAGCAGTGGAACCTGAGTAGCAGTCAGCACACCTGGTGCATAGATCTTGGTTTCTAAATAACATACCCACCTAAAAGGAATCAGGGCTCCTTGGAGAAATAGCAGATTTCAGGGGTGGGACAGGGGACTTTCCAGCTGAGTCTGGAACATTTTGTTGTGCTAGAAAGTAATGAAGTTCTCAGTTAATGATGGAACATATTTAATGGCATAGGTACCAGCTTGAACGGATTCCCACTCGCCAAATCTGGAACAATTTGAGCATCAAAATACATAATAATGGGTCAGAACTCATTGAATAAAGTAGGAATCCATGAGTCCATGTTGATAATAAACAAATAATAGATAGATAGGGTTGAATGGAAAGCTTTTGCTTATAATAGAATGACAACTAATGATTGAAAAGGAATAATGAAATTTGAGAAAATCACCATTTTGCAACCGTGATAGTAATAATTGATTCAGTTAAGAATCATCAAGAGTTCCTAACTGGTAGGAAAACTTTTGATGAAGGATGGACTGTTTTTATTGTCCCAAGCACCTTCTTATCCATTACATGGGAGAGAAAATAAGTTTACAATGGAGAAACCTGGTGAACACCACCCTAACCAACTGATCAAAGTTGACATCACCAATGACATCATATGCCTCTTGATGTCTTGCACTGGGACAGACATGATATCATTTATGTAGCACTCTTGCCAAAAATGCATAGCCTGAATCTGATTATGAGGAAAAGCAGGTTAAAGTAGTTTATTCTACAAAATACCATATTTTTACACAAATAATGCACAACTTCTATGTTTGTTTGCCAACCACGTCCCTCCCCTGCAAGGTATTTTCCTAAGCATGCTATGTTAATTTTTCTTTTTTTAACAGCAACATGTAAAAAAAATTGGCATAGCAGCACTTATGAAAATACCTCACAGGGAGAGGATGAGGTTGGCAAACAAACATAGAAGTTGTGCGTTATTTGTGTAAAACTATGGCAAATGACATTTATCAATATCCATGTCATGAAAGATAAACTCTGAGGAACCATTCTACATTAAAGGAGCCCAAAGAGACATGAAAATTAAATGCACTGTCTGGTCTGGGCTTGTATCTTTGACCTGAAAGTAAAATGTTAATAAGAACTTTATGGGGATAATTAGAGAACTTTGAATAATGTCTTGATTAGATGATACTATACATCAATGTTAAATGTCCTGATGCTTAAAATTGCATTGTGGTTGTGTCAATGAACGTTTTTTTTTTTTTGCTCTTGCGAAATACACACTGAAGTTTTTAGGGATATAGGGACATGATGTCTGAAAATTTTCAAATGACTCAGTAATATACATATAAACATAAAGACAGAAATGGAGACTTGATAAGTCAAATACAGCAAAATATTAACAGTTGGTAAATCTTGTGAAGGGTATACAGGAGGTCTTTGTATTATTCTTGCAATTTTTCTTTAAGTTTGAAAATTTTTAAAATAAAAAGTTAAAATTTTTCTCTTAAAACGTGAACTTAAGCAGTTACTACTTCCACTACATAGTATTTTACATTAAGCTGATCAGGTCTGCCTATGGTCTTTTATTTTACAAACAGAACAAAAAAAAAAAATATTGCTATACACCCTTAGCTGTTCACTCCCTTAAAAGAGAATTTATTCAACAAAGGTTTGGTTAGATTAAAGCTAGGTACAGAAAGGAATAATCCTAACCATTTGAGATTCATAAGGTTTATGCATCAGTTTTATTTTCATAGGAATGTGTTAAACTGGAATATCTAGCAAGTTGAATAAGAATTTCTGCCTTAAGTTAAGGGTCACCAAAGAATTTTGTACTTATCCCTGTATAAACTGGCCAATATTTTCCCAAGCCCTCTTTCCAGAATTAGCTGAGGAGACCCATTTTACTATTTCACAGGTAATTATCCCTAATGCTTTTGTCTGACTTATTTCCCAGTGTGACTCCTCTTCCCCCATCTCTTTCTCCCCAGCTCACCACCACAGTGACATTGAATTAGATTTCCCCTAATGTCCCTTCAGAGTCTCTGGGGGGCACAAACCATTAAGCATTCAGATACTAAACAAAAGCTTGGAGATTTGAATCCCCCCAGATGCACCTTGAAGAAAGACCTTGCAACCTACTTACTAAAGATAACAGGCAGCCATTGAAATCCCTATGGAGTGCAGTTCTACTCCGAAACATGTGGGGACACCATGAGTTGGAATCAACTCACTGGCATCTGGTTTGGGCTTTTTTTTAAAATACTGTTTCCCATTCTTGAACTATCTATGATTCTAAAAATGGTAGTTCAGTAGAGGATTACTAACTTGAAATATCAGAGAGAGAATCCTGTCTGATATATTCTTTAGCAAAGATGTGTTTTGTTACCTTCTTTTGTAGCCAATTCCAATCAGAATCTAAGTAAACTGTTGCTTAACAGATGGCTAAGAGATCAATAATTTAGTGAATATTTTTAAATGCTTAGTAATTAGCGTATTATTTTTGTACTTGGTTAAGTAAACCTTGGAAACCCTGGTGGCGTAGTGGTTAAGTGCTACGGCTGCTAACCAAAAGGTGGGCAGTTCAAATCCACCAGGCACTTCTTGGGAACTCTGTAGGGCAGTTCTGCTCTGTCCTATAGGGTCACTGTGAGTCGAAATCAACTTGACGGCAGTGGTTTTTTTAATGGGTTAAATAAACCTTGCTGTTTTCCCTAAGTTAGCCAGGAAATCACCATTACTGCCATTTATAAAAACTTTTTTATACTTCTTGGACAATTAAATTATTTCTTGCCCAAATTATCTAACATTTATTCAGTAGATATTTGTTAAGCACCTACTGTGTGCCTGACTCTGTGCTAGTGAATCTTGGGTGTATCAGGGAATAAAGACATAATCCTTGCCATCGTGTAGCTGACAGTTAATGTAACCTAAATTAATTAGATTTTATTGTATATATTTGATTCAGGGGATTCATGTCATGAATATTCTTATGATTTTTGTAAATTATTCTGATTTTATCTAAAAACTCTTTACAGTACTTACAGATCATCAGTATTTGGAGAAAACCCCACTGTGTGCCATTTTGAAACAAAAAGCTCCTCAACAATATCGCATCCGAGCAAAACTGAGGTCATATAAGCCCAGGAGACTGTTTCAGTCAGTTAAACTTCATTGCCCTGAATGTCATACACTGTAAGTATTTTCCACAATAGGACAGAAGTTTTCATTTCATATTATTTGTGTATATATGTGTGTTGTTGTGTGTCATTGAATCGATTCTGACTCATAGAGACCCTATATGACAGAGTAGAAGTGCCCCATAGGGTTTCCTAGGCCGTAATATTTACAGGAGCAGATCGCCAAGTCTTTTCTTCTGTGGAGCCGCCAGTGGGTTCAAACCACTGACCTTTTGGTTAGCAACCCAGAGCTTAACCACTGCGCCACTGGGGCTCCTTGTGTATATATGTGTACATATATGTAATTTTAAATAAGTCCTAGCAAGGAGTAAATTGTGATTTTATATATTGTATTTTGAAAGAATGGTGAAAATTTTTAAGGGAAGGTACTACATTCTTAGAAAGTAAATCCTTTTGATTTTTCTTAGTAATAATAAGTGAAAGTAGGTACTGTTTTCACAGCTGAAATTGAGCTTAATAGCGCTGATACACGCAAATGAAAAATAAGAAATTATGAAAATATTTGGGGAGACTGTCTCATTTGTCACAAAAATATCTTCTTAACTATAAACCTTTACTAACTAAAATCCATAGATAGAAAGAATTCTGGTAGTTGATTTCTAATTAAGTGATACCAGAAAGCCTTGTTAGAAATATTTCTGTCCTGCTTAATAACTACTGTACAGTAAATTTAATTTCACTTTACTTTGGTAATTGGGAATTTGTCAGTGTCTTGAGGTCCTTATTCCAAACATCAGTTATTATATAAATATACAAATAAATGGGTATAGAATATTAGAATTAATATATTCTTAGCTCAAGACTGGTAGTGCAGTGGTTAAGAGCTTGACTACTAACCAAAGGTCAGCAGTTGGAATCCACCAGCCACTCCTTAGAAACCCTCTGGGGCAGTTCTACTCTGTCCTATAAGGTCTCTATGAGCTGTCAACTCGACGGCAACAGGCTTGGGGTTTTTTTTAAATTTTTTTTGTTTAACGCAAGATATAGTCTTAAAATTATTTTTAATCCCTGTTTGTCTTTTTCATGGAGTTTGCTTATTTTCCCTTTGAACGTATAAAATGATGTTTTAGTAAATGTAGGTAATTAATATACATTACCAATGACCACATTCCACTAAATATGCATATACAGTTGTAAATACATATATACAATTCTATATATTTGTGTATATGTATGTTTTTATGAGTATATTCCTGTGTATTTCTGTCTGTACTAATACATATTCTCCAAAACGTAAATATAATCCTATTTAGGAGCTTTTTGATAATCAGATCTCCTTAAATAAAATATGAAAGACCTGTCTTCTACCCACTTAAGCTTGAAATGGGTAGTTGAGATTAAAAAGATTAAAATATACCATTCTTGAGGTATTATCAAATTTTGGTTCAGTGAATTATGTAAAATACAGCTTTTGTAAAACCTAACCCCTTGTGATCGTTTTTTTTTTTTTTAAACAAAACCATTTCAGAGAGGCTAAGAGATGTTTTAAGGTTACACTGTTGGTGACAGAACTAGGGCAAGAATGTAGACCTTTTGATTCCAGATCACACTCTTTCTGGATATCATGCCTGCTATATCATACTTTATCACAGGACTTTTAAAAATTATTATATTAAAGGGAGTTGAAATGAATATTGGTTTGTAAAGTAGATACCCTATGAAAGTGAGATCACCTGGGTGCTGCATGGATATTTAACTGGAGTAAAGGGACAGGGAACTGCTACATTTTTTCCTCCCACTGGGACGCTTGGCATGATGACAGAGAACGCAAAGTTCTCCTCAGAGGGCATAGTGCTCTGCCAAGGATGGTGGCCGGTTTCCTTGATTTCAAGTTCTGTTGCTTGAACTATTGTTCTTCTTGTGTTTATATAATCTCCTTTTAAAGAATACTTTGTGGAATATACTATTTTTTAAATTGGTGTGAAAAGACATTAATTTCTTAGACTTTTTTAGCTGCTAGAAATAGCTATAAGTAATTTTTGTATCGCAGAACCATGGAAGTGTAATTACAGTGTGTATATACTTAGCCACGAAATGTCATCAAATATTTGTCTATTAAAAAAGAATTACTTAATCTGTAAAATCTGAAAATCGAACTTTCTTCATATTTTTTTTTAAAAAGTAGCTGGCTCTTAAAAGTAGCTGGATAATTTGTTAAATAAGAATTCTCACGCTTACTAAGTTATTTTCTATTATTTCATTGTCAATAATCTTAGGCAAGAAGTTCCACGTGATGGCGATTTGGATATAATTTTGCAAGAGGGCGCAACTAAATCCCCAGATACCAAACTACAAAATACGTCATTGTATGATTCCAATGTCTGGACCACTAACGATCAAGGAGAACGAAAAGTAGCCATTCATTTTGTGAAAAATAATGGTATTCTCCCACTTTCAAATGAGTGTCTAATTTTGATAGAAGGTCAGTTTTTTTATTATATTTTTTCCTATTTGATTTTATTAGAGTGCTGCTTTTGCATATGTCTTTCTCTGACTATTGTAAAATATATTTTATAGGCAGCTTAGTGTATATAAAGTCAAAATCTTGTTAATTTGAATTTCATAAAATGGAGCACATTTTATTTAAAAACTAGATTCAAATATATATATATATTTGTGTGTGTTTGAATTAAAGAAATTATACATTAAAATCAAGCATTTGCATTCATCCATGCTGGTCGATTCTTTCATGTAGTCTTGTCAGATCCAAGCTCATGTTGAGTAATAATGAAGAGGCTGCTTGCTTATGCACAGTTGCTCTTAGATTGGCCTCTGGATGTCACTGTTGTTTCATAAAACTAGGATAAAAGCCATTCATTAATATCTAAATCAAGGAAGGGATTGTTGAAACAAGTAAAGATAACTTGACAAGTTTTAAAAGAATGAAATTTTGAGTTACATTTATTTTTACATTTCCTTTCCATACATTTATCTAACATATATTCCATATACATTTAGTTTTTTCAGTGCCAAATTGTGAAGTTTCATTTTTTTCCTTAAAGTTCTTTTTCCTCTTATAACCATGCATAATAAAAGAGAAAAATCTTTAATTTGTATTAGAGAAATATTTTGCTTTAGTTTATAAGTGTATCAAGATAAGCTTACTGTAGTAGATTATTATCATTTTTATTGATGACATTTTTCTATTTATAAAAATAATCATTTAAAAAATTTAGAAAGTATGTATATGTGTATATATGAATGTACATGTATATAAACATTGGTATCATTTTCATGAAAACAGCTCTTTTTTTAATATAGTTACAGTGTGCCAGAAACTACTGTAGGTAATTTCTATACATTAATTCATTTGATCATCACAGCAACCCTATGTGGTACTATTATATGCTGTTTTTTTATAGATGAGAAAACTGTGACACAGAGAGGTTAATTCTTTTGCCCAATATGGGTAGTAAGTGGTAGAACTGAGTTGTTTCCTGTTTTTTGACATAGTAAGTAATTCTGTGATGAACTTTATTTCTCCTTCAGTGAAGTGTAATTTTGGTCATAAGGAGGGATTAACTAAATGTTGTTGAGTTACATTCTAGTAAAGCATATTCCCATGTGCATATGCTTTAGCATCATATGAGATGACCTATTCCTCTTCCCTACCAACATATACTAGCATTTTTTAAAACTTGGCTATTTTATAAGTGAAATGTGATGTCTTAATCCATTGGCAATAGTTTAATCTGTACCATGAGATGCTGTAAATGGAGGGGGGGGAAGAAAGAAAAAAAAGTGGAATAAGACTATTTGTATGCCCTAAAAATAAAGCCATGGCCATGTCATGTTCTATAAGAGCTGTCCTCATAGGGCCAACTAAAAGGATGTCAGGTCTGCCTTAGGGTCCTACTCTGTTATCCTGCCTCTTACAGAATTCTGTATGAAAGCCAAGCTGGCCTTAAAGGTCCAAAGGAAGCTTGAATAAAGAAGCTCTCCTTTAGCCCCCAATCCTGTCTTTAATTACCACTCATCCCACAAACTTCAGTCTCATCTGCTGTTCCTCAATTCCCATCTGACCCTCCAGCCATAGCAAACTGGTGACAGGTTTTTCTGTGCCTCTTTGCCATGCCATTGCTATTCTCTCTACTGAAAATTTCCTCTCCACTGTTTCTAGAAAAGTAAGCTCAGTAATTACCTTTATTCAGCAATTCATATCAAATAATTAATGAGCACCTACATGTACTAACCACTTTTCTGGTTCATAGGGTAGGTTTAAGTGATTCTTATTACTTTGTGCTTTCATTACACACTGTATATACTTCTAGTAGAGCATTTCTCACCTTGTATTATATATGTGTTTTGTTGTTTCCCTTTTAGACTGTGAGCTTCCTAAGGACAGGGTATATGTTTATTTTAGTCTAGGTGTCTTTAGTACCTAGCATAGTACAACTGACATGTAACTGACTCCCAGTAAACTGAATAACAAAGTTCATCCAGAGTAATAGCACTTTACCTTACAGAGCTGTTAATGGAAGTCAAATGAGAGTATATTTAGAAGCCCTTTGAAATTTAAAATGGTAACATACTAATGCAAGCTATTTTTATTTTATCATATTTCTGAATATTATACTCGAGCCAAAGGCTCATTGATTGGAATGTTTAATCCATTTAATTTAATGTGCTTAATGATAAGGTAGAATTTACATCTGCCATTTTGTTATTTGCTTTCTATATGTCTTAACATCTTTTTTGTTCCTCTTTTCCTTCCTTACTGCCTTCTTTGTGTTAAATGGATATTTTCTAGTATAGCATTTTAATTCCCTTCTTATTTCTTTTACTTCTTTTTTCTTTTAAGTTATTTTCCTAGTTGTTGCCCTGGAAATTACAATTAACATCTTAATTTATAAACAATTTAGTTCAGATTAATAACAACTTAATTTCAATATACTTGCAATATACCTCCAATTCAATATACTTGCTCCAATATACCTCCATTCCTTCCCCCTCCTTTGTTTTATTATTTTCATACAAATTACATCTTTATATAAGTCCATCAACACAGTTTTATAATTTGCCTTATGCGGTTGTCTTTTAAATCAGAATAATGAAAATCTTGTCATACTTTGGCTGTCAGCTTTATGGTTTTTTGATTATTTGAAGCACAGTGTCCCTGGTATAAAAGGAAGATTTGTATAAAGTTAAGAATATTGTTGTTAGCATTTCACAGACCTTATATTTTACTCAAATCTCAGCATGTTTGTACAGTAGTATATTTAATCAATGTGCAAGATCCTAACTTTACAAATTATTATTTTTCACAGTAACTGTATTGAATCTCTCAATTTATGACTCTTACTGCCTTTTTCTGTCAGTCCCTTTGGGCCTTTACTATAGTTCATTTGTCACTTAGTAGGGAGGCCATTTTGCCGCATTGTATTTGTGCTGTTTGAAGGGTTTGTTTATTCTTTTTTAACAGGAGGTGCACTCAGTGAAATCTGCAAACTCTCAAACAAGTTTCATAGTGTAATTCCTGTGAGATCTGGCAATGAAGACCTGGAACTCCTTGACCTCTCCGCACCATTCCTTATACAAGGGAACATACACCACTATGGGTATGTTTTAAACTCTGGGCATTTTTGGAATTAAAAACTGTCTCAGTAGTTTTTATTTTTATTATTCTATCCCACTGGTTAGTATATGTTCAGTAGATAGTTATTGAATACCAGCTTGTATGTACTAGGTTCTTTTAATTAGTTTTAATTAATATGTATTGAATGAGTACATACTAGGTGTAAGGTTACCAAGTTTTTGAACCTCAGCCAGAGAGTAATAACTCATTTGTTTTCTTTTATGAAAATTTAGATGCTAGTTACAGACAAAGTTTCAGAGCTCCATATCTACTAGAAGTGGTGTAATTAAATTCCACAATTTCTGAACCACTTAGTTAAACAATTTGTTGCTACTAAGAAATGGAAGATAATAGAATATATTAGGAGCTAGAAAGATTTAGAAGATTTCTTGATTTGGAAGAAGGGGGTGAAAATAAAATATTAACGATCACCCTGGAACTGCTTGGCTTTAAAAAACCTTGGATTACAGAAATACATCTGGTTATACCATCTCACTCCTTTTCCTGTTCCCAGTTGGTAGCACTTGTTACTCGTTGTTGTTGCCATCAAGTTGGCTCAGCATAACAAAACTTTGCTGGTTCTGCACCATTTTCATGATAGTAGCACTGTATCAAACAATATTATTTTGTGATCCATAGGATTTTTATTGGCTAATTTTCAGAAGTAGATCACCAGGCCTTTTTTCCTAGTCTTAGTCTGGAAACACCACTGAAACCTGTCTACATGGGTGACTGTGCTGGTATTTAAAATACTGGTGGCATAACTTCCAGCATCATAGCAGCACACAAGTCACCATAGTCTAACAAATTGACAGATAGGTGGTGGTTACAACTCATTGTTATAAGTGTCTATCTTGATTTAAATTGAAAATTACATGCTACAGTCGTATCTCTCTGATTGTGACTTCTAAAGTCTTTGGTAAGCTTGCAGAAATTGCTGTGGGTTTTGTCCCATATACCATATACAAAATTTTACAAAGTTTCAGTCATAAAGTGGAACTAGTGAGCCACTGGGTTGAATCCCTGGGTCATAGCTGTTTTTACTCTGAGGTCCCTAGTGTCCTTGTCTTAGCCTGCGTTCTCTAGAGGAGCAAACCAGTGGTACATATATATAGAGAGAGAGATTTACTTCTAGGAAATGGCTCACACAATTATGGGGCCTATGGGGCCTAGCAAGTCACAAATCCATCAGACAGTTAGTAGGCTGGAAACCTCTGCTGGCTTGGGGTTGCAGGGGCTGGTGAATCCAAAATCCGCTGGTCAGTTGGCAGGCTGGAGACTTCTGCAGGCCTCCATCCTGAGAACCAGAGGTCACGTGATAAGAAGAGTGCAGGATCGAGAGAGAGAGGCCAAGCTTTGCCAGAACATCCACTTACATACTGGAGGCAGGCCTTACCCTAAAGAAACTCCCCTTTCAACTGATTAACTGATCACGTCATGGAAAGTGATTGTATTATATTATATCAAGGAAGAGCAAACAGTCCAGTGTCTGCCACACCACTGAGAATCATAGCCTAGCCAAGTTGACACGTAACGTTAACCATCACAGTCCTTAGTTATATTTCTTATTGGACTCATGACCTCAAAGTCAGTTTCATCAAGGTTTACCCACCAGTTAATTAAAAAATAAAAACCCATGAAATTCTGTTTTCTTTTGTTTTGACTCTTCTCCTTATTAGCTATGTGACTTAGAGCAAGTAGCTAATTTTGCATATGTTTCAGTTATTTAATTTTAAAAATGAGAATAGTAATAAAACCCATTCTACCTAGTTGTTGTGAGGATTAAACAAAATAATGCATTTAGCAGAGTTTTTGGCACATTGTGCAAAATACATTTAATAGTTTTTTTCCTGCAAATAATTTTGTTGTTGCTGTAGTTGCTGCTGATTAATCCTATACCTTAGTTTCCTTATTAAAATACTTTTATCTAGTCAGTAATGTTTTTTAATTATTTATTTCTGTTAGAGATGAAATATTTATATATTTGAAGAGTGGAAAGGGGGATAAAATTTTTATATTTTTATGTTTTTATTCAAGTGTGTTTTTAAAGTATATTTTCTGATCAACATCTCATAAACATTATGATACATAGTCAAGCAAAAAATAAATTACTCATAATTAAAATATGTTTTATGTAAGTAAAGCCAAATCCTTATACTAAATTCTGTACAATTTTAGTATATTGTATAATTTTTTGTTTATTTATATTACAAAAGATAGCTCTAGTATAAGGCAACAGAAACTAATAACCTCTGAATGTGTTTATTAAAAAGTTTAAATACTCAAAATCTTAGTAGGATTGACTGTTTTAGACAGGAAAGATTTTCACCTAGTAGCTGCATTTAATTGAGACTTTGGCTGATAAATATTGCTCAGAGACATAAAATTAAAGAGCCTTACAGATGATCTCCTTCAACTTTTTCATTGTACCAAATATGGAAATTAAGAGCCAAATCGATTAAGTAACAGTCTGAACCTGGCACCCAGTCTCCTTATTCTCCATTTAGTATTGTTTATTCTGACTCATGCTATTTTTTTATTTGCTTTTATGTAGAAAGCATATTTTTTGATAATTCTTTATTTGAATCAAGGACATTACAATACAGAAGGTGCACACTCTTTTGTTTAATAACTTACTTTTTAAGCTGTGCATGTTTGAACAGCAAAAATAAATTATAATTACATTGGTTATAATAAATGAATTATATAATAAATTATTTTTAAGTATTTGTTTTTTTTTTCTTTTATTAATTGCAGATGTAAACAGTGTTCCAGGTTGAAATCAATACAAAATCTAAATTCCCTGGTTGATAAAACATCATGGATTCCTTCTTCTGTGGCAGAAAGTTAGTAAAGTTTGCATATCCTACAATTTTAACTGTATAATGCCATCTCACTGATTTATATTTCAGTATTTGTGAATATAGTAAAACCAGAGCAAAGGCTGAGCTGAAGTTTAACTTTCCTTATTTAAAACCATTCACAGTGATTGTAATAAAAGTGTGCATGTTTAAAATACTTGCAAACTCACTTTCAAGCTTCTGCCAGTATTTTTAATCATAATACATATTTTAATATCCAGTAGTTTGTTTTAGCATTAATCATAAATACAGGTTCTGAAAAATCTCTCCAGTTCATAATATCTTGGGATGGAAACGGATTTTAGAGAAAGCAATTACAACTTTTCACCTATTACAAGTCTTTAGCTTGAACAATAAAAATCTTTTTATAACATATATTTAACTGTGGTCATCCAACCTTTGCTTAAAGCACTTCCTGTGACAGCTGCAGCAGTTTGCCATTGAGTCAATTCCGACTTAGACCCTATATGACAGAGTAGAACTGCTTCATAGGGTTTTGTAGGCTATAATTTGTTTTGATTCTTTTTCTTTCTCTATTGTATTTTAGATGAAGGTTTACAGAGCAAATTAGTTTCTCATTAAACAATTAATACACATATTGTTTTCTGACACTTGTTGCCAACCCCACAACATGTCAACACTCTCCCCTTCTCAACAATGGGTTCCTTGTTACAGCTTTCCTGTCCCCACCTGCCTTCTTGTCCTTGCCCGTGGGCTGGTGTGCCCATTTGGTCTCATTTTGCTCTATGGGCCTGTCTAATCTTTGACTGACAGGTGAACCTCAGGCGTGACTTCAGTACTGAGTTAAAAAGATGTCCAGGGGCCATACTCTTGGGATTTCTCCAGTCTCTGTCAGACAGTAAGTCTGGTCTTTTTTGTGAATTAGAATTTTGTTCTACATTTTTCTCTAGCTCTGTCCGAGACCCTCTATTGTGACCCCTGTCAGAGCATTTGGTAGTTGTAGCTGGGCACCGTCTAGTTGTACTGGAGGCTGTGGTAATTGTGGTCCATTAGTCGTTTGGACTAATCTTTCCCTTGTGTTCTTGGTTTTTTTTCATTCTCCCTTGCCCCAGATGGGGTGGGATGAGTGGAATATCTTAGATGGCCACTCACAAGCTTTTAAGACCCCAGATGCTACTCACCAAAGTAGGATGTAGAACATTTTCTTTGTAAACTATGTTACGCCAGTTGAGCTAGATGTCTCCCGAGACCATGGTCCCCAGCCCTCAGCCCAGTAACTCAGTGCCTCAGGGAGTTTGGATGTGTCTATGAAACTTCCATGACCTTGTCTTGATCAAGTTGTGCTGACTTCCCCAGTATTGTGTACTGTCTTACCATTCACCAAAGTTACCACTTATCTATTGTCTAGTTAGTGTTTTTCCCTCCCCACCTTGTAACTATCAAAGATTTTTTTTTTTTCTGTGTGTAAACCTTTTCATGAGTTTTTATAATAGCGATCTCATACAGTATTTGTGCTTTTGTGATTGACTTATTTCATTCTGCATAATGCATAGGCTGTACTTTTTATGGGAGCGGATCTCCAGGTCACTGGTGGGTTTGGACCACTGACCTTTCCATTAGCAGCAGAGCACTTCACCATTGCACCACCAGGGCTCCTTTCTAGTGACAGAGTACTTATTCTGTTGCAAAGCAGCATGTTCCTTCCATTTAGGTAGTTCTTAATTGGAAGCAAAATCTGCCTGCCTGTAACTTTAACGTGGGCCAACTTCTCAGAGTATATCTGTTCCCTCAGAGTATATCTATTACTCAGAGTATATTACTAAGAGTATATCTATTACTAAGAGTATATCTGTTCCCTCTTCTGTAAGATAAGCAGACAGTACATTAGAAGATCTCTCTCAAGCCTCCACTGAGTCTTTATTTCTCCAAGCAGCCACCACTGCTTCCTTTGGCACTTTCCATACTTGTTAGTGTTTTCTTTCTTCTCCTCAGTAAACATCCCACTTTACCTATGCTCTTCTCAAAGGTCAGCATTCCAAGCTAGACATAGGGCTCCAGATATAGTTTGGCCAGTTCACAATATAATGAAAACCATTATTAACCTAAAACCGGACACTCCTACTTGCCTGAAATTTCATTGCATGCATATTTATTAGTATAACCAAAAAACAAATCTGTTGGCATCAAGTTGATTTCGACTCATAGTGACCCTATAGGACAGAGTAGAACTGCCCCATAGGGTTTCCAAGGAGTGGCTGGGGGCTGCTGACCTTTTGATTTGAAGCCCAGCTCTTAACCACTGTGCCACCAGGGTTCCATTTATTAGTATACTTTGGTTTTGTTTTTTCTTTCTCTCTTAATCCAGCTGTATGATACTGCTGTCTCATATTAATTTGTGGTCCAGTGAAGTTCCAGGTTACTTTCACATAAGCTTCCCAGCCTATTCTTAATGCAATTGTTTATTTATTTGGTCCCTCAGGGTGGGTTTCAAGTTTCTCTTTCTTGTTTTTAACTCAGAGTTTTAACCTATTCACACCTTTTTGAATCCTAAAAGTCAATCTGTAGTAACAGTTCCTATCATATTCACATGCCTAGTTCATTCTTCTTACTTGCTTTCCATGGGTAGAAGATAATATTCCATTTTATACATATCTTGTGTGTCTTCCATTACGAAAAACAAAGATGTTCATCTTAATATATGAATTTTTATATGATTTAGGATCTCTTTAATTTCTTCTTTCTTCCTAATCTTAGCAAATTATGAAATCCCAGATTCTAAAATTTTTGTCCATTTAACAAGAAGCTGTTTCTTAAAAAATAACAAATGATTCCTTATGGTTTTAATGCAAAGAGGATAGACATGTTATAAAATCATAAATATTGAATTGTATGCTATTTTTAGAATATTCTGATATGTAAATTTTGTCTTCCATAAGGCTAACATGTAATTAATTGCATTTCATGAATCAGTTTTTATGGTTTTTATCATGGTCTCTCATATTAAAGATACATTATATTAATATTTAATCAAAGATTCAATTGCTTATAATATTTATGAAGTATTGTCACTGTACAGGTACAGTGTAATGTTCCAAAATGATTCTGCAAAATGAGCTTAATATAGTGGTATGTGTGTAAGTTTTTCTTTATCTCATGATTTACTTTAGCAATCAAAGTAGGTGCATACTATCATAAAACAAGTTTTACTTTACCTTGAATATAAGAAAGACTGACTCATGGTTTGATCTTTTTTTCCTTCACTAGTACTGGGTATTGTACCCCTCCAATATGTGTTTGTTATGACATTTACTTTTGATGATGGAACAGGAGTTCTGGAAGCTTATCTTATGGATTCTGTAAGTAACAGAGGTAGTAAAAATATTTAGCTAAAAAATAATGTGTTTTGTAAAATTTTGATACCTTTATACTTATTTTATTCCTGAAAGGATTTTAAGGCAGCTTAAAAGAATAAATAAAATAAGATGGCATGAATCTTAATTTGTATGTGTATTTATCTGATTTCTGATTTGACATTTTAAGTCTTAAAATTGAATAGTGAAAAGTTGAAGAATAGGTATCTGAGGAGAGTCATTCTCCATACCATGCAGAAATTCTACTTCAGGGGCCAAAAGGCAGAGGCATGGCCATACCATCTAGATGTTGTCTGTAGTCAGCATTTCACTGTCCTTTTTTAAGCCTCCACATTTCATAGTCTAGAGAACAAAGTTACTTTAACTGGGAGGTTGTTGTCAATGTGTGAAGTTAGGGTGCAGTCCATAAGACCACCTTTACTGCTGACACCACATCAGCCAAGGGAAGAGACGTATAGGGCAGAGTCCAGGAAAGCTCCATACAGAGCTTCCAGTCGTCCTTTCTCTGTGAAGTCATGGACATTTTTAATACATGAGGAGTATTGCCCACAGGGAACGCTTACCCAAGCCTTGTTGTCCAGAGTTTTGATTAGTCATGGTTGTATGCTCACAGGGCTTGTCTTAGTATCCAGCCTTTCTGGAGGGCAAGCTGATACTATGTGCCCCAAAACCCCTGCCCTAAATCGTCTTGTTAGACTCTAGGTATGACCCAAGGCCCCAGACAAAGACACTCCTATCAGGCATGATATTCCAGGGGCTTAGAGATTACCTCCCAGAAGACAAGGGCAAAGGCCAGACCTCATTTGGGGCAGTGTTAGATTTTTTACTACACACATTGGGAAAGGCGTGAGGTTTCCAGTGGGATTAAGAGGAGAATTTTTCACCCACCTACCCAATTTATTTATCCATTTTTTTTTTTTTAATATATATTTTATTGTACTTCAGGTGAAAGCTTACAGAGCAAATAGTTTCTCATGAAATAGTAGTACACATGTTGTTTTTTTTTGACATTGGTTAACAACCCCACAACGTATTAAGCCTCTAAATTCTCAACCTTTTTTTTTGATGAAAATTACAGATGGCCAAAGATACACCGTTTCAAAAATTTCTACATTCACAGTTCAGTGACATTGACTACGCTCTTCCAACTGTGCTGTTATTCTCACTTAAGATGAAGGCTTACAGAACAAAATAGTTTTTCATTTAACAGTTACTACACTTGTTGCCCTATGACAATGGTTAACAATCTCACAGCACATCAAGAATATCCTTACTCCACCTTGTGTTCCCTATCACCAGGGGGCTTCCTTGTCCCCTTCTGTCTTCTGGACCTTGTCAGTGGACTATTGTACCTCTTTAGTCTCATTTGTTTATTTATTTATTTATTTATTTTTATTTTATTTAAACACCATTTCAAAACTTTTTACTTACACATTTAAGTGATATTGACTATGCTCTTCCAATTGTGCTGCCATTCTTGCCCAAGATGAAGGCTTACAGGACAAAACAGCCTCCCATTTAATAGTTACTACAAATGTTGCTCTATAGCAGTGGTCAACAATCTCACAATACGTCGACAGTGTCCTTATTCAATTTGTGTTCCTTCTCATCAGTTTCCTACTCTCCCTCTGCCTTCTGGCCCTTGTCACCGGACTCCTGTACATCGTTAGTCCCATTTAGTTTTACTGGGGTGTCCATTCCCAGGCTTAACATCGAACCTTGAGGGTAACTTCACCTCTGAGCTGAAAGGGTGTCTGGGGGCCACACTCTCAAGGTTTCTCTAGTATTCTTTAGGCCAGTATATCTGGTCTTCTTTTTTTTTTTTTTTTTTTTTTTGGGAGTTAAAATTATGCTCTACATCCTACTCCAGCTCTGCCCAGAACCCTCTGTTGTGATCCTGGTCAGAGGAGTCATTGGTGGTAGCCGGGCACCATCCAGCTGTACTGGGCTCAGTCCCGTGGAGGCCTTGGTAGCTGTGGACCATTAGTCCTTCGGACTAATCTTTTCCTTGTATCCTGTTCTCTTCGTTCTCCCTTGTTCCCGAAGGGATGAGATCAGTGGAGTATCTTAGATGGCCGCTCATAGGCTTTTAAGACCCCAGACACTACTCACCAAGGTAGAATGTAGAGCATTATCTTTATAAGTAGTGTCATGCCAATTGAGCTAGATGTTCCCCGAGATCATGGTCCCCAGAGCCCTCCGTCCAACAACTCAGTCCCTCGGGGGGTTTGGATATGTCTATAGGGCCTCCATGACCTTTCCTTGTGCAGGTTGTGTTAGTTTCCCCTGTACTATGTACTATCTCATCTCTCACCCAAGTTACCACTTACCTATTACCTATTTAGTATTCCCCCCCCCCATCCCTGGTAACCAACAAGGATTGTTACATTTTGCATGTGAATTTTTTCATGGGTTTTTACAATAGAGGTCTCATACAATATTTGTCCTTTTGTGATTGACTTATTTCACTCAGCATGATGTCCTCCAGTTTCATCCATGTTATGAGATGGTTCACCGATTCATTGTTCTTTCTCGTAGTACTCCATTGTGTTTATGTACCATAGTTTGTGTATCCATTCGTCTGTTGATGGACATCGAGGTTGTTTCCATCGTTTTGCTATTGTGAATAATGCTGCCATGAACATAGGTGTGCATATGTCTATTCGAGTGATGACTCTTATTTCTCTAGGATATATTCCTAGGAGTGGGATTGCTGGATCGAATGGTACGTCTATTTCTAGCTTTCTGAGGAAACGCCATATCATTTTCCAAAATGGCTGTATCATTTTGCATTCCCACCAGCAGTGTATAAGAGTTCCCGTCTCCCCGCAGCCCCTCCAACATTTGTTATTTCCAGTGTTTTTGATTCGTGCCAGTAATGACGGGGTGAGATGGTATCTCATTGTGGTTTTAATTTGCATTTCTCTAATGGCTAGTGATCGCGAGCATTTCCTCATGTGTCTGTTGGCCATTTGAATGTCTTCCTTGGTGAAGTGTCTGTTCATTTCCTTTGCCCATTTTTTGATAGGATTGGTTGTCTTTTTGTTGTAGAGGTGTAGGATTTTCTTGTAGATTATGGAGATTAGACCTTTGTCTGACTTGTACTGTCCAAAAATTTTTTCCCAGTCTGTAGGTTCTCTTTCAACTCTTTTGGTGAAATCTTTTGAAGAGCATAGATGTTTGATTTTTAGAAGATCCCAATTATCTAGTTTATCTGTTGGGTTTTTTGTGTTGATGTTTATGGTTTGTATCCTGTTAATGCCATGTATTAAGGTCTGAAGTGTTGGTCCTATTTTTTCTTCTATGAATTTTATAGTTTGAGGCTTTATATTCAGGTCTTTGATCCATTTGGAAGTAGTTTTTGTATATGGTGTGAGGTATGGGTCCTGTTTCATTTTTCTACAAATGGATATCCAGTTTTGCCAGCACCATTTGTTAAAAAGACTGTCTTTTCCCCATTTGATGTATTTTGGGCCCTTGTCAAAAATCAGGTGACCGTAGGTGGATGGATTTACATCTGAGTTCTCAATTCTGTTCCATTGGTCAATGTCTCTGTTGTTGTACCAGTACCAGGCTGTTTTGAGTACTGTAGCTGTATAGTAGGTTCTCAAGTCAGGTAGTGTGAGTCCTCCAACTTTATTCTTCTTCTTCAGTAGTGCTTTACTTATTCGGGGTTTCTTCCCTTTCCATATAAAGTTAATAATTAGTTTTTCCATCTCTTTGAAGAATGTTGTTGGTAGTTGTATCGGAATTGCATTGTATTTGTAGATTGCTTTAGGTAGAATTGCCATTTTCACAATGTTGAGTCTGCCTATCCATGAGCATGGTATGTTTTTCCATTTATGTAGATCCCTTTGGGTTTCATGCAGCAGTGTTTTGTAGTTTTCTTTGTATAGGTCTTTTATATTCCTGGTCAGATTTATTCCTAAGTATTTTATCT
Organism: Dugong dugon; assembly: GCA_030035585.1. Taxonomy (NCBI): domain Eukaryota; kingdom Metazoa; phylum Chordata; class Mammalia; order Sirenia; family Dugongidae; genus Dugong; species Dugong dugon. The sequence continues at coordinate 111,209,736 of CM057468.1, read as the reverse complement.
TTTTAGGGGCTATTGAAAATGGTATTGATTTCCTGATCTCGTTTTCATTGTTCTCTTTACCTGTGTATAGGAATCCAACTGATTTTTGAATGTTTATCTTGTATCCTGCTACTCTGCTGAATCTTTCTATTACTTCCAGTAAATTTCTCGTGGATTCTTTAGGGTTTTCTATGTATAGTATCATATCATCTGCAAACAGGGAGAGTTTAACTTCTTCATTACCAATTTGGATGCCCTTTATTTCTTTCTCTTGCCTTACTGCTCTAGCTAGAACTTCCAGCACAATGTTAAATAGGAGTGGTGATAAAGGGCATCCTTGTCTTGTTCCTGTTTTCAGGGGGAATGTTTTCAGCCTTTCTCCATTAAGAATGATGTTGGCTGTTGGTTTTGCATAGATGCCCTTTATGATGTTGAGAAATTTCCCTTCTATACCTATTTTATTGAGAGCTTTTATCAGGAATGGGTGTTGGACTTTGTCAGATGCCTTTTCTGCATCAATTGAGATAATCATGTGATTTTTTTCTTTCCTTTTATTTATGTGGTGGATTACGTTGATGGATTTTCTAATGTTAAACCATCCTTGCATACCTGGTATGAATCCTACTTGGTCGTGGTGTATTATTTTTTTGATATGATACTGAATTCTATTGGCTAGAAGTTTGTTCAGAATTTTTGCATCTATATTCATGAGAGATATTGGTCTGTAATTTTCTTTTTTTGTGATGTCTTTGCCTGGTTTTGGTATCAGCGTTATGCTGGCTTCATAGAATGAATTTGGAAGTGTTGCTTCCTCTTCTATGCTCTGAAATAACTTGAGTAGAACTGGTACGAGCTCTTTTGTAAATGTTTTGTAGAATTCTCCAGTGAAGCCATCTGGGCCAGGGCTTTTTTTGGTTGGGAGTTTTTTTATTACCTTTTCAATCTCTTCTCTTGTTATGGGTCTGTTCAGATTTTCAATATCACTTTGTTGTAGTTTGGGTAGGCCGTATGTTTCTAGAAATTTATCCATTTCCTCTAGGTTTTCAAATTTGTTGGAATATAGTTTTTCATAATATTCTGTTATAATCCTTTTTATTTCAGTTGGGTCTGTTGTAATGTCCCCCATTTCATTTCTTATTTGGGTTATTTGTGCCCTCTGCTGTTTTTCTTTTATCAGTCTGGCCAGTGGTTTGTCGATTTTGTTGATTCTTTCAAAGAACCAACTTTTGGTTTTGTTGATTCTTTCTATTGTTTTTCTGTTCTCTATTTCATTGATTTCTGCTCTGATCTTTACTATTTCCTTTCTTCCGGTGGTTGTAGGCTTTTTTTGTTGTTCTCTTTCTATTTGTTTGAGTTCTGTAGTTAATGTTTTGATTTTGTCCCTTTCTTCTTTTTTGATATGTGCATCTATTGCTATAAATTGTCCTCTGAGGACTGCCTTTGCTGTGTCCCAAAGGTTTTGGTATGATGTGTTTTCATTTTCATTTGATTCTAGGAATTTTTTAATTCCATCTCTGATTTTTTCTATTACCCATTGATGTGTAAGCAGATTATTATTCAGTTTCCATGTGTTTGATTTTTTTTCCTTGCTCTTTCTAGTGTTAATTTCTACCTTGATGGCATTGTGGTCAGAGAAGATACTGTGAATTATCTCAGCATTTTGGATCTTGTTGAGGATTGCTCTGTGGCCTAAGATGTGGTCTATTCTGGAGAACGTTCCATGTGCATTGGAAAAGAATGTGTACTTTGCAGCGGTTGGATGGATTGTTCTATATATGTCTATGAGGTCCAGTTGGCTGATTGTGTCCTTTAGGTCTTCTGTATCTTTGCTGAGTTTCTTTTTAGTTGTTCTGTCCTTTACTGAGAGTGGTGTGTTGAAGTCTCCTACTATTATTGTGGAACTGTCAATTTCTCTTTTCAGTGCTGTTAGAGTTTTTTTTATGTATTTTGGAGCCCTGTCATTGGGTGCATAGATATTTATTATGGTTATGTCTTCATGATGGATCATCCCCTTAATCATTATATAGTGTCCTTCTTTGTCTTTTATGGTAGATTTTGTTTTAAAGTCTATTTTATCTGAGATTAGAATTGCCACTCCTGCTCTTTTTTGATAGTTGTTAGCTTGATATATTTTTTTCCAACCTTTGATTTTTAATAAATTCACATCTTTGTTTCTAAGATGTGTCTCTTGTAGACAGCAAATAGATGGATCCTGTTTTCTTATCCATTCTGCCACTCTCCGTCGCTTTATGGGTGCATTGAGTCCATTTACGTTCAGTGTAATTATTGATAGATGTGAGTGTGTTGCTGTCATTTTGTAGTGCTTTTTTTTGTGATGCTGAAGTTTTCTTTGTTCTTCTTACTCTCTTGTGCTGAGTTCCTTTTGTTTGTGGATTTTGTGTTCATTTCTTTTGTTTTTGTAGGTTTTGTTTTTGTTGAGACTTTATGTTTTTCGTCTTTATTTTTATGAGTTGGTTTGTTAACTTTTTTTGTGGTTACCATGAATTTTACCCTTATCTTTATAATTTTGAAGCAGTCTACCGTTACTTGGTATCGCCTTGCCTTCTTCTCCTTTAGAAGGTTCTATACCTATGCCGTTTGTTCCCTCTTTCATTGTTTTGATGTTGTTGTCATCCTTTGATTGATTTCTCTGATTCCCTGTTGTATATCTTTTGTTTTTGGAAAGTCCTCTGTAGTTCAGTTTCTAGAATGGTATCTGGTTCATGTTAACCTGCGTCCTAGGTCCTAGGTCCTGCCTGAGGGCTTAAGCTGTTTGTCCTCAGATCGAAGAACTCCCTTTAATAATTCTTGTAAGTTTGGTTTGACTTTTGCATATTCCTTTAGTTTCTGTTTATCTGGAAATGACCTAATTTCACCATCAAATCTGAATGAGAGTTTTGCAGGATATATTATTCTTGGCTGACAATTTTTTTCTTTCAAGATTTTATATATGTCATCCCATTGCCTTCTTGCCTGCATGGTTTCTGCTGAATAATGTGAGCTTAGTCTTATTGTTTCTCCTCTGTATGTGACTTCTTGTTTTTCACGAGCTGCTCTCAGGATTCTTTGTTTGTCTTTAGTTTTAGCGAGTGTGAATATGATATGTCTTGGTGATTTTCTTTTGGGGTCTCTTCTATATGGGGTTCGTTGAGCTTCTTGGATGACCAGCTTTTCATCTTTCATGATATTGGGAAAGTTTTCTGTCAGCAGTTCCTCAATGATCCTCTCTGTGTTTTCTGTTTTCTCCCCCTGTTCTGGTATGCCAATCACTCGTAAGTTTTTGCTTTTAATTGTGTCCCACATAACTCTCAGGGTCTCTTCATTTTTCTTTGTTCTTTTTTCTGAGTTTTCCTGAAACAGAGTTGTATCTAAGTGTTTGTCTTCAGTTCCACTGATCCTGTCTTCCATGGTTTCAAATCTACTTCTCAGCCCTTCTATGACACCGTCCATTTCTGAAATCTTGTTGTTTATCTTTTGGATTTCTAATTGTTGTTTTTGTATAATTTCGAGTTGTGAATTTATTTTGGCATTTTGTTCTTGCATCATCTTCCTGAATTCTTCCAAATTTTGTCTGTATTTTCCATAAATTTGTCTATTTTTTCCTCATGTTTGTCAGCTTTTTGCCTCAGTTCTTGGAAAATTCCGAGTATTAGTGATTTGAGTTCCGTATCAGGTACTTCTAGTGCGTTTTCTTCCACAGGAGAGTTATCTGGTGTTTTAATTTGGACGCCTATTGGAGCCATCTTGTCTTGTTTTTGTAAATGTTTTGATATTGTTTGCTGTTTTCGGGGCATTCAGTAGATATTTCTCTCGTTTATTGTATTTATCCATTTTTAATAAATATTTAATGAGCACCTGCTGTGTGCCATGTGCTGCTGTATATGATGGGGATACAGTAGTGAGCAAAGCAAGTAAAATCCCTTCCCTCCTGAAGCTCATAATCTAATGGGGGAGGTAAAAATTAAACATAAATACATACCGTATGTTATACCCTTTTAAACTTATTACTCGATTTACACAAAGAGAATAGTCAGCTCACTTTTTTTTAATCCTCATTTTTATCATTTTAAGTCAAAGAAATTTAGCTTGATTGTGAAATACCTGAAAGCTGTTTGTAGACTAATGTAGTAAATCAGATTTCAAAGTTTATACCAGCACTGTAATTTACAAATCCAGTAATCTTGATAGAGTGAATTAGTCTAGATTATTTTAGTTAATTAGAAAATATTGAAATGCTTTTTTATTAGTTATATTTTAAATAAAGAGCAACATCATTTCCTTTTTCTCTGTTATATAATTTTATTTTTATAGGACAAATTCTTCCAGATTCCAGCATCAGAAATCTTAATCAATGATGACCTTCAGAAAAGTATGGATATGATCATGGATATGTTTTGTCCTCCAGGAACCAAAATTGGTAGGCAATAATATTTTAATCCTAGTCTCTTTTTTTTTTAAATAGCACCTAGCTTATATCTAATCTGTGGACTTTTAGAAGTATGAATATTTTTTAAATCTGAATCTAAATGAATTACTAAGTAGTGAGTGATTACTGTATGATAATGTTGTAATTATTTGGAAGTAAAATAAAGGCAAGCAGTTTTGATCGAAGGAGCAATAAACACTGTATTTATGCATACAAACGTTTTCATTGAAATTATACCAGTTAGAGATGAGATTTTGGCAAGAAACATTTTCTGTAAACTCCATTTAGCCAATTTAATTCATTGATGAATTTTCTTTTCAATCTTAACTAGTTTCAAATTTTACAAGTTTTTATTTACTAATTATTTTTATCGCTATAGTTGTTTTCTGTATAATATAAGCATTTGATTCATCAACCATGTATTTTCAGGTCAGATTGTACTCATTACACCTACTGCCACAGATTTCCTTCTGTGGCTGTTATTTCTATTTATGTTAAAACTTGCAGATCTAAATTATATTAAGACAATTTAGTTCTTCTAACAATTTTTCATCAATAATAAATTTTACCAGCTGCAGATTTAGCTGTTGTTGGTTTAACTTTTACAGGTTATTTTTAGTCAGGCTTTATTTTCCCTTGGTCAGTTTTTGCATTTTGTAAGAATTCCAAAAAGATAGGAGTTTTTTTCATCCATAAGAGTTTAACTTTTATACCTTTATTTATTGCCAGTTTTAATTTGTGTTGGCTATTTTTTATGAGAGCAAAAAATGTTAGTGTGTGTTTTTTTTAAACGTTTCCTACTGCTGAGCATTTAGATTGTTTCTAAGTTTTATGCCATTGTAAGTGAAGTTTCATAAATTCCTATCATTTTTAATCTAATTGTGGAAATAAAGATCATATCAACAAGCATGGGCCTGGTAGGCTGTTGATACATGCCACCAGATCGCTTTTGAAGACTGTTTTACCTGTTTGTAGTCATACCAGTAGTACAGCACAGTGCCTGTCTCGCTTCACTCTTGCCAGTGCTGAGTACTGTATTGGATGTCTCTAACACCAGAACTTGAGGAAGCATAAACTTTTCTACAAGTTATAAGTAAATTTACAATGGTCATAACCAGAGCTTGGAAATGGCATCTATTGCTTCTGTCATTGCTAGGGCTCAGTACCTGGTACCTAATGGGTGTCTCATCCAACAGGTGCAAGGGCTTGAGTTGATTTGAAGTTCATGTTGAGTTTCTGTCCAGTTAATCAAGAAAAGACCAGGGGTGGTTAATAAGCAGTCAGCAATTAAAAAAGGAATAAAAGTTGGGGATGAAATAACTTAATACCTTAGCTATCACACATTTTGAAAACTCCAGATTTAATCACATTTATCTGTTGTTGGGGGAAAAAACATTCAAATTAATCATGATTGCTTCAAAACAATAATATGAATCCAATGTGTATTTGGAAGAGTGGATAATGTTAAATTTCCCAAGTACATTTTACTTTTCAAGCTAAATTGAATATATGTTAAGTTTTCTAGTTTAAGCTGTATGCTTAGATACATATTTCAGAGGTATATGTTTAGTTTTAATGGTTAAATAACATTTTCTTTTTGATTTGTAGATGCGTATCCATGGCTGGAATGCTTCATCAAGTCATATAATGTCATCAGTGGAACAGAACAGAAAATTTGCTATCAGATTTTTGACACAATGGTTGCAGAAGATCTTATCTAATATTTCCACCTAAGTTAGCATATGTAAAATATTGTAATTTTAGAAAGTATTACTATTTATATGAGATTGTTATAAAACACATGAGATTTAGCTGTTAGATTTATTTTTGAAATACAGTCTATGTCTCCATTTTAACGACTGTTTAAATTTTTTTTGACATATAGACATTGTGTTGTTATCTTAATGCCTTCCTGTTAGTACGTTAGAAACGCCCCTCCTGCTCAGAATATCCAGCATGATGGTTCCCAGGGGTGTAAACAAAAAACAGATATGAGTTTATAAGTATATAAGAGAACTGTGCTTTCATTTACTTTCTACAATCCTTTTGGAGAAGCTGTTTTGTTCACTAAAAATCATTTTTCCAGTTGAGTTTTCTGTCTCTCAGCTACTAACTCCCCCTCTGTCCTTCATCCCACGCTGGCCTTCGTTTCCTGCCTGGATTCTCATGTCAGCAGTGTTGATGATTTTAGCATGGGCATGGGATTAGAAAATGCCCTTACTTTAAATCTCTTAGCTTTTACTAAGTGCAAGGTAAATAGCCGCTAGTGGGTTTGTTTTGCTTTGTTTTGTTTTGCTTTTGTCCAGAGCGGCCTGTTACACAAGTACTGCTTATAGAAGTGTTTCTTTAAATGAACTACAGTGAACTTAAATGAGTGATTTGCTTTAAGTGGAAGTCGCAGAATTGTTTGTTTAGGTACTGATAGTGACATTTTAGGATAATTATGTGCTTTGATTGCGTGTTTCTCTCCATGCTGTTAGCAGTTAGTCCATTCCACCTCCATCTAATAAAGTGGTCAGATTTAGAATGTTAGTTACTTAAATCATGTTACCCTTCTTGTTTGTTTGTTTGTTATATAAAATACCTATATCACAGGCTAAACGTTAGATGAGCTGTTAACTCAGTATAATAATCTAATTTTTACCAGACAAGGTTTTTCAAATTTAAAATCATGACTGTGCAGTTTTATACAAACATTACTGTATATTTGTATATATATGTATATTATATATGTTACTAAAGACTGAAATGCAGATCTGCCTAGTTCAGTATTAGTGAAGAATAAATAAATACACACATTTTAACTGTTTCATTTATTTGTCCCAGGTTGAGCTGAGGCACGATATGAGGGAAAGAATCATAGCAGGTATGTCTATATAGAAAATATTTCTGGCTGTTTATATACCAGGTACTGTGCTAAGTACTTCACATGTATCTGACCTTACAACAATCCATTTTCCTGATAATTGATAATGGAGGCTTGATTGATAAGCTAGCTTTACTAAGTGCTAGAGTCAGTACTTGACATCAGATATCTCTGTTCAGAGCCTGCGCTGTTAACCACTTCAGGATTCTGGAGCAAAAGCTATCATGGAGTTGACTGCAAATGAGTGCTCCCTTAAATAGTTGAAGTAATACTGGAAGTACAACAGGAGGCAGTGATAATGTTTTCCTACACTATCAGAAGGCTTTTAATAATCTGTCAAGAAAAGGGGTTGAATATCTGATTTTCTCTCTCATAGTAACCCTAAATTATACTTCCTGTATGCTGGAGCACATCTCTAGACCTAACTGCCCGTCTCCCATCGTGGCTGAGCTGTATCAGTTTGTTTGAGACAGTGAGAGAGACTGAGGCTGCTGTTTTGGGCATGTAAACTCTTGGTTTGAAACATTTTTCAGGGAAAAACTTTAAAAACCCTTCAGCTGAACAGATGAGTTTCAGTATCTACGATGTGCTAGTGATACAGAAGTGAGATAGATAATTTCTCTGCCTTCAGGAAGTACTCAGTCTAGAAGAGTAAGAGTCAAAAGTGTATCAGCTTCTCATTGTGAGCCTGAGGCAACTCCAAGCTTACAAAGGAAAACTCTTACGAGTGTTCGAGAAGATAAGTCATTTCTCTTTTTCTTTTCTTTTTTTTTTTTCAAACAAACTCCCCACATTGTCATCATTTGTTTTGTTTTGGTTTCTCTTACCCCCCCACCCCGTCCACTTTTCAGTTTTGAACAATAAAAATCCCCTTCAGCACCAGTGTGTATCCCATGGAAATGTATGTGCCTACCTTATCCTAATCGTGAACCTGGAGCGATAGGAGAATTCAGCAACTAGACTGCAATTTATTGTGCTTAGATTTGAGCCCTGTTTCCTGTGTTTGGCAGACTTATAACTTAGGTAGCTCAGCTGTATTGTTGTAGAAACTCCACTTACTTCCAATCCTGGTTCTCAGACTGAATTGATTCATCATTAAAATCAAAATGCTCAGCGTTAGCTGCTACCCGGTGGTTTCTTGCCAAGTTTTTTGCTTGTTTTTCCCCTTAGTTACAGTCTCCAGACAAATACAGAAAACTGTGTTGAGTGCAGTGAGATGAGAATAATAGTATTTTGGACATGTATTTCGTATTCAGTGGAGAAGTGATTGCCTAGCTTTCTGATTTACAGGCTCCAAGTCTCAGTGGCAGGAGATGCAGGCAGTGTGATAGAGGGAGGAGGGAAGTATGCCCCAACACCTTCAGAGCCAGAGAGTTTATTCTATTTCACAGCAAAACATGGGTCAACTAATGAAGATTTTCCATTAAACTCTTAAGTCCTATTTTTAGTGCAGTCCTCTCAGTTTCTAGCAGTAGATTAACCATAAATCTTATTTTCTTTAGAGCTTTTTAATTTTTTTCCCTTGTGTTTTCATAGATATGTTAACAGGAAGTTGAGAGAGGGTATGTCGTGGGATTGTTGGAAAGCCTCATTCCACCTTAAAACAGAATTATCTAGTATGTTGTTGTTGTTAGCTGCCATCGAGTTGATTCCGACTCACAGTGACGCTATGTACAACAGAGCAAAACACTGCCCGGTCCTGTGCCATCCTCACAATCATTATTATGCTTGAGCTCATTGTTGCAGCCACTGTATTAATCCATCTCATTGAGAGTCTTCCTCTTTTTTTTGCTGACCCATCCATCTACTTTACCAAGCATGATGTCCTTCTCCAGGCACCGGTGAGGCGAAGTCTCGCTATCCTTGCTTCTAAGGAGCATTCTGGCTGTTATCTAGTATATGTTTTGTAAAATATTCTTATATACTCTATAGCTAGTAGTATTCAGAGGCTGCTGTTCTTTTGAGTCTTTGGCTAATACTTCCTTTGTGCTACAGAATAATTTTGTAGGTCCTATGTCAGGATCTGTAATATGATATTTTCTCTCCAGTTGCCCTGGAGAAGTTCATCTGTCTAGTTGTAGTATTTGCCAACGGACGTGATGTGGGGATTTCTCTTAACCCCTTTTATCGTCAGTGACGATACTGGTAGACTCTCCCTTTCAGATTTAAAATTATATAAATTTTAAAATGTAGGTTATGTGCAGCCTCTTCCTCCATTGCCAGTTTATGCAGAATTCTTTTTTTTTTTTTAAATACTCCATAGGATTGTCTCTTGTCGTCCCTGCACCATTCTGTATGGGGAAGAGAATGCATGTCTTAGAAAATCTGAGGCAGTCAGTTACTCTTTATCTAGATGCAGTAATGAAAACTGCACTGCTTCCAGGCTCTTTCTGTGGCCACCATCAATTATAGTGCTTTATATGAAGGAAGTATACATGCCAAGGTCCAGTGCATCATCTCTTTTTACCTCTGGTCCTGTGGCACACTGGGAGTTGTTTCCAAGGGAATATAGAAAGACATACTGATAGAATGAAAGAAGCTGAATATATCTCTGTCTGCCTTAGAAAGCAGTCTCCACCCAATAGAGCACTGGCTGCTCACTTTCCTAATCAGTGTAGATCCTGTGCCTTAGCTAGTTGGAGGCCACAGGAACGGGCCAAATCTTTGGCTGCCCACTTCCCAGCTGACTGTGCAGTTTCCTTTCAGAAGTCAAAGCATGTATTGGCCATTACTTGTGACTCTGAGTCCAGCCAATTCTCTTCTACACTTTCCAGAAGCTTTCTTGGTCTCCGGAAAAAAGCTACATTCTTCTGGTTATTTTCAGTGTTGTTTTAAATGTTGACCTTCTTGGATTTCATCAAGTTTTGTTTTTATCTACCATATTGTTTTTATAATAAAAGTCATTGGTACTTGTAAGATTATGAAACAACATAGAGTCTGTAAAGTTAATCTCACTCTTGCCCTAACCAGGACCCCAGTATGGGGTATAATTTCCCTGACTTCTTTCCTAAGAACATATGCATATTATGTGTATACATACGTTTTTTCAAATAGCATCACACTAAAAATATAGGTCTGCAACTTTGGTCACATTATATAATGAACTTTTTTCATGTCGTTACACATAGAGGGAGAAACTTATTGTTTCTTAGCAATCAGCATAAGTAACTTTTTAGTGGGTATTCTCCAGTTATTTCACTTTCTGTTTCTATAGTGGTTTTTTGTCTGTTTAGATGTTCTGTTTTTTATTGTGCCAATTTTGGAATTTTACATTTCTATAAGAGTATATCCATGTTACCTATTCTCCTGAATTTATTACATTATAATTATCCATGATATTATTTTATTATTTCTTTAATCTGTATTTTGTCTGGTATCATTTCCCCTTTAAATGAACCTGGAGACCCTGGGACCTGGTTTCACTATGTCTCCTGGAGGTTTTCAGTTGATCAGATTCTTGGAGGACTGCCCAGACTTGTAGCAGTCTGGAGGTGAATATGCAGATCAGGACTCTTCTTGACATAGTTGTCTTGAAATATTCTTTCATGCTTAGAACTCATTTTGAAGAGTACAATGTTAATGTAAGAAAGTAGAACACCTGTCTGCAGTGCTTTTCATTAGGGAATTCAGGCTTTCTGAAGGGAAGACTGTGATGAGTCACACTGAAGTCCTGAAACTTCATCTTACGGGAAATAAAAAATGTCTCATCTTGAGCTGGCCCCTCAGGATCTCTGAATGGTATCAAAGCCACCTACCATTCCAGGAAAAGGGTCCTAGTCAGCTAGTTAAATCTGAGCATAAAGATTTTTCTTCTTTTCCCTCTGGTACTTGGAAATAGTATTGGAACCCACCAAGTAGGAACTTATCAATGTGCTCAGGTATGTGAGACTTATGTCTTCTGGCAGGCAGGAAGCGAATCAGGAGCACTATGTATTATTTTTCCCTGCAGTATTGTGATTTAAGCTGTTAGGAAATTCAGGATCGGTTAGGGTTTCAAAGTGATGATCATTTTACATGGAGATAAATGTCTCTTCCATTCAGGACGCATGTGATGGGTTGAGAAGTGTTGGGTATCAGTTACAATGATAAGGATAATGCATCAGTGTATATGGGAGCTCTCCCTCAGATGCGCCAGTTGGTGAAACATGGATGGTTCAGACTCCTCTGCTATTTTTAGACTATAGTAACATTTTACTGTCTCTCTCTTTTTTTTTCCTTCTCATTGAAATCTAGGCCACAAAGTCACATTGGTGTATGGGTGTGTTTTTTTAATTCTCTGCCTTGAGTTTGCTTTGCAGGATACAGTGTTGGAATTTACTTGACCACCTAGTTAACAACCTCCAAATAAAGAAATTTACAACTTGTGTGAAGTTTCTTTTTAAAGGCTTGGAGCATGTATTTGTTGAAAACCTTAACCTTCCTATTATCTCTAAATAAAATATTCCATCAAACATTGTTGCCGGCTTTAAGCAGGTACCTTTTTCTATCCAGTCCTGAAGCTGTGGTATGTATGTGCCTTCTTTCATTTTTCTATACCTTCAGAATGATTTTTCCCTTCTTGGAAATATGAACTCCCAGATAAAAGCCAGTTTGTCTCCACATATAACTGCTGAGCAGACTTTTGTCCTCCATCAGAGGGCAAAGTCCTTTTAGAATTTAAAATCTCTGGTCAAGTTTAGCTACATCTGAAGTCATTTTCTGTCGTACGTTCATTTACAAATAGTAATACAACCAAGGAGCCCTGGTGGCGCCATGGTTATGCATTTCACTGCTAAACAGAAGGTCAGCGGTTCAAACCTACCAGTTGCTCCATAGGAGAAAGATGTGGCAGTCTACTTCCGTAAAGAGGACAGCCTTGGAAATCCTACAGGGCAGTTCTGCTCTGTCCTGTAGGGTCACTGGGAGTGGGAGTTGACTCGATAGCCCACAGCAACAAATACAACCAAACTCTCATAGCACTATAGAAAAGTTAAGACATTTTAAAGTCAAAATTACAAACCTCTGGAGTCAGATGATAATACAGCTTGTAGTAGATAGGCATGGTTGTGGTTTCATTTGGTTGGATAGATAATCCTATGTGCTTATTCCCCATTAAACAAGGTTCTAGAATAATACACTTAAATTTTGGAATTGTTGATAAATATTTCTATAATGATCAAAGCTTAAGTAGAGGTTAAAGAATACAAAGTACAAAATAGGTATTTAAAAGTCAACTCATACATTTACATTCATTCATTATTCATACTTTTTCTGTATCCAGAAAGGATTTGACATGGCTGGCAGTAAAAGACAGACATGGGACACAACCTTTAGAAATAGAGCAAGAAAATGAAGCAAAAAAAAAGCCCTATGGAGCACAGTTCTCATCTGACACACATGGAGTCACTATGTGTTAGTCACCTCGACCACAACTTTTTTTTTTTTTTTTTTTTTTTTTAACTAATTTACTGATAGCTATGAATCTTGAAAATAAAAAAACAATTGAGTGACCAAAAATCTCAGAGTTGAATATAACCTTTACCACCATGGTCTGGTAGACAGTAAGCACTCAGTAAAAATTTGTTGAACTGAAAGAAAAGAAGAATAATATGAGAAAAAGAAATAGGGCAAGAAATCAAGAGCCAGTTAAATAGAGGGAAATGTTCAGACAACCCAAAAACCCTAACAGAAGGGATGCCCAGTTCTGGACAAAGATGGATGCACTTGAACATCAAAGTGCAACAGGTTACATGGCTCTTATTTTAAAACACCACCACGGCATGTTATTAGGGTGAACAAACTTTTCTTCACCTTGAGAGTGATAAGTGTGGACTTTTATATTAAGCACAGAGAACAACATAATGATTCATGCAGTTAATAGTAGTTATTTAAAAGGGTAGAAACTTAACCCAAAATGGTAGGAGGTAAGCTCTGAAAATGGAAGAAATAGTTTTCCACAGGCTATCTACCATTTGGCTATTTGAAGCACTTTAGTTTTTATTGTTGATTTTTTTAATGGTTAGTTTGAAGAGTCTCAGATATTTCTGCATATTCCAAAATTATTAGAAGCATTAATGAATCAGATTACAACAGGAATATGTCCAATTTTTTTTTAGTATTAAAATACATGTATATTCCTTTTTGATAAAAATGTCACTGAGAAAATTATACTAGTTGCCGTGGAGTCAATCCAGACACATGGCGACCCTGTATGTCAGAGTAGAACTACGTACCATAAGGTTTTCATTGGCTGATTTTTCAGAAGTAGATTGTCAAGCCTTTCTTCTGAGGTTTAAAGTGATTTTAGAGCAGTGGTTTCCTGGACCCAGAACTTTACACTTAAAAATAAAACCTAGGTAATTTTAATCAGATTGAACAAAGATTTTGTGCATATGAAGGTCAGTAAATTCCATCCCCCTGGTGATTCCTTTTGCAGGTAAAAAATTTAGAACCACTATTTTAGAGATTATAGAGCATGAGGTCTGTATCTGATTGCTTCAAAGATTTATTTTACCTGCCTGTTCCTGAAAGCATTTGAGTTTAAGCACTTTGATGTAGAATCTGGACCAGTGAGTGGTTCTTAACCCTAGCTTCATGTTATAATCACCTGGTGAGAGAGCTTTAAAAGAATCAGATCCTTGGACCTCACCCTGGGCTGTAGCTCCAGTCTGTATGATTCAGCCTCTGGCTGCACTTATAATTGTTTGACCTCAGGCAAGTTGCTGACCTTTCTTTGAAAGTTGGAATGATAATAGTGCCCACCTCAGAAGTCCATTGGAGGGGATTAAATGAGATAATGTATGCAAAATGCTTAGAACACAACCTGGTGCCTTCATAATAGATATTATTACTAATCTTTGATGACAGAAACCAATCACACTCATTGTTCCTTTTTTAAAAAGAACATTTAAAATTTATCTTCTAGTTTGTTGATTCCTTAGTATCTTAGCAAGCCCTGCTGCAGTGATGACAAAGGGAAATAACAATACACTGAAGTCATTTCAGGCCCAGTCTAGTGAAACTTACAAAAATGGGAATGGAATGGAGTGAATATCATATGACCAATTGACCAAAGAATCCCCCTCCTAAGATGGTTATCCAGGACAGTTGTGTGAATTCAAACTCTATTTTCTCCATATTTCATTCTTACTGGAAAAAATACAGAGAAATAAGAAACAGCACTTGGTATAGGCTCGGGGAGCTCTTTTTTTTTTTTTTTTAAATAATGGTATAGCTTGACTAAGTGATGGGAGGAGGAATCTGAAAATAACAGTGCAAGCACTAAGAAAGGAGGAAAATTTTTTTTCTGGTTAAAAAACAAAAGGAAGAAAAAGTCATGTAAATTTGATGGGTAAGTTTTTTTTACAATGTAGTTACTTTGTAAAAGTCTTAGTTTTTTCATTTGATTCATTTAAAACTAAAATATAAAGCCATGGATTTCCCAATGCTTTTATCACTCAGAAATATTTGTATTTAATAATTCACTGACTAGCTTGTTCTCGGAGAGTTATCAGGGCTTTTTTTTTTCCCCCTAGTATTTGGTAGGCTCTAATACTGGAATGGGTTTGCATTACTCAATGTACCTATCTCTCTTTGTTGCAGTAGACATTTAAACAAAGAGTAATGATGTTGTGTCCCTGTGGTTTTAGTTAAATCTAAATGCAAATCAAAATGCATTTTTTATGCTGGGATATTTGGTGAGTTCTTTTAATGCTTATTTTATGGTTCCACAGACCATAACTGACACCTATTTGAAAGCATTGAATTTGCAAAATTACTTTCTACCTTAAGATCACAGAAGGGCTGTGTGACACATCATAACTTACCTGCCTCAGAAAGTAAGATTTGGCTCTTATAGAGTGAACACTATTTACGTACTTAAAATTTACTGAAACCTGGCTTCGAATTTTCTTCAGTCTGTATAGCACTACACTTGTTTATCCTAAGACCACTGTGATAAAACAAATCTTTTAGAACGAGACCACATCCACAGCATCTTGACAGAAGAGGTTAAACCACAGGGCACAATTCAGCTATCTTCCCTTGTAAGGTAGGCATAGCCAGTGCTCCGAACCCTTGTAGCATGATTTCTCAGCTCCAGTCTGAAGAGATCAGTGTTCTTTTGGAAAGTTAAAGTCTACCTCATACTTGCCTTAGTCATGGCTGTCTACCAGAAATTCCTTTTTACCAAAACAACACTTAGTGAGAGGTTGAGGCCTTCTTGAAAGAGCTCCAACTCTTTGGTTTAAGGCCTTAGACCTTCATAAAATGCAAATAAACCTGAAAAATGTGCTTTAAGTTGTTAAAAGGAGCCCTAGTGTGCAGTGGTTAAGCACTCGGCTGCTAACCAGAAGGTTGGCAGTTTGAACCCACCAGCCACACTACAGGAGAGAGATGCGGCAGTCTGCTTCCATAAAGATTACAACCTTGAAAACCCTGTGGGGTAGTTCTACTCTCTACTACAGGGTCACTATGACTCAAAATTGACTCACCAACAATGGGTTATGTTGTTATCAAGTATTTCAAATCAGTGTAAATTTTTGAGTGACATTTTATTGGAAAAACAGAACTGACTGTGCAGTTACCAAGTACCAGAGTGAGAGGTCTGCATTGCACCATTCTAGGGGACATTCTGGTCTGTTTGGAAGTAGAGGCAGAACTGGAAGATGAGGTTGCTTACCCCGACCTTCACTTGCTGGGAGCCCACAAACTTGAGATCCAGTCCTAGTCTTCACACTACCTCACATGACTCTGAGCAACTCACTTAACTCCTTTGGACCCTTTTCTGTAAGCCGACCATTTGTTTCCAAGTTTTCACCATCCAGGTTTCCACTGATTTGTTTGAAAGGTTTTACCTATGAAATTTCACTTATTAAATAAGAATTTATTTTTCATTTTAATTTTGTAAAAACAGAAATAAGAGCTTTTGGTCTGATTAATATAACATATGCTGTGAATTTCTTAGTTCATCTAATCCTAGACAGACACAAGGAATTGGTACAGATTTCTCATAGCTAATTGTTCAACTTTTCAAGTTTTCAGAAATACTGAGTAGTTTACATGATATACATGGTATACCACCCACTTTTTCCAGCTCTCAGGTTCTTTGGTAGTATACTTTTACCACTGAAAAGTGTTTGCTTCCCTCCAGTGGGGACTTGTGTAATGGCAAAGGAAAAAATAGCTGGGGTATGCAAATGAGATAGTACAACCAGGAAGCGTGATGGGGTAAAAATTTTGTCTCTTGGCTTTTGTACCCCTAGATAAGCCTTGTAAAGCATATTTATGGTTTACAGTATGATAGGGAGCGCTGATGGGTTTTGTTTTGTTTGTGTGTGTTGTGATACTTGGAAAACCAGAGTTTCCCCATGTAACCTAATGGAAGGCAGCATGAAAAACATCAAGGAAGGTCAAATGGTACAGTTGGGCAACTGCTAATTATGGGTTCAAGAACCTTAAAAGTTCTGTGGCAACCATGTGGTACCAGATATTATTTCTCAAAATCCATGTTACCAACCAAAAATTTAAACACACCCCATGACTCAACATGCTTCCATTAATGAGAACTCATGGTATTAAAAAAAAAAAATTCAAAGCAGAAAGTAATTGAACCTTGAAACGGTTAATAACCCTACTTTCTATTCACTGCTCCTCTTAAAGTAGTTCAGAAATCCAGATTATAAACCAGCAAACCAAGTATCTCAAAGATCCCTTCCAGTCCTGACAGTTGTGTGATTTTGTGATTCTTGGTTTCAGTTTTGCCCAGAGACACTTGTTGTATCCAGCTATTCTTAACTGCCCTGAAATAGGGTGCCCCTCTGTCCTGTAACAACATGGTTTACGCTACCTAAAAGGCTTGATTTAATGAGCATTCTCAGTGGAAAGAGTGAAAAAAAAGATAGAAAACTAACTGTATTGTGGTCTGCCTTTCAGACATCAGTTAAGGCCAAACAGATCCTTAAGCAGTCTAAAAGAAAAGTAAATAGAAACCGGAAATATCACCATCCAGAATCATTGCTGACCTTTATTCCTCTCACCTTCTTTCCCTTGTTGGGATTCTTTCCTCTCCTGAAGTGAGAGTTCTTCTTTGACATCTGAAAGGAGTCTTTCAACCCCATCTTGGATAACTTTGAATTGTCCATGTTCAAGTCAGTTTTTGAGAAAGTGGTAAATTAATTGCTTAGCTTCATCCGAATGGGATTTTCTGACTATTAAATTCAATCTGTAGCAAG
Source organism: Dugong dugon (assembly GCA_030035585.1). NCBI lineage: Eukaryota > Metazoa > Chordata > Mammalia > Sirenia > Dugongidae > Dugong > Dugong dugon. The sequence continues at coordinate 111,192,254 of CM057468.1, read as the reverse complement.
TAGAACTAGTGTTCCAGCAAACCAAAATGTAACCATTAATATTCTTTAAGTTCCTGGCAGTTCATTTAGAAAGTAGGTGATATTTGTTAATGGAAAAGGGAAAATTACGGACTTAAAGAAATAATCAGTAACGTACATTTGAATAATCCTTCACAATTTATAAAGCACGTAAGAGAGGCAGGGTTGGTAATATTAATCTGCCCCAGCTTCCTTTATGGCCCTTCTTCCACCCGGGAGCAGTTGGGAGTAGGGAGAAATATAGGCTATAGTTTGAAACAGTTTTTCTAGTTGATTCTTAAACAACACTCTTCCAACTCCCCGCAGAAGCACTGATCCAAAATATTCAGCCTGAAACTTCACCAGAAGTCAATATAAATTATTATCTAAAATTATCTTGAAATAAGGATTCATTCCACAGATATTTACTGAGACACATTATGTGGAAAGAACTATGAAAGCTGCAATCTAGTATCAGACACGCCTACTTCCGTTCCCAGTATGAATCGGGAGACAGACACTTCAAACTGAAAGTGCAGGGGCAGATGGGGAGTTAAACTCTGGATGAAGATAAACAGCCCACAACAGTCAGTGTACAATCGACCTCTGTAACCAATACTCATTCACAACACAGATGTGAGCAAAAAATCTGTGCAGTAAAAAGAATCTGTACATTAAAAGTCATCAATAATGATGATGACAAGTATTTAATACGAGTGGGTTTGTGGGGGTATTTTTGTTTTTTTTTTTTGTGGGGGGTTAATATCTAAATCAGGGTACCTAGGTGGTACAAACAGTTTGTGCTTGATGGCTAACCTAAAGGCTGGCAGTTCAGATCCACCCAGCAGTACCGTGGAACAAAGGCCTGGTGATCTGTTTTCATTAAGATGACAGCAAAGAAAACCCTAGGGAGCAGTTCTACTCTGTAACACATAGCCGTGAGTTAGAATTGACTTAACAACAATGGATTGGGTTTGGTTTTGGCTTATGTGCCTAATAATTTTCTAAAGCCTTCCTAACTATTTACATTTTATCCTCCTAGCACCTCTGAGGTATGTACATGCATTTTCATATAAGTAATTTTCTCAGGTTTTCACCAAGTAAATCCGGGAGCAGTCCGGTTCCAGAGCCCTTGCTTTTACCCTCTGCTGTGCTGCCTTAGCCTTTCTGGCTTCATCTTCGTCTTTTAGGGAAGTTTGAGTCCATTCTTAGTTGTGTCAGTATGTTTCAATGGAAGACAACACTGTGAAGTAGTTTTTATCAAAGTATGAATGTGAGAGAATATTAAATATGAATAATGTATTAAATAACATCGAACGACAGGGTACAAATGTTATTCCAGTTTTAATTAGTTTTTTCAATCCTCTGTGAAACATAGTATATATTTACTGTTGCTCTAATGTTTGCAAACACTCCTTTTGAAGAAAGAGCAAAAATTAGGCTCAGAGGTTATGGCAAATAAGAGTAGCTAACCTGAATTTTATAATGCTTTCCCACCACATTTGTTTTCTTTTTTAAAATTGTGGTAAAATACACATAACATAAAAATTACTATTTTAACCATTTTCAAGTGTACAATTCAGTGGCATTTAGCACATTCACAATGTTGTCCATCACAACTGTCTAGTTCCAGAACAATTTCATCACCTCAGAAGAAAATCCCATAACCATTACGCAGTCACTCCCCATTTCCCCTTCCCCCCGGCCCCTGGCAATCACTAATCCGCTTTCTGTCTCTATGGATTTGCGTATTCTGGGCATTTCACGTAAATGGGATCATAGTGTATGTGGCCTTTTGTGTATAATTTCTTTCACTTAGCATGTTTTCAAGGTTCATCTGTGCTGTAGCATATATCAGTACTTCATTCCTTTTTATGACTTAATATTCCATTGAAAAGGGAGCCCTGGTGGTACAGAGGTTAAAGCACTCAGCTACTAACCAAAAGGTCAGCGGTATGAACCTACCAACCACTCCACTGGATGAAGACGTGGAAGTCTGCTTCCATAAAGATTTGCAGCCTTGGAAACCCCTTGGGACAGTTCTCTATCCTATAGGGTCACTATGAGTCGAAACTGATTTGACAGCAATGAGTTTCGTTTGGTTTGTACTCCGTCGAGGACCGCTAAACTTTTTTCCACAGCAGCTGCGTCATTTTACATCACCACCAGCAACCACCAGTTTCTCCACATCCTCACCAACACTTGTTAGTTTTTCTTTCTCTTTGCCTTTTTCCCTTTCTTCCCTTTCTTGTCTCCTTCCCTTCCTTCCCTTTTTTATATAGCTATCCTAGTGGGTGTGAAGTGGTATCTCATTGTGATTTTGATCCACATTTTCCTAATGACTAATGATGTTCAACATCTGTTCATGTGCTTGTTGGCCATTTGTGTATCATCTTTGGAGAAATGCCTATTCAAGTTCTTCGCCCATTTTAAATTAGGTTGTCTTTTTTTGTTGAGTTAGAAGCGTTCTTTATTATATTCTGGTTACTAGACTTACATCAGATACATGATTTGCAAATATTTTGTCCCATTCTGTGCATTGTCTTTTGATTTTCTTAATAGTGTCTTTGATTTGCAAAAGTTTTTTTAATTTTTATGAAGCCCAAACTATTTTTTAATCTATCATTTATCTTTTTTATCTACCTGCTTTGATCAACCAAAATACTGATTAAATTACTGATCATCCAAAAAAAATTGGACTATAGCACAGCCTTCATAGATCATGTTTTAGATAAATATTTAATATAGGAAGTAATTTTTAATTCCTATATTGTCCATGAAAAAGGTAGAAATTTTTAACAGTCTGACCCCATTTCAGTGTGTGTGTCTATGCATTTATTCAGCAAGTGAATATCATTGAGCCCTTACTTTGTTCAGAGCATTGTGATGAGAACTGAGGATGTACGGAATAGCAAGAAATCCCTTCCCTCAGATCAAATGCATGCCTCCAGGTAGAATGAATCATTAGGCCAACAGTGATTATCTGGCTGATGGAATGTTAGTGTCTCTTTATTTCCTTCTTTGAACCTGTCTATACTATGAGAAGCATGTATTAGTTCATAGACAAAAGAATAAATACAATTTTGTCACATCATTTGCTTTGTGCATGGATGACAGAGTCTACCATAATGAAAGTCTTTTTCTTAACCTACTTATTTTTCACAGCAGTCTATTACATCATAGCATTTACAGTGGTCTTCACAGTGCACCGTTACTCTCTAGGATAAGGAAGGAAACTAATAAAGAGAGCATACTATTTTCTGGTATTTCCATTTTGCAATTAAAAGAGACATTTAAAAATTTAGTTCAGTGTATCCTAGGAGATATTAATGCTTTTGCTATTCAGAATTGGTGTAAAAATTACTTAATTTAACATTGATTCCATAAAATAGAATACCGCATACGCCGTACCATTTTTAATTTTGCAAAAAAATTCCATTTAAAGATGTCACAAAATAGTTTGAGCATCAATTATAATTATCATTGGGAAAACATTTTTTGGTTCCACTGGGTTTCTAGAAGTAGTGTATAATTCAAGAAAACCACTGCTGATTTTAAGTAACTTAATGTAAAATAAATCTCCTACATTTTTCATAAGCTTCACATTAAGCAGAATTCATTATTTCTAATGTCCTTGGTGATGAGAAGGTTAATTTTTTTAGGACTTTGTAGATGAATGATAGTTGAAGTTAATATTAAAAGAGTTGGCAGATGCTTTATGCTGCTTTTTTCAGTTGTGAATTAGAAGGATTTTAACGATCAAATTTTGCTACACACTTAGATTTCAGAATTATGCTACAGAGAAAATAACACATATACTTGAAATAGTCAGTGAAATTCAAACTTCTACTGGCAGTGGAGCCCTGGTGTCACAGTGGTTAAGAGCTCAGCTGCTAACCAAAAGGTTGGCAGTTCAAATCCACCAGCCACTTGGAAACCCTATGGGGCAATTCTGCTCTGTCCTATGAGGTCACTGTGAGTCAGAATTGACTTGATAGCAAAGCATTTTTGTTTGTTTGTTTTTACTGGCAGTAGGCCGCTTAAGACTTACTCGTAAAATTAAGGTAATTAATGTATGTCATTGTCTTCACTTCGGTGATTTTGAATATGATAGGCAAAAAATAAGGAGCCCTGGTGGCACAATGGTTAAGTGCTCGGCTGCTAGCCAAAAGACTGATGATTCAAACCTACCAGCCACTCCGTGGGAGAAAAGACTGAGGAATCTGCTTCTGTAAAGATTACAGCCTAGGAAACTCTATGGTGTAGTTCTACTCTGCCCTAAAGGGTCACTATGAGTCGGAATCAACTTGACGGCACACAACAACAGGCAGAAAATAATCCATTCGGAGTGATACTTTCTGAAATACTCAAATTTTCTCTCATTCTCTGACTGAGCAGATGTGGCTTGTATACTTTGGATTTGTTTATTCTTCCATCTGAAATTCATTTGAAATTATTTTCTAGAAGGAAAGGGGGATGAATTTGGGGCTTGTGAAAGCTGAAGAAACTTAATTGCACATATTACAAAAATGTGCTTTTGACTTCAGTAGCCTGAAATATTGACTTTATATGAGACACGTAATATTCCAGACTTGAGTGTGAAGGAGAATGTCAGAATACTAACTAGTTTGTGTTCGTAGCCACGGTCCATACTTGTTTAGAATGCAACCCCTTTTGATCGCAAAGAAATCCTAATAAAGGTATCAGAAGTAAAGTTTTGATAATAAGTCTTGCATTAAATCCCAACCAAATTGTCCTTGTTCTTTTCCTTCCTTATCCTGATACGACAAATAGATGAAAAAGCTTATGTCTATTGGAAAGCCAATGTTTGTCTAAAAATTGAACACCAGTAATGAATTCAGATGAGTTGAGAGGACCTTTGATCCCATAGTTTTAGTCTCTTCATTCGGGTTTTCTTGGACAATGAAATTTACTGAATAGTTTACATGGTTCATTTAGGAGAGTCTTTTGTTCATTCATTCAACATATGTGTATTGAATATCTGCTATGTAACAATAATAATTCATAATCCACTATGACTATCAAGAACATATTAAACAACTCTGTGAGTGTATGTGAAATTCTGTGTAAGAATGAAAATATCCATTAGGCCAGGACTGTTCTAACTGGGGAAGTCAGACAGACTCAAATGTTTTATTGGTTCTGGCATTAACTTATCTACCACAAATGATTCTATGTCCCTGGATACATTTTTTTTTCAAGCTGAGGTATGAAGATACCATTTGCCATCATCTGAAGTGCTATTAACCACCTGTCTTCTCTTGTGAACTTTTATAAGAATTAATGAGGAGACTTTGGGAAAAGTTTATTGGCTTTTGTGAATTTTCAGGGTATTTGCCTTTTATGAAATTAGTGTAAAGCATTTTCATAAAGGTCAGCAGAAAGCACTTCACAAGATTTAGAAAGCTCCATTTTCTGATTCAAATGCAGATACACTTGGCCTTTAAATTTCATCCACAATTTAAATTGAAATAGTATGAAGATTATCTGCAATTTTATACTAAATACCAGATTTTGCTTTTTATAGTAGAACAAAGAAGCAAAAATTTTATAGATGTACCTTTACATAAGAAAATAATAATTGTGTTAAAAGGTTTGATCTTGTTTAACAGAGATTTTAATTGTATTTCAAATAAACAGAGGCAGAGATATTCTGATTTAGTTTGATAGTTCATTAGCTCTTCAATCATTCTTTATATATTTCTTATCATGCATGATAATTGATAAGACATATCTTTACTCACTTAATGTATTTATTTTGAAGGTCTGATATCTCTGGTATGTTAGTCTCTTCTTCCATGACCTTTTCTTAGAAATGAGAGATTATTTGATTAAAACAAATCAAATGAAAATTCAGTGTGAGAAACTGCATTTGTATAATCTTATCCAATTGTTATTCAGTCTTTAGGTGTGAAATTCCTCAAGTCTTTGCTCTTGAAGTATATATTTGTAACAAAAACCCATTGCCATTGAGTCAATTCCCACTCATAGCGACCCTATGGGACAGAGTAGAACTGCCCCATAGAGTTTCCAGGGAGCACCTGGTGGATTCAAACTGCCAACCTTTTGGTTAGCAGATGCGACTCTTAACCAGTATGCCACCAGGGTTTCCCCATGTATTTGTAACAGAGGGAAATTTTAGTAAAGAAATCAATTGAAAACATGTACAGTTTTTTACTTGCTTTCTCAGATTTATTATAAAGGAGAGAGATGTATGTAGTGCAAAGGAGTGATCTCCACTTATTATCTCAAAAATATTAAAAAAAAAAGTCACTAAGACTCTAGGGACAGTAGAGACATTGAGATTTATGAATGTCTTTGGCTACCAAAATGATTTTGAAATGTCTTGGCTTTCTTAGCCCATTAGTAATATATTTTCCTAATTCTCCTTCACCTCCAGGCATGTGTAGATGGGTAGAGAGTTTGGAGAGAAAGAGCAGAGAGAAAAGTGTGAGTATCAGAGTTTTTGTTAGTTTGTCTTGAATAATTAGTTTCTCTTGTTAAAACCAATGAAGAGTTTTAAAAAGAATGATAAACTTGAAGCTGCTGCTAAGTATCTTGATATTTTTCTCATTATTACTACTTGTGGCAAATAGTTGGCTGACCCAAAACTTAACCATAAGTTTCTTCTTTCTAGCCAAATTCCAGATAGTGGTGACCATATAATACATTGCTGGACCATGAGATATAAGTAGAAGTTTGCTATTTGAGGGGTTTACTTTCCTGATTAAAAAAAGAGAGATTAAGCTGGCAGCTTGCTCTAATCTTCATGCCTTTTTCTTCTTCCTCCTACTTCTCGCTGGTAATGCAGATGTGATACCTAGAGGTACAGCATCACTTGGAAATCACAAGGCAGTAAGTATGAGAACAAAAGTCATCTCATTGAAGATTGTGGGGTACAATGTTAAAAAAACAGAGCCTGAGTCCCTGATAACATCTTTGAGAAGCTGAACTCATACCAGCAGCTACTTACCTCTGGACTTACTGTTATGTATGAAAAATGAACCCCTGTTTGCCTAAATTCTTATTCTTGTTTTCTGTTATTTGCAGATGAACTCATTTCTAATTAATTTACCATTTTAAACCTTAGAGGTAGCACCATTACTTGAGTACTTAATTACCATATGACAGGCACTGTGCTAAATATTTTACATATATTAATTAATTTAATCCACACTACAGCCATATGAGGTAAGTAATACTTTATCACAGATAACATGTCAGTGTACAGGTTGGATAGAGCCTGGATCCCTGTGTCATTGGATGGAGGAGAGCCCAACTGAGCCACATTGAGTGCATAAGACTTTTCATGAGCCAGAAGTAAACTTCTGCTGAATTAAGCCCTGGTATTTTCAGGTTTGTCTATTGTAGCAGCTATTGTTGATTACCCTGATACATAATGACCTCTTAAAAATTGTACCATGTTATACTCCCAACAGCAGTATATGAGAATGTCTGTTTCCATAAGCCCTTACCACATTGGTTTAGCTTTTTTATGTTTTTGGCACTAAACTAAAAAGTGCCTTACTCCTTGTACACACCTCTAAGATATGATACCTATTTTATTAAATGAAAAAACTGAAGCTCAGAAATGTTAAACAAATGTACAAAGTTAATAAGTGGGAATACTAGAATTTAAATGTCAGATTACAAAATTCTTTCTAGTTTTCATGATTTAAAAGATGCTCATTTTTACTTGTATATGATTTATTGTGGGGTTGAAATTCTTTTCAAATATATTTCTCATTATCATGCACTTTGTCCACTTTTCTATCAAGACATTTCTATTACTAAAAATGGGGCTGAACCTTATCTTCTTTTTTTTCTTATTTGTCCTTCTTACTTTGGTTAGAGAATTTATTTATTTTGTCATGAAAATTAATTTTATGATGTTCCATTTATAAATACTTTCTTTTATACTCTCTGGTTATTATGCCATACTTAGAAATTCTAGGAAAAACACTTAGGCATTTAAGAAAAATATGTTGTTGTTAGGTGCTGTTGAGTTGGTTCCAACTCATAGTAATTCTGTGTACAATAGAACGAAACACTGGCCTGTCCTGTGCCATCCTCAATTGTTGTTATGCTTGAGCCCATCATTGCAATGACTATATCATTTAATATTTTCCCCATAGAATCCTTCAGTATTTCAACTCGAGTCTTGAATTTTTTCTTCAGTTCTTTCAGCTTGAGAAATGCTGAGCATGTTCTTCCCTTTTGGTTTTCTAACTCCAGGTCTTTGCACATGTCAGTATTTTACTTTGTCTTCCCAAGCCACCCTTTGATGTCTTCTGTTCATCTAGTTTACTTCATCATTTCTTCCACTTGCTTTAGCTGCTGGATGTGTAAGAACAGGTTTCAGAGTCTCTTCTGACATCCATTTTGGTGTCTTCTTTCTTTCCTGTCTTTTTAATGACTTTTCGTTTTGTTCATATATAATGTCCTTTATGTCATCCTACAACTCGTCTGGTCTGTGGTCATTAATGTTTAATGTGTCAAATCTATTTTTGAGATGGTCTCTAAATTCAAGTGGGATATACTCAAATTCATATTTTGGCTCTCATGGACTTGTATTAATTTTCTTCAGCTTCAACTTGAACTTGCGTATGTGCAGTTGATGGCCTGTTCCACAGTTAGCCCCTGGCATTGTTCTAAATGATGATACAGCTTTTCCATCACCTCTTTCCACAGATGTAGTCAATTTGATTCCTATGTGTTCCATCTGGCAAGGTCCATGTGTATAGTCACTGTTTCTGTTGTTCAGAAAACGTATTTGCAATGAATAAGTCATTGATCTTGTAAAAATCTATCGTGCAATTTCTGGCATCATTTCTGTCACCAAAGCTGTATTTTCCAACTACCAATCCTCCTTTTTCATTTCCAGCTTTCACATTCCAATCACCAGTAATTATCAATGCATCTTGATTGCATGTTTGATCAATTTCAGACTGCAGAAGTTGGTAAAAATCTTCCCTTTATTTGGCATTAGTGATTGCTGCATAAATTTGAATAATAATCATATTAACTGGTCTTCCTTGTAGGCGTATAGATATTACCTTATCACTGACAGCATTGTACTTCAGGATAGATCTTGAAATGTTCTTTTTGACAATGAATGCAATACCATTTCTCTTCAATTTGTCATTCCTGGTCTAGTAGAATATATGACTGTCTGATTCAAAACAGCCAATCACAGTCCATTTCAGGTCACTGATACCTAGGATATTGATCTTTATGCATTCCATTTCATTTTTGATGACTTTCAGTTTTCCTAGAGTCATACTTCGTACATTCCATGTTCTGATTATTAATGGATGTTTGCAGCTGTTTCTTCTTATTTTGAGTCATGCCACATCAGTAATGAAAGTTCTGAAAGCTTGACTCTGTCCACATCATTAAGGTTGACTCTACTGTGAGGATACAGCTCTTCCTCAGAAACATTTTGATTGCCTTCCAACCTGAAGGACTCATCTTCTGGCACTGTATCAGACAGTGTTTCACTGCTATTCATAAGGTTTTCACTGGCCAATTTTTTTTCAGAAGTAGACTGCCAAGTCCTTCTTCCTAGTCTGTCTTAGTCTGGAATCTCCGCCGATACCTGTCCACTGTGTGTGACTCTGCTGGTATTTGAAATACCGGTGGCATAGCTGCCAGCATCACAGCAATACACAAGCCATTAGAGTACAACAAACTGACAAACGAGTGATGGAAAATTAGTGGAAGAAAAACATACTCCTCCCATATTTTTATTCTAATACTTTTACAGTCTCATTCTTTCTTTTTAAATCTTTGACCTACCTAGAATTTACTTTGACGTAAGATATGACTAGTACTACAGATTTCTCACGTTATTAGAATCCTACCTCTACCATGCACAAAAAAGAAAAAAAACTGTAAATTTTGTTTATATATGAACTTTATGTTTCTTTTTATTGATTTCTCAGTCTATTTATATACCTATACCTCACAATTACTCTAATGTTATATGTCTTAGTGTCCAGTAGGCTCATTGGAACTTTTCCTGGTATACTTACATGTTCAAATCTCTTTGCCTGTTGCTTTAATACTTGAACAAAAATGTGGTTCAGAATAAACTTCTTAGGTCAGATTTTATTTGCTCATATTCTTTTTAAACACTTTTATACTATATTTGAGAATTGAATATTGATGTGGCAAAGTCCAAGATTAGCTTATCCCCGCCCTCATGTCATGATCAGTAATAAGGTATTTTTGTTTAGATCCTCAAAGGATCCTTTATCTTTGTAAACCGATAATTTTACTGGGATTTTTTTTTTTTTAATATTTTATTGTATTTCAGGTGAAGGCTTACAGAACAAACAGTTTCTCGTGTAACAGTAGTACACATGCTGTTTTATGACTTTGGTTAACAACCCCACAGCATTTTAACCCTCTAAATTCTCAGCTTTTTTTTTTTTTGGTGAAAATACACATAGCCAAAGATACACCATTTCAAAACTTTTTACGTACACATTTAAGTGACATTGACTACGCTCTTCTAATTGTGCTGTTATTCTCACTTAAGATGACGGTTTACAGGACAAAATAGCCTCCCATTTAACAGTTACTACAAATGTTGCCCTATAACAATGGTTAACAATCTCACAACACATCAACAGTATCCTTACTCAACCTTGTGTTCCCTATCATCAGCTTCCTACTCCCCTTCTGCCTTCTGGCCCTTGTCACTGGACTCCTGTACCTCATTAGTCTCATTTGGTTTTACTGGGCTGTCCACTCCCTTTACTGGGATTTTTTGTTGAAATTAATCATTCTGAGTCAATATTTTTTTTCCTGTGATATTGTGAGACCTTCAATTATAGCATCAAGTTTTACGTTATATATGAAATGTTTTCTTGAATTATGTAGTTATGTATTTTTCTATCCTGTTATTTTTGTTCCTTTGTTCAGGATAGTAATTGTGTGTATGTTGGACCTTCTTTTCCCATGTTCCACATCTGTCATTTTCTCTCATATTCCTTTGAACTATCTGTATTAGTTTCTTAGGGCTGCTGTAACAAATTGCCACAAACTTGGTGGCTTAAAATAACAGAAATTTATTCTCTCTCAGTTTTGGAGAAGTCCACAATCAAGGTATCAGGAGGGCCAGACTTTTTCTCAGAGCTCTAGAGAAGGATCCTTCCTCGCCTCTTCTTAGCTTCTGGTGACTCCCAACAACTGTTGTCATTTCTTAGCCTATAGCTCCATCACTTCAACCTCTATCCTTATCTTCACATGACCCTCTATCCAAGTGAGAATCTTTAAATAAAAATTATCCAATTCCTATTTCACTTTTGTGAAATGTATATGGAGAGACATGTATCTTGTCTGTTAGTTTCAATTTGATGTACCCACAGAACTACGTCTAGATATGATGAAAAGGACTGCTTCATGAGAACTCCTGGCTTTTGACTTGGATGCAGATAGGACTTTCAATTGTCTCCCTTGAGACGATGGATGAGTATGTTTTATGTGTGAGTAGATAACGGGAATAAATCCTTGAGTTGCTAGAAGGTCAGACTGGCACAGACTGATAGCTCTCCCCGATATTAATTTGCCCCTTTTTAATTTTAGTTACGGAATATATCCCACTCCAGACTTATCTGGGTATATTGCATCCCAGCTAGAAATTTCTCAGCTTCCATTCCGGCTTAGTGTGGCTCAGTTTTTGTCCAGTTGTGATACAAGCAAAAGTGTTGTGTCTAATTTCCACTTTGTGTCCTTAAAAATGAAGTTGTTTGGCATCCACATATTTTCCCTTTTCCTTCAGACTCGACCCCAAAAATGGAAGTAATCCAGCTTCAACCAGGCATATTAGGAAAACATTGTAGGAGATGAACTACTTTAAATATTTCCTTCTATTTTGCTGATATTCTCAAGGCAAATGATCTATTAACAAATCTTATCAGGGATAATTTTTTAAAGCTTTTATGAGTAGAAGAAGCAGCTTGTTATGTTGATTTTTAACCTTTTAGAAAGTATTCTTTCAAGTTAATAGGAAAACTTTTGGAATTAATTTCTTTAAAATTTTGTAAATTAGTCAGACACACTAGAAAAATACACAGAAATAGATGCAATCACACCATGATATGAATTTAAAGTAATTATTCCTGGGGCAATGCCTCTAGAGTATGCAGTGACATACATTTAAAATACATGGTCTAAATAGTGTCTCTTTCATAACCATACTCAACATTATAATTAACAGAGAATTATAAAAAGAACTTCTCTTATACTTAAGTAAAATAAAAAAATACATAGTGATTCTATAGATACTTAAATTCTAGAGGCTATGGCCAATGCCTTAAGTTATGAAACAGATCCGTAGTTTAAATATAGGAAAAGAAAACACAAAATTATAAATAGTTTCAAAAATTTCTATGATGTTAGGAAATCCAAGCATTAACTGAGAAACCATTAGAACTAATTAAAACAACTCAGTAAATTGGCAAAACAAAATTTAACTATTCCTGAGTCATGAGCTTTCTTACATACCAGTGAGACTGGATAATATTTTGAGATTATAGTATATGTTTTTTCTCCCTATAAACTTTTGCCTTTTCTTTTCCTCTCCCTTTCTATCAAAATGTAAGTAGGTCCCAGGTCAGCATTTAATTTCCCCAGGGAAGTATTGGCTCGGCAGGAAGCAAAATTAGGCTATAATATGTTCTGGCTTTGTTGTCCAAAGCCCAATACTTAGGAGAACTTGGAGAGTATATGGGACATGTAAAAGTGGCATGTGGGGTGTGGGTAGAGTCAGGCTGCCTTGAAGATATAAGTTATGAGGATCTAGGAGATCTATGTATACAAAGTAAATACACACACAGATATAGGTATGTATCTATATGTACACACACATACAAAGGTATACATATTAAAAAACAAAAGCAAAGAAAAACCAAACCCGTTGCTGTTGAGTCGATTCCAACTCATAGCAACCCTATAGGACAGAGTAGAACTGCCCCATAGGGTTTCCAAGGAGTAGCTGGTGGATTTTAACTGCCAACCTTTTGGTTAGCAGCCAAGTTCTTAATGACTGTGCCACCAGGGCTCCATATATATAGATAGGTATAGATATAGATATCTACCTATATATGTATATATAGAGAGAGAGATTAGATAGATAGATAGGTAAATGATGGATAGATAGGTAAAAGATAGACAGATAGATAGATATAAATGAAATGTATAAAGAAAGGAGAGAAGAAAGCATCTGGGGCTCAGAATACAAGGGATCTAAGGGCCTTGATTCCTGAAAGAGTCCCTGGAAGAGTCAGGATCCCAGAGAAAAGTAGCAGTAGGATTCTTGAACCCTAGACACTTGATACCACACAGTGCGTCTATGAGATAGCATACAATGCAGTCTTTAAAGATACTGTTGAAATAGTTTGTATTAACATAAGAAAATGCTTATACCATAATAATAAATTAAAAAATATATAAAACTATATACATAGTATGGAACTATGTTTGACAGAATGAGCTACTGAAACATTAATTGGTGCCTTGCTTTTTATTCAAAATTCTGAGAACCTATAGAATGCTCTGAAAGTAACAAAAGGAGTCACTAAGAGCACTGCCCACCGCCATTGAGGAGAACTGCCTGCAATCTAGGTTCTCCTTACCTCTACCAAATAAAAACTCAAATCTGTTGCCAGCCAGTCAATTCTGACTCGTGGAGAACCCATACGTGTCAAAGTAGAACTGTTCCGTAGAGTTTTCTGGACAGTAATCTTTATGGAAGCAGATCACCAGGCCTTTCTTTTTTGGCACCACTAGGTGGGTTTGAACCACCAATATTAGTAGCCAATCAGAGTAGATTAACAGCTTTGTTGTTGTTGATGATGATGTGTTTGTTTGGTTAAGTCCAAAAAAGGAATATTTTTGAAATTCTAGGCCTTTTTAGAGGAATTTAGCTATGTGTGCACAGACGGAAAGTAGACAAAATATCAATTTAGAGTTTTATTTCAAAGATGTTAACCTTAATTTACCTCATGATTTCATATTTCTAATTAGAGGCTTATTTGTATGAAAATCATGTTCTCAGAGGGAGGGTGTTAATTCATTGATTTTGAAATATATTTCTTCACCAACAACATCACAAAAATAAATGGAAAATATAGGTCAAATGCATCCTTTTTTTTAAGAAAAATATGTTTAAATGATTCCAGAGAGCAAGCAGACATGTTCACATAGCCTATGAGACAGTTTTTCTTTGTTTGTTTTTTATGCATTTTACATAAAATCATATGAAATTGTGACCACTGGAAATAAATGCTTCTTTGTGGACTGACAGCAGAGTTCTCCAAGACTGGTTGGGGAAAGTAACTGAGAAAGTGAAGACACTAATTTTTCTAGATATGCTAACTAAAGAACAGTTCTCTTATTCATAAAAAATGTTCTAAGTTTTCTCATCCTCCTGCCTCTTGTTCTCTAGTCCAAACACCACTGAGATTAAATTCAGCTGAATTCACAGCCTTTAATCCTGAACAGAAGAAGTCCTGGTGGCTCAATGATTAAGTGCTTGGCTGCTAACCAAAAGGTTGGTGGTTAGGACCCACCCAGCAGTTTTGCAGGAGAAAGACCTGGTGATCTGCTTCCTTAAAGATTACAGCCTAGAAAACCCTATGAGGCAATTCTAGTCTGTCATATGGTGTCACTATGAGTCAAAAACAACCCAACAGCACCTAACAACAACAGCAATCCTGAACAGTGGAGAACCCTTTCTTTTCTTAGCCTCACAAACAAGGCTGTGTGACAGAGAAGAAAACCCATATCTCTGATTGTACCTTGGGCTGGAAGCAGCCAGTTCTTTGATTTCTTTGCTTTGCCACAGCCTAGCCTCCTCTGGCTTCCCACTATCAAAGCTGCATTCCAAGCAGCAGGAATTCCTATGGCAATGAGAAAGCTAGCACTCCCCCATCCCTACCCCGCAACACAAACACCCCAGAATTCTAAGGCTTACAGGGGGTCTACATCTGTCCAAAGGCCTAGATATTCCCCGTTCTCAAATGCTTCCACAGGCTCAGCTCTCTTACCCTTTGAATCTTTGTTCCACCATGTCTAAAGACATCTATGCCTTTGCAGAGGTAGAGGAAGAGGAATTCTGTAGTTGAGATATTGCTTCATCTGCATCCAGTCTTCCCTTTTTTGGATTGGTTTGCTTCTTTCTCTATGTTCATCCCATTCAAAAGTTGCAGGCTGGCTCCTTACCCCTTTTTGCATGCTCTACATTGCAAGCTCATGCTGCTTGCTGCCTGCTGCCACAAAGTCATCACTGACCAGGAGGGAGGTGCTCTGAGTTCTTCACCTGCATTTAGACTCAGTTCTGCCAAGTTTTTAGGCACTGCCTTTGAAAACCTCAGAAAGTCCCTGAAAATAAGGCTGCAGACGGTGTGTGTATTTTATCACGAATTGAATGAATGCCCAGAGCACTGGTTTCACTCAGCTCAGGGGAATGGCTCTTATGTGTTATTCTCCTACTTGTTGAAGAGATACCTGTAGCTACCTCAGAACTTAGTTCATCTTGGAGACAATAGTGTACAAGAGTATTTCAGGGAAAGCATGCTGATTTTTTATGCAGCTGCTGGAGGTTACTATGTCACTTGCACAACAGATACAAGTATGAATAATTGAGTGAATCTCTGTATGTGCCTCTGAAATTTCATGATCTTCCAAGTGAAAAACCTGAGGACACAAACATTGATACTCAAAAAATATGGCAGCTGGGGTCTGATGAGGATTGTTCCAAGAAGTGAAGATGGGCATTGCCTTATTTATGAGGCTAAGAAAAAAGAGGGAGGATTTCCACTGCTGTTGAGGACTGTTGTTATTGTTGTTAGGTGCCATTGAATCAGTTCCAACCCAGCAACCCTATGAACAATAGAATGAAACACTGCCCAGTCCTGTGCCATGTGCATAATCATTGCTATGTTTCAGCCCATTGCTGCAGCCACTGTGTCAATCCATGTCATTGGGGGTCTTCCTCTTTCTCCCTGACCCTCTACTTTACCAAGCATGGTGTCCTTCTCCAGGGACTGTTCCCTCCTGATAACATGTCCAAAGTATGTGAGACAAAGTCTTGCCATCCTCACTTCTAAGGGGCATTCTGGCTGTTCTTCTTCCAAGACAGATTTGTTCATTCTTCTGGAAGTCCATGGTATATTCAGTATTCTTTGCCAACACCGTAATTCAAAGGCATCAATTTTTCTTTGGTCTTCTTTATTCATTGTCAAGTTTTTGCATGCATTATGAGGCAATTAAAAATGGCTTGGATCAGGCACACCTTAGTCCTCAAAGTGACATCTTTGCTTTTTAAGTTCAGTACTGAAAGTTGTGAATTCAGCTGAACTTAGTATCTCTGGTGTTCGGACCTGTAGAACAAGAAGCAGGAGGATGAGAAATCTTAATGATTTTTAGAAATAAGAAATCTGTTCTTTAATTAGGATATCCTGAAAAATTGGTGTCTTCACTTTCCCAGTTACTTAAGGCCTAACCTCAGAAGTTAGACAGAATCATTTCTATAACATTATATTTGTTAAAGCAAGTCACATGACTAACCCAGCCACATAGGGAGGAGGAGTAAAAACTCACTTCTTGATTGGAGGAGTAACAAAGAATTTTCAGCTGTCTTTAATCTACCACAATCAGAGTTCAAATGAATTTTAATATGACTGTAGTTTTATAATGTGTTTATATTACACTATACTATTTTCAATATATGTAATGTGATTCTGTAATCATTGTCATTTTCAAAAAATGAGCTAAAACGTGTCTTGGGCTGGATTCTCTAGAGAAGCAAAACTACTAAAGCATATAAATATCTATGCAGAGAGATTCATATCAAGGAAATGGCTCACACAGTTGTAGAGGCTGGAACATCCCAAGTCAGGCTGGAGGCATCTCCATATTCATGAAGCCACAGGGGCTACGGAACCCAAGATCAGCAGGTCAGACAGCAGGGCTCTTGCTCATAGTATGTGAAGACCAACAAATCCCAAGATTGGCAGGCAAGATGGCAGGTAAGCTGCTAGCTCATGTCCCAGGAACTGAAAGTCATATGAACAGGAGCTAGCTTCAGGATCCAGGGTGAGCAAAAGCCCAGGAG
The DNA here is from genome assembly GCA_030035585.1 of Dugong dugon. NCBI lineage: Eukaryota > Metazoa > Chordata > Mammalia > Sirenia > Dugongidae > Dugong > Dugong dugon. The sequence continues at coordinate 111,175,111 of CM057468.1, read as the reverse complement.
CCTTGCCAGAAAGTCCACTTATATTCGACGCAGGCCACACCCCCAAGGAAACTCCCTTTCAACTGATTGACTACTCACAGCAGATCCCAACATGGAGGTGATCACATTATATGAAATTTCACCATGGAAATGATCACATCATCATACAACTGCCAAACTACATCATAACTGGCAAACCACAGAGAATCATGGCCCAACCAAGCTGACACACAACCTTAACCATCACAACATGTAATAACTGAGAGAAGAGGTTCATATCCATTCTTGTGGCCTTTTAAGCTCATAATTAGGAAGAGTAAACTTTAGGACAACTAAATTAAAGACACAGATTGGAAGAGTAAAGTAGAGTGATACAGCTTCCAGCAATACTTATTTCAGGGATTTTATACCCAAATATGTGTGTGTATGTGTGTGTGTGTGTGTGTGTTTATCTATAATTACATAATATACATTTATATATATGTATATATACATTTATATATTGTGTATATGTATACATATATACACACACACAAATGTATACTCTGTGTGTGTGTGTATGTAATGAATTCCTGTCTATACTTATACAAGCACAGTTCTTGATATGATCACTTAAACATTCAAGTCCTGTAGGATCACAGAAAAAGAAAAAAAAAGAATAAAGTGGGAACAGATTTTAAAAAAATACATTTGACCATCTACAATGCAATATTTATTACACTTTTTAAATTAGAAATTCAAAAATAAAAACTGCTTCTTATAGTCAATATGTCAGTTAAAGGCATGCATTTGTTAATAACAGATAAGGAAGAATGAAGTTTTCTTGCCTTCTTTATTTCTCCAACAGTAAGCTTGAGAGGGTCTCTAAGACTTTTGTCTTTTCACATTTTTAACATCACTGTTTGGGGTTTTGGTTAACTTGGAAGCTATTAAAGAGGGTTAGAGAAAAGCCGAAAAGCAAGACTTGAAATGGAATGCTAATAAATAGTTAACACGCTCAAGAGAAGAAAGGACAAAGTTGACTAGCTCAGTAGTTAACTAGCATTTTGCTGTATGTAAATTTTTACTTTAATAAAATATAAGAAAACATACAAAACAAAATGAAGAAAAATAGACATAGTGTATCAGAATATTGGGTGTAGGATACATGAATTTATATTTTATAACCTCCTCCCTTAAGTGTGATGATCATCCAAGTTTTGAAACTACCAGTGTAGACCTTACCAACTTCCCGTGGGTTATGAAAGTATGAGGGCTCTCACAAGGCTGGTCTCTCCTTCACACCCATCTCTCAGTCATAAGAGTAGCAGGAACCTCAGACTGTAAGGCATGCAAAAACTGTTATCAAAATGACTAAACCAACTGCCGTTGAGTCGATTCTGACTCATAGCCACCGTACAAGACAGAGTAGAACTGCCCCATAGGGTTTCCAAGGCTGGAATCTTTATGGAAGCAGACTGGCACACCTTTCTCCCATGGAACGGCTAGTGGGTTCGAACTGCTGACCCTTCGGTTAGCAGCCGAGCGCTTTAACCACGACAGTTATGAAAGCCTCAGAGTTGAACAGCTTGCTATTTTCAATCTCTCTCTCTTTTTTTTACTTTATTGTGCTTTAGGTGAAAGTTTACAGTGCAAATTAGTTTCTCATACACAAATTGTTCTGAGACATTGGTTGCAATCCCCACAATGTGTCAGCAATCTTCCCCTTTCTACCCCAGGTTCCCTGTCTCCATTCATCCAGTTTTCCTGTCCCTTCCTGCCTTCTTGTCTTTGCTTTTAGACAGGTGTTTTCCATTTGGTCTCATACACTTGACCGAACTAAGAAGCACATTCTCACATGTATTATTGTTTTATAGGCCTGTCTAATCTTTGGCTGAAAGGTGGGCTTAGGGAGTGGCTTCAGTTCTGAGTTAATAGAGTGTCCAGGAGCCATAGTCTCGGGGGTTCCTCCAGTCTCTGTCAGACCAGTAAGTCTTTTTTTGTGACTTTGAATTTTATTCTACATTTTTCTCCTACTCTGTCCAAGGCCCTCTGTTGTGATCCCTGGCAGAGCAGTCAGTAGTGACGTCTAGATCTTCTGGGCTTGGGCTTGTGAAGTGTGGTTCCTGTGGTCCATTAGAACTTTGGACTAATATTTTTATTGTATCTTTGGGTTTTTTTCATTTTCCTTTGCTTCAGACAGAGTGGGACCAATAAATGTATCTTAGATGGCTGCTCGCAAGCTTTTAAGACCCCAGACGCTACTTATCAAAGTAGGATGTAGAACATTTTCTTTATGAACTCTGTTATGCCAATTGACCTAGATGTCCCCTGAGACTATGATCCTCAGCCCTCAGCCCCAGTAACCCACTCCCTCAAGGTGTTTGGATGTGTCTAGAAAGCTGCTGTGACTTTGCCTTGGTCAAATTGTGCTGACTTCCTCTATATTGTGTGTTGTCTTTCCCTTCACCAAAGTTAACACTTGTCTATTATCTAGTTAGTGATTTCCCCTCTCCACCCCGCCCCTGCTTCGTAACTATCAAAGATTGTTTTTTTCTGTGTGTAATCCTTTTCTTGAATTTTTATAATAGTGGTCTCATACAATATTTATCCTTTTGTGATTGACTTACTTCACTCAGTATAATGCCCACCAGATTCATCCATGTTGTGAGATGTTTTGCAGACTCATCATTGTTCTTTATTGTTGCATAGTATTCTATTGTGTGTGTGTACCATAATTTGTTTGTCCATTTATCTGTTGATGAGCACTTAGGTTGTTTCCACCTTTTTGCTATTGTGAATATTGCTGCAATGAACATGAGTGTGCATATGTCTATTCATGTGATGACTCTTATTTCTCTAGGATATATTCCTAGGAGTGGGATTGCTGGATTGTGTGGTATTTCTATTTCTAGCTTTTTAAGGAAGCACCTTATCATTTTCCATAGTGGTTGTACCATTTTACATTCCCACCAGCAATGCATAAGAGTTCCAGTCTCCCCATAGCCTCTACAACATTTGCTATTTTGTGTTTTTTGGATTAGTGCCCGTAATGTCAGGATGAGACGGTATCTCACTGTAGTTTTGATTTGCATTTCTCTAATGGCTAATGATGGTGAGCATTTCCTCATGTGTCTGTCGGCTGCCTGAATATCTTCTTTGGTGAAGTGTCTGTTCATATCCTTTGTCCATTTTTTAATTGGATTTTTTTTGTTGTTGTTCAGGTATTGAAGGATTTTATAGATTTTAGAGAGTAGACCACTATTGAATATGTCATAGCCAAAAAAATTTTTCCTAGTCTGTAGTTTCTCTTTTTACTCTTTTGAAGTCTTTTGATGAGCATAAGTGTTTAATTCTAGAAGCGCCTAGTTATCTAGTTTATCTTCTAGCTGTTTTCTCTTTTATTCTTACATGCTTCTTGCTAACTTTTATCTTCCCTCAATTTGTCTGCCTTGTATAGGAATTTGATGGGGAGAAAATTATCATCATCTGACACTTCCATTTTCATAGGAAAAGGAGACTTCTAGAGGTATAGCAATGTTCTCTGTCAATCCACGCATTTATGGCCTAAGCGAGGTTTGCTTTGAGTTTTAAGGAGACAAGTTTATGGCACATACTGTGTTTGTATACAGCCAGACCTATGTGGGAGACGGAGAATGTGTCCAACATGCCAGAGAATCCAGTGGGGACAGCATTGCATCATTACGCAAGTCATGAGAGATGTGACATGAAACTGCTGCTGGTGCCTCTGGATGTCACCTTTCATTACACTGAGTGAAAAGGTAGAAAGAAACTCCTCAGAAAACATGCTGATTTGAAATAAGGAAAATATTTCATAGTGCTAATGTGCACATGCTGGGTGTGGAGATTACATGTGCAAATCTCAGTGTGGGTATAAAAACGTGATTATTTGTAGAACACATGGATTATAAATGTTCAAAAGCCTTTGAATTCACCGTAAAGTAGAAGGAAGTCAACTCAGAGAGAGAAAAGATATAAGGACTTTCTGGGAGCCAATGGTAAAAGTTACTGGGGGTAATAGGAGCAGAGAGCATTGCCTAAGCCACAGAAGTAACCCAGAATAAGTAAGGAATCTAGTCTTCCATGAGCGTGGAGGCATGACCAGGAAATAAGACAAATGGAGGCAAGGAGAAGGCTGACCTTGGTAAAGAAGGATGTTGTGTGCCTCACAGAGTACATTTTATTAGAATGGAGAAAAAAAATGCTACTCATCAGTAGACTGGGGAGCTCTGCTCTAGAGCATATAGATTGAATGGATTTTATGTGATTAAATAAAATGTCATCCTTTTATTAAAAATCTGAAAAATATGCTTACCATATTAATGTGAAAGCAAACAATAAATTTAAATCTTATCTATGAATTCAGCATTTATTCCTTTCTATTCCCTGGAAAAGAGAGAACTATAAAAACAAAAGAAGTAGAGTAGAAAATAAACTTATTGTGGGAGGTAAAGTAAAAGGCAGCCCTACTTATCTCTGTGGGCAAAAGGAGAGGGATGAAGTGAGTGGTAGAAAGGAGAGAATCAGAATTATGTGAATGGAAAAGCGAAATGGCAGGAAATATGGGCAAAAAGGAAAACAAAAGGGTAAATGTCAGAAAAAGTAAAAAGGGAAGGTAAAATTGTTGCCGTTGAGGCAATTCTGACTCATAGTGACCTTATAGGACAGAGTAGAACTGCTCCATAGGGCTTCCAAGGAGCCACTGGTGGATTCAAACTGCCAACCTTTTGGTTAGCAGCCTTAACACTTAAACACTGTGCTACCAGGGCTCTAGAAGGGAAGGTAAACTAGGAGAAAAATACAATCAAGGTGTTTGAAAGACTGAGATATTACCTGCAGGAAAAAAAACGAAATAGATGAAATGTATAGAAATGGGGAACAGAAAATGAAAAAGGGGAAGGGTTCAAAGGTGAGTAAGAGATGGAAATCCTGAGAACAGAAAGGAAGTGCAGTAATAAGTGTGTGCCTGTGTCTTTTGGATTCGTTGTGAGCGTGCAGATGCCTGTCTCCAGCAGAAGATGATTTCCAGTCTTTGGGAGCTTGTAGTGATTATTAGGGGAACCTAAGTGTTTTTGTTCTTTCTTAGTAGCAGAGTACAAAATGGATGGCAAAGGAAGAGAAAACTTTCCTGCAGCAGTGTAATGATCCTTATCTATTATAAATAATACTTGCTTAGAATGTGGTAGATTTTACAGGGTTTGACTTCCTCCTTAAAATGCTTTAAAAATAACAAACACAATCTTTCAAATACCATGTAATTTGAATAAATATCTAAAGGAAAGAAATCATTTTCCTACTCTTTCATAAAGTCAACAAACAGGTATTGTGGACCCATTATGTCTAAATCCCTATATTTAAAAAAAAGTTGCCATCGAGTCAATTCCAACTCATGACGACCCCATGTGTCACAGAGCAGAACTACTCCATAGGATTTTCTTGTATTCTTTAGGGAAGCAGATCGACAACACTTTCTTCTGCACTGCCACTTGGTGAATTTGAACCACCAACTTTTAGGTTAGTAAAGGAGTGCAAACGGTTTGTGCCACTCCAAAACCCGTTGCCATCCAGTCGATTCTGACTCATAGAGACCCTATAGGACAGAATAGAACTACCCTATAGGAATTCCAAGGAGAACTGGTGGATTTGAACTGCCAACCTTTTGGTTAGCATATAAGCCCTCACCACTGTGCAACCAGGTTTCCTTGCTCAGATTGAATAAGTATGGTGAAAGGATATAACCCTGACACACACCTTTTCTGATTTTAAACCACACAGTATCCACTTGTTCTGTTCTAATGACTGCCTCTTGGTGTATGTACAGGTTCTTCATGAGCACACTTAAGTGTTCTGGAATTCCCATTCTTTACAATGTTATCCATCATTTGTTATGATCACACAGTCAAGTGCCTTTGCATAGTCAATAAAATACAAGTAAACATCTTTCTGGTATTCTCTGCTTTCAGCCGAGATCCAGCTGACATCAGCAATAATATCCCTCATTCCACCACTTCTTCTGAATTTCTGGCAGTTCCCTGTCAATGTACTGCTGCAGCTGCTTTTGGATGATCTTCAGCAAAACTTTACTTGCATGTGATATTATATTGTTCAATAATGTCCACATTCTGTTGAATCATCTTGCTTTGGAATGGGGAAAAATATGGATCTCTTCTAGTTCACTGGCCAGGTAGCTGTCTTCCAAATTTCTTGGCGTGGACAAGTAAGCACCTCCAGTCCGCATCCGTTTGTTGAAACATCTCAATTGGTATTCCGTCAATTCCTGGAGCTTTGTCTTCCACCCATGCCTTCAGTGCAGCTTGTACCTCTTGCTTCAGTACCATCAGTTCTTGATCATATGCTACCTCCTGAAATAGTTGAACGTTGACTGATTCCTTTTGGTACAGTGATTCTGTATACTCCTTCCATCTGCTTTTGATGCTTCCTGAGTCATTTAATATTTTCCCCATAGGATCCTTCAGTATTGCAACTTGAGTCTTGAATTTTTTCTTCAGTTCTTTCAGCTTGAGAAATGCCAAATGCGTTCTTCTGTTTCGTGTTCTAACTCCAGGTCTTTGCATATTTCATTCTAATAATTTACTTAGTCCTCTCGAGCCACCCTTTGAAATCTCCTCTTCAGCTCTTTTACTTCATCGTTTCTTCCATTTGCTTTAGCTACTCTACGTTCAAGAGCAAGTTTCAGAGTCTCTTCTGACATTCATTTTGGTCTTTTCTTTATCCATTAAATTTTAGTCCAAGTTTGTGAAAAAATCATTACAAGCCAGACAGAGAAACATTAGAAGTCTCCACTTGAAGGCAAATAAAACTTATTTACAATCTGATTCTTGGCATGATAGGTGCTATCCAGGATCTGCTAAGTCCAACTTCAGTTCCACACTAAATTCATTAACCCGTAATGTACCCAGGAAATGGCAAGGGATTGTGGGAGGGAGCATAGTTGTTAGTAAATTCATTAGAGTGAAATGTACAGTGCAGTGGTTAAGCTCATGAGGTCTGGAGCCAGACCTGGGTGGAAAACACAGCTCTACTACTTCCTGACAAGGTAGGCTTATTCAAGTTACTTCATTCCCTTGGCTTCAGTTTCCTCAAATTTCCTTAAAATCCTAAGATTTAAAGACAATAGCAAATGTAATGCAATTAGCGCCGTGTCTAGTACATAATAGTAACCAGCACTTATGGAACATTCAGTAAGTGTTAATTACTGTTAATTTGGGGATCTTCCACATGAATGATGGGAATTAAGTAAAAGCATAGGTGAGTGACATTACTGAAAATTACTTTAATTACTTTTTTGTTTATCGTTCCGTCTCATTCTTTCTCATAGCAACTCTTTTATTCAGATCCTTCTGAAGTTACCAACAAATGTTGAACTTTTGTGATTGAAATTCAGAAACTGTAGTGCATCTTAAAATATTTATGATTAGAGAACAAGAAATTTATCTTAGAGCAATCACTTAAAACTATTTTAATTTTGAAGACATGTCTAAAAACTGTTTTTACTGGAATGAATAATATAACAGTGCAGTTTTTGTGTGGTTTTCAGTACAAGAGTGTTTTCTTACTGCTAGCCTTTTGAGTTTTTTATTTTTTTTTTATTTTATTGTACTTCAGATGAAGGCTTACATAACAGTTTCTCATGAAACAGTAGTACACATATTGTTTTATGACATTGGTTAACAACCCCACAACATGTCAACCCTCTCCCTTCTCGACCTTTTTTTTTTTTTTTTTTTTTTTTGGTGAAAATATACATAGCCAAAGATACACCATTGCAAAAATTTCTGCATGCACAGTTCAGTGACATCGACTACGCTCTTCCAATTGTGCTGCTATTCTCACTTTAGATGAAGGCTTACACAACAAAATAGTTTCTCATTTAACAGTTACTACAAATGTTGCCCTATGATGATGGTTAACAATCTCACAACACATCAACAATATCCTTACTCAACCTTGGGTTCCCTGTCACCAGCTTCCTTGTCCCCTTCTGCCTACCAGCCCTTGTCACTGGACTCCTGTACCTTGTTAGTCTCATTAGGTTTTATGGGGCTGTCCACTCCCAGGCTGAACAGTGAACCTCGGAGGTAACTTCACCACTGAGCTAAAAGGGTGTGTGGGGGCCATACTCTCGAGGTTTCTCCAGTCTCCTTTAGGCCAGTAAATCTGGTCTTTTTTTTGTGAGATAGAATTATGCTCTACATCCTTCTCCAGCTCTGCCCAGAACCCTCTGTTGTGATCCTGGTCAAAGCAGTCAGTGGTGGTAGCCGGGCACCGTCTAGCTGTACTGGACTCAGTCCAGTGGAGGCCTTGGTAGCTGTGGACAATTAGTCCTTCGGACTAATCTTTTTGTTGTATCCTGTTCTCTTCATTCTCCCTTGCTCCCGAAGGGATGAGACCAGTGGAGTATCTTAGATGGCTGCTCACAGGCTTTTAAGACCCCAGACACTACTCACCAAGGTAGAATGTAGAGCATTGTCTTTATAAGATGTGTGATGCCAATTGAGCTAGATGTTCCCTGAGACCATGGTCCCCAGAGCCCTCCGCCCAGCAATCGAGTCCCTCAGGGAGTTTGGATGTGTCCATGGGGCTTCCATGACCTTCCTAGTACAGGTTGTGCTAGTTTCCCCTGTATTGTGTACTGTCTCACCCTTCACCCAAGATACCACTTATCTATTGCCTATTTAGTATTCCCCCCCCACCCCTCCCATCCCTGGTAACCAACAAAGATTGCTACATTTTGTGTGTGAACTTCTTCATGGGTTTTTACAATAGAGGTCTCATACAATATTTGTCCTTTTGTGATTGACTTATTTCACTCAGCATAATGTCCTCCAGTTTCATCCATGTTATGAGATGGTTCACAGATTCATTGTTGTTCTTTCTCGTTGCATAGTACTCCATTGTGTGTATCTACCATAGTTTATTTATCCATTCATCTGTTGATGGGCATCTAGATTGTTTCCAGCATATTGCTATTGTGAACAATGCTGCCATGAACATAGGTGTGCATATGTCTATTCGAGTGACGACTCTTTATTTCTCTAGGATATATTCCTAGCAGTGGGATTGCTGGATCGAATGGTATGTCTATTTCTAGCTTTCTGAGGAAGCGCCATATCATTTTCCAAAATCGTTGTATCATTTTGCATTCCCACCAGCAGTGCAGAAGAGTTCCCATCTCCCCGCAACCCCTCCAACATTTGTTATTTCCAGTGTTTTTGATTCGTGTCAGTTATGCCGGGGTGAGATGGTATCTCATTGTGGTTTTAATTTGCATTTCTCTAATGGCTAGTGATCGCGAGCATTTCCTCATGTGTCTGTTGGCCATTTGAATGTCTTCTTTGGTGAAGTGTCTGTTCATTTCCTTTGCCCGTTTTTTAATAGGATTATTTGTCTTTTTGTTGTAGAGGTGTTGGATTTTCTTGTAGATTATGAAGATTAGACCATTGTCTGACTTGTACTGTCCAAAAATTTTTTCCCAGTCTGTAGGTTCTCTTTTTACTCTTTTGGTGAAGTCTTTTGAAGAGCATAGGTGTTTGATTTTTAGAAGATCCCAGTTATCTAGCTTATCTGTTGGGTTTTGTGCATTGATGTTTATGGTTTGTATCCTGTTAATGTCATGTATTAAGGCCTGTAGTGTTCGTCCTATTTTTTCTTCTGGACCTTTATAGTTTTAGGCTTTATATTCAGGTCTTTGATCCATTTTGAAGTAGTTTTTGTATACGGTGTGAGGTATGGGTCCTGTTTCATTTTTTTACAGATGGATATCCAGTTTTGCCAGCACCATTTGTTAAAAAGACTGTCTTTTCCCCATTTGATAGACTTTGGGCCCTTGTCGAAGATCAGGTGACTGTAGGTGGATGGATTGACATCTGGGTTCTCAACTCGGTTCCATTGGTCAATGTATCTGTCGTTGTACCAGTACCAGGCTGTTTTGACTACTGTATCTGTATAGTAGGTTCTGAAGTCAGGTAGTGTGAGTCCTCCAACTTTATTCTTCTTCTTCAGTAGTGCTTTACTTATTCGGGGCTCCTTCCCTTTCCATATAAAGTGAATGATTAGTTTTTCCATCTCTTTGAAGAATTTTGTTGGTATTTGGATCGGGATTGCATTGTATTTGTAAATTGCTTTGGGTAGAATTGACATTTTCACAATGTTGAGTCTGCCTATCCATGAGCATGGTATGTTTTTCCATTTATGTAAATAACTTTGGGTTTCATGCAGTAGTGTTTTATAGTTTTCTTTGTATAGGTCTTTTACATCCCTGGTCAGATTTATTCCTAAGTATTTTATCTTTTTAGGGGCTATTGAAAATGGTATTGTTTTCCTGATTTCCTTTTCATTGTTCTCCTTACTGGTGTACAGGAATCCAACTGATTTTCGAATGTCTAGCTTGTATCCTGCTACTCGGCTGAATCTTTCTATTAGTTCCAGTAGATTTCTCGTGGAGTCTTTAGGGTTTCCTATGTATAGTATCATATCATCTGCAAAAAGGGACAGTTTAACTTCTTCATTACCAATTTGGATGCCCTTTATTTCTTTTTCTTGCCTTATTGCTCTAGCTAGAACTTCCAGCACAATGTTAAATAGGAGTGGTGATGAAGGGCATCCTTGTCTTGTTCCTGTTTCCAAGGGGAATGTTTTCAGCCTCTCTCCATTAAGAATGATGTTGGCCGTTGGTTTTGCATAGATGCCCTTTATTATGTTGAGAAATTTCCCTTCTATACCTATTTGAATGAGAGTTTTTATCAGGAATGGGTGTTGGACTTTGTCAAATGCCTTTTCTGCGTCAATTGAGATGCTCATGTGATTCTTTTCTTTCCTTTTATTTATGTGGTGGATTATGTTGATTGATTTTCTAATGTTGAACCATCCTTGCATAGCTGGTATGAATCCTACTTGGTCGTGGCATATTATTTTTTTGATATGATGCTGAATTCTATTGGCTAGAATTTTGTTGAGAATTTTTGCATCTATATTCATGAGAGATATTGGTCTGTAATTTTCTTTTTTTGTAACGTCTTTGCCTGGTTTTGGTATCAGCGTTATGCTGGCTTCATAGAATGAATTTGGAAGTGTTGCTTCCTCTTCTATGCTCTGAAATAGCTTGAGTACTAATGGTACAAGCTCTTCTGTAAATGTTTTGTAGAATTCTCCAGTGAAGCCATCTGGGCCAGGGCTTTTTTGGTTGGGAGGTTTTTTTTTTTTTATTACCTTTTCAATCTCTTCTCTTGTTATGGGTCTGTTCAGATTTTCAACATCACTTTGTTATAGTTTGGGTAGGCCGTCTGTTTCTAGAAATTTATCCATTTCCTCTAGGTTTTCCAATTTGTTGGAGTATAGTTTTTCATAATATTCTGTTATAATCTGTTTTATTTCAGTTTGGTCTGTTGTAATGTCCCCCATTTCATTTCTTATTTGGGTTATTTGTGTCCTCTCCTGTTTTTCTTTTGTCAGTCTGGCCAGTGGTTTGTCGATTTGGTTGATTCTTTCAAAGAACCAACTTTTGGTTTTGTTGATTCTTTCGATTGTTTTTCTGTTCTGTATGTCATTTATTTCTGCTCTGATCTTTACTATGTCCTTTCTTCCAGTGGTTGTGGGCTTTTTTTGCTGTTCTCGTTCTATTTGTTTGAGTTTTGTAGTTAATGTTTTGATTTTGTCCCTTTCTTCTTTTTTGATATGTGCATCTATTGCTATAAATTGTCCTCTGAGGACTGCCTTTGCTGTGTCCCAAAGGTTTTGGTATGATGTGTTTTCATTGTCCTTTGATTCTAGGAATTTTTTGATTCCATCTCTGATTTCTTCTATTACCCAGTGATGTGTAAGCAGGAAATTATTCAGTTTCCATGTAGTTGATTTTTTTTCCTTGCTCTTTCTGTTGTTAATTTCTACCTTGATGGCATTGTGGTCAGAGAAGATACTTTGAATTATCTCATAGTTTTGGATCTTGTTGAGGATTGCTCTGTTCCTAAGATGTGGTCTATTCTGGAGAACGTTCCGTGTGCATAGGAAAAGAATGTGTACTTTGCAGCGGTTGGAGGGAGTGTTCTGTATATGTTTATGAGGTCAAGTTGGCTGATTGTGCCCTTTAGGTCTTCTGTATCTTTGCTGAGTTTCTACTTAGTTCTGTCCTTTACTAAGTGTGGTGTGTTGAAGTCTCCTACTTTATTGTGGAACTGTCAATTTCTCTTTTCAGTGTTGTTAGAGTTTGTTTTATGTATTTTGGAGCCCTGTCATTGGGTGCGTAGATGTTTATTATGGTTATGTCTTCATGATGGATCGTCCCCTTAATCATTATATAGTGTCCTTCTTTGTCTTTAATGGTAGATTTTGTTTTAAAGTCTATTTTATCTGAGATTAGAATTGCCACTCCTGCTCTTTTTTGGTCGTTGTTAGCTTGATATATTTTTTTCCAACCTTTGACTTTTAATAAATTCACATCTTTGTTTCTAAGGTGTGTCTCTTGTAGACAGCATATTGATGGATCCTGTTTTCTTATCCATTCTGTCACTCTCCATCTCTTCATGGGTGCATTGAGTCCATTTACATTCAGTTTCATTATTGATAGATGTGAGTTTGTTGCTGTCATTTTGTAGTGCTTTTTTTTGTGGTGCTGAAGTTTTCTTTGTTCTTCTTACTCTCTTGTGCTGAGTTACTTTTGTTTGTGGATTTTTTTTCATTTCATTTGTTTTTGTAGGTTTTGTTTTTGCCAAGACTTTATATTTTTTGTCTTTATTTTTATGAGTTGGTTTGTTAACTTTCTTTGTGGTTACCATGAATTTTACCCTTATCTTTCTAAGTTTGAAGCAGTCTACCATTACTTGGTATCGCCCTGCCTTCCTCTCCATTAGAAGGTTCTATACCTATGCCGTTTATTCCCTCTTTCATTGTTTTGATGTTGTTGTCATCCATCGATTGACTGCTCTGATTCCGTGTTGTATTTCTTTTGGTTTTGGATAGTCCTCAAGAGTTCATTTCCTAGATCGGTATCTGGCTGGTACAATCCTGTGTCCTATGTTCTGCCTATGAGCTGAAGCTGTTTGTCCTCAGATCGAAGAACTCCCTTTAATAATTCTTGCAAGTTTGGTTTGACTTTTACATATTCCCTTAGTTTCTGTTTATCTGGAAATGACCTAATTTCACCGTCAAATTTGAATGAGAATTTTGCAGGATATGTTATTCTTGGCTGACAATTTTTTTCTCTCAAGATTTTATATATGTCATCCCATTGCCTTCTTGCCTGCATGGTTTCTGCAGAATAATCTGAGCTTAGTCTTATTGTTTCTCCTCTGTATGTGACTTCTTGTTTTTCATGAGCTGCTCTTAGGATTCTTTGTTTGTCTTTGGTTTTGGCGAGTGTGAATATGATATGCCTTGGTGATTTTCTTTTGAGGTCTCTTCTATATGGGGTTCATTGAGGTTCTTGGATGGCCAGCTTTTCATCTTTCATGATACTGGGGAAGTTTTCTGTCAGCAGTTCCTCAGTGATCCTCTCTGTGTTTTCTGTTTTCTCCCCGAATTCTGGAATGCCAATCACTCATAAATTTTTGCTTTTAATTGTGTCCCACATAACTCTCAGGGTCTCTTCATTTTTCTTTTTTCTTTTTTCTGAGTTTTCCTGAAACAGAGTTGTATCCAAGTGTTTGTCTTCAGTTCCACTGATCCTATCTTCCACCGTTTCAAATCTGCTTCTCAGCCCTTCTATGACATCATCCATTTCTGAAAGCTTGTTGTTTATCTTTTGGATTTCTAATTGTTGTTTTTGTATAATTTCTAGTTGTGAATTTATTTTGGCATTTTGTTCCTGCATCATCTTCCTGAATTCCTCCAATGTTTTGTCTGTCTTTTCCATGAATTTGTCTATTTTTTTTCTCATGTTTGTCAGCTTTTTGCCTCAGTTCTTGGAAAATTCCAAGTATTAGAGATTTGAATTCCCTATCAGGTACTTGTAGTGCGTTTTGTTCCACAGGAGAGTCATCTGTTGTTTTAATTTGGTTGCCTACTGGAACCATCCTGTCCTGTTTTTGTAAATGTTTGATATTGTCTGTTGTTTTTGGGGCATTCAGTAGTTATTTCTCTCGTTTATTGATTGTAGATTTGTTTGTTTCGTCCCTTGTTTTAAAAAAAAAAATTTGACTATGTCTGAGTAGGTAGACTGCATGCTCTTTGTTGTTTGCTTATCTGTGCACTCAATACTTTTTGCCTCCTCCAACTGGCAGGTTCAGTCACTCAGATATGGTTCAGCAGGGCAGGTCTAGCTGAAGAGGAGCCACTGGGACAGGTTGTTTGTGGCACTCACTACAGCCACCAGGGCAGGTCAGTAATCAGTGCGGGGCAGGTTCCAGTAGCCTCGCCTGCACTGTTTGGTGGTGTAATGTCAAGTTCACGGTGCAGGTAGGCAGGATGCAGCGGGGAGATGGTTATGTGTGGAGCTAAGATGGATATGGGAGAGAGGAGAGAGGAACAGGAGCCAAAAAAGATACAAACAAAAAAGAATGCTAGGGGAGCTTGCCGTTGGAATGGAGAGATGAGAGACTATAAAATGGAGAAAAACAGAAAGGGGAAGAGGAAGAAAAGAATGAACAAATAAAAATCAGAAAGGTTAAAGAACTGCAAAGTTCCCAGGATCCCACCGATGCAGCTATGAGTTCTGGGGAGGTCACCCTCAGGTGTCGCAGCACAGCCTGGCCAGAAGGCGCAGAGGCATACAACACCTGGTATTCAGGGAACAGAAAGAGAAGGAAGATATAGAGAGACGAGAAACTGAGCAATGAAGAAAGACAAAAAGGGAAGAAGAGGGAGAAGAAAACAAAACAAATCAAAAAAAAAAGAACAAGAAAGGCCCCCCCACAAAAAAAACAACGAAAAAGGAAATGTCCTCAGGGATCCCTCCACACGTCTGTAGAAGCTGAAGGGGAGTTCCTTGCCATGCAGCTCTGCCTGGCCAGAAAGGGCTCCCAACTCAAGAAAAGGAAAAGAAAACAAACAAACAGTTCAAAATGAACAAACGAACAAAAGCCCCGGGATCCCACCAGCGTGGTTCCAGACCGGGAAGCAGCTCCACACTCGAATGGAGCCCCGCAGCCCCTCAGGAAGAAGCAAAGATGGCGCACAGAGCCAGGCATTGGGGGGAAAGGAGGGGGAGGTGGCGAGAGGCAGTGAGAAATCAAAATAAGCAGAAAAAAAAGCAACACTAGCAGCCAACAAATGGCACCCAGAGAGTCACCCGCTTGGGTGTGTGGAATCCAAGCAGCCCGCACCTCCCGGTGAAGAGACCGTGGAGAGGAACAAACGAACAACAGCCCCAGGATCCCACCAGCATGGCAGCCCAGATCAGGAAGCAGCTGCACACTCGAATGGAGCCCCGCAGCCCCTCAGGAAGAAGCAAAAATGGCGCTTGGAGCCAGGCACTTGAGTGAAAGGAGGGGGAGGTGGTGAGAGGCAAGTGAGAAATCAAAAGAAGCAAAAAAAAAAAAGCAACACTAGCAGCCAACAAATGGCACCCAGAGAGCCGCCTGCTTGGGTGTGTGGAATCCAAGCAGCTGGCACTTCCCAGTCAAGAGACCATGGCCGCGGGAAGCAGAGGAGGCTGAGCCAGGGCAAAGAGGGGTGGGGGCTGGGAAAGCGCACACCGCAAATTACCGGCTGTTTTGTCTCCGCTGGACGCTCCATGAGGCTGCTTTCTCGTACCCCGTTTGCTGGTCTCCTATAGGAGTCCAAGATGGTGGATCTGCGCTGCGTTAGCTGGTAGGGGACCTCTGCATGAATCTCTCCTCGCTCTCCACTCTCTGTCAGTTTTCTCACTCCATTTGGTGCTTGGCTGAGTTCTTTATCTCTTCATTTAGGGTTTCAGGATTGTTGTTTTCTCTGTTTGGCTTAGTTTTTCGGATCTTTGCTGTGGAGGGACAGCGTGGTGCTTCTGCCTAGAGCGCCATTTTGCCAAAACCTCTAGCCTTTTGTGTTTTTGTATTCATATTTAACCTGTTATCAACAAGTGAAAAAATATCTGGCAAGTACTAATTAAAATTCTCTTGACCTTTGATATTTCTATATGTAAGGCAGAGCTTTCTGTGGTCTCTGTCATTTACCTTACAAAGCTAAAGATTTAAATGTTAATATTTGGCATTTGTACATCTGTCAAAATTCAAGTCACGCATAAACATGTCATTTGCATGTTGATTAACTACCACAATTTCCTGTAACAATCTTAGATTGGAAATGAACATAAATCACAGTGGAAAAGATTTCTTTTAGTTCCAAAACCTCATATGAAATAATTGTTTTTCTGGAGAAAATCTATAGTCAAATGCAAATTATATTTTTGTTAATGCATACAATCTGTGGTCAATGTTGTAATTATGTATTTGTATATACATAATACTGGGTTTACAAATTAAGGACTAAAAATATAGAGAAGACCTAATCAAAATAGAGTGCAAACTTCATTCATTAATGTGATCAAATTAAACTGTTTGGCTGATGAAGGCCCTTAATGAACCCACCCTGGAAATCACACACAGTGGCGTTCATTACCTTCTGCAAGGCAGGTGAAGGAGCTCTTCCCCACAGTATTCTGGAATAATCCTTCAGGGGGAAAAAAAAAGAGGCATGAAAAGCCAGCACGGTCAGATGAAACATCCCACAGGTTCATGCAACATCATGGCAATCCTGTGTTTGGAGACTATGACAATCATTATTAGACATGTAGCAGCTGGGAGGCAGGGGGTACTTTTCTCAATTCTGTTGAGGTTTTCAGAGATTCCAAATGATTTTGGAGTGTGCACTCAGAACTAAAAAAAGAAGCTTTCAGCCCAGTTTACCACTGGTTCAATTCTGATTCATGGTGACCCCATGCATGCAGAGAACTGTGCTCAATAGGGTTTTCAATTACATTGATGTTTTTGAAGCAGATCACCAGGTCTTTCTTCTGAGGTACCTCTGCGTGGTTCAGACAGTTTCAACCCATGCAGTAGACTCACACAATTGAAATCCCAGGCTACAATCCCGAGTGTTCCAGGGCCAAACTAATCAGGCAAGTGCCTTCTAACCAGCTTTCCCTGAGTAATTAAAGCTGCTGGATTGGGCCGGCCTTTGTTGTTGTGTGCCACTGAGTCAGTTTTCAACTCATTAACAACCCCATGTGCTCGGTTGGCAGTTCAAACCTACCTGGTGGCTCCAAGGGAGAAAAGACCTGGGGATCTGCTTCCATAAAGATTAGAGCCTAGAAAACCCTATGGGGCTGTTTTACTCTGTCACATGAGGTCACTATGAGTCGGAATCAACTCGACCACACCAAACAACAACAAGGAATATTTTTAACAGCACTGTTTTCTTTAATCTTGTCCTTTTGAGTTAGTGTGATGTTGTATACATTTTTGAGGCTTTGAGGTGCTCATCTTATCATTCCAGCCACTGTCATTAATGCCAAAAGCAGAACCATTATACTATTGCTTTGAGCAAGTCGACGGGCATTTCTGAGTGTCAGCAGTGGGCTGAAAATTAAAAAGTGTTGACACTGAATTGTGACAGGATGGATTAAATACTTCACATTAAATTTGATTGTTCTCAGAAACAAAAACATCTGTAAACATAGGTTATCATTTTGAAATGATAACATCTTTCAACT
This sequence comes from Dugong dugon, assembly GCA_030035585.1. Taxonomy (NCBI): domain Eukaryota; kingdom Metazoa; phylum Chordata; class Mammalia; order Sirenia; family Dugongidae; genus Dugong; species Dugong dugon. The sequence continues at coordinate 111,157,491 of CM057468.1, read as the reverse complement.
GATTGCTAACATTCACAAAATAATTGAGGAGGGTGCCAGAGTTCTCTAGAGAAATAAGACCAGTAAGATTATATAGATATATAAAATATATGTATATATATATATAAATATATTTATATATAATATAAAAACATAGAGAGAGACCAAACCCATTGCCATCAAGTTGATTCCAACTCATAGCAACCCTATAGGACAGAGTAGAACTGCCCCATACAGTTTCCAAGGAGCACCTGGTGGATTCAAACTGTCCACCTTTTGGTTAGCAGCCATAGCTCTTAACCACTATGCCACCAGGGTTTCCCACATATGTATTTATAGAGAAAGGAATTTATTTTGAGGAATTGACTCAATCAACCACCAGTCAAGTCCAAAAGCAGTCCTGTGTTCCCAAATGGGTTAATCTGGTGGTGGGGGCATGAGAGGAATTCTGGCAGAATATCTATAGTCTGGAGGCAGAATCCTCCCTTGGGAAATTCTAGTTTTGCTCTTAAACCATCCACATTATGGAGGGTAATGTGCTGTACTTAAGGCCAACTGACTTGGATGCTAATCCCATGTAAATACTTCATAGCAACATTTAGACTAGTGTTTGAGCAAACAACTGGGCACCCGTAGCCTAGCCAAATTGACACATAAAATTAACCATCCGTGTTTTCAGGTAAATGTAAGAAAAATGGAACCCAATGTCATTTTGTTGGAAAATTTAGATCTAGTTGCTGTTCTAAAGTCTTTAGCTAGGGAGGCAATTTTGGGCTCCAGAGGAAAAGGCAGGAGAGTAAGGATACCTGGGCCCTGAGTCCGCCACTAATTAAGTGTATCAGTGAAAGTTTACTTCCTACATTGGGTCTCAGGCTAAAACATTGTCACGTGTAGAGGACTGGGCCTAGTAGACGTAAAAACTGTTGGAAGAGTTATAAGTGTTCACATTTATAAGGTACTTATTAGAGAAGATGAAAGCATATATTTTATAAGTATCTATCTATATTTGTACATATAGACATAAAGAAACTAATATCTATGTGATGTAGACATAGGACATAGGAGGAGAGCCATTGCTCTATTCAGGTTGACCCATGCTTTCCGGGCTCTGGTAGCCTCTACCTCCCTTTATTCTTCAGCTTGGGTTCCTCTACTGTCCCTTTTACTTCCCCAACACCCAACCTACACCATTCTAATTAGATCTTGGATAAATAAACCACCCTCTGAATTGTTCTTCTTTAAGCATGTCATGTTTCCTGTTGTTAACCTGATGGATACAACAATCATTCATTCATTCATTTGTTTAGCAAATAGTTCTTTAGTGCCTCTTAAGTGCCAGGCTATGGGGATATGAGTAGTGTTCAGAAACAGTCACAACCTCTGACTTATGAAGGTTATAATTTACTGCCCAAAATGGACTGAAGTTATCATTTTTTTAATTTGATATTTGATATCATATAGTTCAAACTCAGTGTAAATGTCACACTTCAGCTTTGTAAGCAGTTGCTTTCTCTCCTTAGTGTACTTCCTAGTGCATATTCTGCCAAAGGGCATGTAGGAGTAGCAGCTGCAGGTTATTTCCAGACAGAAACATATTAATTAGCTGCTAATAAGTTCCACCTGGCTAGACGTCCCATCATGGAGGCTGGTGTCCATTCCTCTAACACCTTTCCCAGATGGGCTAGTCCAAAATGCATACACATCATCTTGTGGGCCTGAGAGTCCACCTTTCCTTGGTATTTTGTTTAACTTAGTCCTTTAAACCATAGAGAATAATCTAAATTGGTATTAATTTCTTTGCAGGAGGTTCATGTTGTGGTTGGGAGTGTGGACACTTAATCAAATGCCATCATCAGAGAAAAAAAATTATTTGACTTATAGAGAGCCTTCCATTATGTATCTGTGCTGTGGCCTTAAAATCATCCTAGCTATGACCTTCAGGATGGCTCTATCAAGATCGCTTTTCAAGGTTTCTTTTTGTTATTGTTTAGTTCATAAACACCATTTTATAGTCACAACATTAAAATCCTTCCTTCAAATTCTTCGTCTTAGCTACAAGTCCCTAATCTAGAAACTGGTTCACAAGCAGTGCCATGATTTGGAGAGAAAAATAATCTGGGAATTCTCTCTGGCCATTCAGTTTCTTCTTCCTCCTCCTTTGCCTCCTCCTTGTCTCTTTCTCTCTGTCTCTCAATTCTGGTATAATAATAATTAAAATAAACCTCAGAAGAGATGGGAAGCTAAAACTTCAAAGTTTCACTTGACAACGTGGGAAAGCTTTTTTTTTTTCCTTACATTTTACATTTAAAGTAGCTCAAAAATTTTAACGTCTTTAAAAAAAAAAAAAAGAAAGAAGCCTAGGAAGTAAGACCATATACACTGAAACATTTATATCCTAAAAAACATATGCTAATACTGATGCTTATAAAGCATCCCCCCCAAAATAGCCAAAGTCTGTCTTTTCACCTTTATTAAATAATGAAATCATTCACTCCAAATCAAAAGGCATCTTGAACATTTGAAGTTGTAAATGTTTGTTACGTGGCTATGACACATACCGCTCTTTGCCTGATGCTGGCCTGACGCAGGGGAATGAAACAGGGCCCACATTCAGGGAGCTTACCGGTTGGTGGTAAAATAAATATATGTACAATGTCGTAGTTTGTTGTTCACGTGTAACACGAAAAGAAGGAGCCTAAATTTTCTTCACTAAAGGTCACAGTTACATAGTTATGGACTGATTTTTTTTTTCCTCTTTATATTCTCCCCCTATAACTGTGCCATCAGACTCTAATGTGCCCTTCTCAAACAGTTACACCTGAAAGGGGCACAGCTGTGTTCATTGGAACCTGTACTCCAGTTGGGTGAGTTGTGGACATGCTCAGGCCTCAGTCTCTTTATCTCTAAAGAGGGTGTAATAATTTCTATATTGTCACAGTGGCTAGTAATGAGGTCAACATTAGCACATGAGAATTTAACAGCAAAGGATTAGCACACTTACAGAGACAGGAAAAACAAAGTGAATAGTTAGATAAAGCCGGGGATCACAGACTAAGGGCTCAGAGACAGGTATGGCTTCTCTTTCCCCCAGCATTCCAATGCAGTTATGCAGCTTTGGATGACACCGCCTGAATGGAGTAAGGGCTTCACCAGGTGAGAGAAGCTGCCTTTGCTATTTTCCAAGGGGTTTTATACCCTGCTGGTATCAGCCAGACTGTTTTGGAGACTCTGGCTACATGTCCGCATCCTCACTAGGTGCAAATAACTAGTGTAAAACAAAATTAGCACCTTCCTGAGTGTTTACATCGAAGCGGGAAGAAGTGAGGTTCTATTTCCCCAGTTCAGGCTTCAGCAGGCCCGGGCTCCAGGACTCTGGGAGGCCCTCCTGCAAACACCTTGCTCACAAAGATGAAATAGAGAAATAATTAAGGCACCTGGCTCAAAACAGGCACTCCACCAGTTAAAAACTGGAATTTTGTGACATGTATAATAGTGTCTGTAATTCTGTAGGTATATTAATATATTACTAGATTAGCCAGAAAAGATAATATTCTATGAGCTGGGTTCTCTTTATTGCTAAAGGCATTCATTTATTAGCAAGTTATTATTCAGTGTTATTTTGTATATTATTATTCATTGGACTATATTCAGATTGTTATTCAGATTTTTCATATCCCCAATATCTCATGCATTTATACTATTCTAAATTCCCTAAAAAGGAACATTGTTCACCTTTCATGGAACAAATACTGGTGGAATATAGAATAGTTTACTCATTGTTTGGCTTAAGAATAACAGTGTATTTGCTTAAAAGGGTGATTATTCAGATATGTAATTGGTTTTAGTTAGAACGAGTTTTTTTATCTTCTTCATACTACAATAGCCAATTATACTATTTCTAGATACAAACTATACATTTTAAAAAGCCGTTTCATTACGTATGAAAACATGCAACTTGTAAATAAGTGTTTTTATTTAGTTTTAGTATTTTCTTATATATGATGCCATATTGTGCTTTCCACAATCTAGATATAAACCACTTTATATTCAATTCCAGTTACTCTTACTATATGCAGAAACCATTAACATGAACAGTTGTCTATTGGTGAAATTGAGAGATGGATTAAATAAAGTATAAAAACAAACTAATCATGTCATAAACAGCATGATACTCCCATCAACAGCAGACACAGCCATGCACAAACACCTGAAGTCCTTCATTGACTTTATATTTTTCTGAGGACAGAGACAAGACCCCTTACCATGGCCTCTGAGTCCTTCCTGACCTGAGTCCCCTGTCTTTCCAGCCCCATTGCATGCCACTGCCCTGGGACCTCTCTGCTTTAGCCATATGACCTTTTAGTCTCTCTACTGATCCTGCCACCATGCCTGGAATATCCTTTCCTCCCCTTGTTGAGTAGTTAACATTTAAGAATCCTTTACAACTTTTTTAGACAAACCATCATTGACCTTCCAGAATTAAGTAAAATATAAATACTCCAAACATAGATTCTATACATCACAGAGCTCTTCTTCATCAAATGTATCTCCACTGCAATTTCACACTTGCTGTGGTCCAAACAGTTAGGCAGTCGGCTACTAACCAAAGGTTAGAGGTTGGAATCCACCCGGAGGTGCCTCAGAAGAAAGCCCTGGCAATCTACTTACAAAAGATCACAACCATTAAAAACCCAATGGAGCCAGTTCTACTTTGAAACACATGGGGTTACCTTGAGTCGGAATGGACTGAGCGGCAACTGCTTTGGTTTTTTGCATATGTGCAATGCGTATGGGTGCTTGTGTGTGTGTGTGTGTGAACGTTTAATTACTATAGCTGCCTTCCCATCCTCATTAAACTGTGGGTTTCATGAGGGAGGGTCCTTGCCAGTTTTTGCTCACCATTACAGCCGCCCATGCCTAGCACAGTACCCTGGAGAAATATGAACTTGATAAATATTTGTGGAAAGAATGAAAAATGAGTGTGGGTAGTGTGGGGAATCATGTATTGTTGGCCAAGTTTCAAGCTCATCTATTTGTGCAAGTGAATGATCAGAAGGCATAATAGATGGTTTAATTTATCTGTTTGGAATATTGAAATAAAAAAACTTCAATGAATAGAGTGCTATTTGTTTCTGCCCTTGCTTTTGATTCCTTAGGGCACCCACTAATTTACCAAATGCCTTTGATGAAGGCGTTTGCGTTTTCTGTGATTTTTGTTTGTTTTCTTGTCATCCTCGGGGAGCAGACTGCCTGTCTGACTCACCCTGACAGATAAGCAATGGCAGGTCTGCTGTTACAGAAAATTCTCTACCCTAAAGGCTTTTAGCTCTCCTGCAGGGAAGGCTCACAAGCAAATGCTGTCATTAGCACCATGCATTGCAGAAGCCACGCAGTGAGAAAATGTGTCAGCACTGTTTCAATATACAGATTTTAATAGAAAACCATGAAGAGAGTTTTCAGGATATTGGATATAGATTAAAACAACAACCTCTAATCTAAGTCCTGAGAATGTCCCTTATTTTTTTCCACACCTTTTAAAAATTAATTCAGTTGCTTTCTTGTATTTTTCAGAGAAAGGTGCTTTAATCATAGAATTCATTTTTAGCTATACCATTGGATTTCACTTCACTTCTTGATTTAAAAATCATCAAATCAAAAACTCCACTTCTTGATTTAAAATCATCAATTTAAAGATCTTCCTCAAAGCTCAGACAATATGCATATCAGCTTCCTTGTATAAGAACTCTTTTTCTCTGTTCACAGAAATACAAGCACAAAACATACTGTATTACCTTGCACATAACAGATAGTAAATATTTGTTGAATTAATAAGCATATACAATAGTTATATATGTGTGTATTTCTCCCCTTGGGGACCAGCCTGGAAATAGTAACACTTTATTTAATTTTGTCAAAACATGCTGTTGTTTTTTTTTTTTAATTCTAGAACTACAACTAGAGTAACAATCCTGTACTCTGCATGGAACCACAAAGTTGGGTGAATGGATAGATTTGGCCAAGAAATGAATTCCCTACAAAGATAGCAGGAATTAGAGTAATAGTCAGGATCAAAAACAGGTTTGTTGATGAATACTTTGAGATAATTGTGTTCAGGCTGTTTTCTTTCAGGTTGGTGTAGTTCAGGGGGTATCTATGCTTTAAGGAACGCTGGTGGTGCAGTGGTTAAATGCTCAGCTGCTAACCAAAAGTTCTGCAGTTTAAACCCACCAGCCTCTCTGCAGGAAACAGATATGGCAGTCCGTTTCCATAAAGATTACAGCTTAGGAAATTCTATGGGGCAGTTCTATTCTGTCCAACAGGGCTGCTATGAGTTGGAATTGACTCCCTGCAACAGGTATGTTTTGTTTATAATTAGAAAAGAATTTGGGAGGAGAGGAAGGCTTTGAGCTTCATATATAGATGAAAATTAAAACCACACACAGTATATCACCTGGAAAATCACTATAAATATTTTCAATCATCCTTCCAATTGTTCTAAATTTATAGTATTCTATTATGCATAGACCACTTACAAAATACTATGTAGTTTTTAAATCACAGTTCATACTTTTACCTGATACTGCATGCATGTATCAAAAATAACAAAATGTATTTTTATTTTATTCATTGTTCCAGTTATAATGAATGTTAGCACGGATGTTGAACCTATGACTGGAGTTTCTAGATTTCCTTCTCTTTCATGAGTCCACTGTATAAAAGAGAGGTTTTGTTAAAACAGTATGAAGAAAATGAATCACTAATATGCAAATGATATAAACTAAATATTTTGTCTTGAAATGTCATATACTTTAAACACTTGTTAAGAGGTTGGCTGCTAACCAAAAGGTCAGTTTTGAATAGATTTGCCACACTGAACACTAATGACTGAAGACCAGATGAGTGGTGGAATGACATCAAGGACATCATACATGAAGAAAGCAAGAGGTCATTAAAAAGACAGGAAAGAAAGAAAAGACCAAAATGGATGTCAGAAGAGACTCTGAAACTTGCTCTTGAATGTAGAATAGCTAAAGTGAAAGGAAGAAGTGATGAAGTAAAAGAGCTGAACAGAAGATTTCAAAGGGCGGCTCAAGAAGACAAAGTATTATAATGAAACATGCAAAGACCTTGAGTTAGAAAACCAGAAGGGAAGAAGATGCTCAGCATTTCTCAAGCTGAAAGAATTGAAGAAAAAATTCAAGCCCCAAATTGCAATGTTGAAGGATTCTATGGGGAAAAAATTGAACAATGCAGGAAGGGTCAAAAGAAGATGGAAGGAATACACGGACTCACTGTACCAAAAAGAACTGGTTGATGTTCAACCCTCTCAGGAGGTAGCGAATCAAGAATCAATGGTACTGAAGAAGGAAGTCCAAGCTGCACTGAAGGCAATGGCAAAAAATAAGGCTTCAGGAACTGATGGGATACCAATTGAGATGTTTCAACAAACAGATGCAGCACTAGAGGTACTCACTCATCTATGTCAATAAATTTGAAAGACAGCTTCCTGGCCAGCTGACTGAAAGAGACCCATTTTTGTGCCCATTCCAAAGAAAGGTGATCCAACAGAATGTGGAAATTATCAAACAATATCGTTAATATCACATACAAGTAAAATTTTGCTGAAGATCATTCAAAAGTAATTGCAGCAGTACATCGACAGGAACTGACAGAAATTTAAGCTGGATTCAGAAGAGGACGTGGAATGAGGAATACCATTGCTGATGTCAGATGGATCTTGGCTGAAAGCATAGAATAGCAGAAAGATGTTTACCTGTGTTTTATTGACTATGCAAAGGCATTTGACTGTGTGGATCATGACAAATTATGGGTAACAGTTTGAAGAATGGGAATTCCAGAACACTTAATTGTGCTTATGAGGAACCTGTACATAGACCAAGAGGCAGTCGTTCGAACAGAACAGGGAGATACTGTGTGGTTTAAAGTCGGGAAGGATGTGTGTCAGGGTTATACCCTTTCATCATACTTATTCAATCTGTATGCTGAGCAAATAATCCCAGAAGCTGGATTATATGAAGAAGAACCTGGCATCAGGGTTGGTGGAAGACTCATTAACAACCTGCAATATGCAGATGACACCACTTTGCTTGCAGAAAGTGAAGAGAACTTGAAGCATTTACTGATGAAGATCAAAGACTACAGCCTTCAGTATGGATTACACCTCAACATAAAGAAAACAAAAATCCTCACAACTGGACCAATAAGCAACATCATGATAAATGGAGAAAAGATTGAAGTTGTCAAGGATTTCATTTTACTTGGATCCACAGTCAAAGCCTATGGAAGCAGCAGTCAAGAAATCAAACAACAGATTGCATTGGGAAAAGCTGCTGCGAAAGACCTCTTTAAAGTGTTAAAAAGCAAAGGTATCACTTTGAGGACTAAGGTACGCCTGACCCAAGCCATGATATTTTCAGTTGCCTCATATGCATGCGAAAGTTGGACAATGAATAAGGAAGACCAGAGAAGAACCGACACCTTTGAATTATGGTGTGAGCGAAGAATATTGAATATACCATGGACTGCCAGAAGAACAAACAAATATAAAGAAGAATGAACAAATAGAAGCAACGATGGCAAGGCTTGGTCTCACGTACTTTGGACATGTTACCAGGAGAGACCAGTTCCTGGAGAAGGACATCATGCTTGGTAAAGTAGAGGGTCAGCAAAAAAGAGGAAGACCCTCAACAAAATAGATTGACACAGAGGCTATAACAATAGGCTCAAGCATAACGATTGTGGCGTAGGACCAGGTAGTGTTTCATTCTCTTGTATATAGGGTTGGAACATACATATATATGTTGTGTATAGGGTTGGAACCCTATATATGAGTTGGAAGTGACTCGATGCCACCTAACAACAACAACAGAGGAAATCTTTCTATGTATAAAAACCTCCACGGGTTGGGCATAAAACATTAAAAAAAAAAACCCTCGTTGCTGTCGAGTCCATTCCGACTCATAGTGACCCTATAGGACAGAGTAGAACTGCCCTATAGGGTTTCAAAGGAGCGCCTGGTGAATTCAAACTGCCAGCCTTTTGGTTAGCAGCCAGTAGCTCTTAACCACTCCACCACCAGGGTTTCAATAGCATTGTTTATTGCCTGTAAGTAGGAAAACAGCCTTACGTTAAAAAAAAAAAAAAAAAAATCCAAGACCCAGAGAAGCTAATAGTCTCTGGGTGATATGAAGAGTTAAGCACTCAGCTGCTAACCAACTGAAAGGTTGGTTCCAATCCACCTAGAGGTGCCTTTGAAGAAAGGCCTGGTGACCTACTTCCAAAAAATCAGCCATTAAAAACCCTATGGAGCACACTTCTACTCTGACACACATGGGGTTGCCATCAGTCAAACTCAACACCACAGCAACTTACTTGGTTTTTTAGTTAGAAAAGCTAACGGTTTTGTTCCAAAGTCTGCTATTGTTGAAAGGTCTGCCTATAATAGTCCACTAAGTTTAAAATGTGTGTTGTGTTTTTGCAATGATATTTCTCAGTAGTATAAGGAGTTCTGAATAGGAAAAAAAAAGCATCTAAAATTTTTATCATAATATTTTACATTCATTCCATTGACTCACCAGGTTGTTGTAATCATTGAAGAGGTAATGTATGTAGAATCAAAGAGGACTGTGGCATACAGTTGGTGCTCAGTAAGTATCTGTTATTTAACTAATTTGTTTTAGTTGTTAGAATATCAATGAAGAGATTAAAATATTTACAAGGACCCATTGTTTTGTCTTACCACCACCACAACTCCCCACCCCCAGCCACACACACTTTTCTGGGAAGCACGCCCACACAAACAGAGTTAATTGTCCCGGTATTAGCTCTGTCAAATTGACCAAAGCTTGGCCAATTAGTCCCATCTCTGGGACTTTTACAACTGGGAAATAAACAGAATTTTCCAACTGGAAAGAAACAGAAAGAGGATGTGTGAGGGTAGCTTCTCTCTGGGTACTTTACACAGAACTTGGGAGCTGTTGGTAGCCATGTTTCCAAAGAGGACAAAGGCTCATAGAAAAGCAATCTGTAGTTAGGGAGACGAAGGTAGAAGACTCAGAGAGAGAAACCCACCAGAGCTCCAGAGCATGGCTCTGTTCCTGAAATCCAGCTGCCTCTCAGCCCTTGGAGTCCACGAGATAATCTGTTTTTTCACTAAGTCAGGCTGAGTTGTGGGCCAACTATTTGCAATCAAATCTGTCATTATGAATACTAATTTCCCTGCCCACAGATGCCTTATTACACTTTTATCTCCTCAAATTTCCTAACCTTTAAGAAAAAAGTCTTAAGTATCATCCTAATAAAAAGGATGGAGTGTATGGAATTATAAGCAGTTTACTGTTGCTAGGAATGAAACCTGAGAATTTTCCATTCCTTAAAAAAAAAAAAATTTGGTTCTGAGAAAGCACTCTTTGGACCACTGGGGCCTTGGACGGGGTTGCCAATGGGAGCCTGAAAATGTAAACCCTAGAGAGCTAGTGGAGGCCCTGGGTGGTGCAAATGGTTAAGGCACTTGGCTGCTAATGCAAAAGTTTGAGGTTCAAGTCCACCCAGAGATGCCTCAAAAGAAAGGCCTGGTGATCTACTTATGAAAAATCAGCCATTGAAAACCCTGTAGAGCACAGTTCTGCTCTGACACACATGGGTCACCGTGCAAGTCGGAAATGAACTAGTAATCTCAAATATCTAAATTTGATTACCTTGGGCCAAATTTTAAAATTCTATTAATGTGACCATTCCAAATTTTTTGTTATCAGACCAATTTATTGTGGCGATAATATCCAGTCACGGCTTCTCTGCATCCTGAGCAAGTTTAAAAAATACATATAAACTAGATCTCCTTCCCACCACAAGCACAATTTTATTTTCTCTGGATGTTAATTCTAACATAGAAAATATTCTCTGTAGAAGATTGTAGAACATTAACACAGATCAGAAAGATTATACTGGAGGAGTTTATTGTTTCCCTTCTGTTGTACAATCTTTAGGGTAGAATTTTATGGCTTTCACAAAGCAATCTTTGTTTTGGCATCATTTATATTTCAATTACTGTAGTCAAGAAAATAATGCTAAAAGTGCCCAGATTCAAGGCTTAGATATGTCCATCTAATTGACTTCTTGTTGGAGCTAAAATTTAACAGGCTGCTGAGAGAGCCAGATCAATGACGTATTCTCTTTTAAAATTCCCTCTATCTCAACTTTCTGATTTACATATAGAAACGTATGTTCTTCTTTATTGGCTTTGTATAGACAAATTACATTCTAGTAAAACTGCTAAAAATACAAATTGACTTGGCATTTGTTATTTTAAGCAAAGACTAATGCTTCTGGAGTTCGATTTGACTTGCTTTTATATGTACGTATTATCCGATACTAATGCTGCTTCATTGGGGATAGAGCAATAGAAGAATATGAGGATATATTTGGAGAATATGAGGATATATTTTGGAGTCTTAGAGGGAATCTTTATTGATACGATATACCTTGGACCCAAATACTAGAAGAAAGGATCAAAATATGTATCTTTACAATATCACCTTTTCTTTGAACAATTGTTGAATTTCTGCTTATCATGATTATAGAATTTAAAATTAATGTAGTGTAATTGCTAGGGAGATTACATTGTTTGAGAAATCATGAAGTGCTCTGGTTCCCGCTATATAATTACTGGCTCAATGCTAGGCAGGGATCAAAACGTCTTTGCTTTTCAATGGATTGTCATCAAAAGGCAGTGCTGCATTTCACAAAGCATTTACCTCCATAAAGAGCTGTGATAAATTGAGAAGGCTTGGTTATGTATGTGTTAATTTTCCCATAATTTTACCTTTTTTGACTTTAAGTTTCTTTCCATTAAAACAAAACAAAACTTGGCTATGCAACACAGTGTAGTGGTTTTCCAAGTATGGTCCATAAATATATTTCATGTAGCCAAACAGCCACAGTATTTTTTCCTGGTGTAAATAAAAAACCAAAAAACCAAACCCATTGCCATCGAGTTGATTCAAACTCACAGCAACCCTATGGGACAGAGTAGAACTGCCCCATAGGGTTTCCAGGGAGCAGCTGGTGGATACGAACTGCCAACCTTTTGGTTAGCAGCATAGCTCTTAACCATTGTGCCACCAGGGATCCAATGTAAATAAAGGAATACCTTTTAAATATTTTATTTATATATATATATTTTTAAATAGACATAACCATGTTGGGGATGCATCCCCCAAAGTGCCGTTTTTTTCCAGGTAACTCTAATTAGGCTCTCATATGTAGCAAAAGAGAGGGAATGGAGTAGGTAGTCAGTAGGAGCTTCCAAACCAATAGCTACTGATTCAGAGACAGAGTTTGCAATCACCAACTGTAAAAAGGACATATTTTGAGTCTCAAAAAATAATCTACTGGCTGTGTGTTAAAATTTATTTTTGGGAAATGGGCTTTTTGAATTCTCTGAAGGCAAAAGGAAGGAACAATTATCTGGGAAGTGAATTGTGCGCTGAATAAAACTTCTCCTGTTCAACGATGTACCTGAAAATTCAAAATAGTCACTTCGCTTATTCTGTAATGTGTCTTATTTCAGCGTACGCAGCACTAAATGGCACAGGACCGGGCAGTGTATCGTTCTGTTGTACATAGGGTTGCTATGAGTCGGAACCGATTTGAGGGCACCTAACAACAAAAACAAACATTAAATGAAGTGTAACAGACTGTTTAGAAATACCAAGACAGGTAATAATTTACATGTTCTCTTTTGTATATAAAAAAGTCAGTAGAATGTATTAAAACCCTGTGGAATACTGGCACAGAAAAATTCATGTTCAAATCAGTTCTTGCACAGATAAACGACTTCAGATGTAAACCAGTCAATGGTTACCTAACTTATTTTCTGATCTATATTTCTCATGTAGAAACTACAGAAATAGATATGACTATTCCCATTAAAAATATATAGTTACAGATAAGTTAAGCTTAGGAAAAAGACTTGAAAGACATTTGTTTTTCTTTTTACAGTGACTGTTTTTAAATTTTCTTATAAATTAAACCTATTACTTTAGATATGACTTTTATTTATTGAGGATAATCTCCTTCAAGGCTTATATGTTTTCGATGGCATTTAAATTTGGCCAGTAACAAACAGTTGAAGTATGAAAAAGCAGCAGCAACAACGGTATTGTACACTTTACACTTTATGACATCTTTTCATATCCACCTAATCATCATAACAACTTCGGTAAGCAGAACTGAGAGCAGGTTTTACAGATGAGAACACTGTTTCCAAAAGGATAAATCACTGATACCATCTCGGGCTCCGGTGGCTGGAATTCTCCGTGGATTTATTCATGGTCAGAACAAATCTTTCTTTAAGGAGCCAGAGCATGGCAGCTACCCAGGTAAGAAGGCATCATTGTTCAGGTTAAGAAGAGGGCTACTTTGAATAAGGAGGTATCATCTTGGACAAGCAAGCATAGGCAGTGCCTCCTCCGGGCCTTCCCTAAGCACTCTCCAAGCTGGATACCTGAGTTCGCAGCCAGTCATTTTGAAAATGACACCCAGCTTAGGCCAAGCATGTGGTTAGTTAGAATGATGCTTCTGAGAAGGAGGCAAAAGGATTTTCCCCTGTATAACTTGGGTTCCTTTCTGGGCTGGGGTAGAAATTAGTGACACATTTATGTGGTCCAGGGTAATACAGATGTAAAAACAGCTATAGTCCAAGCTTCAAGCTAAGGAGATGCAACCTCTGATTTTATTTTGGCAATTTACTTTTTCCACAATTAACTCAGATTACCCACTCCTGGTTATTTTTTTTAAAGAAACAAAAATAATACAGTTAAAGTGTCTTCCCATCCCATTTCCATCCCTCTATCCCCTGAGGTGACTGATAATTCTGACGCTGATGTGTATCCTTTCCATCTATATATTTTACACTTTTATGCCACATTATATATGATATATATTGTTTTGTGTGCTTTTTAAAAGTTACTCAAATAGTAGTATACTATAGTTGACATTGAATCTTGCTCTTTTTCCTTACATTTTGTTTCTGAGATTTAACCCTGTTGATATATGTAAATCTAGCTTGTTCCTGTATATGAATTACTAATTTTTCCATTCCTATACTGATTGACATTTGGGTTGTTTCCATTATTTAGATTCTTAAGAACACGTGTAGAGGTTTGCTTGTGCATACATGCAAGAGCTCCTCTAGAGTTTATTCCTAGGTGTCTTATTTCAAGGTCATACGGTATATACTTTTTTAGGTACTAAGAAATTGCCCTCATCTAAACAGCAGGGTATGAGTTCTCTTTTCTTGCTATCCTCTCAAACAGTTGAGTATCATCTTTCTCTTTAATTTTTGCCAGTCTAATGGAAATGAATTGATAGTTCATTGTTGTTTTGATTATTAATGAGGTTGAACATCTTTTCACATTTTTATTGGTCATTTGTGTTTCCTGTTTTGTGAAATACATGGTTTCATCCTTCATCTTTTTTTCAGTTATTTTTGTTGTTGTTAGGTGCGTCAAGTTGGTTTGACTCTTGGAGAACCCATGGGCAAAGAACAAAACACTGCCCGGTCCTGCACCATCCTCACAGTCGTTTAGGTCTTTAATCTGGCACGTATTTTTATATGTAGGATGAAGAAGGAACTAAACATTTTCCCACATAATTGTCACTTTTCCTAGTACTGTTTACTGAGTAATCCAACCATTCCTACGGTTGGTGATGGCAGTTCTCTTCTATACCAAACCGCCATGTACGTTTATGCATGTTTCCCTGTTTCCTGTCCTATTTCATTTGTCTGTTTGGCCATCCCTGCACCAACACCACGTTAGTTTTATATTGTAGCTACATCAATATTCTTGTTATCTGGTAAGGTCCATCTGTTAACTAAAAAAATACATCATTCTATCAAATTTTTTATATGCGCTTATCTTACAAATAATGCCAATTTTATTTCTTTCCAATGCTTATTTATTTTTCTTGTCTTGCTTCATTGGTAAGGACTTTCCGTACAATGCTGATTGTAGAAGAGGTCACCTGTGTCCTTTTCTAATTTTAAAGGGAATTTTTTTTGATATTTTGACATTAATTATTAGTTAACTTTATATTAAGGAAGCTTCTCTATTTCTAGATTGTTAACATTTTTAATAATGGATGATGGTTACATTTAACCAAATGCTTCTCCTGCATCTATTGAGATAAACATATTTTTGTCCTTAAATATTTCAATTGCCTACATTATAAAAATGTATCCTATATTAAAAAAAAAATGCAGACGGTGCTGAATTCAATTTGTCAGAATTTTATTTTGGATTATTGTATATGCATTTGTAAGTCCTGAAAAATCACCTTATTAGAAAGGGTTTCAGTGATCATCCTTATAAATGAGTGTCTTTCCCTCATGCATTACTCTAGTCCCTCACTTTCTGTTCTTTTCTTCATAGCACTTATCATTATCTGACACATTACACAGTTATTTGTTTAATTGCTTATTCCCTGTCTCCCCCAGGAAAATATAAATTCAGTGAGAACAGAACTTTATTTTGTTTACTGTTGTACCCTTAGTACCTTGAGCAGAATGTTTGTTTAATGAATAAATTCATTTGAGGGAATGAGTTAGTATATTTGAATGACTAATGTATGAATGAATAGTGTTAATTAGCATATAATTGTTGTCTCTGTGTTTCTGCCTGGTTTTGATATCAAAGTTAGGCTGGAACATTTTCTGTAAGTGTTTATTTATTCCTTGGAGTCCCTGGATGGCACAATTGGCTAAGCACTTGACTGCTAACCAAAAGGTTGGCAGTTCCAACCCACCTGGAGATGCCTCAGAAGAAAGGCCTGGTGATCTTCTTCCAAAAGGTCACAGCCTTAAAAAGCCTATGTGTGGATCCACTCTGAAACAGATGGGGTCACCAGGATGGAAACTGGGTTGGTTTTTTTGGTTTAGCACTAGAACATTTTATATAAGTATGTATTTATTTCTTAGGCTTTGTTAAGGCTTGGTGCTTTCTTGTGGGTAGATGTTGATGAATGATTTGATTTCTTTAATGCTATTGGTCTATTTAGGCTTCTAAAAAATTTTTTTCTTGAGTTATTTTTGGTAGTTTATATTTTTCTAGAAAATTGTTCCTGTTGTTTACATTTTCAGATTAATTTGGTATATTATCTTATTGCTGCTGTAGGAAATTATTACAAACTCAGTGGCTTAAAACAGCACAAAAGTATTACTTTACATTTCTGGAAGTCTTTAGTCCAAAATGGTCAGTCAGGGCCTTATCCTTGTCTTTCGAGCTCCTAGAGGCTGCTGGCACTCTTTGGCTCATGGTCCCACATCACTCTGAACCCTGTTTCTGTCCTCCCGTCTCCTTCTCTGATTCTGACCCTACTGTCTCCCTCTTATAAGAGCCAACTTGATCACATTGGACCCAGTGGGATAATCCAGGATTATCTCCCCATTTCAAGATCCTTAATTTAATCACATTTGGAAAGTCCCTTTTGCCACGTAAGGGGTCATATTCACAGGTATCAGGGATTAGGCTGTGGGCATCATTGGGGGGCCATTATTCTATCTGCCACCATTGGCATAATATTTTTCATTGTGTTTTCTTCTCTCTAGATATGTTGACTTTTTATTTTAAGATGTGTTTATTTCATCTTTTATTACTTTCTTGTAATGAGTTTGAGACTTGTATATTTCACTAACCATAAACTGTTAATCTGTGGCAGGGGTGTGGAGTATGGTATACAGGTTCGGAACACAGGGTCAGCCATGCTGGGAGTTATGTTCAAGTTAATTTCCCTCCCCTCCCCCCCCCCCCCCGCCATTTTCTTTTTTGGTCTTTCTCTAAGAGGAACACTGGTGGCGCAATGGTTAAGTGCTCAGCTGCTAACCAAAAGGTCGGCTGTTCAAATCCACCAGCCTCTCCTAGGGAGAAAGATGTGGCAGTCTGCTCCTGTAAAGATTACAGCCTTGGAAACACTATGGGGCAGTTCTAACGTGTCCTGTAGGATCGCTATGCATTGGAATCTCCTCAACGGCAGTGGGTTTGGGTCACTTTCTACACAAAGGGTTTGCACTAAACTAGTAACCTAAAGGTTGGTGGTTGGAACCCACATAGCAGTGCCACCCAAGAAAGGCCTGGTGATCTTTGGTAAAGATTACAGCCCAAAAAAACCAAAAGGAGTAGTTCTACTCTGTAACCCATGAGGCTCCATGAGTCAGAGTTGACTGGACAGTAATAGGTTTGGTTTTTGGTTTGGGTCATTTCCTACCACTTCATCAAACAAACTACTTCCTCTGTGCCCTGGCTAGTTCTAAGAAAACCTCTAGTAGGATGCTTCCTAATTCAGTGTTAAAGGTAATGGTGCATCCACATTCTCACTCTAAGTCCCACTCCCGGAGCTGCTAATTATTTGTGATTGAAACCTCCGAGTTCCCTTTCTCTCCTCTCTAAATTCCTGGGAATACCTAAGGAGTTGAGCGCCTCACCTTACTACTCCCTCGGTGCAGAGGCTTGGGCATGCGCATCGGCCGCGCCGCTTGCCGGCGATCGTGCGGGTCTCTCGCTTGCTCTCGGGCTCCGGGACCAGTCCGGCTGGTTCCGACAGCTGGGGAATTAACCTGTCCCGCCCATTCCCTAGCCTCGAGCCGCGCAGACTCCGCGTCTCCGCCGTTGTTCCTCGCCGTTTCCAGCTGCTACGAGTGAGAGCCGCTACAAAGGGCTTGAATGAAGCGTTTGTGCGGTTAGTAAATAGTAAACCACCAGGGGATCCCGTCTTCCCACAAACCAGCGTGTCTCTGAGGAGGAGGGGCAGGCGGCGAGGAGCCGAGCGCTCGGTGTCGCCCGCGCGCGCAGCAACCGGGGCGGCGGGGAGAGGCCGGGCCACCGCCCCCTTCCCGGCCATGCACCGCCTCGCCCGCGGCGGCTCCAGGCACCGCGCTCCCCGCCCGCGCTGCACCCGCTGTCGCGGCCACCAGCTCCTGTGGCCGCCGGCACCGGCCAACCGGGTGCAGCGCCGGCCCAGTCCCGCGATCCCCTTCTCCGCGGGGACCCGCCGCCCGGGCCGCCCCCTCGTCAACTTTGGGCAGGAACAGAAGCAACTTTGACAGTGGCCACAGGTTTACAACCCCGCTTCTACTCGGCAGCAGTGGCCTCGCGGGTCGCCGGGGCGCATTTGCGCGGCGTCTGGCTGTTTGCAACCTGTTTCCAGCTGGCGGGGAGCAGGAGCGTGGCTGCCATCCGTCTGGGGGAGGGGTACTTGTTTTTCCTTTCCTCTGGAGATCTCGGCTCGCAACTGGATAAAGCAGCATCGAAAGGATGTAAAATAGGCCGAGCAACTGTTACCAGGAAGGCGATCATCCAAAGGCAGGGAGGAGCGTGGGGCTGCGTCCGGGTTTTTCCCAGGCGCAACATTAATCAACAGTCAGGTGTTGGTCGTAACTTTTCAAGGTCAGCCACCAGGAGCAGCGGCTTCCTTCTCAGACCCTTGCGGGTACCCAGCGCTCGGATTGGATTTGGCGGAAGAAATGCCAAACGAGGAAGAATTTTAGGGAGGGTGTGACCCCAAGACCCATCCTTCAACCTCCCCTTAGTCTCTGGCCCCCCACTGCCTGGGCGGGGGTGAGTAGTGACATGTGTCCAACTCGCAGCAGTAACTTAGGCAGCGGGTGTCAAGCCTAAGCGGCAGTTGCGCTGCCCGGTGCGCCCACGCGGAGCCATGCGGGTCCTGGGCGCGCCGCTCGCCGGCGCCTCCCGGCTGCTGCTTGTACTGCTAATCGAGGTTTCTGCGTCTCCTGACCTCGGGGCCGCTCCGAATCCCAGCGACGAAACTTGTCTAGGGGAGAGCTGCTCACCCGCACTGACCCAGGGCCGCAGCAGGGACGTTTGGGGGACGGGAAATTCTACCAAAGACGTTCTGCGAGCCCGTGCGCCCAGGGAGGAGGAGGAGCTGAAGGCAGTAGTGCGCGCGGCGCCCTCCTGGGACCTGTCGGCGGCGCGGGGCCGTGACCCAGGTGTGGCAAGAGGGGCGGAGGCGGCGGCCAAGGGGCCTGCGGGACCCCCGGCCAGGCTGCCTGGCTCCAGGAGATGGAAACGTGTCCGGAGCCAGGAACCCCCTGGAGCTTTAGGGAGGGGATACCCTATGGCCCTCCCGCGCTTTCTGCAGCCCTCAGAGGCGGAAGGGAAAGGTCCTAGAAGCGCTGGCATTTCCAGGCGCAGCCAAGAGCAGAGTGTGAGGACAGAACCCGGAACCAGCGACCTTTTTTACCGCCCTAAGAGAGCCGGGAAACTCCAGGGTTCCCACCGCGAGCCCCTACCGAAATCTGTCAAAGGACCCGCGGGGCACGAAGGGCGGACACTTGCACCTCCCGGCAGGGCGCTGGCCCAGAATGGGTCTTCCAGTGAAGAGATCCTGGACCGCGGCGGACCCCGCCGCGGGAACAGCACGAACCGGCGCTTGAGACTCAAGAACCCCTTCTACCCGCTGACCCAGGAGTCTTACGGAGCCTACGCCGTCATGTGTTTGTCGGTGGTGATCTTTGGGACCGGCATCATTGGCAACCTGGCGGTGATGTGCATCGTGTGTCACAACTACTACATGCGGAGCATCTCCAACTCTCTCTTGGCCAACCTGGCCTTCTGGGACTTTCTCATTATCTTCTTCTGCCTTCCGCTCGTCATCTTCCACGAGTTGACTAAGAAGTGGCTACTAGAGGACTTCTCCTGCAAGATAGTACCCTATATTGAGGTAATGCCTTCCAGGGGGTCTCTAGCTACTGGCTTTACTGGATTCTAGTATTAAGATACTTCTACTGGGCGTATCTGTTTGCCTGACCGCTTAGCTTTTTCTCTAGGTCCCTCCTCCATTTCTCTTTCCAATCACTTATGCATGTATGTATAAGAACAGGGAGCTCTCCTCAGTCACCTTCAAACTCATCTGCTTCCTGGGGTTGTGAGAAAAAAGAAAAAAAAAAGATTTCATAACATATAGAATTGTTCGGATTACAAATCTCTCTCTCAGAATATAGAGTTACATATATATCTAATGTGTCACCTGCCAGATACTCTAGAGTTAATAAATGGCCAGTCCAGTGTTGTCTTTATCAAAGCCCAGTAAGGAAAAAAGAAAGTCTTTAGCATCTCCTAGATATAACCAGTACTCCAACATCATTCTTCCCCCAGCAGATTTTTGAATTAAGCAACAAGATGCTAGCTGCATTTTTTTCTTTACTTGACTTTCTTAAATACCAAAGTTGGAATAATATTTTATTAAACGAAGGAAATCTGCCTTTCTTTATCAGTTGGCCTCATGATATATTACTAACCTCCCAAATTAGTTCACGTGTTTTTGGCTGTCTTCCATGCTATCCTGTCTCAATTCTTAGGTCATTTCTTGTTTCTCTCTTTCTCCTCAATTTCTTAACCATTTTATTTATTTTCATATGGATGAATTTAAGCTAAATTAAGACGTTGGCCATGCTGCCACAGCAAGTTTAACATTCATGAAGTATATATTTTTGCCATTTGTTATGAGTGTGAGGGATTGATTGTCTTAAGGAATTGATTCTGACATTAGAAAATTTCTCAAGAAGAAAGGGGCATGTAGTAGGTTCCAAAGCTTTGGAGATGGAAACCTTTCTAAGTAAAATCTTACTGTTTGATCCTGCAGCTAGTGCCTGAACTTTTATTGTGGTGGTTGGAATTTGCTCTTTAAATGGCCTCTCTTTAAACACCAGCTCTTGGAAAGAGCCCAAGTGCCTCATTGCCAGTTGTGTTGTTAGCCAGCTGGCCCCTGATTTTCTCCATTCAGACTGTCCATTTCATTTATGGAAGCAGAAGAAGGGAAACTGTAAATATTCCAGAGCCCCTGATCCTGTCTGGCACCAGGGCCAGTGACACCATGTTCAACATTGTTCCAGAGCCTAAAGCTAGGGAATAAGTAAACAGAAAACAGTACTGACTTAGAAGGACCCAGGCAGGAGACAGTAAATAAGACTCTCTGTTATCCTGACAAGGATCAGATGCAGTAGCATTCCATGCCTGCTAAATCAGCTGTTGCTACTTTACCAGAGACTAGACTTTCTGTTGTTGCCAAGCTGGAAGTAGTCTGAAACATCTAATACATTTGGTAGACAGTTCATTTTTGAATTGCAGAGGAGGTAGTTGGATTAATGTTAGAGACTATGTGTCTATTTACCAGTTGCCTTTTCAAGGTCAATTTCATTTGAAGATTTCTCTGGTTGTTTGTTTGAATAATGTAGAAGAAATTGACTTGTGCAAGAAAGGGACTAAAAGACTATAAAGTGAACAGGATAGTCACCCCGATAAAAGATTGCATTGGTTTATGGTTATTGGTTATTGGTTTATGGTATATAATAGAAATGTAGACACTTTTATTGATTAGAGAAAAAAATAATAAAAAGGGCAGAAAAAAGAAACTGGGGATTAAAAAAAAAAAAAAAAAGCCTAAATGCCTTGAAAGAAAACAAACAGGAAAAGATCCCACTCAATTTCAGAAAAGAATATAAAAACTTTGGATAATTTAATGAGCTCTATGAATTTTGAGTGATGGTATTTATTATGTATGTGTTTATTTTCTTTATAACTCAGTTTTCTTTTTAAACATATGAATACTTTCTTCCATTTGTATTTTACTTTTTAATTTAATTTTCTACTTAAAAATATTTTTTCACCTTTTCTCTTATTGTTATTAAAATCTCTTTTACTCTGTATTTTTGTTTAATTTTCTCCCATCTTTATGGTCTTCTCTATTTTTCAGTTATCGGTACTGGGTGTTATTTTTCCTAGAGAAGCAAAGGCTTAGGAGAAACTTTTTTTTTTTCTTTCTGATAAATCAGATTGTCATATACATTTTTACTGCGGAAATAGTGAATGAAAATCTTAAGATTCCTTATTTCTATAGTCCTATCTAAACCTTACTTCTCTGAAATAATTTTATAATTTTTAGCATGTTTGTGGAAATAGTTATTAGAGAATAGTATCAGTAATTCCTGATTACTGAGAATAAGCAATACAGCCCAAATCTCAAGAAAATGCATTTCTGCCTCCAGGAGGCATTGCTATTCTCACCAAAATCAGAGGAAGTGTGTGTTCCATGTTGATTCCCAGAAAACCAGACCCTGAGATGGAGATTCGTTTGCAGGAAGTTTATTGGGGAGTGCTCTCAGGATCAACACTGTTAGGAAACAAAGCAATACTGGACAAAGAGAAGTTGAACTGTGACGCAGTCACAACAAAAACCTTAGCTGACACCTTGGAGAGCTCTGAGACTGGGGTGGCCCAACAGAGATGTCCTGAATTGAGGCAAGGATTGCTGTGGTTAGTTGCCATCGAGTAGGCTCCGACTCATGTAGACCTTTTGTATAACAGAACAAAACACTGTCTTCATGATCTTTGATATGTTGGAGCCCATTGTTGTGACTATTGTGTCAATCCATCTTATCGAATGTTTCCCTCGTTTTCAGTGACCCTTTACTTTACCAAACATGGCGTCCTTTTCTAGTGAGTGAGTGGTCCTTCCAAAGTAAGAAAGATGAAGTTTTGCCAGCTACCCATCCATCTAAGGAGCATTCCAGTTACTTTTATACCCTCTGTTGGTTTAGTCATTGGACACAGGCTGCTCCCAGGAAGGCAGTGTGACCTTGGGCTGGGTGGGTATCTTTGGTCAGGGACAATTCCCAGAGAGGGACATAGCTGAGAGATGCCAACCACCAACAGTCCCAGCAGCTGGGGGGAATGCATCCTTCATTGTTGAAGAATTTGGGGGGTAAAGGGAAATCTGGGTGGGGAACTACAGCTAACCGAAGGGTCGGTGATTAGAACCCAGTAGCTGCTCTGCAGAAGAAGGATGTGGCAGTCTGCTTTTGTAAAGATTTACAGCCTTTGAAACCCTGTCCTACTCTGTCCTATAGGGTCATGATGAGTCAGAATTTACTTGACGGCAATGGGTTTTAGTCAATGGCAACCAACACTTCGTGTGGATATTTGCTTATTAGACAAACATCTATGAGGCAAAGGTGTATCAAGTGAATGTTTTCTTTTTCCTTCTGCTCCTTGGTATCTTTTAAAAAAGACTTTCTATATATACTGGACATGAAAAATAATAATCCCTGTTACCATCATTTGCTAATATACACAATAAGATTTATGACTTCTGCTAAGTTTCATCTTGTTTCTCAAATTGGTAGTAAGGTCCATAGTAGGTAGCTCATTAAATTTTTAAAAATTTTAATAATCTGAGCCAATTATACTTTTTAATATTCCAAACATAATTATTTTAATGATCAAATCAAGTTGTATAGGTCACATTTTATTTTCTTAAAATTGCAAACTGTTTTAGAGAAGGACGTTACAAATATACCACATATGTTCAAACTTTCCCTTAACTCTCCCCGCCAATATTTTTCCCCTTAGTCCCAAGACTTCCAAAAATTATTCAACATTTTATCTCCTTTCATATTATCTAGATTTTTCCTTATTCACCGTTTACTCATATTTATTTGTTGACTCTTTTCCCCATATACTCACCTATTGACTTATAATGCATGGTTTTCCGTTTTTTTCCAGCTATCTTTTTTTACCTATTACAGAGTTCTTCCTTTTTAATTTTTCCTAGTTATTTAAAATTTTTTATTCTTAATTTATTGTTATTGATCTTTACAATTTTTCTCTCCCATCTTCTTTTGCCTTCTTTTTTTTTTCTCCTACTACAGTTTTGCTTTTTCCCCCTATAGTTTGAGCATTAGCATAATCTGAAGTGGGTAGTAGAATTTTGGGGAGAGTCAGGTTTGTGTCAAAAAATAGATGTTTTCTGAGCAGAAACTACAGACTGTGCAATTTGCATTCAACTCTTTATTTCAAATTATTGGCAAAAGACTTGAGGAGAGCACCCAACTTCTAGGATCTATTGCTTGAAAGAGAGTTTTATGATATTTAATATTAATTGTGAGTGGGAATGTGTTGGAAATTGTTGTAATTGATGGCCGTTCTCTTTGTATTCTAGCATTATGATGTCTTTGTGGCATAGTGATAAGGCCTGTGTGGACCAAGCGAAGACGGAATGGTAGGAAAAGGGGGATAGGAGAGAAGGAAATTTGAATAGACAGTGGCCATTCTAATAGACACATCATTTTAATCTAGCTTATTAGATAGTCATCAGGCAAAACTACACAATGCAATAGTTGTATGTGTGGAGAGAGAATGAAAAAGTGTGTGTGTGTGTGTGTGTGTACGCATGCGCACGCACAATTTGGGTGTCTGGATGTGTAACATGATAGGGCGTGGTAGAGGAATTTTCTACCATCCGTTTCTTTAGGAATCTAACAATTGGGTAAAGCCAAACAATTCAGGCATTGAAGATGGTAAGTGGGAAGGCTCTTTGCTCATTACCTGCTGGAAGCCAGTTAGATTCAGTGCGTCATCTAAACCAAATCCACTGCTAATATTTCTCTCTGTTTGAAGTAATTTGGGGTTTTGGAAGATCTAGGCTCCTCTTCAGTTTAAAAAACTCACACTTGAAGAGTGTGAGATAAAGTAGAAGTCTTGAAATACTTCTAAAAGAATCTCAAATCTAACTGGATTTTTGTTTTACTGGGATACAAGCATGTGAGAGTGGGGGATGGGGTGAATAAAGGAAGTGCATCTCACCAGGGCCTCTGGACCAGGGATGATTTGGGACATATCTGAGGTCTTTTCGGATGAGAAGGGCCAGCTTCCCCAATGGCTCTAGAAAGGCTGGTTTTAAACTAGGTGAAATAAATGGTTTCATTGCCTTAGATTGTTGTTAGCACTGACAGGTAAGAAAGGAAGTGTATGGGAGGCTGCAGATGATATTACCTTACAGGTATTTTCTTTTCACAGAAACTTCTGGAAACTCTACAGTCACATAATAACACATTTAGCATGGTGCATGGTGCATTACTTGAGTGGTGGCTCAGCCATTAGGTATTCTGATGGACTTTTAAGTGGAAACATGCAGTTGTATGAGCAATTTGAAGATTACTAATGATATTCTCAGGGAAAATGGACTCAGTGTATTAGAAGGGTGCTTAACAAATATTTTATGACTTCCCATTAATCTCTTCATGACCATTTTCTGCATTCCCATGCAAATGAAAATATTCAACTGATGACTAGCAGAAAAAGAAAAAAAAAGCAGGTTTGTAGAGTGTGGTTTTATGTATAACTCCATTCATGAATAGTTGTGTGGTGAAGTTTACTGAGTTAGGGTCGCGTTTATGTAATGAAAGTTTTCTGAGATTCAGATATGAAATTCAAATAGTTTCTTTAACTATTGACTGTAATAAAAAACTATCTTTTTCTTAAATACAACTGTATGAATGAAGTAAAAAAGAAACATAGATTTTCTTTGCTTCCCTTCTAGAAATATTCACTGGCTTTCAGCTTTGAAGGATTATATATAAATCAGCAGCACCCAATAACCGACTGAAGAACAATTTGAATAATTCATTATTTTCTATAATCCTTTTCCATGCATGTCATCATTCATTCATGTATTTGCCATCCATTCATTCATCAAACATTCACTGGGCTTTTCTTCTATTCCAAGCACTGTGTTAGGATAGGGCAGGACTAGGACTGGGGAGGGGAATAGGAAAGAAAGTTTACAAAGATGAATAACATAGACGAGTTCCTACTATTAAAGTTACAAAAAAGCAAAAATAGTATTATACGGTGTGATGAATAATTTAATAGAGGTATACACAAAGTATTTTAGAAGTTCATGAATGGCCCAGCTATGACTCAGGCCACAGTCGTACAGGATTATGACCAAAGATGAGAAAGGAAGAGCTGTGCTCCCTCCAGTCCTTTTTCAGTTATATTCTTACTCTTAATCTTCTAAATGTTCACAGAGCCTAGATGCATGGTGAAAATTTACAACTATGGAAGTCATTTAATTCTTGTTTTCTTGCTTCTTCTATCTTTCCTGGGATAGGAGGTGCCCGATAATAATTGGCAAGACATTTGGGCAGACAGAACAGTCCTAGAATTTTCTATGAAAATAAGGAATTTATGTTAGTACTTGATAAGACTATCTATGCTTTGTAATTATTAGCCAGTAAGGACATTAAGGGAGTCCCTGGAGCTGCTAACTGAAAGGTTGGCAGTTTGAGTCCACCCAGAGGTGCCTCAGAAGAAAGGACAGGAGATCTATTTCCAGAAAATCAGCAACTGAACCTGTATGGAACACAGTTCTGCTATGACACACATGGAGTCATCATAAGTCAAAATCAACTCAACAGCAGCAGGTTAAGGACATTAAGTAAATCAAATACTAAAATTGTATTTAAATGAATAATTTGTTTAAAATGTAATAACAGTATGCTAAATTGAGTCCTTTTTTTCTGAAAATCTTTAAAATATACATATTATTGAATCTGACCTTACAGAACCTAGGAAGGGAGGTCAACAGGGAGATACTTTAGACCCTACTGTAAAGCAGGGGAAAGTGAAGTGTAAAGAATGTATTTCCCAAGAATTAGATTCGTCTCTGGAGCCCATGATCAGAGTAAGGATATATCCTGGATTTCTGAAGGTTCTGCAGTCTGCCAACCAACCTGGTTATGCCAGCAAAACATCCTTCAACAGAGAAGCGGAAGCAATCTGCCTGCAAAAGAGATCTCAAAACAGATCGAGCTCATGAGTCTACCCAAGGCTCAGTGGGTGTAGGCCTACCTTCCTGTTCACCCTTACACTGCGTGGACCTTAATAGAATTGCCCACCATAATGGCATTATTTCTCAGTGTTGCCACCAGATTCAACAGTGTCACATATGAAGCATGTGGACCTGTGTCTGGGATGTGACTGTTGAGGAAAGAGATGGGCAGACAGCTATGACGGAAGATTTGGCTGTGGTACCTGCCAAGGTCCCATAATTAACTAAGTCTTGTGGCCAAGACTCTTTTTTTTTTTTTTCCCTAAATTTTGCTTATTTTGTGTTATTGTTGAGAATATACACAGCAAAGCACACACCAACAATTTCTACATGTGCAATTTAGTGACATTGATTACATTATTCAAGCTGTGCAACCCTTCTCATCCTCCTTTTCTGAGTTGCTCCTCCCTCATTAACATAAACTCATTGACCCCTAAGTTTCCTATCTAATCTTTCGAAATGCTGTTGTCACTTTGATCCCATATAGATAGTTCTTAAAAGAGCATAATTCTCAAGGTACACCTTATTTACTAGTTAAGCTAAACTACTGTTTGGTTTTAAGAAGACTTCAGGAGATATATTTTTGGTCTAAGGTTTTAAAGATTATCTCAAGGCAATAGTTTCATGGGTTCATCTACCCTCCATGGCTCCAGAAAGTCTGGAGCCCATGAGAATTTGAAATTCTATTCTGTATATTCATCCTTTTGATCAGGATTCCTCTATAGAATCTTTGACTGAAATATTCAGTAACGGCAGCTGGGCACTATCCGTTCTTCTCCTGGCAAAGGAAGCAGTTGTTAGTGGAGGCAATTAGCCACACATTCCATATCCTCTTCCTATTCCTGACTCTACTTCTTCCTGTGTTGCTCCAGGTGAATAGAGACCAATTGTTGTGCCTTGGATGACTGCTTGCAATCTATTAAGACCCCAGGCATTACAGAATGAACTAGGAGATAAAACAGAAGCATTAAATACATTATTATTAGGCCAATCAACTGGGATATACCACAAAATCATGACTGTAAATGTCCAAACCAAGAAACCAAATTCCATGAGGTGTTTGGTTGTACATAAGCAGCCTCAACAGCTGTTCTTTTCTTTTTTTGTCATTGTTGTAAATACAGCTATCACACAACTTTTGCCAATTCAACATTTTACAGGTGTACAACTTACAGCAATTACAATAATTGGCTGTGCAACCCTACCCTTAATCAAGGCAATTTTTCCATCACCGTTAACCCCCTTTTCTCCCCTCCCTCACACCACTGATAACCACAAATAAACTTTGGTCTCTGTACATTTGCCTTTTCTTGTTTTTTTATATAAGCGAGGTGATACAATATTTGTCCTTTTGTGATTGACTTATTTCACTCAACTCAGCATAATGTCTTTAAGTTCCATCCATATTGTAGCATGTATCAAGACTTCATTTCTCCTGCTGGCTGAGTAGCAGTCCACTGTATGCATGTAGCACATTTTGTTTATCTGTTCTTCTGGCAATGGGCATTTAGGTTATTTCCACTCTGGGCTATTTTGAATAGTGCTGCAATGAACATTGATATACAAGTCTCTTTTTGAGTCTCCACTTTCAGGTCTTTTGGGTATATACCTAGGAGTGGAATTGCTGGGTCAGATGGTAGTTTTATTTTTAGTTTTTTGAGGAACCACCACCACACTGTTTTCCACAATGGCTGTACCAATTTGCATTCCCACCAGCAATGGATAAGGGTTACAATTTCCCTTTGATCCCTTTGTGAGATTTACATCCTCAACAATATTTGTTATTTTGTTTTTTTTTAATCTTAGCCATCCTAGTGAGAGTGAAATGGTATCTCACTGTGGATTTTTGATCTGCATCTCTCTGACGGCTAACCACACTGAGCATCTTTTCATGTGTTTGGTGGCCATCTGAATATCTTCTTTGGTGAAATGTCTATTCAAGCCCTTTGTCTACTTTATGATTGGGTTATTTCTCTTTGTGTTTTTAAGTTGTTTAAGTATTATATATATACATTGGTTATTAGATTCTAATCAAACATGTGGTTTCTGAAGACATCCTCCCAGTCGGTAGATTGTCTTTTCACTTTTTTGGTAAGCCAAGACTAACTCTTAAGTATCCTAATTAAAACAGATTTATCTGTGCCAGAAGAGATGATCTCACATAAAATTTCAGGATAGAGTGGCAAATTGGATTGCAGCAGCCTCAACTGTAAAATCATTCTATTCGGAAAATACGGATAGATACTTTTCATAAAACTTCCATAAAACACAGGTTATAATTACTGTGTCAGGAATATTCTTGAGACAGAATAATTTTAATTTTTGAATTATGATAGTTTACAGTCTTATTTGTCAGCACAGTTGAATGGTTCATAGCACTGATGAGGCCAAGGTCGTTGATTTGATCTCTGCATGGAATGAGTCATTTTCATTAGGTTTATGACTATACCCAGGGCTGCTGTTTTTAGCACAATAGTTCCCTTTCCATTATTTCTTATCATTAGGGCCTTTCCTCCTACCTTTTATGTCTTCTCTTTTGTTTCAATCCTTCCTGAACAGGAAAAGCATCTGGTAAACCAATTTACAGCAAATATGAGATTTAGAGATATTTGCCTTTTATAAGAGGATTGAATGAAGAAAGAGTACTTCCTTAACAGACTACCAATGGTGCAATTTTAGTTAAAAGCAGAGAAATTTTTGTCTTAAAATGTGGTTTTTCAATATCACTCAAGTCATAATTAACCCCGTTGTTGTTGAGTTAATTCCAGCTCATAACCACAAATGAATGAGGCCAGCTCTAATTTTGGTTTTAATTCTGGTCCACCATCATGCTAATTAATATTATTCACAAAGAAAAATAGATGAAAATGTGTAACTTTTCTTTGGAAACTCATCTGAACCTCTGTGTAAACAATTGAAATTCCAGTTACCTTGAGAATGATTGTTGTTGTTAGGTGCTATAGAATCAGTTCTGACTTACAGTCACCTCGTGTACAACAGAGCGAAACACTGCCTGGTCCTGTGCCATCCTCACAATTGTTGCTATGTTTGAGCCCATTGTTGCAGCCTCTCTGTCAGTCCATCTCATTGAAGGTCTTCTTCTTTTTCACTGACGCTCTATTTACCAAGCATTATGTCCTTCTCCAGGGACTGGTCCCTCTTAATAATATATCCAAAATATGTGAGAATGATTAGAATGTCTTAATAATACTGAGGATAGAAAACTGGACTTTGGGAGTAATGTTACATTTTGAAATGAGTTTCTAATTATTTAGAATAAATATGGACTGTCTAAATTTCTTAAGACCTGTTAATTCCAATAAATGGCTTATCTTCTAGAAAAATGATGCTAATCTTGCTTAATTTGCATTTTTATACTAGGGAGGATTTGACAGATTTATAATTAAATTACAATGTGTTAGACAAGTTGTTAAATGAATTTTTTTAGTACAAAATAATGTACTGTGCTACAGAAGTCATAATTGATAGGAAAATTTAATTCAAGGTGGGACTGTAAAGGGAAAAGAAAGGATTTACAGAATCAAGAAAAGTTTTGGGATGATGTTAGGTTTTCTAAATAGTCTTAATTGTTTTTAAAACAAGTAAGAGCATGTTACCAAGATTAAGCAAGAGGAAGGTGGAGAATGAGGCAATGATGGCAGCCAGTGCCCTCAAAATATATTTTTTTCCGTGAAATTTGAAATAATGTATAAATGAAGTGGTGTTGTTTTTAGGTGCCATTGAGTCGGTTCCAAATCATAGTGACCCTATGTACCACAGACCCTACCTGGTCCTGCACCATGCTCAGAATTGCTGTTTGTGCTTGAGCCCCTTGTTGCAGCCACTGTGACAATCCATCTCATTGAGGGTCGTCTTCTTTTTTGCTGACCCTGTACTTTACCAAGCATGATGTCCTTCTCCAGGGACTGATCCCTCCTGATAACATGTCCAAAGTATGTAAGACGTAGTCTCACCATCCTTGCTTCTAAGGAGCATTCTGGTTGTACTTTTTCCACGACAGATTTGTTCATTCTTTTGAAGTCTATGGTATATTCAGTATTCTTTGCCAGCACCACAATTCAAAGGCATCAGTTCTTCTTTGGTCTTCCTTACTTATTTTCCAGCTTTCGCATGTATATGATGTGATTGAAAATACCATGGCTTCAGTCAGGTGCACCTTAGTCTTCAAGGTGACATCTTTGCTTTTCAACACTTTAAAAAGGCCTTTTGCAGCAGGTTTGCCCAATGCAATGTGTCTTTTGATTTCTTGACTGCTGCTTCCATGGGTGTTGATTGTGGATCCAAGTAAAATGAAATCCTTGACAACTTCAATATTTTCTCTGTTCATCATGATGTTGCTTATTGGTCCAGTTGTTAGTATTTTTGTTTTCTTTATGTTGACGTGTAATCCGTAGTGAAGACTATGGTCTTTAATCTTCGTCAGTAAGTGCTTCAAGTCCTCTTCACTTTCAGCAAGCAAGGTGGTGTCATATGCGTAATGCAGGTTATTAATGAGTCTTCCTCCAATCCTGATGCCCCATTCTTCTTCATATAGTCCAGCTTCTTGGATTATTTGCTCAGCGTATAGATTGAATAGGTATGGTGAAAGGATACAACCCTGACGCACACATTTCCTGACTTTAAACCATGCAGTATGCCCTTGTTCTGTTCTACAACTGCCTTTTGATCTATGTACAGTTTCCTCATGAGCACAATTAAGTGTTCTGGAATTCCAGTTCTCCTCAATGTTATGCATAATTTGTTACGATCCACACAGTCGAATGCCTTTGCGTAGTCAATGAAACACAGGTAAACATCTTTCTGGTATCTGCTTTCAGCCAGGATCCATCTGACATCAGCAATGATATCCCTGGTTCCACGTCCTCTTCTGAATGCAGCCTGAATTTCTGGCAGTTCCCTATCGATATACTGCTGCAGCCGCTTTTGAATGATCTTCAGCAAAATTTTACTTGCGTGTGATATTAATGATATTGTTTGATAATAATAAATGAAGTAGGCTAGGTGTAATTGAAATAAATGGATTTAATGATGCCAAAGGTATGTGGGTGTGACCGATTGAACCTGACATTAATAAAGGTGAGAAACAGTTCTCCAAGACTTTGGATGAGCGACTGAAAAGAGCTCTGTTTCCTTCCAGACATGTGTGTGTGCTTGTAGGGGCAAGACATATCTCTCCTGCTCACACTAATGGAAGTATGTCACTGCCATCTAGCATTATTTGCATGTACTTTGAGATGGAGACCTTTGGATAAAGGTCATCTCATTCACAGCAGTCTGATAAACAGCAGCTCTGATAAACATGGCCTCCCTACTGGGGCTCACAGTGTCTATTTGGTGGAGAAGTTGCCCTGAAGTGCTGTAAGAATAAGGATTATAGAAAATGCAAGAGGAAGTGAAAGTTATACAAACTCAAGCCATTTGGAGTTTCAAAGGAAACTCTACCCTGTGCTCATCCTGCCTTTTTCTTGACTGATTGTTAGGCCTGTAACCACTGACTCACAATTGATTATCATTCATGGCCCAAATGAATGGGCTTCTTTGACAATAATTCCCTTGTTTAGAGGGTTACTTGTATACAAAGGATAGCACATAAATAGATGTCCTTAACATTTTTTGAGTTAAAATATAAGCTAGGCTAGAATGCAGTGGGGTCATGAATCTGGGTAGAAATTTCCCTATTATATAAAAAATCAGTTTATTCTCGTAGCTTCACTGTACTCAAGCATGTAGGTTCAATTTCATATGAAGGAAGTTTTGCTTGGAAGTAAGTGAGTCTCCCCCCTCCTCCCCCCTTCCAAGAATGTTAGCACTGATTTCTACCAGAAGACGAGCAAAAGATACCATTATTTACTTGACAGAAGTCATAGGTTATGTGATTTGTGTTGTCTGTTTCACATCTGGCTTACTCTCACTCATTGTCTCTTCTTTCCTTGTTTGTCTGCAGTAAGCTTCTGGGAAATGGAACAATAGCTAAGACAGGATCTGAGCAGATTAATGTTTTTCCTAAAGCACTGTGTGTTCTTCATATTGTTTTGAATGAACAGGAACTTAACATTTCACTTTTGGAAGCAAAATGAATATGGTGACCCAGGTTTCTTCATGGCCTGATATTTGTATTGAGTTAGAAGCTTGAACTGTGGGAAGAATAGAATCCAGTTGTACCTTGATTTATACAGTATCCTTTCTTCCTTAATTATTAAGTGTTTTGTCTTAAAGTTTCTTTGTTATACTTTTAATAGAAATCTAAGAAAGCATTGGCTTTGAAATTGACTGGCGATGGAAACACATTTTTTCTTATTATAGAAGAAGACTGACAGTTTCACTCCGGGTTTTTTTCTCAAAGTCATTGTTGCCACATACCTTGCTTGGCTTGGTGGTATAAAGTAGCTCTTTTAAAATGCATTTTTAAATGTAAGTTTAACAGAAGGACAAAACAATTGAGAGCTGGGGTGTATCTGTGGTCCTCATAACCACTGAATTCAGCCTTGCCAGTGGTGACAGAGGCTAGGGAAGGAGCCACACCATTTCTGTGCAGGTGGCTACGTTTGTTCTGCTCTGTTACCCTGATCAGGCTACGTATTTTTGTTGATTTGTTTCTGTAACAAAATTTGGAAACTAAATCTAGAAGCAGTTTACAAAAACCTCCACTTTTTAAAAAAAGTTCTGTTTTTTTTTTTCTTCCCAGTGGACTTCGATGGTATGTTGTTTTCTCAGAGTCCACAATAAAGGAAGGAGTATACTTTACACTGCTCCTTATGAACTGCCTGAGAAAACTGAGGCAAGAAGATGAAAACTAACTTACTGTGGTATCATATGTCATTTGAAATAACTGGGCCATTAAATTGAGTCAGTTGCAATTGATTGTAACTAGGAATAAACCTTTTCATAGCACTTCAAAATAAAGTCTAGTTTGAGTTAGGAAAACATTCGAAGAATAGAATATAATGAAATGATTTTGCACTGCAAACAATTTAAGCCCTTAGCATTTATTTTCAGGTACTCTATGAATCTCCAAATCAGCAGATATCTCTGCAACATAAATTTGATCCTTAAAATTCATTACAGTATAACAGAAAATTTAATTAACCCTTTTAAACATTACATAATCCTATAAATGAATAAAGTAATATATAAAGCTGATGGAATTCTTTTCTGAGCCTTTTTTTTTTCCTATACAGGAGCAAACGTTTTACAAGTTTATGAAGATTACTCTGTGTGTTGAGAACAACAAAATGCACATTGACATCTGAATTATGGGTGGTCTCCAAGTTCTCTTGTTTCTGTGCCCCATCCTTACATCCCACAGATTTAAATGTGTGCCTCGGTTTAAAATATAAATCACTACTGTCCTGAGTTGCTAACAAATAGCTCAAACTGCCATTCCCAAGGTTATCCTATTCCAATAGACTGGGACATAGTTGATTTGCAATGAATTAGATTATATCCCTTGAAATACAACTACATCATGGGAGGTTTTACCATTTTGCCAGCATGTAAATCTAGTTAGAAGTCTGTAGCAATTTCCCTAAGAGAGATTTTGAAAGTGTGTTTACATTTCTTCCAATCTTACTCTCAACTATAGTGTCCAATCCTACATGGATGAGTCCCAGATCAAGGGAGTCATAGCAGGCATGCCAGGAATTGTGCATAGTGAGTATATCTGTGTAGTAAACTATAGTGAGTCCTTCCACATGTAATTAAGTTATGGAGTACATGGTTGCAGTTGTGGGATAGTCATGAAAGTCAGCCTTGGATTTCAAATCTCTTGAGGACAAAATCTGCATTTAATCATCATTGTTGCCAGCAGCCAGCATAGATAGTATAGATAGTACAGAGTATTTTATAGGTGTTCTCACTCTGTCTCTTGCTCTTGCTCACTCACTCGCTCCCTCTCTCCTTCTCTTCCCTTCTCCCTTATCAACAGTTAACCACTAGGCTGTTACACAAAAGGTCAGCAGTTTGAATTCACCCACCAGCTCCTCGGAAGAAAGACACAGCAATCTGCTCCCATAAAGATTACAGCCTAAAAAAACCCTGTGGGGCAATTCTGTGTCACATGGGATCACTGTGAGTTGGAATGGACCTGATGGCACACAAATATTTATATGTATGTGTGTGTGTCCATATGTCTGTATTTATATATATGTATGTGTATGTATATATACACATATATATCTGTCTCTATATAAGCTCTATATATCTATCTGTAGCATTGAACTAATCCAGTGCATGCGCTCTCCCTCTCTCTATATTTACATATGTATATATATATATATAGTTCCTTGGTGGTGCAGTTAA
Organism: Dugong dugon; assembly: GCA_030035585.1. Lineage (NCBI taxonomy): Eukaryota > Metazoa > Chordata > Mammalia > Sirenia > Dugongidae > Dugong > Dugong dugon. Next base: position 111,122,487 of record CM057468.1, on the reverse strand, counting down.
GCACTCGACTACTAACTGAAAGGTTGACAATTTGAACCCACTCAGAAGTGCTTCAGAAGAAAGGCCTAGGGGTCAGCTTCTGAAAGTCACAGCTACTGAAAACCCTATGGAGTACAGTTCTGTTCTGCAATAGATGGGATCAGAATTGACTCGATAACAACTGGTTTGGTTCTTTTTGAGATATATATGTATGTGTGTACATATATATGTATATATATATTATATATACAACCTGTTGCTGTCGAGTCGATTCCAACTCATAGTGACCCTATAGGACAGAGTAGAACTGCCCCATAGGGTTTCCTAGGAGTGACTGGTAGATTCAAATTGCTGACCTTTTGGCTGGCAGCCAAGCTCTTAACCACTGCACCACCCGGTCTCCATTCCAAGGCTGTAAATCTTTACGGAAGCAGACTGCCACATCTTTCTCCCATGAAGCAGCTGGTGGGTTTGAAGCATTGACCTTAACACCACCAGGGCGCCTATATGTGTGTGTGTGTGTGCGTGTGTGTGTGTGTGTGTGTGTGTGTGTGTGTATGTATATATATATACACCCATTTATCGACATGGTTAGGTTCCAAAGACCAGATCATTACGTGAAAATCGGCATTATACGCAAATGGAGGGTGACCATATCATATCACAAAATGGGGGATGACTACATCATTGCATAACTGCCAAACCACTGAGAATCATTACCCAGTCAAGTTGACACATAATCTTAACCATCACAGCCAGCATTACTCTCACCTTGCACCTCAGCATTTGTTACTATCTGTTAGGGATTGAATTGTGTCCCTCAAAAATGTGTGTCAACTTGTCTAGGCTATGATTCCCAGTGTTGTGTGGTTGTCCTCCATTTTTGTGATCTGATGTAATTATCCAATGTGTTGTAAATCCTGACCTCTATGATGTTTGATTGAGGCAAGGTTAGAGGCAGTTATGTTAATGAGACAGGACACAATACAGGATTAGGTTGTATCTTGAGTGAATCTCCTTTGAGATATAAAAGAGAAAAGTGAGCAGAGAGAGAAGGGGACCTCATTACCACCAAGCAAGAAGAGCCAGGAGAGGAGCATATCCTTTGGACCCAAGACCCCTATGCTGAGAAGCTCCTAGAGCGGGGGAAGATTGATGACAAGGACCTTTCTCCAGAGCCAACAGAGAGAGAAAGCCTTCCCCTGGAGCTGGCACCCAGAATTCAGACTTCTAGCCTCCTGAACTGTGAGGGAATAAATTGCTGTTTGTTCAAGCCATCCGTTTATGGTATTTCTATAATAGCAGCACTAGATAACTAAGACAGAATTTGGTACTGAGAGTGGGGTGCTGCTGTAACAGATACCTACAGTGTGGAAGTAGTTTTGGAATTGAGTGATTGGTAGAGGCTGGAAGAATTTTAAAGTGCCTAATAGTAAAAGCCAAGATTGCCTTCAAGAAACTGTTGGTGGAATTATGGACATCAAACATAAAAGCCAAGATTGCCTTCAAGAAACTGTTGGTGGAATTATGGACATCAAACACAATTCTGGTGAGGGCTCAGAAGGAAGTGAGGAGAACTATAAAACCGGAGATTGTGCAGATGACGAGAGCAGCGGCAGAGAATGGCCGCAGCAGGACCAGGAGACCAGTGTGAGACAGCGAGGGAACTGACCCATGGAGTGAGAGAGCTGAGTGCCTGCAAACTGGAGACTTTCTGATGGAGTAGGGTGCCTCCAGGCACTTTTCTGTGGAGCTGAAGAGCTTTGTAACAATTGCCTGAGCAGGACAGAGGCCGGGCCAGCCCAAGAGGTCCAAGGAGCTGAGAGGCCAAGAAACCAGGAAACAGAAGCTGAAGAGACAAGGAGCATGGGAAGCAGAATTGCCTCTGTCTCAAAGGGTGGAACCACAGCCCTCTGGGTCTCAAAAGGTAGAGCCATGGCCTCCTAGGTTTCAAAGAATCAGTTCTTCACTAACTCAGTTCTGGAGCATGGGGCTGCCATTCATGAGTGCCAAGGAAATGGGACCAGATCAGCTGCCCAAAGCTGATGGGGAAGGACTGCCGTGTCCAAGGGTCAGAAGAATAGGGGCTGCCGGTGCCAAGGGGGGAAGGTCACCACTCAGACGAGAAGAATGGGGACACCCAAATCTGAGGGAGCAGAATTACCATGCTAGTATGCCTGGAATTCAGACTTCTAGCCTCCTAAACTGTGAGAGAATAAATTGTTGTTTGTTAAAAGCCATCCACTTGTGGTATTTCTGTTATAGCAGCACTAGATAAGTAAGACACTGCCAGATGTACGTTGTTAATGCACAAAATAGACGGATAGTAAATTTTTTTACTATTGTCATAAATGTAAAATTTGGGATAAGGAAATAGTAAGTGAGGAGTAGGTGTATGTGTGTATAAAGTCACTAAGTGAGGAGTAGGTGTGCGTGTGTGTGTGTATGTATACACATATATATATAAATAAATGTTAGGTGCCTTTGAGTTGGTTCCGACTCAGCGACACTATGTACAACAGAATGAAACATATATAAATATATATAAAACATATATATATATATATATATACACATATATATATATACACACACTGCGGATATCTTATCAGGAGGAACCATTCCCTAGAGAAAGACATAATGCTTGGTAAAGCAGAGGGTCAGTGAAAAAGAGGAAGACACTTACGCGATGGATTAACACAGTGGCTGCAACAGTGGGCTCACACATAGCAACGATTTTGAGGATGGCACAGGACTGGGCAGTGTTTCATTCTGTTATACATAGGTTGCTATGTACATAGGTTGTATACAGTTGTTATTAGGTGCTGCCATGTCGCTTCCAACTCATTGTTGGAGCCACTGTGTCAATCCATCTCATTAAGTGTCTTCCTCTTTTTCGCTGACCCTCTACTTTACCAAGCATGATGTCCTTCTTCAGGGAATGGTCCCTCCTAATAAAATATCCAAAGTATGTGAGACAAAGTCTCACCATCCTCGTTTCTAAGGAGCATTCTGGCTGTTTCTAAGGAGCACTGGGGCCCTGGTGAAACAGTGGTTAAGTGTTTGGCTGCTAACCAAAAGGTTAGCAGTTCAAATCCACCTGCCACTTCTTGAAAACCCTGTGGGGGCAGTTCTACCCTGTCCTGTAGGGTTGCTATGAATTGGAATTGACTCGACGGTAATGGGTTCGGGTTTAGTTTTGGTTTGACTCTGGCCTTGCTTCTTCCAAGACATTTATTTGTTCTTCTGGCAGTCCATGGTATATTCAAAATTCTCCACCAGCACCATAATTCAAAGGCATCAATTCTTCTTCGGTCTTCCTTATGCATTGTTTAGCTTTCACATGCATATGAGGCAATTGAAAATATCATGGCTTGGGTCAGGTGCCCCTTGGTCCTCAAAGTGACATCTTAGCCTTTCAACACTTTAAAGAGGTCTTTTGCAGCAGATTTGCCCAACTCAATACATCATTTGATTTCTTGACTGCTGCTTCCATGGGCATTGATTGTGGATCCAAATAAAATGATATCCTTGACAACTTCAATCTTTTCTCCATTTATCATGATGTTGCTTATTGGTCCAGTTGTGAGGATTTTTGTTTTCTTTATGTTGAGGTGTAATCCATAACGAAGGCTGTAGTCTTTGATGTTCATTAGTAAGTGCTTCAAGTCCTCTTCACTTTCAGCAAGCAAGGTTGTGTCATCTGCATATCGCAGGTTGTTAATGAGTCTTCCTCCAATCCTGATGTCCCGTTCTTCTTCATATAGTTCAGATTCTTGGTTTATTTGCTCAGCATACAGACTGAATAGGTACGGTGAAAGGATACAACTCTGCCGCACACCTTTCCTGATATTAAACCATGCAGCCTTTGTTCTCTTTGAATGACTGCCTCTTGGTCTAGTTACAGGTTCCTCATGAGCACAATTAAGTGTTCTGGAATTCCCATTCTTCACACTGTTATCCATGATTTGTTGTGATCCACACAGTTGAATGCCTTTGCATAGTCAATAAAACACAGGTAAAGATCTTTCTGATATTCTCTGCTTTTAGCAAAGATCCATCTGACATCATTCCACGTCCTCTTCTGAATCCAGCTTGAATTTCTGTCAGTTCCCTGTTGATGTACTACTGCAACTGTTTTTGAATTATATTCAGCAAAATTTTACTTGTGTGTGATATTAATGCTATTGTTCGATAATTTCCACATTATATTGAATCACTTTTCTTTGGAATGGGCACATATATGGATCTCTTCCAGTCAGTTGGCTGGGAAGCTCTCTTCCAAATTCTTGGCATAGATTAGTAAGTGCTTCCAGCATTGCAACCGTTTGTTGAAGCATCTAAATTGGTATTCTGTCAGTTCCTGGAGCCTTGTTTTTAACCAAAGCCTTCCGTGCAGCTTGGGTTTTTCCTTCAATGCCATAGGTCCTTGATCATATGCTACCTCCTGAAATGGTTGAACATCGACCAGTTCCTTTTGGTACAGTGACTCTGTGAATTCCTTTCAGCTTCTTTTCATGCTTCCTGCCTCCTTCAATATCATAGAATCCTTCAGTATTGCAACTCAAGGCTTGAATTTTTCCTTCAGTTCTTTCATCTTGAGAAATGCCAAACATATTCTTCCCTTTTGGTTTTCTAACTCGAGATCTTTGCACATTTCATTATAATATTTGACTTTGTCTTCTCGAGCAATCCTTTGAAATCTTCTTTTCAGCTCTTTCACTTCATCATTTCTTCTATTTGCTTTACATATTCTATATTCAGGATCAACTTTTAGAGTCTTTTCTGACGTCCATTTTGGTCTTTTCTTTCTTTCCTGTCTCCGTAAAGACCTTCTCCTTTCCTCATGTATAATGTCTTTCATGTCATTCCCCAATTCATCTGGTCTTCAGTCATTAGTGTTCACTGCCTCAGATCTGTTCTTGAGATTGTCTCTAAATTCAGGTGGGGTATACTCAAGGCCGTACTTTGGTTCTCGTGGACTTTATATAATTTTCTTCAGCTTCAGCTTGAACTTGCTTAAGAGCAATTGATTGTCTGTTCTGCAGTTAGCCCCTGGTCTTGTTCTAACTGATGATGCTGAGCTTCTCTATCATCTCTTTTCACAGATTAGTCTGTTTGATTCTTGTGTATTCTATCTGGTGAGGTCCACATATCATCACCATTTATGTTGTTGAAAAAAGGTATTTAGAATGAAGTCGCTGGTCTTCCAAAATTCTATCATGCAATCTCTGGCATCGTTTCTATCACCAAGGCCATAATTTCCAACTACCAATCCTTTTCTGTTTCCAGCTTTCGAATTCCAGTCACCAGTAATTATCAATGCATCTTGATTGCATGTTTGATCAATCTGAAACTGCAGATGTAAAAATCTTCAAAGTCTTCATCTTTGGCGTTAGTGATTGTTGCCTAAATTTGAATAAAAGTCATATTAACTGGTTTTCTTTGTAGGCATATGGATATTTTCCTATCATCGACAGCATCTTACTTCAGAATAGAACTTGAAATGTTCTTTTTGACAATGAATGATACCATTCCTCTTCAGTGTGTCATTCCTGGCATAGTAGACCATATGATTGTCCTTTTCAAAATAGCTAATACCAGTCCATTTCAGGTCACTAATGCCTAAGATATTGATCCATATGTGTTCCATTTCATTTCTGACAGATTTTCAATTTTCCTAGATCCTTGCTTTGTACATTTCATGTTCCAATTATTAATGGATTTTTTGCAGCTGTTTCTTCTCGTTTTAAGTCATGCTACATCATGAAATGAAGATCCTGAAAGCTTTACTCCACCTATATCACTAAGGTCGACTCTACTTAGAGGAGGCAGCTCTTCCCTGTCATTTTTTGAGTGCCTTCCAACTTGAGGGGCTCATCTTCCAGCACTATATCAGACAATGTTCTGCTGCTATTTGTAAGATTTTCACTGGCCAGTTTTTTCAGAAGTAAACCGCCAGGTCCTTCTTCCTAGTCTATCTTAGTCTGTAAGCTCTGCTGAAACCTATCCACCCTGGGTAACTCTGCTGGTATTTGAAATACCAGTGGCATAGCTTCCAGCATCACAGCAACACGCAAGCTACCACAGTACAGCAAACTGACAGATGAGTGGTGGTATATTTATATTTGAACTAATCCAGTGCTCTCTCTACCACTGACACAGTGTTAAGGCATAATGATACTGCAGTGGGAATAGGATATGAATGATCAAGAATAGTGACCCTTAACCCTGCTCTTTGGCTCTTTGGACTGAAGGTGCTGCTTCCCTGCCTGAGCACTCAGGCCTTAACTTCTTGTGTCCATCCTGTGCCTTGCAGCAATGCTATAGATTACTGCAGTTGCCCAGAGCTGCTCTGGACTTGACTGGGCAGGAAGTGAAGTTGTTTATTTTGATTCCTTCTGTATTTTGATGCCAGTCCTTTCAAAATGCTCAATATACCTTCAGTATCCTATTTTTTCAAATAGTTAAAAGTGTCTGCTTCCAGCTTTCCTCTGATCTTGAGATTAAAAGTGTTTACCATTCTGCTTTTGTTGCTTTTAATTATTCCTCCCATTGCAGTTTAATTAATAAGAGATTGCATCTTACTTTCTTCATCTCTCAGGACGTGGCTTCAAAGAACTACCCATCTAAGCCAATGCTTAACAGCTGTACTCCCAAGAGGCTATTTCATAGTGATATTGAATTTTAGCAGTCAGATATGGTCATTAAATGCAGAAGATCCAGTTTTATAATTTTATGTAATTGCACCATTCATCTTGGTACAATTTTTAATGGGCTGTGCATAAACAAGTGTATTTAAAAATATGATGGAAATCTTTTTGTGTTACCCCAACATTTAGGAATTTTAATTACACGGATAGAGTTCATATATATGGATAGAGTTCATATTTGGGTAAGCAGAAATTAGGCCGCCACTCATTATTCAGATGATTCTTATCAACTGATTTCCATGGTGTGCAGCTACTTCTTTACAAATTTTTAAAGCTTTGTATAGAGTTGCTATGAGTTGGAATCGACTTCAGGGCAGTGGGTTTTTGGGCTACACATACTTTGGGAAGGTACTGAGCAGAGCATTTATACTTTTGTTGTTCTTTTACAGCATAAAATCTGGTGCATAAATGAATTCACAGAGAAATGTCTGAAGCAGTAACTCTGCAGGCAGCGGCAGCTGGAGGGAGTGGACGGCTAGGGCTGGCATGTGAGCTGTGGTTGCTATTATGGACTGCCTTGTCAGCACTATCTGCATTTAGGGACTTTTTTTTTTTTTTCCCAAGACTCCTTCAGCAACTCTTTCAACCTTCCTAGACAGTCCACTCTGATCCAGCTGGATCCTAATTGTCAGAGAGAAGTAACATTTGAAAACAGGAAGCTGGATGCAGGAGCTTCTGGTAGTTTGTATATGGAACTGGGGAGGTTCCCTCAATCCATGATTTGTCAAGAGGAATAAAAAACCAAACCCGTTAGATCCATTCCAACTCACAGTGACCCCATATGCTACAGAGTAGAACTGAGCTCCACAGGGCTTTCTTGGTTGTCATTTTTACAGAAGCAGATTGCCAGGCCTTTCTTTTGTGGCACTGCTGGCTGCATTTGAACCGCCAACCTTTCAGTTAGCAGCAGAGAGCAAACTGTTTGCACCACCAGCGTACCTCCTTCAAGAGGAATCCAAAACCCATTGCAGTAGAGTCAATTCCAACTCATTGTGACCCTACAGGACAGAGTAGAACTGCCTCATAGGATTTTTAAGGCTGAAATCTTTATGGAATACTGATTCCAATTACAAAGAATATTGAATGAACAAATCTGTCTTGGAAGTACAGACAGAATGCTTCTTAGAAGTGAGGATAGCAAGGCTTTGTCTTCCTTTTTGTCTTACTTACTGTGGATGTGTTATCAGGAGGGATCAGTCCCTGGAGAAGGACATCATGCTTGGTAAAGTAGAGGGTCACCATAAAAGGGAAGACCCTCAATGAGATGGATTGAACAGTGGCTGCAGCAATGGGTTCAAACATAGCAATGATTGTGAGGATGGCGCAGGACTGGGCAGTGTTTCGTTCTGTTGTACTTAGGGTCACTATGTGTCAGAGCTGACTTGATGGCACCAAACAACAACAACAATCTTTACGGAAGCAGACTGCCACATCTTTCTTCCGTGGAGCAGCTGGTTGGTTCAAACCATCGACCTTTCAGTTAGCAGCTGAGCACTTTACCACTGCACCTCCAGGGCTTCTACAAAAAGGATAAAACTCCAAAAGTATTAGAGGACTACCTGTCAAGCATGTGTGAGATTCTGACTTGGTACTAAAGCTTTTAGATGATAATGGGAATATGACTGAAGAACTGAGCATCTGCAAGTAAAATACAGTGTGGAATTCCTGAGCAAGTAGTTGGAGCACATGTTAATCTTGCTTAAATTTTATCCTGGCTTTTGTTATCTTGTGAGATGAAATATACAACATGTAAAAAACACTTTTAGCTTTTACCTTTCAAGGGAGTAAATGTCTTCTAATTAGGGGTGGATGTGGAGCTCAGCCTATGCTATCTAAGGAGTTGGCAGGCTAACACTCCCATCTAATACATGCCTGCCCACATTTGCTATTACCTTTCTTGAAATGCTTTGTAACCGACTTGGAGTTCAGTATACAAATGCTAGTGGTAATTGGTCAAGATTTGAAATCTCAAGATTTAAACTTAAGGAGATTAATAAGAAAGGAGCTTTTATACCTTGTGTGCTGCGTGTTCTTTGTAAGGAATGATGAAAACTGTTGAGCAGATAGATGTTCAGAGCTTCTAACAGATTGCCCCTTCTCAGAGTCTTGTATTTTTATATTACTGAGCTTTCCTTTTAATAGAAATGCTATTCATAACTTCAAAAGAATGCACATCATAAAACCTTTGTAGCTTTGTATTTGTGGACTGACTCAGGATGCCTAGTGACAGAAAAGCATACGCAAAGATTGCCTTAGTGACAACTGCAAAAAATGCCTTGCCAAAGATATGTGTACATCAGAGAGAATTTTTTTTGTTTGTTTTACATTCTTATAAAGAAATGAACCAAAACATTTGAAAAACTGCTATATAAAGTTTTTTTAAAAATCTATAGAACAAAATAGAAAGCACTGCAACTTTTGCATAATGCGGTTTGATGTAGACCTTTAGAAAATGGCAGAGCTTTCTCAGATTTCCCTTCCAAGTGTGGTAGTTACTGACATTTAAAAAAAGAAAATGGATCATAAGAGAATTGCACCATGTGGACTTCAATTTTAGAATTATTTTGAATTTCCAGCATAGATGCAAAACAAATTTCCATCAAAGCGAATAATTCATTAATTTGAAAGATGATTTTAAAAAGGTGAATGCAGAAATAGCTTTTTTTGAGACAGTCATATTACATTGGTATTTCATATACTGGTGTATAGGGAGACTTTCCAAAGACTTTTTAGAACAGGAATTGGGGTTTTAAGCTCAATCATGACCTCTTTGCACCAACTGAAACCTTTGCTAGTTATAGTTTCTCTTCATTTTTGCGTCTCATGTAGTTAACCCTTCCTTATACCCCATTTTCAGACCATCTCTACTAGTAGTTCTGAGAGTAGTCAAGGCATGGTTACAATGTCCTTATTTTCCATATCAGAACTATGAGACACAGTCTGATGCATAGTGTGTAAGAAGAGGTGACTGTTTGATATTGGAACTCTCATAAAATCCATGTATGAGGCAAGTTACCGTAGTTCTAGGGAGAGTGACAGCTTGAATGCAGCAGATAAACAACTAATATTTTGAGTTTTAAAATTGTTATGACAAATGGTCTTCCTTCTGTCCACACGATCCCTTTGAGTTCTAAAAACTACATATGGAAATGATATTTAATTTTTCTTCTTTACTCCTTTGCAACGGCATGACCTACAGCTAGTGTTCCCTAACCATTCCCACCAGCAGATGGGAGCATGAATGTGCAGCCCAGAGTATTCCATCCACCTAGGGAGTTGTCTTCAAGTCACAAGTTTTATCTTAAACGCCATGACCATTTTATATTTTTTTCCTTGTCCTTGTTTAAGTATATAAATAAATCTACACTTATGAAGTATTAAATTACTCTACATTTGATAAACACACTTATTTCATGATAGATGTAATTTATTGTATGTCTGATTCTATAGCTTGTTGTTTCCTTAGGCACATAAGCTAATAGCGGCTTACTGCGTTTTCATATTGTGATTTTTTTTTTTTAATATTTTATTGTACTTCAGGGGAAGGCTTACAGAACAAATAGTTTCTCATGAAACAGTAGTACACATGTTGTTTTATGACATTGGTTAACAACCCCACAACATATTAACCCTCTAACTTCTCAACTTTTTTTTTTTTTGGTGAAAATACACATAGCCAAAGATACACCCTTTCAAAAATTTCTGCATGCACAGTTCAGTGACATTGACTACGCTCTTCCAATTGTGCTGTCGTTCTCACTTAAGATGAAGGCTTACAGAACAAAATAGTTTCTCATTTAACAGTTACTACAAATGTTGCCCTATGACAATGGTTAACAATCTCACAACACATCAACAGTATCCTTACTCAACCTTGGATTCCCTATCACCAGCTTCCTTGTCCCCTTCTGCCTTCTGGCCCTTGTTACTGGACTCCTGTACCTCGTTAGTCTCATTTGGTTTTACGGGGCTGACCACTCCCAGGCTGAACAGTAGCTTCACCACTGAGCTGAAAGGGTGTCTGGGGGTCATACTCTCAAGGTTTCTCCAGTCTCCTTTAGGCCAGTAAATCTGGCCTTTTTTTTGTGAGTTAGAAATATGCTCTACATCCTTCTCCAGCTCTGTCCAGAACCCTCTGTTGTGATCCTGGTCAGAGCAGTCAGTGGTGGTAGCCGGGCACCATCCAGCTGCACTGGACTCAGTCCGGTGGAGGCCTTGGTAGCAGTGGTCCACTAGTCCTTCAGCCTAATCTTTTCCTTGTATCATATTGTGATTTTTAATTGTGAACTCATGTTCCCTTAAATGTTATCTGTGGGATTTCTCTGAGGCCTGGTACAATCTTCCAGAGACGATTTGTGTTTGCTTCTACCAGGTACCTGGGATGACTTTAAATTGTATTTTGGGTTTTTTCTTAGCCATATGTATTGTGTGAATTCTGTCCCCCAATACCTTGTAAGTTCAGGCTCCTGGTTAGGAATTTGCTCTTTTTTCTTTTTCTTTTCCTTTTCCTCCCCAACTCACCCAGGCCCAAATCTGTAATACAGGCAAGTCTCTCCCATTTCTCTGTACTTTTTCTTTCTATACCCATGATGATGTCACCATTTGGGGAGTTCCAAATTCATAAGGGGATCTTTGACCAACCCCACATGTGTTGGCCCCTGTTTTGTCTCCTACCTCTGTGTACCTAGTCACTGGGCCCCTATCCTTCTAGCTAAAACTGACTTGAATCCCTCACCAGGATTAGCAGATGCCCCCAGGGTAAACACCCAGCAATGAGGAGGGTCACTGACTTCTTTGAAATTTGCTTTCTCATTGATTTTGGTCTCCAGCAAACTTCTCTTCCTTGTTTTTCCATAAATATATGCATTTGAAAATAACATTTAAATATTTTATTTGGCTTTTAGGAGAAATTGGAGGAGGTTATTTCTAGCTATCTAGCCCCTTGGAAACAATACATTCTTGAATGCTTACTGTGCATCAGTCAGACACAGTACTTGTCCCTGTACTGGAAAACGGCCATCCTTTTCAGTAATGAAAATGGGATCCACTCAGCAATCCTTACTCCTTGTCTAGCTCTCCAGGTGACAGACACTTTCTTGGCAACTAAAACTCTTGGAATCACCATGTTCTCATCTATGAAATAATGATATTGGACTAGCTGATCACTGAGGATTCGTCTAGCTCTAACCGTCTTTGACTCCTAAACCACTAAAAAAATTTTTTTCTCCTTTTATGCTTACACTGGGTGGTGCAAATGGTTAATGCGCTTGGGTGCTAACCAAATGGTTGGAGGTTTGAGTCCACCCAGAGATGCCTCTGAAGAAAGCCCTAGCGATCTACTTCCAAAAAATCGGCCATTGAAAAACGCTACGGAGCACAGTTCTATTCTGAAACACATGCATCGCCATGAGTCGGAATCCACTCCACAGCAGCTCAGTAACACAGGCTTTATGCTTACAGTGATTCAGCTGAAGTCACCAACCCAGTTACCCAAGCCTTGTTCCAGGAAATTGTTCATTTTTTTGGTACTGTTTAACCAATCTGTATTTCCTGGTGTTTTGATCTCGCACAGACAACATGAAATAAGTGTTTTCTGTGTTCCTCCCACAGGTTGCTTCTCTTGGAGTCACTACCTTCACTCTATGTGCTCTGTGTATAGACCGCTTCCGTGCTGCCACGAACGTACAGATGTACTACGAAATGATCGAAAACTGTTCTTCCACAACTGCCAAACTTGCTGTTATATGGGTTGGTGCTCTTTTGCTAGCGCTTCCAGAAGTTGTTCTCCGCCAGCTGAGCAAGGAGGATTTGGGGTTTAGCGGCCATGCTCCTGCAGAGCGGTGCATTATAAAGGTCTCTCCTGATTTACCGGACACCATCTATGTTTTAGCCCTCACCTATGATAGTGCAAGACTCTGGTGGTATTTTGGCTGCTACTTCTGTTTGCCCACACTTTTCACCATCACCTGCTCTCTAGTGACTGCAAGGAAGATCCGCAAAGCAGAGAAGGCCTGTACGCGAGGGAATAAGCGGCAGATTCAGCTGGAAAGCCAGATGAACTGCACAGTAGTGGCTTTGACCATTTTGTATGGATTTTGCATCATTCCCGAAAATATCTGCAACATTGTTACAGCCTACATGGCCACTGGGGTTTCACAGCAGACAATGGACCTTCTGAATATCGTCAGTCAGTTTCTTTTGTTCTTTAAGTCTTGTGTCACCCCAGTCCTCCTTTTCTGTCTTTGCAAACCCTTCAGCCGGGCCTTTATGGAGTGCTGTTGCTGTTGTTGTGACGAGTGCATTCAGAAGTCCTCAACAGTGGCCAGTGATGACAATGACAACGAATACACCACAGAACTCGAGCTCTCGCCTTTCAGTACCATACGGAGGGAAATGTCCACGTTCGCGTCCGCTGGAACTCATTGCTGAAGGACAGATCTGGTTTGGATAGATTTGTTTATTTGTTTGGTTTTAATATCCTGTGAACATTTTTATGTCATATTTTTCCTTACAGGGAAAAAAAATGCAAAAAAAATTAACGACTGTAGAACTGGTTTTGCAAATTAATATTTGTGCTTAAAAATGTTTATATTTAGTTATTCAAGAAGAGCAAGGAGGGTAATAGGTTTAGATCATTTTATCTGGTACGGTGCTAATATTTTATTTGAGAAAAGTGACTGCACCTTAACTTAAGTAATTGCTAGTTTTCTTTCTTGCTTTTTAAAATATCATCATTGTATATCAATTATAGCCATGGAATTTTGCAGGTTATTTTATGTTTGAGTTGTGATTGGAACTATATCGTATATGGTATCGTGAGATGATTTGTAATTAGAAGCATTCACAAAGTAGCACCAAATAAATTACACTTTATTCTTTAATGTCATTGTCAATCTGCTTTTAACCAAGATTCAATAAATTTTTTAATTGCCTTAAAGACACAATTACAGGTCCTATTCACAATTTAAAATTGGCCTTATTATTTTATAATTACACTTTCCTTTAAGGCAGGTAATCACTATGTTATAAAGAAGTTTTCCTAATAGTACTATTTATATGCATGATTCATGAAACTATATTGTATGTTAAAACTGTATTTTTAATATTCAAATATAGATCTAAATTACTTCCAAATATTTATAAAATATGAATAAATAGCAGAGTAGGAAGAAAGTATCTTTTTTTTTCCTATTATTTACCTCTGAACTAGCATATGGAGCTTCAGTTTTTCCACGAAGAATTATGGGCAGAATCGAGGGCTAAAAAAACAATACAAGTCATCGGATTTCCTCTGAACACTGCCCTTTGAAGCACTATGAATCCTAGGTGAAGCACTCTGAATTCTAATTTTTCTCCTTTTACAAAATGAACTTGATTAATCTTTATGACTTAATTTCTTTAAATAGAATTAAAATACAATAGGGGAATAATCATTTTTTTACATGTCTTGGTCAACCAGTAAGCAGTTGCCATCAAGTCGATTCCTACGCATGGCAACCCCATGTGTTTAAGAGTGGAACTGCACTTCATAAGGTCTTCAAGGCTGTGTGGCCTTTCAGAAGCAGATCACCAGATCATTTTTCCGAGATACTTCTGGTTGGGTTTGAACCACCAATCTTTCGGTTAGTGGTCCAGGACTTAACTGTTTGTACCACCCAGGGACTCCTACATGTCTTGGTTAAAACAAAATGAAACAAAACAAAAAACCCATTGCCGCTGAGTTGATTTTGACTGATAGTGACCCTATAGGACAGAGTAGAACTGCCTCAGTGTTTCCAAGGAACACCTGGTTTATTCGAACCGCTAACCTTTTGGTTAGCAGCCGAGCTCTTAACCACTGCCACCAGGGCTCCATATGTGTCTGGGTTAGAACCTTGAAATACTTAAATACTACCTTTAACTTGACATTTCATAAACTGCCAATAAAAAACTAACCCCCTCTGTCTGAATTACTTGAATCTCCTCTCTCACTTCTTAAGGAGTTCAAATTGCAGCAATTGTGTAGGATGCCTGCATGCGACATGTGTATAAATCAGATGACAGAGACAGTGACCTAGAGACACAATGATATTTAAAACCTACCAAAGAATGTATATGGTTGTAACGTCTTCAGAAAACTTATAGGGGAGCCCAGTTTTCTGTCTGAGAACTGCCCTATGCTTTTTCTGTTTGTTGTTTTCTGTACTGTTTAGCATAAATGAGCCAGTGCCTTCTTTCTTCTAGATTTTAACATGATGTTATTTAAAACCACTAACCTTTAGGGTGAGAAAAATTACAAATCACTTGACCCAAACTGTTCCTCTTCTAGATGAAACCCAGATTCCCTAAATGACAGTGCCCAGACTACCTCCTTTTTCCCAGTCCAGTACTCTTGAAAGAGATTTTTTTCTGCTCTCTCTGTTCTAAGGGACTTGAGGGAGATTAAAAACAAGGCGCCATTGTCTTCTTACAGATGTCTGTAATAGGTTTTTGGAAAACTTCTCAAGAGGATGTCTTGGCTAGGTTTCTGCTGCTGAGCAGGTCAATAATAGTGATTCCACAATATCTCTCATGATAGTCATCTTTATAAATCAAGAAACAGTAACTGAGTACATGGTGTATAAAGAATTCTATGCTACTACCTGCAGCAAGTAAGGAGAATAAATCTGGGTCTTAGACTTCATAGAACCGGGCAGGAGTAAGACAAATACATAAACACCTATAATATAAACCGGAATCTGTTAGGTGCCATAAAAAAGATTAAAAGTTCTAAGATAGTTCAGGAAAGAGAACAGATTGGAGATGATGATAGTCTTTATGAGATGACAGAATGGGTAGAAGGTCAGAAGGAGTTAATAATGGTAGTGTGGGGAGTGGACACTCCAGGGGGAGAGAACGAATTAAACAAAGGAAGAGAGGAAAGAATCATGGGGAACCATTGAAGAATAAATGGATAGTCCAGTTTGGGTCCTATATTATGTACTCATAGAAGCCTAGTGGAAAATAGTACTGAAAATATTGAGGCCGTATTATAAAACTTATATAAATAAAACCATATTATAAAACAAATTATAAAAGAAGTTACAAGGAGTCCTTCAGGAAATAGGGATTTATTTTTAAGGATTTTGAGTATTGGAGTAGAATGATCACAATTTGGCAACCGTTTAAATAGGCTGGTGGGGGAGAGCTGAAAGTGAAAAACTAATAGGAAGTTATTATAAGGGATTGAACCACAATGGAGGCAGCAGGAATTTAAATTTCTTTTTTTTCCCTTATGCTTGCCTTTTGTCCTTTCAGTAATTGAAACATGTACCTTCTTACTGAACCCTACCTCTATTAAAGTAGAAACTCATAACTCAAACAAAGTCTTCCCAAGTATAAAGTGATTTGGAAGTCTTTTCATAGCCTTGTGTTTTCCATGGAAAGCAACCTCTGTAACTAACATACTTTTTGTATTGTTAACTTTTTTTTTGTTCCACTTCTCTTCAGTTCAGATCCTGTCCAGTGTCTTCCCACCCTTATTTTAGAAGAAGAAACTGGTGAGATTAAGATTAAGCCCAGTAAAATGTTGATTAATGAGAAAACTCTAGGAATAGTGTTTGTGTTACTTAACCAGAACATTTCTGTGGTTTCAGGATAGCCAATGAAAATCTTCTTGAAATATATTCATCTCTATATACCTAGATAGCTCAATGATTCACAATTTTAAGCCTTTTTCAAATTTATGACTTCAAACGTCAGCTCATTTACATTCAACTTGAACATTTATTAAACTTCTTTCTGCCTGATGCCAGGTTGGTAGTTAGAATGTAATGATTTAACACTTCTTAACCTTAAGATTCCTAACACTGAGTAGCTTATTCTCTGGGACTGAGACAGATAAGTAAACAAATAAAATTTAGTATGATAAGTGCAGCGTGCACAAAGCATGGGAACAGAAATGATAAAGTGTTAGAGGGGGTGAAGTGTTCAGAGGTTGAGAGGAAGGAGGTAAGGATGAAGGCTTTACAGGGTAGAAATATATAATGCTCACTTCCATTTTGTAGATGCACTAAGTGATTTACAGGATCCAGGAGAATTTGTGTTTATTCAAGGGGAATGCTGGTAATCATTTTCTTGGAATATATCCCTAATAAGTCTTTTTCCTCATTATTTGTATCTTTTTCATAAAAGTGAAATTATAATAAAAGGTCCATTATGGTGAAATTGGTTTTAGTGTATTATAAAAAGTATGCAAGAGGTATTGAATGTCCAGCATTGGTTAAGTAACAGCTTTTTCATTATAATATTTCAGGTCATTTATTTGACAAACATTTAGCGAGTGTTACTATATGTTAAGCACTGTTGTAGGTGCATGTGATATGGTTGTGAATAGAACCTACAAGAATGCATCCCCTCTCTTTACCAAATAAGATGAATACATAGTATGTGTAATAGTGAAAAATAACATGGAGAAAAATAGAGGAGTACCAGGGTACAGTAGGGGATTATGAAGAAGACTTCACTGCAAAAGTGACATTGAGTAAGAAGCAAATAAGTCATGTGGATATCTGGGGGAAGAGAAGCAGGAAGAGGTGGTGTAGAAGCCCTGAGGAAGGAACACGTCTGATAGGTTTCAGAGATGTAAAGTGGCCAATGTGAATGGAACAGATTGAGGGAGGGGAAGAGAAATAGCAGAAGAGATCAGAGAGCTAAGAAGAGGACAGATGATGTAAAGTCTTGTAAGATATTGTAATTTTATTCTGATTAAGACACTATTGTCTGGTTTTGGGTAGGGGGTGACACGAATTGTTTCATAACATTTTAAAAATTAAGATGTAATTTTTATTAAGCTATAATTAATATACAGTAAAATTCACCTCTTTTAGCATACAGTCCCAGCACATACAATCATGTAACCAGCTTTATACTCAAGGTATAAAACAGTTCTATAATCCCAGGTAATTCCCCTGTGCTCCTTTGTAGCCCACCCCTTACTCCACCTGCAGCCCAGCCTCTCATCTGTTTCCTGTCCTTGTAATATTGCCTTTTGCAGAATGCCATATGAATGGAATCATTCTGTTGATGCAACCTTTGAGACTAACTTCTTTCACTTAGCATAATACATTTGATATTTACCCCTGCTGTTGTGTGTATCAGTAGTTTGTTCCTTCTGACTGCAGAGGAGTATTCCATTGTATGGATGTACCACAGTATATTTATCCATTTCCCAGCTGAGGGACATTTGCATTGTTTCCAATTTTTGGTGATTTCAAATAAAGCCACTCTAAACATTCATGTACAGATTTTTGGTGTGAACATAAGTTTTCATCTCTCTTTGGTAAATAGCTAGGAGTGGGAATTCTGGGCACATAGTAAGTGTACGTCTAACTTGATAAGAAATTGCCAAATTGTTTTTGCAAAGTCACTGTACTGTTTTGCATTTCCACTCCCACCAGCAATCTATGAGAATCCCATTTTTCCTACATTTTCAACTCTACTTGGTATTGTCAGCTTTTCTTTTCTTTTTTTTAATTTTAGCTATTTTAATAGGTATGTAGTGGTATCTCATTGTGGTTTTTGCATTTTCCTAATCAATTTTATTAAAAACATTTTTTAACCTTGTTTGGGAAGTCATGAATTTTTTATGGTAAATATAGATATTTTTTGGTAACGGTAAATGTATATATTTCCCATTTCTGACTTCATTTCTTCCTGAAGATATATGCTACCATTTTGTATCATTTCCCTTCAGTTTGAACAACTTCTTTTAACATTTCTTTTAGTGCAATACTGCTGGGAATGAATTCTCTTCTTTTTCTCGAATCTGAAAATGCCTTTTTATTCAACTTCATTTTCAAAGAATATTTTTGGTGGATGTGTAATTCTGGATTGACAATTGTTTTTTTCTTTTGGAACTATAGAAATAGTGTTTTATTCTTCTGTTGTTTGGTTTCTATTGTTTCTGATGAGAAGTTATATATTTTCCTATAGGTCTTGAGGCTCTGTTAAATTTTTTTCCCTCAAATGTTTTCTCTGTTCTTTAGTTTGTATAATTTCTGCTGTTACGTATTCAAGTTCACTGACTCTACTTTCATCACTGTTCTGTTATTAAGTCCAGTGGCTTACCTCAGATGTTGTATTTTTAAGTTCTGGAATTTCTAGTTTTTTAAAAAGTAATTTCTATTTATCCCTGAGATTTCTTTCGTTTTACTTCATTTTGAGCATATTTTCCTTTGCGTCTTGAGCATAACTAGAATGCTGTTGTTGTTGTTAGGTGCCATCAAGTTGGTTCCTACTCATAGCAACCCCATGTACAAGAGAACAAAACTGCCCAGTCCTGCACCATCCTCACAATCGTTGTTATGCTTGAGCTCATTGTTGCAGCCACTGTGTCAATCCATCTCATTGAGGGTCTTCCTCTTTTTCACTGACCCTGTACTTTACCAAGCATGATGTCCTTTTCCAGGGACTGATCCCTCTTTACGACGTGTCCAAAGTTTGTGAGAAGTCGTCTCACCATCCTTGCTTCTAAGGAGCATTCTGGTTGTACTTCTTCCAAGACAGATTCATTCATTCTTTTGGCAGTCCGTGGCATATTCTATATTCTTCACCAGCACCATAGTTCAAAGCCATCAATACTTCTTTAGTCTTCCTTACTCGTTGTCTAGCTTTCTCATGCATATGAGGTGATTGAAAACACCCTGGCTTGGGTTAGGCACACCTTAATCTTCAAGGTGACATCTTTGCTTTTCAACACTTTAAAGAGGTCTTTTGTAGCAGATTTGCCAAATGCAATGCATCGTTTGATTTCTTGACTGCTGCTTCCATGGGTGTTGATTGTGGATCCAAGTAAAATGAAATCCTTGACAACTTCAGTCTTTTCTCCATTTATCAGGATGTTGCTTATGTCTAGTTGTGAGGATTTTTGTTTTCTTTATGTTGAGGTGTAATCCATACTGAAGGCTGTGGTCTTTGATCTTCATCAGTAAGTGCTTCAAGTCCTTTTCACTTTTAGCAAGCAAGGTTGTATCATCTACATAACGCAGGTTGTTAATGCATCTTCCTCCAATCTTGATGCCCCATTCTTCTTCATAGAGTCCAGCTTCCCGGATTATTTGCTCAGCATACAGATTGAATAAGTATGGTGAAAGGACACAACCCTGATGCACACATTTCCTGACTTTAAACCCGGCAGTATCCCCTTGTTCTGTTCGAGCAACTGCCTCTTGATCCATGTACAGATTCCTCATAAGCACAATTAAGTGTTCTGAAATTCCCATTCTTCTCAATGTTATCCATAATTTGTTATGATCCACACAGTTGATTGTCTTTGCAGAGTCAAATCTTTGCCTGCAAATTTGAAGATTTGGGTCATCTCAAGGTGCTTCTCTGTAGACTGTGTTTTATCTTAAGAATTGGGTTCATGTTCCTGTTTTGTTGTTGTTTTTGTTGTTTGGTTTTTCTTTTTTCTTGAGTGTGTGTATGTTCAAAAATTTCATATTGTGTCATTGCTTTTGTGAATGCTATATTGTAGAGACTCTAGATTCTATTACATTACTCTGCACAATGATGATTGTTTTTTCAGGCGTCTCATATTTTTGCATTCGAACTGTAAACATTGTCACTCATGGAAAGGGGACGGGGAGAAGCATCTTAAATCTCAGTTGAACTCTTGGCCTTGAAGCTTGGAGTCTGCCCCACAGAAGCATGCATAGTTCAAATATTTAGTGAAAATGTGACTAGTACCAAGAAAGAAAATTTCAGGGCTCTCAGAGTTTACAATAAGGGAAGGTGACCTAGTTGTGGGGCCAAAGAAAGGTCCGTTGAGGAAGTTCAAGAAATGGGTTGGAGGTGGGGAGGAAGAGCAGCAGAGGTAGAGGGAAGTACCTGTATGAAGGCTTTGTGGGGAGACTGAGCAGAGCGAGTATGGGATCCAAGAGAAGGTAAGTAGGGCTGACATGCAAAAAGTCAGGGAAACATAGAGTAACCTGAGATCACAGCTTATATGAAACAAACTGCTGTTCATCCACAGTGGGTTTCTGTTATGTGGAGGTAGAATAACTTCACTTCATCAATGTTAGACTCCCCTTCTGTGGTTCATGGGAGACCACTCATCACTAATGTTAGAAAACTGACTTCCTACATATTTGAAGGTCACAGCTTCACAATTATCAGTCCTGATTTTTCATCATATTCACTAAGTTGTGTTTTCAACATTCTTACACAAAATTTGCAATCTGAAGAAGGATAATAATTCATTGATTGCAGAGATTATATTACTTTAAGTAGGAGATGTGTTACTTTTTTACTATCATAGTTATGAGAAATTTGATTCCTAGAACTCTAGTGTTAAATCGATTTTCCATTGTATTCTATAGATTTGTAGAGGATTAGAATCATTGAGGCTCAAGCGCTCAGATTTTTTTTTTTAAGTATAGCCTAATGAATCTCAAAGTGATCATTCTCTTGAACTAGCAATATTTTAATCAATCGTATGGATTTTAAATGACATTTCCATTTCCTGTTAGTCCAATTGTTGTCAGTTCTACAAACTGAATTCAATATTTTTTCTCAAATTTTAAGAGAGGTAAATAATTCACATGTAGTGCATTCTGTGAAATCTGTAAGAGCCTTCTGAGTTGAATGTCTTGCTATTCAAACAGGTATGGGATTGGCTTATTTTATTCTTTATATACACTGAATTTTTAAGTCTAATCATAGACATTTAAAATTTTCTGTTTAACTATATTTTCCTGAATTTAAAAGAAAAGACCTATTGTAATCATATCCCTTTTACTTATATTTGTATTGATAGTGTTTAGAAATTTAGGTCTACTAGGATTTCTGTAATCAAAGTAGTTTGAACTTGGTAAAGTTCAAAATTTAGTCTCAGACAGACTTTGGAAGTTTAAATGAATAGTTTCTCTGGAGAGTGAGAGAGAGAACATTTGGGGAGACCAGAATCAGTGAAGAGATTGTGATGGTTGTGAGGAAAGCATTCAAAGGATTTCATAAAAGTGACATAATCATATTTTTTCTTACACCGTCTTCTTCTGATTGTTTCTACTTCTGTTAACCAAGAGGAGTAGAATCCAACCACCAGTACTTTCAAGGCAATAGAATAGTGATCTGAATACTGAAGTGTTTTGGTAATGGTGAAGTTGTGTTGGAATGTATAATTAGGTACTTTGATGTTGTTAGATGCCATTGAGTGGATTTTGACTCATAGTGACCCATATGACAGAGTAGAACTGCCCCATAGGGTTTTCTGGAGCCCTAATGGCCCAGTGGTAAAGAGCTCGGCTGCTAGCCAAAAGATCAGCAGTTTGAATCCATCAGCTGCTCCTTTGAAACCCTATGGGGCAGTTCTATTCTGTCCTATAGGGTTATTATGAGTTAGAATTGACTTGATGGCAAGAGGTTTGTTTTTTGGGGGGGAGGGTATCTTTACAGAAGCAGTTCACCAGGTCTTTTTTTTTTTTTTTTTTTTGCTATCATAATTAAAAGGAGTTCTGGTGGCGCAGTGTATAGCGCTCCCTGCTAACCAAAAGGTCGGCAGTTCAAATACACCCGCAACTCCTTGGAAACCCTATGGGACAGTTCTACTCTGTCCTATAGGTTCACTATGAGTCAAAATTGACTCGACTGAAGTAGATTTGGTTTTGGTATCATAGTTATGATCATAGTTAATATTGATCAAATTAACTAGAAATTTCCTACAGATGCAATGACTATGCCATCTGGGTAGAGTCGAACAGCCAACCTTTTGTTTAGCAGCTGAGAACTTAACCATTTGTGCCACTAATCATTCTAAAAACTCATCCATGTGTCTTTAGAAACTATCCACATCTTGTTTCTATCATGTTAACAATTCAAGTATAAAGTGGAAAGATTTGAAGGACAGTTTATGAAGATGAATATACTGTCTCGTGAATTAGCAAGTGTGCAGACAGGAGTGACACTATGGATCACATTTAAGTCCCTTCAGGTTACATGGCTCATCTTTCCCTTCACTTTGCAAATGTGCTCTTGTACCGTGTAGTAAGGCTAATATGGGCAGAGTTTTGTTCTATAAAGTTTTAATCTTGCTTCTGGAAAGAAGACTTTTTTCTTGTTGCTCTATGCTTGGCTTAGCTCTGGGGACTTGGTTTTAGGCAGCATTCTATCCTGATTCATTCTCATTTGAATTCCAAATTGATTGAACAGACCCAACATTAACAGATTGGCATTATTTTATGTACATAATACAGTGATTGTTGAGAAGTGTGGCTTCAAAGTCCACCCAGGGTGTCAGATAGTAAATGGGGCTTTTGTTGGCTTTGGGGGTTGGATTATTTTTCTTTGTCTTGCTGATTTTGAGATTGTTGGACAGAAATTTAACTTTTTTTTTTCATATTGGCAAGGGATTAAAAAAATCTCAATAAAGTTTCTTTAAAAGGGTTCATTGACTTCCATAGAACTTTGTTTCTGAATTTACTTTTATCTCCTGAAAACCTTTGGACAGGACAAGCCAGGCATTTATATGGCACTTTGCAACAATTAGAAAGTTCACTGGTTGGGACTCAGCTTTGGTCACTCAGTTAAAAAAGATTCAATGCTATAATGCCAACTGATTGTCTGATTGTTTAAACCCCACTAATAAAGGATTTTAGCTGAAAAGTCTTTGTCTTGGGCAGGCCCGAGAGACCAGCTGCATCTGCCCCCGGAATAAATGCCTTTGTGTAAATGGCCAGGCTGGCTCTGACATTTGATCAGCCCCTATTTGTATCCCATCCTATTTCTACATCAGTACAGGGTGTATATAATGCTGGGCTTTGTAACCTGCTTGAGAAAGTGCATGAAAGTTCAGGGTTTCTCCCTACACTTCACCTTGGGATTGAGTCTGGTGGAGAGAAGCATTGCGTGATTAAAAACACAAAATGACTGATCTCTATCAAACTGAGTTAGGACCCTGGCTTTGTTTGCAGGGCCGCAATTCCCTGTCATCCAGGTGAGCTATCTGACTTGGCTGCTTTGATTGATCAAATTAACTAGAAATTTCCTATAGATGCAGCCACTATGTCATCAGGTTTCAGCCACTGAAAAAGGAGAGAAAATATTAGTCATTGTTAGAGCCTTTTGAAGAGTTAAGAAACTCATACAAAGCCAGCTACAGACTCAAGCGCGCGCGTGCACACACACACACACACACACACACACACACACACACACACACACATACACACACACACTGCTGTAGACAATGATAAGACAGTGCATCGTTAAATGGGTGATACTGTTTCCTGATACAGAAACAGGAAATGCACTTTGAAATCCAATGTCTTTCTATTTAAAATCCTGATCTCAGAAAGTCACGTCTTCCTGCAATTGATCCCTGCCTTATAAAGCACTAGGAACAGTGTTTCTCAACAGGGCTACTGCTGGGAGTTGGGGGAGACTGTTCTTTGCTGTGCTTGACTTTCCCAAGTATTGCAGCATGTGTAGTACACCTCACTCCAGGACCTACATACCAGTAAAATCAAGTCACTGTGACAAGACAAAACTCCCCCTCCTCTCTCTTCCCTCCACATTTCCAAGTGTCCCTGGCAAGGTGTGGAGTGGTGCCAGAGCACAGCAGACTGGGGACCACTAAAGGCTATTCTGGTGAGTGTCATGTTTTGAAAAATAAAGCAGCATAAACATTATGCATAGTTTGCCATGTTTTGTAAAACTTGGAGTATGAAAAGTGAGAATATTATGTTGTTGTTAGATGCTGTTGAGTCAATTTCAACACATAGCAACCACAGATGACAGAGTAGAACTGCCCCCTGGGGTTTTCTTGGCTGTAATCTCTACGGAAGCAGATCAGCAGGTCTTTCTCCCATCGAGCCACTGGGTTGGTTCGAACTGGGACCTTTTGGTTAGCAGCACAACGCTTAACCTTTGCACCACCTTAGAACTGTATTATACATGTGTGGTTAAGTGCTGTGGAGTTGGTTCCAATTCATAGCTA
This sequence comes from Dugong dugon, assembly GCA_030035585.1. NCBI lineage: Eukaryota > Metazoa > Chordata > Mammalia > Sirenia > Dugongidae > Dugong > Dugong dugon. The sequence continues at coordinate 111,097,842 of CM057468.1, read as the reverse complement.
CCCTATTTACAACAGAATGAAACATGGTGCAGCTCTGCACCATCCTCACAATCGTTGTTATGCTTGAGCCTGTTGTTGCAGCCACTGTGTCAGTCCATCTCGTTGAGGGTTTTGATGGTTAAGATTGTGTATCAAATTGGCGGGCCATGATTCTCAGTGTTTTAGAAGTTGTGTAATATGATCACTTCCCTGTTGAAATTTGATATGTGATCACCCTCATGATAGAATCTGCTGAGTGGTACCAGCAGGGGCAGGGCCTATGGCAGCTCACCACCCCTTCAGCCTTCATCTCTCTGCCATCTGCCACCTACTTCCTTCCTGCTCAGCTTGCCAAGGCTTTTGGCTTATTCTGGTTCCTACAGCTGCCTCTTGTCTTCTGACCTCCAGTACTAGCAGCTTACCTGCCAATCTTGGGATTCATTGGCCTTCATAGCCTGTGAGCAAAAGCCCTGCTCTCTGACCTGCCCATCTTGGGTTCCCCAGCCCCTGTGGCTGCCTGAGTCAGGGGAGGCCTCTATCCTGATTCATGGACTTGAGATGTTCCAGCCTCTACAATCTCATGAGCTCTTTCCTTGACATAAATCTCTCTCTCTCTATATATATATATCTGTACGCTTTACTGGTTTTGCTTCTCTAGAGAACTCAGCCTAAGACAAAGTTCTTCCTCTTTTTCACCGACCCTCTACTTTACTAAGCATGATGTCCTTCTCCAGGGACTGGTCCTTCCTGATAACATGTCCAAAGTATGTGCGACAAAGTCTTGCCATTCTTGCTTCCAATGAGCATATTGGCTGTACTTCTTCCAAGACAGATTTGTTCATTCTTCTGGAAGTCTGTGGTATATTCAGTATTCTTCACCAACATCATATTTCAAAGGCATCAATTCTTCTTCAGTCTTTCTTGTTCATTTTCCAGATTTCACATGCCTATGAGGTGATTAAAAACACCATGGCTTGGGTCAGGTGCACCTTAGTCCTTAAAGTTACATCTTTGCTTTTTAACACTTTAAAGAGGTCTTTTGCAGCAGGTTTGCCCAGTGCAATGTGTCATCTGATTTCTTGACTGCTGCTTCCATGAGCATTGATTGTGGATCCAAGTAAAATGAAATCCTTGACAACTTCAATCTTTTCTCCATTTACCATAATGTTGCTTATAGGTCCAGTTGTGAAGATTTTTGTTTACTTTATGTTGAGGTGCAATCCATATTGAAGGCTGCAGTCCCTGATCTTCTTCAGTAAGTACTTCAAGTCCTCTTCACTTTCAGCAAGCAAAGTTGTGTCATTTACACATTGCAGATTGTTAATAAGTCTTCCTCCAATCCTGATGCCACATTATTATACAGGTAGGCAACTCTTTTTAAGGCATTATTACAAGAAGTTTTCTATTTTTTTAATTAGTTATTTGTAACCTTATATATATTCCCTACCCTGCTCCCTGCCCCCCGCCATAGAAATTGGCAGGCTATTATCACCAAGATTTATTTAACAAAGTGTAGGTTTTTTTTTAATAGCAAGACCACAGGCTTGGTGAGGTATGGCAGTTCCATCAGGGAAAGATACCCACAGAATTGAATTTGCCAACATCCAGAATCTGTTTGTTGGCCTTGGATTCTTTCAGTATAACCTAGAGACAATGTGACTTGGGCCGATAAGCTTGCTGCGATGCAATTAAAATACCAGTTAATTTGTATATTTGGGCCATATAAACATATGCTGATATCCTCTATCCAAGGGTGGCTTCCTGATCTCAGATGACCTGAGAATCTGCATTGGCAGCCACACAGTTGCTTGGTGAGTGAAAGGAAATGGTAGGTCCAGAGGTAAAGTTCTTCTAGGCCATGGGGACACAGGGGCAAAATATCCTTTTTTATGACTGAGATGCCCACACATCACAGATTCTGAGTCTCTCTGCTTTGGAGAGTGGTAGATAAATTGTAAAAATTTACTTTCTATACCTGCTAAGTCTCTAGGTGGTGCACATGGTTAACAAATGCACTTGGCTGCTAACCGAAAGGCTGGAGGTTTGAGTTTACCTGTAGGAGCCATGAAGAAAGGCCTGGTGATCTACTTCCAAAAAATCAGCCATTGGAAGCCCTATGGAGCACAGTTCCACTCTGACACATGTGGGGTTGCCATGAGTTGGAATCGACTCAGTGGCAACTGGTTATACCTACTGTCTTAGGCTGGGTTCTCTAGAGAACCAAAACCAGTAAAGTGTATAAATATATATATAGAGAGAGATTATATCAAGGAAACAGCTCATGTGATTATAGAGGCTAGAACGTCCCAAGTCTGTGGATCAGGGTAGAGGCCTCTCCCAAGACACACAGCTGCAGAAGCTGGCAAGCCCAAGATTGGAAGGTCAGTGAGCAGGGCTCCCACTCACAGGCTGTGCAGATTGATGAATCCCAGGTTCGGCAGATAAGCTGACAGCTCAAGTCCCAAGAAAGGGAGATGAGATGACAGGAAGCAGCTACAGGATCCAGAGAGAGCAAAAAGCCAGAATGTCTGCTTATATACAAATGCAGGCCACACCCCCAAGGAGAATCCCTTTCATCTGATTGGCTACTCACAGTATATTCAATCATGGGAGTGATTACATTAAAACACGGAGAATCATGGCCCAGCCAGGTTGACACACAATCTCAACCATCACCCCTGCTAAACCTCTGTGGTAGTTTCACTGATTAACTGAATGTTGTTTCCAGTCAAGTTAACTATTTCCACTTACCTAGGAAAAGACCTGTTGCTTCCCGTTTGAGGTTAACATTAATTTTACTAGCAGAGGGAAATAGTCTATTATCTATGAGTTACTCTGGAAGAAACTCAGTCATCCTGTGCACTGCTGATATCCATTACATAGATAAAGCAGCATTAATGACAGCAAACATTTACATAGCATTTACCATATACCAGACATGGAAATAAATGTTGAACATATATTCAAAGGTTTAATCATTCCAACAACCTCACTAGGTAAGTATTATTGGCGTCAATTTCAAATGAGGAAACTGAAGCACAGGGAAATTAAATAACTTGCCCACAGTTACATAGTTAATAAGTTATAGAGCTGGATTTTAAATTTAGACAGCCTGGTTTCTGAGTCTGGGCTCTTACCTACTAAACTATACTACCTCCTATAATATATTAGAGGCTGAGTGGTCCTAATAATATATAATACCCATTGCCATCCAGTTGATTCCAATTCATAGTGATCCTATAGGACAGAGTAGAACTGCCCCAAGGAGAGGCTGGTGGATTCAAACTGTTGACTGTTGGTTAGCAGCTGTAGCTGTTAACTACTGCACCACTAGGGCTCCAGTAATACATAATAGTACACTAATAAAGACGTACCAATAATACAGATTGTTTTTCTTCTACCTACAACACAAGTAGTTATGCAACAGAAAATGCTGAAAAGCGGTTGAGTTACTTCACAAAGGGATAATGTGCTCTTGAATCATTAGCTAATGTGTGGGAAATGTACTGTCTGTTCTGTTTTGGGTATAGCATGGATTTGATAGCTTTGAAGTCCCCATCAGGCATCGAAAATGCCTTTTATAATTTAGTTTCCATACAAAAAAGTTATCTGCACTCTCTAGAAAAGGAGATCATAGAGGCACTAGGAATATTATTCCAGTCTTGCACGGTGGTCTCTTCATCTTAGGTCAAGGCCAAGGTCAAGGTAGTGATTTATTGACCCAAGGCTTACACTGAGAACAAGAGACTGCCCTACCTTCTGCCATAAAGTCATTGACCACTGCCATTGGTAAGAACCTCTTGGGCTCCCAAGAGGCCCTACAATTCAATCCTTTCTACATACTTAAACATAAGGGTCAGGCTTCAGAGTTGTCACAAGCTGTGGACTGAGGAAGCATTTCAGACATTTAATATTTATCAGGACCACAGTAGGCACATAATTTACATTGAGGCTCTGTAGAATTGCTCATGAGTAGAGGATTTCATTTATTATAATGCTAGAAATAAAAACCTTCTGGCAGCAATGAAAATATAGTTAGCATCAATAATGAATAAAAAGTTACAAAATGGGTCTTTTCTAATATACAAACATTTAAAGAACTCGTGAAAGACCTCAGTGAGTCAATAATAAATTTAAACAGGTTACTACAATATTTTTTCATGAGTTTATGATCCTATATCGTTCTTCTCTCTAGGTAATAAAAGCATTGCATTGTCCCACCTACTTCCCTCCCTCCTCCGCCTAAAAATGGTTGGTCATACTCATGTCTTAGCTTCATTTTTTCCCCCACTGAAGCATTCTCTCCTCAGTTAGGCATTAAGCAAGCAGTCTTCTAGCATTTAACAACATTCACCTCATTTCTGACAGGCCCTATGATAAATTACAGCCTCCCCAGACATTCAAAAATACATTGATCAAGAGAAGTTGTAAGACATGGAAGAAAAGTTAATCCATATCCCTTTCTGAAAGGGAAGAAGAAACTACTTTTTGGAGTAGGCTTTGTGCTGAACAGAGCATAGGGTCTTCAAAGTATCTGCCAGTTTCACTGTCCCTCTTGAGGCAAGAACACTACAGTATATATTGCAGGTTGCTTGCCCACGTTCCCCATCTTGGGCAGCCATGGAATTTATGGAGATTTCTTCCCCTAGCTTCAGAGGTAGATCCATTGATTCTTATCCCATCTTCCACTCCAGAAAAAATTGTTTAGGTTGGGCCACTGTGGCCCCCCTAAAAAAAATAAGTTGCAGAAGAACTAGATGGTGCCCAGCTACCACCACCAACTGTTCTAATCAGGGCTACAATAAATAGATGGACGCTTATAGAATTGGAGAAAAAATGTGGAACAGAACCTCAAATTCCTAAAATAAATAAATAAATAAATAAAAGAAAAGGGGAAAGAAAAAAAAAAAAACTTCTTACTGGACTGGTTGAGACTAGAGGACTCCCTGAGACTATTGCCCTGAGGCACTCTTCAAACCTTGAACTGAAACTGAGGTCACCTTGTAGCTAAATAACAGATTGGCTCACAAAATAATGAAAATTACCTGTAAGTACTGTGCTCCTTTCAAAAATCACCTATATGAGACCAAACGGTCAACAATTGTTTTAAAGCAATGACGAGAATGTAAAGGGACAAGGAAACTAGATTAAATGGAAACAGAACAACCAGAACAAAAATAATGACAAAGTTGACACATTGTGAAAAATGTAACAAATGTCACTGAACAATTTGTCTATAAATTGTTGAATGGAAACCTAAACAACTGTGTAAATCTTCACTGAAAACACAATAAAGTATTATTTAAAAAAATTAAAAAAAAAAGATATGTTGCAAGTCCTAACCCCTGCACTGCTGAATATGGCCTTGTTTGGGGAAGTAGAGTTTTTCTTTGCAGATATTATTAATTAAGTTAATGAAGTCACACTGGAGTAGGGTGAGTCCTAATCCTAGCCCCTTCAGAGTGGCATCTTATAAAAGAGAAGGACAGACACTGAAACAATCACACACAGGGGAAGACAGCATGGGCGAATTCACCTACAAGCCAAAGAACGCCAAAGAATGCCTGGGGCTGCAGGAACTGAAAGAGTAAAAGAAGGATCCACTCCTAGAGCCAACAGAGAAAGAGAGAGAGAGAAAGCATAGCCCTGCTGATGCTCTGAATTCAGACTAACATCCAGAACTATGAAAAAAAAATACTGTTCTTTAAAGTTACCACTTCATGTTATTTTGTTATGGCAGCCCTAGAGATTAAGACAGCCACTTAACACGTGCCTAAGCCAGTCAGTCAGCCCATGGAATTTCACTTGTCACTGTGACATATTCAGTGGTGAATCTAAATTTGTCCAGTTAACATGAAACCCAATGTATTAGTATTTTATGGTTGCTGCAACAACCATAAATTTATTATCTTATACTTTTGTATGTCAGAAGTCTGACAATGGTCTTACCGAGCTAAGATCAAGGTGTCAGCAAAGCTTCGTTCCTTTCTGGAGGCCTTTTCTAGCTAGAAAAATTCCTTGGCTTATGGCCATCTTCCTCCATCTTCAAAGCCAGGTATGTTGCATCTCTCTGACTCTTCCTCCTTAGTTGTGTCTCCCTCTGACCACAGCTGGGAAAGTTTATCTGCTTTTAAGGGCCCATATAAGTAGATTGGGTCCACGTGAATAATCCAGAATGATCACCCCATCTCAAGGTCCTTAGTTTAATCACATTTACAATGTTTCTTTACCAAGTAAGGTCACGTATTCACAGGTTCTGAGGATTAGGATGTGGACATCTTTGGGGGTCACACCCAGAGTTTTGTTCAGTGGGGGAAGCTGACTTTATTCTGGACAGATTTGTTTGTAACTATGAGACCTTGGCCAACAGTAACTATTTTGGTATCCTAAGGGAGGCCAGACTGAGTATAAAGCTCACATGCAAAACAGCAACAGCGTTGGGATAACATTGAAGAAATCAAGTCGCACCTTATCTCTAGACTTTTCAGGAATGTGAGCTAATAAATTTCCTTTCCTATCTTTCGCTTTCCTTACTTTCCTTTCCCTTTCCTCTTCTTCCCTCTTCTACCCTTCCCTAGCCTGCCTGTCTTCTTTCCTTCCTTCATTCCTTCTTTCCTTCCTTCCTTTCTTTCTCCTAAATGAAAGACTTTATATTTACCCAAATGTAATTTTATATTGTTAAATTTACCTCATTTTTTCCATTTTCTTGAGATGCTTTTGAATCCTGATTCTGCTATACAACATGCTACAATTTCTTAAATTCTTGTGACCTATGAATTGGCTTTATCCTGGCAGCCAGCTGACAAAACAACTTCTCAAACACTAGGAACATGACAACCTTCCAATCTAGCAAGGAGAATCTAGAGAGAGATTATTATCAATTCATTGATCACTAGAATCAACAGATATTTCTTTGCATTTGTGCAACTCCATTTAAAGTAGTAACCAAACCTGTGTGGGTAGTCACAGCCTGATGATGGCCTGCCTACATTGCCTGAGCTAACTGGAAGAAGCATGCCCACAGTCATGTATTCGCTCATTTATTCAGACATCTAATAAATGTTTATTGTGAAAGACCCTGTTACGGATTGAATTGTGTCACCCAAAAATATGTGTCAACTTGGTTAGGCCATGATTCCCAGTATTGTGTGGTTGTCCTCCACTTCATGATTGATGTAATTTTCCTATGTGTTGTAAACCCTAATCTCTGCCTGTGGTTAATGAGGCAAGATTGGGTTATACTAAAGAGGATTAGGTTGTGATGTAACACCCTTACTCAGGTCCCATCCCTGATCCAATGTACAGGGAGTTTCCCTAGGGTGTGGCCTGCATCACCTTTTATCTTAAAAGAGATGAAAGGAAAGAGAAGTGAGCAGAGAGTGGGGGAACATCACACCACCAAGAAAGCAGTGTTGGGAGCAGAGCGCATCCTTTGAACCCGGAGCTCCTGCACAGAGAAGCTCCTAGACCAGGAGAAGATTGATGATAAGAACCTTCCTCCAGAGCTAACAGAGAGAGAAAGCCTTCCCTTGGAGCTGGCACCCTGAATTCGGAATTCTAGGCTACTTGACTGTGAGAGAATAAACTTCTGTTTGCTAAAGCCATCCATTTGTGGTATTTCTGTTATAGCAGCGCTAGATAACTACAACAGACCTTGTACTATGAGGACATAAAGATAGGAATTTTAGTTACAGGGAAATTTCCATGGACAGCATTTTAGGAATACATTTGTGCATTAAGTATTCAATGTGCATAGTACCCATCTTGTACTATAGATATGTGAGAAAAAACTTGCATGAGTTTAGAATGTGAACTAACGTTATTTTCCCCTCTAAATGTTCTTCATATCAAATTGAGAATAAAATTTATGGTCATTAAGGCTATTGATTATGGGATCATAGTACCTGCCACTCTATTCCCAATACAGCATTCTTTCAGGTCATCTTCTTACTGGTTCAATTCTGTATCCATGACAAATATAACAGTCCCTCTTCCCATGACCATGAAAATTAGAAATGAGAAAAGGGGAAAAAAAATCTTCTCTGTCATTCAAGGAGGAAAATATACAATGAAAAATGAGTAGGAAGGATTAGTTTTCAATAGACATTATGCACCATGAGGCAAAACCACCCAAACATATTTTTGTGGTGACATTGGGTTGTAGAGTCCTTTTGAAAAGCTGGCCATGTCTTGGCCTGTTTGAATGAACCTTTGAATAGTAAAAATAATGATAACACAAGTGAAAACAACTACAACTAACACCACTGTCATCTCTAAATGCCTAGTAGGAGCCCTGGTGGTGTAGTGATTAAGAGCTCAGCTGCTAACCAAAAGGTCAGCAGTTCAAATCCTCCAGCCACTCCTTGGAAACCCTATGGGGCAGTTCTACTCTGTCCTTTAGGGTTGCTATGAGTCGGAATCGACTCGATAGCAATTAGTTTTTGTTGTTTTTTTTTCATATGTGCATTATCAATATGATTTCTTACAACAATCCTCCTTCGCTGTTAGACTTTCCTGCAAAGCTATTCTGGAGAACTGCTTTCTGAATAAGATTTCTGCTGGATTTCTTTCTTTCTTTTTTTTTTTTAATTTTTTTTATTGTACTTTAGCTGAAGGTTTACAGAACAAATAGTTTCTCATTAAACAGTCAGTACACATATTGTTTTATGACATTGGTTAACAACCCCACGACATGTCAACACTCTCCCCTCTCGACCTTGGAGGACCTTCTTTTTGGTGAAAATATGCATAGCCAAAGTTACACCATTTCAAAAGTTTATACATGTACAATTCAGTGACACTGATTACGTTCTTCCAGTCCTTCTGCTATTCTCACTATCCTTTTCCAAATTATTCCATCACCATTATCTTCAACTCACTGTCCCCTAGGCTTCCCATCAAACCTTTTGAGTTGCTGTTGTCAATTTGATCTCACGTAGATAATTCTTTTTTTTTTCTATTTTTGTACCTTAGATGAAGGTTTGCAGAACAAATAGTTTCTCATTAAACAGTTAGTACACGTATTGCCCTATGACAATGGTTAACAACCCCATGACATGTCAACACTGTCCCTTCTCAACCTTGAGTTCCCTATCACCTCTGCTGGATTACTCTGCAGTGGCTAACACCAAATGTTTCCATTGTGCTCTGTTAGCTTTTTGCAAACTGAAAATTTTGGCCTGTGGACATTTTTCCTCCAGCAGCTGTTCATTCCCAGATGACACCGTGCTATCCAGAAGATTCAAATTAAATCAGATGTCATTTTGTTGGCAGAGCTTCATCTTATGCTGCAGCGTTCCACAACACCTAGCCTAGCCCTGGGCACAGAGTAAATGCTTCCCGATTGATTTACCACAGAAGTGACCTTACATAAGGCAGAAACAGGACCATGTGGACAGGTTGCTTCTACCTCTAATTATCTTCTCTTGTCAGCTTGTTAAGGGACTTGAAGTTTATACTATTAATCACTGTTTTGAGGTTTCTCCTGAAGATAAAACGTAAATTGTTACCAAAAGAAGTGTGCATTATTCCCTTAGCTCCTATTATTGTCAATTATTAAACAATTAAAAAATAAACTGTAAAATTAAAAGTTGATACCAACGGAACCCATTCTGGGCTGTGGCTACTGAAGGCAAGAGAAGGACCCTGGGGCTCCAGGAAGTAAGTGAAGCTCACTAGGAGACAAGAAGAGGCTGTCTGATGGGAAATTACATTAATGAACATTTATTTTCTATTAATGTTTGGTCAAGATTTTTGGTCTTAACATAGTTTCCAATGGATTGGGAATCTTCAGAGAATTCACCAAGGCTCATATTACATCTCCAGTTGTTTCCAAAACAGTCTGAAACTTAAGGAATAGCTAAGAATAGAAGATCAATACAAATATTTAGTATCCTCTGGTTTGTAATCATTGAGGGAACTGGTGGTTCAGTGGTAGAATTCTCCTCTTCCATGCTGGAGACCTGGCTTCGATTCCTGGCCAATGCACTTCATGCACAGCCACCATCATCTGTCATTGGAGGCCTTTGTGTTGCTATGATGCTAAGCAGATTCCACTGGAACTTCCAGACTAAGACAAACTAGGAAGAAAGGCCTGCCGGTGATTTACTTCCAAAAACCAGCCAGTGAAAACCCTACTGAACAATAGTCTGATCCACAACCAATCATAGGGATGGTACAGGACTGGGCAGCATTTTATTACATTGTGCATGAGATCACCATGAATTGGGATCAACCCAACAGCAGCTAACAACAACGGTTTGCAATCAGTGGATAATTGAAATTGTTGAGGTTTATACCCTCTTCATGAGTCAGAATTTACTCAACAGTTTTATACTCTCTGCCACTGACATCACCCTCAGTAAACTCCAGATATAAAGAAGAATGAAGGGTGCTTCTAACTTTAAATAGGTTCTTGAGAGAGAGCATGTGTGTATGTGTGTGTGTGTTTTAATAGAGTATCTAAAAACATTTGAGACATTTGCAACCACACACCACTTGCCACATTCCGGTGGGAGCAGACTGTTGTAAATGGTTTAATAGAAATTATAAACATTATCAGCAAATCTGTCACATCTCATTATTAGTCATTGACCATGCTTTGTTTCCTCAGTTCTAAAACTACCCAGTAGAGGTTCCTTAATAACCCTACAGACAGGATCGTTTTCTGCTGTCATGCCTCTATCCTCTTTCTATATGAACCTTCACCTCTCACCTTTGACTCATTTAATCTTAAGACATATCAAATGGATGATTGATCAAAATTCTCAGGTTTCATAATTCTACAGCAGCTTATATGTAAAAATACAATGCACTCAGAGTTAAATAACATTTGATGAATGTGTTGTTTGTTTCTATTTCTTTGGCAAACATCTGTGTGTTTCAGAGCTGCACTACTGGGCTTTCCTGGAGCTGAATGTGCGTGTAAGATATAAATACTATTTCAGTTAATAATGGAGCTGTGCTGTACACCTGGAGGCTTGCTTATGGAGGTGCAAGTCACAAGTGAGATCACTGTAGCAACAATTGGCAGAATTTTCCAATATCATTAAGTTAACTAAAAAAATCTAAGCTAGCCTTGAATAAGACTGGACTCTATCATATGTATTAAGACTATACTAAGGGAACACATTGCTGGACAGAACATGTCCGACCTGATGTCATGACTGTTAGCAAATGCTCTACCAGCGATGAGTAGATTCTAGGACTGCAGAGTATCCGCATGACTAAATGAATAATTCTATAGTGCAATTGATATTTCTTCAATAATAAATATTAAATTATCAATTACTAATTGATATATATAAATCAATTAACTAAAAGGACAAATTATAACCATTATTAAATAATACCTTCTAATCAATACGAGTCGAAGAAAAATTGATGCCTTTGGATTATGGTATTGGCAAAGAATACGGAATATACCATGGACTGCCAGAAGAACAAATAAATCTTTCTTGGAAGAAGTACAGCCAGAATGCTCCTTAGAAGTGAGGATGGCAAGACTTCATCTCACGTACTTTAGACGTGTTGTCAGGAGGAACCAACCCCTGGAGAAGGACATCATGCTTTGTAAAGTAGAGGGTCAGTGAAAAAGAGGAAGACTCTCAATGAGATGGACTAACACAGTGGCTGCAACAATGGGCTCAAACACAGCAATGATTGTGAGGATGGCGCAGGACCGGGCAATGTTTCATTCTGTTGTACATACGGTCATTATGAGTTGGAACCGACTCAACGGCACTTAACAACAACAACAATTAATAGGAATCCCCAGGTAGTACAAATGGTTAACGTGCTCAACTGCTAACTGAAAAGCTAGAGATTCGAGACCACCCAAAGGCACCTTGAAAGTAAGGCCTGGTGATCTACTTCCAAAAAATCAGCCATTGAAAACCCTATGGAGTGCAGTTCTACTCTGACACATGTAGCATTGTTGCCATGAGTCAGAATCGACAAAACGGCCACTGGTTTTAATCAACAATTCTTCTTTGAGAAACTCAACAGAATTATAATAAGAGGACTTACACTGTACCAAACAGTTCCCAGAAACATACCATTTAATCACAACTACAGCGTGATGTAGACGTTACTTCTGTTCTGTAGTTTGAGCTGTCTCAGAAAAAATGTTCAGTGAGACAGAGGCATAATATGCTCGCCATACTATCTAATTTTAATCTGGATTTCTAGACTAACAGCTACATTTTTGAGAAAAACATGCATTTTTTCCTTGGTGGTCAAAACCAGGATGTGAAACCATGTGTCTCGAGGAGTCTTGACCATAGGCACCCCCTCAAAATACACATACTCAGGAAGAATGCTGTCTGGGTGCTGTTGCCAACAAGATATTTTTGCAAGATAGACAAAATGCATGTAAGCATCTTGTGACCATCATCTGAGCATCCTGTGAAACTATATGTAATTACAAATTATACTATTAATAATCGGTAACCAATCAGAGTGTGATTATTACAATATTCATTGATTTTCTCATAATTGCCCTCCCTATGGTTTGGTTCCTCTTTTTACCCAATAAAAATATTCGTATAACAAAACTGCCCAGGACTATGTGGTTCCATATTCAATGGGCTACATAGTTCCCCAATTGCAATTGTTTTAAACCCTTAATAAACCTCTCTGTTTTAACTTGAAACAGCATTCAAGTTCATCTCTACAACAAAGCCATATGCAATAGCAGTTTTTAAAGATGAAGAATAGTCAAATACTGGTAATTTCATATAGCTCAACCCAATAGTTGAGAAAGCCAACCCCCTGAATGAGAATTTGCACAAGATCACAGAGTTGGTAGTGGCTCTCCAGCTTTAATGTGAAGTCTGTTGGAGTGCAAATCTCTTGGCCGTTTCACTCACAGCGTTCGATCCTCTGCAGTGACTCAGTAACCTCTCCAGCCATGTGGCAGCTAGAACATAGAAGCCCTTCCACGTTTCAGTGGGGCACAGGGACACATGATGATCTACTTCACACCCGAACCATTCCAGGCTGCACCAATCTATTTCCCTTCCTTTGAAAAAGATCTTGTCCTTGACTGTATCCTGAGTGAAGACAGAAGCAGTCAGAGGAGAATTTATCCCAGTTTATTTAGAAAAAACTAACTGATCAGTATATTCAGAAGCATATACAGGAACAAGCTAAGCAGATACATTAAAAGACAAAGTTTATAATATTTCTTTTAAAAGCCAATAAAATTGATTTTAATGAGTGTCCTAGATGTACTTACTGAGACACTGCATTTTTTTCTATAATACATATATCTTTTTTCCCTATACACATTTCTATTTGAAGCAGGAATGATAATAGCATTGGGTCTTAGCATAATTCATTTCTTCACATAACTATGGGCTTGGATTTGCCCCAGTAATTCCAAACATATTGCATTAAAATAAATTAATTTGAGATTGAAATTAAAAAGAGTAAAATTGTTTTGTCTTTCTTCTAGGAGATTCAGGTGTGTGTGTATCTGTCTCCTCCTTCCCTTTTCCTTCCGACTGTTGCCTGTAAATGTGGTGGCTATTTGAGGGGGGTTTTAAACTAACAAACACAGAACTAATACAACATGGTTAGTGTTTTCCTGGCAGAAAGATGCTAGGTCATGTCAGTCACAATTTCGTTCTCTGAGGACAATTTTAAAGGTACATTTCTGCTCTGCAGTGACTACAATAGTCTTTTTCTTTCTTTTATCTCTTGGTTTTTTATATGGAACAAAAAATAAGTATGTTTCCATGAAAAGAGTCCATTTAAAATACCAAATCAATGAAAAATGGGCTTTTGAATATTCCACAAGGGCATAACATTTAGTTTCCTCCTTTGTGCATCTAGCTTTACAGAGCTGGTTATTGTGAGACATTTTTTTAAAAAGGATATTAAGCCCAAAGTTCCCAGAGTAAATAGGGTTATGTGTTTTATTTCATGGCTGTGGAGAACATCAGATAAGTTGTCAGCTGGAATGGTGATTTAATTAATATAGTTCCAAGACATGTTACAATGATAGGTGGTAACATAGAGTTATATGGATGTTACTTAAAACAGGAGTATTATCTAAAGCAAAATTTGGGAAAATATGGCCTGTGGGCCGAAATCAGCCTGTGGTTTGTTTTTGTACATAAACACCCCCATTTGTTCATGTATTATCTATGGCAGTTTTCATACAACAGGGGAAGAACTGAGAAGTTGAAACAGAGGTGGTATGGTCCACAGATCATCTCTTGGGTTTTACTTAAGTGCAGATGGAAATGATGGGTGGTGAACCGCCAGCTTCCAAGCTTTGTAAATCACTTCATACTTGTCTCCCATCTGTTCACACATATTTCCAGTGTCCAGCAAGATTTCTCGTCCCCCAAACTTGTATGTTTTTCTCTAACTTGATGGATATTGATTTAGTTCTCTTAGTGTATACATATTCTAAAATAGTCCTCAGATTCTTGTCACATTAAATTTCTTTTTTTTTTAACATAGCAAATGAAAATACTCACTTCAAACAAAATTAGAGTCATTCACATCTATGAATTTAGGATTAATTCTGGAAATTCCAAGGTATGTAAAGTGTCCCATGACTTTAGATCCTTCAAAAGGAAGGTGTTTTAATTCTGTTGGTCACCATGGTCCTCAAATGTTAGTAAATGCTGTTATATTTGGTTTGTGTTTCTCACTTTAGGGATTAGACTTACAACTTGAGATATGGCCCAAATTAATTGGATCCCTGTTCCACTGTATAGTTTTCAGCACTTCAATATCAACCTAGTTCCTTCATTAATCTTATACTTTCCTTGCTCAGTATTCAATTTGGAAAGAGCTGAACCATCTGAAACTAAAAATAGCTGGAGTTTGATTAATATCTTGCAGGGGCCTGAAGGGGCAGTATGTAGAGACCTTGCTACAAAATGGTGTCCAGAATTCATAAGTCTTCATCCTGCCATAAGAGCAGATCAATGACCATCACCAATAGCCATTTGAGCATGGCCCTGACAGTTTTCTATTAAAAACTGGGTATTATAGATGATGCCTTCTCACATCCAAATATTCATGTACTTCACAGTTGGAATCTCGCCGAAGATTGATGGCCCAAGTGAAATGATAGGTTTGTGATGGATTTCACATATGACTGTTGTCAATATTTCCCTTAACATTCTTCTCTGGCTAGATGTTTGCTAACTAGAGTCATTGAATTGCTTGAGGCAACATTTCAAATTTGCACATAATTACCAGCCATGTATTTTCAAAAACTTCTCCTATCTGAAACTGAATAAAAGAAATAAAATTGCTATTTTTTTCTCTCTACCCAGTGTGTCAATTGTTTTTTTGTATATCTAAATCTCCAAGTGACTATTTGAAGTTTGAATTAATTATGGTGTATGTTCTATAATTTTAAAAAACTGCATGTGACATACTAGTCACAAGCTAGTTATAAATTCCCTTTCTTAATTGTTTAAAGGATGATAAAAAAAGACAAAGTAACAATCAGAAGATGAACATTTTGGAAATCATGATTGAGAGTTCAATAAAAATGAAAACAGAGGTTTAAACTCAAGGAAAACAGTTTGGTAAAACCTGAAGATTTTAGCTCCTGGTTTACTGTCTTTTACAATACTCTTCCTATTATGATTCTTGATTGATTTCAATGTACACGTACAGGATACCTTAACCTAACACTTCCTTGACTTTCTCTCCATGGATAATGTCCTCTACACAACCTCCTAGAGTAAAGCTCACCCAAAACGTTGTATGCATTTCTGTTTCTTTAATTACAACTATCTTGTAGGCAGGCATTGAAGGTCGTATGAAGATGACTGATACACCAGGTCAGGCCATCTTGTCTGTACCACTTCTGAGACACAGGTGGGACTTGCGGGACTTCCTGCAGACTGCAGCTCTGTAAAGGTGGTTCTGTCTCTTATTCTTTTCTTTGTCTTCGTCTCATACTCAAGTGGACCACAACCAAGAGGTTTCTGATGTTGCAGCACAAGCAAGGACTAAGAAACCAGGGAACTGGGTACCAGGGTCAGCTCTGCCTTAATTATGACATTGGATCAGTGGCTTAGCCTTTTGGAGAACCATTCACTAAATTACAAACTGGTACTACTGGACTGGACTGGGTGATAGTGAATATCCTTTCCTGTGCAAAAGGTCCATACGTGATCAGTGATGTGATGATTTTTTCCAAGAATTAGTTACATAATGATGCACTGATGCAGAGTTGACATGGTTCAGAGGATGTCCCCCATAAAGTCATTCCTGCTTAGCATCCTCAGGGCTGGGATGCCTTTTCAGTCATTGAAGTCCTGCCACTTCCCAGCTGAAGCCTCCTGTCTTCTTTGGAATAAGTCTTCTCAGGTCCACTCTTCTTCAGTTCCAAACCATATTTAAGTTTCTTCCCCTGGACACTTTTGGACACTGAAGAAACCAGTTTTTTTCCCCTGGTTCTTTATCTATCCGGGGTGGACAAAGCAGACCATCACCACTGAGTTGATTTCAACTCATAGCGACCCTGCAGGACACAGTAGAACTGCCCCATACAGTTTCCAAGGAGCGGCTGGTGGATTCGAACTGGTGGATTTGATTGCCGACCTTTTGGTTAACAGCCGAATGCTTAACCACTGCGCAACCAGGACAAAGTAGAATTTGTTCTCAAATCTCTACACCTGCTCCATGCAGCTCTCTGTGAGCCCAGTGGGATTAGAAGTCCCCAGTGTTTCTCACTTTTGTCTTCTCCTTTTCATTCTTCTTTCCTGGTCTTTTATGACCATCTGTAGGTCATTTCTTTCTTCTTTCTCTTGCTATTTATTTTCCATCCATCTGTATCAGCCAATTTATAAAGTCAAGTGTCTTATCCTTTACAAATTACCATGTTTGAGCTGCTTCTTCTCTAGAGAAGATACATTTATATGCTGACTACTAGCAAATTTAAGGGTACAAAAATGGTCTATCTTCACTCATTTCTACACATCAATGATCAAGTAAGTATTTTATGGACTTTGGCTGTTGAAATGTTTCCAGATTGGGAATGAGCGGATGAATGGTCAGGCTATTTGCATTACCTTACTGAATACTAATTAAACGGCTCATCTGCAATAGCAACAGTAATAAAGTTTTTCATCTGTGGTATCAGAAGACACTGAAGTCAGCTGAAGACATGGTGCGTTGTGAAATTCAGGAACTTTCCAAGGACTAGAGTTACTAGAGTTAATTTGTTTCTGCTATGTTAATCTAGTTGCAACTCTCTTCCAATGATAATTCACAAATGTAAAATTTGAACTAGAAAAGAATATTTCTCTTCAGTGAAAACTTCTTGGCTACTTACGAGATGTATTCTAGACAGAGCCTTGCTACACAAAGTGTGGTGCTTGAACCAGCAACATGATCATACCTGGGAGATTGCTAGAAATGCAGAGTCAAAGGCTCCACCCCAGATCTAGTAATCAGGTTCTGCATTTGAACAACATTCCCAAACAATTGTTATCTACATCAAAGTTCGAGAAGCACTGCTCTAGACAAGATTAATATGAAAAGGTACTAGAAATTTTTAAAATCTATTGTTGTTGGTGTTGTTTTATGCTATGGAGTCGATTCTCACTCGTAGTGACCCCATGTGACAGAGTATAACTGCCCCACAGGGTTTCCTAGGCTGTAATCTTTAGAGGAACAGGTCACCAGGTCTTTTCTCTCATGAAGTGGCTGGTGGAGTTCAACCACCGACCTTTCAGTTAGCAGCACAGTATGCTTAATCACTGTGCTACCGGGGCTCCCTAAAAAATATATATAGGTATGAAAATACAAAATTTTTTATTGGCAGATTTTAAACTCACAGATAAAATTAGATTCATATTTATAAGTAAAGATTGTTCAGATTTATAAATACCACAGCGTTTTATATATCATTACAGATAATCCCAATAGTATCCAGGCAAAATTAAATTTCAGAGATAGAGTTACTTATGTAAGTTTTCATTTGGCCAAAATATGTTATAATTTCAAACAAAACCTTAAAGGGGCTTCTGCTTGGGGAAAGGTGAGATGTAAGGAAATTCATTCTACTATGCATTGACGTAAGTGATGTGAGTAACATTGTGTGCCAATGAAAGAAAGTCGTCTTTATCCAACTTCATTGTTGTGACCCCCCACTTCCATTAAGGAAGTTTTCACAAAGGCTTAATCGCACTGTTCTTTGTGCCTCCCATGTAATTATAATCACACTACCCTATTCAGCAGAGGGCTAATTGTTTCAAAATAGAGTTCTGAAGCCAGTGCCTCAGGTGTTTAGTTAAATGAGGTGTTAATTGGATGGCAGATGCATTCATTTGGGAGTAAGAAAATCACTGGGCTAGTGGTTACCAGCTCAGCTAGAAGGCCAGAGGGTCATTTTAAGGATTAACCACTCCATTTTTAAAAGGTACGCTATCTACCTGTTTTTGCAGTCCTGGGACCTAAAAATTAGGCGCAGTCTGGGAGAAATCAAACTGTGGCCACGTGATAACTGTGATAAGAAGCAGAAGTGTAACTCATTCTTTTGTATGGTATTTGTGTTTCCTTGTGCAGAGTAGCAATCCAATTCAGGAGTCACAACTACCCTGCTTCCCCCACCGGAAACCCCTTCCTATTCCATTCAGACCAGTCTTGATGAGGTGTTTGCTGGCTTCCTCCCATCTTCAGCACCCTCTCTTACCAATACACATACAGATCTGTGCAACCACCAGTTGTCCTAAGGAGCCCTGGTGGCACAATGGTTAAGGGCTCAGCAGCTAACTGAAAGGTGGAGAGTTCAAGCCCACCACCTGCTCTGACGGAGAAAAGACCTGGCAATCTGCTCCCATAAAGATTACAGCATTGGAAACCCTATGAGGCAGTTCTACTCTGTCCTGTAGGGTCACTATGAGTTGGGATGGATTTGACATCACACAATTAGTTGTCCTAACCATTTCCTAACAGCACACTTACCACCTAAGTATTCTGTTTGCCTGTTTCCTAACCTCAGTTCACCACCTAGCAACTGTCCTGATACATCTGCCATGTACCTTCACCTTACGACACAGGAGAAGGGTGAATTTTGGGCCTAGCAAAGGAAAATGAGTCAAAAGTAAAGAGAGAACAAGAAGGATCCAAAATGACACCCTAGGCATAAGAGGATTCCCTCCACTCCTGCCCTGTATATCCCTTTCAAGACCCAGTTATTTTCTCCTATGAATTTTTTGTTGATACTATGAGTTTTCATTAGTGAAGTCATGCTGATTAAAGGACCAATTGATAATTTTTGCTACAAGTTATGGATTTTGATACCCATTATCTGGGATCACGTGTGTCCCAGCAGCCTCTGGGTGATATAAATCCTGCCAATATGAGTTGATGATAAAATAGTTTTTTTTTTTTAATTAATTTATTTTTTATTTCTTGAAAATTTGCAAAACATGAGGTAAAACATGAAGGTACCTGGAAATGACTGCACATACATTTTATCCTGGTTTCTTTCTTCTTAGCCTTTTTATTATTTTTCCACGAAACTTTTCAAAACATGGTACAATGCATTCTTTCTTACTGCAAAAACAGTACGTACAGCCCAAGTAAATAAAGCCCAGGGATTCTTTTTATCTCAGGAAAATTACTACTATAATGCTTTCTTCATTACTGCAAAAGCAGTACTTAGAGGCAGAATAAATAAAACTAAAGGAATTTGAATCTCAGGAAAATTATCACTACTATGTATTCTTCATTATAACAAAAACAGTACTAACAGCTAAGAAGCAGAAACAGCTGCCCTAGAATACAGTAGAACTGCTCATGGTGGTACATTCCACCTGCTACATGTGAAAGCAATGATTGGGCCCTAAGATTGAATGAAGGGTAAGAATAACTCATAGGAGTGTCAATCTCTTGAAGAGTACCACTGCAATGCATTCCTTATTGGAAAGGCATTATTTACTGTTCAGAAGCTAGAAATAAGTGAGCCAGTAACACCTGGTAACAATGAAGGGCATAAAGGAGAAAATGGCCACTATGACTGTATGAAGATTGGCAGTAGCTAATTTTCACAATAAGTACATTCTCAAGAGAACATAGTAACTGGGAAACTGAGGAGGCTTATCTCACAGAAATAAAGACAAACCTGTTAAAAGTTTAGAAAATTCACACATCTGTGAGGCATCACCTGAGACTATGCTCAATCTACACAAAAATGAGTCTCCCACTCAGGATTTTTGAGTTTCATGCATTCCAAAAGGCTCTCACCTTGAGGCTAAACATGTTAAAATTGGGCTATCCCCTTTGCAACGAACTCCAGAGGCATAAAAAGTGGGTAGGACACTGTGTGTCCCATGGTTCTTGAAAGGGGTATCTCTCTCTGGCCAGATAGCTCATGTGGTTACTCTATCTTGTTAAAGAGACCAATATACTAGTACCAGTTACTCTTTAGTCGATTCTGACTCACTGCTTGTCAGAGTAGAACTTTGATTTAGAGGGTTTTCAAAGGCTGATTTTTTGGAAGTATACTGCCAGACCCTTGAGTGGACTTGAAACTCCAACTTCTCAGTTAGCAGCTGAGCTAGTTTTATTACACAAAGCAAAAAAAAAAAAAAAAAAAAATCAAAACAAAACCATTGCCATTGAGTCCATTGCAACTCATAGTGACTCTGTATAACAGAGTAAGCTGTAATCTTTACAGGAGAAGATTGCCAGGTCTTTTCTCTCACAGAGTAGGAGTAGCTGGTGGGTTCGAACCACTGACCTTTTGGTTAGCAAAAGAGTGCTTAACAATTGCACCATCAAGGCTCCTTCCTGTTAGCCATAGTAAGGCAGTTCCCTGCCAGTTATTCTTCCCTGCCCCTAGGAAAACAAGTAGTGTACAAATAAAATCCCCACCTATTTCAGTCTGTTAAAAAAATATAGGATTTTTAGTGTGAGAAAAATAGGTGAAAATTGTTTCTACGCTATGTTCGTTTGTTTGTTTAAACTATCTATAAGTCCTCAAAGTGGGGTATCCTTAAAGGCTACTCAGCAATTAAATAGAAATATAAAACATCTACTGAGCCGCTACACTCTATAAGTGAACTCTATAACTGAAAGGAAATACAAAGGTAGATTAATGCCTGTGCTATCATATTTTCATATGCTATTCACATAAATAAAGCCTGTAGGTTAGAGATGATAAGCATTCTAAAAAGAAGCCTTCTGTATTCATATGCCATGATATATGCTAAACATGGGTTTCATGGAAACCACAAACGTCAATAAGGCCACAGTAGAACATGAATAGTTGAAAGAAAATGGGAAAGATGATGAATGGGAGTTCCATCTGAGTAAGCAGTTACAGATTCAATCACTGTTACCTTTGGGGGCTAATTAACAAGGTCCATAGGGTGAGGCTGATACCAGCAAATGCCCCAGGATACTAAAAATGTATTAAGTATTTTTAATTTAAAAGGCAAGTTAGGTTTTTAAAATAGGCTTATTTCTCCGGGTGGTCAGAAATATACTATGCTAATTAAACTCTGTTGATTGCCAAAATACCACTGCTAAATACTAAAACTTATTTGCATGATCATGTAAATTGAGATGCCTTTTAGTTTTATTCTCTTGCTTCTCTTAAGAATATGCAGCAAACCACAGGAGAGTATATATAAAAGGCATTAAAACTTGTTAATTTCTTACAGAAGTTTCCAAGTATGTGTGAATATAAAAAATATTTTTAACAAGATCACTAAAAGTTACTATTTTCTATACAAAGGGAGATATTATAATGTGGCCAATTAAGAGACAAATGCAAAAAAAAAAAAAAAAAACTTTTATTGCTGGTACTATGAAGATTCAAAGAGCCTGTCACTGATCATTAACTGATAGCTAAATGACTTTTGCAAATTGACTTCAAAATTTTAGCTGCCAGATTGAATTATGTTCTATTGAATCTTGGAAAGAAAAATCATAATGGCTTTCTAAAGGTTTTCTGACATTAATTGGAAAATCATTTATATCAATCTGTGTATCATTCTTACAGGACAGAGTTGGTTGACTTTAGGAAAAAGCTTCACATACTATTCACCTCCTTTATGAAGTAATTGTACAACTGTACATTTTAGCCAAACTTATTGAGGAATATTCAAAACAAACATTAGTTTGAGACAATTATACTTATTACCTATGACTAAAAGCTTTGTGGGAATCTGAACACCCACATGGTTTTGTCCTTATGCCAAATATATTATTAGTCAAAATACTTATATTGACTAATCAGCGTTAAGACTGTGTTTCGGAGTTCCGGACAACACGATCTATAGACAGAAACACCACACCATCCCTCCACAGCAAAGATCTGAAAAAACTAAGTCAAACAGAGACAAACATCAGGTCTGAAACCCTAAGCTTCAAATGAAGAGATAAAGAACTCAGCCAAGCACCAAATGGAATAAGAAACTGACAGAGAACAGAGAGAGAGGAGAGATATATGCAGAGGTCCCCCATCAGCTAACGCAGCATGGATCTGCCATTTTGGACTCCTATCGGAAATCAGTGAACAGGGGGTACAAGAAGGCAGCTTCACGAAGCTTCCAGCAAGAGACAGAACAAGTGGTAACCAGCGATACATGCTTTCCCACCCCCCACCGTCCCTCACCCCCACTCGGCCTCCTCTTCTTCCTGCGGCCACAGTTTCTTGGCTAGGAAGCACTAGCTTCACCCCACTGCTGCTTGGATTCCACCCATCTGCACTGGCTGGCTCCCTGACTGCCATTTGTTGGCTGCTGCTGTTGCTTTCTTCCGCTTTTGATTTCTTACTTATCTGTCACCACCTCCGCCTCCTTTCTGTCAAACACCTGCCTCTGTGTGCCATCTTTGCTTCTTCCTGAAAGTCTGCAAAACACTGCTCAACTGTGAAACTGCTTCCTGCCTGTGCTGCCATGCTGGTGGGATCCCTGGGGCTCTTTTTATTTTTTGTTTGTTTGTTCTGTTGTGATTTGTTTGTTTGTTTGTTTTCTTTTTCTTTTCTCGGCTTGGGAGCCCTTTCTAGCCGGGCAGTACTGCACAGCTTGGGAGCGACTCCCTCACTCTGCACAGACACATAGTAGGATCCCTGGAAGCATTTCTTTTTTTTTTTTTTTCCTTTGTTTTGTCTTCGCCTCTCTCATTTTCCCTTTTTGTCTTTCTTCATTTCTCAGTTTCTCTTCTCTCTACACTCACCTTCTCTTCCGGTCTCCTGAATACCTGGTGCTGTGTGACACCTCTACCCCTTCTAGCCAGGCTGTACTTCATGGCCTGGGAGCAACTTCCCCAGTCCTAACAGCTGCACCAGTGGGATCCCTGGGGATTTTCTTTTTCTAATTTTTATTTATTCATTTTTTTATTTACCCTTTTTCTTTTTTTATTTCTTTCTGTTTTTCTCCATTTCTCAGTCTTTCATCTCTCCACACAAATGGCAAGCTCCCTTAGCACTCTTTTTTTTGTTTGTTTGTGTGTATGTTTTTGGCCCCTGTTCCTCTCTCCTCTCTCTTCTCTTTCACATACCCATCTTAGCTCCATACATCACAAGCTACCCCCTCCTTCCTGCCTACTTGCTCCATGCAGTGAACATCACACCCACAAACAGCACATGAACGGCCTACTGGAACCTGCCATGCACTGATTCCCTGCCCACCCTGTCGGCCCTAGTATGTGCCACAAACGACCCATCCCAGCAACTCCCCTTCAGCAGGACCTGCCATGCTGTACCATACCTGAGCAACTGACCCTGCCCATTGGAGAAGGAGGTGAAAGTATCATGCCTACAGACAAGCAAACAACAAAGAACACACAGACCACCTGCTCAGACATAAGCCAAATAAAACAAAAAATCAGGATGAAACAAACAAATCTACAATCAATAAATGAGGAAAATAACTACTGAATGTCCCAAAGACAGCAGAGAATGTCAAAACATATTAAAAAAACAGGACAGGATGGTTCTGGTAGACATCCAAAATAAAACACCAGGTGACTTTCCAGTAGAAGAAAAGGCAGTAGAACTACCTGATATGGAATTCAAATCTCTAATATTCAGAGCTATCCAAGAGATGAAGCAAAAAGCAGACAAAAATGAGGAAAAAATAGACAAATTCATGGAAAAGGGAGACAAATTCATGGAAAATATAAACAAAAAATGGAAGATTCAGGAAAATAATTCAGGAACAAAATGCTAAAATAAACTCACAACTAGAAATCATACAAAAAAAAATTAGAAATCCAAAAGATAAACAACAAGATTTCAGAAACAGATGGTGTCATAGAAGGGCTGAGGAGCAGGTTTGAAACAATGGAAGACAGGATCAGTGAGGTTGAAGACAAACACTTGGATACAACTCTGAGGAAAAATCAGAAAAAAGAATGAAGAAAAATGAAGAAACCCTGAGAATTATGTGGGATACAATCAAAAGCAAAAATTCGCAAGTGATTGGAGTTCCAGACAGGGAGAGAAAACAGAAAACACAGAGAGGATCACTGAAGAAAACTTCCCCAATGTTATTAAAGATTAAAAGCTGACCATACAAGAAGCTCAACGAACCCACATATGATAGACTCCAAAAGAAAATCACCAAGGAATATCATAATCACACTCACTAAAACCAAAGACAAAGACAGAATCCTGAGAGCAGCTCAAGAAAAACAAAAAGTCACATACAGAGGAGAAACTATAAGACTAAGCTCGGATTATTTGGCAGAAACCATGCAGGCAAGAAGGCAATGGGATGACGCATATAAAACCTTGAAAGAAAAAAATTTACAGCCAAGAATAATACATCTTGCAAAACTCTCGTTCAAATATGATGGTGAAATTAGGACATTTTCAGATAAACAGAAATTAAGAGATTATGTAAAAACCAAACCAAATTTATAAGACTTATTAAAGGGAGTCCTTTGATCTGAGAACAAACAACATCAGACCACAGGCTGAATCTAGGATGCAGGATTCTACTAGCCAGATACCAACCTAGGAAATGAACTCTCAAGGACTATCCAAAACCAAAAGAATTACAACAGGGAACCAGACAAGTTAATCTGCAAATGACAACAACATCAGAACAGTAAAAGAGGGAATAAAACGGTGTAGGTATAGAACCTTCTAATGGAAAGGAAAGCAAGGTGATACCAAATAATAATAGACTGGTTCAAACCTAAGAAGATAAGGGTAAATTTCAAGGTAACAACAAAGGAAGTTAACAAATCTACTCATCAAAATAAAGAAGAAAAACATAAAGTCTCAGTAAAAATGAAATGGACAAAAACAAAATAAATGAAAAAAAAATCCACAAACAAAAGTAATTCAGCACAGGAGAGTAAGAGGAACAAAGAAAACGTCAGGACCACAAAAAAAAAAGCGCTACAAAATGACAGCAATAAACTCACACCTAGCAATAATTACACTGAAAATAAATGGCCTAAATGCACCCATGAAGAGATAGAGAGTGACAGAATGGATAAAAAACAGGACCCATAAATATGCTCTCTACAAGAGACACAACTTAGAAACAAAGAAGTAAATTTATTAAAAATCAAAGGACGGAAAAAAATATATCAAGCAAACAGCTACCAAAAAAGAGCAGGAGTGACAATACTAATCTCAGATAAAATAGACTTTAAAACAAAATTCACCATAAAAGACAAAGAAGGACAATATATAATGATTAAGGGGACGATCCATCAGGAAGACATAACCATAATAAACATCTACACACCCAATGACAGGACTCCCACATACATAAAACAAACTCTAACAGCACTGAAATGAGAAATTGACAGTTCCACAATAATAGTAGGAGACTTCAACACACTACTTTCAGTAAAGGAAGAAACTCAACAAAAATACAGAACACCTAAACAGTACAATCAGCCAGCTTGACCTCATAGACATACATAGAACAATACATCCAACAGCTGCAAATTACATATTATTTTCCAATGCACATGGAATGTTCTCCAGAATAGACCACATCTTAGGCCACAGAGTAATCCTTAACAAGATCCAAAATGCTGAGATGTATCTTCTCTGAGCACAACGCCATCAAGGTAGAAATTAACAACAAAAAGAGCAAGGAAAAAAAATCAATTACATGGAAACAGAATAATACCCTGCTTACAAACCACTGGGTAATACAGGAAATCAGAAATGGAATAAAAAAATTCCTAGAATAAAACAGAAATGAAAACACATCACACTGAAACCTTTGGGACACAGCAAAGGCAATCCTCAGAGGACAATTTGTAGCAATAGATGCACACAACAAAAAAGAAGAAAGGGACAAAATTAAAACTTTAAGTATAGAACTTGAACAAATAGAAAGCAAACAGCAAAAAAAGTCCACAGCCAGTAGAAGAAAGGAAATATCAGAACAGAAATAAATGAAACAGAGAATAGAATACCAATAGAAAGAATCAACAAAACCAAAAGTTGGTTCTGTGAAAGGATCAACAAAATCGACAAACCACTGGCCAGACTGACAAAAGAAAAACAGGAGAGGAAGCAAATAACCCAAATAAGAAATGAAATGGGGGACATGACAACAGACTCAGCTGAAATAAAAGGATCATAACAGAGTATTATGAAAAACTATACTGCAACAAATTTGAAAACCAAGAGGAAATGGATAAATTCCTAGAAACTCACTACCTACCCCAACTAAGACAAAGTGATGTTGAAAATCTGAACAGACCCATAACAAGAGAAAGATTGAAAAGGTAACAAAAAAACTCCCAACAACAACAACAACAAAAAGCCCTGGCACAGATGGCTTCACTGGAGAATTCTACTATTCAGAGAAGAGCTTATACCAGTACAACTCAAACTTTTTCAGAACATAGAAAAGGAAGTGATGCTTCCAAATTCATTTTATGAAGCCAGCATAACCCTGATACCAAAAGCAGGCAAAGACGCCACAAAAAAAGAAAATTACAGACCAATAGCTCTCATGAATATAGACGCAAAAATTCTGAACAAAATTCTCGCCAATAGAATTCAGCATCAAATCCAAAAAATAATACACCACGACCAAGTAGGATTCATACCAGATATGCAAGGATTGTTCAACAATAAAAAATCAATCAACGTAATCCACCACATAAGTAAAAGGAAAGAAAAGAATCGCCTGATCATCTCAACTGGCACAGAAAAGGCATTTGACGAAGTCTAACACTTATTCCTGATAAAAACTCTCAATAAAAGAGGTATAGAAGGGAAATTTCTCAGCATAATAAAGGACATCTATGCAAAACCGACAGCCAACATCATTCTTAATGGAGAAAGGCTGAAAACATTCCCCTTGAGAACATGAACAAGACAAGGATGCCCTTTATCACCACTCCTATTTAACACTGTGCTGTAAGTCCTAGCTAGAGCAGTAAGGCAAGAAAAAGAAATAAAGGGCATTCAGATTGGTAATGAAGAAGTTAAACTGTCCCTGTTTGTGGATAATAAGATACTATACATAGAAAACCCTAAAGACTCCACGAGAAAACTACTGGAACTAACAGTAAGTTTCAGCAGAGTAGCACGATACAAGATAAACCTACAAAAATCAGTTGGATTTCTATACACCAATAAAGAGAACGATGAAAAGGAAATCAGGAAAACAATACCATTTATAATAGCCCCTAAAAAAAACAAAAAAAACTTAGGAATAAATCTGACCAGAGATGTAAAAGACCTATACAAAGAAAACTACAAAACACTACTGCAAGAAACCCAAACGGATCTACATAAAAGGAAAAACATATCACCCTCATAGATAGGTAGCCTCAACATTGTGAAAATGATAATTCTACCCAAAGAAATTTATAAATACAATGCAATCCCAATCCAAATACCAACAACATTATTTAAAGAGGTGGAAAAACTAATCATTAAATTTATATGGAAAGGGAAGAAGCTCCGGATATGTAAAGCACTATTGAAGAAGAATTAAGTTGGAGGACTCACACTACCTGACCTCAGAACCTACTATACAGCTATGGTAGTCAAAACAACCTGGTACTTGTACAATGATGGATACATTGGCCAATGGAACAGAATTGAGAACCCAGATGTAAATCTATCCACCTACAGTCACCTAATCTTCGACAAGGGCCCAAATTCCATCAAATGGGCAACAGATAGTCTTTTCAACAAATGGTACTGGCAAAATTGGATGTCCATTTGAAAAAAAAAGAAACAGGACCCATACCTCACACCATATACAAAAACTAATTCAAAATGGATCAAAGATCTAAATATAAAGCCAAAAACAATAAAGTTCATAGAAGGAAAAATAGGATCAATGCTAGAAGCCCTAATACACGACATTAACAGGATACAAACCATAACCAACAACATACAAACTCCAGAAGATAAGCTAGATCACTGGGATCTTCTGAAAATTAAACACTTATGCTCATCAGAAGACTTCATCAAAAGAGTAAAAAGAGAACCCACAGACTAGGAAAAAAATTTTGGACATTACAAGTCAGACAAAGGTCTAATCTCTAAAACCTACAAGATACTGCAAAATCTCTACAACAAAAAGACAAATAACCTAATTAAAAAATGGGCAAAGAAATGAAGAGACACTTCACCAAAGAAGACATTCAAGCGACCAATAGACACATGAGGAAATGCTCACGATCACTAGCCATTAGAAAAACACAAATTAAAACCACAATGAGATACCATCTCACCCCAGCATTACTGGCATGAGTTAAAAAAAAAATGGAAATAACAAATCTTGGAGCGGCTGTGGGGAGAACAGAACTCTTATGCACTGCTGGTGAGAATGCAAAATGATACAACCATTTTGGAAAATGATATGGCGCTTCCTTAGAAAGCTAGAAATAGACATACCATATGATCCAGCAATCCTACTCCTAGCAATCTATCCCAGAGAAATAAGAGCCATCACACAAATAGACATATGCACACCTATGTTCATTGCAGCATTGTTCACAATAGCAAAAAGATGGAAACAACCTAGATGCCCATCAACAGAAGAATGGATAAACAAACTATGGTACATACACACAGTGCAGTATTATGCAACAATAAAGAACAATGATGAATTTGTGAAGCATCTTATAACATGGATGAAACTGGAGGACATTATGCTGAGTGAAATAAACCTATCACACAAGGAGAAATGCTGTATGAGACCACTACTGTTAAAAGTCATGAAAAAGTTTACACACAAAAAGAAACAATCTTTATCGGTTACGAGGGATGAAAGGGGTGGGGTGGGGAAATACTAAATAGACAATAGATAAGTGGCAACTTTGGTGAAGGGTAAGATAGTACACAATACGGGGGAAGTCAATACAACTTGTACAAGGAAAGGTCATGGAAGCTCCACAGACACAGCTAAACTTCCTGAGGGACTGAACTGCTGGGCAGAGGGCTGTGCAGAACATGATCTCGAGGTACATGTATCTCAATTGGCATAACACAGTTTACAAAGACAATGTTCTTTCTACATTCTACCTTGATGAGTAGCGTCTGGGGTCTTAAAAGCCTGTGAGCAGCCATCTAAGATACTCCACTGGTCTCACCCCTTCAGGAGTAAGGGAGAATGATGAAAAAAAGATACAAGGAAAAGATTAGTCCAAAGGACTACAGCTACCACGGCCTCCACCAGACTGAGTCCAGTACAGCTAGATGGTGCCTGGCTACCATCACCAACTGTTCTGACCGGTATCACAACAGAGGGTTTTAGACAGAGCTGGAGAAAAATGTAGAACAAAATTCTAACTCACAAAAAAAGACCAGACTTACTGGCCTGACAGAGACTGGAGAAACCCTGAGAGTATGGCCCCCGGGCATCCTTTTAGCTCAGTAATGAAGTCACTCCCAAGGTTCACCATTCAGCCAAAGATTAGACAGCCCTATAAAACAAAATGACACTAATGGGGCACAACAGTCCAGGGACAAGGACTAGATGGCAGGAGGAGACAGGAAAGCTGGTAATAGAGAACTCAAGGTTGAGAAGGGACAGTGTTGACATGTGGGGTTGTTAACCACTGTCATAAAACAATATGTGTACTAACTTTTTAATAAGAAACTATTGGCTCTGTAAACCTTCATCTAAAGTAGAATAAAATAATTTTAAAAAGATTGTGTTTGCCATCACAAAACAATTTGTGTACAAATTTTTAAATGAGAAACTAATCTGTGTTGTAAGCTTTCACCTAAAACACACACATACATACACACAAAGATTGTGTTTCCATCTGAGACAAGAGTATTCATATGTGTATTTTTACCCTCTATGTCATTATTCCATATTGGTTCATTATCTACTCTGTAAATTAATAGTATGAGTTATCTAATTCTTATTTGGGTTTAAGCTTTATTTTTTATAATGCAGCAAGTGTTGGTGTAGAAATGCTGCCTTTGTACAGCTTCACATAAGTAGTTTTGAAAAGATTTTTAAGTTGTTCCCTATAACTTTCTCCCTCATTTTCCTCTTTGTCTATTCTTTGTCTAACATTTTTCAAGATAGACGGAGATAAGAAATTAATTTGGAGCCAGGATATTTAGTAAGGCTTTGTTGTTAGTTGCTGTTAAGTTGGTTCCAACTCATAGAGACCCCACGTACAACAGAACGAAACACTGCCCGGGCCTATGCCGTCCACACAATCGTTGTGTGCTTGAGCTCATCATGGCAGTCACTGGGTCAGTCCATTTCATTGAGGATCTTCCTCTTTTTCGCTGACCCTCTACTTTACCAGACTTGATGTCCTTCTCCAGGGACTGGTTCCTCCTGATAATATGTCCAAAATACGTGAGATGAAGTCTTGCCATCTTCACTTCTAACGAGCATTGCAGCTGTACTTCTAAGACAGATTTGGTCATTCTTCTGGCAGTTCATGGTATATTCAATATTCTTTGTAAGGCTTTAGGTGGCCACAATTATTTGTCAGTTGTTCCCTGACAAAATTTTGTATGCTTATGCAGAATCTGATTTTGTGTCATCACCAGAATAAGTCTGTAAAACTGAGGGAGAATGGACAAACACATAGGGATATAACCATTCCCTGGAATAAACAGCTGCCATTGAGTTAATTCCAACTCCCGGTGACCACATGCATGTCAGAGTAGAACTGTGCTCCATGTGGTTTTCAATGGCTGATTTTTTGGAAGTAGATCAGTAAGTCTTTCTTCTGAGGCTCCTCTGGGTGGACTTGAACCTCCAACCTTTCAGTTAGCAGTTTGCACTACCCAGGGGCTACTCAGCAATCTAAAAAAAAAACAAAAACAAAAAAAGGGAAGTACAACAAGAATGGATCTCAAAGACCTTATGTTGCATAATTGAAGCCAGACATAAAAGAGCACATGATGTAACATTCCATATATATGAAGATTACAAACATGCAAAATTAGTCTATGATGTTAGAAACTGGAATAGTAATTGCCTCTGGCAGTGGGGTGGGGGTAGGGAGATAGACTAGAAAGGAATATGAAGGAATTTTCTGGTTTATGGAAATATTGCTTATCTTGATTGGGGCTGTGGTTGCCCAAGTGTATACATTTTTCAATATTCATTGCACTGCACACTTCATACCTGTGTATTTCACTGTATGTAAATTATAACACAATATAAAATACCTACCTACATGGGTAGATATATACATACATAAATAAGAACATAAATGAAAAGTATTGTCTCTGGATTTAGAAAGCCTAGATTTGAATCTTGGCTCTACTACTTCTTGGCTGTTGGACCTTAAAGAAGTTACTTTATTTCTCTGTGTCTTATTTTCCTTAAACTTACAATTGAAAATAAAAGTATGTTGTAAGGGTGAAATAAATTTAATACATCTAAAGAGCTTAGAACAGTGCATGGTAGGGTTGCAATCACTCTTAGATACTATGACTTTATCTCCCCTGAGGCATGAGGACATTAATTTGGGTCTAACTCAACAATAATTTTGTATTTTATATATACTGTTTATGCTTGGCCAGCAAAAAAATTTATAGACCAACTACCATGGCATGCTTTCTTGTTATTCACTCATTGATTTTTTTTCTTGTAAAAATGAAGATTCCAAGTGATCACTTGACATTGGAAGGTGTTGAACAATTAGCTAGATCCATCCACAACTAACTGGCGTAATTTTAGCCTTCAGCTTGGCAGGTGTGAAACCAAGCACACAATGTTTAATTAAGAACACTGAAAAAGTTGGCCCCACATTATTTATATGTGTTTTTTTAATATTAAATTATTCTAAAATGTTTAGTTTAAACAAAGAGCCCTCTGAATAAAACTCTTGGACTTTTGCACATAGCAGACAGGGAGAAAACCACTGGTTTTCATAATTGAAAAAATAGAATTAGTTCAAGTGAAGATAACTCCCAGTTCATCCAATCTACTGAGTAAAGCTGCTTTAAAAATACTAGGGGGAGAAAACTTTAATAATTTATATAATCCTTTCCTAGGATTTATCTGTTAGTTGAAAAGGTCTTGAATTTCCTATCAGGAGATAAAGTACTGAAGGCTTTATGGATGCTTGAGCCTGCCTGACCTTAATATCATCCATTTAGCTCTGTATATGTGAGCAATAAGGAAACCACCCTGTTGTCTCCCAGGACAGCTGTACTCACATGAACGACCTGGAGAAAAATCAGTTTCCCTGACTGTAGCCATTCACTATTGCCCACGATTTCTTACTTCTAAGGACGCTAAAAAGGTGTTCCTTACATTGTTAGCCCCTTAGGAGAGCAGTCAGAACCGCAAAAGTCTTACCTGGTTTAACGTACATGTGTTGACTCATATGGCTTTAAGAAATATTTTCCTCTTCCTCTCTTAACTATAGTGTCATGAGATTTCTGGTTGAAGGAATTGTTAATTTAAAGTAGCATTTTTTTCCTATTCTCTTCAAAGAGATGGATTACCTTTAAGAAAACGTCCAAGCCTCTTTGATGTGTGAAATTCTTGGGTCCATTTATACCCAATCTGTTAATGATATGGAGTGCTGATTTGAATCCCTGTTTGGTGTAGTTCATGTCATTCCACCGGCTGGTCATAGATCAGTTTGTAAAAAGGAAACAGTATGGAGGCAAGTTCACCATTACTAGAAAACAACTTAGGGCAGGGTAAGATAATTAGCGTTTACACAGTGCCTATTATGTAATAGACACTAGGCTAAGCACTAAAAAAAATCCAAACCCATTGCCATCGAATTGATTCCAACTCATAGCAACCCTATAGCACTAGGCATGCTTTATTTATCTAATTAATTTCTTTTTCTATGCACTTATTACTTTAAATCATAGCAGTAAAATCATTTTTCTTAGTTTTAAGGACTGGTTGTACTTCCATATCTCCCACCCGTACAAAGCCTTTCTCTGGGTATGTGAAGGCAGTCAGACACTGTAGACCCATACACTTTTACACGTTTTCTGTTAACTTTGTCCTTAGGCTATGATTTAACTGCAAATTAAATGGTGGCTCTTGATGTCGTGATATCTGCCCATTAAGTCTCAGACTGGGCTGACCCACTCGTTTTTGCACAGATAGAAAAAGTCTTCTAGAAAAGAGCTATGAGAATGGCTGGCTGTGCAAACACAACAGCAACTCTCACAGCACTTCATTAAATATACGCATCCAAACGATACCAGACTCCAAGAAGATTATATTAGTCCGCATTATCTTCTTTCACCAGTTGTCAGAAATGTCAGGATTTCCCTGTAAATATTTCTGACATCCTGTTGGCAGATTCCACATTGGATGCAAATTGATTGAGTAAGGTGTCAGAGTGAATAATTAATCCTTCTTGCCTTTTGTCGGTTGGGAGGTTGTTCAGAAAGCTTTGCCAGAGCAAACATTAATAAAGGGACATTGAGGAAGAAACCACCAAGTACTGGGAAAATGAAACAAACAAACAAATAAAACATCTGTATGCTGAGTAGGCATTTAAAGCCTCAGTTTGAAAACCCGAGGGAAATGTATTGCAACATCTCTGTAAGATCGTTCAAAAAAAATAAAGGCCATAATCTTATGCCTCTCTAGGGAGTCTCTAATAATGATGACCTTTTGGTTAGAAAATATATGAAAGTAAAATTTCCCTTGGATGGTATCCATAATGCTAAAACTATAATTTGCACTTCAGAATATGGTGAAAGAAAATCAGAGCCTTCATTCAAGCTCCCTAGAACTGCGGTTTAAAGTACTCAATTTTGGAAAATGGAACATACCCTATTCTTTTCCTCTGTTCATCCATCTTTAGGGAAGCATAAGAGAAATAGTCTTTTCCAATTCTACTTCAGCCTGTCTACACAATATGGAGGAGAAAGACAATAACAATGAAACAAAGACTAACCCATCAACCTGCTGCTGTTGAGTCGATTCCGACTCATAGCAACCCTATGGGACAGAGTAGAACTGCCCCATAGGGTTTCCAAGGAGCGGCTGGTGGATTTGAACTGCCGACCTTTTGGTTAGCAGCTGAGCTCTTAACCGCTGTGCCACTAGGGCTGGGAAAAGAGGCGACTGAGTCCTATCAATTTAGTTGTAGTAGTTGGCTATAAATTATGATTAGAAAGCTTTCTCCTTGTTTTCATAATAACCTCCAAGGGAGAAACAATTATAATCTTGACTAATAAAATATTTTCTATGTTTCAGATTTATATAATTTACATACATGTATTATCATCTCATTGTTTGGTCTATTTTAAGGAACATCTCATTGTTTGTTCTATTATACGAGAATCTTCTAATGGTTTACACGGAGAAGGAATTAGGGTTTTCTTCCAGCCTCCACGGAACACTTCCCATATCTACTTCCCTTGTGTTTGGGCTAAGACAGGGCTTACAAAGCAGGAAAGAAAGGGCAGCCTGTGATGCCCGGCATGAGAGAAGAACACCAAAGTTGGTGGAACTGAGCCAGCAGCAGAGCCTGGCTATGGAGGTAGAGGTACAGCTGCAGGGGTCAGCCACCGTATGTGTTACTTTTTGGTTCCAGTCAGCAGAGAGGAATGAAATAATGACTGACACTCAAGAGTAAGCAAGCACACCACCATCCACAAGATTGATCTGTTTATAGGTTGTATGTTCCCATTCCAGATCTGCCAACAGAAAGCAGGCCACCGAAGGGGTCCAGGAGAGGGGATTGGGATTCGAGGTAGAAACTATGGCAGACATAGGACATATAAGACTGGCAACAGGTAAAACTAGTCTGATTTATTATAATTATGTTAATTAAATCATGATTGGGCCTGGGAAAGGGACAATTGCTGTTGGTTGTACTTTTTTATTTTTTGGGGGAGGTGGGTGGGGAGAACACCAAAAAGCAAAACAAAACCCATTGCCATTGAGTTGATTCTGACTTATGGTGACCCCATGTGTTACAGAGTAGAACTGAGCTCCATAGGGTTTTCTTGGCTATAATATTTATGGAAGCTAGACCTTTCTTCCATGGTGCTGCTAGGTGGGTTTGAACCCCTAATCTTTAGGTTAGTAGATGAACGTGAACCATTTATGCCACCCAGTGACCTAGGAAAAAAATAAACCAAAAAACCAAACCTACCTACTGCCGTCTAGTCAATTCCAACTCATAGCAACCCTATTGGACAGAGTAGAACTGCCCCATAGGGCTTCAAAGGCTGTAATATTTATGAAAGCAGACTGCCACATCTTTCTTCCTCAGAGGGGCTGGTGGATTTGAACCACTGACCTTTTGCTTAGCAGCCAAGGGCTTAACCACTGTGCCACCAGGGCTCCTTAGAGAAAAAAAAAGAAAGGACAAATCTAATGGAAATTTCTTGCTTCAGGCAGAATTGTCTCAGGTCATAGGATGAGTCGGAGCCTTCTGGTGAGATGCTGGGGAAGAGACAGTTACAAAGAAGAGGGCAGGAGATGGACACACAACCACCAAAGTTTTTAGACTAGGATGGGGCCTTACCACTGGTGTGAGAGTATTTGCTTTTTCAGGACTTAAGATAAAACTATCTGGAGCATTCTATTAGGAAAGTTTTCTTCGGTGTTATAGCTGTTGGCTACACTTCGCAGGTTGTCTGCTTAAACTGGGAGTAAGCCATGGTTCAAATAACAAAAAAGTAAGATTTGGAGACGAGACTGTCTCTCTCGTAGAATCTGTGTTGCAACCTGTGGAGCAGGGTATAGGAACCATATCCTCAACAAAGACGACTGATGCATTTTCCTGCAAAGGACGCATCTTACAGTTTTGCCAAAGGCAAAGAAGAGTGCAGGAACATAGACACACTTCCATTCAAATGAAAACATGTTAATTTAAAAAATATATATTTTATAATATCATGTAGTTAGCGATTTTCATGTTGGCTGAGTGTCACTCTGAGAGAGTGAAGCGCAAGACCCATGCAAATACGCTTGTAAAATTAAAGCATAGCTTTATGTTCTTACCAGTCTTTAAGGCATGATTTGCTACCCAAGTAAACAATTAATATATTTATATGACATTTAAATTGAGGCTCATGTAGGAATTTACTTGTTGTTCTTCCCCTCTCCAGATGGCTGTTAACAGTGTGGCTCTGAAATGTATTATATAGTAATAATTGGGACAATGGAACAATTAAGTGAATGATAAAAGTTATCTCATTGAAATTCAGTACTCTGCTTTGTAGACAGAAAAGGAGACTTATTTGTCCCCAGTGGAAGGTGCCATAAGATATACTGCGTGGACATGGAAACAAAGAGGATCATCGAAAGGAAGTCTGGCAGGGGCTGGTACTTGGGATCATATGGGGCCAGCTTACATTGAATGCTCCTTGGGCAAAGACTTTCATGTTTGTACATGCCAAACTCAGCTTCTATGTTCAATAACAAGAGAAGAAATGATGACACTAATTAATTATAAATACATGGAATCAAATACATCAACATGAAATACTGTCAGACTTTTCTTCTTTGAAGCTACCCCTTTGAAGGGATGTATGTTCAAATACTCAGCAGCTCCATCCCCATGGCTACTTCTGAAATCAAAGAGGAAACATAATGTAGCTCTGTTTTCATCAGGCTTTTTGTTCATGTGCCTTCTCAGTTCCTTGAGACTGAAATGGATAGGAACTGGCTTCCTTCCTTAAATTTTTTATTTCCAGCATTCATAGCTGGGACCTTTTGATCATTCTGCGGAGGTATTCCTGTCATAATAAACTGTAGAATATTCATCATTTATTCCAAGTGATTTTCAATAGAACAGTATTTTCAGATACCTCCTAGGTATCATAGTTTAGCCTTGAGCCAGATTCACTAATAGTGCTAACAATAACAATAATACTATTATAAATTTTGAGCCTTAGTGAGTGCCAGGGATCTTAAGTGTTTTATTTTAAGTGTCATCTTACTTTATCCTCAAAATAATCTTATAAATGTAGGATTTATTTCTTTAATTTGTAACTGAGATTCACAGAGAGTGAATAACTTGTTCAAGATCTTATAACCAGCAAACTGTAGAGTCTCTGATACCCCAATACTGAATCAGCTATACTTACCTGCCTGAGAACATCACACAAGAAGATTACCAAATGTTGTCTTGAACGTTGCCTGCCAATCTTATTTCTCTGTTTTCTCAGCCCACTCTTTGCTCTCAAGCCTCCTGGCCCTTCCTGCTGTCTGTTCACTATCAGAAGACGAAATTTCCTCCTACTTAAAAGAGAAAATTGAGGTAATCAGAGAGGAACTCTCTTAAAACCTATTACTAAACTTCCATGACTCAATACATCTGTACCCATTTTTTTTTCTCCCCTTTTGTTGTGGTAAGGAGCCCTGGGGGTACAGTGGGTAAGGTGCTTGGCAGCTAACCGAAAAAGCGGTGTTTTGAAACCACCAGCCACTCCGCGGGGGAAAGATGTGGCAGTCGGGCTTCTGTGAAGATTATAGCCTTGGAAACCCTATTGGACAGTTCTGTTCTGTCCTATATGGTCGCTATGAGTTGGAAACGGCAAAGAGTTTTTTGTTATAGTAGAAGAAACACTCCTCCTACGGCATCTGGACCCCAATCTTGTCCCCTTCACCTCCACAGGACCATGACACTGTCAAGATTCCTTTTTCTCACCTGTATATTAAATGTAAAACGGGGATAATAATTGTGCTCACCTCTTAGGGCTGTTGTGAGTCTCAAATAAGGATATATAAAACTAACGTATGACAAATTGTCTAGAACTTAGGTAATATTTGCTGAAGGATGAAGACAATGATGAGTAAGTTGAGGATAATGGCCCTACTCTCCAGCCTTTTTTTTTGTTTTTTGTTTTTCCCTTCATTGGATTCTATGATCTCTGCATTACTTTTCTTTTCCAGGATAAAACATTGGCAAAGGGATTAGCAGTGGAAAAGATTTGTTTTTCAAGTACAACAAAATGTTCATGCTTTGGGAATAGCTGTGGTTTCAAAGCAAGCGGATGTTTAGAGACTTGAGAAACAGGCCTAATATTCTTTCATTGCCAAGACTGTTGTACATAATGTCTGTTGCAGACCATCTCCCTGAGTAGGTGTTTAGTGAGCTAATATTATGATGCTGAGGAATTGTTCAAAGGATTTCAGAATACTTATTGTTGTTTATCCCTCTAGGTTTGCGCCTCTATTCTCTCATACTTTCCTGGCAGATGAATTTATGTGTTACTTTTAGCCTTTAAGGAGAAAACTGTAAAATTTCCATTAAGGGCATCTCTCTGTAGTCATATAATTTTAAAGGAGTATAAAATAAGTCCGGTGTGGAAACAATTGCCTGGAAATTTCTTTTCTACCACTTATTTCAAATAATTTATTATTTTCAATAAATTGTAATGAATCAAGTGCAATTTTATAACAGACTTTAACCTTTTAAATGATATGATTTGCAAGTTTCTTTTTTTTGCTGCTTTTCCTAAATTGCAGGCCAAATTGTGTTTTCATTTCTATGTATACAATTCTTTCTCCATTTGGCTTCCTTTAAAATTTAATTTTTTTTTTTACTGTGCTTTGTGTGAAAGTTCACAGCTCAAGTTAATTTCTCATTCAAAAATTTATACACATATTGTTTTGTACCATTGGTTGCAATCCCCTTGATGTGACAACGTGCTCCCCCTTTCTACCCCGGGTTCCCTGTGTCCATTCATCCAGTTCTTGTCCCTTCCTGCCTTCTCATCCTGCTTTTGGACAGGAGCTGCCCATTTGGTCTCACATATTTGACTGAACTAAGAAGCACATTCCTCACGTGTGTTATTTTTTGTTTTATAGGCCTGTCTAATCTTTGTCTGAAAAGTGGGCTTCAGGAATGGTTTCACTTCTGGGTTAGCAGAGTGTCCGGGGGCCATAGTTTTGAGGGTTCCTCCAGTCTCTGTCAGGCCATTAAGTTTCGTCTTTTTACATGAATTTGAATTTTGTTCTACATTTTTCTCCTGTTCTGTCCGGGACGCTCTGTTATGTTTCCTGTCAGGGTGGTCTGAAATTTGATTTTTGATGTGTCTAAAATATTGACACAATCCACCCTTGTGAAATAATAATAGTAAGCATTTTTGTTATCCCTTTAGTGATACAACAAATCAAGAGAACAAGAGTTGGAAAAAATATGTCTGTTTAGTTGGAGCGGGAGAAAGATGTGGCAGTCTGTTTCTGTGAAGATTTTCAGCCTTTGAAACCCTATAGGGCAGTTCTACTCTGTCCTAAAGGGTCGCTATGAGTCAGAATTGACTCGAAGGCAATGGATTTGTTGTTTTGGGTTTAGCTGGAGAATGCTACACCTGAAAAAGAAGTGTTGAGTCTTTTAGTGTTAATAATGAGGAAGCTGAGGGTGTGATAGATCAGTTGTCTTTTCCCCAAGTAATTCAACTGTTTAGCAACAGTTATTGTTGTTGTTAGCTGCCATTGAGTCGATTCTGACTCATAGAGACCCCATGTGACAGAGTAAAACTGTCCCATAGGGTTTTCTTGGACGTAATCTGTACAGAAGCAGATTGCCAGCTCTTTCTCCTGCAGAACCGCTAGGTTAGCAGCTGAGCTCTTAACTGTTACTCCACCAAGGCAACACAGTAAACTCCAGGCCTCAAATCTCCCTTTTATGCTACCTCCCATCCAATGTGAGCTCCAGAAATGTAGGAAAAGTAAAATATATTTCCCTACTCAAACAAAATCCTATAAAGCCAGTTTTCTAGAAACCTGTTTATGAGCATTTTATAATTAATTCATATTTGTTGTTGTTAGTTGCCTTTGAATCAGCTATGACCCATGGCAACTTTATGTGTGATAGAAAGAAACATTGCCTGGTCCTGCGCCATCTTCATGATTGTTGATATGTCTGAATCCATTGTTGAGGCCACTGTGTCAATCCATCTCACTGTGAGTTTCCCTTGCCTTCCCTGGATCTCCACTTTACCAAACGTGATGTTCTTCTCCAGTGATCAGTCTCTCTTGATAATGCATCCAAAGTGAGCAAGTCAAAGTCTTGGACAATATTCTCTGCTCCATAGGGTTCTCTTTGGCTCATTTTCAGAAGCAGATCAGCAGGCCTTTCTTTCTAGTCTGTCTTAGTCTGGAAGCTCCACTTAAACATGTCCACTATAGGTGACCATTCTTGTATTTGAAATACCAGTGGCATAGCTTCTAGCATCATAGCAACATGCAAACCACTACAGGACAACAAACTGACAGACAGTGGTAGAATTCATAGTCAAGCAGATATTTATCTTTTGATCTTAACAATTATCTAAAAACGCATTCGTTTGCTTTTCTACTACAATAATAATAGGTATAACTTAAGTGTCTTTTTTTGTTGTTAGAGGATCTTAACTGCTTCTGAGTCATTTTTTCGGACATAAATTATGGGTTATAACGAGAAACCATTAAAGTATAAACAAGTAAATGCTGACTT
This sequence comes from Dugong dugon, assembly GCA_030035585.1. Lineage (NCBI taxonomy): Eukaryota > Metazoa > Chordata > Mammalia > Sirenia > Dugongidae > Dugong > Dugong dugon. The sequence goes on along the minus strand of CM057468.1, from coordinate 111,057,057 downwards.
GAGACTTGTATTCAAATTCCATGCAACTGAGCCAACGTAGGTAGCACCTCTGCATCTCAGTTTACATTTCTATAAAATGGAGGTTTATTTCTTTTTCTTTCTTTAAAGAATTTCTCAATGTCAAGGTAGACAACCTATGTGAAATTGTTTTTTAAACTGTAAAATATTATACTATTCCATGGGAGTATTGAGAGACTTAACAAAAGGGTACAGAGGCAAGTAGGGGTGTATTCAGGGAAGAACTGCTGGCCAGTTTCCTAGAGCCTTCCGGGGGAAGTACATAGAGTAATTCACCATGATCTAGGGTTTGGTCCACAGCCTTTGCACAGACAGAAACCCTGAGTGACTGAACTCAGGTGATCTGACTCAAAATAAGTATATGCAAAACCCACCGACCTATGAACTAGCAAGAAAATTCCTAAATTTTAATGACCTGAATGTGCACGTTCCCACTCCAGCAGATCACCTTCCTGGTGTCAGGCAGAATATAGGCAACGGAATTTTGTTAAGAGGAAAGGAATTTCTTCATCCACAATATACATTACAGCAAAGTGAGGTGGTTCTTTTAGAGCTATTTTAGTCAAGCCATGTTAAGATCCAAGAGATTCTCTTCACCTCCACAACAGTAGACAACAGTCTAGTGACTCTTTCCCCCGCACAGTGTTGAATAAACATTGCCAGCTTCTGTCTGTGTGAGCTTTCCTTTTTGATGCTCCAGACTAGCTATCCCTCTTTTTCTATTCAGTCTTTCTCCAAGCAGGGTTAAACACAATTTCTCCTTTTCTGTTTACTTTTTGCAATTACATTTCAGACCTGTCTTCCTGGTGGTGTAGTGGTTAAGTGATACGGCTGCTAACCAAAAGGTCGGCAGTTCAAATCCACCAGCCACTCCTTAGAAACCATATGGGGCAGTTCTACTCTGTCCTATAGGGTCACTATGGGTCGGAATCGACTCGACAGCAATGCGTTTGGTTTTTTTGGTATTGTGAATACTGATAGTAATATAGTTGACTCCAGAATAGATGTAAGACGTTTTTTCTGTTTATCTAATTACTATTTGTTTCCTCTATAACGAAGTCTTTAAAGTTATCCAAAAAGTATTTTCTAATAAGCTGGAATTTTGCTTAAATAAAGTTTTAATTTCTAAATTAGTTTTGGATTTTCTCAGCATCATAAAAAATTGAATGTCATGTCATTGTCACGACATTTAATATGTGTATTTTTACTAGTTATGTGTCTTCCATAGAATTTTCAATCTGCATAATGTCAAAGAATATTATTTTATCCAACTCTTCATTTTACCAGTGAGGACTCCTACATGCCAAAGGATTTTTGTACTTTGTTCATGGCAGATCTGGGAGCCCTCCTTGCTCATTCACAGCCAATCTCTTTTCTTTTCTCCATCAGTGCTGCCAGCTTCTTAGTTCAGGCCTTTACAATTGATTATTCAAGTTACTGAGCTGCTTCTGAACTTTGCCTTCATTCTTGCTCCCTTGTAGTTAGGAAGGTCATAGAGCAGGGGCATAACTTAAATTGGGGGGTGAGGGGTACTCCACTGGAGTTAACTCCTGAGACGGAGTTTAAAGAATAGTCAATGAAGTCAGAAAAAGTGGGAGAGATTTTACCTGCTCAGGATAGGGTTAGGTTCCATCTTCCACATGCTCTCATAGCTCCCTGATTGACTTTTTACAACACTAATATCACACTGCATTTTTTAAAATATTTATTTATTTTTGGTAAAAATATACACAGCAGATCATATGCTCCATCAACAATTTCTACATATACAGTTTTACATTTATTACATTCTTCACATTGTGTCACCATTCATGTTATCTCTCCCCATGTGGCTTCACCACCATTGACTAAACTCACTGCCACATAAACTCACTGCCACATAAACTACTCATTTATGCTCTAGAGTTACTGATGTCAATTTGATTTGATATAGGTAATCCTTTAAAAGAACACAATACTCAAGGCAAACATTCTTCACTCATTCAGCTGAACAGTTGTTTAGTTGTCACACTGTGTTTTAATTTTCTATTTACCTACCTGTATTACAGTTGGATTATAAATTCAGTCACAGTTAGAACTATGTTTTGTTCACTGTTGTAGCTGCATGGTACATAACAGACAATAAATACCCACTGGTGATTGAATAAGGGAATGAATGAACATAATCAATGAATATAGTAGGGGATAAGTCTGTGTAAATTATTGTGTTAATCCAATTCACCCTTCAGCAAAATTCTCAGCTAAGGTTACTGACCTAATATTCATGTCCCAGGAAACCTCTCAGTCCCAGGCAAACCAGGATGGTTGGTCACCTGTATCTCACTTCTTCCCAGTTGTGCACTGGAGCTGGCTCATCCTGCCTCATGAGATCCGATTGTGCGCATCTCTTTCCAAAACTGTGTTCGGAGACATCATGCTATACCTTGAAATTGGCCATGGTGGGAAAATGTATACCATGGACACTGGCAAACACTCCATATCAAGTGTTTTTCCTTAGGGCCAGTCATTAAACATTTGTCAGCACACCACTGCTTCTACCCCTTCTTTGCTACCCTCCAACAGGTATCCACTGACTTCATTAGGTCCTCTGTCTGTTCAAGACTTACTGAAGGCACTAGTCATGCTCTTGTACCAACATCTCCCCATTAACAGCTGTGCCATGTCTCAATTCTGCAAGGCTCCACTTTTTGCTAGGGGCTTGATAAATGAGTCATTCTGAAGGATTATTCCTCTTCCCAGGTTACATCATTTCACATTAACAAGAGTTTTTGCATCATCCAAAAGCTAGGGTAACCAGCATGGTGGTTCTTTTTGTGCAAAAGACCACTTTGCCTTTTTCACATACACTGTACAACTGTTTACCAGAGTAAATCCAGGTTTTGAGGGTCATTGAGCTTAGGCAATTTTGGAGTCCTCTTTATGAAAAAGAAAACAAAATTTCAAATACAAAATTAAGTACAAAGGTAAATATTTATTTAGAGTAAGGAAAAAATCACTATAAATTACTGGAGGCTTAGAGATTCAGATTCTTTATTTCTGAGAACTCTTTTGGGAATTGATCAGAAATTCCTAGAGAAATGCTTCCTGATTATAACTGGAATCTCTTTCCACACAATGCTCTACAGCTCTTGGCAACTCTGAGCACTCAAAGGGCTTGTGCAAATGAGGAACCCTGAAGCTTAATCTTAATTAGCGTCGTGATAAATTCTCCTCTGGCACTGGCTGCTGGTATATTCACTAGTACATTCTGAAGCTACTCCTCATTTTGCTAAGAAATACTAAAAGGCAGTTATGATATGGTGGCAAGAGGTAGAATTCGAAGACCTGGCCTGCAGTCATTGTTCTACCTTTATGTGAAATCTTGGCAAGCCACTTAACATCGCTAAGCCTTGATTTATTTGCCTACGAAAATAAAATATTCAGACCCTGTAGTCATTTTCAAATGGTGCTCCAAGGACAATCACTGGGTTTGAGATAGGGATGAGTGATGGAGCAATATTTTTAAAAGGAGGTCTGAGTCCTTCTCTATCTTCTGTAAAAGCAGTTGTTTTCTGTTTTACGTATAGAAGTTCTAAGTATGATTTTGTTTGAATAAAAGGATCTATAGTTTGTGTGTGAGTGTGGTTTTTTTTTTTTTTTACAAAAACTTAAGAACCACCAGAATGGAAGATTTCTTAAACGTAAGAACTCTTTCAATGCTAACACTCTGAGCTTTAGCATTCTTTTAAATAAGTTAAAATCCATTTCAGGTAACTTGTTGTTTTCCAATTATTACCTGGAAAGATTTTCTTTTAAGTGATGAATGAGTGCTACCTTTCAAAATACGTTTATTTGCATGAAAAACAATCAAATGTCTCATTGCATCAAACATGCTTGGGATGTGGAATTCTCAGCACAGTCAACTACTTTCTAATTACCCAGATGATGATGAGTCTCAATATAGAAGTGTTTTGATGTCAGTTTGTGAGGATATTAGAGTTGCTGTCAGGTTGAAATGTGTTTACATTCTGCCAAGGAATTCCAACAGCCAAACCATACAATCTAAGCCATTAAAATTCCCAAACTCTGAAAGTAAGCATATCTAGTAAGTAATAAGAAATACAAATTTATATCATTGCAAAAGTGATAACTTTTTTTCCTAAAATAGATGACCAATATCAACCCATTTTCCCATTTTACTTACTTGCTTCTAACCTTTCCCAGGTGTCTTGTGAATTGACACAGTTTACTCCAAGTAAAACCCAAAGATTAACTACAGGTTTATCTTAACAGTTCAAAGTGCTTTTTCATGTAAGTGCCATCAAGAATAGTTTCTTCTCGAAGCTTTCCAAATGGACTCTTTGGGGACAGTCATAACTGGCACCAACAAAGTAGTTAACTGTATGGTGTATGATCTAAAAGGAGCCCTGGTGGTGCAATGGTTAAGTGCTCAGCTGCTAACCAAACGGTTGGTGGTTTGAGCTCAACAGCGGCTCCGTGGGAGAAAAGACCTAGCCATCTGCTCTCGTAAAGATTACAGCCTAGGAAACCCTATGGGGCAGTTCTACCCTGTTCTATAGTGTTGTTATGTGTCAGAATTGACTGAATGGCACATAACAATGAAAACAACATGATCTAAAGTCAGTTCAGTCTCTGATTTGATTTTAGCTGTCCTGAAGAACAAACTGGAATCAACCAAGTGGTGCTGCATATAGTTATTTGTTTTAATGGTTTCTAATTCTTTCTGGAGAATTTTGTCAAAGTTCCTGGATATCTGTGATACTCACTAAATTTAAAAAGTTGACCAGATTAAAAATGTCCCTTCTATATGTATCTCCAGGCATAATAACTCAATCTATTATGAAAATGGCTCCTATCACTGTTGCTGGAGTAGAGTAGGCGTTCACCAGATACTTTTGGAATGACCACAGACAGCAGGTAAATGAGAACATAAACTTACCAGTATATTGACGTCACTATAAAATAATATACTATTTATTATCTAGCTTATCTTCTTCTAAAAATGATCAAGCTTTAGCTTATGTATTCACACAAACTTAAACAAGTTATATTTGAATAATATAGTAACATAACTAAGCCCATATTTTAAAAAGTGTGTATCTTTCAAGGTCTCCAAACCACAACTGTGAAAAGTGTTTTTCATGTGCCAACCTCTTTCGGGTGGGGGGACAAATCCTAAGATTACATAACTTGCCAAGTTCATATAGCTAATGCATGGAGAGCAGCAATTCAAACCATTCCACTGATATAAGCTTTAATTTTTTTTTACTAGTACCATGTTTGGCACGTGGGAAAAAACTCTGCAGCTCCTCCAGATTTCTTACCATGTGGTGAAGGTTGATGGACATTCAAAGATAGGTTGTGTCCAAAGACTAAGGATGGCCTAGACCCTATGTCATGGAACTGAGTGTTGCAGTTTTGACCCAGGCCAAGTGCTTGGTGTAGGTTGGTAGATCTTTGGTGTCTCATATCACTACGCTGAGAAAGTGTAGGCATGACATCAACACTACTGTGTGTAAGTAAAAATATTACTTAAGTACCCAATTCTGTTTTTTTGTTTTCGGATGGGGGAGGAGCAGAATACTGTGAAAATAACACTCGATTGAACCTTGGACTAAATTTATTGAATCTGGTTGAATCATTCCTAGAGAACACAGGTTCTTCTTTGAGCTAAGGAGATGTTATATACCTCCACAGCACAATCTCCCATGATACCAGAACCCAAGGTTGTGGCAAAATATCAGAGTGTTTTTGGCAACATGTAATTAAAATCCTACATAGTAGTTTTTATGGACTGAATTATGTTCCCCCAAAGTACATGTCAGAACCCTACATCCTATACCTGTAGTTGTAAGCTAATGTAATGTAATTACTTTCCATAATGCAATACAATGTAATGTAATCAGTCAGTTGAGATCAGACCAGTGTAGTGTGAATCCTAAACCTAACCATTTCTGAGTTCTATAAATAGAGTTATAGACACAGACACACACACACACACACACACACACACACACACACACACACGCGTAGACAGATGCCATGTGAAGATCACCAAGTAACCGAAGAAGGAATTGACATGGCTGAGACTCTGATTTGAGCTTTTAGCCTCCATAACTGTGAGAAGATAAATTTCTGTTCTTTAAAAGCCACCAACATTTAGTATTTCTGTTACAGGAGCTCTACGAAACTAAAACTGTGATCTAACAAATAACAATTTTCTCACATAATGAGAAGTCGGGAGGTAATCCAAAACAAAGTCAGCAACTTCCTGTTGTTTGATGTCCCAGACTCCCGTGTTACTGCTTGGCTATCCTTATCACATGTCTCCCAGAATCAAAGTTTGCCTCATTATTGCAAAATGGCTGCTCCACGTTTAGCCTCATGGCAGTGTTTCAAGTGGGAAGAAAAAGAAAGAAGTGATTAGTTGGAAGTCTAATTCCCTCATAACAAAAGCAAATACTTCTAGAATCAGCAAGGAGCGTTTTGTACCTCTCTCACTGGCCAGAATCCCATGGCTTCCCTAGCTGAAAGTGAGACTAGTAAGTATAACTTTCTACTTGGGCACAGCGCCAAGTTCTGTAAATTGGAATGAAGCAGAAAGGGGATGTTGGACAGGCAACCCTTATACCTATCACAGTCTGTCCATGTTTTAGGATTAAACATCTTTAGGCTGAATCCTAATAAGCATTCCAGTCAACTCAGTTTATAAGCAATGAGAACAACGTACAAAGCCCCAGGTCTAGGTACTGGGGGAATACAGAACAGCCAAGACAAGGCTGACTTTAAGAAGCTTAAAATCTAGTAGCAGGGGCTTAAAAGTTAATAGTTTTAACAAGACAAGGCAGTGTATGACAAAAATGTGCATGTACTAAAAGTGTGCAGATGGTCTATGCCGCTTATACCTGTTGCCGTCAAGTCGATTCCGACTCATAGCTACCCTATAGGACGGAGTAGAACTCTCCATAGGGTTTCCAAGGAGCAGTCGGTGGATTCAAACTGCCAACCTTTTGATTAGCAGCTAAATGCTTAACCACTGTGCCACCAGAGCCTCATACCCCTTACAGTTCGAAAGAATTAGGAAAATTGACTTTCTTCAGTCTTCATTTCCCTTAGAAACTTTTCCACTGGCTAGGTTATTAGATCAGGTCTCAGTGACTCAAAAACATTGGACAAGGGTTTCTGATTTTTTTTTTCTTTATGTATTTTTACTCACTTGTAAAACATCTGGCATGTATTTTAGTGGAATCTTACCACAGAAAATTATAGGATAATCTTATGGTAGAAGAAGGACACATATGAGGAAAAATACAATGGGAATTTTCATAAGGTAAAAGATAAAAAGAAACAATATACTTCCAACTTCATTTTGAAATTAGAAGTCTACTGGGAAAGGATGATTTTAATGTTATTAGCAACAGAGAGAACTCTTTAGGGATTGACAACAATGAATCTTTTTATATACATTTTACCTGAGTGAAAGTAATACTAAAGCAACATGTTGTTAATTTTATTTCCTCTCAATACTACTGCAATTTGTAATTTGTATAGTATTATCTTAGTATTTATTATTGGGGTCAATATGTTCTATTGCCAAAGGGACTCAGTCTTTAATCTCCTCTTTGCTTAAAATTATGGTTATATGAAGTTTTTTTTGGAAACAGGCACCTGAATATGTGCAGGATAAATAAAGCTTTATCACCCACTTCAAAATCTATCCTGAATCTTAGTTCTGAGTTCCTGTTTTATAAGGACAAACATGATTTTGCTTTAATATGCAGGATGAACAATTAGTTTGTTAAGAAATAATAATTGAAGAAATTGTACTGATATCATGCCTTTCCCTGTTCATCACAGTGCCTGCTGCTGATGGTGTAAAAACATTTGTTTGACCTCTTTGTAGCAAATGAAAAGAATTGTGCCAAAAGGGAAATAAAGATCTTGAATGGATAAAAGAGTTACTGAAGTTACACCATCAGTGACAATTCTGGAAACAGTCCTCTGGTTTCCTAATCAATGTTTAAAGCTGTTCAGCTTCCTAATGAGATAAAGGTAAGCTTGGGTCAGGAGCCTAGGACCATGCAGTGTTTTATAATGAGCAAATGGCACTTGGATGAGTGTTTAAGAGACACTTTTAAAATGCACCTACTACAGAATGGGCTAATTTTGTGTGTTCCAAACTTTTTTTTTTTTCCCACACAGCATAGATCTTAGAAATCAACCTTTTAAGGTAAATGATTTCAGGAGACAACACTCAAGAATTTGTTAAGGAAATTCTGAAAGTGTTTTCAGATGAAGAAGGAAATATTATGGGGAAGAGATGGTATAATATTGAATATTTCTGAGTTGACTTATTACTTAACTTCAAACACTCTATGCAAGAGTGTAATATTTGTCAAATCCTGTAATAATCAGTTTCGGATAGGGCTACCGGGAGGTATTCTTAAATGGCCTTCAAATCCTTGTTCTCTCCTTTGACTGGTTTATTATTTATCACAAATAATGGTAAACATTTATTATCATCATTATAAATATCATTCCTTTTAATCAGATTTTATTAAAATAATCTGACCACCAAATGAACCTTTGAAATATCCTTGCTATAAAGGAAAATATTTTAGGGAACTGTAATTTAATTTTATTTTGACCCACCCTACTTGATATTAAAGGAATTCTACCTTCCTGCTCTCAAATTTTTATATTATACTATTTCTTTGCCTGAAGAAATGTCATCATATAGAATCAACCATTATTTTTCCCCTATGCTTCCAACTATAGAGGATTATATTAGTTCCCTACTGTTATGGTAACTATACACATGGACCTAACTGGATGGAAAACACAGGAATCAAATCAACTACATGTATGGAAAGAGATAATGGAAAAGCTCAATATTATCAGTCAGAACAAGGCCAGGGACCAACTGTGGAATAGTCAATTGCTCATATGCAAGTTCATGTTGAAGATGAAGAAAATTAAAACAATTCCCCTAGAGCCAAAATACGACCTTGAGTATATCCCACCTGAATTTGGAGACCATCCCAAGAATAGATTTGACACATTGAACACTAATAACTGAAGATCAGACGAGTTGGGGGAAGACAGCAAATACATCTTACATGAAGAAAGCAAAAGGTCATTACAAAGACAGGAAAGAAAGAAAACACCAAAAATGGATGTCAGAAGAGACTCTGAAACTTGCTCTTGAATGTCAAGTAGCTAAAGCTAAAGAAAGAAATGATGAAGTAAAAGAACTGAAGAGAAGATTTCAAAGGGTAGCTAGAGAAGACAAAGTATTATAATGAAATATGCGAAGACCTACAGCTAGACAACCAAAAGGGAAGAACACACTCGGCTTTTCTCAGCCTGGAAGAACTGCAGAAAAAACTGAAGCCTTGAGTTGCAATTTTGAAGGATTCTATGGGCAAAATATTAAACAATGCAGGAAGCATCAAAGAAGATGGAAGGAATACACAGAGTCACTGTACCAAAAAGAACTGATTGATGTTCAACCATTTCAGGAGGTAGCATATGATCAAGAACCAATGGTATTGAAGAAAGAAGTCCAAGCTGCACTGAAGCTATTTGTTAAAAACAAGGCTCCAAGAATTGATAGAACACCAATTGAGATATTTCAGCAAAGAATGCAGCACTGGAGGTGCTCACTCGTCTATGCCAAGAAATTTGGAAGACAGCTGCCTGGCCAACTGAATGGAAGAGATCTATATTTGTGCCCATTCCAAAGAAAAGTGATCCAGCAGAATGCAGAAATTATCAAACAATGTCATTAATAGCACACAGAAGTACAATTTTGCTGAAGATCACTCAAAAACGATTGCAGCAGTACATTGACAGGGAACTGCCAGAAATTCAAGCTGGATTCAAAAGAGTATGTGGAACCAGGGATATCATCGCTGATGTCAGATAGATCTTGGCTGAAAGCAGAGAATACCAGAAAGATGTTTACCTGTGTTTTATTGACTATGCAAAGGTATTTGACTGTGTGGATCATGACAATTTATGAATAACAGCAGGAAGAATGGGAATTCCAGAACACTTAATTGTGCTCGTGAGGATCCTGTAAGTAGACCAAGAGGCAATCATTCAAACAGAGCCAGGGGATACTTTGTTGTTTAAGGTCAGGAAAGGTGTGTACCAGGGTTGTATACTTTCACCATACTTATTCAATCTGTGTACTTAGCAAATAATCCAAGAAGCTGGACTATATGAAGAAGAATGTGACATCAGGATTGGTGGAAGACTGCAGTGTGATGGATCACTTTTGTGTGGCCTTTCTTGTCATGGTCCTGTCACCTGGGTAGGACTGTGCAGATAGATTAATTGTGTCCCACTAAGGGGATTGGGCAGTTTTGCCATCCTGCTGGGCTTGAGATGAGCCATCCCAGAGGCGGGAGACAGAGGACCCCACTACCACCAAGGAAGAACAGCCAGGAGCAAGACTGTGTCCTTTGGACCCGGGATCCCTGTACTGAGAAGCTCCAGGAACCAGGAGACCAAGAGAGAGTGCAAGCTGTAACCCCGAAGAGAAGTAGTGACAGGAGAGACCTACAGGAGACCAAGCAGAGGGTTCCCAGCCTATGGAGCAAGAAAGCTGAATGCCTAGGGTGTCTCTGGGGACTTACTAGCACGGGCTAACAGAGCTTTGTAACATTTGCCTGAGCAGGGCAGAAGCCTAGGGCCAGAAAAGGTGTGCCTGCAAGCACAGCTGAAAAGAAGCTGTCCTGATGGAAGAACTGTATTCTGAATGTTCCTGAGCCTGAATTTTAACCTGTCACTTCCCTGATAAACCCCATAATCATGAGTATTGTCTGTGAGTTCTGTGTGCAATGAATTATCGAACCCAGCAGAGAAGTAGAGAGTGTCACGGGAGGGATGGTTGGTTTCAGAATTGGCAAAGACCGCGGAGAGAAGAGGTATGTTTGACCTCCGCCTCATAAGAATCACCCTTGTGTTGTTGATCTTAATTCTCCTTCTCCCACACCATTTTTACGAAGACTCATTAACAACCTGTGATATGCAGATGACACAACCTTGCTTGCTGAAAGTAAAGAGGACTTGAAGCACTTATTGATGAGGATGAAAGACTACAGACTTCAGTATGGTTTACACTTGAACATGAAGAAAACAAAAGTCCTCACAACTGGACCGATAAGCAACAACATGATAAATGGAGAAAAGATTGAAGCTATCAAGGATTTCATTTTATTTGGATCTACAATCAACACCCATAGAAACAGCAGTCAGAAAATCAAACGACATATTACACTGGGCAAATCTGCTACAAAAGACCTCTTTAAAGTGTTCAAAAGCAAAGATGTCACTCTGAGGACAAAAGTGCACCTGACCCAAGTCACAATATTCTCAATTACCTCATATGCATGAGAATGCTGGACAAAGAATAAGGAAGACCGAAGAAGAATTGGTGCCTTTGAATTATGGTGTTGGTGAACAATATTGAATATACCATAGTCTGCCAGAAGAACAAACAAGTCTGTCTTGGAAGAAGTACAGCCAGAGTGCTCCTTGGAAGCGAGGATGGCTAGACTTCATGTCACATACTTTGGACATGTTATCAGGATGGACCAGTCCCTGGAGAAGGACATCATGCTTGGGAAAGTAGAGGGTAGGTGAAAAAGAGAAAGATGCTCAATGAGATGGATTGACACGGTGGCTGCAATAATGGGCTCAAACATAACAACGATTGTGTGGATGGTGAAGGACCGGGCAGTGTTTTGTTCTGTTGTACACAGGGTCACTATGAGTTGGAACCAACTCAATGGCACCTAACAACAACCTATTGCTACTATAACAAATCACCACAAATTTAGTAACTTAAAACAATGCAAATTGTATCTTGTGAAATTTTATTCTTATAAATGATAAAACTATTATCTTATAGTTCATAAGAACAGAAGTCCAATGTATGTCTCAGTGGGCTAAAACTATGGTGTCAACAGGGTTTTGTTCCTTTTTGGAGGCTCTAGGGAGAATCTGTTTCCTGTCCACATTCCTTGGCTCTTAGCCTCCTTCCTCCATCTTCAAAGCCAACAACATTGCACCTCTTTGACAATTTTTCCACAGTCACATCTCCCTCAGACTCTCTTCTTCTGCCTTGCTCTTCCACTTTTAAGGACCTGTGTGATTATATAGGGTCGCTATGAGTTGGAATCAACTCCACGGCAACAGGTTTTTTTTTTTTTTTTTGTTACCTGGATAATCCAGGACAATCTCCTCATCTCAGTGTTCTTAATTAAATCACATCTGTGATGTCTTTTTGCTGTCTAAGGTAACATACTCACAGTTTCCTGGGATTGTGACATGGACTTCTTTGGGCGAGTGAGGTCCACTACTCTGCCCAGCATAGGGATGTTACCTACAATGTCATTTGATGACTCATCACTGCAACCTTACCAATGTCAACTCCCACCTCTGGTGTCTCTTACTGTTGTGGTCCCTTAAAATTATAATGGACCAGGCATACTGAGCTGAAGCTGCTGTGCCAAATTGGAGAATTATCACTTTCCTTACCCCCTCACTTGAAGATTCCAAGGAGTGCTGCCTGTGTTCCCACACTGCCACAGAGCTTTTGTGTGAAAACATCCTTTTTAGTTCTTGTTCGCAGTTCTTTTCTTGTTATGGTCCAGACATGAGTCTCTGAGGACACATCTCTACAGTCTTGATCACGGTGGGGTTCTAATGCTAGCCCACAGGACACACAGCTCATCTTTGACCTTGACATTTTCATTATAAGAGTTTATACCTACAATATCATAGGGAAGAAACTGACAGCCAGTTTGAGGAGGAGCTGGAGAAATTATCTAACAGAGTTAGAACATTTCCTAAAGTACAGTTTATGCCACTATTACTGCAAAACGTTTTGCACAATAAAAGTGGGGTGTGTATAGAAGATTATGTTTCATGATCAAATAAATTCTGGGGATTCTACACCTTATATCTCTCTGTTAGAGGTTCACAGTCCACATTAGCACATTAGAGGGTAGGGAGGCCGACTTGGACGGTGGTTAAGAAGACAGTCTTGAGCTGTGTGAACTTGGGCAAGTTATTTAACCTCTCTCAGCTTCAGTGTCCTCATCAGTAAAATAGAAGGGGGAAAAATACCTACCTCATAGAATTGTTATGAGGAGTGAATACTTAGCATTTGTAAAGGTTTTGAACAGTAATTACTGTACAAGAATTTATGAAATAACATTAAACACAACAAAAAAATGTTGCCATCAAGATGACTCTGACTCATGGCAACGCCATGTGTATCAGCACAGACCTGCCCTCTATAGGTCCATAGGTTTCAATAGGGTTTTCAATGGCTGAATTTTTGGAAGTAGATTACCAGGCTTTCTCCCAAAGTACCTCTGGGTGGACCTGAACTTCGAACATTTTGGTTAGCAGCTGAGCACATGAAGAGTTTGCACCACCCATAGACTCCAACATAAAATATAAGCTCTAGGAAAAACTATAAACAAATATATCTAACGTTGTTTATCTCAGTGTTTCCTACTCTTTTGTGCCCATGAAACTCTTTATATCCCAAGTAATATCTATTACATTCCACAGAAGTACTTTTTATTTATTTTATTGTTGTGCTTTAAATGAAAGTTTACAGTTTAAGTTCGTCTGTCATACAAAAATTTATACATACATTGTTATGTGACCCTAATTTCTTTCCCTATAGTGTGACAGCACACTCCTTTCCACCCCGGATTTCCTGTGTCCATTCAACCAGCTCCTGACCCTCTCTGCCTTCTCATCTCGCCTCTGGACAGAAGCTGCCCATTTAGTCTCATGTATCTACTTGAGCTAAGAATCACACTCTTCACAAGTGTCATTTTATGTCCCATAGTCCAGTCTACTCTTTTTCTGAAGACCTGGTCTCAGCAATGGTTTTAGTTTTGGGCTAACAGGGAATCTGGGGGCCATGTCTTCTGGGGTCCCTCCAGTCTCAATCAAACCTTTAAGTCTGGTGTTTTTACTAGAATTTGAGTTCTGCATCCAACTTTTCTCCAGCTCCATCAGGGACTCTCTGTTGTGTTCCCTGTTAGGCTGATCATTTGTGGTAGCTGGGCACCATCTAGTTCTTCTGGTCTCAGGCTGATGAAGTCTCTGGTTTATGTGGCCCTTTCTGTCCCTTGGGCTTATACTTTCCTTGTGTCTTTGGTGTTCTTCATCCTCATTTGCTCCAGGTTGGTTGGGACCAATTGATGCATCTTAGATGGCTGCTCTCTAGTTTTTAAGATCCCAAATGCCACTCACCAAAGTGGGATGCAGAACATTTTCTTAATAAACTTCATTATGCCAATTGACCTAGATGTCCCCTGAAACCATTGTACCCAGATCCCTGCCCCTGCTACTCTGTCCCTCAAAGTGTTTGGTTGTATTCAGGAAACATCTTAGCTTTGGTTTAGTCCAGTTGTGCTGACTTCCCCTGTAGTGTGTGTTGGCCATCCCTTCACCTAAGATAATTCTCGTCTGCTATCTAGCTAGTGAATACCCTTCTCCCTCCCTCCCCACCCTCGTAACCATCAAAGAATGTTTTCTTCTGTGTTTAAACCTTTTCTTGAGTTCTTATAATAGTGGTCTTATACAATATTTGTCCTTTTGCAACTGACTAAATTCAATCAGCATAATGAGTTCCAGATTCTTCCATGTTATGTTTCACATTCATCATTGTTCTTTATTGTTGTGTAGTATTCCATTGTGTGAATCTACCATAATTTTTTTATCCATTCATTCATTGATGGGCACCTAGGTTGTTTCCATCTTTTTGCTGTCGTGAACAGTGCTGCAGTGAACATGGCTGTGTATATATCTATTGATGTGATGGCTCTTATTTCTCTAGGATATATTCCAAGGAGTGGGATTGCTGGATTATGTGGTACTTCTACTTCTAGCTTTTTAAAGTAGCACCAAATCAATTTCCAAACTAGTTGTACCATTTTACTTTCCCACCAACAGTGTATAAGTGTTCCAGTCTCTCCACAACCTCTCCAACATTGATTACTTTGTGTTTTTTGGATTAATGCTAAGCCTTGTTGGGGTGAGATGGTATCTAATTGTAGTTTTGATTTGCATTTCTCTGATGACTAATGATCATGAGCGTTACCTCATGTGTCTTTTAGCTGCCTAAATGTCTTCTTTGGTGAACTGCCTGTTCATATCTTTTGCCCATTTTTTAATTGGCTTATTTGTCTTTATGTTGTTGAGGTTTTTCAGTATCTTATAGATTTTAGATATTATATGCTGATCGGATTTGTCATAGCCAAAAATTTTTTCCCAGTCTGTAGGCTGTCTTTTGACTCTTTTGGTGAAGTCTTTTGATGAGCATAAGTGTTTGATTTTTAGGAGCTCCCAGTTATCTTGTTTCTTTTCAGGTGTTTGTGCATTGTTACTTATGGTTTGTATTGTGTTTATGCCATGTATTAGGGCTCCTAGCGTTGTCCCTATTTTTTCTTCTATGATCTTTATTGTTTTCGATTTTATATTTAAGTATTTGATCCATTTTGAGTTAGTTTTTGAGCATGGTGTGAGGTATGGGTCTTGTTTCAGTTTTTTTGTAGATGGATATCCAGATATGCCAGCACCATTTGTTAAATGGACTATCTTTTCCCCAATCAATGGAATTTGGGACTTTGTTAAATATCAGCTGCTCATAGGTAGATGAATTTATGCCTGGATTCTCAATTCTGTTCCAGTGGTCTATGTACCTGTTGTTGTACCAGTACCAGGCTGTTTTGACTACTGTGGTGGTATAATAGTTTCTGAAATCAGGTAGTATGAGGTCTCCCACTTTGTTCTTCTTGAGTAATGCTTTACTTATCCGGGGCTCTTCCCTTTCCATATAAAGCTGGTGATTTGTTTTTCCATCTCATTAAAAAATGCCATTGGAGTTTGGATCAGGATTGCATTGTATCTGTAACAGTTTGGGTAGAATTGACATTTTCACAAAGTTGAGTCTTCCTATCCATTAGCAAGGTATGTTTTTCCACTTACACAGGTTTCTTTTGGTTTCTTTCAGCAGTGTCTTGTAGTTTTCATTGTATAGGTCTTTTATGTCTCTGATCAGATTTATTCCAAAGTATTTCATCTTCTTGGGGCTATTGTAAATGGTATTGATTTGGTGATTTCCTGTTGGAAGTTCTCTTTGTTGGTGTAGAGGAATCCAGCCGATTTTTGTATGTTTATCTCGTATCCTGAAACTTTGCTGAAATCTTCTATTAGTTCCAGCAGTTTTCTTGTGATTCTTTGGGGCTTTTCTGTGTATAATATCATATCATCTGCAAATAGAGATACTTTTCCAAGGAAGTACTTTTCTACAAAGTTCCATGGAAATACTGATAGAATAACACTTAACTTTGTGTACTATTTAATCATTGTCAACATACTTCCCAAAGATATTTTTGGACATTGATGTTAAGAGTACAATTAAATTAGAATGTAATGCATGTGGCAGGGGGCAGCTAAGCAACTAGCACAGGGCATATTTTATTGTCATTGTTAGGTGACATCAAGTCGGTTCTGACTCATAGCAACAGAGTATAATGGCACTGTAGGGTTTCTAAGGAGTGACTGGTGAATTTGAACTGCTGACCTTTTGGTTAGCAGACAAGCTCTTAACCACTATGCAACCAGGGGTCCACAGGTCACATTGTACTCAATAATTATTTGCTAAATTGTTAAAAAAATGAAAATGAAAGATATTCCTTTCCTTGTAAGATCTTTCATTAAAGATCTTAATTTAATGTATTCTAACCACTTACCTTATGACTCATTCTTTTAAAAACTTTAACTAGATTATTTTAAACAGCAAAAAACTTTATTTATGACTCTTTTAAAAAACTGAAGTATTCATAACAAAAAATGTGATTTCTTTATTTTGCCTCAAGTTCCCTTTAGCTTTCCTGATTTTTCTTAGAAGAAGCCAAGAGAAACTACAAGGCACCAGTTTGCACCTATGAATCACAAAGAGAAAATTTGATGAATCAGAGATCAAAATGGATTAACTATTACTAAACAGGATATTCCAAGCAGCTCTATGTGACTTCCACTTCATTTATATAACTCTATTCTAGTTTGCTTTCATTTAGGCTAAGTATATCTACTGTGAAATTTTAAAGTTATTGCCTTTTAAAGTATTATAGTTGGCAAAGTTCTGGATAACAAGGCTTTTAATGTATTTAACTTTTTCATCCTTCTAATTTCATCTGATTTCTTTCTGTTTGGTCCTTAGCAAAAAATGGAGTACAGCTGGTCATTGCCATCTGCTTAAAATTCTTTTACATACTTGAAGACTATTGAATAACCCAACAGAATCTCTTCTTTAGAATAAATAACCTCAATTCCTTTATTTATTCCACTGAATTCGATAAACATTTAGTGAACAACTACTGTGTGCTATGACAAATTTGTAAAAGTTCCTTTTCAAAATGAGTAGCTGTGAGGCTGCTGATGTACAAGCAAATACATTATGGGATTTGGTTCCTATGTTTGGAGGTTTAGAGTCATAGTTTCATGGGACATTCCAGTTAATTGGCCTAATATCATTTTTAGTATTTCTGTTCTACCTCATAGTTTATTGCATAGTGCCTGGCTTCTTAAAAGCTTGTACATGGCCGTCCAAGGTACATCAATTGGTCTCTATTTGTCTATAGTAACAGGAAGATAGAGAGTTAGAAATAGGAGGAGGAAATGATATGTCTGACTTAGTTATCTAGTGCTACTGTAACAGAAATACCACAAGCGGATGGCTTTAACAAAGAGAAATTTATTCTCTCACAGTCTAGGAAGCTAGAAGTACCAGCTCTAGGGGAAGGCTTTCTCTCTCTGTTGGTTCTGGGGGAAGGTCCCTGTCATCAATTTTCCCTTGGTCTAGGAGCTCCTCTGCACAGGGATCCCGGATCCAAAGGAAGTGCTTTGCTCCTCACTACTTTCTTGGTGGTATGAGGTCCCCATATCTCTCTGCTTGCTTCTCTGTTTTATATTGCAAAAGAGATTGACTCAAAATACAATCTAATCTTGTAGATTGAGCTCTGCCTCATTAACATAACTTCCTCTAATCCTGTCTCAGTAACATAGAGGTAGGATTTACAACGCTTAGGAAAATCACATGAGATGACGAAATGGTGGACAATCATACAATACTGGGAATCGTGGCCTAGCCAAGTTGACAAATATTTTGGGGGGACACAATTCAATCCATAATAGTGCTAATTGCCTCCATGAACAACTCTTTTGCCATGAGACCAGAAGAACTGGATGGTGCCTGGCTACCATTACTGAATATTTTGATTGAAGATTCTATAGAAGAATACTGATCAAAGGGGGAATATTCAGAACAGAATTTCCAGTTCTCACGGAATTCAGATTTTCTGGAGTCACTGAGTCTGGATGAACCCCTGAGACCGTTGCTCTTGGATAATCTTTAGATCTTAAACTAAAATTACCCCCTGAAGTCTTCTTTAAACCAAACAATAGGTTAGCTTAATTGGTAAAGAATGTCTACCTTGAGAAATGTGCTCTTTTAAGATCTATGTATATGGGATCAAAATGACAACAGCAACTCGAAAGATTAGATAGGAACCTTAAAGGGCAGTGAGTTTATGTTAATGAGGGAGGAACAACTCAGAAAAGGAGGGTGAGAATGGTTGTACCACTTGAAGAATGTAATCAATGTCACTGAATTGTACATGTAGAAATTGTTGTTGAATTGATGTATGTTAGCTGTGCATATTCTCAACAAAAATGAAATAAATAATATAGAAAAATATCTTTTTTATAAGTTCAGAATATAGTATTCAAAGGGCAGAGAGAAATGCACGCAAATTGCTCTCACATAAGGAAAATTATACCAAGTATTATGAGGACGATACAAAGTACTATAGGATTAAAGGGATGGGGAATCCTTGAAGGCTTAGTAAATAAACTGGGTATTGAAGAACACATAGAACTTTTGAAAAAAAATACCTGTCAGTCTAGTGAATGGCAGATAGACTGAATGGGCTGGCATTTCAAGCACATGCTGTGGATGGATGAAACACAGCATGCTTAGGGACCCAACTGTGAAGAACTCTAAATGCTTAAATGAGGACTTTGGATAACTGAGTGTTTTGTGCATGTTAAGAATTGTATTTTCAGAAAACTAGAAATAACGTGGAGAAGGATTCAAAAGACTGAGTAATATGAGGCAGGAAGACCAGTTCAGAGACTATTAATTCAGAAGAGGGGTAATGAGGGTTAGGGCCTGAATCTGAGTACATGAAAAATAAAGAAGGGGTGAACACATGAGACACTTCAGAGGTAAAAATAATAGGGGTTTGGTTGGCGAGAGATTGGCAGACGGGATGGAAAGGGAAGCAACATAAATGCAGTAAATAGAACAAGGAAATAATTAGTCTAAACTGTAAATAGCTCATAAAAATCAATATTCTGTATAATACTGTCATGGTAGACACATTATGAATATGTCAAAACTCATAGGATTATACAACACAAAGAGTGAATGTTAATGTAAACTGTGGACTTCAGTTAATAATAATGTATCAACATTGGTTCAACTTTTTTCACAAATATACCATATGAATGCAAGATAGTAATAATAGGAGAAACAGTGTACAGTGGGAGAGGGGGTGTATAGAAACTCTCTGTACTTTCTGTACAATTTTTCTGTAAACCTAAAGCAGCTCTAAAAAACAAGTTCTGTTTAAAAAAACAAAACAAAACTGGTAGTTGTCCATTTAGGCACTGTCTTTATGATGCTAAATAAAGAGGCAATTTATTCAATTCAGTGAGGAAAAAACTTTCAACTGAATGGATTTTTGCATAAAACCAAACAACAACAACAAAAACCCAATTGCCTCCTTACTACGCACAAATCATAATTCAGAACTGTTGGCATGGATGATGTCTTTAGGTACAAGGGAAGGAATACATGAGTAGGTGGCAAATCAAATCCTAAAACTATGTTTTAAAGGCACTGATGTCTTCATTTCAGAAAAAAGCATGGCCTATTTGGACAAAATAAATTGTGACATAGCGTCATTTTTTCATGTTCTATTAGTTTTCATGGGCAACTTTTTTAATGTGTCTGAATACATTAAATCTCTAGCAAACACTAAAGAGAAATCTGTTACCACCAATATTTGTAATGTCTCTGTAAAATTTATTCTAGAAGCTGAAGTCAGACCTTCCTTCCTTTTGGCAGAGGTCACAAAGTATTCTCAGGCTGCTTTTGATAATGCTTACCTGGTTGATGAATTACAATATTCAACACATCAAACCAATTTTCAGACGTTTACTCCTTTTTAACTCTATGGGAATTTGCCCAGAGCCACATCAGAGGGGAATTTAGCTCAAAGCAACTGATTAATTAATCATGATTCTCCAGGCTGCGTCTCTACTAGCAGGGGAACAACTGGAGCTGGAATGGTATAATTGAACTGTGAGTAGCATACTGGGGAGACATCCTCTTTTGCTCCTCAAACCTTTTCTCCACGTTGCAGTCAGGGTGATTTTTTTAAAATACAAATCTAATAAAGCCATTTCCCTGCTTAACATGGATGCAATGACTCCTCCCTGCTTTTAGATCAAGATCAGCATCTTGGAGGTGGCCTATAGGAGTCTGCACAGTAGACCTACCTCTCCGTATTCACTGTACACCTTGTCCCCTACATACATGCCCCCTTCTATACCCCCTGCTCCTCATCCCATACACACTCCTTAGACTCAAGATTTCTGCCACACTGGCCTTCTCTGGTTGCTCAGTTATACAATATTCCCTCTTGTCAGGGAATTTTCCCCAACTGTTTCCTGTGCTTGGAATATTCTGCATCTACCCACCCTTCCTTGCCATTTTTTTTTTTTTTTTTTACTTAAACTTTTTATTTTGAGATAATTGTCAGTTTGCGCTTGGCTACTAACCAAAAAGTTGACAGTTCAAATAGACCCAGTGGCACTGCAGAAGAAAGACCTGGTGATCTATAGCCATTGAAAACCCCATGGGGTGCAGTTCTATTCTGAAGTATGTGGGGTCTCCATGAGTTGGAACTGACACAATGGCAGTGGGTTTGTTTTTTTTGGTAGTTTCACATGTAGTTATAAAAAATAACACAGAGATCCAGTGTACCCTTTACCCAGCTTCTCCCTGTGGTAGTATCCTGCAAAACTATAATTCAATGTTACAGCCAGGGTACTGACATCAATACAGTCCAAATACAAAACATTTTCATCACCACAAGGATTCCATTCACAAGGATGTTGTCTTTTTATAGCCACACTCACTTCCCTCCCACACCCAGCCCCTCCTAGTCTCTGGCAACCACTAATTTCTTTTCCATTTACAATTTTGTCACTTCAAGAATATCACATAAATGGAATCATATAGTATGTAGCCTATTGGGGCTGATTTTTTTTTCACTTAGCATGATTTGCTCCAGATTCATCCAAGTTCTTGCATGTATCAGCAGTTTGATCCTTTTTATTGCTGAGTAATATTCCATTGTATGGATATATCACAGTTTATTTAACCATTCACCCACTGAAGGACCAGAGTCAATTGACTATTAAACCCCCCCCAAAAAAACCCAAAACTCATTGCCACTGAGTCAATTCCTACTCATAGCAGCTATTAGAGGATCTTAGAGAGATATGCATCGCTCTCCTTCCTAGCATGTATTACAATCGTAACTTTAAAAGTATTCAAGTGATTTTTTGATTAATGTACCTCCTTCTTTAGACTTTAAGCTTCATGTGGAAGTGCTTATGGCTGTAATCATT
This sequence comes from Dugong dugon, assembly GCA_030035585.1. Taxonomy (NCBI): domain Eukaryota; kingdom Metazoa; phylum Chordata; class Mammalia; order Sirenia; family Dugongidae; genus Dugong; species Dugong dugon. Next base: position 111,035,235 of record CM057468.1, on the reverse strand, counting down.
CTATCCACAGTGCCTAGCACTCTGCCTCGCATGATTAGTAGGTTCTCAGTAATATTTATGAAATAAGACAGTATAATAAGTAGAAAGGGGTCTAGTGTTGAGGTTAGATTTTGCCACTTTATTAGCAGTGTGATCTTCTACACTCTATTTTCTCCTGTATTGATAGTAAATGATGTAACAGGTAAAAGACTTTGCAGTGTGTGGCACAATGGAATTCAATAGCTAGCAGTTCCTTTCTTTTGCTTTCCCTCTTTTCTCAGAAACTGTGTTCCAATTTTGTTTTTCTTTGAATCTTTGGCAACAAGAACAATGTCAAAGGCATGACTGAAATTCAATAATTATAAAATGGGATTAAATTGATATGTTTTATTATTATTTAATGGGACTGATCTAGGTTTCTAATGCAACATCATACATCTAGGAAATGTAAATAAAAAGAATCAAAATTTGAGGGGTGCAGAGTTTTGTATAGAAACCAAGAAAACCTGTTTTGTCAATGGTTCACCCTTGAACTAGAACAGCAGGTTTGAAAATGATAAATACATTTCAGAGAAAGAATACAAATGTTCACTGTATACTAAATGTTATAGAAAGTTACAAGAACAAGTAAACATTTCGAACCATAGAATGGATGTGAACTACGTTTAGAGACCAAAAGTCCTCAGAAGAAGTAGAAAAGAAAATTTCTGTCAAATGGAATCAGTTTTATCTTTTACTGTGTCAGGAAAAGACAACAAAAAAAGGTGGCATGTACTTTCTTAGGCTTCAAAATATGCACTAGGCATAGGTCATAGGAAAGAATGAGCTATGGGAAAACAGCTTCACAGCCTTTTGCTGGCTTCTGCTTAGAAGTTCAGGTCTGTGTCACGGACCTTGTGGCGCTGCTGTGGGGTGACTATGAAGGAGTTATCCTTGGGGTCAAAGATGCCTATTGAATTTCGGGCTGTTAACACGATACACATGGGATACCAGGTGCTTCCAGCTTATACTGCTGCAATTTACGGTTGAGAGAAAGGAATAGAAAAGCTCAGGAAAATTCAGAATATCTCTGAGTTAAAAGGGGGAATGTGGTGATACAGGAGACCACTAATGAATGTCTATATACTATAATAAATATTTATCTAGTGTATACTATGTGCCAGGCACTGCTCTAAGAGCTTTACAGGTATTAAGTCCTTCAACCTATTATGGGAGGCCTGGTGGTGCAGTGGTTAAGGGCTACCACGAGCTATGGCTGCTAACCAAAAGGTCAGCAGTTCAAATCCACCAGCTGCTCCTTGGAAACCCTAGGGGGCTATTCTACTCTGTCCTATAGGGTCGCTATGAGTTGGAATCGACTCGATGGTAACGGGTAAACTATCATGACTGTGTTCATATCATGATATTAGTGTTGGGACAGAGAAGCTACAACATTCTCCTAGGCCTATTGGCACTCTCTGATTTTCTGGGGCGTAAGGCTGGGGGTGGGGAATATATGTGTATATCTGGGATGAACGAAAAGGATGAACCTTATAAACCTCACTTTGCTTTCTCTGGAGCAGTGCCCTTTATAATTTTGGAAGTTATGTATCCCCTTTGAAAAAAATAAAGACAATGAAGGCCTTCCCCAGAAAAATGCGAAGTCCACAATGTTACATTCCATTTCAGGAAGTCCACAAATGTTCTTCAGTCCCCCTCCAGGCTTCATCCCCACCCCTGCCCAGGTTGAGAAGGTGTGTTCTAGAGTCAGTGTAACCTCATCCAGCCACCTTCATAAGCAATGCCTCCTGAATATATGGCCTGCACTGAACATTTCCCGTTAAAAAAACCACCCTTCAGTGTGCAATAACCCGAGAGAAGGAATTAGCACTCCAAGGAGTGGGTTCCACAGAACTGTGACTCTCATTATAGTAAATAACTGGACCTGATCACAGTCCCCTGCTGAAACATACAGCCGCTTTTCTTTTTTAAAATTAAAATCTTCTTTGTCTTATAATTCGCTGGACTGCCGTTTAGAAATAGGGTAAACTGTTACTGTTTTTCGCATACTTGTGGGAAAGATCTTGAACTTGAAGTGACTACTTCTATTTATATTGAAAACTTCAAATATAATGTGGGGTAGGGGTAGGTGTGAGGTAAAAAGAGAAGAGCAAAGAGGTTGAGGAAGTGATTCCTGAAAGAATTTTGTTGTCCAGTGGAAGAAAATGTTGCCCATCCCCATGACTGGTCAGGTCATTTTGATCCATAGGCCTTTCACTGGTTGGCTTTTGGAAGTAGACTACCATGCCTTTCTTCCTAGTCTTCGTCTGGAAGTGTCACTGAAACTTTTCAACATCATAACAATATGCAAGCCTTCACTGACTGGTGGGTGGTGGTTGTCCATGAGGTGCCTTGGCCAGGAATAGAACCAGTGCTCCTGAACCACCACTGCCTCTTCCAGTGGGGTTGAAACTTTTTAAAGTCACAAGCCCTGGAAACATCTGAGTCCGCCCCCTTGTGCATTCAGAGCAGAGTCTCCAGCGAAACCGCTCGCCTCCAAAAGGTCATTATTACTTCTTTGTTTATCATCACCTCTCAATTCACCTTACTGGGGATGCAACCCGGCGGCTGAGAACCCCACCACCTCCCACCCTTTCCGGAAGCGTCTTCAACAAGAACGAGACCTTCCGGCCCAGGCCCAAGGTGGAGCTTCCACAGCAGAGGCGTCACGAGAGGCGGGGCTAAACTCAGCCTAGCTGTGCAGCTGCCGGCGAGGACCAGCTTGACTAGGTGGCGGTGCACGTTGTGGGCTTCTTCAACTCTGTCCACCTTGTCTACCGCCGGTCAGCTATAGCTGCACTGGGCAGTCCTGCCCCTCATGTCAGGGCCCCAAGTACGAGGACTGCTGGCAGGACGGGCACACTTTCTGGAAGCCCAGCAGGCTCCCCACCCGCAAGTCCGTGGACCTGTTGACAAACTGGTCCTCACTGACATCGCTGTAGGTGAGTCTGGGGGAGGAGAGCACCTGGGGTACGGGGTGCGGGTGGGGGGTGCTCAGTCACCTAGTGATGCCATAACAGAAATACCACAAGTAGGTGGCTTTAAAGACAAAAATTTATTGTCTCACAGTTCTGGAGGCTGAAAGTCCAAATCAGAGCCTTGGCTGTGTGTTGATTCCTTCCGTGTTGGTAGCCGCTGGCGTTACCTGATGTCACTTGGTTCCTTGGTTTCTAGGTGATCTTCACATGGCGTGGCCTTCCATTGGAGTCTGTACCTCCTGAAATGCTAGCGCGGTTCTTACAGAGGAGATGGGAGGAAGCCAGAGACTTACTTTGCTTCCTTCACACCCTGCTTGTGTTCATACATATTATGTTCTTGTTGTTGATAGGTGCCATCGGGTTTATATAGACTCATAGGGACCACATGTGACAGAGTAGAACTTCGCCATAGGGTTTTCTGGCTAAAATCTTTACAGAAGCAGATTGCCAGGTCTTTTCTCCCGTAGATGGGTGGGTTCAAACCACCAACCTTTCGGTTAGCAACCGAGCCCTTAACCATTGTGCCATCAGGTCTCTTTTACATATTCTGTAGCGTGTTCTGTATGTACTAGGCTGAAAGGCATTATGGTGAGAACTATAAGGATCACCTGCCGAGTGGCATCTGGGGTCTTAAAAGCTAGTGAGTGGCCATCTAAGATGCATCAATTGGTCTCAGCCCACCTGGAGCAAAGGAGAATGCAGAACACCAAAGACACAAGGAAAATACTAGCCCAAGAGACAAAAAGGGCCACATGAACCAGAAACTCTATCAGCCTGAGACCAGAAGAACCAGATGGTGCCCGGCTACCACCAGTGACCACCCTTACAGGGAACACAGCAGAGAGTCCCTAAAGGAGCAGGAGAAAAGTAGGGTGCAGAGCTCAAATTCTAGTAAAAAGATCAGACTTAATGGTCTGACTGAGACTGGAGGGACCCCGGAAGACATGGCCCCCTGATTCTCTGTTAGCCCAAAATTGAAAACATTCCCAAAGCCTACTCTTCAGACAAAGATTAGACTGGGCTATAAGACATAAAATGATACTTGTGAGGCGTGTGCTTCTTAGCTCAAGTAGGTACATGATACTAAGTGGGCAGCTCCTGTCCAGAGGCAGGATGAGAGGGCAGAAAGGGACAGGAGCTGGTTGACACAGGAAATCCGGGGTGGAAAGGAGGAGTGTGCTGTCACATTATAGGGAGAGCAACGAGGGTCATATAACAATGTGTATATAAATTTTTGTGTGAGAAACTAACTTGAGCTATAAACTTTAACTTAAAGCACAGTTTGGAGAAAAAAAAAAAAAAGAACCACCTACCTACATCATTTATGTCTCTGTGTTTGTAACTATGTCTTGCTGTCCAGGACTTGCTTTTCCCTTCCACTTCCAATAAACCATCTCTCGGTGATTGTGCTTGAAACTCTGTGAAATTGTGTCTCCTGTTGTTTTCCAGCTTCTGAAAGCAATTGCCTCTGCCATGTTATCCTTACAACTGTGTATGATTTTTCTCCATCATTCACAGTGGGGAAGAGACATCATGTCTTGATATTGCCCATCTCTCTCCTATCTTGACCCAGAATAGGGAATCCATATTGTTCAGCTGTCATTATTATTATTAAACAAATATCAAACACAGTCCTGCAGATCAGTCTTGTCTGCAAGCTGAATGGGATTTCAGAAAGCCCAGTTGCTGCTAGCATTTGCCCCCACAAGATAAAGGGATCATCACTTAGGATCCTTCTTCTCAAGCTGCTCTTGCCTCATGCTACCTCCTCTGTCTAGAATGCTCAATTATTTCTACCTTTCAAAAATCTACTCACTTTTTACAACCTAATACCATGCTACCCTCATGAAGCCCTTTTGGATCTGACAACTGAATGAGATTTCCATGTTTTATGATTTCCTTATGCCATTGTTGTTCTACGTAGAGTACACTGATGTTATGCCCACCCACTAGATTGTAAGGTCCTTGAGAAAATTGCTGGCCTTGCTCATTTTGCTTCTCCCTTAGTACTTCACACATGGTACCCACAGCAGTGCACATTTTGTTGTTTTTTCTAAGCCTTTTTTTTTTTTATAATATTTTATCATGTTTTCAGTGAAGGTTTACACAGCAATTTAGGTTCTCATTCAGCAATTTCTGCACAAATTGTTCAGTAACATTGGTTACATTCTTTAGAATGCTTGGATATTCTCATTATTTCCATTCTGGTTGTTCCGTTTCCATTAATTTAGTTTCCCTGAGACCTTACATTCTCATCTTTGTTTTAAAGTAAGTGTTGACTGTTTGGTCTCATATAGGTAATTTTTTAAAGGAGCACAGTACTTATGGGTGATATTTGTTATTTTGTGAGCCAGTCTGTTCTTTAGCTACAAAGTGACTGCAGGGGTTAATTTTGGTTCAGAGTTTGAAGAGCATTTCAGGGCAGTAGTATCAAGGAATTCTCCAGCCTCAACCAGTCCAGTAAGTCTGGTTTATTTAAAATTTTTTAAAAGGAATTTGAGGTTCTGTTCCACATTTTCCTCCAATTCTATTAGGGTCTGCCGATTGTGGCCCTGATTAGAGAGGTCTATAGTGATAGCCAGGCACCATCTTGTTCTTCTGGTCTCAAGGTAGATGAGGCCGTAGTTCATGTAAACTATTTTTCCTATAGACTAGTTTCTTCTTTGAGTCTTTGGTTTTCTTCTTTCTCTATTGCTCCAGATGAGTAGTAAAAGAATAATTTCTTTTATAAGGATCAGCACAAAGCTGGTTCCTATGAGGCGGAGGTTAAAGATGTCCCAAATGTCCAACTTTGCTGTACCACTCCATCATCTCTAACATCAACTACTCCCTCTCCCCTCAGTACTCTCCCTCCTGTCTTTGGGTTCCCTAATTCACTGCAATGTCTCACAGAACTCACAAACGTATAAAGGAAATGGCTCATGTGGTCGTGGAGGCTGGCAAGTCCCAAATCTGTGGGTCAGACATAGACTTCTCCTGACCCACGTGGCTGCAGGGGCTGACAAACCCAAACCTGCAGGTCAGACCACAGGCTGCTGGCTCACAAGGCTGTGGAACCTGGCAAATCAGATCAGGCAATAGCCTCCCAGCCCATGGGCTGTGGAGGCTGGTGAGTCCCAGAATTGGCAGGTCAGACAGCAGACCTCTGGCTCAAGTCCCAAGAACCGGAGGCCAGTTGATCACGAACCAGACACAGGATCCAGATGCAGAGAGAGAAAGCCCAACCCAGACACACACATATATTTTAGATGCAGGTCATACCCCAGGGAAGGGTGTAACTTGAATAAGGGTGGGACTTGAGTCACTCCCTCCTGCGAGGCTGTGATCTAAGACACAACCTACACCAATCCTACCTCATCAACATGTAGAGGTCAGGATCCACAACACATATAATGGAGGACAACCATACAATATTGGGAATCATGGCCTAGCCAAGTTGACACATAACCCCAACCATCACAGGTCACATATACCTTATTTGCATAGTCCCATTCAGTCACTGTGTGTGAGTCACAAAGACCATGGCTAGAAGGACCGTATTAAATAACTCATTATACTATGAGTAGAGACCAATAATTGTATCTTAGATGGCCGCTCATAAACTTTTAAGACCCCAGACATTACTTACCAAGCTAGGATGTAGAACATAACTTTGTGACCTTTATTACGCCAGTTGACTGAGATGTTCCACGAGACTATGGTCCTAATCCTTCAAACCCAGAAAACCAATTCTGTGAGATGTTTCGTTATGTCTAAGAAGTATCTGTAACTGTGCCTCCTATGTGCTTTATTATATACATGAATATATGTGCATATAGTCACAGAGATGCATATATATATATATATATATATATATATACACTTATGTGCACACTTATATATACACACATAAATATTCACATATACATACTGTCGTGGATTGAATCGCATCCCACAAAAATATGTGTATCAATTTGTCTAGGCCATGATTCCCAGTATTGTGTGATTGTCCACCCTTTAGTCATCTGATGTGATTTTCCTATATGTTGTAAATCTTACCTCTATGATGTTAATGAGATGGGATTAGTGACAGTTATGTTAATGAGGCAAGACTCAATCTACAAGATTAGATTGTGTTTTAAACCAATCTCTTTTGAGATATAAAAGAGAGAAGGAAGCAGAGAGAGAGGGAGACCTCATACCACCAAGAAACAAGAGCCAGGGGAATAGCGCGTCCTTTGGACCCGGGGTTTCTGTGCTGAGAATCTCCTTGACTGGGGAAGATTGATGACAAGGACCTTCCGTTAAAGCCGACAGAGAGAAAGTTTTCCCCTGGAGCTGGCACCCTGAATTTGGACTTCTAGCCTCCTAGACTGTGAGAGAATAAATTTCTCTGTGTTAAAACCATCTGTTTGTGGTATTTCTGTTATAATAGCACTAGATAACTAAGACACATACCTATATACATATATGCTTGCATATATACATATAGACCTGCACATACATTTTTTGGTTGTTTTTGCTGTTGTTTTCAAAGTTACATATGCCATAGCAGTTACCAATAGATCCTTTATTCTTAGGTACCTTTTATTGAAATTTTCCCAAGCCTTTGAATACCTAGTTATACTACATAGTCTTCCTATAATAATCAGAATTTGGATAGGTTTTTGAATTTGAGGTAGAAAGTAGTTTGGTGAATGTACAATTGAAGAATGTAGGCAAAGGGACATAATAGGAGACAGCAGTCAACATCATTTACTGGGGTTTTATAGCATGCTGTGAAAGGTAGGAGGTAGATAAGAGAAAAATAGAGAGTAAGGGAAGAAGCTTTGATAGAGCTTTCGGGAACACTTAGAGTAAGTTAAAAGCTGTAAAATATTTGGATTTATATAGCAATTTTCTTTCAAGGAACTTAAGGGAATTATGGTAATTTAGATACAGGTCATACTGTTGCTGTATATTTTATACTACCAGAGCCAGCGTAGTGCCTTGCATCAAGTAAGAATTTAGTTATTATTTGTGGGATGAATTTGTGAAGTACTGGCTGTTTTGTAAGGAAGAGGGTTTGTTAGAGAAGGCAACTATGGATTGTAGAAGGATGGTAGAGAAAGCGAAGACTGATTTCTCGCTTTTCACCTTACTCAGTTTGAGGAATATATATTAGAGGGCAAGGGAAAAACAGTGGTAAGAGTTGATCAGAGCATGAATTTTCCTGTAGAAAGGTGGGTATGATGTTGGACCAAATGCACATTATAAGTCCCTGGCTCTAATCAGGAGTCCCTGGGTGGCACAAACAGTTAAGTGCTCAGCCACTAACCAAAAGTTTGGCAGTTCAAACCCACCCAGAGGTGTCTCAGAGGAAGGACCTAGTGATCAATTTCTGAAAGATCAGCCACTGAAAAGCCTATTGAGTGCAGTTCTACTCTGCAACATATGGATCACCATGAGTTGGAATCAACTTGATGGCAACTGGTTTGGTTTTTCGTTTTAGTTCTAATCAGCACAGCTACAGAAGCAGCAGGCTCGCTGGCAAAAACTTGTGGTTAACATCCACTTTATGTCAGCATGCTTTTCTAGCAAATCTTAGATAGCAGGAACTTCTTTTAAATACATGCCCCTAGATTGCTTAAACTGAGACAGCTGCTCCTTTCTTTATGTCTCTCAGTTGAAAAAGAAATACTGTGAATAATCCAGTGAGTAACCCTAAAATAATACTGATAGTGTTTTTTCTGAATGTAATGCTAAGAGGGTGTGGTTTTCAAAAGCCGATACAGGAAGTGGTACTAATTAACAGGACATTATGGTGAGAGTGGGGAAAGGAAACAACCCAGTTTACAATCGTTTGTTCAGTAAATATTTACTGAAAACCTACTATGTGCATGATGGTTAATTTCATGTGTCAACTTGACTGGCTGTGGTGCCCAATTGTTTAGTCGACCCCTAGTCTAGATTTGTTGTGAAGGTATTTTGTAGATGTGATCAACGTTTATAATCAGTTGACTCTAAGTTAAGGAGATTGTTTGTTGTTGTTAGGTGCCGACAGGTTGGCTCCAACTCATGGTGACCCTATGTATAACAGAACGAAACGTTGCCTAGTCCTGTGTCACCTTCACAATTATTGCTACGTTTGAGCCCGTTGTTGCAGCCACTATGTCAGTTCACCTTGTTGAGGGTCTTCCTGTTTTTCACTGACCCTCTACTTTACCAAACATGATGTCCTTTTCCAGAGATTGGTCCCTCACGATAACATGTCCAAAGTAAATGAGATGAAGTCTCACCATCCTCGCTTCTAGGGAGCATTCTGGCTGTACTTCTTCCAAGACAGATTTGTTTGTTCTTCTGGCAGTCCGTGGTATATTCAGTATTCTTCACCAATACCGTACTTCAAATGTGTCAATTCTTCTTTGGTCTTCCTTTTTTATGGTCCAGCTTTCACATGCATATGAGGCTATTGGAAATACCATGGCTTGGGTCAGGCATACCTTAGTCTTCAAAATGACATCTTTGGTTTTTAACACTTTAAAGAGGTCTTTTGCACCAGATTTGCCCAATACCATATGTTGTTTGATTCTTTTACTGCTGTTTTCATGGGCATTGATTGTGGATCCAAGTCAAATGAAATCCTTGACAACTTCAGTCTTTTCTCCATTTATCATGATGTTGCTTATTGGACCAGTTGTGAGGATTTTTGTTTTCTTTATGTTTAGGTGTAATCCATACTGACGACTGTAGTTTTGATCTTCATCAGTAAGTGCTTCAAGTTCTGTTCTCTTTCAGCAAGTAAGGTTGTATCATCTGCATATCATAGGTTGTTAATGAGTCTCTTCCAATCCTGATGACATGTTCGCCTTCATGTAGTGTAGCTTCTCAAATTATCTGCTCAGCATACAAATTAAGATGGTGAAAGGATACAACCTTGGCGCACACCTTCTCTAATTTTAAACCACACAGTATCCCTTTGTTTTGTTCAGATGACTTTCTGTTGATCTACATATGGATTCTGCATGAGCACAATTAAGTGTTCTGTAATACCCAATCTTCAGAACGTTATCTGTAATTTGTTATGATCCACATAGTTGAATGCCTTTGCATAGCCAATAGAACACAGGTAAACATCTTTCTGGTATGCACTGCTTTTGGCCAATATCCATCTGACATCAGCAGTGATAGCCCTCATTCCATGTCCTCTTCTGAATCCAGCTTGAGTTTCTGGCAGTTCCCTGTCAGTGTATGGCTGCAGCCATTTTTAAATTATCTTTGGCAAAATTTTGCTTGCATGCAATATTAATGATATTGTTTGATAATATTCACATTCCATTGGATCAGTAGTGTGGGTAGGCCTCATCCTATCAGTTAAAGGCCATGAGAGCAAAAACTGAGATTTCTGGGAGGAGAAGAAATTCTGCCTCAACCCTAACATAGAAGTCCTGCCAGAATTTCTAGCCTGCTTATGGCCCTATGGATTCAGATTTGATAGTTCCTGTAATCTTGGCATGCTTGGGAATAATAAGGGTGGTTTGACTTAGCACTTTTAGAAATGGTAGGAAAAGAAATCTGAAAAGTGGCTGGGGCCAGATTGTATGTGCTTTGTAGAAGGTGGTGAGTAGTTTGGATTTTATTTCAAGTGTGATGCCTAGCCGCTGGAAGGTTTTGAGTCAGGGAGTGATATAACCTGATTTAGTGTTTAAAAGCCCTGTCTAGCTGCTCTGAAGTATGAACTGTCAGTAGGGTAGTAATGGAAGCAAGGAGACTGGTGAGGAGGCTATTGTAGGTCAGGGATGACGGTGGCGTATACAAGGATGGTAGCAGTGGAAGTGGAGAAGGTGACTGGATTTGGGAACTGTTTTCTTTTTTCATGTAGCTGACAAGACAGAATTTTTTTTTTTTTTAATTGTAGGGGTGCAGGAAAGAGAAATTTCAAGGATAACATCTGTAGCAGGTTCTGGAGGGGGTGATCAAGAGTAATGCTTTTGGCAGACTCCTAATAGACATCCAAAAGAGATGATGGTTAGCAGTTGAGCTCTTAACCACTGGGCCACGATGGCTCCCTATAGCATTTACAGGTGAGAAAAAGCAAAAGAAGCAAGCAGGGGAGACTATGAATGAGTGGTTGGTTAAGAGGCAGGAGCATTAAGGGAATATATTGTCAAAAAACTACATCAAACCATGTGAGGAATGAGGAAGTGATAATCTGTGCCAAACGCTGCTGGGAAGTTGAGTATGAAGATTGAGAACTAACTGCTGGACATGGCTGGATGGAGGTGCTGGTCACTTGAGTAAGTACGTTGAATAGACAGTGGAAGGTGATGACATTGAGGTAACTCTTCCAGTGAATTTTAGCTGTAAAGGAAAAGAGAGCAATGGGCCAGTGGGTAGAATCAGGGACAATTCATCCATTGTAACAAGAGGGAAGGTGGAATTTAAGGGTACAGGTGTAGGTAGAGGTAGATTTGATATTGAGAACAAGAGGCTGTTATCTTCAGATTGCAAGGGGGAAAGAAATGGAAAATAATTGCACTTTTTTCCCAAAGCAAACATTACCATATTTGTCGCTTGACAAAATGTCAAATCATGGGAGACTGAAAACTGCAAAAGCCTTGTGAGTACTCGCAATAAATTTGTTTTTGTGTTTCACACTCATATCCAAGTTGTTTAAACCAGTAATTTTAGTCTTTAGAAAAGCTTTCTAGTCAATTCTGTGCAGAAAAATAAATAACATTAAGAACATTTAAAATGTTTTAAATTGCTGTTTGGGCATCAACCTGAAAAAAAAATTATACTTTGATTACTATCTCCTGTCTAACATCTCTCTCTCTAAGTGTAAAAAATATAATAGTAGGATTCACCTACAACAGATAATTATAGAAGAGTTATTCCTATAAGCTGTTATGCAGTAAGCATAAAAAATAAAACCAATAAAACCAGTTTGCTGTATTCAGTCTCTTCAGATAGCAATATTCAGAATTTCAATGCTGTATTTCCCTCTGCTTTGTGAGTAGCACTGTACCATCAATTTAGCCATTTTATGACCATACATTTGTGTAAAACTGTTGATAAAGGACCAGTAGTTTAAGAGTTGGGAACTTCTTAATAAAGCAGTATTAATATGCATTTTAAAGAAAACATTTATTTACATAAAGAGGAAATAATTAAGAAAACTGTGATCCTGAAAGACAAGATCCATTTGATTATTATCATTAGAACAAAGGCTTGAACTGATTCCTTAAAGCTCCATATCAGGATATTGATATTGATCCATAATATATATTGCTATATTTTTATAACTTCTGGTTGAACAACAGCAACAAAACCCAAATCCATTGCCACTGTGTTGATTTCTACTCATAGTGACCCTATAGGACAGGGTAGAACTGCCCCACAGGGTTTCCAAGGAGCGGCTGGTGGATTTGAACTGCTCTTAACCGCTGTGCCACCAGTGCTCCTTCTGGTTGAACATGCAAATAGAAAATAATTCAGATTCACATTAACTGAGGTCTTACTTTAAGCAAGACACTACGCTAAATAATCTATATGCATTGTCTAGCTTGCTCTAACAAGCATGCAGTAAGGTAGTAATTCTCTTATTTTCATTTTAAAGGTACTAAAAATGACACTCCAGAGGGGTTAATTAATTATTCAAGGTATCACAACTTTTAAATTTTGGGTGAAAGAGGTAGCTGTGGGTCTACTGGTCTCTACAGACCTTGCTCTTAACCAGTATGCTCTATTGGGTCTCTTTTAAGTGATGGTAGACACACTGCCCAAACTTTTAAAAAATTTACGGCCTTAGACAATCTCACAAATTTCTTCTGTTCTTATTAACACATATTTTTTGCTTATTCAAACAGACATTGCTGTGCTGAACAGTGATACTTACTTCATCAAGGCTTTGAGTCAGAGTCTCACAATTATTTCTAAGTGTTTTGCAGGCAAATGTTTTCTCTATAGCTGCACTCAAGATTTGTGGTTTTGAGAATAGAGGAAGGATTTCATCAGTGTTCTTTGGTGCATTTTCTCTGTATTCATGCTTGTCATTTGCTGGCCTGTGAACTGATATCTTTGAAATTAGTACATCTCTTAAAATAAATGCGTCAGAAGACACGATAATGAACTCAATTTCAGCTCTTATCTACAAACATCCCTGCATCTACATTCTGATCCTAACACCTGTTATGCACTAAACGATATATTGACTTCCAGGATTTGTCCAAATGGAGCTTTAATATCATACCCTATGTAATTCAAGAAACCCTTAAATATTTGTAAGCCGTTGGTGAGGTTTCTGTTTATTTTACTTAGACTTTACCTTGTGGCCACTCCTCACACAGGAGTCCCACTGCTGTTATTCATCCAGAACTCTCTGTTGTAGTTGGGTGAGAAGAGCATGGTTTTTGAAGACACCTGATCTGGGTTTGATTTTGTATCTTCTGCTTATCAGCTGCATGATTATAATCAACTTTTTTTTTTTTTTTTTAAATCTCTAAGATGGGCAGACAGCGGAGATTTTAGATTTACACATAATCAGACGAGATCATGTAGCTAAGTGGAAAGATATTGCAGGTTTATGTGTGGGATGGGTGGGAGGGGAGGGACTAGGGGATGGCTTTTAATTTCATCCCAGCCCATATCTTCAGGTAATAAAGATGCTGGTCTGAATATATCTCATTTCTTCTCAAGCTCCTTCTCTCCCACACTGAGGCTGCTTCCCCTCGAGTTTCTTCCTCCAGCAGGTCTGACCAACCCTAGACACTGCCCAGGGATGCAATCATATTTGATACAAGAAGATGGGAGCAGGAAACACTTGATAATCCCTTTCCTTTTACTCCTCTCCTTATGCACTGGATTCTAGTCTGGTCACCAGAATTATTTCCTGGCTTTGTCTAAAGCACCAGCCTGGCTTTTCTCTGCACTTGCAATTTTGTTTACCTTTGATCTGAGAGGGCTGTCTGTTAAATCTAGCTTCTCAGTGAGGAAAGCTAGATTACACTTGGGTTATATTCAGACTTCCAGATTGCATTTGGTCTCTCTTATCTGTGTCTCTTTCACAATCAGAGCTTAATAACTTTGTGGACTGAAGAAACTTCTACAGCTTGGTGTGTTCTTTGAGATTATGTCACCCAGAAAAAAGATTTCTGATTATGTACCATAATTAACACCTGCCTTGAAATCAGGGCTATTGTTGAAATTGAACAAATTTTTGACCGCTTAAGGATACATGGTATTTCTCATGTTAAAATTTAAACAGTGAGGGGAGTTCTGGCAAAATGGTGCTCTAGGCAGAAGCACCAAGCCATCCCTCCACAGCAAAGATCCGAAAAACTAAGCCAAACAGAGAATACAACAATCCTGAAACCCTAAAACATCAAATGAAGAGATAAAGAACTCAGCCAAGCACCAAATGGAGTGAGAAAACTGACAGAGAAAGGAGAGCAAGGAGAGATTCAGGCAGAGGTCCCCTACCAGCTAATGCAGCGCGGATCCACCATCTTGGACTCCTATCAGAGACCAGCAAACGGGGGTATGGAGAAAGCAGCCTCGCTGAGCGTCCAGCGGGAGACAAAACAACTGGTAATTTGTGGTGTGCGCTTTCTCACCCCCCACCCCTCTTTGCCCCGGCTCGGCCTCCTCTGCTTCCCACGGCCACAGTCTCTTGACTGGAAAGCACTGGCTGCTTGGATTCCACACACCCAAGCGGGCGGCTCTCTGGGTGCCATTTGTTGGCTGCTAGTGTTGCTTTTGTTTCCTGCTTCTTTTGCTTTCTCACTTGCCTCTCGCCATCTCCCCCTCCTTTCACTTGAGTGCCTGGCTCTGTGCGCCACCTTTGCTTCTTCCTGAGGGGTTGCAGAGCGCCGGCAATTTGTGATATACACTTTCCCACTCTCCACCCTTCTTCACCCACACTCGGCCTCCTCTGCTTCCCGCGGACACAGTCTCTTGTCCAGAAACACCAGTCTGCACTAGCTGGCTCTCTGAGTGCCATTTGTTGGCTGCTGGTGTTGCTTTTTTTTTTTTTCCTGCTCCTTTTGATTTCTTGCTTGCCTCTCACCACCTCCCCCTCCTTTCGCTCAAGTGCCTGGCTCCGTGAGCCATCTTTGCTTCTTCCTGAGGGGCTGGGAGCTCCATTTGAGTGTGGAGCTGCTTCCCAGTCTGGGCCACTGCGCTGGTGGGATCCCAGGGCTTTTGTTCATTTGTCCCTCTGCTTCCTGCGGCCACGGTCTCTTGACCGGGAAGTGCCAGCTGCTTGGATTCCACACACCCAAGCGGGCAGCTCTCTGGGTGCCATTTGTTGGCTGCTAGTGTTGCTTTTTTTCTTCCTGCTTCTTTTGATTTCTCACCTGCCTCTCACAACCTCCCCCTCCTTTCACTCGAATGCCTGGCTCCATGCACCATCTTTGCTTCTTCCTGAGGAGGTCCAGAGTGCCAGCAATTTGTGATATATGCTTTCCCACTCTCTACCCTTCTTCACCCACACTCGGCCTCCTCTGCTTCCTGCGGACACAGTCTCTTGTCCAGAAACACAAGCCCGCACTAGCTGGCTCTCCGAGTGCCGTTTGTTGGCTGCTGGTGTTGCTTTTTTTTTTTTTTTCCTGCTCCTTTTGATTTCTTGCTTGCCTCTCGCCACCTCCCCCTCCTTTCGCTCAGGTGCCTGGCTCTGTGAGCCATCTTTGCTTCTTCCTGAGGGGCTGTGGAGCTCCATTCGAGTGTGGAGCTGCTTCACGGTCTGGGCTACTACGCTGGTGGGATCCCGGGGCTTTTGTTCGTTTGTTCGTTTTGAATTGTTTGTTTTCTTTTCCTTTTCTTGAGCTGGGAGCCCTTTCTGGCCAGGCGGAGCTGTGTGGCAAGGAACTCCCCTTCAGCTTTCACAGACGTGCAGAGGGATCCCTGAGAACATTTCATTATTGTTGGGTTTTTTTTTTTTTTTCCTGTTTTTTAGGGGGGTCTTTCTTGTTCTTTTTTTTTTTTTAACTTTTAATTTGTTTTGTTTTCCTTTCCCTCTTTCTCCCTTTCTGTCTTTCTTCATTGCTCAGTTTCTCGTCTCTCTATATCTTCCTTGTCTTTCTGAACCCTGAATAGCAGACGTTGTATACCTCTACGCCTTCTAGCCAGGCTGTACTGCAACACCTGAGAGCGACTTCCCCAGACCTCATAGCTGCAATGGTGGGATCCCTAGGAACTTTGCAGTTCTTTAACCTTTCTGATTTTTATTTATTCAGTCTTTTCTTTTCTTTCTCTTCCTCTTTCTGTTTTTCTCCATTTCATAGTCTCTCATCTCTCCATTCCAACAGCAAGCTCGCCTAGCACTCTTTTTTGTTTGTTTGTATGTTTTTGGCCGCTGTTCCTCCCTCCTCTCTCCCATATCCATCTTACCTCCACACATAACAATCTCCCCGCTGCATCATGCCTACCTGCACTGTGCGCTTGACATCACACCACTGAGCAGCGCAGGCACGGCCTACTGGAAACTGCCCTGCACTGATTACTGACCCGCCCTGGTGGCTGTAGCAAGTGCCACAAACAACCCATCCCAGTAACTCCTCTACAGCTAGACCTGCCCTGCCGAACCATATCTGAGTGACTGACCCTGCCAGTTGGAGAAGGAGGCAGAAAGCATTGAGCGCACAGATGAGCAAAAAATAAAGAACACACAGTCCGCCTGCTTAGACATAGTCAATTTTTTTTTTTTAAGTGGACGAAACAAACAAATCTACAGTCAATAAATGAGAAAAATAACTACTGAATGCCCCGAAAACAGCAGACAATATCAAAACAGTTACAAAAACAAGACAGGATGGTTCCAGTAGGTGTCAAAAATAAAATACCAGATGACTCTCCAGTGGAAGAAAATGCACTAGAACTACCTGATAGGGAATTCACATCTCTAATACTCAGAATTCTCCAAGAAATGAGGCAAAAAGCTGACAAACATGAGGAAAAAATAGACAAATTCATGGAAAATACAGACAAAAAATTGGAAGAATTCAGGAAGATGATGCAGGAACAAAATGCCAAAATAAATTCACAACTAGAAATTATACAAAAACAACAACTAGAAATCCAAAAGCTAAACAACAAGATTTCAGAAATGGACGATGTCATAGAAGGGCTGAGATGCAGATTTGAAACCGTGGAAGACACGATCAGTGGAACTGAAGACAAACACGTGGATACAACTCTGTTTCATGAAAACTCAGAAAAAAGAACAAAGAAAAATGAAGAGACCCTGAGAGTTATGTGGGACACAGTTAAAAGCAAAACTTTACGAGTGATTGGAATTCCAGAACGGGGTGAAAACAGAAAACACAGAGAGGATCACTGAGGAACTGCTGACAGAAAACTTCCCCAATATCATGAAAGATGAAAATCTGGCCGTCCAAGAAGCTTAACGAACCCCATATAGAAGAGACCCCAAAAGAAAATCACCAAGGCATATATTCACACTCGCCAAAACCAGAGACAAACAGAATCCTGAGAGCAGCTCATGAAAAACAAGAAGTCACATACAGAGGAGAAAGCATAAGACTAAGCTCAGATTATTCAGCAGAAACCATGCAGGCAAGAAGGCAATGGGATGACATATATAAAATCTTGAGAGAAAAAAATTGTCAGCCAAGAGTAATATATCCTGCAAAACTCTCGTTCAAATTTGATGGTGAAATTAGGTCATTTCTAGATAAACAGAAATTAAGGGAATATGTAAAAGTCAAACCAAATTACAAGAATTATTAAAGGGACTTCTTTGCTCTGAGGACAGACAGCTTCAGCTCACAGGAAGAACCTAGGACGCAGGATCATACATGCCAGATACCAATCTAGGAAATGAACTCTTGAGGACTATCGAAAACCAAAAGAAATACAACAGGGAATCAGAGCAGTTAATCAATAAATGACAACAACATCAAAACAATAAAAGAGGGAATAAACAGCTAGATATAGAACCTTCTAATGGAGAGGAAGGCAAGGCGATACCAAGTAATGGTAGACTGCTTCAAACTTAGAAAGATAAAGGTAAAATTCCTGGTAACCACAAAGAATGTTAGCAAACCAACTCATAAAAATAAGATGAAAAACATAGTCTCAGCAAAAACAAAACCTACAAAAAGAAAAGAAAGGAAAAAAAAATCCACAAACAAAAGTAACTCAGCAAAAGAGAGTAAGAAGAACAAAGAAAACTTCAGCACCACAAAAAGAAAGCACTACAAAATGACAGCAACAAACTCACATCTATCAATAATGAAACTGAATGTAAATGGGCTCAATGCACCCATGAAAAGATGGAAAGTGACAGAATGGGTAAGAAAACAGGATCCACCAATATGCTGTCTACAAGAGACACACCTTAGAAACAAAGATGTGAATTCATTAAAAGTCAAAGGTTGGAAAAAAATATATCAAGCTAACAACGACCAAAAAAGAGCAGGAGTGGCAATTCTAATCTCAGATAAAATAGACTTTAAAACAAAATCTACCATAAAAGACAAAGAAGGACACTATATAATGATTAAGGGGAAGATCCATCATGAAGACATAACCATAATAAATATCTATGCACCCAATGACAGGGCTCCAAAATACATAAAACAAACTCTAATAGAACTGAAAAGAGAAATTGACAGTTCTACAATAATAGTAGGAGACTTCAACACACCACTCTCAGTAAAGGACAGAACAACTAAGAAGAAACTCAGCAAAGTTACAGAAGACCTACAGGGCACAATCAGCCAACTTGACCTCATAGACATATACAGAGCACTCCATCCAACCACTGCAAAGTACACATTCTTTTTCAATGCACAGGGAACGTTCTCCAGAATAGACCACATCTTAGGCCACAAGGCAACCTCAACAAGATCCAAATCATTGAGATAATTCAAAGTATCTTCTCTGACCACAATGCCATCAAGGTAGAAATTAACAACAGAAAGAGCAAGGAAAAAAAAAAAAATCAACTACATGGAAACTGAATAATACCCTGCTTACACATCAGTGGGTAATAGAAGAAATCAGAGATGGAATCAAAAACTTCCTAGAATCAAATGAGAATGAAAACACATCATACCAAAACCTTTGGGACACAGTAAAGGCAGTCCTCAGAGGACAATTTATAGTAATAGATGCACATATCAAAAAAGAAGAAAGGGACAAAATCAGAACATTAATTACAGAACTCAAACAAATAGAAAGAGAGCAGCAAAAAAAGCCCACAACCACCGGAAGAAAGGAAATAGTAAATATCAGAGCAGAAATAAATGAAATAGAGAACAGGAAAACAATAGAAAGAATCAACAAAACCAAAAGTTGGTTCTTTGAAAGAATCAACAAAATCGACAAACCACTGGCCAGACTGACAAAAGAAAACAGGAGAGGACACAAATAACCCAAATAAGAAATGAAATGGGGGACATTACAACAGACCCAACTGAAATAAAATGTATTATAACAGAATATTATGAAAAACTATACTCCAACAAATTGGAAAACCTAGAGGAAATGGATAAATTTCTAGAAACAGATGGCCTACCCAAACTACAACAAAGTGATGTTGAAAATCTAAACAGACCCATAACAAGAGAAGAGATTGAAAAGGTAATAAAAAAAAAAAACTCCCAACCAAAAAAAGCCCTGGCCCAGATGGCTTCACTGCAGAATTCTACAAAACATTTACAGAAGAGCTTGTACCAGTTCTACTCAAGCTATTTCAGAGCATGGAAGAGGAAGCAACACTTCCAAATTCATTCTGTGAAGCCAGCATAATGCTGATACCAAAACCAGGCAAAGACATCACAAAAAAAGAAAATTACAGACCAATATCTCTCATGAATATAGATGCAAAAATTCTGAACAAAATTCTAGCATTTGTAATTCAGCATCATATCAAAAAAATAATACGCCACGATCAGGTAGGATTCATACCAGGTATGCAAGGATGGTTCAACATTAGAAAATCAATCAACGTAATCCACCACATAAATAAAAGGAAAGAAAAGAATCACATGATCATCTCAGTTGATGCAGAAAAGGCATTTGACAAAGTCCAACACCCATTCTTGATAAAAACTCTCAATAAAATAGGTATAGAAGGGAAATTTCTCCACATAATAAAGGGCATCTATGCAAAACCAACGGCCAACATCATTCTTATGCAGAGAGGCTGAAAACATTCCCCTTGAAAACAGGAACAAGACAAGGATTCCCTTTATCACCACTCCTATTTAACATTGTGCTGGAAGTTCTAGCTAGAGCAATAAGGCAAGAAAAAGAAATAAAGGCATCCAAATTGGTAATGAAGAAGTTAAACTGTCCCTTTTTGCAGATGATATGATACTATACATAGAAAACCCTAAAGACTCCACGAGAAATCTCCTGGAACTAATAGAAAGATTCAGCAGAGTAGCAGGTTACAAGATAAACATTCAAAAATCAGTTGGATCGGTATACACCAGTAAGGAGAACGATGAAAAGGAAATCAGGAAAACAATACCATTTTCAATAGCCCCTAAAAAGATAAAATACTTAGGAATAAATCTGACCAGGAATGTAAAAGACCTATACAAAGAAAACTACAAAATACTACTGTATGAAACCCAAAGGGATCTACATAAATGGAAAAACATACCATGCTCATGGATAGGCAGACTCAACATTGTGAAAATGGCAATTCTACCCAAAGCAATTTACAAATACAACGCAATCCCGATCCAAATACCAACAAAATTCTTCAAGAGGTGGAAAAACTAATGATTAACTTTATTTGAAAGAGAAGAAGCCCTGAATAAGTAAATCACTACTGAAGAAGAAGAATAAAGTTGGAGGACTCACACTACCTGACTTAAGAACCTACTATACAGCTACAGTGGTCAAAACGGCCTGGTACTGGTACAACGACAGACACATTGACCAATGGAACAGAATTGAGAACCCGGATGTAAATCCATTCACCTACGGTCACCTGATCTTTGACAAGTGCCCAAAGTCCATCAAATGGGGAAAGACACTCTTTTTAACAAATGGTGCTGGCAAAACTGGATAACCATTTGCAAAAAAATGAAACAGGACCCATACCTCACACTGTATATAAAAACTACTTCAAAATGGATCGAAGACCTGAATATAAAGCCTAAAACTATAAAGTTCATAGAAGAAAAAATAGGACGAACACTACAGGCCTTAATACATGGCATTAACAGGATACAAACCATAACCATCAATGCACAAAACCCAACAGATAAGCTAGAGAACTGGGATCTTCTAAAAATCAAACACCTATGCTCTTCAAAAGACTTCACCAAAAGAGTAAAAAGAGAACCTACATACTGGGAAAAAATTTTTGGACAGTACAACTCAGACAAAGGTCTAATCCATAATCTACATGAAAATCCAACACCTCTACAACAAAAAGACAAATAATCCTATTAAAAAATGGGCAAAGGAAATGAACAAACACTTCACCAAAGAAGACATTCAAATGGCCAACAGACATATGAGGAAATGCTCGTGATCACTAGCCATTAGAGAAATGCAAATTAAAGCCACAATGAGATACCATCTCACCCCGGCATTACTGACACGAATCAAAAACACTGGAAATAACAAATGTTGGAGGGGCTTCGGGGAGATGGGAACTCTTATGCACTGCTGGTGGGAATGCAAAATGATACATCCATTTTGGAAAATGATATGGCACTTCCTCAGAAAGCTAGAAATAGACATACCATTCGATCCAGCAATCCCACTGCTAAGAATATATCCTAGAGAAATAAGAGTCGTCACTCAAATAGACATATGCACACCTATGTTCATGGCAGCATTGTTCACAATAGCAAAACGATGGAAACAACCTAGATGCCCATCAACAGATGAATGGATAAACAAACTATGTTACATACACACAATGGAGTACTATGCAATGAGAAAGAACAACGATGAATCTGTGAACCATCTCATAACATGGATGAAACTGGAGGATATTATGCTGAGTGAAATAAGTCAATCACAAAAGGACAAATATTATATGAGACCTGTATTGTAAAAACCCATGAAAAAGTTCACACACAAAATGTAACAATCTTTGTTGGTTTCCAGGGATGGGAGGGTTGGGGGGGGAAATACTAAATAGGCAATAGATAAGTGGTATCTTGGGTGAAGGGTGAGACAGCACACAATACAGGGGAAACTAGCACAACTTGTACAAGGAAAGGTCATGGAAGCCCCACAGACACATCCAAACTCCCTGAGGGACTGAATTGCTGGGCGGAGGTCTGTGGGGACCATGGTCTCGGGGAACATCTAGCTGAACTGGCGTGACACAGCCTATAAAGACAATGCTCTACATTCTACCTTGGTGAGTAGTGTCTGGGATCTTAAAAGCCTGTGAGAGGCCATCTAAGATGCTCCTCTGGCCTCATCCCTTCGGGAGCAAGGGAGAATGAAGAGAACAGGATACAAGGAAAAGATTAGTCCGAAGGACTAATTGTCCACAGCTACCAAGGCCTCCACTGGCCTGAGTCCAGTACAGCTAGATGGTGCCCGGCTACCACCACTGACTGCTCTGACCAGGATCACAACAGAGGGTTCTGGACAGAGCTGGAGAAGGATGTAGAGCATAATTCTATCTCACAAAAAAAAGACCAGATTTACTGGCCTAAAGGATGCTGGAGAAACCTCGAGAGTATGGCCCCCAGACACCCATTTAGCTCAGTGGTGAAGTTACCTCCGAGGTTCACTGTTCAGCCTGGGAGTGGACAGCCCCGTAAAACCAAATGAGACTAACGAGGTACAGGAGTCCAGTGACAAGGGCCAGAAGGCAGAAGGGGAGAAGGAAGCTGGTGATAGGGAACCCAGGGTTGAGTAAGGATATTGTTGATGTGTTGTGAGGTTGTTAACCATTGTCATAGGGCAACATTTGTAGTAACTGTTAAATGAGAAACTATTTTGTTCTGTAAGCCTTCGTCTTAAGTGAGAATAACAGCACAATTGGAAGAGCGTAGTCAGTGTCACTGAACTGTGTATGTAGAAATTTTTGAAACAGTGTATCTTTGGCTATGTGTATTTTCACCAAAAAAAAAAAAAAAAAGGTTGACAAGTTAGAGGGTTAATATGTTTTGGGGTTGTTAACCAATGTCATAAAACAACATGTGTACTACTGTTTCATGAGAAACTCTTTGTTCTGTAAGCCTTCACCTGAAGTACAATAAAATATATATTAAAAAAAAAATTTAAACAGTGAAATACTACTTTTAACTTTGCTTCTCCTTTTTCCTCTAATATTTAATTATTTTCTGAAGATTGCATCAAATGTAAATCTTCATAGAGCAGACATATTTGTTCAACGTTAGCAATCCGCAGTGGTTTTCCCTTCTAATTTTGTTGCCTCAAATTTAATTGTTGTTTGTGTTTCTGAGCCAGAATTGTCTTAAATGAACAGAAAAGCTTCCATTGTTTGATGTCCTAGAAAATGAATAAGCCTGACTGCATCCATTAAGGAGCTTTCCATGGGTCACTTTCTGTTATTGTCCCCCCCGCTTTTATTTTTATTATTTTTTACGTAAGTGAGCTAAGAGGAAACAATTATTATTTGACCAATTTATTTTAATCAGAAGTAACTGCGTTTCTCCTTAGAAGATGGCCGGATGCGTTTTTAAATTCTGAATGCTACAACTAAATTTAGCCAAAATGCAATGCTTTCTTAACACTTCCAAAATGAAACACTGTGCTTTTGATTGCTGCTTTTGGAATCTCATTAAGACTCTAAAAGGTCAAAGGAACAGGGACTGGAGCAAAATGCAATCATTTACAGTACACACAGCACACTCAGGATGTAGAAATCAGCCATAGACAACATGTAATTCTACCAGGGTAGTTATATCATGCAGAGTCCTCTTTCTGTGGTAGTTGTGTCTAAATGGTGACGTTTATTCTCCCAAATGTCCACAGGGTTGTTATTTGTGGAGAATTGTTTTAAATTGCTATTTGTTTGCTTCATCAACTCATTTCTGAACAGAGGATGCTATCTGAGGCAGATTTTTTTCCTCCTAAATAAAATCCGTCTCCACACAGTTTTAGACTTTCTTCATGAAGACTCTACACCACTCTTAAAGTTTCCTGAAGTGAGAGAGCTCACAGTGATTTCAGTTGCTGGAAAGTCACCCATTGGAGGGTGACATCAGATTTTGACAAAGAATGCGTTATGGAGCGTACAATCTAATTTAAAACTCAGTTTTCCCACAAGAGTCTGATCTAGTTTGAAACTCAGTTTTCTCAGGCACATTCCAGTAATTTATTTCTGCTAGTAATAAGGAGATTATTTTCATGTGTATGTGATGATATCCTATAGAGGAACCAGTGGGAGCTCTCCTCTGATTTGAATTCAGCTTTTAATGTTTTCCTTCTCTAAAATATTAAGAGGATAGCATAATTTTAAATATCTTGCTATTTAGGTTTTTCACCTTCTGTATTTAACTTTGATTCTCTTTGGCTCTTCAGCATCTCAAAAATTATACTAAAGTAGCCTCTGGACCTCCTGTTTTATTTTTATAATACATTGTTTACCTAATTGGTTGCTATAGCATTTAATAGTCTTGAAATATGTATTGTTGTTAGTGGCTGTCCCTGCCATTTTCTTGACAATGGGATAGGTACTAGGAATTCAGCAGTGAAAGATACGGAAAAACTTGCTGCTCATACAAGGCTTGCATTTTAGTATATACACCAACAACCAAGTTGGTCTCTCCTACCCCTAACCTCCAGCAAAAATTCCAAAATATTTTTTTACCGATCTTATCATTTTGGAGTTTGCATAACTTACTGAAGAAATCACTATGAATTATTTTCAGTTTGAGGAGATATTGCCCGTGGTACATCTTGGTGGTAAATCAATGAACAGGATCAGTGCATCTCAAAGTGTGTCTTGTTGTTAGGTGCCGTTGAGTTAGTTCCAACTCATAGCGACCATATGTACAACAGAACAAAACACTACCTGGTCTTGTGCTATCCTCACAGTCGTTGTTATGCTTGAGCCCATTGTTGCAGCCACTGTGTCAGTCCATCTCTCTGAGGGTCTTCTTCTTTTTCACTGATCTTCTACTTTACCAAGCATGATGTCCTTCTCCAGGGACTGGTCCCTCCTGACAGCATACCCAAAGTATGGGAGATGTATTCTCACCATCCTTGCTTCTAAGGAGCATTCTGGCTATACTTCTTCCAAGACAGATTTGTTCATTCTTTTGGCAGTCCATGGTATATTCAGTGTTCTTTGCCAACACCGTAATTCAGAGGCATCAGTCTTCTCTGGTCTTCCTTATTCATTGTCCAGCTTTCGCATGCATATGCGATTGAAAACACTAGGGCTTGGATCAGGCGCACCCTAGTCTTCAAGGTAGCATCTTTGCTTTTTAACACTTTAAAAAGGTCTTTTGCAGCAGGTTTACCCAATATGATGTGTTGTTTGCTTTCTTGACTACTGCTTCCATGGTTGTTGATTGTGGATCCAAGTCAAATGAAATCCTTGACAACTTCAATCTTTTCTCTGTTTATCATGATGTTGCTTATTGGTCCAGTTCTTTATGTTAAGGTGTAATCCATACTGAAGGCCATGGTCTTTGATGTTCATCAGTAAGTGCTTCAGGTCCTCTTCACTTTCAGCAAGCAAGGTTGTGTCATCCGCATAATGTAGATTGTTAATGAGTCTTCCTCCAACCCTGTTGCCCTGTTCTTCTTTGTACCGTCCAGGCTCTCGGATTATTTCCTCAGCATATAGATTGAATAAGTATGGTAAAAGAATGCAACCTTGATGTACACCTTTTCTTATTTTAAACCACACAGTATCCCCTTGTTCTGTTTGAACAACTGCCTCTTGATCTGTGTATAGGTTCTTCATGAGCACAATTAAGTGTTCTGGAATTCCCATTCTTCACAATGTTATCCATAATTTGTTATGATCCACACAGTCAAATGCCTTTGCATAGTCAGTAAAACACAGGTAACATCTTTCTGGTATTCTCTGCTTTCAGCCAGGATCCATCTGACATCAGCAATGATATCTCTCGTTCCACATCCTCTTCTGAATCTGGCTTGACTTTTTGGCAGTTCCCTGTCAGTGTACTGCTGCAGCCGCTTTTGAATGATCTTCAGCAAAATTTTACTTGTGTGTGATATTAATGATATTGTTCAATAATTTCGACATTTGGTTGAATCACTTTTCTTCTGAATAGGCATAAACATGGATCTCTTCCAGTTGGTTGGCCAGGTAGCTGCCTTCTAAATTTCTTGGCAAAGATGAGTGAGCACTTCCAGTGTTAAACCATTTGTTGAAACATCTCAATTGGTATTTCATCAATTCCTGGAGCCTTATTTTTCACCAGTGCCTTCAGTGCAGCTTGGAACTCTTCCTTCAGTGCCATTGGTTCCTGGTTATATGTTACCTCCTGAAATGGTTTTTAGTATAGTGACTCTGTGTATTCCTTCCATCTTCTTTTGATGCTTCCTGTGTTGTTTAATATTTTCCCCAAAGTGTGTCTTATGGAGCAACTGTGTCACAATTACCAAAGCTACTTGATGCAGTTTTTGAGTTCCACTTCATACCTACTGATCAAAATATCAGGGTGAGAATCGGGAATGTAAATTTTTAACTAGCCATGTAGATGATCCTTACACATGCTGAAGTCTAAGAATTAACTACTAATTTAGACAAAGAGCTGAAGAAGGTGAATCTTAAGTTAGAAAGTGATCTCAGTTAACTAAACAGAATTGAACAAAGAGGATAGACTTTAATTTTAGAATGAACAGAAAACATTAAAATTTAATATTATTTTAAGACAAAATAATAAAGAATATTTGAAAAAATTGATGAAAAATGTCAAGATAAAAAGTTGATCATTAAAGATACATATACACATAAAGCTGTTATTTAAAGCATATGTCTGAAGTGCAATAATTAGTGAGTATGCAGTTCACGTATTTAAGGTATTTCCCAACTCCCAGTATAGATTCTTCCCCTTATGTGCCATCATTATTTGTCCTCATTTTACAAATAATAATAATAATAAACTAATGCATAGAAAGGTAAGTAACCTTCCCAAGAAAACACAAGTAGTAAATGATGGAGCCAGGGTTAAACACCCTACATAGTCCATGCTCCTACCCAGTATTATCACTAAAGGAAATGAGGAATCATCTCAGATCCCACACATACTGCTCTGTGAATGGAAGCAGTATGGCACATTATAACATGCTAAGTGTTTATGACAGATTGCATTGCTGATCTGAATTAGCTAGAGAATAGGAGTCCAGAATAAATACAGATTTTTCAGGTGAGCGTCCACTTATACAATTCAGGGCTGTATTGCAGTTGGTTTTATAGTAGGGTTAAGCTCTCATAAAGGAGATCCATGGTCCATCTCAGTGACTTACTTTGGTATACAAATTGCTTAAGACCTACAGTCCAGCATTTAAGTTGAATTCCCTGAGGTGATCTCTCCACTATGTATATTAGGACCAATGTCTTTTAAACTAAACTAGTTATAAAGAAAGAGTTGAAGGCAAGTAATACCGCATATTAAGGCCTTCCTAGAATGCCCCCAGGAATGGTAGGGAAGACAAAGTTAAAGAAAAACCCTTTAGAGTGTCTAGATTTGCATAACACCTTATAATTAGCATATTCTTTACTGAAAATTGCCAAAATAGACATTATGCTCACCCTACTTGATTTAGAATGTTCTAAGGCACCCCCTACATTTTCTTTACATATGCAGTCATTTAATGTGTAGTTTAATTGTGGATGCCTGTTTAAAGCTTTCTTTTATCACCTCGCTCTTGCTAACCTCTTGGCCCTCTCTTCTCTTAAAGCATAAAGGTATTCACATTATATAAAATGTCATGAAAGGGTGAAAAACTTAGTTTCTGAGCAACTGGCACCAGAATTTCCTATAGGGAGAAGACTTTTTCTGGTTAAGGAGGTGCTTTTATGTCTGTGTGGGGAGAGAACATAAGATAGTGACGATAAATGTCACCAAGGGACAAGGAAAAGACAAAAGTGAACTAAAATTAGAAATGGTGGAGAAGGGAGAGAGGAGGGAGGAGCAGAGGCCCCACAACATGGAAGAACCTGGAAAGTGATAGAAATGGTCTGGGCAATGTCCAGTAATGAGTTTTCCACCATTTGTGTAAGCGTGACTTAAACCCACTTTCTTCTTCCCAGACATTTAATGAGGCCTGTTACATACACAGGCCTGATGGGAGAGGTTTCTGTGGAGATCATATCAAAGCAGTGGAGGTCTGTGTTGAGGTTAGAGTAGAGCAGAGAGGATGAAGAAACAATCAGACATCAGAAGCGGGGCAGAATATGGAGAATTGAGAAGAGAGAAATCAGAACCAGAGAGAAATTAGAAAAATGGCTGGGAATATGCAGAAATTCAGAGGGAGGCGTTAAACATCCCAGAAGTTAAGAAATGGGAGTTCAAGCTAATCTTTTGTAGATCTTGAGTGGTTCTTGTTGTTGTTAGTTGCTGTCTAGTTGATTCTGACTCCATTGTGTGAAGAGTAGAATTGCTTCACAGGATTTTCAAGGCTATGACCCTTTGGAAGCAGATCACCAGGCCTGTCTTCTGAGGTGCCTCTAGGTGGATTTGAACTTTTGGCTAGTAGTTGAGAGCTTAACCTTTTCTGCTACCATCTTGAGTGGAAGGATGACCCAAGTAGACATTTGGATTAGCAGCCTTATGTTCAGTTACAATTTTATATGATTGCTTCATATCATTCCAACCAGTTCCTAGTTACGAGAGTGTTCTTGTCTTTTACTAGTCCTCATTTTTTCCGCATAGTATTTCACATTATTTTGCACTCAGCAGGCTGTCTCATATTCATTGAATTCTTTTGTGCTAGGGTAAAAAGTGTGGTAGATTCTGCATGAAAAATGTCCTAGTTTTGTGATCCTTGGGTTATTCTCTTATGGACCTTTTAAGTTTTGGGCCCTGAAGTCTCATAGGAACTGGTTAAAGAAAATAGCTTTGTCTATGCCTTTGACTATTTCTTGAATGTCTGGATTATTTAATATTTTTATGGAACAAAAGAGTCCTTATTTTAAAATAACTTCTGTAAACCAGTTTTCCATAGGATAAAGTTAGTTTAATTTTGTATAACCAACGAACATTTCAGACTCTGTATGTGCTCTAAGGCTTATAATTAATTTACCTTTGTGAGTCAAAATCTGTAGCTAAGCTGATTGTATTTTTTTAATTCTGGAAGAGCATCTATTTTCTTATGAGGATTCTAAATATTTAGAGTAATTGTATTTGGCATCGGGAAATTTTGTTGGAAGAGGCATTAGAAAAAGTACTACCTGGCACCACTAATAAGTAAAGAAATCAGTGCATAAGTAAAGGCCTAGAATGGCTCACTCTTTGGAATTTTGCTCATAACTCTAACAATAATCTCTATGCCCTAAAAATTTTCCTTTAAATATTTTTTATCTGCAAGAGAGCTATTCTGTTGTTCTTAGATATATTAGTTTCATAATTTATAACAATGACTTGAATTAAGTTATGTGCAAACAAGTCAGTGGGAATATATTTATGTTATGCTTTACAACCAACCACCAGTGAGGCCAGTAATATTATTTCCATTTTGTACATGAATATGGTAGGCAGACTCCAAGGTGACCTCCGATGACCCACACCTCCCTTGTGACTTAATTTTAAAGTATCATCATCAAGCTTATAAAGCCTAGAACGCAATAATCTTATTCCTAGATATAGATCTCAGAGAAAATCTTTTACATGATCATTAGGAACAGCACTTGTTGGAAATGGTAGAAACTAGAAACAACGTCAATATTGATAGAATGTGTAATTGTTTTGTGGTGTAGCCATACAGTGGAATATAGTGAAATATATGCATTTCATACAGTAAAAATAATTAATTTCATTTATTTATTTATTCACTACATGATTTTGAGCACATAACATGTAGCCTGTAGGCATAAAATGTGAATATGCCACTGTCCCTGACTTTATGGAGCTCACATTTTATTACAGGCTGATTTTCTAACACTCTGCTCCCAGTCTCTACTCTTGGTAATATTGTGGGAAGAGACAGAGGTTATTACTTAAGACAGAGTGGAGATAATACTTGCCACATTTAAGGAATTGATGCAGTAGTTAGTGAGTCCCCTTCTTCTAGGGGAACTGGATGGTCTTAAAACGTTTTGGGCTAATAATAACCTTGGTCAGAGCCAAGGCATCTAACCCTTATGGAGGGGCTTTTATGTTTTCTGTTGGACATTTTCACAACTCTTTTATCTTTTATCCTCACAACACTGTATGTGTGAAGGAAAAAAACTGAAGCTCACAGAGATTAAACAGTTATCTAGCCATAGAGCTATGATTGGACTGTACAGTCTCTTACCATTAACTATGCCATAATGCCTCAGTTTCACCTAGGAGGTCACTGGTAAAATCAGGACTAAAATTCATATAGGAGTCCCAGCAAAAGGTAGATCACAGGCCTTACAGGCAAGTGGATCTAAGACTTTGGAATCATTCCTTTTCTAGAGTAGTTTCATTCTTGGGTCGGTGTTTGCAGCAGCATCGAAGTCCTTCCTTGCTCATTTGCTACATTAACCATCCCAACCAACGCCGGTGTTGGAAGCAGTTGGTTGGACCTACCTACAGAACAGGCTAGCATTCCACACAGAAAACTTACATTATTTTTATTCTCCCTGACCTGAGAAATGTTATATCATGGTGGAAACTGAAATAACTCCAGCCCCAAAAGTGTTCTTAGAATTCCCAAATGTCCTTAATTATAATTCATTCCCATTTTAGAGTAGAGGTATCATAACTTATGAATTGCTAGGGAGTAAAAAGAGACTAAACAGCTATTAGGTGGGGTGTTAATAAGTAGCTGTATCTTATTTGTGTTTTTTCTTATTATAGAAAAACAAATTTTCATTACTTTAGTGCAGTTAATTTATTATTTTCAAGCTGCTGCCTATACTTCTGGAACACAAAATTAATAGGATCTTGACAACCCTCTCTGAATTGCCCAAAGTCAATAGTTGTTCTTCCCATCTGTCATCTTAATTTGTTGTATGTCTCTCAGATGCATTAAAACAAAATTTTTACATTTTACTTCTTTCCATATTCATTGGCACTAAACAAGAAAGTAAGAGTAGTCATGAGTGAAGTTTACATGAAAACTCCCAACATGAAAGCCCTGATTTAGAAGAAACTTGGATATCACTCAGACTGCAAACGACACATTTATACAGCTTCTTAGATAATAATACAAGAAGGCTTAATGACTTGTTTTCTAAATTAGCAACAAGTGTCAACTCTATAGGTTCAACGACTGGTTGCAAAATGATATGTAAGCATGTTTTCTATTGAAATAATTAAAATGGAATAAGAATATGAAATTATTTAACATTACACCTGTTTTGGTCATATCTGAGAGAAGACGAATTATTACTTGATCTAGAATTTTGGAACTCCAGTAATTGAGAATAAATTAATTCATATCTCCTATATGTCTTTATGAAGCCCTGGTGGCGAAGTGGTTAAGATCTTAGACTGCTAACCTAAAGGTCAGAAGTTCGAATCCACCAGCCACTCCTTGGAAACCCTATGTGGCAGTTCTGCTCTGTCCTGTAGGGTCACTATGAGTGGGAATCAACTTGACAACACACAACAACATGTCTTTATATGATGAGAGGGTAATGGAAAAGTAGGGTAAGTCATTTCAGCATTTTCTGTTGTCTCATGTTGGAATTGAGCAGAGGTTACGCTGGGGGAGAACCTGTATCATGGTTGAAGGAAAGCCAAGTTTCGAGTGAAGAAGACAGCACATGCACGGCAGGTTTCAAAGAGTGAGGTAAGGCTAGGAATGGGAAAAACAAACAATGAAGTCAGAAAGCTGGAGAAAAAAGCAAGTTGGAATGTAATTTAAGGAATTGGTCAGGATTAGTGGTTTAGACAAGTCCCTGGGTGGTGCAAAATGTTAACATGCTAGGCTGCTAACCAAAAGGTTACTGGTTCAAGTTCACCCAGAGATGCCTTGGAAGAAAGGCCTAGTGATCTCCTTCTGAAAAATGAGTCATTGAAAACCCTATGGAGCACAGTTCTAATCTGACACATACAAGGTCACCATGAGTCAGAATCCAGTCGATACCACGTGGTTTTTGGTTTAATGGTTTAGGACTAAGACCAACCGTTTTGAGACAGCTCCATAGTAATCCATTTAGGAAGTGCCTGGGTCACACTGAAGCAAGAGCAACAGCTTACAGGGATTGTAAAAAGCAAGACTCAAACCCACACTGTCAACACTCCTTACCCGTAAGTGCTGTAGTTCCTTCATTTATTTTTTTCCTTGTCGCATGATAGCGAAGTGGGATGACCATAACTTCTGGTTTCCCTGACTCTGTCCTGGATAATGTCTTTCATTTTTGTATAATTATTAGCAGCACCCCTTCTCATACCCAAAAGTATCTTGTCATGGGCACTTTCACCCTTCGAGGATTAGTACCCTTTTTTCTTTTTTTGGTCAACAACGCCTGTTGAAATCCACATAGAGAAAGAAGATATTTCTTTGATTCTTATAACTCTAAAAACTAAGGAAAAAGAAGGAAATTGATTTCCTGGTTTGGGAGAAGGGTAAAGGATATGGGAAGGGATGAGATGTTGTATTCTAGGAGACTTAAAGGCCATTAAGGTAAAGTAGAAAAAATTGATTTAAAGAAATAATTGACATCCTTGTAATTTTGGAGGATTTAATGGAAACTTGAGGTCAGATACAATGGAGCAAGGCCATAAATGAATCTTGAATGGAGGTGAGTAAGAAATGGTTAAGGTGATATTAGAATTTGATACTTTATATGCAAGATGTTCTTGACTCAAGGACTTGAAAACACAGTTATCGCATAGACAAACCCAAGAATTCTTTAGGTTTAAAAGCAGGTAGGAGTTCATAGGAACTTGAATTTGAAAGTTGAAATCAGTTTACCACTTCTCGTTTTCCTGTCCACTGTGAGGCACATGTTCTAGGGGTTCAAGACCTTTTCAGTGAAATTCAGGAAACTCTTCCACTGGCACAGGGCCTTGGTATGGGGACCCTGACAGCAGAGGCTTTTGGGAATCACTTGATCACTTGGGTATTTAGTCATGCGGTTGATGTGGTTCATTGTGATCATTTCTGTAATTAGAAGCTGAAAGCTGATTAGTAAGTGGAACTCATTTGGAAGGAACTGATTAAAATTTTGTGCATGGTTAAGCATTAAATAGAACGTTTGAATCCTACAATCTAGGTTTTCATTAATAATACATAGAATTATTTTTTCCAAAAAACCTCATGAATCTCTTGTCCCTGAACTTCCCTAATCTAATCTCTTCTCAATATCAAGTCAAAGTGGTTTATACAGTTTCCCACTTCCTCACTTCCCATTTTCTCTTCAGTCCCTTCCAATCTGGCTTCCTGTCCACTGCTGTGCAGATACTTCAACTACTCTTACAGGTCATCGCTGATCTTCTAATTAATAAATAACTCTTTTTCATATATTGGACTTCTCTTTTACATTTGACCCTGGGGTCATTTTCACCTTGAAATTCTGTACTTCTTATGTGTCCTGATACCACTGTCTTCAAGTTCTCTATGACTAGTTCTTATTTTCCTTCATGAGTTTCTCTTCGTCTGTCTGTTTTATCTAAAGGCATTCCTTACAACTCTATTCCTGTTCTCCTTTTAATTTTTATGCACTCTCTTCTCAAGCTCATCTATTCTCATAATTTAAATCTCCACCTTTGTGTTAATTACTTCCAAATCTATAGCTACAGACAGGACATCTCTCCTGAAGCTCAGCTCTCTAACAACTTTCAGGACATCTCAGTCTAGATGTCACAGGTACTTGTCATTCTGCATGCCTCACACTAATTCATCATCTTGTTTCTCAAACCTTGCTCTCTGGTTGTTAGTTTTTAGGTGCCATCAAGTTAGTTCTGATTCATAGTGACCCTATGTACAACAGAACGAAACACTGTCTGGTCCTGGTCCTGCACCATCCTCACGATTGTTATTCTTGAGCCCATTGTTGCAGCGACCATGTCAGTTCATCTTGTTGAGTGTCTTCCTCTTTTTCACTGACCCTCTACTTTACCAAACATGACTGGTCCCTCCTGATAACACGTCAAAAGTATGTGAGATGAAGTCTTGCCATCCTTGCTTCTAAGGAGCATTCTGGTTGTACCTCTTCCAAGACAGATTTGTGCGTTCTTCTGGTAGTCCATGATTATATTCAATATTCTTCACCAACACCATAATTCAAAAGCATCAGTTCTTCAGTTTTCTTTATTCATTGTCCAGCTTTGGCTACGTATTTGTAGCTATTTCTTGTCATTTTGAGTCATGCCACTTCAGCAAATGGAAGTCCTGAAAGCTTGACTCCATCCACATCATTAAGGTTGACTCTACTTTGAGGAAGCAGCTCTTCCCCAGTCATATTTTGAGTGCCTTCCAACCTGAGGGGCTCATCTTCCAGCACTATATCAGACAGTGTTCCGCTGCTATTCATAAGGTTTTCTCTGTCCAGTTTTTTCAGTAGACTTCCAGGTCCTTCTTCCTAGTCTGTCTTAGTCTGGAAGCTCCACTGAAACCTATACACCAAGGATGATCCTGCTAGTATTTCAGATATTGGTGGCAAAGCTTCCAGTATCACAGCAACATGCAATCTTCCACAGTATAACCAACTGGCAAACACATGGTGGCCTTGCTCTTTAGTTCTGAGTAAATAGAGAAAACAAATTTGGAATTGGCAGTGCTGGCAATGGAAAATTGAGTGAACATAACAAAGCAGGCCATTGATCTTCATCTGTTTCATTAAAAAAAAAAATCAAAAGTACATTATTATGGAGTAGATAATCAAATGTCCTGATAAAAATGAAAACCATAAAAGTCAGT
Organism: Dugong dugon; assembly: GCA_030035585.1. Lineage (NCBI taxonomy): Eukaryota > Metazoa > Chordata > Mammalia > Sirenia > Dugongidae > Dugong > Dugong dugon. The sequence continues at coordinate 111,000,322 of CM057468.1, read as the reverse complement.
CATTGTTAATACTTTAGAACATATGGTTTGCAAATTAGGTCAAGTCATAGATAATTCAGTTACCCTCCTGAACAGTTGAAGAAACTAAGGCCACAAAAGCCAAGTGACTTAGCCAGAAAATACAGAGAAACAATAACTTGGATATTCCAAGCTCAGAATCATCTCATTTTTCACTGCATTATTGGGCCAAGTAAATACATAAGAAAGTGATTATAAAGAGCAGAAGTTTTCAAATCTTAGGTCTTAGGTCTTTTTACACTGTTAAAAATTATTGAGGACTCCAGTGAGTTGTGCTCATATGAGTTGTATCTCTTGATATTTACCACATTAGAAATTAAAACTGATAGGCTTCTAAAAGTATTTTATTTAACAATCATAATAAACCTATGTTATGGATTGAATTGTACCCCCTCAAAATATGTGTCAGCTTGGCTAGGCCATGATTGTCAGTATTGTGTGTCTACCATTTTGTCATCTGATGTAATTTTCATGTATTGTAAATCCTACCTGTATGATGTTAATGAGGCAGAATTAGAGGCAGTTATGTTAATGAGGCATGACTCATTCTACAAAATAGGTTGTGTCTTAAGTCATTCTTTTTTGAGATATAAAAGAGAGAAGCAAGCAGAGACACAGGGGAACCTGATACCACCAAGAAACAAGAGCCAGGAGAATAGCACGTCCTTTGGACCCAGGGTCCCTGTGCTAAGAAGCTGCTTAACTGGGGAAGATTGATGACAAGGACCTTCCTCCAGAGATGACAGAGAGAGAAAGCCTTCCCTTGGAGCTGGCACCCTGAATTCAGACTTTTAGCCTCCTAGACTGTGAGAGAATAAATTTCTCTTTATTAAAGCCATCCACTTGTGATATTTTTATTAAAGCAGCATTAGATAACTAAGACAACCTACTACATGCTAACACACCTTTATTTTTATGGACAATCTGTGTTTTCCAAAACAAAATGAGAAAAGCGGCATTGTATTTTACTTTTTCCTTTTTTAATCCTCTTTTCCCCCCTCCCTTCCACTCCTGGTAACCACTAATAAACTTTAGTCTCTATACATTTGCCTTTTTATATAAGTGAGGTCATATAATATTTATCCTTTTGTGATTGGTTTATTTTGCTTAGCATAATGTCTTCAAGCTCCAACCCTACAGTAGCATGTATGAAGACTTCATTTTTCCTACTGGCTGAGTAGTATTTTATTGTTGTATGTACCACATTTTGTTTATCCATTCATCTGTTGATGTGTGTTTAGATTGTTTCCACCTTTTGGCTATTGTGAATAGTGCTACAATTAACATGGGTATATAGGTCTCTTTTTTAGTCTCTGCTTCCAAGTCTTTGGGTATATGCTTAGGAGTAGAATTGCTAGGTCATATGGTAGTTTATTTTTAGTATTTGAGTAACCGCCACACTGTTTTCCACAATGGCTGTGACTGTACCATTTTACATTCCTACCAACAATGGATAAGTGTTCCAGTTTCTCCACGTCCTTGTTAACATTTGTTATTTTCTTTTTTTCTATCTTAGCTTTCCTAGTGGGTGTGAAGTGGTACCTCATTGTGGGTTTGATTTGCATCTCTCTAATGGCTAATGAGAGCCAAAGTACAACCTTGAGCGTATCCAACCTGAATTTAGAAACCGTCTCAAGAATAGATTTGACTCATTGAATGCTAATGACCGAAGATGAGACAAGTTGTGGAATGACATAAAGGACATAGTGCATGAAGAAAACAAGAGGTCATTAAAAAGACAGGAAAGAAAGAAAAGACAAAAAGACCAGAGTCATCAGAAGAGACTTCAAAACTTGCTCTTGAGTATCAAATAGCTAAAGCAAAAGGAAGAAATGATGAAGTAAATGAGATGAACAGAAGATTTCAAAGGGTGGCTTGAGAAGACAAAGTAAAGTATTATAATGACATGTGCAAAGAACTGGAGTTAGAAAACTGAAGGGGAAGAACACACCCAGCATTTGTCAAGCTGAAAGAACTGAAGAAAAAATTCAAGCCTCGAGTTGTAATATTGAAGGATTCTATGGGCAAAATACTGAACGAGGCAGGAAGCATCAAAATAAGATGGAAGGAATACACAGAGACAATGTACCAAAAAGAACTGGTTGACTGTTCAACCATTTCAGGAGGCAGCATATGATCAATAACCAATGGCACTGAAAGAAGAAGTCCAAGCTGCACTGAAGACTCTGGTGAAAAACAAGGCTCCAGGAATTGACAGAATACCAACTTAGATGTTTCAACAAACAGTTGCAGTACTAGAAGTGCTCACTCGTCTATGCCAAGAAATTTGGAAGACAGCTACCTGGCCAACCAACTGGAAAAGATCGATATTTATCCCTAGTCCAAAGAAAGGTGATCAAACCAAATGTGGATATTATTGAACAATATCATTAATATCACATGCAAGTAAAATTGTACTGAAGATCATTCAAAAGTGGTTGCAGTGGTACATCAAGAGGGAACTGCCAGAAATTCAAGCCAGTTTCAGAAGAGGACCCAGCATCAGGGATATCATTGTTGATGCCAGATGGATCATGGGTGAAAGGCATTTGACTGTGTGGATAATAACAAATCATTGATAACATTGCAAATAATGGGAATTCCAGAACACGTAATTGTGCTCATGAGGAACCTGTACGTAGATCAAGAGGCAGTCATTCAAACAGAGCAAGAGGATACTGTGTGGTTTAAATTCAGGAAAGGTGTGCATCAGGGTTGTATCCTTTCACCATACCTATTCAATCTGTATGCTGGGCAAATAATCCAAAAAGCTGGACTTTGTGAAGAAGAACTTGGCATCAGGATTGTAGGAAGACTCATTAACAACCTGTGATATGTAGATGACACAGCCTTGCTTGCTGAAAGTGAAGAAGACTTGAAACACTGATGAAGATCAAAGACGACAGTCTTCAGTATGGATTAGACTGCAACTAAAGAAAACAAAAATCCTCACAACTGGACCAATTAACAACATCATGATAAATGGGGAAAAGATTGAAGTTGTCAAGGATTTCATTTGACTTGGATCCATAATCAATGCCCATGCAGGCAGCAGTCAAGAAATCAAATAACATATTACATTATGCAGATCTGCTGCAGAAGACCTCTTTAAAGTGTTCAAAAGCAAAATGTCGCTTTGAAGACTAAGGTGCGCCTGATCCAAACCATGATGTGTTCAGTCACCTCATATGCATGCGAAAGGAGGACCAATGAAAAATTGAAACCTTTGAATTATAGTGTTGGCAAAGAATACTGAATATAGCACGGACTGCCAAAATAACAAACCACTCTGTTTTGGAGAAAGTACAGCCTGAATGCTTCTTAGAAGTGAGGATGGTGAGACTTCATCTCACATACTTTGGGCATGTTATCAGGAGGGATCAGTCCCTGGAGAAGGACATCATGCTTGGTAGAGGATCAATGAAAAAGAGGAAGAACCTCGATGAGATGGATTGACACAGTGGCTGCAACAATGGGCTCAAGCATAGCAACAATCATGAGGATGGTGCAGGACCGGACAGTGTTTTGTTCTGTTGTACGTAGGGTCACTATGAGTCAGAACTGACTTGACAGCACCTAACAACAACAACAGTGACTAATGATACTGAGCATCTTTTCACGTGTTTAGTAGCCATTTGAATATCCTCTTTGGTGAAATGTCTATTCAAGTCTTTTGCCTATTTTTTGATTGGGTTGTCTTTTTGTTGTTAAGTTGTCAAAGTTTTATACATGTTTTAGTTATTAGATACTTGTTGGATATATGGTTTCTGAAGATATTCTCCCAGTTGGTAGCTTGTCTTTTCACTTTTTTGGTAAAGACTTTTGAGGAGCAAAAGTTTTTAACTTTTCTAAGGCCTCATTTATTTATTTTTTGCTGTGTGTGATTTTGTTAATCCTTTGTTGAAAGCTAGGCCTAACAGCATTGCCCCTGCTTGTTCTTCTAAGCATTTTATGGTTTTAGTTTGCACATTTAGGTCCTTAATCTATTTTGAGTTTGTTTTTGTGTATAGTGTGAGGCAAGGATCCTGTTCCATTTTTCTGCATGTGGAAATCCAGTTTTCCCGGCACCATTTATTGAAGAGACTCTTCTTTCCTCATTGAATGGACTTAGTACCCTTGTCAAAAATCAGTTGACCATTGATGTGTGGGTTTATTTATGGACTCTCAATTCTATTCCATTGGTCTGTATATCTATTGTTATACCAGCATCAGGCTGTTTGATTGCTGTAGCTGCATGGTATGTTTTAAAATCAGGATGTGTGAGTCCTCATACTTTGTTCTTCTGTTTCAGCATTGTTTTAGCTATTTGCAGCCTCTTGCCTGTCCATAGAAAGTTGAAGATGGCTTTTTCTGTTTCTGTAAAGAAAGAAGGCTGTTGGAATTTTGATTGGGATTGTATTGACTCTGTAGACTGCTTTGGGTAATATTGACATCTTAACAGTATTAAGTCTTCCAGTCCATAAAGATGGAACATCTTTCCATCTATTTAATTCTTCTTTAGTCTCTTTCAGCAGTGTTTTACTGTAGTGTTCATTTTGTAACTCCTTCATGTCTCTGGTTTTTTTTGTTGTAGTTGTTTTCTTTGTTTCTTTTTTTTAATTCCATTTTTCCCTGTCCCTCCCACCTCTGGTAACCACTATGCCTTGCTGAAAGCATTGTTCTTTCCACCCTAAAGGGAATAGGGAATCCTTGAAAGTGTGATACCTCAATTCAGTCAACACTAGAGAATTTGGTCTATAAGTGAGGATAGCTTTTTTAACCCCCAAATGGTAACGGTGCTTTTTCATGATAACAGTGTCTTAGGACCTGCACATAGTAGGTGTTCAGTAAACTGCTGCACTCTTTGCAAGGACTTTAGGGATTATTCCCAGTGGGGGATAAATGGTGCACAATATAATTCTGTGTCACTGTTTATGACTTATCCAGAGTGGGGTACTCATCTACTGATTTCTTTAGGGTGAGTGCTCTGCCATCCCAGGGGTAGAAGCAGTCTTCTTTGCAAGTCAAAATCTTGGAGACTGAGATTGGACATAGTCAAATGCTCCTTCCATCACCAACTTTAGGTGTAAAATTTTTTTTTTTTTTATTGTATAGACAAGCAACCTCTCAGAGAGATTCTCCTAAGGATGTCTAGCTGATACTTATAAACCAGAGGCCCACCTCAGGAAATCTAACTCTAAGGCCTGTGTACGTTCCCTCCAAACTGTACAATTTTATTGCAGTATTGAATCTTTGGAGTTGGTGCCTAAATCTTAAAAGAATTACTTCCAGTCTCAAAAATCTCTGAGTTTTATATTTCATATTCTGTAATTGGAGTTGGTTGAATATAAGCAAATCTTTAAGTTAGGAATTCTTCTTTTCAAATCTGTTAAAATGAAAAAAAGCAGGACAGTCAGCCCAGTTACTTTACCTGAAGGTCTCTAGCTAAGGAAGCATAAACTCGTATAGTCAATCCCTCCAGGGGTTTGGAAATTTAGCTCAGTATGAATGGTTAAGCTATTACATTTTTTCCTGCATGTGTCTTTGATTTTGGGGGGTATAGTATTAAACTATAAATAAATTGCAGTTAAAATCTAGGGAAAAAATTAGCAGAAAATAAAAATGAATAGAAATGTTTATGATGAATAAGGAGAAAAGTGAGTTAAATTTGAAAGCAGTGCAAAGGAGTGATACCAAGTGTCTATGAATAAATAAAGGTAAATCTAAAGGAGGCCATGGATCATTTTTATGATTATTCATCTAAAAATAAGGTATTAATCAACTTAAGATTCTAGACAGAAAAATAGTTTCTTCGTTTTGATGTGAGGAATTTATCATTTTAAGAAGGGTCAGCAGCTGAATAAAGCTATCAGAGAAGTGAAGGAATACTAAAATATAAAATCCTTCAAGTCAGGCTAATAGATGGGTGAACATTGATGACATCAGTCCTGTAATGCAGGAGAGTGTTTAACTGACTCACTGGGAACATTACTGATTGAAATTGTGTACATCTCTTTGGGGAGTCAGGGTGGCTTGAAATATACTAATTTTTTCTTTTTAAAGTCATTCAAAATAAAAGATCTTGCCAGAAACTCATTGAGTCACTCAGTCAATAGATGGAAGAAAAAAAAATTGAATTCTGATTTTTTTTAATTCCCCTACTATATCTAATTTAATTTAGTTTTCTCCTTGATTTAAATTGTAGAGACATCTGTAATATTGTTTTAAATTTATTTAGTGCATCTTTGCTAGTGTGTTATAAATAATATCTAAAGGATGATGTAGTGAATTGAATGTGTCCCCAGAAAGGTATGCTGACGTCGTAACTCCCAGGACCAGTTAATGTGGGCTTATTTGGAAATGGAGTCTTTGCAGATATTGTTGTTTGTTGTTAGGTGCTGTTGAGCTGATTTTCAACTCATAGCGACTACATGTGACAGAGTAGAGCTACCTCACAGGGTTTTCTCGGCTGTAATCCTTACTGAAGCAGATTGCCAGGCCTTTCTCCCGTGGAGTGGTGGATTTTATTTGAACTGCCAACTTTTCGATTAGTAGCTGAACATTTAACCGTTGCACCACCAGGGCCCCTTTGGGTTAAAATAAGGTCACAAGATTTAGGGTGGATCCTAAATCCAATCCATGCTGTTTTTATAAGGACAGAAAGATTTAGGGAAGTACAGAAACACACAGAGGAGACTGTACAAAGACAGAGAGTGAAGTGATGCATCTACAACCCAAGGAATGCCAAGAATTGCCAGCTACCACCAAAAGCTAGGAGAGAGACATGGAAGAGATCCTCCCTCAGAGCCTCCAGAAGGAACCACCTCTACTGACACCTTGATTTTGGACTTCTGACCTCCTAAACCATGAGAGAATACACTTTTTTTTTTTTCCTAAGCCACCCAGTTTGTAGTATTTTGTTAAGGCAACACTAGAAAACTAGTGCAGGTGGTTTTCATATTACTAATGATTATTTTGCTAGACAGTCATATTTCTTCTATCAGATTTTTTTCAAGAAACATCAAAATATGGTTTTCAAAATAATGTGTGTGTGCACGTGTGTGCAAAATATAAATTCCTAAAAAAAAAAAAAAAGCATATAAACTGAGTTTTCAACACTAAATCTCAGTTTCTGGCTTAAAATGGATTTTGGTAGCAATCTCTCTAATTTCTACCAAAATACTTACAAAGTTAGAGAAAATAAAGCCTTGGAGATTTGGTTTTGGAGTGTGTAATTTTTTTTAAAAATAATTTCAAATTTATATGAAAGATGTAACTGCAGTACCAGGAACACCCGTATACCCTTTACCCAGAGACTCAAATTCAACTTCGATTATTTCAATCATGTCCATTTGAGAAAATCCAATCCAGGATGCTGTGTTTCACCTGGTTGTCATGTCTTTCTGTTCTCCTTCCATGAAGAACATTTCCTCAGTCTTTCGCTTATCTTCTTGAGCCTGACTTTTTTTTTTTTTTTTTTTTCAGATTACAGGCCAGTCAGTCTGTTTAATGTCCCTCAATTTGTGTTTGTGTAATATTTCCTTATGATTAGATGCAGAGTGTGTATTTTTAGCTGGATTATCACCAAAGTGATGCAGCACTTTTTTCATTGAATTCTACTAGGTAGCACACAATGTTGACTGTCATTATGGCAGGTTGTAGTTTTGATCACTTAATTAAGGTGATTCATCTGCCAAGTTTTTCCTCTGTAAGGTTACATCCTTTCCCTCTGTAATTATTAAAATTTTTTTTAGTGGGAGGATATTTTAAAACTAAGCAAAATTCCATTTCTCATCCAACTTTCACATAGCAGTTTTAGCATCCCTCGATATTTTGTGCATGAATTAATTATGGCTATCATGGTGCCAACTAGTAATTTTCTAGTTCCGTCATTCTTTCTGTATTATCAGTTGGATTCTACTGAAAGGAAGGAGTTTGCTTTCCATTTATTTATTCATTTATTGACTTACATTGGTGTGTACTTACAGATTTCTATTTTACCCACTGCGTTAGGTTGTACCTAATTATAAAATAAAATAATATTTTAAAAGAAATAACTAAAAATAGATAATAAAACACATGGCCCTAGCTGTGTATTCATAAGGTAACATAACCTCACAGACAGTAACTATTCCAACAGTGACATATTACATTCTGAGTGGTTCAGTACCAACATATTAATTAGAGAGAAGTAAAAATCCAAAGATTCTTAATATTTTGGAAATTGTAGATTTTTATGTACTTTATTGGTTTTAAAAACCGTTGAACAGTGGAGTTAAAAGAAGATCCTATTTCATTGGTGAATGTTAAATGAGGGCATGTTTTAGAAACTGGAAAGCGGGTTCCAAACCAAACCTATCGCCGTCAGGTTGACTCAGATTCATAGAGACCCTATAGGTCAGGGTAGAACTGTCCCATAGAGTTTCCAAGGAGCAACTGGTGGATTCAAACTGCCAACCTTTTGGTTAGCAGCTGTAGCTCTTAACCACTACACCACCAGGGTTTCCTGGAAAGTAGGTTAGGTACTGTGTAAATCATTCAGGTCCTGTTATACCTGATTTCACCTCTTATCAGTGTAACTCTGAGAAGTGGATTCTACCCTCTTATAAGACAGTAAACAGCATAAAAAATAAATCTGTCTCTTGGCAAACACTATACAGGCAGTCCCTGGATTACGAATGTCTGACTTAATGCACAACCTTAACACACAACCCATAGTTACAAACCAACCCCTGTAAAGCCTATTATAATAAAAATTTGAGGTGCATACAATAGTTTGTAATAACAAATGGACACTACTTTGAGACACACAAAAACATTTTTGTTATTATCACTGTATTAAACCCACAAACCAAACCCATTGCCATCGAGTCATATTGCTATATTATTACATTAAAATGTTTTAGTGTGTCTGTTCCTTTTTTTTTTTTTAATTGTGCTTTAGGTGAAAGTTTATAGCTCAAGTTAATTTCTCATTCAAAAATTTATACATATATTGTTATGTGACATTGGTTGCAATCCCTGTAATGTGACCGCACACTCCCCCTTTCCACCGTGGGTTTCCCATGTCCATCCAACCAGCTCCTGTCCCTTTCTGCCTTCTTATCCTGCATCCAGACAGGAGCCGCCCATTTGGTCTCTTGTATCTGCTTCAACTAAGAAGCACACTCTTCACGAGTATTGTTTTATGTTTTATACTCCAGTCTGATCTTTGTCCTAAGAGTGGGCTTCAGGAATAGTTTTATTTCTGGGTTAACAGAGCATCCGGGGACCATGGCTTCGAGGGTTCCTCCAGTCTCAGTCAGACCATTAAGTCTGGTCTTTTTACTAGAATTTGAGTTCTGCACCCCACTTTACTTCTGCTCCATCAGGGACTCTCTGTTGTGTCCCCTGTCAGGGCAGTCATTGGTGGTAGTCAGGTACCATCTGGTTCTTCTGTTCTCAGGCTGATGGAGTTTCTGGTTTATGTGGCCCTTTTGTCTCTTGGGCTAATATTTTCCTTGTGTCTTTGATGTTCTTCATTCTCCTTTGCTCCAAGTGGGTTGGACCAATTGATGCATGTTAGATGGCTGCTCTGCTCGCAAGCTTTTAAATCCCCAGATGCCACTCACCAAAGTGAGATGCAGAACATTTTCTTAATAAACTTTGTTATGCCAGTTGACCTAGATATACCCTGAAACAATTGTCCCCGGACCCCAGCCCCTGCTACTCTGTCCCTCAAAGTGTTTGGTTGTGTTCAGGAAACTTCTTAGGTTTGGTTTAGTCCGGTTGTGCTGACTTCCCCTGTAGTGTGTGTTGTCCTACCGTTCACCTAAGATAATTCTTGTCTACTATCTAGTTAGTGAATAACCCTCTTCCTCCCTCCCCACCCTCATAACCATCAAAGAATGTTTTCTTCTGTGTTTAAACTTTTTATTGATTTCTTATAATAGTAGTCTCATATGATATTTGTCCTTTTGCAACTAATTTCACTCAGCATAATGCCTTCCAGTTTCATCCATGTTGTGAGGTGTTTTGTGGATTCATCATTGTTCTTTATTGTTGCATAGTATTCCATTATGTGAATATATCATAATTTATCCATTCATCTGTTGATGGACACCTAGGGTGTTTCTATCTTTTTACTATTGTGAACAGCGCTGCAATGAACATGGGTGTGCACATATCTATTCATGTGACAGCTCTTATCTCTCTAGGATATATTCCAAGAAGTGGGATTGCTGGATCATATGGTACTTCTCTATTTCTAGCTTTTTAAGGAAGTGCCAAATTGAATTTCAAAGTGGTTGTAGCATTTTACATTCCCACCAGCAGTGTATAAGTGTTCCAGTCTCTCCACAACCTCTCCAACAATTATTATTTTGTGTTTTTTGGATTAATGCTAGCCTTGTTGGGGTGAGGTGGTATCTCATTATAGTTTTGATTTGCATTTCTCTAATGGCTAATGATCGTGAGCATTTCCTCATGTATCCGTTAGCCGCCTGAATATCTTCTTTGGTGAAGTGTCTGTTCATATACTTTGCTCATTTTTTAATTGGATTATTTGCCTCTTTGTTGTTGAGGTTTTGCAGTATCTTGTAGATTTTAGAGATGAGACTCTGATCGGTTATGTTGTAGCCATAAATTTTTTCCTGGTCTGTAAGTTGTCTTTTTACTCTTTTGGTGAAGTCTTTTTATGAGCATAAGTGTTTGATTTTTAAGGACTCTTTAGTTATCTAGTTTCTCTTCTGGTGTTTTGTGTTTCTTTAATGTTTTTTATGCATAGAAAAGTGCACTGTATACTCTATACTAAGACAAACATTGGACTGACATTAGATACAAACTGTACCTAACTGTTCCAACTTAAGTACAAATTAAACTTAAAGACAGATTTAAGAATGGAACTCATTTGTAATCTGGGGCCTGCCTGTATCCTGAAACATCTTCCCTGTTCCAAGATGATTAGGTAGAAATATCAAATCCTGGAACTACAACAAAACATGGCAGATGATGAGATTATTGTTCAGAACAAGCAATATAAGAGCATATCAAAATATGATTTACTAAAAGAGCCTCCCAAAATATTTGCCAGCATATTAGTATTTGAAAAAGCATAGATTCTATATCTGTTGCTGCTTACATGTGGCTATTTAAATTTAACTTAATTAAATAAAATTAATTTCTTCACTCCCTTGAGCCACATTTCAAATGCTCAATAGTCACATGTAGCTAGTAGCTAGTAGCTAATGTATTGGACAGGATAGATATAGAACATTTCCATTATTGCAGAAAGTTCTGTTGGTCAGTGCTGCTCTATATAAAAGTCACTAAGAGATAACAGCTTAAAATAAAAAGGCAACTGGATGAAAAAATCTTCAAAGCACTGCCAGAAAACTAAAAGAACAATTGCATAATTAAAATCAATAATGCAAGCAATAGAAAGTAGAATTGAAATTGTGCAAAATTAAATTCATAATTTAAAAACAAAGTCCCCTTTGCTGTAGAGTCAACTCTGATTTATAGCTACCCTATAGGACAGAGTAGAGCTGCCCCATAGGGTTTCCAAGGCTGTAATCTTTACTGAAGCAGATTGCCCATCTTACTCCCACAAAGTGGCTGGCGGGTTCAAACCACCAACCTTTTGGTTAACAACTGAGCACTTAACCACTGCACACCAGGGCTCCTAAATTCAGAATATAGGGGATGAATTGACATAAATAAAAAAGGCCAAAACGAGACTAATGGGGCACAACAGTCCAGGGACAAAGACTAGAAGGCAGGAGAGGACAGGAAAGCTGATAATAGGGAACCCAAGGTTGAGAAGGGACAGTGTTGACATGTCGTGGGGTTGTTAACCACTGTCATGAAACAGTATGTGTACTAACTGTTTAATGAGAAACTATTTGTTCTGCAAACCTTCATCTAAAGTACGGTTAAAAAAAAAAAAGACATGAAAGTAATCTGTGCTTTTTTTGCGCATGTGTATATTTATGTATACACACACACACATACATATATACACAGTGAGACCTGTGAGACCTGGAACTCAACAAGACTGCCTTGTTTTTCTGGGTCTCACAGATTTTCCACCTTTGACAGGGTGTAGTCATCACTTTTCTGTCACTCATTTTAGTGGAAAATATTTGAGTTTTCCTTCTCTGACAGGTTTCTGCCTTACACAGGTTCCGGCTTTCTCAGGTTTTATGTATACATATATTATATACACACATTGTGTGTGTTTATATACACGTATATATATATATACAACATGCACACATGTAACTATAAAGATCAGAGAAGACAGAGCACACCTAAGAATTTTAGGTGTACCTAAGGAAGAAAAAGGAGCCCTGGTGGCACAACAGTTAAGCGCTTGGCTGCTAACCTAAAGGTTGGTGGTTTGAACCCACCCAGTGGCTCTGAGGGAGAAAGACCTGGCGATCTGCTTCCATAAAGATACAGCCTAGAAAACTCTGTGGGGCAGTTCTGCTCTGTCACATGGGGTCACTCTGAGTTGGAACCGACTTGATGGCACCCAACAACAACAAAAAGGCAAAAAATCCAACAACTGGAAGAGAGTAAGTATAGATTAGTTGGAAGATAAGTTTGGGGAGTTGAGAGAAGAGCTATCTCGTTTTAACATATATCAAGCAAAATAGATGAAAAGAGATCTACCCAATGACATCACTGGCAAAACTAATAAATTAAAAGAACAATTTAAAATTCCTACAAGCATCCAAGGATAAAATCAGGTTACTGATATGATGAGGTAGAGAATTTTTGCTCATCCTGAATTCTTAGGCAGCTTTCTTCTTATCATTTGAAGACTGTCTTGATGAGTAACCCTTCCTCCAAAGGCCTGAAGGTCACCTTCTTCTGTCTTAATGGATCCTAACTTTTTTTTTCTTTTATTTTTTTCCTTTCTCCCTCTCCTTTTCCTTTTCAAGAACAGTAACGAAAGTCCTTTGTTGGTGCCCTTTCCCACTATAAAGATAGTCTATTTATTGTTCTTGGTAAAATTATTTGAAGAAGTAATCTAATTTACGAGTTATATGTGAATCAAAACTAGGAAATCAAGAATAGGAATATTTGGTGAGCACTGAGGCAATTGAACAAGAATTGAAAAATAACTCTTCGTTACTATGCTTACAAAGTCGCATGCACAGATTATCATAGTCACGATGATTGTTCAAAGTTAGTTCTTCTAAACACATGGTAAGTCTGTATATCCCTCTGCCCTCCCACCCTCTTGAAATTATGCATGGCCTTATAACTGTCAAATGTGAATGGAAATAATGGATATTTCTTCCAGGTGGAAACTTTAACAGCTGGTATGTGATTTACAACATTTTATTCCTCCTGCTGTAGTGATCATTATATAAAATATCTCATTACTATTTATTATCATTTTAACGTGCAATCAATATAATAATTATTACTGAGATACTCAATTTTTTTTTTATGTATTAAGTCATCAAAATCTGGTGGATATTTTATATTTGCAGCTCATCTCAATTAGAACTAGCCACACTTCAAGGGCTCAATATGTGGCTTGTGGCTTCTGTATTGGGCAGTGCAGGTTTAGATGGAACCTCAGCCAACCTGGATCCTTAATTATTATGGTAAGATACCCCTTGGTGACCTGAGCTGAACATAAAGCACGTGTGAAAAAGAAACTTTATTTGGGTGAAACCATTGAGATTTGGAATTCTACATTAGTATGGCAAAATCTAGCCTGTCCTAACTGATATAATATATATTTGCAAAATAATAATTTAATAACAGTGAATAAAAAATATTTTATGGATTTCTGTATTTTTCTAATTTTCTACCATAAATATAGTGAGAAGAACAAGTCAATAAAAGCTGTAAATGTCAAATCTTTTCCAGGGGATTATATTATTATTTCAGATATTGCCTTTAGGTTAGGGTAAGAAGGATAAATATTGTAATAAATAAAATGTCTTTTATGGTTCACCTCCGTAGAAGGAATTTCGCTGAATGATGGCAGTTACTATTCCATTTATGAAACATTTGTTATTTTTGTTAGGTGCCCTCGAATCAGTTCTGACTCATAGCCACCCTGTGTACAACAGAACAAAACACTGCCCAGTCCTGCGCTATCCTCGCAGTCATTGCTATGCTTGAGCTCTTTGTTGCAGCTATTGTATCAGCTGATCTTCTTGAAGGTCTTCCTCTTTTTCGCTGACCCTCTACTTTAACAAGCATGATGTCCTTCTCCAGGGACTGGTCCCTCCTGATGATATGTCCAAGTACTTGAGACGAAGTCTCGCCATCCTTGCCTCTAAAGAGAATTCTGACTGTGCTTCTTCCAGGATAGGCTTGTTTGTTCTTCTGGCAGTCCATGGTATATTCACCAACGCCATAATTCAAAGGCATCTATTCTTCTTCTGTCTTCCTTATTCATTATCCAGCTAGCTTTCCCATGCATATGAGGCGATTGAAAACACCATGGCTTGGGTCGGGTGCACCTTAGTCCTCAGAGTGACATCTTTGCTTCTGAACACTTTAAAGAGGTCTTTTGCAGCAGGTTTGCCCAAGGCAATGTGTCTGTTGATTTCTTGACTGCTGCTTCCATGGGTGTTGATTGTGGATCTAAGTAAAATGAAATCCTTGACAACTTCTATGTTTTCTCTGTTTATCGTGGTGTTGCTTATTGGTCCAGTTGTGAGAATTTTTGTTTTCTTTATGTTGAAGTGTAATCCATACTGAAGGCTTTAGTCATTGATCTTCCTCAGTAAGTGCTTCAAGCCCTCTTTCAGCAAGCAAGGTTGTGTCATCTGCATGTAGTAGGTTGTTAATGAGTCTTCCTGCAATCCCAATACCCCATTCTTCTTTGGCTCCCATTATTTGGTCAGCATACAGATTGAGTAAGTACAGTGAAAGTACACAACCCTGATGCACACTCTTCTGATTTTAAACCATGAAGTATCCCCTTGTTCTGTTTGAATGACTGCTTCTTGTTATATGTACAGGTTCCTCCTGAGCACAATTAAGTGTTACGGAATTCCCATTCTTCTCGATGTTATGCATAATTTGTTATGATCCACACAGTTGAATGCCTTTGCAAAGCCAGTAAAACACAGGTAAACATCTTTCTGGTATTCTCTGCTTTCAGCCAAGATCCATCTGACATCAGCAGTGATATCCCTGGTTGCATGTCCACTTCTGAATCCAGCTTGAATTTCTGGCAGTTCCCTGTCAGTGTACTGCTGTAGCCCCTTTTGAATGATCTACAGCAAAATTTTACTTCCGTGTGATATTAATGATATTATTTGATAACATTAACAAACGTGAAATGTGTTAAGTAAAATCTGTAGGGTAAAAGTACTTTTGCCTTCCAACAGAAATTATGATAAGAAAATCCCCACTTCATCTTCCAGTGTGAAAAGGAAAGTCTCCTTTAGCATTCCTGCTTGATATGTGCACAATTTGCTTAACAAAAATTCACAGATGGGATTAAGGAAAAGAACCTTTATATTGCTGTATTATACCTAGGAATCATTTTACTGTGGTATTGTAAGAAAAAAAAATTAAAAGTCACTTGTCTTGTTCTCAAAAAGATATGAGATGATTGAGGTAATTATGTGTGCGTATGCATGTGTTTATATGTGCGTGTGTGTATGCATATATATGTGTGCCATATATATATATATAATTTATTTCACTCACTATCAAATACTAACATAGTTACTGGCAAATTCATAAGCCACAAATTTTGAATGTGAATTTTAATATTTATATTTTTCTTGTATTAGTGTCAAAAATTGTGTAGATTGTGAATGTGTTCATGCATCTGTGTGTGTGTATATGTATACAGTACAATAAATGAAAGAATCAGGGAAAAATAAAAACTGATCTATGCATAAGAAGTAAAGTTATGGATAAGGTGAATGCACAAAAATGCATACCGAAAGGTCTTGTACAGCAGCTAGTGGGTAGACCATTTGTTGCTGAGTTACCTAATGGTCAGAGCAAAGAAGGGAACAAAAATCAGTAACATGCTTCACAGTGCTAATAAAGTAAAAGCAAACCAGTTACTCTAGATAAGACTGAAAGACATTTCTTTCCTGAATCTTCATAAATGAAACGCTCTGCTGCAATGAAAAATGTTTTCAATAACTCCTCTAAAATAAATTTATTATCATATCTCAAACATCAGTTTCTTGTTTGCATTGTGCGAATTGATGGCATAAATACATGGAATTGCATTTTAGTAAAAACAATTCTAAAATGTACAGAAATTTTTGACGTTAAGAAAAATACTGAATACCAAAGCTCATGCTGAAGTTTGAAACCAAAAAACCAAACCTGTTGCCATTGAGCTGATTCCGACTCATAGTGACCCTCTAGGACAGAGTGTAACTGCCCCATAGGGGTTCCAAGGCTATAAATCTTCATGGAAGCAGATTGCCACATCTTTCTCCCAGCAAAGTGGCTGATGATTTTGGCTGACCTTTTGGTTAGCTGCTGAGTGCTTAACCACTGCACCTCCAGGGCTCCTTATGCTGAAGTTTAGTGGCTCATAAATTTATTGGGAACTGTTTAACTTTTGAGTGACTAAGAAGTGCATTTTCAGTACACTGTAGTACCTTCATAACAAATGAGAAACAATGACTCAGCAAATCTAAGTCTGCCTTGGAGTCTATCCAAAGAATTTTACTATTGAACGTACCACAAGGAACTGATTACAACCTTGTCTCACCTGTTTGAAGTCACCCTAAGGCTGTGTCGTAAACCAAACTCTTTGTGGATACAGTCTCGTCGTTATTGAAAATTTATAGATATTCGAGACCAAGTGTCCTGTATTGCTAGGCACTTTAATAAATATTCCATTGACTAAATAAATTGCTGATTACTGTTCATCTATTTTACCTCCACCCCTGCCTCTCCTCTGCTCTCTTCTCTATATCCTGAAATCTTCTATTGGTTTTAATTCCGGGCTCTTAGCTTTCTAGGACTGTGTTGTTAAATCTGGGTTTTCCCTTATGAGTTAAGGGGGAAAGCTAGAACAGCTGGGTGGAGGGTGACTGGCAGGAAACAGGGAAGCTGCCAGTCACCCTTCACCCAGCTGTTCCTAGCCTTCCCCCTTAACTCATAATTTTGTTTCCCCCTAGATGGTAAGCTTCTAATACTTGTCTGTAATACATGTCTTTAAGACCATACTTACTTGATAATGTACTCAGTGTTAACTGTTAATTCCTCACTAAAGTACTATACTTACTTTTTAAATAGTATTTGATGGGGAAAGTCAATTACATTGAAAGAGATAATGGAGATAACCTCCAGCATTTTAACAGATCAGTAGGACCAGTAATTTGGGTGGAGAAAGCCTTAGGATCCGTACTACAGAGAGGGAGTATTTGTCCCTATCTGTAGGCCTGACTATTAGCTGGAACGCAGTCCATGGCATAGATTTTTGAAAGCTATTTTACAGGGAATTTTCAGTACTATTTTAGTTGTTAATTCACTTGGATGTTTGAGGGGACAGTGATGGAGAGTGTGGGTTAACTATTATTATTGGTGATTTGAATGACTGTATGTTTATTTAATCCTATTCACTCCCTGCCCCCGCACCCCCCCCCCCCAAAAAAAAAAAAATTGTAGTTTATTGCAGCCTCCTTCTTTTTGGAACAAAGGCACTTGTGGAATAAGTTTAGCATCTCTGAACTACTTAAAAGGTGGTGCCCCAGTAACTTATTTTCAACATGAGTACTTTTTATACAGAACCCTGTGAACCATGGCTTATGCAGACTGAGAGGAGATTTGGAATGTTTGCAAGAATATAGAATTAAAATTCTTTATAAAAATAAAACAATGGAATGCATCAAAATCATACCATTTCTCTTAGGCAATACAAGTTTTATGCTGAGATCAGATTCAATGACAAATGCCAATTTATCAAAAGTTTAAAAAATTTTCACACTTCTGTTATTTTAATTTGAAGTTCATCTACACCTACTGTTGTGGAAATCCAGTGTTCTGGGATGCTAAAAGCCTTGGGAGAAATCGGAATGGAAAACTAGAACAATGAGATGAAATGCCTTTTTTGATGCTACGTGAAACATTTTAAGTATTATTCTCAAGCACCAAAAGAGTTCTGAATTTTTTTTTATCTATCTATTCTAATATTTCTAATGCTACCGAATCTAAATGGTGAAGATGGGATGTAATAATGAGACAGACAATACTAATGAATATACAGATGAATATTTAGTACAATAAAACAATGTGAGCTAATTTTCCTAACTTTCAAAATATTTTGTACACATATGGTTGTTGGAAATGTCTAAACTGTTTGAGTTTTCCATGGGATTAATCTTGGGTTCTTTTGCATTTCTGAACAGGGCTAGCACCCCATCTTGTCCTATTGGGAGCAGAGTTTTGGGAAGTGTTGACTCAGTAGGGATGAACCCAATCACCTGAAGCCATGCATTGATAGACATGCACATTTCCTGGTGATTGTCATTCAATATGGTGTCAGAACAATCTCTTTACCCTTTTCCCCCTACATAAGAAGCCCCTTAGCACACCATTCTCTGCTTCACTGACGTTGTGGAGTATTCTGAGTTGCAAAGGAACATAGGAATGTTTTCTGTCACTTGCTAACCCCTTATGTCCCAAAGCCAGAAGAGATCTATTCTCATTTTTCATTCTCCCCTCTGCCCTCTGGCAACCTGGTTTGTCCTTCTCAGCCATCCTGCCAACTAGCATTCCAGCAGGAAAGACCTAGGTGAAATAGATACGTCTCAGAAGACTCTGGAAGCTTTCTAGCCAATTTAGTAAAATTAGCAATTCTATTCCTGAGCTCCAACTGCCTGTAACTTTTTTTTTTTTTTTAAGTAAAAAGAGAGTTTTATTTTGCATATATTCAAAAGGACAAAAGTGGGAAGTGGACAAGCATGTAACTTTTGTGAAGAAGCCAAGGTTTCCCCGCTGGAGACTTGAGTCACTTCCTCGAATTAAACAGACATGACACCATCTTAGCTGAAAAATGCACTGAATACTCCTTTTTAATCTCTTTCACTATAACCTTTTCTTGACTTGTGACCTCCTTGGAGGAAATGCCTTACCCTAACTTGTCCTGAATCTCACCTAATGCAATATATTTTATTAGAAGAATTGCCTTCTAGCTCTGATAAAGTAGGAAGGGCACTAAGCTAAGGATTTTTTTAAAAATCTGGAATTTAGTCCATGCTTTAGTGGGATCTGGATTAAATATGTATACTATGTATACATGCATACATAGTGTATATATGTATACATATATACATACACATACACGCACACATATATATCTGCATATATATTATACATTGGACTAAAGAAATCTCTTTTGCTGCTATTTTACTGTTTGACCTTAAACAATATTGCTTGTCTTATATCCTCAACTACAATAAGTTTGTGAGAATAAATCAGGTACAGAGTACCTAGTAAAATGTCTGTATCAAGTAGGTTTTCAAGAAATAGTAATTACTAATGTTACTTTTGTATTTTTTTATATCTATGCAACAATACCAGGTATGCCAACCTCCTAGAGTTGTAATGAAGCTCAGGAGAGATCATTTGTGTAGAAGTGTTTTATACACTGGAAAGTGTCATACAAGTGAAAGATTATTATGGAAGTGTTGTATCTGAAGAGTCCCTAGGAGTTGCAAACAGTTAAAGCATTCACCTGTTAACCTGGTGTTTGGAAGTGCGAGTCTACCCAGAGGTGCCTTGGGAGAAAGGCCTGGTGATCTGCTTCTGAAAAATCAGCCACAGAAAACCCTGTGGAACACAGTGCTACTTTGACACCGTGAGTCAGTATTAACTCCACAGCAACTGGATGGTTAGTGGGTGGGTGGTGGTATCTCAATGTGGTTTTAATTTTTATTTTCTTAATGACTAGTACTCTCCTTGTGGAGAATAAACTATAAGGGTGAGGAAAGCAAGAAGGCCAGTTAGGGTACTAAAGCAAAAGATAAAGATTTCTGAGTCATTAGTTATAGAATATAGTTAAAGATGAGCATGTGAAGAAAAGCTATTGGTATGGATTGAATTATGTCCTCCAAAAATAAGTGTTGTAAATCCTAACCTCTATGCCTGTGGTTATAATCCCATTAGGAAATGGGTTGTCTTTGTTATGTTAATGAGGTAAGATTAATGCAGAGTGTGTCTTGAGTCAATCTCTTTCAAAATGTAAAAGAAGTAGGTTAAAGCAAGCAGAGATGGGGAAGATACATCCAAGCCACATGGAGATCTGCAAGGAGCCAGAAAACAGAAGGTGAAGAGAAAAGCAAGAGTTTTCCCCTAGAGCCAACAGAGAAAGCCTTCCCCTAGAACTAGCAGCCTGAATTCAGAGTTCTAGCTTCTTCAACTCTTGAGAAAATAAATTTTCATTTGTTAAAGTCATCCACTTGTGGTATTTCTGCTATAGCAGCACGAGATAGCTAAGACAGCTGTTTAACTCGGCATATTTTCCAAGTGAAGCAAGTGAGTAAAGTTAGGCATAATTGGTGAGGTATGGTAGTAAATTGTTACAGAATTAGAGGAAAATAAAACTTAAAGAAGGAGTGGATGGTCGATAGTGACAAACGCAACAGAAAGTTCTACTATATTAAATACTAAATTTCCATTTGATAGGGAGTTGAGAAGACAGAGTTGGAATTCAGGGGACACCAAGTCAGGTAGAGTTTACAGGTCAGAGTATCAGAGAGGAGGTACATACAGGGAGAAGAGAGCTCTGGTATCTGTGGAGCATCCCCCTTAAGTCTTCACCTGGGTACTGATCAGCATAGACATATGATGAAACTACTTGAGGATGTGGAAAGAACCACCTGAAAGAGTTAGAACAAATATTGGAGCTAGCACAGGGTCAGGAATAGTTCCTGTTCCCGCTGGTCACAATTCATGAGGCATTGTGTAAGATAATTCAAAGGGTTTTTGCTTCAGTAGTGGGGAAGAATTAGCTGCTCTTACCCTGCCTAACAAACTTAATATCAAGACCACAGAGGATCAGATGACTTTCAGGTAACTTGCATGTGACCCAGGAAAAAAAGTAAAGTACATTTATAGGAATATAAAGTATTAATCACCAAAAAAGGAAAAAATTCACAATGTCTGACATCTAAAAAAATTACCAGACATGCAAAGAAGCAGGAAAATGTAACCCATAAAGAGAAGAACACTCAATCAATCCAAATTAAGAAATCAAAGAGATGATGGTATTAGTGGATGAGGGCTCAAACAGTCACTTTAACTATACAAGTAGAAAGACTGAACATGTTAAATACGTACTCAAAGATATAAAAAGGTACCCTATCCAAATTGAAAAATACATTAGATGAAATTAAGAGTAGATTAGACACTGCAAAAGAAGGAATCAGTGAGCTTAAAGACATAGCAATAAAAACTATTCAAACATAAAGAAAAAAAGGACAGAAAAAAATGAACATCAGTGAGATGTGGGACAACTTTAGTGGCTTAACTGGACTCAATGAAAAAGAGAAAAGGGACAGAAAAAATATTTCAAGAAATAATGACTAAAAATTCTCCAAATTTGATGAAAACTCTGAATTTATAAATCCAAGATGGTCAGTGAGTCCCAAGCATAAGACTCATGAAGAAAACCTATACTAAGCACATCATAAATAAAATTTGCTTTTTTTTTTTGGTCTCCTCCCATTTATAATACAGTAAAACCTGCAAAAGCTGGAACCTGTGTAGGATGGAAACCTGTCAGAGAAGGAAAATTGAAATACTTTCCACTAATAGAGAGTGATAGAAAAGTGGTAAGACTACACCCTATAAAAGGCAGAAAACTTGCAAGACCTGGAAAAACTAGGCAGTTTAGTTCTGGTTCTTGTAGGTTTCAGTACAAACCCTGTTCAGCGTGTACATGATTGTCTTATTCATTACTATGTCTCCAGTTCTAAAAACTGTTGTTAGTGCATAGATATGCTTAATAAATGCTGGATATATGAATGAATTTGTGAAGACCAGTATTTCTAGAAGTTTTCTGCAAAGAGAAGCTAGGAAGTGAAAGGGTAGACGGATGAATTAATATTTCAGTTTCTTGTGCATTTTACATCCAAGAAACATGAGTCCATTGAAAGAACGAGGTCCAAGGTAGATGAAGTGGATTACAGGGTAAAGAGAGGACAAAGTCTCTTAAAAGCCAAGTTTGAGAGCCTAGGTATATGGATAATATTTGACTGGAGGAAAGGAAGTCAGTTCCTTCTGATGTTGTAAATAATTTAGGATGCATAAATAAACATACATGTTTATTGAGGAGAGAAGGAAGAGGCTTAATATAGTTCCTGACTTACAGTTTCTACTGTCCATTTGTTGGAGGACAGAGATGATGTGGCAAAGAACTCCTGGGAAGTGGGAGGTGTTTAAGTGCTTAGAATAGTCTCTTTAGGAAGTGGTAGAAAAGCCAAGTGTTGTTGTTAGGTGCCCTGGAGTTGGTGTGTTTAACAGAATAAAACGTTGCCCAATCCTGTGCCATCCTCACAATTGTTGTTGTGTTTGAGCCCATTGTTGCAGCCACTGTGTCAATCTGTCTTATTGAGGGTCTTCCTCTTTTTCACTGACCCTCTGCTTTACCAAGTATGATGTCCTTCTCCAGGGATTGGTCCCTCCTGATAATATGTCCAAAGTATGTGAGACGAAGTCTCGCTGTCCTTGCTTCTAAGGAGAATTCTGGCTGTTCTTCTTCCAAGATAGATTAGTTCTGACAGCCCATGGTATATTCAGTATTCTTCACTAACACCAAGTAGAGATGAGAAATTCAGTCTTTTGCTAAGTCTCTACTAAGAATAGGAATGGAAAAGTTGATGGGGGATGTCTTGGTTATCCAGTGCTGCTATAACAGAAATACCACAAGTGGATGACTTTAACAAAGAGAAATTGATTCTCTCACAGTTTAGTAGGCTAGAAGTCCAAATTCAGGGTGCCAGCTCCAAGGGAAGGCTTTCTCTTTCTGTTGGCTCTGGGGGTCTTGTCATCAATATTCCCCTGGTCTAGGAGCCTCTCAGGCCAGGGACCCCAGGCCCAAAGGACGTGCTCTGCTCCCAGTGCTGCTTCCTTAGTAGTATGAGGTCCCCCTGTCTCTCTGCTAGCTTCTCTCTTTTATATTTCAGAAGGGATTGGCTCAAGACAAAATCCAACCTTATAGATAGAGTTCTGACTCATTAACGTAACTGCCACTAATCCCATCTCATCAACCTTATACACCTTTACAACACATAGGAAAATCACATCGGATGACAAAATGGTGGATGGTCACACAATACTGGGAATCATGGCCTAGACAAATTATTATACATATTTTGGGGGATACAATTAAATCCATGACAGGGTGATTTTCTTGTGGATGAGGATTTTAAGAATAATTGAGACACGTGGATCATGAGATGACAGTTAATATGTTGCCTATTACTCAATTAAATTACAAGATACAACAGACATAATTCTGGCTATCTAAACAGATCTTGACCTCCCTCTCTGAACCAGTAGTAAACTCCTGTAGTCATATTTATAGAATGTAACATGGACCTTTCTGGTCTCAGCCCATTGTTCAGAAAAAGATACCTGGTCCAGAGAGATAGTCTAGAATAATCTCCCCATGTCTAGGTCAGTTGATTAGCAACTTCAATTGCATCTCAACCTTAAATTCTCTTTTGCCATGTAAGGTAGCATATTCACAGTTCCATGAATTAGAATATGGACATCTTTGGGGGCCTATTTTTCTACTACACCATCATAATGTGACTACTAGCTGAGATCACCCTGCCACTTATGATCTTGTAAGATTGAAAAAAAATTCTGTTCTTTCCATAACATGTATTCATTCTAATATACTTTCCAAGATTGCTGCAAATTCTTGTAGGACTTACATTTTTGTGGTTATCACTCACTTCAAGTCATATTTCTGCTAAAACACGTATCAGTCCCTCTCTTGCTGTGTCTATTCTGTACCATGTCAGATCAAATGGGAAATGATTTCTGGGGGAGGGAGCTTGGAGAACATGGGGAAAGGGTGGGTTATTGGTAAAGGATGCCTTACTGAAGATTTGGTAAAATTGGGGAAAAGGTGTGATAATGGGGGACATCACAAAGTTAATACCAAATACTTAAAAATTGAATACCCCTATTCTTAAAAGTTCTTTGTCTACCTCGTCCACAGGGCTTTTTTCCAGTGGTAATATCATTCTGCAAGTTTTCATGGCTTCTGGAAATCTACTTGGGCTTTTTCCTTCTTCCTTTTTCAGTAGCAATTAAAAAAAAGAAAGAAAGAAATGAAGAGAAAAGAAGGCGAACCTTCCATCTCTCTCTCTCTTTTTTATTTTTTTCTGCTTTTTGTAGGCTATATTCTGAGGCTTATTGTTTTATACCAAATTAGAAAATATTGGTAAAGTGATTCTTTCTTAGGTGTTAGGGTCAAGTTTTAAAAGTACATTATAGGGCCTTCTATCCCACTTGGATAAGTAATAGATATTTGCAGTCCTGAGGGTCTCTGATTCTGAGTTAATGTGCTCCTACTCTAATAACCCTCGTAAACTGAACGGTTGTAGATCAAGTTCATTATAATAATTGTAGTAGATCTTCTGCTGGAAATATTCAAGACAAAGGATAATTTCACCTTTATTCCTGTGCTGAATGCTAGACACTATATTTAGCATCATGTATAACTGATTTATTGTACTTTTTGTGTTCTTTAGTAATGGAACAAAAATTGCATCTTTATAAAGTACTTCATACTAAAAAATAAAAAGATAAATGTTTTCTTTTTAAAAATGGCATTGAATACTTCATATATAGGTGATATTTTGAAGAAATGATACCTTTGTAAAGATTTCCTGTAATGAAGTATTTATATTGTTTGAATAATACAACTTCTACATCAGGAAATAAGTAAAAATTAAGTAGAAAAAAATTCAATGCAATTTCTATTCAAAGTGCTTTGGTACATTCATATGCAAAGTGAGGTAGCCAAGATTGAAACTCATCACTGTATTGCATTCTAACCATCAATAAGAAGGTGCATGTTTTGTGAGCTTCAGTCGTTAGTTGGGAGAAGTATAAATGGTCATTGTCTTAGCAACTCCATCTAATCCGTTTCGTTAACTCACCAATAATACTCATTTCTATTTTTAAGAAACTATCTGTAAGATCAGAGGCCTGGTGGTGCAGTGGTTAAACACTTGGCTGCTAACCAAAAGGTCGATGGTTTGAACTCACCAGCTGCTCAGTGGAAGAAAGATGTGGCAGTCTGCTTCCATAAAGATTGCAGCCTAGGAAACCCTATGGGGGCAGTTCTACTCTGTCCTAAAATATTGGTATAAGTCAGAATTGACTCAAAGGCAATAGGGATCTTTTTGGTTTTTGTTTTTAAATCTTTAAGTTCCACCACTGGTCTGTCAGTTTGTTGTATTGCAGTGGCTGTCTATCAATTTGGCATGTTGCTGTGATGCTGGAAGCTATGCCACCAGTATTTCAAATACCAGTAGGGTCACCCATAGTAGACAGGTTTCAGCGGAGCTTCCAGACTAAGACAGACTAGGAAGAAAGGCCTGGTGATCTACTTTTAAAAAATTAGCCAGTGAAAATCTTACAGATCACAATAGAACATTATCCAGCTTACTTGCTTTGGGCGAGCCATCAGGAAGGATCAATTGCCGGAAGAGCACATTGTGTTTGGTGAAGTGAAGGGCTGGCAAGGGCAAGGGATACCTTTGGTGAGATGGATTGGAACAGTAGCCACAAGGATGGACTTGAACATGCCAGCAATCATGGGGATGACTCAGGACGAGACAACGTTTCGTACTGTTGTACATGAGGTTGCCATGAGTCCGAGTCTCTGTCTATCCGTCTATCATCTATCTTTAAGATATTTCTGTTGTGTGATACTTACAGTAATTCCTTCATGTATTGAATCTTTCTGAGAATTATGGGTGTATCATTATCAGTAAGGGAATCATATAGTATTAAGGTTTAAGCACAACCAGTATTCCAGGAACCTCTTGAAAATCAAATCAGCCTCCTCAGTGGCCGCACACAAATCAACACAACTTAAACCAGGACTAGACCTGCGTGAGAAATCGGAAGTTTGTCTTTGCTATCCAGTTTCCCTTCTTCTTAGGACCTCCTTCCCTGTCCGTCACCTGGTGTCCGAGAGCCTGTGCCCCAGGAAGTGTCCCATATTGCAGAAGTACCACATTCCTTTACTAGAGGTTCTTGAGCCACACCCCCAGGACCACCCCTAAATTAAATTTCTACTCTTTCAATGCGCAGACTTATCTAGAATATAATTCCTAGGTATAATAAGTGAAAGCAACTTAGTCAATTATGGAGTTAACAGTTTATAGGCAGATCCTGAAATCTTCTTAATCAGTAATTGTGATGGTTAAGATTGTGTGTCAGCTTGGCTGGGCCATGATTTTCAGTGTTTATATGTGATCACTCCCATGATTGAAAAAGATGTGAGTAGCCAGCCAGTTGAAAGCGCGTTTCCTTGGGGGTGTGGCCTGCATCCGAATATAAGCAGATGTTCTGGCTTTTTGCTCTCTTTTGATCCTGCGGCTGCCTCCTGTTTGTCTGACCTCCGGTTCTTGGAACTTAAGCTGTCAGCTTATCTGCCAATCTTCGGATTCATCCATCTTCACAGCCTGTGAGTAGAGCCCTGCTCTCTGACCTGCTGATCTTGGGTTCACCAGCTCTTGCAGCTACCTGAATCAGGAGAAGCCTTACGGTCTTCACATGACAATCTTGGGATTCATTGATATTCACAGCCTGTGAGCAAGAGCCCTGCTTTCTGAAGTGCTGTTCTTGGATTCGCCAGCCCCTGCAGCTACATGAATCAGGAGAAGCCTCTATCCCGATCCATGGACTTGGGACATTCCAGCCTCTACAATTGCGTGAGCTGTTTCTTTGGTATAAATATCTCTCTATATACATTTATATACTTTAATGGTTTTGCTTCTCTAGAGAACCCAGCCTAAGACAATAACTTTGAGGAAGCTGCAAACTACTTATTCTAGGGAATGGGGGAACAATTGTTCTCTCTCAAATTGTTGCATTTCATGATAGTCTGTTAAACTTATGCAAAGTATTGGACCAATGAAGTAATAATAAACTTTAGGGAAGCCCAATAGATTTGTTTCAGTATTCTGCAAAAACTAATTTAGCCAAAATATAGATCAGTTTTTTGAGTCCCTAAACCATTAATCTTTTTTCAGAATGCTTGTGCTTTTCTAAGGAGTATGAGAAAAGGAGAGTTGACACAGGACATTGCTACCAAAAACTGAAAAGTTACTTCTGAGAAAATAAATAAAAATGAAAATACAACCCTTTTTATATACTTTTATGATGGTGAAGAGAAAACAAGAAGAGAATGAAGTAAGTGTGTCCTGGGTATTTATCATGTATGCCACATCCATCATATGGTGGGTGTAGTTTTGGATGAGGATGGTTTGTCTGGTCAAGTAACTGGCCAAGGACAGACCTTAGTGTTTTGCAGGGTTTGAGGCTGGCCCTGGCCAACCTGATGCCTTTCCTTTGCCTGCATTCCCAGTCTTCCTCTATTCTTCCAAGACATTTTAAAATATTGAAAAATAAATTAACAAGAGAGTAGATTATAGTCTGCTTTACTTTAAAATCAGCAATGATGATTTTAAAATGACAAGAGCTGAGTGGTATTACTATCATGAGCTCTTTCTTCTCTCACACAAGCAATGTCATTCTGGGTCACTGCTTCGAACATCAGACCAGGAGTTTAAACAAATTTAAGTAAACTTAAATATTTTAAACATGGTCTTAATGTGTTTGTTCGCTTTTGTTTTTGCATTTAGAGCCAATTTACATATACGTAAAATGCAATGGATACTTTTGAGAAAAATGCTCATTTGCCCAAAATGCTGTGTTCAAATATCCCCCAAGCTCATCCTCAGACCCTAGTTTAAAAATATCTAGTCTAGGATTGAGCTAAGGGAGAGATCTTAAGAATGCTTCAACAGTAGTAAACAAAGGCATGGGTTAGTTTCACAGACTACAAAGAGAGTTTTAAAAATTAGAATAACTTATTGAGAATTATTCATTACTGATAGACATACATGTTGCAAGAGGCTTTAAGTAGTTATAAATCATGACAACAAAAGATTTCATGTAATTGTTATACCACTTAAAGACAGATAAAAATTTTTTGTTTAGTAAGGATGCACAGCACATGTGCATTAGAAATTTTAACATGTTGAATTTTAACCAGATGTATGTGACTCCCCATAGGTAAAATAGCCATTTTTATTTGTTGCAAAGGTTGTGTGTGCATGATATATGATTTTCTGCTTTCTTTCTTATTTCTTCCTTCTTTGCTCCAATGTTTGTTTAAAGTCCCACTAGACTTGTACTTCTGTTGATGCTAGGGAGCCCCTCTGCCTGAAGAATAAGAGTAAATAATAGGAAGGGGACAAATAAGCTTCATTTGTCAGTGCTTATTGGTCTTGATTAATTCTCTGGGCCATACTCTGTCTCCATTGTGACTGAAAAAGCAGTTTTTTTGGATATGTGAAAACAACCTTTAATCAAAAGTATGCCAAGTCATCTCTGGGAATAGCCATTCATATTTGGATGAGGATAACAAGCTAGACTTTGGGTGCTATTTACGTTTGAAGAGCTGTTCAAGAAAAACAAGCAAATTTGTTCAAGAGTAGCAGTAGTAACTCAAGGGAAATTGCTTACTGCCTCTGGTATTAGCAATGTTTATAACCAGTGGTGCCTTGAGTCCAGGGGTCCATATCAACTAAGCAGCATTACAATTCTAAGCATCGGCCCCGACATGCTTGGGAGAGCTCAGGACCTGTTCTCACCAGGATGTTCTGGGGAGTGCAAATATTTTTAAAGGATTCAGTTGAGGTCCCTGATCTCTGTAATATCAGTGAACAAATATGTACCTTAGAAGTATATCTCAGAATTATCATACCCTCTGTGTTTTTGTTCAACTAAAGAACCGATAAAGAGCTAATAAATAGGCCAGCAGCGTTTTATTGAGATATGTGAATAAGATATATTCAGCTTATCTGTCAATATTTGAGTTTTTCCTAAATGAATATTTTCTAAATAAATCTGGGGTATACTTTTTGTTATCAAACTGTCTGGGATAAAGTACAAGAGATAAAACCTTTGCATATGATAGAAAAAAATAATAATAACAAGAGCACAGAACTTCCAGAACACATTATATTGACTCAGTGATTTATTTATTTACAAGTGGAACAAGTGGTTTTCTTTGTAAAAATCATTTTAATAGAACCATTTTAATGTACATATATAGTTAACTAATAATACAATTAACTTATTTTTAATATTCTCAGCATGAGTTATATGTAGCCAGTTTGAAATTATCTGCAAGTTATTTTTCTGTTCATTGCTGAGATATTTGCCTTTTTAAAAAAATCAACACCGTCGCAGATCAGCAGGGCATTTTTTTTTCCAGTGTCGTTCTTTATGAAGTGAAAAGAAATCCAGACCTTCTAATTATACATGACATCAATTTAGGAGATTTTCTAGATCATGTTTTATGTGGTCATGTACATTTCATACTACTTCTAAATTAATTTATGAGGTAAGTTCAAACTCCTTTATATAAGAAAACGTATTATTGAAATACTTGTAATTTATGGTATTTTATATGAATGTAAGATTATTGTAGCTTTCTGAACCTAAGTTCTTATAAAAAATAAAATTATTTTATAATCTCCCCAACTAAAAAAGTTTAAACATTGAAAGAGTGAAATAACTTGCAATCAAAGTTGGCGCGTACTTTGGCTTACTTCAGTATGTATTGTTTTGTATTATAAAGGATTTTAACCTATTCCATTAAAACAAAGCAGAAATTGAAGTAGGCAAAATATGGAGGCCAGGTAGGAGAAAATGCCCAGGTCACGTTCAATCAAAGAAATGAGAAATTCTGCCAGAGAAGAATTCAGAGAATTTTCTTTTATTGTTGCTTATTTTCTTTACAGAATATAGTAACACATAATGGGCAAAACACAAAAGTTTCCTACTTGAGGTGAGAAGGATAAGTCAGTTGCTTACCATTTTTTGGTCTTGTTTTTTTAGACAGCTGTCTTTTTAGGTAAGTTCTTAAACAGTCTTACAAAGAAGTGGTGTTGTAATCAAAACATTTGTTTACTCATACAATTATACATTCATTCATCCATTCATCCATCTGATCCTTAATTCATACATATATGTGCTCATACACTCATTCACCCAACAAATACTAAACACTCCCTCCATATCTGACACTACACTAGGCACAAAGGATATGAAAATGAATCACTCAAAGCTCCGACTCACAAGGATCTAGCAGAGTAGTGTATAAGAAAGTCCTGTAAGCCAGGAATCTATTAAATAGTGTGGCAGGTGCCATGATAGAGATAAGCATTCTTGAGGATGGAAGAAGTGCATCTACCTTAGGTTGGAAAAGATTCTTTAATTAGGAATCAAAACTCCCCTATTTATTCCCAGATTTTCCACTGGGAAAACCTGTGAGGTTATTATGTGACCTTGAATAATTTATTAACTTTCTCTGATCCTTAGTTTACTTGTCTGTTAAATAAATACATCTCTATGCTAACTCAGAGTCATTTTTTTTTTTTTAATATATATTTTATTGTACTTCAGGTGAAAGCTTACAGAGCAAATAGTTTCTCATGAAATAGTAGTACACATGTTGTTTTTTTTGACATTGGTTAACAACCCCACAATGTATTAAGCCTCTAAATTCTCAACCTTTTTTTTTGATGAAAATTACAGATGGCCAAAGATACACCGTTTCAAAATTTTCTACATTCACAGTTCAGTGACATTGACTACGCTCTTCCAACTGTGCTGTTATTCTAACTTAAGATGAAGGCTTACAGAACAAAATAGTTTTTCATTTAACAGTTACTACACATGTTGCCCTATGACAATGGTTAACAATCTCACAGCACATCAAGAATATCCTTACTCCACCTTGTGTTCCCTATCACCAGGGGGCTTCCTTGTCCCCTTCTGTCTTCTGGACCTTGTCAGTGGACTATTGTACCTCTTTAGTCTCATTTGTTTATTTATTTATTTATATTTTTTTTAAACACCATTTCAAAACTTTTTACTTACACATTTAAGTGATATTGACTATGCTCTTCCAATTGTGCTGCCATTCTCACCCAAGATGAAGGCTTACAGGACAAAACAGCCTCCCATTTAATAGTTACTACAAATGTTGCCCTATAGCAGTGGTCAACAATCTCACAATACATCGACAGTGTCCTTATTCAATTTGTGTTCCTTATCATCAGTTTCCTACTCTCCCTCTGCCTTCTGGCCCTTGTCACCGGACTCCTGTACATCGTTAGTCCCGTTTAGTTTTACTGGGGTGTCCATTCCCAGGCTTAACATCGAACCTTGAAGGTAACTTCCCCTCTGAGCTGAAAGGGTGTCTAGGAGCCACACTCTCGAGGTTTCTCTAGTATTCTTTAGGCCAGTATATCTGGTCTTCTTTTTTTTTTTTTTTTTTTGGGAGTTAAAATTATGCTCTACATCCTACTCCAGCTCTGCCCAGAACCCTCTGTTGTGATCCTGGTCAGAGGAGTCATTGGTGGTAGCCGGGCACCATCCAGCTGTACTGGGCTCAGTCCCGTGGAGGCCTTGGTAGCTGTGGACCATTAGTCCTTCGGACTAATCTTTTCCTTGTATCCTGTTCTCTTCGTTCTCCCTTGTTCCCGAAGGGATGAGATCAGTGGAGTATCTTAGATGGCCGCTCATAGGCTTTTAAGACCCCAGACACTACTCACCAAGGTAGAATGTAGAGCATTATCTTTATAAGTAGTGTCATGCCAATTGAGCTAGATGTTCCCCGAGATCATGGTCCCCAGAGCCCTCCGTCCAACAACTCAGTCCCTCGGGGGGTTTGGATGTGTCTATAGGGCCTCCATGACCTTTCCTTGTGCAGGTTGTGTTAGTTTCCCCTGTCCTATGTACTATCTCATCTCTCACCCAAGTTACCACTTACCTATTACCTATTTAGTATCCCCCCCCCCTCCCATCCCTGGTAACCAACAAGGATTGTTACATTTTGCATGTGAATTTTTTCATGGGTTTTTACAATAGAGGTCTCATACAATATTTGTCCTTTTGTGATTGACTTATTTCACTCAGCATGATGTCCTCCAGTTTCATCCATGTTATGAGATGGTTCACCGATTCATTGTTCTTTCTTGTTGCATAGTACTCCATTGTGTGTATGTACCATAGTTTGTGTATCCATTCGTCTGTTGATGGACATCGAGGTTGTTTCCATCGTTTTGCTATTGTGAATAATGCTGCCATGAACATAGGTGTGCATATGTCTATTCGAGTGATGACTCTTATTTCTCTAGGATATATTCCTAGGAGTGGGATTGCTGGATCGAATGGTACGTCTATTTCTAGCTTTCTGAGGAAACGCCATATCATTTTCCAAAATGGCTGTATCATTTTGCATTCCCACCAGCAGTGTATAAGAGTTCCCGTCTCCCCGCAGCCCCTCCAACATTTGTTATTTCCAGTGTTTTTGATTCGTGCCAGTAATGCCGGGGTGAGATGGTATCTCATTGTGGTTTTAATTTGCATTTCTCTAATGGCTAGTGATCACGAGCATTTCCTCATGTGTCTGTTGGCCATTTGAATGTCTTCCTTGGTGAAGTGTCTGTTCATTTCCTTTGCCCATTTTCTGATAGGATTGGTTGTCTTTTTGTTGTAGAGGTGTTGGATTTTCTTGTAGATTATGGAGATTAGACCTTTGTCTGACTTGTACTGTCCAAAAATTTTTTCCCAGTCTGTAGGTTCTCTTTTAACTCTTTTGGTAAAATCTTTTGAAGAGCATAGATGTTTGATTTTTAGAAGATCCCAATTATCTAGTTTACCTGTTGGGTTTTTTGTGTTGATGTTTATGGTTTGTATCCTGTTAATGCCATGTATTAAGGTCTGAAGTGTTGGTCCTATTTTTTCTTCTATGAATTTTATAGTTTGAGGCTTTATATTCAGGTCTTTGATCCATTTTGAAGTAGTTTTTGTATATGGTGTGAGGTATGGGTCCTGTTTCATTTTTCTACAAATGGATATCCAGTTTTGCCAGCACCATTTGTTAAAAAGACTGTCTTTTCCCCATTTGATGTATTTTGGGCCCTTGTCAAAAATCAGGTGACCGTAGGTGGATGGATTTACATCTGAGTTCTCAATTCTGTTCCATTGGTCAATGTCTCTGTTGTTGTACCAGTACCAGGCTGTTTTGAATACTGTAGCTGTATAGTAGGTTCTCAAGTCAGGTAGTGTGAGTCCTCCAACTTTATTCTTCTTCTTCAGTAGTGCTTTACTTATTCGAGGTTTCTTCCCTTTCCATATAAAGTTAATAATTAGTTTTTCCATCTCTTTGAAGAATGTTGTTGGTATTTGTATCGGAATTGCATTGTATTTGTAGATTGCTTTAGGTAGAATTGCCATTTTCACAATGTAGAGTCTGCCTATCCATGAGCATGGTATGTTTTTCCATTTATGTAGATCCCTTTGGGTTTCATGCAGCAGTGTTTTGTAGTTTTCTTTGTATAGGTCTTTTATATTCCTGGTCAGATTTATTCCTAAGTATTTTATCTTTTTAGGGGCTATTGAAAATGGTATTGATTTCCTGATCTCCTTTTCATCGTTCTCTTTACCGGTGTATAGGAATCCAACTGATTTTTGAATGTTTATCTTGTATCCTGCTACTCTGCTGAATCTTTCTATTAGTTCCAGTAGATTTCTCGTGGAGTCTTTAGGGTTTTCTATGTATAGTATCATATCATCTGCAAACAGGGAGAGTTTAACTTCTTCATTACCAATTTGGATGCCCTTTATTTCTTTCTCTTGCCTTACTGCTCTAGCTAGAACTTCCAGCACAATGTTAAATAGGAGTGGTGATAAAGGGCATCCTTGTCTTGTTCCTGTTTTCAGGGGGAATGTTTTCAGCCTTTCTCCATTAAGAATGATGTTGGCTGTTGGTTTTGCATAGATGCCCTTTATTATGTTGAGAAATTTCCCTTCTATACCTATTTTATTGAGAGCTTTTATCAGGAATGGGTGTTGGACTTTGTCAAATGCCTTTTCTGCATCAATTGAGATAATCATGTGATTTTTTTCTTTCCTTTTATTTATGTGGTGGATTACGTTGATGGATTTTCTAATGTTAAACCATCCTTGCATACCTGGTATGAATCCTACTTGGTCGTGGTGTATTATTTTTTTGATATGATACTGAATTCTATTGGCTAGAATTTTGTTCAGAATTTTTGCATCTATATTCATGAGAGATATTGGTCTGTAATTTTCTTTTTTTGTGATGTCTTTGCCTGGTTTTGGTATCAGCGTTATGCTGGCTTCATAGAATGAATTTGGAAGTGTTGCTTCCTCTTCTATGCTCTGAAATAACTTGAGTAGAACTGGTACGAGCTCTTCTGTAAATGTTTTGTAGAATTCTCCAGTGAAGCCATCTGGGCCAGGGCTTTTTTTGGTTGGGAGTTTTTTTATTACCTTTTCAATCTCTTCTCTTGTTATGGGTCTGTTCAGATTTTCAATATCACTTTGTTGTAGTTTGGGTAGGCCGTATGTTTCTAGAAATTTATCCATTTCCTCTAGGTTTTCAAATTTGTTGGAATATAGTTTTTCATAATATTCTGTTATAATCCTTTTTATTTCAGTTGGGTCTGTTGTAATGTCCCCCATTTCATTTCTTATTTGGGTTATTTGTGCCCTCTGCTGTTTTTCTTTTGTCAGTCTGGCCAGTGGTTTGTCGATTTTGTTGATTCTTTCAAAGAACCAACTTTTGGTTTTGTTGATTCTTTCGATTGTTTTTCTGTTCTCTATTTCATTGATTTCTGCTCTGATCTTTACTATTTCCTTTCTTCCGGTGGTTGTAGGCTTTTTTTGTTGTTCTTTTTCTATTTGTTTGAGTTCTGTAGTTAATGTTTTGATTTTGTCCCTTTCTTCTTTTTTGATATGTGCATCTATTGCTATAAATTGTCCTCTGAGGACTGCCTTTGCTGTGTCCCAAAGGTTTTGGTATGATGTGTTTTCATTTTCATTTGATTCTAGGAATTTTTTAATTCCATCTCTGATTTCTTCTATTACCCATTGATGTGTAAGCAGATTATTATTCAGTTTCCATGTGTTTGATTTTTTTTCCTTGCTCTTTCTAGTGTTAATTTCTACCTTGATGGCATTGTGGTCAGAGAAGATACTGTGAATTATCTCAGCATTTTGGATCTTGTTGAGGATTGCTCTGTGGCCTAAGATGTGGTCTATTCTGGAGAACGTTCCATGTGCATTGGAAAAGAATGTGTACTTTGCAGCGGTTGGATGGATTGTTCTATATATGTCTATGAGGTCCAGTTGGCTGATTGTGTCCTTTAGGTCTTCTGTATCTTTGCTGAGTTTCTTTTTAGTTTTTCTGTCCTTTACTGAGAGTGGTGTGTTGAAGTCTCCTACTATTATTGTGGAACTGTCAATTTCTCTTTTCAGTGCTGTTAGAGTTTTTTTTATGTATTTTGGAGCGCTGTCATTGGGTGCATAGATATTTATTATGGTTATGTCTTCATGATGGATCATCCCCTTAATCATTATATAGTGTCCTTCTTTGTCTTTTATGGTAGATTTTGTTTTAAAGTCTATTTTATCTGAGATTAGAATTGCCACTCCTGCTCTTTTTTGATAGTTGTTAGCTTGATATATTTTTTTCCAACCTTTGATTTTTAATAAATTCACATCTTTGTTTCTAAGATGTGTCTCTTGTAGACAGCAAATAGATGGATCTTGTTTTCTTATCCATTCTGCCACTCTCCGTCGCTTTATGGGTGCATTGAGTCCATTTACGTTCAGTGTAATTATTGATAGATGTGAATTTGTTGCTGTCATTTTGTAGTGCTTTTTTTTGTGATGCTGAAGTTTTCTTTGTTCTTCTTACTCTCTTGTGCTGAGTTCCTTTTGTTTGTGGATTTTGTGTTCATTTCTTTTGTTTTTGTAGGTTTTGTTTTTGTTGAGACTTTATGTTTTTCGTCTTTATTTTTATGAGTTGGTTTGTTAACTTTTTTTGTGGTTACCATGAATTTTACCCTTATCTTTATAATTTTGAAGCAGTCTACCGTTACTTGGTATCGCCTTGCCTTCTTCTCCTTTAGAAGGTTCTATACCTATGCCGTTTGTTCCCTCTTTCATTGTTTTGATGTTGTTGTCATCCTTTGATTGATTTCTCTGATTCCCTGTTGTATATCTTTTGTTTTTGGAAAGTCGTCTGTAGTTCAGTTCCTAGAATGGTATCTGGTTCACGTTAACCTGCGTCCTAGGTCCTAGGTCCTGCCTGAGGGCTTAAGCTGTTTGTCCTCAGATCGAAGAACTCCCTTTAATAATTCTTGTAAGTTTGGTTTGACTTTTGCGTATTCCTTTAGTTTCTGTTTATCTGGAAATGACCTAATTTCACCATCAAATCTGAATGAGAGTTTTGCAGGATATATTATTCTTGGCTGACAATTTTTTTCTTTCAAGATTTTATATATGTCATCCCATTGCCTTCTTGCCTGCATGGTTTCTGCTGAATAATGTGAGCTTAGTCTTATTGTTTCTCCTCTGTATGTGACTTCTTGTTTTTCACGAGCTGCTCTCAGGATTCTTTGTTTGTCTTTAGTTTTAGCGAGTGTGAATATGATATGTCTTGGTGATTTTCTTTTGGGGTCTCTTCTATATGGGGTTCGTTGAGCTTCTTGGATGACCAGCTTTTCATCTTTCATGATATTGGGAAAGTTTTCTGTCAGCAGTTCCTCAATGATCCTCTCTGTGTTTTCTGTTTTCTCCCCCTGTTCTGGTATGCCAATCACTCGTAAGTTTTTGCTTTTAATTGTGTCCCACATAACTCTCAGGGTCTCTTCATTTTTCTTTGTTCTTTTTTCTGAGTTTTCCTGAAACAGAGTTGTATCCAAGTGTTTGTCTTCAGTTCCACTGATCCTGTCTTCCATGGTTTCAAATCTACTTCTCAGCCCTTCTATGACACCGTCCATTTCTGAAATCTTGTTGTTTATCTTTTGGATTTCTAATTGTTGTTTTTGTATAATTTCGAGTTGTGAATTTATTTTGGCATTTTGTTGTTGCATCATCTTCCTGAATTCTTCCAATTTTTTGTCTGTATTTTCCATAAATTTGTCTATTTTTTCCTCATGTTTGTCAGCTTTTTGCCTCAGTTCTTGGAAAATTCCGAGTATTAGTGATTTGAGTTCCGTATCAGGTACTTCTAGTGCATTTTCTTCCACAGGAGAGTTATCTGGTGTTTTAATTTGGACGCCTATTGGAGCCATCTTGTCTTGTTTTTGTAAATGCTTTGATATTGTTTGCTGTTTTCAGGGCATTCAGTAGATATTTCTCTCGTTTATTGATTGTAGATTTTTTTTTTTTTTTTTGTTCTTGTGGTACAGCTGGGCAGATCTAGTTGAGGAGGAGCCACTGGGATGGGTTGCTTGTGGCACTCACCGCAACCACCAGGACGGTCGGTAGTCAATGCTGGGCAGGTTCCAATAGGGCGTGCCTGCACCGCTTGGTGATGTGATGTCTAGTGCACGGTGCAGGTAGGTGGGGTGCAGCGGGAAGATGGTTATGTGTGAAGCTAAGCTGGATATGGGAGAGAGGAGAGAGGAGGAGGAGCAAAAAGCGTACAAACATAAAAGAATGCTAGGGGAGCTTGTCGTTGGAATGTACAGATGAGAGACTATGGGATGGAGGAAACCAGAAGGGGGAAGAGAAAGAAAAGGAAAGAATGACCAAATAAAAATCAGAAAAGTTAAAGAACTGCAAAGTTCCCAGGGATCCCACCGATGCAGCTATGAGGTCTGGGGGAGTCGGTCTCAATTTTCACAGCTCAGCCTGGCCAGAAGGTACAGAGGCATACATCGCCTGGAATTCAGGGATCAGAAAGAGAAGGAAGAGATAGAGAGACAAGAAATTAAGCAATGAAGAAAGACAAAAGAGAAAAAGAGGTAAAAGATGACAAAACTAATCAAAAAAGGAAGAAAAATAAAATTGAGAGGAAAAAAAAAAAAAAAAGGGCAACACCAGCAGTCAGTGCCTACACATGGGACCCAGAGAGCCCCCACTCAGGGGCGCGAATTCCAAGAAGCCGGTAGTCTCGGGGTTAAGTGACCGTGGCCACGGGAAGCAGAGGGGCCAACGAACAAAGGCCCCAGGATCCCACCCGCGCGGGAGCCCAGACCTGGAAACAGCCACACGCCCGAATGCAGCCCTACAGCCCCGCAGGAGAGAGCAGAGACGGCACTCGGAACCAGGCACCCAGGCAAAAGGAGGGGGAGGCGGCAGAAAAAGTCTCGCTAGCGGCCGGCAAACGGCTCCCAGAAAGCCCCCGGCCCGGGCGCGCGGAATCCAAGCACCGGCGCCCCCCAGCTCAGGGACTCCGGCCACGGAAAGCAGAGGGGCGAACAAACAAAGGCCCCGGGATCCCACCCACGTGGAAGCCCAGACCTAGAAACAGCCACACACCCGCACGCAGCCCTACAGCCCCGCAGGAGAGAGCAGAGACGGCACTCGGAACCAGGCACCCAGGCAAAAGGAGGGGGAGGCGGCAGAGAAAGGTTCGCTAGCTGCCAGCAAACGGCTCCCAGAAAGCCGCCAGCCCAGGCGCGCGGAATCCAAGCACCAGCACCCCCCAGCCCAGGGACCCTGGCCACGGAAAGCAGGGGATCCCCAGCTGAGGCGGAGAGGGGTGGGTGGTGGGAGAGCGCGCACCGCAGTTTACCGGTCGTTCTGTCTCCGACCAGATGCTCTGCAAGGCTGCTCTCCCGTTTGCTGGTCTCCGATAGGAATCCAAGATGGTGGATCCGCGCTGCGTTAGCTGGTAAGGAATCTCTGCCTGAGTCTCTCCTCGCTCTCCGTTCTCTTTTAGTATTCTCACTCCGTTTGGTGTTTGGCTGAGTTCTTTATCTCTTCATTTGGTGTTCTAGGGTTTCAGGATTGTTGATTCTCTGTTAGGCTTAGTTTTTCGGATCTTTGCTGTGGAGGGACGGCGTGGTGTTTCTGCCTAGAGTGCCGTCTTGCCCCTCACCCCTCAGAGTCATTTTTGAGAATATTTGTAACAGTCTGTGTCCATCTGCTCCAGTGTTCATGAGAACAGCAGTTCTTAATGAAAAAATCTTTGTTCCTTAGTCAAATTAAATTTGGGTATTTTCCTTCTCAGAGAGTCATCCTGAACCTTAACATAGTCTCTGAGTATTTCTACAGCAGAGAAACTTCTTTACCCTTATGTAACCTAGACTTTCCCAGATTTTCTCAGTCTCTAATTTTGCACATGAATAGTTTGCTAAAAACGTCTTGGGTATTCTAGTCTTGTGATAACATTATCAAAATTTAAGGTACTCTCTAAGTGGTAAGCATTTAAATATTGAACATTTCTCATATTATTAATATATAAAAATGTTTTATTATAAATATACATGCATATATATTTACTCCTCTACTAAATTATGAAACGCTTCAGTTTGTACTTTGTGCCCTATTTATCTTTGTAGTCTCTGGTGGGTTTGGCTTTTAATGTTTACTGAATAAATATGTGAATAAAGATTCTCACATTTCACTTATTCAGATTATAAGCAAGGCTGAATCATGTAGGTGAATATATAGGCTTTGTCAGTTTATTTAATAAAATGCTTTTTCTTAATATCTAATATTCATTTAACAAATACTTATTGAGCACCTACTATGTGTCAGCTGCTAACCGAAAGATCGGCAGTTCGAATCCACCAGTCTACCAGCTGCTCCTTCGAAATCCTATGGGGCAGTTCTACTCTGTCCTATAGGGTACCTATGAGTAGAAATTGACTTGAAGGCAACAGGTTTGGTTAGGTTTTTATGTATCAGGCACTATTCACGATGCTGGAGACATGTCTGAAAACAGCAGCCCATGTGAAGACTTCATTCTTCTAGGCAGAGAAAGACAATTAAAAAAACAAGTAAATTGAACAGGACTATATTAGGAATTAATAAGTGCTATGGAGGAAAAAAAGCAAAATAGGGAGCTAGGATAGGGATTGCCAGGGAAGGAAGGTTCCGATTTCAAATGGGAGGTATGGAAGAGTTCTCTGTAAAGGAGACGTTTGAGCAAAGACTACAAGGCAGTATAAAAGTGAGCTACATGAGTATCTGGGAGGGAGCACTGAGGGAACAAGAAGTGCAAAGGCCCTGAGGCCAAACTGTGCCTGGAGTCAGTCTACTTAGAACAATAAGGAAACAATTCTGGCTGCAGCTGAGTTATCAAGGATGATGGGAGCAGATGAAGTCAGAGAGATAATAGGAAGTGGAATACTGTAAGAATTTTGGCCTTTGTTCTGAGTGAGATGGGAAACCAAAAAACCAAACCCGTTGCCATTGAGTCGATTCTGACTCA
The DNA here is from genome assembly GCA_030035585.1 of Dugong dugon. Lineage (NCBI taxonomy): Eukaryota > Metazoa > Chordata > Mammalia > Sirenia > Dugongidae > Dugong > Dugong dugon. The sequence goes on along the minus strand of CM057468.1, from coordinate 110,959,851 downwards.
TAGTAACCCTATAGTACAGAGTAAAACTTCCCTCAAAGGGTTTCCAAGGAATGGCTGCTGGATTTCAACTGCCGACCTTCTGGTTAGCAGCTGAGCTCTTAACCGCTGTGCCAGCAGGGCTCCTAGTGAGATGGGAAGTACTAGAATATTTGAGCAAAGGAATGACATAATCTGACACATTTAAACAGGATCCCTCTAGATTGAGCACTGAGAATAGACTGTAGAGGGGCAAGTTGGAAGCAAAGAGAAGTGTTAAGCAAGATGATGGTGACCTAGAGGATGGCGATAGTGGTGGTAATGAGAAGTGATCAGATTCTGGAATATTTTGAATTTAAGCCAATATGGTTTGCTGATGGATTAAATGTGGAAAGTAAGAGAAAGAAATGTGGAGAGTGATAAAAACAAGGTTTTTTGGCAGAGCAGGTAGAAAGAGTTGCCATTAACATGGGGAACACTGATAGTAGAGCTGGTTTGTGTCAGACTAGAACTTCATTTTGGACAGGCTGTGTTGGGGAAGTTTGTTAGACATCTAAGAGGAGAGATCAAGTAGGAAGCTGCATCTGTAACTCTCGAGTTGAGTAGGAAGGTCTGGGCTGGAGCTGTAAACTTAGGAATCATTCCATAATCCTTAGAATAGAGGAGTACAACTAGGGAATGAGTGTCGATGGAAAAGATGAGAGGTTCAATTATTGTGATTAAGAGACTGGAAATTGAAAAGAGGGCAGAGGAGGAAGGGGAAGAGGCTGTGTGGCTATGAAATAGGAAGAAAACCAAAGAGTGTGAGTTCTTGAGAGCCTAGTTAAGAAAGTATTTCAAGACAGAGGCAGCTATCAAGCCCTGTGGTGTTACATGCTTCGGATAGGTCACATGAGGGGGTAAGTGACAAGGACCCTTGGATTTATGGGTGTGGAAGGACATCATCAACAACAGTAAAGCTAAAGGAGTGATGGAGCTGATTGGCTATAAAGGAGAGAAGGGGAGGAAACCATAACCTCTGAAGCAGTTTTACTTTCACAGAAATAGAGTGGTAGTCGTAGGGACCTGGAATCAAAAGTGTGTGTGTGTGTGTGTGTGTGTGTGTGTGTGTGTGTGTGTGTGTGTGTGTATGTGAGAGAGAGAGAGCCTGCACATACACACAAATGAATTTTACAAAAAGTGAAATAGAAGCATGAATGTATATTGATGGAATAATAAAATAGAAATGAATAATTGTAAAAGCAGGAGAGAGACATTTTTTACTGGAGCAAAGTCCCTGAGAGGCATCTGGGATAGAATCCAGTGCACAGGTGGAAGGATCCAGTATGCTGCACCTACCTGTGCTCACATGGTACCATTCTAACAGTTTTATAAAAGAGAAAACCCAGACTTCAAGAAGTTAAGTAATTTGCAGAAGTCACATAGCTCGTAAGGAGCAGAGCTGAAATGCAAGTTGTTGTATTCTACCCTTAATCCAGTGCTCTTTCCACTTCCTAACAGCTGGAAACTCATCAAAATGGCAACTTTAATGTGGTATTTAATTTTGTACATATGATTGGAGGACAATGTGCTAAGTCAGGCAAATGTACTGCTTACTGATTATCTCAGCATTAGTCTGTAGGCTGTCCATGCTCTCCATGTTTTTATTATACGTGCTCTTTACCTCTTGGCCATCAAAACATACTTGCCACCTGCATGAGGGGCAGTGGTGGTTGGGCAGGGGCACGATATGAAGTCTGCTTCTAGGAAAAAATTTATTACAGGAGTAGGTTTAAATTACAGTGTTTATTTTTTCCCTAAAGTGACATTATTAGATTTTATCAGTGGATCTAATGCGTTCTCCAATATAAAAGAAATAATTGAAAATGTGTTTAATTTTTGGCTATATGTTAATCCTTGTAAGTCCTGTAAAATGAAAAGAAATTATACAAAGCATGATGTTCTTTCAGATAGGTTTTAATGAGGAAAATGTCAGGACCTTATTCTCTATGTAGGCCACTGAGTTTGCTCTGATCCTTCTCCACTGCTGGACTCTTAACCCACGCCAACACTATTTTTTCAGAGTTTGGTCACTGGTCACATGATCTCCAGGTGAGTGGATAGCAGTGAATCAGAGTAAACCCATCCTTACAACTGTCAGAGAGGCCCAAGGGCAGAACCTGTTGTTGGTTAAGTAGTAGTAGTTCCTTTCCAATACAATGGTAGGCATAATTTTCATCCTTTAAAAAATATTCTTCTACAATACTGGACAAAAACCAACACAGCAGTACTTCTATAACCTCATCCCTTGGAAATGGATTAGGACTAACAGTGATAGAGTATTATTTGATTAGTTCATTTATTCATTCAACAAATTTAGTGACCGTCTTCTATGTGCTAGTTAGCCCCCCCTCCACAGAGGATATATCAGTACAGAAACTGTCAAGAAAAATCTCTGCTTTTGCGGACCTTACACTCTTGTGGGGGGAGATAGACAATGAGCAAAAAATATAATTGACAAGTAAATTATATAATATGTTAAAAGCTAATAAATGCTATGGGAAAAAATAGATCAGGGTAAGGGGGATAGGGAGTGGGGGGGTTATATTAGTTATATACTCTCCTCTTTGATGCTAACACTCCTAAGGACATCAATAGTCGCAAAGCAGAGAATGGCTTGTAAATAAGCAGAGAGAATTTTCTTAGGTCTTCTGTATAATGTTTCTGTTTTAGTCTGAAGATGGTCATACTGAATTCTGATGACACAGCAGTTGTGTGGGAATTGGATGAACTTGACTGTCACCCTTTGAAATCCCTATTTCTGACAGGTCAGATATTTCAATCTCTCTTGTTAAGAACATTTTGAGTAAGTTTCTTTCTTGGGGACTTTTTTTATCTTTAATAATAACCAATTTAGAGAAAGTAGGACAGAATAACTAGGATAATTAGAAAACAACAAAGAAATAGATGATTCATGGATAATTTTTTGGCATTCTGTAAACCCTGACTACTTAAAAAGCATCCATCATATTTCTAAAATCCGAGTAAGGTTACAGGCTAATAACATCATCCTGTAAAACTCTGATAATAAAACTAATGAAATTGGAAATTGGTGATATTTTACAGGGCCGTAAAAAGGAGGAAAGAGGATTGGGTAATTATTTACATATCTCCCCCAACCCCATGCTTGTCAATAGACGCTTCAGGAGAGAGACGATTTTAGATTGTTTCTGCATCCCCAGAGCCAAGCACAGTACCTAACATAAAGTCCATTTTTTCTCAGATGCTAAAGTTTTTAAGAATCACGTGGGACACTTATTAAAAATAAGTAATGTTAAGTTCCATTTCATGGGACATACTTACATTAGCAAAGTATTCATTGTTTATCTGAAATTCAAGTTTAACAGAGCATCCTGTGTTTTTATTTGCTAAATCTGACAACCTTAAAATATGATTAAAATTAAGAGTGGGTGTAACTCTTAACGAAGGACAGAGCTTACAACTCTGAGATAAGCATTTACCTAAGTGATGATGTTCTTGTGAATTAACTCAGTTTCATATGGTTCCAGACAGACTTAAGTTTTCTTACTTGGCCCATGTGTAGGTTGGCTTATTACTTTTTGTTCTGAGATAAAGTATTAACCCTGATATCCCATCTTAGAGGTGACTGTGGTTAGTCATAAAGTGAGACGGTAGGTAAGTATGACTATATGAGCACAATCCATCCCCATTATTAAGAAACTTCTTAAATCAAGTATCCTGGTGACATTTTTGCAGCTTCATTTTTTATATATGAGGATTACTTAATGATGAAGAATAAGACAATCTAGTTATTTCAGCTTGTCTGTTTTTCATTGGAAGATTCCAACTATTAATTTTTTTAAAAGGAGAGTGATACTCCAACCATTCTTTAGTTTTTAACAATGTTTCTATTGAAACGATCAAGATGATTTTAGTCTGGCTGATTATTCTTTCTTCAGTGTATTTTATATTTGTTTAGTTTTATGACCAGTTAGATTGATTATCATTCAATCTGCTCCACTATTAAGAATTCCAAACAGATCTTACATTCAGTGTAATTATTGATAGGTGTGAATGCAGTGCTGTCATTTTGATGTCTTTTTTTGTGTGTTGTTGACAGTTTCTTTGTTCCACTTAATTTTCTGTGCTGTGTTGTTTTTCTTTATATATTTTCTTTTCATCTTTTTCATTGTTGTTGATTTTGTATTTGCTGAGTCTTTATGTTTTTCTTGTTTTTTATTTTGATGTATAGGATTGTAAGTTTCCCTTGTTGTTACCTTAATATTTACCACTGTTTTGCTAAGTTTAAACCAATCTTTTATTTCTTTGTATTTCCTTGACTTCCTCTTCATATGAAAGATTTATGACTACATTATTTAGTCCCTCTTTTTTGTTTTAATGTTGTCATCTTTTACATACTGACATCTCTGTTTCCCTATTTTCAGTATTTTAGCTTTGATTTATTTTTTGGACTTCCCTATCTGGGTTGATATCTGGTTGCTCTGTCCTGTGTTCTAGTCTTGTGTTGTTATCTGATGTTACTGATTTTCTAACCGGAGGACTGCCTTTAGTATTTCTTGTAATTTTGGTTTGGTTTTTACAAATTCCCTAAACTTCTGTTTATCTGGAAAGCCCTAATTTCACCATCATATTCGAGAGACAGTTTTGCTGGATATATAATTCTTGGCTGGCAGTTTTTTTTCCTTCAAGGCTTTATATATGTCATCCCGTTGCCTTCTTGCCGGCATGGTTTCTGCTGAGTAGTCCGAGCTTATTCTTATTGACTCTCCTTTGTAGATTATTTTTCATTTATCCCTAGCTGCTCTTAAAATTCTCTCTTAATCTTTGGTTTTGGCAAGTTTTATTATAATATGTCTTGGTGACTTTCTTTTGGGATCTACCTTGTGTGGGGTTCAATGAGCATCTTGGATAGATACCTTCTCATCTTTCATGATATCAGGGAAGTTTTCTACCAACAAATCTTCAACAGTTTTCTCTGCATTTTCTGTTATCCCCCCACCGTTCTGGTATTCCAGTCACTTATAGGTTATTTCTCTTGATAGAGTCCCACATAATTCTTAGGGTTTCTTCATTTTTTTTTTTTAATTATTTTATCTGATTTTTTCTCAAATAAGTTGATGTCAAGTGCTTTGTCTTCAGTCTCACTAATTCTGACTTCCATTGCCTCAATTCTGCTCCTATGACTTTCTATTGAGTCATCTAATTCTGAAATTTTATTGTTAATCTTTTGGATTTGTGTTTGCTGTCTCTCTGTGGATCCTTGCAGCCTGTTAAATTTGTCATTATGCTCTTGTATAACCTTGTTAAGTTCCTCTGTTGCTTTGTCTGTGTGTTCCTTGACTTGTTTTGCGTTTTAAATGATCTCCTTCCTGATTTCTTGAAGAGTTCTGTATATTAGTCTTTTGAATTCTACCTCTGGTAATTCCAAGAAATTATCTTCCTCTGGAAGGTTTCTTGATTCTTTGTTTTGATGGCTTGCTGAAGTCATTATGGTCTGCCTCTTTATATGATTTGATATTGACTGTTGTCTCTGAGTCATCAGTAAGTTATTATATTTGTTTATTTTATGTTTGCTTACTGTGTCCTAGCTTCTTGTCCTGTTTCGATATGTCCAAATAGGCTGGTCATATGAGCTAGTTTGATTATTGGCGTCTTTGAAGCTCTTATGTCCTGTCTCCAGGTGGCTAGAGCTGTTACTAGTATGTGAGCCCAGGAGTCCATTTACTTCTCTTGTGTGGATTTAGCTCAGGTGTCTAGGTCATTGGTCACCAAGAATGCGGTGCAGGCTCTCACCAACAGTCCTGGACAGGCAGGTGTGATTGAAGTAGGCACAGGTATCTGGCTGCAGTAGGAGGTCATGTGCTGGTCAAGGCAGAGGCCTGACTGCTGCCCCTGAGTGTCTGGGTGGAAGATGTGTCCCTGTTCCCTAGAGCACATAAGTGGGTGGGTTTTGCAGCTTGACTATGGGCACCCAGTGCTGTTGACTGTAAGGACTGGGAGTAACCACTTATTCTTGGACCCCTGTCGCAGGTAGCTCATTGGAGTGGGTGAGTCCTCAGGCCCCTGATGTGGGTAGGAGGACCCTGCTGAATGGACAGGATGGTGTCAAATGTCATGAATCTGCACTCCCCCGTGTAGCAGATACAGTTGAAGTTAGGCTTCAGGTATATACTGTGTTATACTGTGCTAATGAGGGCCTATGCTGTTAAAGTGGGCCCACACAGGTCTGTGCAGGGGTGAAGGGTATTCAAAGTCCGTGGACACCTTATGCCTGTGCCTAGGGAAAGGAGCTGTGTCTGCCCTGAGTTCCTGGCTTAGGGGAACAGGCAGATTATTTTTTCCTGTTTGTTAACTTTCTCCCTCTCCAAAGCCGGGAGAACGGCTTAGGGTACGTGACGGGTCCTACTTCTGGCCCAGGGAGTGCAGCAATCACTGAAGCCGGACCAGGACCTGGAGCAGTGGAGAGGGGGCAGGTAAAGAGGAGAGAAGTACTTCCCAAAAGGGTTTTTTTTCTTTAATCCACCTGGTAGGTCAGATGTTTGTACTTACCTTTCACCGATTGAGTGCCATTTCTTCCTGGTTCGGGAGGCTTGAGCATACTCTCTGCTGCTTGGTCTCTCCCAATATGGAAAACGTGCCCCAAGTGCCACTGCTTGCCTCACTGCATGTGCCAGCCGATCCAGCCTGCAGGGTGCCAGTGCCGGTGCTGGCCAGGTCAGGTCTGGCAACTCTTTGCTGCTTCTGAACCATCTCTCCCTCCCCCTGCCGCTCAGTCCAATTCCTCAACTTTGTCTTTGATGTTCCAGGCTCTTGTATTATCATACATAATCAGTTCACTTGTTTTTTTGGATCTTTGTTGTAAGAGGGACCACAGGAAGCATCTGACTACTCTGCCATCTTGGCTCTGCCTCCCAAACAGATCTTACAAAATTGTCATTATTATGGTAAGGAAAGGAAATGGTTAGTTTAAGATCACCATAGAATTAGCAAAAGACATTATGTTAGTTTTGTATTACTGCATAACCAATTACCACAATTTTAACAGCTTAGAACAATGTACATTTATTATCTCACACGTTCTGTAGGTCAGTAGTCTGAGCACAGATTAGCTAGATTCTGTGCCCAGGGTATCACAAGGCTGCATCAGGTGTTGGCCAGGGTGGCGGTTTCATCTGAGGCTCTGAGTCCTCTTCCAAACTCACATGATTGTTAGGAGAATTCATTTCCATGTAGCTGTAAAACTCAGGATGACTTGCTTCTTCAAGTCCAAAAGGAGAGAGAGTCTCTGACTTCTCCTGTCTCTGACTTCTACTGTCTCTGACTTCTAGACTCGCTTTTAAAGGGCTCACCTTATTAGGTCAGGGCTACCCAGTTTGATTAACTTGTTGTTGGTTAGTTGCCATCAAGTTGGCCCCGACTCATGATGACCCCATTTATAATAGAATGAAATGGTGCCCTGTCCTGCACCATCTTCATGATCCACTGTTGTGGCCACTGCGTGTTTTGAGTACCTTCCAACCTTGGGGACTCATCTTCCAGCACTATATTGGACAGTATTCTATTGTAGTCCATGAGCTTTTCATTGGCTGGTTTTTGGAAGTAGACTGCCAAGCCTTTCTTCCTAGTCTGTGTTAGTCTGAAAGGTCCACTGAAACCTGTCTGCCATGGGTGACCCTGCTAGTATTTGAAATACCAGTGGCATAGCCTCCTGCATCATAGCAACAAGCAAGCTAGCATAGTATGACAAATTGACAGACAGGTGGTGGATGACTAATTTCAGATCTGCTTATTAGGGATCTTAATTACATCCACAAAGTCCCTTTACCTTTGCTGCATAATGTAGCATAATCACAGGAGTAATATACCATCACCTTTGTCATGTTATTTAGAAGCAAGTTATAGGTTTCACTTACACACTGGGGGAGGGAATTATACAAGGACTTGGGTCATTGGGGGTCATCTTAGAATTCTACTGACCATTTTGTTTACAAAATATAGCTTCATTTCTCAGCCAAGATGGACAAGACGTGAGATAAAAGGTAACTAAACCTTTTTGCATGAGATATAAATAAAAATTTGGAGGAAAGGTGATGAAAAGAAATTGAGTCATGGTTCAGTGAAAATTCAAAGGCCAGAATGTTTAATAGACTTAATCACTGCCATCTAAAATTCAGTGTAAAATTATTTGCTCTGATGCTTTGGAATGTAAACAGTGTCCCAGAACTTTAGAAAATTTTTTTTGCGTATAAGTTACAGAGAGAGATTGAGAATTGATTGGAAAGGGGTGGACACGTTTTTCCAACATGTATGTGTTTAGGAGTTGAGTCAGTTTTTCTTAGATATTAGAGAACAAGGTGATCCCAGCAAGATAGAAAATCTCGGGAAAGTGTAAGAAGTTGATTTATGGGATACATACATTTCTATCTTAAAGGAGAACAATAACTAGAATTTGTCTTAGAATATATAGTCTTTATCAAGATAGACCAGAAAAATCTGGTTCGTTTTGTAAAGAGGGCAAGCAAGTAAACTTTAGGGTCATACAGAAGAGACACAGACATTTACTTTTTACCTTTGGAAAGAACGTAGAAATGTATTCATTGTGTTTGCAAGTGGTTCCTGCTATGTGGCCTCCACAACCTGGTATTACATCTCTGACTCATAGAGACCCTGTGTACAACAGAACAGAAACACTGCCCGTTCCTGCGCCATCATCACAGTTCTACATATTACTTATGTCAGCAAAATGCTGCTTTTCAGACAGATGACAGTTTATTAGATGTTTTAAATTTCAGTTTTCGTGATATAATCACCTTAGGGCTCAAGTACTAGAAATGACATGAGTATATATGAGTCTGCCTCATGGATTGGATGATGTAAAATATTAATGCTCTTTTCTACATTTAACACCTGCTGAATATGACTGTACACAAAGTCAGTGTACAATTACTTCTGTCTGTGGGAGTATTGGAATCATACAGTAAGAGTTCAGTCCATCAAAATTAGGAACAGTTTTGGCATTTAGCTTGGTTGTCAGGTTGGTTGAACACCAGGGACATGGCTAAGAAAGGGATTAAGGGGAAACAGTATGTTGAAATAACGGTAGGTTTAGAACTAAAAATTCTTTCTTCCAATCTTATTTGTGTGATTTGTGTGGCATTGGGTGAGTTACTTAACACTTTTTTTTTTTTTAATTAAAATATTTTATTGTGTTTTTGGTGGACGTTTACACAGTAAATTAAGTTCCCATTTAACAATTTCTACATAATTTGTGACTTTGGTTACATTTTTCACAGTGTGTCCACTTTCTCATTATTTCCGTTCTGGTTGTTCCATTTCCAATCATCTAGTTTACCTGCCCCCTTGCCTTCTCCATCTCTGCTTTTGAATGTTGACTGTTTGGTCTCATATAGATGTTTTTTTAAAGGAGTACAGTACTCATGAATGATATTGTTTATTTTATGAGCCAATCTGTTATTTAGCTATAAGATGACCTCATAGAATAGTTTTGGTTCAAGGTTTAAAGAGTATCTCAGGGCAATAGTCTTGAGGAGTCCTCCAATCTCAACCAGTCCAGTAAGTCTAGACTTTTTAATAATTTGAATTTTGTTCCACATTTTGTTCCCATTCTGTCAAGATCCATCTATCGTGTTCCTGATCAGAATGGTCAGTGGTGGTAGCCAGGCACCATCTAGTTCTTCTGACCTCTGGTGGATGAGGTCATGGTAGACTGTTAGTTCTGTGGACTAATTTCTTCTTTGAGTCTTTGGTTTCCTTTTTCTTTTACTCCAGATGCATAGAGACCAGTAGGTCTGTCTTAGAAGCTTTTAAGACCCCAGATGTCACTTACCAAGCTAGGATGTAGAAACTAAACTTTACATAGTATATTATGCCAATTGACTGAGTTATCCCATGAGACTATGGTAAACTAGACCCATGAGGAATTTGGTTAAGTCTAAGAAGTATCCGTGTTTGTGTCCTCTATGTGCTTTATCGTATGTGTGAATATATGTGGATGTATATACTTACGTATATATATACCTGCATATAGATACATCCATATATGCCTACATATATACCCACATATACATAACTATACACTTGTATGCATACGTACATATCCGTGTAACCACATTCCTATCTTTTGGTTGTTGCACAGTTGTATATGTCATAGCATTTACCAAAAACAACCTTTTTTCTTGTGTACTTCTCAGTAACATCATTTACCTTGTTCTGCTGTACACACTTCACCCACATTTGGTGTTATATTTCCTATCACCAGAAATAAGTGTCTACTTTCTAGAGAGCATTCTCTCCCCCGTACCCTGTTACCTTACATTTTAGGACTTCAGTTTTATCCTCAGTAAAATGAGGGCAGATTCACAGAATGAATAATGAATGAATAACCCTAGTTATTATTTTCCAGTGGCGCCAAGTAAGCTAACATCCAAGTATTCGCTTCGTAAGGAATGCCAAAAACCAAAAAACCAAACCCTCTGCCATCGAGTCAGGTTGAAATGACTCCGACCGTCAAATCACAGTATGGGATGTGGTAATAGATTTGTACCAAGAAAGAGTATTCATAGATTGTAAGCTGGGACCTCTAAAGCTCCATGGAATTCTGAATTTGTATCTATTCTCACTTCAGCTAGTTCTTTTAAGTTACAGGAGGCAGCTGTCTGTGGGAAAGCACTTCTCAGCTTAAAGTCTTTTTTTTTTTTCTTTGTGAAAAAAAGTATGAAATGAAATGGCAAGAAGAGTAAATAAAGTCTGAGCAAGGGAGATGGTCTCCACTTGTTACTTTTGTGTGCTAATATCTTGCACTGAATGGTACTTTAAAGTTAGGCCGGGTAGATGTCATTGTATTTATACTGAACAAGAAATTATCTTATAGTGGCTTTGCCTGCCAGGTGTTTCTAATGTACAAGATGACAGGCCAGGACAAGCGGCGGAGCTTGTTGCTAGCAGTTAGACCTCATTGCATTATATTGTAATCTCTTTCAGTTTTTTCTTCCTCCATTTGGCTAAATCTTGCTCAAAGAGCACATACACAGTAGGGAGGGAGAGGTAATTGGATATTATTCTGTTTACTCTTTGAACCCAATTCTCTCTCTCTCAACTTTAATTTATATATTTAAAAGTTAAGTAAGAGAAAATTTTTGGCTAATTAAGATAAAATGATGCTAAGAAATACTGCATACAGAACCAACAGACGTCTAAAAGGATGCTTTGAAGATTTTTCTTAGGATCTTCAAGAAAATTAGTTACACTATAAAAGCAAATGCCATTTGGAGGGGGACCTATTTACTCAGTGCATCAAAGCATACATTAATGAAGAGAGGGTGAGCTAAGCTTTGTGGTTTGGCCGGTTGTAGTCTCTGTTAATAGACTTTAGAGAGTAATTTTACCTGCCATTCTGATGGCTCAGTACATCAGACTCCATAATCAATCTATAAAAGCATTCTATAAAAATTCCTTATTGCATTCCCTGCAAAATATTCTTTCTTCCGCTTAGATTCTTTGCCTTTGGGTCTGCTGTCTCCACTGCTGTCATAACAATTTTTCTTAAACAACTGATTTGATTATGTCATTTCCTTTCATTGGAAAATATTAACTCCATCGTTCCTTCAGGAAAAACATTAAAGCCTCTAGCTTGGCATTCAGTTCTTCTCCTACTCCTACTGTGGCCTGAACTTACCTCTCTGGTATTTTCACACACAGGCAACTTCACAGACCCACACATGTGACTTTATTCTAGTACATTCATTTCTCACTGGCCAGTGAATGTTCCACTCCCTCTCATGAGACCAAGTCTTTGCAAATACTGTCCCTTTGCTAGACTGTCATTCCTTCCATTATGTCTGGCAAATTCTGCTCACATATTATTTATATGAAACCTCTCTCCTGAGTCCTCTAGGCAAGCATTCTTTGCTTTCTCTGGGTTCCAGAAGATAGCCTTATCACCCTACTACAACACGTTTAACATTGCATTGCAATTTATCTGTTTACATGTCTGACACCTCTATGGACTATAAGCTCCTCTGGTACAGGGACTGTCTAACTGAGCATTGAAATCACAGCGCATGGTATGATGCTTAAAACCTAGCAGATAATCAATTAATGTTTGGTAGAGTAAGGCAAGGCTCCAGAAGCTTTATTCTTTGCCTTGTAAAAATTGCTTGGATTGATTTCTTTGTAAGTCTTGATTTTTGTAAATATTTTAAAAGAGTCTTGCCTTCAGATTCAAGGTAGGATGAGCAGGCCACAGCAGGCCAGTGCGCCCACTGTTGTGATGTGAAAAGGCTGTATAAATAACAAAAATCATAGTGTTAAAGGCTTTAGAAACTGTGCAAGGAGGGAGGACTAGATGGAATAAAATTCAGAAGAGGAGAACTGTACACAGGTGAGCTGTGGATCCCCAGCTGTTTCTCCTTGGGGGGCATTTGCCAATTCTGAATTTGAGCTGAGGATGAGGCTTGACTCATGTGCAGAGCCTCTGAATGGAAAAGAGAATCCAGAAAGGCCTTTTGCATTGTGTGGATCTGGAGCAGCAAATTGAAATCTTGAGAGACCACAAACATATGCAATAACAACAACAGAATATGAGTTCACATGGAATATCTACCAAAATTAACCAGCTGATGGACTGAAGGAATCACTATAAACGTCAGAAGATTGGAATAGAGTGTATTATCTGATCCCAGTAGAATTCAGTTAAAAATCAATAATAAGGGGAAAATCCCCAACTGTCTGGAAATGAAACGGCACATTTCTAAATAACACATGAATAAATAAGAAATCAGAATGGTAATTCGAAAAAGATTTGGATTGAATCATAATGAAGATGCAACATGTTGAAACTTGTGTGGTATGCAACTCAAGCATCGTGAAAGCAGTTCTTAGAGGGACATGTATGCTTGCAAGTGCATCTATTAGGCAGAAAAAAAGAAAATTTGAAATTTAATGATTTAAAATTCCATCTCAAGAAGCTAGAAAAATAACAACAGGCCAGTCCTATGGGAAAAAAGAAGAAAATAAAAATCAAGAGCAGAAACCAATGTAGTAGAATGAGAAAAACAACTAAGCAAAAAGTTGTTTTTTTTTTTTTTAAAAGATTAATCAAATTAATAAAACCATAGCTAGTATGTTTAGGAAAAAACAAGGGAAAAATGAATTATCATTACCAGAAAAAAAAAAAAAAAGATATCACTAAAGATCTGACAAATATTAAAAAGAAAGTAATGCGATATAAAAACTTCATAGCAATACATTTGAAAATTTAGAGGAAATGGGAAAATGTCCCTAAAACTACAACCACCAAAGTGGATGTCAGAAGAAATACAATACCTGAATTGTATATACATTAAAAAATTTGAATCCATTATTAAACACCTTCCTACTAAAAAATACCTCACCAGAACATTCTTCCAAATATTTAATAAAGAAATGACACCCAATTTATGCAACCTTCCCAAATAACAGAACCAGAAGAAACAGTTCTCAGCTTTTTTTTCTTTTTTTTTTTAAATAAGCGACCCTATAGGACAGAGTAGAACTGCCCCATTGGGTTTCCAGGGAGCTGCTGGTGGATTCAAACTGCTGACCTTTTGGTTAGCAGCTGAGCTCTTAACCACTGTGCCACCAAGGTCCCTAAATAAGGACAGCATAACATAAAACCTGATAAGAACATTACAAAAAAGGAAAAGTAAAAACCAATCTCTCATAAATGTAGATGTAAAAATTCTTGACAGAATGTCATTAATTAAATCAAATGATATTCAAAAAGGAAACCACGATGTGACAAAGTGTAGTTTATTCCTGCTCTGAAAGGATGACTAACATTTGAAAATCACTATAAATCACCATTAACAGAATAAAGGAAAAAAGTTGTATCATTATCTCAGGAAATACAGAATAAGCTTTTGATTCAACATTCATTTGTAATAAGACTCTTAGCAAACTAGTTACAGAAGGGAACTCCCTTGATATGATGAAGAATATTTACAAAACACAGCAAACATTATCTCAATGGAAAAATATTAAAAATTTTCTCTTTATAGTTAGGGGAAATTATATTTTTATTGTTTTTATTGAACATTGTGCTGGAGATTCTAGTCAGTGCAATAAAGTAAAAAAAAAAAAAAAAAGCCTTATGGGTTTTAAATGAAGACAAACATTCTCATTATTTGCAGATCATATACCTAGAAAATCTAAACTAATCTGTGGACAAATTATTAGAATTGATAAGTCAATTTAAGAAAGTTGCTAGATACAGGGTGAATATATAAAAATCAGTTGCACTTCTATGTAGCTATAAACATAATAAACAAAAAATTTAAAAAGATTATTTGAAATAACGTTAAACTGTTAAATACCCAACGATAAATTTAAATAAATTTGTAGAGGACCTTTATTCTGAAAACTGATATTACTGAGATATTTTTTCTCAATACTGTTTTTATTCAGAGAAAGTTAAGAAGACCTAAATAAATAGAGAAGTATTGCTGTTCAACCTTGTAAAGATAATTCAGTCCACATTAGATCTATTGATTCAATAAATACCAATTAAAATTCCAGCATAATTTTGTTTTTTGTGGAAATTGACCAGCAGATTCTAAAATTCATATACAAATGCAAAGGATCAAGAATAGTCACAAATACCTTTAAGAGGAACAAAGATGGCAAACTTAAAGACTACCAAATATTAAGAACTATTATGAAGCTCTAGTGATTGAGTCGTTGTGGTATTGGTTTAAAAGGTAGACAAACTGACTTATGGAAGAGAACAAAGAGTCTAGAAACAGATCCACACTTACATGATCATCTGATTCATGACAGTGGTGACACCATATTGCAGTTGGAAATATATAGTCTTTGCAATAAATAATTTTGTATGGCAAAAATGTATCTTGAAGCCCTACTTCAAATCTTATACCAAAATCAACTCCGTATAAGTTACAGATTTAAATGTGAAAGATAAACAAATGAAAAACCCTTTAGAAAAAAATACAGAACATCGTTTTGTCCTTGGAGTAGGCAAAGATCACTTAAACAGGATGCTTAAAAAGTGCTAAGCACAAAGGAAGAATAGCCAGGGTTGGGGGGGAGGATTATAAATAGGGGAGTGTTAGATTATGAACTTTTGTCCACAAAATGCAGTATTAAGAAAGTGAAAGTGAAACCCAGAGAGAGTGAAAAGATATTTGAAATACATGTATCTGACAAGAAACATCCAGAATGTGTAAAGATATCCTATAAATCATTAAGAAAAAAGCCACTAAATAGAAAAATCGGCAAAAATTTAAACAGACTTTTCCCAAAAAAAGGATATCCAAAGAGCCAGTAAATACATCAAGAGGTGTTCAACTTTATTATTAACTAGATAAATATAAACTGAAGCTACAGTGCCATTAACTCTACATACACACTAGATGACTAACATGAAAATAAAGGGAAATACTAAGTGTTGTCTAGGGTGTGGATCAACTGGGATCCTCATATGATGCAGGCAGGAGAGTAAATTGGTACACGTAGAGAACTGTTTGGCAGTACATTCTAAAGCTAAACATATATGTAACCTTTGATGCAACAATTCTACGTATGTTCATTAAAAGACGTGTTTGAATATTCATAGCAATACTATTCATATTAGCCAAGAATCGAAAGCTAAAATGTTTATCTACAGTTGTTGTTGCTTGATGCCTTCTAGTCAGTTCCAACTCGTAAGCAACCCTATGTACAATAGAATGAAATACCGCCCAGCCCTACACCATCCTCACAGTTGTTGTTATGCTTGAGCCCATTGTTTCAGCCACTGTGTCAGTCCATCTCATTGAAGGTCTTCCTCTTTTTCGCTGACTTTGTACTTTACCAAGCATGATGTCCTTCTCCAGGGACTGGTCCCTCCTCATAACGTGTCCGAAGTATGTGAGATGTAGTCTCACCATCCTTGCTTCTAAGGAGCATTCTGGTTGTACTTCTTCCAAGACAGATTTGTTCGTTCTTCTGACAGTCCATGGTATATTCAGTATTCTTCGCCAACACCATAATTATCTACAGTAGACTGGGTTAATATTAGTTTGAAAGATATAGAATTTTTGGTTTTATAGGTCACATAGTTCCAATGTTGACAGTATCATATTTTTTCAACCTATATGTTGTATATAAACACAATGAATACTACTCAGCAATAAGAATAAAGATTCACAACCAGATGCAACAACATAGATGAAACTTATAAACATGAAGTTGAAGTTCATCAAAAGAACCCAGACACAGAAGAGTAAAAATTGAATGATTCTATTAAAATAAAATACAAAAAAAGCAGTTAAAACTAAACTATCCTATTAGAAGTAAAGATTTAAAAAAAAAAAAACAGTTCTTCTCTGGTCTGTTCCAACTAATGGTGGCCCCTTGCATGTCAGAGAAGAAAAGTGATCTGTAGGATTTTCAGTGTCTGATTTTTCAGAAGTAGATTCCCCAGGCCTTTCTTAGTGGTCATGTTATCCTTCTTGAGGGGAAGTAAGGAAGGAAGTATGAATGGGACTTATAGGGTTATGGGTGCAGGTAATGTGTTGATTCTTTATCTGAAGGCTGATTGTGCAGGAGTGATCAGTTTGTAAAAAGTGTATTGAATGGTACACTTACAATTGTGTACTTTTCTACCTGTATGTTTTACTTTAAAATACATAACAAAATTAAATCAAGTAGCAGATTCAGGAAAATAGTAAAATTATTGCTAATGTATTCTGCATATAATGACATTAGAAAATTATGTTTAAATTATTGAGTCAAATCTACAATATCTAGAGATAGAATGGTGACACAGTGTGAAGTATGTAACCAATGTTACTGAACTGTTCATGTAGAAATTGTGAATGGATGTATGTTTGGCTGTGTATATTGCCACCAAAAATAAATATTAAAAAAAAAATAAACCTACTAGGAGAGGAGATAAGAATTCTTTTATATATATATGTGTGTGTGTGTATATATACATACATGCGTATATATACGCACACACACATATATATACTAGCTACCTCAGTTTACTGTGTATTATGAGACATGCCCATTGACATCTGATGTTACAACTTTCTTTCCAGTTTTATATTACCCTCTAAATGAATAATTTCTTTTATAAGGATCAGCACAAAGCAGGTTCCTATGAGGCGGAGGTTAAAGATGTCCCAAATGTCCAGCTTTTCCTAACTGCTGTACCAGTCCATCATCTCTAACATCAACTACTACTCCTCCCCGCAGTACTCTCCCTCTTGTCTTTGGGTTCCATAATTCACTGCAGCATTTCACAGAACTCACGAACTGAATCAAGGAAATGGCTCACGCAGTTGTGGAGGCTGGCAAGTCCGAAATCCATGGTCACGCGTAGGCTTCTCCTGATCCACGGGGCTGCAGGGGCTGACCAACCCAAACTGGCAAGTCAGACTGCAGGCTGCTGGCTCACAAGGCTGTGGAAGCTGGTGAATCAGGTTAGATGATAGGCCACCAGCCCACGGGGCTGCGAAGGTGGCTGAGTCCGGCAGGTCAGACAGCTGGCCTCTGGCTCATCTCCCAAGAACCAGAGGTTAGACGATCATGAACTGGACGTGGGATACAGATGCAGAGAGAGAGAGATCCCCGCCAGAGTACCCACATATATACCTTGGATGCAGGTCACACCCCAGGGAACGGCATACCTTGAGTAAGGATGGGACTTGAGTCACGCCCTCCTGGAAGGCTGTAACTCAAGATACATGCCACACCAATCATGCCTCATTAACAGGTAGAGGTTAGGATTTACAGCACATAAAATGGAGGATAATTAGGATAATTACATCATAACAAAATGGGGGACAACCATATAATACTGGGAATCATGGCCTAGCCAAACTGACACGTAACCTCAACCACCAAATGTTCCATATACCTTATTTGCATAGTCCCGTTCAGTCACTGTGTGTGTCACAAAGACCATGGCTAGAGGGCCATATTAATTCATTGCACCACATTCTCCTTCTGCCACTTCATGATAATTCACAAGCTACAACCCTTCCAGCGCCCACAGGCAAACTTCAGGTCTTTTTTCAAGCTAAGTCATCATATTTGTTTTACTAATTAGGAATGTCTTAATCATTTAACATATATAAAACCATGTTACTGCTTTTACTAGGTTCGTATCTTTTTATACACAATGGCTGCAACAGTGGGCTCAAGCTTAACAACGATTTTGAGGATGGTGCAGGACTGGGCAGTGTTTCGTTCTGTTGTACATAATAGGATCACTGTGAGTCAGGACCAACTTGACGGCATCTAAGAACAACAAAAACAATATTTATATATATTTGTCACTGATAAAGTTTTTAAGTGTTGTGTCCCTAATCTGGTTTTCTCCATAAGCCCCGTGGTTTTTATAGTGAGATATTGTGCAGTGATTTTTAGGAACACATGTTGTCTTATAGCAGACCTAACTGCACATAAAATTCCCTGGCAGTCATAGGGGCTTTTGTCTGTAAAATTCATCTCAAGACAGTTGAAGCTATGTGGTTCAGACCCATATTAGAAATAAAATAAAGAAACTAGAAGGTACTAAGTGTTATGATGCTGTATCTATCTTCAGATATATTTAGGGATTCTCTGGTCTCAGAATACACTGTAACCATTGTGTAGCACTGGTTAACATATTAAGATTATGTTGTTGTTAAATGCTATCCAGTTGTCTCTAACTCACGTTGTTTTTGTTATTAGGTGCCATCAAGTCGGTTCCAGCTCATAGCGACCCTGTGTACAACAGAATGAAACATTGCCTGGTCCTGCGCCATCCTCACAATAGTTAAGTATGTTTGAACCCATTTGTCTTAGTTATTTAGTGCTGCTGTGACAGAAATACCACAAGTGGATGGCTTTAATAAAGAGAAATTTATTCTCTAACAGTCTAGGAGGCTAGAAGTCCAAATTCAAGGCACTAGCTCCAGGAGAAGGCTTTCTCTCTCTGTTGGCTCTGGGGGAAGATCCTTGTCATCAGTCTTCCCCTGGTCGAGGAGCTCCTCAGCGCAGAGACCCTGGGTCTAAAGGATGCACTATGTTCCCGGTGCTTCTTTCTTGATGGTATGAGGTCCCTTGTCTCTCTGCTTACTTCTCTCTTTTACATCTCAAAAGAGATTGACTTAAAACACAGTATAATCTTGTAGATTGAGTCCTGCCTCATTAACATAATTGCTGCTAATCCCACCTCATTAATATCATAGAAGTAGAATTTACAACACATAAGAAAATCACATCAGATGGCAAAATGGTGGGCAGTCACACAATACTGGAAATTGTGGCCTAGCCTAGTTGACATACACTTTGGGAGGGCACAATTCAATCCATAACACCATTTTACAGCCATTGTGTCAGTCCATCTCATTTGGGGTCTTCCTCTTTTTTGCTGACCTTCTGCTTTACCAAGCATGTTATCCTTCTCCAGGAACTGGTCCCTCCTGATGACATATCCAAACTAAACAGTATGAAGTCTCACCACCCTGTCTTCTAATGAGCATTCTGGCTGTACTTCCGCCAAGACAGATTTGTTTGTTCTTCTGTCAGTCCATGTTATATCCACTATTCTTCTCCAACACCACAATTCAAAGGCGTCAGTTCTTCTTTGGTCTTCCTTATTCATTGTCCAGCTTTCTCATGCATATGAGACGATCGAAAACACCATGGCTTGGGTCAGGGGCACCTTAGTCCTCGATGTGACATCCTTGCTTTTTAAGATTTTAAAGAGGTCTTTTGCAGCAGATAAGATGTACTGAAAAAAAATAATTCAATTATTGAGTTTCTGCATGTTTTTTAATAGACAGATCTGTGTTAAATGCATTGAAAGCTAAATTAGTCAAGCCATGCCACTTCTAACAAAAGCTTCCCCCTTTATTTGGCGATAATGCAATGTAGCAGTCTGCATTGAAGGACTGTTAGCATGAAAGTTAGTGATAACGGGGTTTAGAAGTATCTCTTCTCTGAGAACTATGCAGTAAATACAATAAAGAATATATCTCCTAGGAGCAAAAGTGTGTTTTAAGTCAGTGATGCAAAACTTGACTGCTTTGGGAAGGGTGGGTATATGTTTTTAATGAGGTAGTTGAAAAATACCCATTTGTGATGAGTAAGTTCTGTACAATTTGAGCTGTTTATTGTCATCTAATGGGGATATGATGAAGAACAGCATTTTTTTAAATGTAACATTGATTACTACATAAGGCCTGTCTTGTAAAAACCATGATGTCTGCACCCAACACCCTCCTCCTAACATCAACAACAACAATAACTAGAAACAGAGTTGAAAAGGAGTCTGGGGAACCCTAGTGTCTGACAACTTATGTATCCAATTACTGAGATGTCACCAGAAATATGATTGTGTTGGAGGGTGGGTAGGGGGTGATGGGTAATGAGATAGCAGTGCCTAAAACAAAGGCTAGCGTTGTCTCTATGTATCTAGATCACTGTTCTTTGGATCGGGAGGGAATCTGCAATGCTCATTAACCCTTTGCTAGGTTGGTACAAGAGATATAGTGGTGCTGCTAAAGTGGGCATCACTAGTTGATGCTTCGTATGAATATGACAAATGATGTTATCTTGCTTTGTTTTGGGATTCCCTGTTCGTAGAAAACATTCTAAATTTCAAATCATTTGTTTCAGTTTGATGAAATCTCTACCTGCTCCTTCGTGATACAAATAGGAATGGTAGGATTAAGTGACGTTTTCTGATCATCCCTCTCCTGGACAGTACAGGTGCTGAGGAGAACACAGCCAGCCTCCCTGCCCCTGTGAGGTGGCAGACAAGTTCTCAGAGGGCTAATAGTTGAGCACTTAACCATTTTCACCACCCAGGGACTCTATTAAAGGGACCCAGGGTTGGCAAAAGACTACTCTGGTAAATGTGTATGGACGTGAAAGAATGCACATTCTGTGGGGTCCCTTTGTGCCTCATGTGTAATTTTGAATTGCCTGGGAGGTGTGACAGAAGAAAGATAGGCCTAATTTTCCTCTGTGCCCCTGGCAACCCTGTGTACTTTGAAAGGTCAGGTGAGAGATTAATCAAGGTAGATATAAGCATAATTTACAAATTACCTCTTTACCCATATACCATTCATACGTTATTCATTGATTCTTCTATTATGTGCTGAGGCCTGGTATAAGCACTGGGAAAATAGACACAAGGAGAACATGGCCCCTGCTCCGAAGGAGCATTCAGTTTAGGCAGGAAAACTAGTAAGGGCGCCAAAGTGTTGTGGGAACCCAGAAAGTCAAAAATATGAGGGAGAAAAGAGTAGTCATGTCTACCTAGAAACCAGTTGCCCTTGAGTTGGTTCCAACTCATGGTGACCCTGTGTGTCTGAGTAGAACTTGTTCCATAGGATTTTCAGTGGCTGGTTTTTCAGAGGTAGATTACCAAGCCTTTCTTCCAAGGCTCCTTTAGGTGGACTCAAACCTCTAACCTTTGGGTTAGCAGACAGGTGCATTAACCACTTGTAACACCCAGGGACTCTTGTCTACTTAGAATAGGGGTCTTTAACCAATGGACCCGTTTGACAGTTGGTGAGCGCTAAGTCCTGATGCTTCCAATTTCAAGCAAATGCTCATAAAAGAACATCGCTTCAATGTATAATTGATTGTGACAGTGTTTGGATCATAAGTCAAATTATAGAGTCATAGTTACTGTTCTAATTCATGAGTAAGAAGGAAATTAATGTATATTGTTCTAAGTTACTTTGAAAATGCCATGGTTGTAGAGGAAAGAATCCAGAACACCAGTTCTAGCCTTTGCTTTGCAACTAACTAGGTGTGTGCTTTTGGCCAAATCACTTAACTTTGACCTCAGCTTTCCTATGTATAAAATGAGAAAATCTCCTCATTCTAGGTTATAATGATTACTCCCAAACTCAGAACCTGAAAATAGAGTAAAATATATCAAAAGAGTAAATCCTTAAAACTATTCTTCTGTGAATAAACAGACTTTATAAAGCAACTGGGTGGAATTTAGACCTCCCTTGAAATTAAAATCAACATGGAAGCCAGATGGTTGCTACTCACAATCCCCACGTGAGATGACTCTCAGGAAGTCCATCTGCTTGAATTCCCCCAGTTCCCACATGGGAAGTTAGGCTCTCTAGATATTCATAATCTGATGAGTCATTTTATTTTCTCTCTTTTCTCATGAGTGCCAAAGACAGTTTCTCTGGTGGAATATAAGAAATCTAAATTTTGACTGGTGTCCATAGAATATGCAATAAATGGTCTTTACTATGAATAGTTGTAGAAAACTCAGAAGAGTACAAAGTAGAATTGTGAATTTTATAAATTAAATTATTTCCTAGCACTGCTACTCAGGACTTGTAATCCTGACTGTTAAAATCAACTTCCCACTTGTAGTTTCATTCCCTGTCCAATGCATTTACAATGTGCTACCAGATTAATCTTTCAAAGCAGCTCTGTCCAGTAGAACTTTCTGTGGTGATAGAAATGTTCTATGTTTCTTCTGTCCAAAATGAAAGCTACTACCTATTGAGCACTATTGAGCATTTGAAATATGGCTAGTGAACTTGAGAAACTGATGTTTTTCCTTTTATTTAATTTTAATCAATTTAAACTTAAACGTTAAGTAGCCATGTGTGCTGGTGGCTTCCTCATTGAACAGTACAGTTCTTAAGCATAGCCTTGACCATGTTCCTCCTCTACTCATAACTTTCTGTAGTTCTCCTCTACCTGTGATGGATCACTGCTATATCTCAAGCTGGTATTCAAGAACTTCATAAACTGTTCTTGAACTACCTTTTAGACTTACTGCGTTTCATGCCATCTGTATTCCATCCAAACTGAAATATTTGCTGTTTTCAAATCTATCTCCTGTTTTCCAGGAACCACATTTTATTTATACTGCTTTTTTCTTTTTTATGAGAATTACATTTTCTTCACTTATCTAATTACAGCATGTCTCATTTTGAAATGGCTCAATTCCATTTTCCCCAACTCTATAACATCTGTCTCAGACATGTCAATTGATATCTTTCAAGCTAATGGAATCCCATAACCCTTTCTTATGATAGTTTATATCTTAGCTATTTATATATATATGTGGTTTACTAATTATTTAAATGTCTAATTTAACTTTGTGTCCTCCTAACCGCTTTCACATAGAAGGAGTATAAATTAATCATTAAGCAAAGGCAACAACATTGGGTTGAAATCAAGTTACTTGACTCACTACCTGTGCAACTGATTAGCACAATGTGAGGCCCATAGCAAGTTCTGAGTGAATACTAGCTCTTTTAGTAAGAGACTGAGAGCCAAAGGTTTGCTGAAGATTGAAGTTTGGGGTTTTCACACTCAGGTTGTTATAATTACAAAAGGCCATATACCTTTATTGAAAGAAGAACAAAATCAGCCAATACCTTATTCTCTGAGACAGAGGGTTATAGAAAAAGCGTGTTCTCTCTCATAGCAGAAATCCTTGATCTAAATCCATCTTGCTCCCCTCCACTGAAGAGTGGAGTTTGAGGGAGGATGTCGAGAGAAAAGTCTTGAAACTTAGCGCCAGGGTAGGACCACCAGCAGGTCAGCCAGGAAGCTATTCCATGGTGAACGCAGCCAAAGGTTCAGGGAAAGCATGTGGTTTCCTGCCCTCCTGCCATCTACCTTGTTCCCATGCCAAAACCCACTGTCTGCAGCACAAGGGTTGAATGGCTTATTTTATTTTATTTGAGCTTGAATGGAATTACAAAGATTCTTAGGGGAAAATGGAAGAGCCCAGATTTAGAGGGAGGTTGCTCCTCTCAGCATTTGAGAGAACGCTTTGTTCTCTGTTTTTGGACACAAATCTTTAGACTGATCATTTAGGCTGACTTTTTCCACAATGGCAGAAATAAAATGCTTTCAAATCTGTAAAGATGAGACTTTTAAAGATTTTGCCAAAGACACAAAATTGTAGTAAAACATTAGTGATTATGTTTAATTTACCAAATTCTTGACTCAAAGATAACATCTAAGGACAGTAGTAAAAACAGCATGGGGGCAGTGTCTAACTTCCTCTAACTTCACAAGGGGGAAGGAGAATCAAGATCAACATCCGAGGAGGTGGGGCCAAAATGACAAAATAGTCAGTTGCTTCCTGTGGTCCCTCTTACAACAAAGACCAGAAAAAGCGAGTGAATCGATTATGTATGAAAATCTAGGTGCCCTGAACATCAAAGACAAAAGTTGAGGAATCAGACTGAGTGGCAGGGGGAGGGAGAGACAGTTCAGAAGCAGCGAGGAATTGCCAGACCTGACCTGGCCAGCACCCACACCCTGCAGGCTGAATAGGCTAGCACGTGAGAGGTGAGGCAAGCAATGGCACTCAGGATACTTTTTACACATTGGGAGAGACCAAGAGGCAGAGAGTCTGCTCAAGCCTCCAGAACCAGTGAGAAAAGGTGCTCAATTGGCGAAAGATAAGTAAATGTGTCTTAACCTTCTGTGCAGATCAAAAAAACCTGCCCTTTGGGAAGTACCTCTTGCCCATTTACAAGCCCCCTTCCCACTCTGCTCTGGGTCCCGGTCCAGCTTCAGTGATTGCTGCACCCCCTGGGCCAGAAGTAGGACACATCACGTGCCCTGAGCCATTCTCCCAGCTTTGGAGAGGGAACAAATTAACAAACAGGAAAAAATAATTTGCTAGCTCCCTTAAGCCAGGAACTCAGGGCAGACACAGCCTCTTTGCCTAGGCACAGGCATAAGGGGTCCATGGACTTTTAATGCCCTTCACCCCTGCATAGACCTGTGTGGGTCCA
This sequence comes from Dugong dugon, assembly GCA_030035585.1. Classification (NCBI taxonomy): domain Eukaryota; kingdom Metazoa; phylum Chordata; class Mammalia; order Sirenia; family Dugongidae; genus Dugong; species Dugong dugon. Next base: position 110,935,051 of record CM057468.1, on the reverse strand, counting down.
TTTCAACAGCGTAGGCCCTCATTAGCACAGAACAACACAGTATATACCTGAAGCAAATTTTCATCTGTATCAGCTATAAGGGGGAGTGGCAGATTCGTGACATTTTACACTGCCCTGCCCATTAAGCAAGGTCCTCACCTACCCACATCAAGGGCCTGAGGACTGGTGTCTCCACCTACTCCACCAAGTCACCCACGACAGGGGTCGAAGAATAAGCAGTGACTCCCAGTCCCTACAGCCAACAGCATTGGGTGCCCATAGTCCAGCTGCAAAACCCACCTACCTATGTGCTCTAGGGAACAGAGACACATCTTCCACCCAGACACTCATGGGCAGCAGTCAGGTCCCTGCTTTGATCAGCCATGACCCCTTACTGCAGCCAGATACCTGTGCCTACTCCAATCACCCCTGCCTGTCTAGGACTGTAGGTGGGCAAAGGATATGAACAGGCACTTCACCAAAGAAGACATTCAGGCATCTGACAGATACATGAGGAAATGCTCACCATCAGTAGCCATTAGAGAAATACAAATCAAAACTACAGTGAGATACCATCTCACCCCAACAAAGCTAGCATTAATCCAAAAAACACAAAATAATAAATGTTGGAGAGGTCGTGGAGAGACTGGAACACTTATACACTGCTGATGGGAATGTAAAATAGTGCAGACACTTTGGAAATCGATCTGCTGCTTCCTTAAAAAGGTAGAAATAGAAGTACCATACAATCCAGCAATCTCATTCCTTGAAATATATCCTAGAGAAATAAGAGCTGTCATACAAACAGATATATGCACACCTGTGTTCATTGCAGCACTGTTCACAATAGCAAAAAGATGGAAACAATCTAGATGCCCATCAACGGATGAATGGATAAACAAATTATGGTAGATTCACACAATGGAATACTACACAACGATAAAAGAACAGCAATGAATCCACGAAACAACTCAAAACATGGATGAACCTGGAAGGCATGATGCTGAGTGAAATTAGTTGCAGAAGGACAAATATTGTATGAGACCACTATTATAAGAACTCAAGAAAAGGTTTAAACACAGAAGAAAACATTCTTTGATGGTTATGAGGGTAAGGAGGGAGAGAGAGGGGAATTCACTAACTAGACAGTAGACAAGAATTATCTTAGGTAAAGGGAAGGACAACACACAGTACAGGGGATGTCAGCACCATTGGACTAAACCAAAAGCTAAGAAGTTTCCCAAACACAACCAAACACTTCGAAGGACAATGTAGCAGGGGCGGGGGTCTGGGCACCATGGTTTCAGGGGACATCTAAATCAATTGGCATAACAAAGTTTATTAAGAAAATGTTCTGCATCTCACTTTGGTGAGTGGTGTCTGGGGTCTTAAAAGCTTGTGAGGAGCCATCTAAGATGCATCAATTGGTCCCCACCCACCTGGAGCAAAGAGGATGAAGAACACCAAAGACACCAGGACAGTATTAGCCCAAGAGACAAAAGGGCCACATAAACCAGAGACTTCATCAGCCTGAGACCAGAAGAACTGGATGAGGCTTGGCTACCACCAATGACTGCCCTGACAGGGAACACAACAGAGTCCCTGACAGAGCAGGAGAAAAGTGGGGTACAGAACGCAAATTCTAGTAAAAAGACCAGACTTAATGGTCTGACTGAGTCTGGAGGAACCCCGGAAGACATGCACCTGGACTTTTTGTTAAACCAGAACTAAAACCATTCCTGACGCTAACTCTTTAGACAAAGATTAGACTGGCCTATAAGACATAAAATGATTCTCGTGAAGACTGTGCTTCTTAGTTCAAGTAGATACGTGAGACTAAATGGGCAGCTCCTGTCCGAAGGCAAGGTAAGGCAGAAAGGGGTAGCAGCTGGTTGAATGGAAATCCGGGGTGGAAAGGAAGAATGTGCTGTCACATTATAGGGATAGCAACTAGGGTCACATAACAATGTGGGTATAAATTTTTATATGAGAAACTAACTTGAGCTGTAAGCTTTCACCTAAAGCACAATGAAATAAATAAAGATCAACAGCCCATGGCTGATTCCTATGAGGCAGGGCTCAGACATGTCTTTTATCTCTACCATATTTACAAACTCTAATACCAACCATCCCTCCCACAACACTCTCTACTTCTCTGCTGGGTTCGATAATTCATTGTAGTGGCCACATGGAACTCACAGACAATACTCGCGATTATGGGGTTTATTAGGGAAGTAACAGGTTACAGTTCAGGCTCAGGAACACTCAGGATCCAGTTCTTCCATCAGGACAGCCCCTTCCCGGCTGTGCTGTACAGGCACACCTCTCCCTGGCCCTCAGTCTCTGCCCAAATGCACTCAGTTTTCTCGCTGGATGGGCTGCGAAGCCTACTGCACCGTCTCTTGTGGGCCTCTCCTGCTGGTCTCTCCTTCCTTGGTAGTGATGGGCTCTTCTCTTTCCCACTTCTGGGGTGGCTCATTTCAAGCCCAGCAGGATAGCAAAAGTGACCAGTCCCCTTGTTGGACTGCAATTACCCTGTCACACAGTTTGCCTGATCACCTGGGTGGGAGTTACAAGACCATGGCTAGAAAGGCCACACAAAAGTAATCAGTCACACGGCAACAATTATTTTTATCTGCAAAAAATTACTTGAACTAACTTCTGATCTATTTTTAACTGGTGATAGTAGCTGATCTGCTTTAATGAACTAATGGAACATGAATAATCTAGGTCTGAATCCCAGCTTGCTGTTCACTTACTGTGTAACTAATTTTTTTATCTGTAAAATAGAAAAAATAGTGCTTACTTTATGGGTATATTTGGAATATTAAATAAAATAATTTTGATGAGTCATTTAGCACAGTGTCTGGCAAATAGTAAGTCCTTAATAAATGTTAGCTGCTGTTACTGTTGTTGTACGTAGCGATAATACAGTACAAACAGCATGAGCCTAGGAGTTGGCTCTTCCTAGGTTTGAAACTCAGTTAGGCCACTTATGAGATTTACTTAACTTCTCTGAGCCTAAGTTTCTTCTTTTATGAAATTAGCTATAACATAATGATAATAATTCTCACTTTCTAAGAATGTGATTAAATTTGGATTGAGTGACATAAAGTGAATAAAGCACTTTGCACAGTTTCTGGGACTTAAAGATCATCAATACATTTAACTACCCTCCCTGTATGGTTTGTACAAAAATAAATACTATAAAATATTTAAGAACAATTCTTCCTCGACTAGGCTTTTTATAAACCCTTCCATGTAACCTTGATTATACTATATTTTAAACATCTTGTTTGGAAATAATTCCAAACTTACAGAAAAGTGGCAGTGATAGTAGAAAGAACCCCTATATATTCTTTTCCTAGATTGACCATTATTAATATTTTACACCATTTGTTTTATCATTTGTGCTTTGTCTCTATAATTGTTGTAGTTAGTTCCATTGAGCTGATTCTGACTCACAGCAGCCCCATGTGTGCAGAGCAGAACTGCTCCATGGAGTTTTTAAGGCTATGACCTTTCAAAAGTAGATTGCCAGACTCACTTCTTTTAAAAAAAAAAAAAAAATTTATTGTGTTTTAGGTGAAAGTTTACAGTGAAAATCGTTTTCTCATTCAAAAATTTATACACAAATAGTTTTGTGACATTGGTTGCAGTCCCCACAATGTGTCAGCAATCTTTCCTTTTCTGCCCCGGCTTCCCTGTGTCCATTTGTCCAGTTTTCCTGTCCCTTCCTGCCTTCTCATCTTTGTTTTTGGGCAGGTGTTGCCCATTTGGTCTCATATACTTGATTGAACTAAGAAGCATATTCTTTTCTTTTATTTTCAAGGATATATTTTGTTTTTATTGTTGTAATTAAATGAAGTTTACATTTCAAGTTAGTCTCCCATACAGAATTTTTTTTTTTACATACATTGTCATGAGACCCCAACCGCTCATCCCATTCTGCAGCAGCACACTCCTCCCCTCCGCCCCTGATTCCCCATGAACATTCAACCAGCTCCTAACTCTCTCTGCCTTCCCATCTCACCTCTGGACAAAAGCCGCCCCTTTGGTCTCTTGTATCTACTTGTCTAAGAGGCACATTCTTCACAAGTATCACTTTATGTCCCACAGTCCAGTCCAATCCCTGTCTGAAGAGTTGGCCTCGGAAATTGTTTTAGTTCTGGGGTGATGGAGAGACCAGGGGCCATGCTTTCCGGGGCTCAGGATTTACTTCTGAGGCATCTCTAGGTGAGTTTGAACTGCCGGCCTTTTAATTAGTAGTCCAGCACATAATCATTTGTGCCACCAGGGCTCCTTCTGATATATAATCATATCTGCATATGTATATGTGTGTACATGCATAGGTGTTGTTTTTGAACAATTTGAAGGTTGGCCACATCATGCCTCTTTATCCTTAAGTATTTCAGTGTGTATTTTCTAAGAACACAGACAATTTCTTAACAGTTATCAACCTCAGAAGATTTGACACTGATACAATATGTTGATCTAATCTACAGTCCATACTCCAGTGTTGTCAATTGACCCAATTATATCCTTTACAACGCTCTTCCCCCCCGCCCCCCTTAGTACTGGATCTAGTCCAAGATCACTTACTGCATTTAGTTGTCATGCCTCTTTAGTCTCCTTTAATCTGGAATCATTCCTCAGCCTTTCTGTGTCTTTCATGATGGTGGTATAGGTGAAATACCCATTTATAATTCAGTTGAGAATTCGACTCTGGGGTAACCGTTCTAAGATGGCTCCCAGTGATCCCTGCCTCCTAGTATCTGTGCCCTTGTGCAGTGCCTTTCTTCTGAGCGTGGTCTTTCTCCCACGGGGCCATGAGGTGGGTTTAAACCTGGCAACCTTTCATTTAGCAGCTAAGTGCTTAACTTTGAGCCACCAGGGCTCCTTCTGATATCTCTTACAGCCAGAGAGCACCTGATGAGTCTTGCCGGCAGCTACATGAGGGAGCTTGAAAATGTGTCTTTTCCCAGTTGAGCCTTGAGACGATTGCAACCCTTACCGACATCTGATTAAAGCCTTTTGAGGAACTCCGAGCCTGAGGTTTTAAATCACAGATTTCTAGAAAAGCTAAAAAAGAGAATAAATGCAACAATTAAAAAATTTCTATTTAGATAGACCCATTGAAGGTTGACATTTCAGCTGTTAAATGCTGATTTTGCAATAAAGGTATCGAATGTTTCAAAAAGGAAAATACAGAAAATTAAAATTTATTAAACCCCATAAAACAATTTCAGTGATTCACTTTTTAAAGAAAAAGACCACATTGCATGGTTTTTTTTTTTTTTGACATGATATAGTCAAAATTTAACGTGAATGGTACTTGAGATGTTTTCTGATTATTTTCTACTATCTTTTTTTCTTTATTTTCACAAAGCAGAGACGTAGTGTGTCGTTTTCTAATTTCAACTTCCAAAACCAAACCTGTTGCTGTTGAGTTGATTCCGACTTATAGCAACCCTACAGGACAGGGAAGAACGGCCCTGTAAGGTTTCCAAGGAGTGGTGGTGGATTCAAACTGCTCAACTTTTTGCTTACCACCTGTAGCTCTTAACCACTGTGCCACTTAACATTCCCAAATTTGTCTTTAGAATGTTATTAATATGTAACCAAATGACCAAATTACCAAATTAATTAAAAACAAACTACAACTTGTCAAAATAAATTACCAATTTGTGGTATTTTAGCTTTTTAATTTTTTCAGCATGTATTTGCTAATATCACATATGGCAAGAAAAAAGATTCTGTTATGAGTAAACTTTTTATATACCAGTGTATACTGTATTGGCCTCATAACCTCAAAAAAATAAATTTTAAATTAATGTTCTACCACATATTTTTTAATCTATGTAAAGTAAAAATAATTGTCCTAGTAATCTTGACATGCTTGTTAATACTTTGATAGGAAATGTAATTATTGCTATTATTAGTGCTACTTCTTGGTTAAGGATGCTTTTTAAGTCTTTTTAAATATTTCCGTGAAGTCGAATGGCTAGTCTATGGTTATGTGATAAAATACTTTCTATATACAATGTGATTTGTCTCTGTAGCGTTTATGATAGCAGAAAATAGTTTAGACAAAGTATCCTTTCAGTGAAATTTATAATTTTTCTCCTAGTAATTACCAAATGCCAGAATTAATTTTTCTCAGATAATTATTCCTTAAGCATAGTTGACAATCCCAGGCATTTAACTCATTCATTAAAATGCAATAATGATTTCTCCAATGGTTTTCACTACCAGTAATGACATGCATTGTTATGCATCACTAATTTCCATGAAGAACAATGAGATACTATTTTATTGGCATTTACATTTATTACTGCATGCTTTGCTGTATGCTTGTGAAGAAATGACAAAAGGACCCAGGTCAAATTAACCCTCTTTTTTTTTTTCTTGAAAAATAAATAAGCAGCTATACCAGCATATGATCTTAGAGATGCTACTAAATATTTTCATTATTGTGTAATTTTCATTATTAATTAGAATGAATATGTAGCTAAGAAGGGCAATAGTTAAAATATTAAAATAAATACATGAGATAATTATGAGTAAACTTGGAACCAAAAGCTTGAAAGTATTTCAGACTCCAACTTAAAAGAAAATGTTCAAATTAAATTCTCTAAATGTTTGTTTGAAGTTTTGCGTTTGTTATCACAGTTTCTCCAGTTACCAAGTCTTTATTAATTTAAAAACATGTTAATTAACTTACTTAACTATTTATTGTAAATGCATTATTGTGATGAATGATAACTGTTACAGGGAGCTGGTGTTTTAGTGTTTACATTAGTACTCAGGAAAATAATAACAATTACTTTTTGATAAAGATTAATTTCTGATTTGGGCCCCTTGGAGCCCCGGTGACACAGTGGTTAAGAGTTTGGCTGCTAACCCATCAGCTAACCCACCAGCTGCTCCTTGGAAACCCTGTGGGGCAGTTTTACTCTGTCCTGTAGGATTGTTTTGAGTTAGAATCAACTCGACAGCACCGGGTTTGTTTTTTTTTATTTTTCCTTTTTCTGTTTCTGGGCCTCTGAAACAGAAGAACTTAAGCTTTTCTCACTTTTACTTCCAAAAATTGCCTTCATTGATGAAGGGTAAGACAGTACACAGTACTGGGGAAGCCAGCACAACTTGTTCAGGGTAAGGTCATGGAAGCTCCATGGACAAATCCATACTCCGTGAGGGACTGAATTACCTGGCAGAGGGCTGTGGGGACCATGGTTTCAGGGAACATCTAGCTCAATTGGCATAACATAGTTTATAAAGAAAATGCTGTACATTCTACTTTGGTGAGTAGCGTCTGGGGTCTTAAAAGCCTGTAAATGGCCATCTAAGATACTCCACTGGTCTCACCCCTTCAAGAGCAAGGGAAAATGAAGAAAACTAAAGACACAAGGGAAAAATTACTCCAAAGGACAAATAGACCACAACTACCATGGCCTCTAGCAGACTGAGTCCAGTACAACTAGATGGTACCTGGCTACCACTACTGACTGCTCTGATAGAGATCACAATAGAGGGTCCCAGACAGAGCCGGAGAAAAATGTAGAATAAAATTCCAGCTCAAAAAAAGACCTGAGTTACTGGCCTGAGAGAGACTGGAGAAACTCCAAGAGTATGGCCCCTATACACACTTTTAGCTCAGTAATGAAGTCACTCCAGGGTTCACCTTTTAGCCGAGGCTTAGACAGGCCCATAGAACAAAACAAGACTAAAGGGGCACACCAGCCCAGGGGAAAATACTAGAAGGCAGGAGGGGACAGGAAAGCTGGTAATAAGGAACCCAAGGTTGAGAAGGGAGAGTACTGACATGTCATGGGGTTGTTATCCAATGTCATAAGACAATATATATATACTAACTGTCTAATGAGAAGCTAGTTCTGTAAACCTTTATCATAAATAAATAAAAATAATTTTATTTATTTACAATAAAAAAAGAAAAAAATGCAATTAACCATTTAAAAAAAAGAAAAAAAAGGACGAATTTATTAAGCATTCTTTGTACTATGCCATATAATTAGAGGTTTACTTACTCTATGTTGTTTAATCCTAAAGAAAACTGAGATTTAGAGAAATTAAGTAACTCCTGCAGGGTCATACAGCTTCTATGTAGCAGTGCAGGAATCAACTTAGGTCCATCTGACTTTAAAACCTGAATACCTAAGCTTGTAAGCAGCCACCCAGGAACAATAATTGGTCTCTGTTTGCGTGGAGCAACGAAGAAGAAAGTCAGGAGTAGGAGGAGGAAGTGGAGGGTGTAGTTAATTGCCTTTATGAAAGATTGCCTCCTTTGCCATGAGACCAGAACTGGATAATACTTGGCTACCATTAGTAAATGTCTTGATCAAAGACTCTATAGAAGAATCCTGATCAAAAGGGGGAAAATGCAGAACAGAATTTAAAATACTCATGGAATCTAGAATTTCTGGGGCCATGGAGGCTGGATGAACCCCCAAAAGTGTTGCCCTAAGATACACTTAAAACCTTAAACCAAAACTATCCCCTGAAGTCGTCTTTAAACCAAACAACATTTTAGCTTAACTATTAGAAGAATGTCTGCCTTGAGCATTGTGCTCTTTTAAGATCTATTTATATGGGATCAGAGTGACAACAGCAACTCAAAAGGTTAGACAGGAAATTCAGGGGGCAGAGAATTTTTGTCAGTGGGAGAGGAACAACTCGAAAAGGAGGATGAGAATGGTCACACAACTCAAAGAATGTAATCAGTGTCACTGAATTGTACATGTAGAAATTGTTGAGTTGGTGTACTACTGTGTAGGTTTTCAATAACAACAACAAAAATAAAATAAATTCTTTAAAAAAATTGTCTTCAGTTTTATAAAATAGAATTTAGGTTTAATATAGTATGTCAGGCTTTATACCCGATGGCAACTACATTGAAGTGTCTGCGTGTGCACATTGACTGAAACACTTCTTCAGTTGGAAAATTATTAATTAACATGCAAATATTTCATCTGATAGGGTGGACTTTACTCAAAATGCTGTCGTTTCCCTTTAAAATTACAGCTTCTCATTGCAAAGGCATGCTGTTTTAGCCCTGTTTGTGTGAAGCAGCAGTGACATGCAGGGACTGATTAGCTGAAATCACAGATGTGTTTGCCTTAGGGAAGTAGCAGTATCCTAGTTTCTCTGTAGAGGTGATAGCCAGAATTAAAATTACTTCCAATCCAATGCCACAACTGTCCCGATTTTAGGAGTTTGGTGATTAAATTGGAATATAGTAAACGTGAAAGGAGAAGTACAGCTGTAAACGTTTAATGTCTATGTGGTTCATTCTGAGGATAAACAATAATTCTGTATGTTGCTAGGGATTGACTCTTCTAGGCTAACATCAGTAGGAGACAGGTTTGTACAGCTTTTGAAAAGTTCACTTACATCAGTCATCCACACATGGATGCATAACGAGGGTGGGTATTTTTCAGGAAGAGAACACACATTTAATTTGACATTTTCTTGTTGAACTGAAGCAGCCAGCTTCCCTGGCTTTATTCCATCTTTTCATCCCACCAAACTCCCTCCTACTCATCAAATAATCAAGGCATTCTTCACCATAAAACATAGGCAGATGGGTTCTTGGAGCATTATTTGTAATCGAATTGAAAAGATCTGTTTTTGCTTTTCCCAGTCCCCATTCCATAGTTCTCTAAAATCGGTATTCATTTCTTAAATTCACAGTCGTTCTTTTTCTTAGCAAAGAAATGGAACTTAACAAGTGCTATTTTTTTTTTATATATATATTTTATTGTACTTCAGGTGAAAGCTTACAGAGCAAATAGTTTCTCATGAAATAGTAGTACACATGTTGTTTTTTTTGACATTGGTTAACACCCCCACAACGTATTAAGCCTCTAAATTCTCACCCTTTTTTTTTGATGAAAATTACAGATGGCCAAAGATACACCGTTTCAAAATTTTCTACATTCACAGTTCAGTGACATTGACTATGCTCTTCCAACTGTGCTGTTATTCTCACTTAAGATGAAGGCTTACAGAACAAAATAGTTTTTCATTTAACAGTTACTACACATGTTGCCCTATGACAATGGTTAACAATCTCACAGCACATCAAGAATATCCTTACTCCACCTTGTGTTCCCTATCACCAGGGGGCTTCCTTGTCCCCTTCTGTCTTCTGGACCTTGTCAGTGGACTATTGTACCTCTTTAGTCTCATTTATTTATTTATTTATTTATTTATTTTTATTTTATTTAAACACCATTTCAAAACTTTTTACTTACACATTTAAGTGATATTGACTATGCTCTTCCAATTGTGCTGCCATTCTCGCCCAAGATGAAGGCTTACAGGACAAAACAGCCTCCCATTTAATAGTTACTACAAATGTTGCCCTATAGCAGTGGTCAACAATCTCACAATACATCGACAGTGTCCTTATTCAATTTGTGTTCCTTATCATCAGTTTCCTACTCTCCCTCTGCCTTCTGGCCCTTGTCACCGGACTCCTGTACATCGTTAGTCCCATTTAGTTTTACTGGGGTGTCCATTCCCAGGCTTAACATCGAACCTTGAAGGTAACTTCCCCTCTGAGCTGAAAGGGTGTCTGGGGGCCACACTCTCGAGGTTTCTCTAGTATTCTTTAGGCCATTATATCTGGTCTTCTTTTTTTTTTTTTTTTTTTTGGGAGTTAAAATTATGCTCTACATCCTACTCCAGCTCTGCCCAGAACCCTCTGTTGTGATCCTGGTCAGAGGAGTCATTGGTGGTAGCCGGGCACCATCCAGCTGTACTGGGCTCAGTCCCGTGGAGGCCTTGGTAGCTGTGGACCATTAGTCCTTCGGACTGATCTTTTCCTTGTATCCTGTTCTCTTCGTTCTCCCTTGTTCCCAAAGGGATGAGATCAGTGGAGTATCTTAGATGGCCGCTCATAGGCTTTTAAGACCCCAGACACTACTCACCAAGGTAGAATGTAGAGCATTATCTTTATAAGTAGTGTCATGCCAATTGAGCTAGATGTTCCCCGAGATCATGGTCCCCAGAGCCCTCCGTCCAACAACTCAGTCCCTCGGGGGGTTTGGATGTGTCTATAGGGCCTCCATGACCTTTCCTTGTGCAGGTTGTGTTAGATTCCCCTGTACTATGTACTATCTCATCTCTCACCCAAGTTACCACTTACCTATTACCTATTTAGTATCCCCCCCCCCCCATCCCTGGTAACCAACAAGGATTGTTACATTTTGCATGTGAATTTTTTCATGGGTTTTTACAATAGAGGTCTCATACAATATTTGTCCTTTTGTGATTGACTTATTTCACTCAGCATGATGTCCTCCAGTTTCATCCATGTTATGAGATGGTTCACCGATTCATTGTTCTTTCTCGTTGCATAGTACTCCATTGTGTGTATGTACCATAGTTTGTGTATCCATTCGTCTGTTGATAGACATCGAGGTTGTTTCCATCGTTTTGCTATTGTGAATAATGCTGCCATGAACATAGGTGTGCATATGTCTATTCGAGTGATGACTCTTATTTCTCTAGGATATATTCCTAGGAGTGGGATTGCTGGATCGAATGGTACGTCTATTTCTAGCTTTCTGAGGAAACGCCATATCATTTTCCAAAATGGCTGTATCATTTTGCATTCCCACCAGCAGTGTATAAGAGTTCCCGTCTCCCCGCAGCCCGTCCAACAATTGTTATTTCCAGTATTTTTGATTCGTGCCAGTAATGCCGGGGTGAGATGGTATCTCATTGTGGTTTTAATTTGCATTTCTCTAATGGCTAGTGATCGCGAGCATTTCCTCATGTGTCTGTTGGCCATTTGAATGTCTTCCTTGGTGAAGTGTCTGTTCATTTCCTTTGCCCATTTTTTGATAGGATTGGTTGTCTTTTTGTTGTAGAGGTGTTGGATTTTCTTGTAGATTATGGAGATTAGACCTTTGTCTGACTTGTACTGTCCAAAAATTTTTTCCCAGTCTGTAGGTTCTCTTTTAACTCTTTTGGTGAAATCTTTTGAAGAGCATAGATGTTTGATTTTTAGAAGATCCCAATTATCTAGTTTATCTGTTGGGTTTTTTGTGTTGATGTTTATGGTTTGTATCCTGTTAATGCCATGTATTAAGGTCTGAAGTGTTGGTCCTATTTTTTCTTCTATGAATTTTATAGTTTGAGGCTTTATATTCAGGTCTTTGATCCATTTGGAAGTAGTTTTTGTATATGGTGTGAGGTATGGGTCCTGTTTCATTTTTCTACAAATGGATATCCAGTTTTGCCAGCACCATTTGTTAAAAAGACTGTCTTTTCCCCATTTGATGTATTTTGGGCCCTTGTCAAAAATCAGGTGACCGTAGGTGGATGGATTTACATCTGAGTTCTCAATTCTGTTCCATTGGTCAATGTCTCTGTTGTTGTACCAGTACCAGGCTGTTTTGAGTACTGTAGCTGTATAGTAGGTTCTCAAGTCAGGTAGTGTGAGTCCTCCAACTTTATTCTTCTTCTTCAGTAGTGCTTTACTTATTCGGGGTTTCTTCCCTTTCCATATAAAGTTAATAATTAGTTTTTCCATCTCTTTGAAGAATGTTGTTGGTATTTGTATCGGAATTGCATTGTATTTGTAGATTGCTTTAGGTAGAATTGCCATTTTCACAATGTTGAGTCTGCCTATCCATGAGCATGGTATGTTTTTCCATTTATGTAGATCCCTTTGGGTTTCATGCAGCAGTGTTTTGTAGTTTTCTTTGTATAGGTCTTTTATATTCCTGGTCAGATTTATTCCTAAGTATTTTATCTTTTTAGGGGCTATTGAAAATGGTATTGATTTCCTGATCTCCTTTTCATCGTCCTCTTTACTGGTGTATAGGAATCCAACTGATTTTTGAATGTTTATCTTGTATCCTGCTACTCTGCTGAATCTTTCTATTACTTCCAGTAAATTTCTCGTGGAGTCTTTAGGGTTTTCTATGTATAGTATCATATCATCTGCAAACAGGGAGAGTTTAACTTCTTCATTACCAATTTGGATGCCCTTTATTTCTTTTTCTTGCCTTACTGCTCTAGCTAGAACTTCCAGCACAATGTTAAATAGGAGTGGTGATAAAGGGCATCCTTGTCTTGTTCCTGTTTTCAGGGGGAATGTTTTCAGCCTTTCTCCATTAAGAATGATGTTGGCTGTTGGTTTTGCATAGATGCCCTTTATTATATTGAGAAATTTCCCTTCTATACCTATTTTATTGAGAGCTTTTATCAGGAATGGGTGTTGGACTTTGTCAAATGCCTTTTCTGCATCAATTGAGACAATCATGTGATTTTTTTCTTTCCTTTTATTTATGTGGTGGATTACGTTGATGGATTTTCTAATGTTAAACCATCCTTGCATACCTGGTATGAATCCTACTTGGTCATGGTGTATTATTTTTTTGATATGATACTGAATTCTATTGGCTAGAATTTTGTTCAGAATTTTTGCATCTATATTCATGAGAGATATTGGTCTGTAATTTTCTTTTTTTGTGATGTCTTTGCCTGGTTTTGGTATCAGCGTTATGCTGGCTTCATAGAATGAATTTGGAAGTGTTGCTTCCTCTTCTATGCTCTGAAATAACTTGAGTAGAACTGGTACGAGCTCTTCTGTAAATGTTTTGTAGAATTCTCCAGTGAAGCCATCTGGGCCAGGGCTTTTTTTGGTTGGGAGTTTTTTTATTACCTTTTCAATCTCTTCTCTTGTTATGGGTCTGTTCAGATTTTCAATATCACTTTGTTGTAGTTTGGGTAGGCTGTATGTTTCTAGAAATTCATCCATTTCCTCTAGGTTTTCAAATTTGTTGGAATATAGTTTTTCATAATATTCTGTTATAATCCTTTTTATTTCAGTTGGGTCTGTTGTAACGTCCCCCATTTCATTTCTTATTTGGGTTATTTGTGCCCTCTGCTGTTTTTCTTTTGTCAGTCTGGCCAGTGGTTTGTCGATTTTGTTGATTCTTTCAAAGAACCAACTTTTGGTTTTGTTGATTCTTTCTATTGTTTTTCTGTTCTCTATTTCATTGATTTCTGCTCTGATCTTTACTATTTCCTTTCTTCCGGTGGTTGTAGGCTTTTTTTGTTGTTCTCTTTCTATTTGTTTGAGTTCTGTAGTTAATGTTTTGATTTTGTCCCTTTCTTCTTTTTTGATATGTGCCTCTATTGCTATAAATTGTCCTCTGAGGACTGCCTTTGCTGTGTCCCAAAGGTTTTGGTATGATGTGTTTTCATTTTCATTTGATTCTAGGAATTTTTTAATTCCATCTCTGATTTCTTCTATTACCCATTGATGTGTAAGCAGATTATTATTCAGTTTCCATGTGTTTGATTTTTTTTCCTTGCTCTTTCTAGTGTTAATTTCTACCTTGATGGCATTGTGGTCAGAGAAGATACTGTGAATTATCTCAGCATTTTGGATCTTGTTGAGGATTTCTCTGTGGCCTAAGATGTGGTCTATTCTGGAGAACGTTCCATGTGCATTGGAAAAGAATGTGTACTTTGCAGCGGTTGGATGGATTGTTCTATATATGTCTATGAGGTCCAGTTGGCTGATTGTGTCCTTTAGGTCTTCTGTATCTTTGCTGAGTTTCTTTTTAGTTGTTCTGTCCTTTACTGAGAGTGGTGTGTTGAAGTCTCCTACTATTATTGTGGAACTGTCAATTTCTCTTTTCAGTGCTGTTAGAGTTTTTTTTATGTATTTTGGAGCGCTGTCATTGGGTGCATAGATATTTATTATGGTTATGTCTTCATGATGGATCATCCCCTTAATCATTATATAGTGTCCTTCTTTGTCTTTTATGGTAGATTTTGTTTTAAAGTCTATTTTATCTGAGATTAGAATTGCCACTCCTGCTCTTTTTTGATAGTTGTTAGCTTGATATATTTTTTTCCAACCTTTGATTTTTAATAAATTCACATCTTTGTTTCTAAGATGTGTCTCTTGTAGACAGCAAATAGATGGATCCTGTTTTCTTATCCATTCTGCCACTCTCCGTCGCTTTATGGGTGCATTGAGTCCATTTACGTTCAGTGTAATTATTGATAGATGTGAATTTGTTGCTGTCATTTTGTAGTGCTTTTTTTTGTGATGCTGAAGTTTTCTTTGTTCTTCTTACTCTCTTGTGCTGAGTTCCTTTTGTTTGTGGATTTTGTGTTCATTTCTTTTGTTTTTGTAGGTTTTGTTTTTGTTGAGACTATGTTTTTCGTCTTTATTTTTATGAGTTGGTTTGTTAACTTTTTTGTGGTTACCATGAATTTTACCCTTATCTTTATAATTTTGAAGCAGTCTACCGTTACTTGGTATCGCCTTGCCTTCTTCTCCTTTAGAAGGTTCTATACCTATGCCGTTTGTTCCCTCTTTCATTGTTTTGATGTTGTTGTCATCCTTTGATTGATTTCTCTGATTCCCTGTTGTATATCTTTTGTTTTTGGAAGGTCGTCTGTAGTTCAGTTCCTAGAATGGTATCTGGATCATGTTAACCTGCGTCCTAGGTCCTAGGTCCTGCCTGAGGGCTTAAGCTGTTTGTCCTTAGATCGAAGAACTCCCTTTAATAATTCTTGTAAGTTTGGTTTGACTTTTGCATATTCCTTTAGTTTCTGTTTATCTGGAAATGACCTAATTTCACCATCAAATCTGAATGAGAGTTTTGCAGGATATATTATTCTTGGCTGACAATTTTTTTCTTTCAAGATTTTATATATGTCATCCCATTGCCTTCTTGCCTGCATGGTTTCTGCTGAATAATGTGAGCTTAGTCTTATTGTTTCTCCTCTGTATGTGACTTCTTGTTTTTCACGAGCTGCTCTCAGGATTCTTTGTTTGTCTTTAGTTTTAGCGAGTGTGAATATGATATGTCTTGGTGATTTTCTTTTGGGGTCTCTTCTATATGGGGTTCGTTGAGCTTCTTGGATGACCAGCTTTTCATCTTTCATGATATTGGGAAAGTTTTCTGTCAGCAGTTCCTCAATGATCCTCTCTGTGTTTTCTGTTTTCTCCCCCTGTTCTGGTATGCCAATCACTCGTAAGTTTTTGCTTTTAATTGTGTCCCACATAACTCTCAGGGTCTCTTCATTTTTCTTTGTTCTTTTTTCTGAGTTTTCCTGAAACAGAGTTGTATCCAAGTGTTTGTCTTCAGTTCCACTGATCCTGTCTTCCATGGTTTCAAATCTACTTCTCAGCCCTTCTATGACACCGTCCATTTCTGAAATCTTGTTGTTTATCTTTTGGATTTCTAATTGTTGTTTTTGTATAATTTCGAGTTGTGAATTTATTTTGGCATTTTGTTCTTGCATCATCTTCCTGAATTCTTCCAATTTTTTGTCTGTATTTTCCATAAATTTGTCTATTTTTTCCTCATGTTTGTCAGCTTTTTGCCTCAGTTCTTGGAAAATTCCGAGTATTAGTGATTTGAGTTCCGTATCAGGTACTTCTAGTGCATTTTCTTCCACAGGAGAGTTATCTGGTGTTTTAATTTGGACGCCTATTGGAGCCATCTTGTCTTGTTTTTGTAAATGTTTTGATATTGTTTGCTGTTTTCGGGGCATTCAGTAGATATTTCTCTTGTTTATTGATTGTAGATTTTTTTTTTTTTTTCGTTCTTGTGGTACAGCTGGGCAGATCTAGTTGAGGAGGAGCCACTGGGATGGGTTGCTTGTGGCACTCACCGCAGCCACCAGGACGGTCGGTAGTCAGTGCTGGGCAGGTTCCAATAGGGCGTGCCTGCACCGTTTGGTGATGTGATGTCTAGTGCACGGTGCAGGTAGGTAGGGTGCAGCGGGAAGATGGTTATGTGTGAAGCTAAGCTGGATATGGGAGAGAGGAGAGAGGAGGAGGAGCAAAAAGCGTACAAACATAAAAGAATGCTAGGGGAGCTTGTCGTTGGAATGTACAGATGAGAGACTATGGGATGGAGGAAACCAGAAGGGGGAAGAGAAAGAAAAGGAAAGAATGACCAAATAAAAATCAGAAAAGTTAAAGAACTGCAAAGTTCCCAGGGATCCCACCAATGCAGCTATGAGGTCTGGGGCAGTCGGTCTCAATTTTCACAGCTCAGCCTGGCTAGAAGGTACAGAGGCATACATCGCCTGGAATTCAGGGATCAGAAAGAGAAGGAAGAGATAGAGAGACAAGAAATTAAGCAATGAAGAAAGACAAAAGAGAAAAAGAGGTAAAAGATGACAAAACTAATCAAAAAAGGAAGAAAAATAAAATTGAGAGAAAGAAAAAAAAAAAAAGGGCAACACCAGCAGTCAGTGCCTACAAATGGGACCCAGAGAGCCCCCACTCAGGGGCGCGAATTCCAAGAAGCCGGTAGTCTCGGGGTTAAGTGACCGTGGCCACGGGAAGCAGAGGGGCCAACGAACAAAGGCCCCAGGATCCCACCCGCGCGGGAGCCCAGACCTGGAAACAGCCACACGCCCGCACGCAGCCCTACAGCCCCGCAGGAGAGAGCAGAGACGGCACTCGGAACCAGGCACCCAGGCAAAAGGAGGGGGAGGCGGCAGAAAAAGGCTCGCTAGCGGTCGGCAAACGGCTCCCAGAAAGCCCCCAGCCCGGGCGCGCAGAATCCAAGCACCGGCGCCCCCCAGCTCAGGGACTCCAGCCACGGAAAGCAGAGGGGCGAACAAACAAAGGCCCCGGGATCCCACCCACGCGGGAGCCCAGACCTAGAAACAGCCACACGCCCGAACGCAGCCCTACAGCCCCGCAGGAGAGAGCAGAGACGGCACTCGGAACCAGGCACCCAGGCAAAAGGAGGGGGAGGCGGCAGAAAAAGGTTCGCTAGGTGCCAGCAAATGGCTCCCAGAAAGCCTCCAGCCCGGGCGCGCGGAATCCAAGCACCGGCACCCCCCTGCTCAGGGACTCCGGCCACGGAAAGCAGAGGGGCGAACAAACAAAGGCCCCGGGATCCCACCCACGCGGGGGCCCAGACCTAGAAACAGCCACACGCCCGCACGCAGCCCACAAGTGCTATTTTTTTGAACGTTCTCATGTGCTCTCTAGGCCTCCATAGTCTGTGGGGAGAGAAATTCATATGAAATGTTAGCAACTCTTTTTCTTAAGTCAAGAACAGTAGCACTTTTGAAGTGTAAAGCACCAAATAAGTGCTATATAACGACAGCAATTTTATTGAAGTCAAGTCATCTACCTTTTCCCCATAAATTCAAATACTTCATTATTTAAGCATGCATTTAAAGACCATTTACATGGGCTGTATTTATTCATTGCCGTTTACTCCAGATTCCCTCATAACTGGATTATTTCTGATTTTAAAAATTGCTGGAAGCATCTAAAAAGCACCAAGTGTTAAGAGGTCATTCCTTAAGACTGGCTCTGAGAATTTCTTGGAAACAATTTCCGCAGACATCCAAGGTACATTTTTCTTTCACTATTAATATGCCAGAAATTTTGTTGCACAAGGAGAAATACACAATATTATGACATTAAACTGCCCAATTAATACTTGAGTACTTAAGTCCATAATTTTTAGCCTATAAATAACTATGTAAATCTAATACGTAAAAAGTATTCAGAGAGCAAGCCCCACTGGTGACATATGGAGCTTGGAAAATATGGTAAGAATAAAAATCACTTTAAATACTGAACCCTTAAACATTTTGCAAGGTGCAATTTTTTCATTGTACCCATTCATAAAATCCTTGCCATATACCCTGGGGAAGGTGAGGCTATCTTCAAAGCTCATGGCAGTTGATTAGGCATAGTTATATCCTTGCATAAGAAGTATGAATGTCTGAGTTTTTAGCCTTACTAAGATTATATTGGTATTTTATATTTGGTAGACACTCTTTAACCTGATTTAATCACAAGTTATTGAACTATCACAGTGGAGGGATATGAAAACTGATTTTCCCATCTCTTTTACTTGTATTTTTAAGTTGCTCTCCATCAATGATTTTCCTTTTTTCTATCTCCCCAACCCATCCATAAATATAATGAAAAAAAAAAAAAAAAACTTCATAGGAAATACAAACTTTCTAGAAACAGACAAGATTCAAATTTACCAGTGTATGATTTTCACTAGAGGACAAATACCCCTTAAATCTCTTTTAGTTAGATAAACCAAATGCTGATTATTATATTTTAGGTTACCTGCTACATAGCATAGTGCTTAGTGTTGGGTAAAGTTCATTCTGGTGAGATAAAATCTCTCCTTCAGAGAACTTAGATTCTAAGAGCAACTTGACAGAAGCTGTTTTTGATAGATAAATGATTAAAAAATGAGGCACAAATGGCACAGATTCAACTGATAAGTTTTTATTTGAAAGGATTATTATCTAGCATCATGTTGTGAAAGTACACATATGTATGCATACATAATTATATATATGTATTCTTTTTTACAGTATGAACAATTACTGATTTTTTTTTCCACAGGGTTCAGTAATTTTCATAGATACATCTAATTCCCACAGCACTCTCTCAGATATTATAATTACACCCATTTCCCGGGAAAAGACTTGGAGACACAGTGAGATTCAGTAGCTAACCCTAAGTCATGTAAGCAGTAAATGGGGAACTGAGGTTCAAGCCCAGACAGTCTCCTCAGCTCCCCAGGGCCCGCTTTAACCACGCTACTGTACTACCTTCCGACATTGCTGATTTCACACTACTCTCCATACCTCCAATCTTCTAGGAAAATTGATTTCTCTACTGTTTCCAAACAGAAACCTGTGTGCTCGTTCCTGACTGTATGTCATCTTTACATCTTGTCCTCTATACTAAATGTTTTCTAGCTCCCCTCTTCTCTAGACTCCAGATGCCACCGCCCTAATTGACCAGAGTTGACATCTGAGAAGAATCCTGTGGGTCATCATTGTGTATATGGCAGCGACTCTCAACTAGATTTCCAAGCCCTGACCTCTCCTCTGAGCACCTGTGCAGTGCCATAGGCTCCTCAGCTAATATCTCACTTTCCCCAAATTTGCTGTTTTCCTGTATTATCTTACAGTTCATTTACCACCAAGTTTCTCCAAGCAAAAACTTTGGAGGAACTCCACATTGCTCCCTCTTCCTCCTCACCTGCACCCTGTCTCCTCAAACTGTCATTTTTGTTGTTTCTGAGTCTCTCAAATCCCATTCTTCTCCATTCTCACAGTCATTGCCCTAAGCGTTCATCATGTCTTGTCTGGGTTATCACAACAGCCTTCTGATCTACTCCCTGTGCCTCCAGCCATACTCTATTCCAGTTTATCCAGCATGAATCTGACACCAAAACCATAGCGGCCCCATAAGACAGAGTAGAACTGCCCCATAGGGTTTCCAAGGAGCAGCTGGTAGATTTGAACTGCTGAACTTTTTGGTAAGTAGCTGTAGCTCTTAACCACTGTGCTACCAGGGCTCCAAACTCTGACACAGTGATCTTCAAAAAAAATAAAATGTTTTAGTATTGCCCAAGGATTTTTAGAGTAAAATCTAAACTCTGTCCTAACTTCTAAGGACTTCCCTGACCTCCCTCTGTACCTCTCTGTTGTCTTCTCCTGACACTCTTCCTATCAGGCTGAGTTCAGCTACCTTCCCCGCCTTTTCTATTTTCTCCACTAGAACCATCCATTAGCGCTGTGATCTCTCACTGCTTAGAGCCCTAACACCGAGACCCCTTCGTATAATAGGCAAGAACTCAGGCTCTGAAGAAAGACAGACCTGGACTTGAATCACTGACCTACCACATCCTAACTTAGTTGGGCGGACTTGGGCAAATAATGTAGCCTCCAGGAGTCCTAATTTTATCCTATGTAAAGTGAAGCTATTAAAGGACATTCCTCACAGAGCTGTCAGGAAGATTAAATATGATTGTCCATGTACGTCCTTACTATGATGCCTGGAACACAGTAAGTGCTCAGTTAATGTTGATTACAACTAATGAAATGTATAGGTTTGAATGAGATAAAAAAGAATTTATAATGAATGAGTAGGTAATGTGAATGAAATTAAATTTATAGAAGAAGAGAGAGATACACCCAGTCAGGGAGGGAGCGGTTCAGGATGAGGTCAGGCCAATAAGCAACATTTCAAATTTGTCCGTTTCCTGCCTAAAAATTTGCTTTATAATTGATATGATTTTAGAAAAAAAGAAACGATTTCAAAAGCTTGTTTTTGGTGGGGCTTTCATTTTGTATTTTTACTGCCACGTTCTTCTTGCCACTCCGGAGGTACTTTTGATTACTTCCAAGAGGGTTGCCTCTGTGCATCCTGACTGAATTGGAAGAAACACAAGGCACTTTGTATTGCTCAAGCCATCTGAGGTTCCTGTCCTGGAGGGGCATGGATAAAGGAAAGCCGGTGTCAGCACATTAGAGCACATCAGAGAAAAAGCGAGCAGCGTGCAGAGTCTGTGCAATCACTCATGCTCATTAGAAACTTTTTAATGTTTGCATGCTTGCCACTGGCAATGATGGCAGACTTCAAGTAATTGGGAACCAATTTTTTATTATCTTCTATGGTTCTATAAAAAACTGGTGTTTAATATGTTAATCATTATTTCTGAATGGTTTTCCACTTTAACACCCCTTGATCAGCAGTCAGTGTCTACATTCAGTATCTGGAGTCCTCAGCTGATAGAATGACAGGGATTAAGTGGCAAAGCACAAACAGTGGGATGGTAGTAACTAAGATTAAAACTCTTTATAATTTACCCTGTGCTTTCCCATATATGATCACATTTGGGCTGCTTTCCCACAGATGATCTCATATGGGAGGGGAGGTGTTTTTATGAACTCTGTTACACTTGAGGAAGACTTAGGATAATAGTGAATTGCTCAACTTCACTTAATAGTAAGTGGCATTGTGTGAGTTATTTACGGCATATCCCATACCCTTCCTCCTTAATTTTGGAGGCTGGGTTATTAATGAATTTATAAGTGGTCTTGAAGAGTCAAGATGACTCTGTAGAAAGATTTATTAAGATTGGAGGGTGGAAGTATGGCACATTTGCTTCAATATGGGTGGGTTTAAGACAATACATTTAGATGTGTGTGTAGAGTCACGGGGTTGAACAGTGGGGGTTTGAACTCATCAGCCGCTGCGCGGGACGAAGAAGATTGCAGCCTTGGAAACCCTGTGGGGCAGTTCTACTCTGTCCTATAGGGTTGCTGTGAGTCAGAATTCAACTCGACAACAATGGATTTGTTTCTTTGTGTGTGTATTTCATGCTACACACATTCAAGAAACAAATAACCTATTGCCATGGAGTCCATTCCGACTCATCGTGACTTCATGTATATGAGAGTAGAACAGCGCTCCATGGGGTTTTTAATGGCTGATTTTTTTTCAGAAGTAGATCACCCGGCCTTTCTTCTGAGGTACCTCTGACTAGACTTGAACCACCAACCTTTTCTTTTGCACCACCCAGGCACTCTGAGGGCATAATAGACTGTGTCTAATAATAATCCTGTTTTAAATCTAATTTATACTTTCTTTGGATGTGTCAGAAAGCAATTCAAGATTGTGCAGAAATCTCAGGGACAACTTGACTTATTATGGTAAATATGCAGATGTGTCAGTTAACAGAAATTTCAGATTCTCTGAGAAATATGCTTTACATTTAAATGTAAAAATGTATGTTAATGTAAAGCACTTTATAAATAGAATTATATGTGCTGTCACTGAGAAAATGATAGAAGCAAAAGACTCAAGTTCACTTTCCTGAACTCCAGAAACTTCTTGCTGGGAATAAATTACTAACCTGTTTTCTAGATTTCATTATCTTCTTTCAAAAATGATATTCTTGTTTTGGCCTGTGCCAGTAATATAGTTTCTGTTTCTGCATCCTACGTGCCAAATAAAAGACACCATGTTGAAGTGGAAAGAACATGAACACTGACGTGACAAACTGGGAAACAAAATCCTCTTCTATTTTCTAGCTTTGTGACCAAGGGCAAGATTTTCAGCATTTCTGAATGATACAATTTATCTGTACAATTTGAACAAACTGTATAAATGAACAAATCTGTCTTGGAAGAAGTACAGAATGCTCCTTAGAAGCGAGGATTATGAGACTTTATCTCACTTACTTTGGACATGTTATCAGGAGGGACCAGTCCCTGGAGAAGGACATAATGCTTGGTAAAGTAGAGGGTCAGCGAAAAAGAGGAAGACCCTCAACGTGATGGATTGACACAGTGGCTGCAACAGTGGACTGAAACATAGCAACGATTGTGAGGATGGTGCAGGACCAGGCAATGTTTTGTTCTGTTGTACATAGGGTTGCTATGAGTCAAACAGACTGGATGGCATCTAACAAAAACAACAACAGCAATCTGTACAATGGAGATACTACTTAGCGCATTGACTTCTTGTGAGGAGTAAGTGAGATAATTTAGGTAAAGCACTTAGAATTGTTTCTGGAGCATATTCTCTATGTTCAACAAATGCTTTCTGTTGACCTCATCACTTTTTAATCTTCAGACAGTAATTGATGGGTGAGGTCCTATTATTTTGAGATTTAGTGAGCATGTCTTCGTTAATGTCAAATGGACTATATCATCTCCTAATGGTTGTGTTTCCAGATGGAAGAGGCCCAATCCCTTTAATCTGTGCATATCAGAGATCTTAGTCTGGGTGCAGCATCTGGCAGCTCAGGGCATGATGAAATATTGTGGAGGTAGAGGAGGGTTCAGTATTGTATTTGTCCCTCAGTTTGAAAGCTTTCTTATATTGAAGTGCAGTCAGCTTTCCTGTAACTTCCTTTCAGTTTTCCTGCTACTCTTCCCTGGGCTGCAAAGAAAGTGTAATCATTCTGGTCATTGGATGAAGTTTCTAATATTTTGAAGTATCTATTTTGTTCCACAAGCCCTGGTGGTGCAGTGGTTAAAGTGCTCACCAGCAGCTCCATGGGAGAAGGATGTGGCAGTCTGCATCCATAAATATTACAGCCTCAGAAACCCTATGGACAGTTCAACTCTGTCCTAAAGGTCACTATGAGTCAGAATCAACTCGATGGCAATGGGTTTGCTTTGGTACAGGTTATTGTGTTCTGGACGCTCAAGCAGGTGGGTAGCAACAGTGGCTGCAACAATGAGCTCAAACATACCTACTATAGTGAGGATGTCAGGGACAGGGCAGTGTTTCGTTTTGTCATGCATAGGGTCACTGTAAGTCTCAACCACTCACGGCACCTAACAACAACAACAGTTGTGTTCCACATAAACTTTTCTCCATTTCAACAACCCCAGTTCCTACAAGCTTTCCTGATAATAACTGTTTTCCCAAACAATTTATCATCCTCATCATTCCTTTTTGTTCACAGTGAACTAAAGTGTCCTTGGAGCAGAAGGTGGTATTCTAGGTATTCCAAAGAACTGTAGGATTTGCCTTGGTATGGACACTGTGTTTCCATAATGCAGCATAAGATAGTATTCATTTTGGGAAAGCCTTTTATCCTGTTGGCCAATATTGTGTGTGAACTCAATGACATTATTTAGGTTTTCTCATTAGAGCAATTGGCTGTTAAAACAGGTTTTCCGCATCTTGTAATTATGCTTGCGGTGTTTCAGATCCAGTTGTAGGATTTCATATTTCTATCTGTCATATTTTGTTATTAGTTTCATCTCATTGTTCAAATATATTGAGGATTGTAAATTATTATTCTACCATCTCATATATTAGTATTTTATCTCAGCATTGTGGCCTCTGGTAGTTTGATAAGTGTTTCTTAATATAGTTACCAAAGTATATTAATATAATAATATAATAATGGAAACCTTATTGATAAAGAAGTAGATCAACACAAGGTTTAATACATAAATGGCTGGCATTCTAGATACCTGTTGTTTTGGTCATCTAGTGCTGCTATAACAGAAATCCCACGGGTGGGTGACTTTAACAAAGAGAAATTTATTTCTTCACAGTAAAGTAGGCTAAAAGTCCAAATTCAGGGCGTCAGCTCCAGGGGAAGGCTTTCTCTCTTTCTGTCACGCTTCTCATCAATCTTCCCCTGGACTAGGAGCTTCTCCACACGGGGACCCCAGGTCCAAAGGACGTGCTCTGCTCCCAGCACTGCTTCTTGGTGGTATGAGGTTCCCATGTGTCTCTGCTGCTTCTCTCTTTTATATCTCAAAAGAGATTGGCTTAAGACACTATCTAATCTTATAGATCTCATCAATATAACTGCCACTAATCCATCTTATTACATCATGTTGATAGGATTTACAACACATTGGGAAATCATATCAGATTACAAAATGGCAGACAATCATAAAATACTGGGAATCATGACCTAGCTAAGTTGACAGATATTTTTGGGGGACACAATTCAATTCATGACACCTCTATTCAGGTTGGAAATGAACACTAGCCAATAACTTTTAGTCTCTAGTCTTATCTTACTTCTCTTGACATTGATAATTATTCTAATTGGGTGATTTATTGAATGAAACTGCGAGTTTTTCATCACTCTTCAGAGTAAATTGTTCAGGACTGGAACACTAGACTCATTTAAATCATGTGTATATACCCTTACTATTTCCACATCTCTCCTTAGCTTCAGAGTTTTGCTCTGAATACACTGTCTCTCACACACTCCCACATATTCATTGCAGAATATTTAGAAGCTGCTGTGAAACACCTGTAATTCTCTTACTGAGAGGATATTGTCAGACAACTGTTTCTCCTGCCTCACTCTCCAGTACGAGCTGCATATTCCTCCTCTTGCTCTCTAAATGCACGTGTGCATGCACAAACACACACAGCTTTTGTTTTAATAAGATTGGGACCATGTGATATATAATAATTTGTTGCCTCATTCTCATTTACTGTTTTTTGAGAACTTTCCCAAATCATGAAATATTGCAGGAGAATCTGAATTCTAATGGCTGCACTGTATTCCATAAAACAGATAGAGCATAATTTATGTAACAAATTCCCAGTATTAAGTATATCACCCTATTTTGGCTGTTATGTATAAGCCATGATCAACATCATTATAGCCAAGTAATTCTCAGCATCTCTGGCAGTTTCTTCTCAATAAATGCCTAGAAGAGATTAAGTAAATGGTTATAAATTTATACATATAAGTAAATAAAACAAAAAAAGCTGTTGCCATCGAGTTGATTCTAGCTCATAGTGATGCTATAGGACAGAGTAGAACTGCCCCATAGGGTTTCCAAGGCTGTAATCTTTATGGAAGCAGATTGCCAGGTCTTTCTCCTCTGGAACAGCTGGTGGGTTCGAACCACTGACCTTTTGGTCAGCAGCTGAGTGCTTAACTATGGTGCTACCAGGGCTCCTTATGATTACACATATGTGTGTATATATATGTACATATATATATATATATATATATATATATATATACACACACGCACACAGTCTTAGTCATCTAGTGCTGCTGTAACAGAAGTACCACACGTGGATGGCTTTAACAAAGATAAGTTTATTCTTTCACAGTCCAGTAGGCTACAAGTCCAAATTCAGGGCGTCAGCTCCAAGGGAATGCTTTCTCTGTTGGCTCTGGAGGGAGGTCTGTGTCATCAATCTTCTCTTGGTCTAGGAGCTTCTCTACGCAGGAACCTCAGGTCCCAAAGGACACGCCGTGCTGCTGGCACTGCTTTCTTGGTGGTATGAAGTTCCCATGTGTCTCTGCTCATTTCTCTGTTTTACATCTCAAAAGAGATTGGCTTAAGACACTGTCTAATCTTGTAGACCTCATCAGTATAACTGCCGCTAATCCATCTTACTACATCATAGTGATAGGATTTACGACACATTGGAAAATCACATCAGATTACAAAATGGCAGACAATCATACGATACTGGGAATCATGACCCAGCCAAATTGATACACACTTTTTTGGGGGGACATAATTCAATCCATGACATATGCATACGCACATATATATATATGCATACATATAATTCATTTTATAAAATAAATTTATTTTATTACAGAGAATATATACAATACAATAATTTAAAAGTATAAACAAAAACTTATTACCACACTACCCAGAGAAAACACTGTTATGACTTTTGTGTCTGTGTACATGTATTTCCAGTATTTTTAAAATACATTTACTACTTAAAACATAATAAGCAGGTTATACAGAACATACTAATTTTTAGAATTTTTCAGTTAAAATAGGTCATAAGCATTATTTGTTATCATTAATTTTTCTGCAATATGATTTTAATATCTACGTCGTTCCTTTGTATGGTTTAATTTGCAAATGTATTGCTTATTACTGGTCAGTTATGCCATTTCCATTTCCTTGTTATTATGTAAACTGTGATGAATATCTTTATGATAACTCTTTGCATGTATCTTACAGTTATCATAGAAAAACCCTTAGTGAATGAATGAAATAAATATTGCTATCATCACCAGAATGAGAATTCCAGAACACTAAATTGTGCTCATGCAGAAACTGTACATAGACCAAGAGGCAGTTGTTCAAACAGAACAAGGGGATACTGTGTGGTTTAAAGTCAGGAAAGGTGTGCATCAGGGTTGTATCCTTTCACCGTACTTATTCAATCTATATGCTGAGCACATAATCAGAGAAGCTGGACTATATGAAGAAGAACGTGACGTCAGGATTGAAGGAAGACTCAACAACCTTCGATATGCAAATGACACAATCTTGCTTGTTGAAAGCAAAAAGGACTTGAAGCACTTACTGATGAAGATCAAAGACTACAGCCTTCAGTATGAATTATACCTCAACATAAAGAAAACAAACATCCTCACAACTGGACCAATAAGCAACGTCCTGATAAACGGAGAAAAGATTCAAGTTGTCAAGGAGTTCTTTTTACTTGGATCCACAATCAACACCCAGGGAAGCAGCAGTCAAGAAATCAAATGGCATACTGCATTGGGCAAATATGCTGAAAAAGACCTCTGTAAAGTGTTAAAAAGCAAAGATGTCACTTTGAGAACTAAGGTGTGCTTGACCCAAGCTATGGTATTTTTATTTGCCTCACATGCATGGGAAAATTGGACAATGAGTAAGGAAGATCAAAGAAGAATTAATGCCTGTGAATTGATGGTATTGGCAAAGAATATTGAATATACTACGGACTGCCAAAAGAATGAACAAATCTGTCTTGGAAGAAGTACAGCCAGAATGCTCCTTAGAAGCAAGGACAGCGAGACTTCGTCCTGTGTAATTTGAACGTATTATCAGGAGGGATCAGGCCCTGGAGAAGGACTACCTGCTTGGTAAAGTAGAGGGTCAGCGAAAAAGAGGAAGACCCTCAATGAGATGGACTAACACAGTGGCTGCAACAGTGGACTCAAACATAGTAACAATTCTAAGAATAGCGAAGGACGGCCAGTGTTTCCTTTTGTTATACATAGGGTCCCTGTGAGTCGGAACTGACATGAGGGCACCTTACAACAACAACATCATCATCTCCACAAAAAAGTGAAGTTTTGGATAGACTTTCAAGCTCATAGACCTAACAAGCGTCTTCTAATGATTTTGTTTTTATTTTCTGGTAAGCTAGATATAATCAATCTTAACAGTGAGCTTAGTTTAATTACCATTGCTCTCCTTAACATATGTTTTTATTTTGTGTACCAGTACATTTTATTATGATTGACAAATAATGATATACAATTAAAACTTCACTTACCGATCATGTTCTTATATGTATTTTTCCATGTTTTTAAATTATTTCAATATACCTGCTCTAGGAAAAAGTACCATATTTTTATGCAAAAATTGCGTGCTTTCTACATTTGTTTGCCAACTGCACCTTCCCCCACCCCCCTGGGAGATATTTTGTAAGAACGTTATTTCTTTTACAGCAACATGTAAAAAAAAATTGGCATATCGGCACTTATGAAAATACTTCGCAGGAGGGAGGGTGCGCTTAGCAAACAAACATAGAAGGCATGCATAATTTGCATAAAAATACAATAGATTTTCTGAAACATTACTTATATTCTTTGATTTGGCATATACCTGAACCAAACCAAACCTGTTGCTGTCAAGTTGATTTCAACTCATAGCGACCCTAAAGGACAGACTAGACTTGCCCCGTAGGGTTTCCAAGGCTTTAATGTTTATGGAAGCCTACTGCCACATCTTTGTCCCATTAAGCAGCTGGTGGGTTCAAACCACGGACGTTTTGGTTAGTTGTTGTTGTTAGTGCCATTGAGTCAGTTCAGATTCATAGCAGTCCTGCGCCATCCTCACAATCGCTGTTACACTTGAACCCATTGTTGCAGCCACTGTGTCAGTCCATCTCATTGAGGGTCTTCCTCTTTTTCACTGACCCTTTACTTTACCAAGCTTGATGTCCTTCTCCAGGGACTGGTCCCTCCTGATAACGTGTCCAAAGTACATGAGTTTCACCATCCTTGCTTCTAAGGAGAATTCTGGCTGTACTTTTTCCAAGACAGATTTGTTTGTTCTTCCTGCAGTCTTCACCAATACCATAATGCAAAGGCATCAATTTTTCTTTGATCTTCTTTATTCATTGTCTAGCTTTCCCATGCATATGAGGTGATTGAAAACACCATGACTTGGGTCAGACTCACCTTAGTCTTCAAGGTGACATCTTTGCTTTTTTTTTTTTTTTTAACAATTTAAAGAGGTCTTTTGCTGCAGATTTGCCTAATACATTGCCTCTTTTGATTTCTTGACTGCTGCTTCCATGAGTGTCCATTGTGGATCCAAGTAAAATGAACTCCTTGACAATTTTAATCTTTTTTGTGTTTATCATGATGTTGCTTATTGGTCCAGTTGTGAGGATTTTTGCTTTCTTTATGTTGGGCATAATCCATACTGAAGGTTGTGGTCTCTGATCTTCATCAGAAGTGCTTCAGGTCTTCTTCACTTGCAGCAAGCAAGGTTGTGTCATGTGCATAACACGGGTTGTTAATGAGTCTTCCTCCAGTCCTGATCCTGTGTTCTTCTTCATATAGTCCAGCTTCTTGGATTATTTGCTCAGCATACAGATTGAATAGGTATGATGAAAGGATACAATCCTGATGCACACCTTTCCTCACTTTAAACCACGCAGTATCCCCTTGTTCTGTTTGAACGACTGCCTTTTGCTCTGTATACAGGTTCCTCATGAGCACAATTAAGTGTTCTGGAATTCCCATTCTTCCCAGTGTTATCCATAGATTGTTATGATCCACACCGTCAAATGCCTTTGCATAGTCAATGAAACACAGGTAAACATCTTTCTGGTATTCTCTGCTTTCAGCCAGGATCCATCTGACATCAGCAGTGATATCCCTGGTTCCACGTCCTTTTCTGAACACGGCTTGAATTTCTGCAGGTCCCTGTTGATGTACTGCTGTAACTGCTTTTGAATGATCCTCAGCAAAATTTTAATTGCGTGTGATATTAATGATATTGTTTGATAATTTTCATATTTGGTAGGATCACCTTTCCTTGGAATAGGCATAAATATGGATCTCTTCCAGTCAGTTGGCCAGGGAGCTGTCTTCCAAATTTCTTGGCATAGATGTGTAAGCACTTCTAGCACTGCATTCGTTTGTTGAAACATCTGAATTGGTATTCCATCAATTCCTGGAGCCTTGTTTTTCACCAGTGCCTTTAGTGCAGCTTGGACCTCTTCCTTCAGTGCCATCTAATCCTGATCATATGCTACCTCCTGAAATGGTTGCATTTCAACCAAATCTTTTTGGTATAGTCACTCTGTGTATTCCTTCCATCTTCTTTTGATGCTTCCTGTGTTAGTATTTCCCCTGTGGAACCCTTCAGTATTGTAACTCAGGCTTGAATTTTTCCTTCAGTTCTTTCAGCTTGAGAATTGCTAAGCATGTTCTTCCCTTTTAGTTTTCTATCTCCAGGTCTTTTCACATGTCATTGTAATATGTGACTTTGTCTTCTCAAGCCACTCTTTGAAATCTTCTGTTCAGCTCTTTTACTTCATCATTTCTTCCTTTTGCTTTAGCTACTCGATATTCAAGAGCAAGTTTCAGAGTCTCTTCTGACATCCATTTGGTCTTTTATTTCTTTCCCTTATTTTTAATGAGCTGTTGCTTTCTTTATGTATGATGTCCTTGATATCATTCCACAACTCGTCTGGTCTTCAGTCATTAGTGTTCAAGTCATCAAATCTATTCTTGAGATGGTCTCTAAATTCAGGTAGGATGTACTCAAGGTCGTACTTTAGCTTCTGTGGACTTGTTCTAATTTTCTTCATCTTCAACTTGAACTTGCATATGAGCAATTGATGGTCTGTTCAGCAGTCGGCCCATGGCCTTGTTCTGACTGATGATGTTGAGGTTTTCCATCATCCCTTTCCACAGATGTAGTCAATTTGATTCCTGTGTATTCTATCTGGTGAGGTTCACATGTATAGTTGCTGTTTAAGTTGTTGAAAAAGGTATTTGCAATGAAGAAGTTGCTGGTCTTGCAAAATTCTGTCATGCAGTCTCCGGCATTGTTTCTATCACCAAGGCCATGTTTTCCAACTACCAGTCTTTCTTCTTTGTTTCCAACTTTTGCATTCCAATCACCAGTAATTATCAATACATCTTGATTGCATGTTTGATAGATTTCAGACTGCAGAAGTTGGTAAAAATCTTCAATTTCTTCATCTTTGGCCTTAGTGATTGGTGCATAAATTTGAATAACAGTCGTATTAACTGGTCTTCCTTGTAGGCGTATGGATATTATCCTATCACTGACAGTGTTGTACTTCAGGATAGTTCTTGAAATGTTCTTTTTGACGATGAATTCAATGCCATTCCTCTTCAATTTGTCATTCCTGGCATAGTAGACCATATAGTTGCCCGATTCAAAATGGCAATACCAGTTCATTTAAGCTCACTAATGCTTAGGATATTGATCTTTATGTGTTCCGTTTCATTTTTGACCGTTTCCAATTTTCCTAGATTCATACTTGGTACAGTCCACATTCTGATTATTAATGGATGTTTGCAGCTGTTTCTTCTCATTTTGAGCTGTGCCACATCAGCAGTTGAAGGTCCCAAAAGCTTAACTCCATCCACGTCATTAAGGTTGACTCTATTTTGAGGAGGCAGCTCTTCCCCAGTCGTATTTTGAGTGCCTTCCAACCTGAGGGGCTCATGTTCTAGCACTATATCAGACAGTGTTCTACTGCTGCTGTTCTTAAGGTTTTCACTGGCTAACTATTTTCAGAAGTAGACTGCCAGGTCCTTCTTCCTAGTCTTTCTTAGTCTGGAAGCTTAGCTGAAGCCTGTTCACCATGGGTGACCCTGCTGGTATTTGAATACTGGTGGCATAGCATCCAGCATCACGACAGCAAGCAAGCCCCCACAGCAGTTGTTTTGGTTAGTAGCCAAGTGCTTAACCACTGTGCCACCAGGGCTCCATTTGACGTATAGTTCTACAATATTTAAGGACAAGTAAAAGGAAACGCAGAATTATAAAACCAGTGAAAAATAATTATAGAATTTTGTGTTTGTTGTGTTGAAACATGAAAAGTGTATTAATTGTGTGTGTTTTGGATTTTTTTAATCCAACAAAAGGAGAAAAAAGGCAAAGATAAGTATGGTTATGAAAGAATAAATAAACTTGAATTGTAATATAAAATTACAGATTTTGGTGCACACTTTTATTAATCAACTTGAGAAAAGATCTCCAAAAAAATCAGCTTTTGTTTTTTTGAATCCTCAGTGACACTGAAAATGCTTTCGTTCTATTGGTGTGTGATTTATAAATCAAGCATGACAAAATTCTGGTACTTCTTTATTAGAGATGAAGGAAAATGGGTTTAAGAGAATGAAAATTAAAAGGAATTGTAATAATTTAAAGAATATAACTGCCTATTAAGATGAGTAAGATTTTTTATATAGGATATGAATGCAAATGTTAAGACATTTTTGTGTTTTGAACTTGCTAAAGACATGTGTTCTAACTTTAATACTGATACCCATACTTACTTTTGAAAGATAAATACCTTAAGATATTAAAATATAAAATAAACTATAAGTGCCATAAGTTTAAATATTAACATTATGTAAAATGTGGAGCATTGCACCCTCAACATACTTCACCTACAAAATTTAATTTTAAGATATGATTGTAAAAATTTACAAAATTTCTGTGGGTTATTTAGGTATATTAGACAATTACTCAAGAGTTTTGAAAATGGAGAGTGAACTTCATATTGTAATTAGAAGGACTTCTTTCTTAGAAACAAATCTTTCAGTCAGTACCAAAACCTGCATAACTGTTTTGCCTACTCTTTAGAGCATTTAATGATTATTTGTTGAGATATCTCAACTTTAGTCTATCCTGTTCTCTCCAAATGTAATCCAGGTCGTTTTTTAACCCAATTTGAAAAGATTTCCTTAATAGAATGTTTGAAATTAAGATAGGGAAAAAAAAAGGTGCCATCAAATTGATTCTTACTCATGGAGTTCCCATGTGTGTCAGAGTAGAGCTGTGCTCCATAGGGTTTTCAATGCCTGATTTTTCAGAAGTGCATCACCAGGCCTTTCTTCTGAGGCACCTCTGGGTAGACTTAGATCTCCAGCCTCTCAGTTAACATTCAAGCACGTAACCATTTACACCCTTCAGGAACTCCCAAGCTGGAAATACCAGAAGGATAAAAGTGGTACACATTTGTTCTGCCAAATCTTTTGTTGGAGAGTACCTGAAAAATCATAACCAGCACCTAAATAAGCCAGGCTAGATTGTAGGAATCTAGTTTCTGAAGATAGAAAAGACTCCAAGAAACTTACTTGCATTTCTGATTTGACTTGACTTACGAAGATTTGATTTGATTGGGGTTTGCTGCTGTGAATGCTGTGTAACAAACCACCATAAAACTCAGTGTCTTCAGACAATAAGCATTTATTTAGGTCACAGATCTGTAGATTGGCATGGTATCTTCTGGTCTTAGCTAGACCCTCCCGCATGTCTGGGTTGGGCTGATTTTTTAGTGATTTTGGATTGCCTTTGCTGGGACATCCCGGCTGTTCACCACGTGTCTCATCTTCCAGCGGGCTAGCCTGGGCATGTTCTTCTCATTGAATGCAGAAGACAAGAGAGTGCAAGCCCAGTTGTGCAAATGACGTTCAAGCCTGAACTTGCCTGGAGCAAGTCACACGGCTAAATACAGTCAGAGTGGAGGGCCCTACAAAGTTACATGGAAAAGGGCATGGATACTTGGAGGAGTAAAGAATTGATGCCATTTTGCTATCTACCACAGTGATTGTTTTAGGATTGTGTTTTCTACTGTAGAATATGAACACTAGATGTATGCTGCTGCTTCCAAAGAGCAGACCCACTTCAAAGCATTTAACACCTCACAGGGGAGCGCAGAGTTAAAGCTGTATTACCTTATGGCACCATGTCCCATAAACATTGCACTCAAACACACAATGCTTACATTGTTGACTAGTAATAGGAAAGATGCCATTTGGGAGTTTTATTCTGACGCTGAGATCTACTGAAACCTGAACAACATTGCAGTTCAGATTTTCCTAGATTTATCTCTTAGGAGAAATAGAGAAAATACAATTAAATGTTGAATATTTGCTCTCAAGCAACCCATTTGTGAAGGATAATGATCTCACCTAGAAGATAAAAGTTTTCATGTGATTAAATTCTTCAGTCCATGAAGCATTAGCAATCATCTGAGAGTAATATATAAAAGACCTTTTTTTTTTTACTTCCTTGGGCTAATTAAGACGAATAGTGTCTCCAAGGAGTCTTCATACACTGGTATACCACAAGCATCTTGCTCTGGGGTTTTCAGTTATAAGTCATGACTCACAGCTACTGGGTTTTGTTC
Source organism: Dugong dugon (assembly GCA_030035585.1). Classification (NCBI taxonomy): domain Eukaryota; kingdom Metazoa; phylum Chordata; class Mammalia; order Sirenia; family Dugongidae; genus Dugong; species Dugong dugon. The sequence continues at coordinate 110,900,328 of CM057468.1, read as the reverse complement.
AAGATCATATAGTCTATTTCCAGGATGTGTACGAATTTTTTTTGTTAGGCTCCATTGTCAAGCAAACACCAGCACTATTCAGCTCATAAATAGTATAACAAAACACGATAAACAAATGCAAACAATGTTTACTATATCTATTTAGTAAAATAGAAGTAGCCTGATTGTTAAAAGTTCCATTTACTCTGATTTGCTATTATGTGGATTTTGACATGCTGCTCCAAGTTTTATGTAGTCTTATGACATCTATTCTGTGTTTCATGAAATCCTAAACTTTCTTTAGCTAAAATCTTGTCACCGCACTAAAAATGAAAATATTGTGATATATCTAGTTAATAATAATATGGACTTAAATTTACTGAGCACTTACCATGACTCAGAGCCCTGGTGGTACAGTAGTTAATAGCTCGGCTGCTAACCAAAAGGTTGGCAGTTTGAATCCACCAGCTGCTCCTTGAAACCAACCCTATGGGGCAGTTCTACTCCATCCTGCAGGGTCACTATGAGTCAGAATAGACTCAATAGCCATGGGTTTGAGTTTGGTTTTTATCATGACTCAGGTGCTTATATATATATATATATAAATTTTATATATATATAAAATTTAATTTTTGCAACAATTCTAGTCAGAAAGTGAAAACTTAGAGTAAACAGGTTCTTAAAAGATCATTTCTTGGAGATGAAGGAAAAGAAGTGGTAGTTCTTGGCTTGAGAACCTGGTCTTATGCTGCAGTCTGGAAATTGCCTCCAGGTAGAAAAGTTGGGAGACTGTAGGGTTCATCTCTTTTGTTTCCTCTCTCTCAACCATCATTGTCTTACGTTACCTGTTATTCAGTGTCTGAAACAATTGCTGTATATATTCATTCCAGTTTTCTAGCTGTTTATCACGAGGGAATATGTCTGGTACCAGTTGTGTGATGGCAGAAGAAGAAGTATCCTGGAATGTTATTTTTACTTGCCCAACATTTCTAAGTAGAAGAAAGTTGAAAGGACCCGTCGACAGTACCAACTTTACCTCCCCATTCAGATTTTGTCCTTGAAAACTGTCTTCTGAATCAGCATTGTTGTAATGTTCCACAGCCTTTGGGGCAGTCTCACAATCAGTCCAGGTTTACAGACTCCTACCCCAGATTATACACAGAATAATTTGGGGTCAGAGATTCATTATCTGCGTGTTAAAATGACTTCGTAGTACTAATACTAGCATTATACGCTCTTCTGTCTCCCTAGCTTGGAATCTAAAGACGTCAGACTATATGCTAACTCTTGGCAATCTTTCTGAGCCAGCTTTCTCTGAGATTTGGTGGGCTCTTTTAATCTGCCATTTTTGAAGTTCTTTCATCTCAGGTAATTTTGTTAATATTATACATTCAGATCCCTTTACTGCTCAATTTGTTGTGTTCTCTCTGTTAAGAGCTCCAGTTATCTTTGTGTTGGTTCATTTTGTCTTGCCTCAACATCTATTATTTTCTCGCAAATTGCTTTGCTTACTTAATCTTTTTCTCTGTGTTCATAGTAATTATTTCAAGTCATTCATCTATGTTATTATCTCAATTTCAAAGCATCTCTATTCTGTACTTTGTTATTTCTCATCTTTTACTTCTGTAGTACTATTACTTTGGCCCTCAGCTTTTTATTTTGCTCTATAATCTATCTTTACCTTATTCTTTTGTTTTATCATCTTGTCTTTGAGTTCTCATTAATTTCTTCTATACTGAAAAGGACAGAATCACAAGGCATGGTGGTGATTTTTTTCTTCTGGTTATTACTATTTTTATTAATTTCATAAGATATTAAAAGAGGGAGATGTCTATCATTTTTACCTGGAAGTCTGGTGGTGATTTTTAATTAAGATTTAAGGTTTGATTCTGTAGTAACAAAATGTCTACTTTCCTGATAAACTGAAATATTTCTCCTTATTGTCTAATAAATTTATGTTGCCCTGGTTGCCAAGGAATTTAATATAATAGCTCTCCTCAGCATGGTTTTTTGTTTGTTTGTTTTTGGTATAAGCATCTAGTCCCCTCCTTCTATACATGATTTCATGCCAGTTAGTTTATTTTAGAGCTAGTGGTTCAATTTACTTTTGCTTTTGACTGTAAGCCAACACAAATTCTGTTTGGAATTAGACAAAATATATGATTTAAAAACAAAATCACTTTATTAGAAACAAAATGATATACCATAAAAGCCGGTTATAATTATAGCCTCTAAGACAGCTCTCAAAATATTTTCCCCCTACCATCATAAAAAGGCTCAACATATTTTTAACTTTGTGGCTTTTAAAAACTATGTATTTGTCACAGATTCAGTTGTGTCCCCGCAAAAATGTGTGTATCAATTTTTTCTGGGCCATGATTCCCAGTAGTGTGTGGTTGTCCTCCATTTTGTGATTGTAATTTTATGTTGAAGAGGATTAGGGTGGAATTATAACACCCTTACTAAGGTCACATCCCTGATCCAATGTAAAGGGAGTTTCCCTGGGATGTGGGCTGCACCACCTTTTATCTTACAAGAGATAAAAGGAAAGGGAAGCAAACAGAGAGTTGCAGACCTCATACCACCAAGAAGGTAGTGCTGGGAGCAGAGCACGTCCTTTGGACCTGAGGTTCCTGTGCTGAGATGCTCCCAGACCAAGGGAAGACTGATTAGAAAGACCTTCCTCCAGAGCTGACAGAGAGAGAAAGCCTTCCCCTGTAGCTAGCACCCTGAATTTGGACTTGTAGCCTACTAGACGGTGAAAGAATAAACTTCTCTTTTTAAAAGCCATCCACTTGTGGTATTTCTGTTACAGCAGCACTAGATGACTAAGACAATACGATTAAATTAAGTTGTTAAAAATGAACAGAGTTTCTGTAAAATAAGAGTTTTATTCAGATTCAAAGATTTACAAGTCGGGACGCACCAAAATGAAAGTTCAAAATGGTGTTCTGAAGAGGGAGCATAAGCACATGTCTTTTATCAGAAGTTTGTACAGGGTGGGGAGAGAGTATGGGAGGTACATTTTATTTGTTGACAGTCAACATGCTCTGTAAGACTCATTTATCAAGAATTTCTTTTGGATGGGGTACTCAACCTTAGCCACAGTTTCCTGTGTTCCAGAGTCGGTTCCTGCAATAGTTTGGGTGGGCTACCTCAGAATGTTGCAGAACAAGTTATTTTGCTCAAGAATGTAGTCATGGGTCACATACTCTAAAAAGCAGAAGCAGGGGCCTAGGACAAAATGGACTCTGATTCAGACTTGTGTCAGCCGTTTTAGTTATGTTAGGCACCTCAGAGTGCTCTTTCACAAAGTTAAAGTATTCACTGCATTAGTTTCGATTCAGTCACATGGTCACTATTTTATATAATCTTAACAAAAAAGATATGGTAGTATTTTTAAAATGCTTTCAAATAGAAATTTAGCTCACTAACGGAGACCTATTATTCTGTATTTTAAGGTTATTTGATCTCCCATTATGTCAGTGGTCTGCATGGAGAGAGGGTACAGGAAACAACTGTTAAAATCATTTAGAGGGATTGGCCTTCATGAAAACCCAAGGAGGAAATTTTGCTCAAGTCATAGTATCTGGAAAAGCAAAGCTATTCCTGAGCTATTTTAATCCTAAGAATTGAGACTCACAGCTGATGTTCTTTCCTTTCTGGTTTGGGTATTTAAAATGCCAAACAAAATTGTGAGTTACTTCTACTAAATGAGTAGGATACTATGCCATGTATTTTGGGTACCTATCTTTTTCAATTCCATTTCTTTCCAATTCTCTTTTTTCTGCTCTAATTTACTTATTTTATGTTTCATTTTAAGTCTCTAAAACACATGAAATATTTGGAGATAGGCATAATGAAGAAATTAAACACTTAACCATTCATTCCATCACATGTAAAATAGTATAATATTCTATATTTAAAAGGTCATTAATTGGATGAATAGAATTAGAAAGTTACTCAAATTAAGTAAAACATATATATGGAGGAGCATCTCAGCCCTATTTAAAATAACAAAAAAGAAACATCTTAATATAAAACAATAAAGTTTTAAATATTATTTATGCATGTGATTTATTTCAAATAATATTTAATGATAAGGGAGAATGCTGATGATTTAACATTATTAACTAAATAGGATGCAAAACTCTATTGCAATGTGATCTTAATTTAGCTGATGTAATACAGATAGAAAATGTCTTCAAGGAAATACATCAAATGTTAAGTGTTATTCATAAATGGTGTTTATAGTTGATTTGTATTTTGTCTTAAGTGTTGTCTGTACTTTTCATACTTTGTACAATTAGTATGTTATCCTTTATTAACAGAAACATACACTATTTGAAATTACCTTTTAATTTTCAGTTGACTGCCATAATATTAAAATATGTTATTTTGTGGGAAGAGATATTGATATTATTTTGTTACCCTAATACGTTGACTTAAATACTGACCCTCCTCACCATGAAACACCTTGTTTAGTTTTTAAGGACACAATACGACCTTGACTCCCAAAGAAATTGTTTTTCTTCTGAAATTATCCAGAAATGATTCTCTTTTTGCCATAATAATTGGGATGATTTCTTGTCATAAAGGTGAAAATCCAAGGTATCAAAGTCATACGTGTAGGTAAGTACTCAAAATGATCACTTGGGCCCGGGAATTTGATATCACTTGGGAAATAAGTAAAGCTGATAGAAAGTCCAATGATATAGACTCTCTTTCTGTCATAAACCAGACTTATTCTCCAACATGCCTACATAAAAGGAATTGAACTTTTCCAGATTACTTAATTTTACATTTTACTCCATTTCAGTGACTTTTATATTCTGAAAGATAGTGTGGAAAATCTGGTAGTGCAAGATACGTCGTGATTAGAATGCTGCCGTTTCCCCTTGTGAAAATGGCATGGGGGCAGCATCTGACCTCCTCCAGCCCCATAAGGGGGAAGGAAAACCTAGAGCAACAGCTCAAGGCTGACTCCCATGAGGTGGAGGCCAGGCAAGCCTCCTTCTTCGTCATCTTTACTAATTCTGACACAAACCGTCCCTCGCACAGCACTCTGTACTTCTCTGCTGGGTTCGATAATTCATTGCAGTGGCCACACAGGGCTCACACACCATACTCAAGATTATGGGGTTTATTAGGGAAGTAACAGACTACAGTTCAGGCTCAGGAACACTCAAGGATACAGCTTTTCCATCAGGATAGCCTCTTCCCCCTTCTCGCAGGCATGCCTCTCCCAGGCCCTAGGCCTCTGCCCAAAGGCACTCAGCTTTCTCTCTCTGTGGGCCGTGAAGCCAACCACACCATCTCCTGCTGCCAGGTCTCTGCTGTCGAATCTCTCCTGCCATCGCTTCTCACCCTCTTCAGGGTTACAGCTTGCTCTCTATTTCTTTCTTCTCTCTCTCTCTCTGTCTCCTGCTTCCAGGAGCTTCTAAGCACAGGGATCCTGTGTCCAGAGGATGTGTTCTCCACTCCTGGCTGTTCTTCCTTGGTGATGGTAGGATCTTCTTCTCTGCTCTGGAATTGGCTCTCTTTTAAGGCAAAATTGACCAATCCCCTTGGTGGGCCACAATTACCCTATCACACAGCCCTGCACAGTTACCTGGGTGTGAGTTACAAGATCATGGCTAGAAAGGCCACACAAAAGTAATCAATCACACCACACCTCCCATGCATAATTATGCTGATGATATTTTCATTTTATTCTCTACTTTTGGCGTTAGTATCATTCCCCACATGTGGAGAACATATAGAGTGTATTTTACTTTATTTCAAAGGATATAAAATGGATTGTAATTACTCATGTTGAGTTATGACTGACATTTTCTCCTCAGCAGAATGAGTGTTATTTTAGTACAGTCTACAGTTCTTTGAACACTTGGTAATTTCTTTTTCTTGGTCTTAATCTTTTCTTCACAAATACTGTCTTTAACATTGGGAAGAATGTGCTTTCTTCCCTTTTTTGTCTAGTTACATTCATAGCTAAATAACTGCTTTTAGGGACCTTGTTTTAGCAGTGTGTGTGTGTGTGTGTGTGTGTGTATGTGTGTGTGTGTTGGGAAAAAGAAAGGCTGGAGAATTCCAATAAAAAAGTTTATTTTTGTATCTAATTATTTTAATATTTTCAATAGTATGAGAAATTAACATTTTTAAAGGTTTCTTCTTTAATCTATAACGTTAAGATGATCTATGTGCCTGATGCTGTCAGTGCCTTTGAACGTCTAGGCATGCGCACACGGAGAAGAATTCTTTTAGTCAACCTTTTTTTTGGGAGTGTGTGGGGAGGGTGCCAAGACTTAATAACAACCATAGATGGCATTAGTTAGCCACTAGTTTTCTCTCAGTCACTAGTTCTCAAAAGTATGGTTTAAGTTACATGACGATACCGAAAGATGGTTCAGATTCTTTCCCCAAAGAAAATTTTATTTCATTAAAAAATATGACAAAAATAGGTTATCTTTTTAGATTCTGTAAAATAAAAGCATTCGTCACACTGAGATTTGGCTCGCATTTTTCCTCAAGTGACTTACACAAAGCATAAATAAAAGTTAAGGAATTTCATATTCTGGGAAGTTCTGCTGTACTTAAAACACTGCTTCTAATTTAAACCTTCTTGTCTTTTAAGATTCATTTAGGAATTTGGATTTTGCTTCTAATATTTTGTAAACATAGGAGGAAGAAGCTTAGTGTTTTTGAAAGAAGGTCATATTGTGTTTATGGACTGTAAACCAATGCTCTTGCAATTGCACCAGCCATTACCACCAACTATTAATGCTGCCCTGGCCTAAAAATAGGCTTTCAAAGATTATATTCTCTTCTATTTCTCTTTGGAACACAGATTCTTAAACAAATTGTCTATCTTTCCTTTATGAACTCTCAAATGCCCATAAATAGAGAAAAATCCATCTTATTTTACCCGTCTTAAAAAAAAAAAAAAAAAAAAGAAAGAGAACTTGCTAGTCCTTGTTTCTCCTTTGTTCTCCTTTACATCAGAACTTTCTAAGAAGTTTTTTAAGTCACAGTCTGTGATTTTTCCCCATTCTTCTTGAACCATTCCAGTTAACTTTTTTCTCCAACACTTCACTAAATTATTTTTGTCAAGGTCATCCCTGACCTTCGCATGGTTAAATCCAATGTTATTTCTCTATCTGCAACATAGGTGACCTATCAGCAGCTTCCGACACAATTGATCATTTCCTTCTTCTTAAGAAACTTTTTTTTTTTGCTCTTAGCTTCCAGCAGTTTTACTCACACGCATTCTTTGGACCCCTTTTCTTCTCTCTCTACACCTTTTCCTTTTATAACCTCATCTGGCCTCACTGACTTAAACCCCATCTATATGGCATTGACTCAAAAGTGTATACATCCTTCCTGATACTCTCCTTTGAATGCCAGACTCATATAGTCTATTGCCTAGTAGAAATCTCCCTTGGACTTCTAATAGCTGGCTCAAACTTGGTATGTCTAAACTACTCAAACTTAGTATGTCTAAACTTGCCATCACAATTAATGGCCACTCTGTCTTCCAGTTGATGAAGCCAAAAAAGCTTGGTGTCAAACTTTATGCTCTCATACTTCACATTCAATCCATCAGCAAATCCTGTTGATTCTGTCTATTCTGAAACATTCACTTCTGTTGACATAATCCAAGTTGCCATCATCTTTCAGCTAAGTGGTTTTTCTGCTTCTGCCTTTGATTCCTATTTTGTACAATGCAGCCAGTGGGCCTGTTAAAATATAAGTCAAATCATGTTGCTCTTCCACTCAGAACTCTCTAGTGGCTTCTCCTGTCTTTCAGAGTAATAGAGCATGCCGCTGTTATGACTGAAAGGTCCTCAGACGTGACTGTGCTGCCCTTACTCTCAGTACAATAGTTCTCACTCTCCTCCAGCCTCACTGGCCTTCTGGATTTTCCTCAAATACTTCAGGTGTGTTCTTGCTTCAGGGCCTTTGCACTTGCTAGTCCCATTGCCTGTAATGCTCTTATCACAGGTATCTATGTGGCTTGCTTCCTCACCTCTTTCAGGTCTTTACTTAAATGTCACATTTTCAGTGACACTGTCCCCAGATGCTCTATTTAAAATTGTATCTCCACATACTCTATATCCCATTTCTCTGCTGTGTTTCTCTACTTGTCAGTCATCACTTCTAACATACTATATATTTTTCTAATTTAACTTACTCATTGTCTGTTTTTCCCAAAATATACAGTAGAACTGCCCCCATAGGGTTTCCAGGGAGTGGCTGGTAGATTCGAACTGCTGACCTTTTGGTTAGTGGCTGAGCTCTTAACCACTGCGCCACTAAGGCTCCCTGAAACATAGGTACTTAATAAGTATTTGTAGAATGAATTAACAATGCACACAAAACTATGATCAAAGTAGTATTTTGGGTTTTTTTTAACCCTGAAGTGAATTATGTTATTTTGGATGGTAGACTTATTCTTCTAAAATATTTTGCATATGCTGATATCAAATTTTGGTTTTTTACATTGTCCTTTCATTACCTTACACAAAGTAGATACTCCATAAAATGTTCTTGGGGTAATAAAATTTTCATGTGCATATCAATGTAAATGAATAGATATTTTAGGAGACATAAACAAAGTAAGAATCATCAGTTTGGGATATAAAATTGCATCATATAAATAATGCTGAGTTCACTGAGTTCAATTACAAGGTGAGGTGGTAGACAGAAAAGTTGTAGGAACCCCTTCTTCAGTCAGTAAAACAGAGAATTATTGAAGAACTTTACCCTGAGACATCTTGAAAACCCTAGAAGGTACCCAATGACATGCCGAGGATGATTTTCTTTACAACCCTTTTGGTAGCATCATGCTACCCTGATCAATGAGACAATTTTCTAGGCAGAATATCAGAATTACCTGTAAGTCTAGATATGTATTTTAAGTTATCTATTTTTCTTGAAAAATGTTTTTCTTCAAGAGAAGGATGAACTAATGCCAAAAATACACCCTAGTTGTGCTCCCTGAGCCAGGATTCTGCCTTCTCTAGACAGGCTGGATGGGATCTTTCTGGAATTGTGTTAAGAAGACCTGGCTAGGAGTCTGGAGACAGGAGTTTTATTTATTTTTTTGTATGTTTTTATTGTGCTTTAGATGAAGGTTTACAAGCCAATTAGTTTCTCATTAAACAATTAATTAATACACGTATTGTTTTGTGACATTGGTTGCCAACTCCACGACATGCCAACACTCTCCACTTCTTGACCTTGGGTTCCCCATTGCCAGCTTTCCTTTCCCCTCCTGCCTTCCTGCCTTCCTGCCTTCCTGCCTTCTCATCCTTGCCCTGGGGTTGGTATACCCATTTAGTCTCGTTTTGTTTTATGGGCCTGTCTAATCTTTGGCTGAAGGGTGAACCTCAGGAGTGACTTCAGTACTCAGTTAAAACGGTATCTGTTTGCCATGATCTCGGGGTTTCTCCAGCAGAGACAGGAGTTTTAGTCTCAGTTCTGTTTCTGCATCCCTTCTTTTGCCCACTACTCATCCCTCAATATGCAGTGTTCAGCTGCCGTAACAGTCTGTTAATGACTCATTTGGATGTCATGGGATAAAATCTGTGGTGAATATGAAAGAGCATTTAAGGTCTTAATAATAAATTATAATATGACTGTTTGCCAGAGGTGTTGCTGGGAGGAATCTTAAATTGTATGAGAGGATGGATTAGATGTCCTCTAAGTTCAATTTAAAGCTGCTTGTATTTGATAATCTTTTAAAGTTATCTACTTATTTGCTGCATTGTAGTGTTTATGCAAGGAAACGAAATTTCATTCCTGAGCCTTATTTAAAATTCCCCTTTAATAGAAATCTGTAGTTGAAAAAACATTTTTTACTCTATGAATTTTACATGAATAAATAATAGAAGTCGGAAGCAATTGGCAGTTGGTTTCTATAAGGAAAGAAAACAGTGCTAGAATATTTTTAGCCATAAATGACACTTTGCAGCAAGTGTATTTAATATAGAAACCCGGCTCCAGGTGAAGAGCAATATAATATATCATTTGGCCCAAGTGTATCTCCTTCTAAGGGAGAAGGTGGCAGGATATGAATTGTTCTCTGATGAGGTAGATTAAAAAACCAAGAAGCATTTTGATGTACACGTACATCAGTGGCCTCATTAATAAAAAACAGGCATTTATCAATTGTACTCTTGAAAAGAAAAATTAACATACTGTATAGTATTTTGGCCAGAGCATAATAAATATAAAAGTTCATATAAATCATTCTGTTACCATTAAACAGGTGTGGCAGTCAAGGTTATTGTTAAATTCTTTGTCGATCTCAGAGAACATTAATAGGAAACTTTGGACGTTAATGCAAAACTGAATCAATAAATACTATTTTAGATTTAAAAAAGCATATGTTGATGTCAGGCTGATAACAACAACAACAAAATGAAGTATTGCTTTCCAATTAATTAATTTGTGTCAGTGTTGATACAACTATCTTCCAAGTTTAGGAGTCACTTCCTTGTTTCTTCTCTGTTTTCTTTCCAAGAAATCTAAACTAAGCTGCGTTGGAAGTCAGGTCTTTTCTATATCAAGGAATTCTTAGAAAGGAATGAATATTTTACTGTAGCCAAATATAAAATCAAACCTGCTGAATTCTCTGAGGCAAGGTCGTTTTTAAGGAAATCTTCCTTTGTTTGACTTGTTACATATTGGTTGTGAGCTCAGTAGATGAAAACACTTTGTACAACTGAGAATGGTGACAGATATGATGAAGCAGAAGAGAATTTTTGCTGGTATATGATTAAATTCTTAAGTAATTCCAGGATATAGGGTTATTATCCCCATATTATAAATCATAAATTTCTATTTGGAAAGTTTTCTTTAATTTGGCATAGTCACAAGGTCAATATATATCATACTGGATTTGAACCATGTCTTTCTGAGTCTCAAATATTAGGAGTTCTTGTTAATGGATCTTGCTCAGATTGGAGGAATGGGAAGGTAGCATGGAATACAGAGCTACCAAACACATATCTGTCCCTGACTTGTCACCCATAGTCCAGCAAGGGGAGAGAACTGCAAGGACAGTGATGTCTGTAAGGTACATTCCTCCAAGCCAGATTCCCTGATATAAAAATCAAGCAAGATTCTCTATAAGAATCCTGATCAAAGGGGGGAAAATGCAGAACAAAAATTCAAATTTTCATGGGATCTAGACTTTCTGGAGCCACTGAGGCTGGATGAACCCTTGACACTGTTGCCCTGAGATAGTCTTTAAACCTTAAACCAAAAATATCCCCTGAAGTCTTCTTTAAATCAAACAATACCCACAGCCTTTGAGTCAATTCCAACTCATACTAATCCTATAGGACACAGTAGAACTGCCCCATAGGGTTTCCAAGGCTATAAATCCTTATGGAAGTGGAGCCACTGGTGGTTTTGAACCACTGGCCTTTTGGTTAGCAGTTAAGTGCTTTAACCACTGGGCTACCAGGGCTCACTAAAGTACAGTAGTTTAACTTAATTAGTAAAGAATGTTTGCCTTGAGCACTGTGCTTTTTTAAGAACTTTCTATATGGAATCAAATTGCCAACGGCAATTCGAAAGATTAGATAGGAAACTTAGGGGGTAGTGGGTTTATGTAAATGGGGGAACAATTTGGAAAAGGAGAGTGAGAATGGTTACACAACTTGAAGAATGTAATAAATGTCACTGAATTATACATGTAGAAATTGTTGAATTGATACATGTTCTGCTGTGTATATTCTCAACAACAACAACAAAAACAAAATTTTTTGAAAATCAAGCAAGCACAACTAGGAAAAAGCCATGTACAAAGCCCATTCCCTTAGGGAAAAAGACATAGAATTTTGTAAGGGATGGCTTACTTGGGAAGAACAGCCACCTCCACCGGGTGAAACATACAACTCCTTTGTAACCCTTAAGCTGCCCTCTCTTCACGGAAGGTATCTGCAGGTGATGACACAAATATGCCCCGATTTTCTTTGTTCATTCCCTTTAGTTTCCTGAGATCTAACCAAAAACAGGAAAAAAACCCTATGCCACTGAGTCGATTCCAACTCATAGCAACCTTTAGGACATAGTAGAACTGACCCCTAAGGTTTCCAAGGAGTGGCTGGTGGATTCCAACTGCCGACCTTTTGGTTAGCCACGGAGCTCTTAACTACTGCGCCACCAGGGTTCCTGAGATCTAGCTATCGGATACTGTCCTCCACCACGTTCTCCATGTCCCTGCAATATAGTTCATCGTTTGCCTTGTTCACTACAGTTCTCTCACATCACCCAGGCCTATCCCATTCCTTTGTGTTCTTTTGGAACACTCAGTTACTCCACGTCATAGGTCCCTTCAGTGCAAACAAGCAAGATACAGAGAGGGACTCCAGGAAGTGGATTGTTTGCCTTTTGCTCCATTGCCTTTGCGTGAAACTGTCCACAAGATTCTCACTGAAGTCAGGACAATAGAGCTTAGCCCTAACCTATATTGTGTGCCTGTGGTTACATGTGGCCAACAATAGACTCCACCAAAGATTCAAGCTACTTTCAAAACAGCTTCAGCTCATAAATCTGCAAACATATTTTACTAAGTACTTCCCCTAATCCTTGAGAAAATTAATCTATACATTTAGGTTCTATGTACAAATGACCAGTGTGCTTAATGGTGGAATTAAAGGCTATTTGATACATTGAGCTTATTAGGAGCTTTTTAAAAAAAATTATCATATTTCGAATGTGCTTTAAATCAGCCAAACATCTTTGAATGTCTTACAACACCAGGGCAGTTTTTTGCAGATAATTGGTTATTTTGTGACCATTGTTGTTGTTGTTAGGTGCCAAGGAGTTGATTCTGACTCATAGTGCCCCCATGTGACTGAATAGAACTGCTCTGTAAGGTTTTCTAGGCTGTAATCTTTACAGGAGCAGATCACCACGTCTTTCTCCGAGGAACCGCTGGGTGGGTTCAAACTGTCAACCTTTAGGTTAGCAGCAGGGCAGTTAACTGTTGGCCCCGCCACCCCCCAGGACTCCTTTCAGTGACCATTAAGATGAATTAAATAAAGTTGAATAGATAATTTTAGTAACTCACAGAAACATTTCTTTTAGTGCAGTTCTATTTGTTATCTTATGCCCAAACAGAGCAAAATAAGCAGATTCAAGTTTTATACGAGGGCCCGTAGAATTTAATTGAATTAGGTTAAAAATAAACACAACTTTCTAACTATTTGTCAGTCCTTACATCTTTCTTCTTGTTTCCTTTTAATCAGTGGTTCCCAAACTTGGTTGCACATTTAAATTCCTTGAGAGAACTTGTAAAGATTTTGATGCCCTAGGAGCAGCCAGACCAATGAAAATGGGAATATCTGAGGGTAGTACTAAGTCATCGGTAATTTGTAAAACTCCTCAAGTGATTCTGATATTCAGTCATAGAGAACCACTGCTTTAGATGAAGATGCAGAGTAACTTGAACGCTACTCTTCTCCTTCCTTCTTCCTTACCTGTTGAAGCAGCCCTCTAATAATTTGGCGTGACACTGAGCATAAACCTCTGAGTTTCCAAAAGTTAAAATATGACCCAGAATGCTGGCAGCAGTTGTCCAATAATGGGAAACGTGGTCCCATAACTTTTAAGTGTGATGAATTCTAAAAGGAAGATTTTAATCATAAAAAGATAAACAACTTAAAAATATTTCTGGCAGGTTGTGTTTCAAATTAATTAAACCTTTTTCAGCATATGGAAGGTACAATTTACAGATTCTGTTTCCTCCCTTCTCCTTTACTTATTCATTCTGTTCACACATATTTTTGAGGTGAGAGATAATTTACAATGGTTCTTCATAAATTATCTTCCAGTTATCATTCTTTTGGGCTTTGGTTACAGCATTTAAATGTTTATTTGGTTTTAACAACATAGTACAAAATAGGTCTTTCAAGTAGGATAAAGGAAGTTGCTAGAAATAACAATACTATCTTAGGTCAAATTAGTTCCCTTGCTTTACTGGTACATATTTAAAACAGTAAAACAGTGTACATTTTAGATACAAAGTGCTCATCTCTTGTTTTTTCTTTTTTTAATCTTTCATCTAAACCCTCACATTGAAAAGATCTGTCATCACAGAAACCTTGACATTAATTATACTGTTTCAAATAATTTTTTAAAAGAAGCTAAAATGCTTTGAACTCATGATATACCATTTTTTAAAATAAAAAAACTAACTTATTGCACTTTTGTGCTTGAGTATTATTTTTGCGTCTCTTAGAAATGAAAATTAATTATAGCTTTAAGATAGATTGATTTTGCTTTGCTGTAATCTGGTTGAGTGTGTTGGTTCTATAGATTGTTGTTGTTGTTCGGTGCCATGGAGTCAGTTCCGACTCATAGCGACCCTGCGTACAACAGAATGAAACTCTGCCTCATTCTGCACCATCCTCACAATTGCTGCTGTATTTAAGCTCATTGCTGCAGCCACTGTGTATAATCCATCTCATCGAGGGTCTTCCTCTTTTCTGATGACCCTCTACTTTACCAAGCGTGATGTCTTTATCCCGGGACTGCTCCCTCCTGATAACGTGTCCAAAGTACATGAGATGAAGTCTCACCATCCTCACGTCTAAGGACCATTCTCACTGTACTTCTTCCAAGGCAGATTTGTTCATTCTTCTGGCAGTCGATGGTATATTCCATCATTCTGTATAGCCTAGTATATAAACATCTGCAAATATAACTAAGAAGAATAGTTTTTTGTTGTTTTTTAATTTCAAGAGAAATATATTTAAGGGCATTCTTCAAATAGTAACATTGCTTAAAATTCATAAGAGGATGTTAACATTTTAGAGAAATAGTACTCAGTACAGCTGTATATTAAACCCACATATTTATTCATTTATCCCACAAGCATTTATTAATCATCTACATGTCAGATACTTCCTACTGGAGATACAGATTTGAATAAGAAAGGTTCTAGTCCCCAAGTTTACAGAACTATACAGAACACTGTATTCTGGTGAGAGTTCACTGAACTGATATGGAGGAGGGGATTCTCTTGTATGATTGTCTGTATAGAATTATTTTTTAAGCATATAAAAATCCATGAAAACGGAATCCCACTTTCATAATCATTGTGTTTTACATGTGTGTATAGGAATTTTCAATCAGATTGTTTCGACATGATAAAAATATTGATCATTTTAAACCAAAAATCTATGTATTTTAATGGCTCTGGATGATAGACTCTTCATATAATCCCTCTCTGGAATTTCATCAGTGGCAATGATATTGTTCCAATGCATCCCAGGGCTTTTTTTTTTTTTTTTTTTTTTTTTGGTATAGTATGCCAGTGAGCATAAGGTAAAAAAAATTGCATAGAATAAGGTGGTCTGAGAACATTAATGTTTTAAAGCAGTAATTCAGAAGAAACTTCAAAGTAGCCAATACAGAGACAGGCAATAGTGGCTATTTGAACTTGGGAGGCAGAGTAGGGGAATAAAGGGGAGATGATGCCCCTTGGGCCTCTGACCTACCAGTTGGATAAACAGCCTTTCACTGAGATAAAAAGTGTAAAGGAGGAGCGAGCTTTGAGAGTAGAAATTCAGGGGTGGTGGGATGGGGATTTTGTGGGGATCACAAAGTCCTTTAACCATGATGTAGGTGTTTTATAGAGAAAGTTATGCTTCTTACCATTGAGAAGAGATGAGGGTCTGGGGGGAGGGAAGAAGATTAGTAACATTTATTGATAATAGAGTTTTACTTGATAATATGTAGCTCAGGGAAGTTTATGTCCTAAGGTAGAATCCAGTTTAGGATGTTACTCACTTGAAAGAGTTCAGTAATTTGGTCTGTCTGTGTCTACTCCCCCATAGGAGCAATTAAACTTGTCAGTTTCCTATGACTGAAGGATCTCCTGCAGGCTTTCAGTGACACCTTGTACATCACACAGTGTTGGCCCATTAAGTCCAGATGCAATACCAACAAGGGGTCTTCAGATGAGCCAAGACCAGGCACGTGCTACTGGTTGCCAGAGATGCCATTTGTCAAAGATGTCAAACTTTTGTGGATTAGAATGTGAGAGGACATCATTCTGTGAATGGCATGAGACATGATTGACCATAAGCAGCTTTGAACTTCTGATCAGCTCATTGCCATCTACCAAGGTGATGCACTAAAAACCAAAAAAAAAAAAAAACCCATTGCTGTCGAGTCAATTCCGACTCATAGCCACCCTATAGGACAGAGTAGAACTGCCCCATAGAGTTTCCAAGGCTCTAATCTTTGTGGAAGCAGACTGCCACAGCTTCCTCCCTGGAGTTGCTGGTGGGATTTAACCGCAGACTTTTCAGTTAGCAGCCGAAGGCTTAACCACTGCACCACCCGGGCTCCCTTGATGCACTAAAGGAACAGAAATAATCATAGCTAACACACAGTGAAGAACATCTGCCAGACACTGTTTTAAGTTCTTTACATATCTTAACTGATTTCATCCTAAACACAATCCTGTAAGGTTGGTACTATTATTATATCCATTTTATAGATGAGGAGACTGAGGCAAAGAAAAGTTTAAGTGACTTGCTTATGTTGCCCAGCTAATAAGTGGGTAAATAAGGACTGAAATTTAGGCTGTGTGACCTGAGTGCATGCAATTAACCACTCTGCAATGCTGCCTCTCCTATAAAATACAGCTAATATTAATTTAAAAAATCAGTTGTTTCCAATTGTAGTATCTAGTAGTTTGGAGCAAGAATAATAGACAAGGAAATAGTTGGGAGAATGTAAAGGAAAGAGCTAACAAATTAATAATTATATTATTATGCCCTTGGGAGAAGTAAGTTTAACTGTAGAATAGTTTTGCTTAATCATAGCAAAAAAGATGGCACAACTTTTTTTTTAAATGTCATATATGCAGGACTTGATAAAATGTAGATGTCACAAAATCAATGATAGGACATTATAGCTCTAAGAGTTTAGGAATTATTTGCTTTGGGCAGATAGCTTATGTATTTCTTTTTTTCATTGTCTTTCAAAGTTAGTACATCTCAGTAGATGAGGAAATGGGTTTAGGGCAAAGAATGAGGTGTGAACTATACAATGGAGCTTCAGTAAGGTAAAAACTTCAGGATTTGTCTTCCCACTATGCCTGTTGTAGAAATTCCCTGCTCTCCTTCCCACTACATGAGTTTTGTAATCCAGGGGAAAAAAGTCAGAACCCCGATTTTTTTCTTCACCTGGTGACCTTTTGCTTTGGTTGGGTAAAAAACATTTAACTTCTTGTGATTCAGATTTTCAACATGTTAAATGGGGTCAAAAGATTATTTTTTGACTTTCATACAGAATGCTTTGTAATGGTCATATTTTGAGACTTTTCAAAGAAAGGGGATAGAAGACCCATGAGAGTAGCAGGAGTACTTGGAGTTTATAGAACAATTTAGTTTTGGAGAACCATTTAAATCATTCTAATCTCTGAGTTTGTATTTGATCACGCTGTATTTAGACATTACTCAAGTTATGACGTTATGGAAACAGACATGACAAAATATGATGTTTTGTAGCCTTTCTGCATGGATTAACCTTTAGGGGCTGTTATCATTCCTGGTGATCTCTCCAGAGCCTTTTTCTACTTCACCAGAGCATTATGTACTCTTAACAAAAACACAAGTAATTTTCTTCAACGTGTGCCATCTATTTCTAATCCCTGGTGTATTCAGGCTGTGCTGCTCAGGACTTTTGAGAAAGCCATGATGGTAACTTTCCATCCTTCCTCCTATTCTCAGGAGTAGCATTCTGAGGAAACAATGCTACATATTGCGTGTCAGGCCTGAGTGAAAGAAAAACAGTAACAAGCAACTTGCTATAACCACTTCCGGTGATAAATGAAGACAAGTAAGGCTAGTGAGGAAGACGACCTTTCTCTTCAGATGGTGGCCTGTGAGTCAATTCAGTGTCGCCAAGGCACATTTCCTTCTTGAGTAAAGGGAGAAGCAAGCAGGATCAGATTGTTCTAGAATGAAAACCACTGACTGAAGGAACAACTTTAAGACTTAGATAAAATTACAAAATAGCAAAAGGTGAGTCTTTTAGTGATTTTTTATTTATTCTTTGTTCTTCTACATCTTTCTGTTTACACCCACTATATTTTCACTGAATGTTCCATACGACCAAATGCATCATGTACTATTAAAGTCACATGCAGGGGCTTAAAAAAAAAATCTATGACTCTGGATTTAATTTTTCCCTGAAGTTTTCTGTTACTAGTACCTCCATCTTATATAATTTTGCTGTTTACATTTGGCCATTTAACCAGTTCATAAGTCTTCAAGTCTGTTCTTTTTCAGTAGAACTTTTACTCCTTCTGCTTTCCTTCTCCTCCTCCTCCTTTTTTTGAGCCAACCGACCTTTCGAACAAGTGAATTAAAGAAATATCCATATCTGTCTGAATATTTTTCTAAAACTTTTTGTATCATATTTATCATACAAGTTATAACTTTTATCAAAAAAAACCCTGAATATTAATGTTTCTACAAGGTTGTTTTTTTAACTCACTACTCTTTTTTTTTTTTTTTATAATACATAAATTGGGGAAACCATTATAAATCCATAGCCTCATCTGAATAACAGCATTAAAAATGACACTTTTGCTTATTTTTAAATTTGTATACTCTTGAAAAAAATATGACTTGATTGGAGTTTGACAAGACAGAACAAAGCTAAGACTGTGTCACGTAGTGATTGAAAGTAGGGCTTTGAAGTCGGAAACTCGTTAGGTATGGATCCCCACTTGCTCATGGAGAGCCTGTGTAACCCTTAGTGGATTATTTAGCCTCTCGAATCCCTAGGTTACTCATCTGTAAAGTGAGAATAATAGTAGTTCCCACTTGATAAGATTGTTATGAGGGTTAAATGGCACAGTAAAATTTCCACAGGGTTCCTGGCATGTAGAAAGCCATCAATGAATGGTAGTTATTGTTTGTGGAGGAGCCCTGGTGGCACAGTGGCTAAGCACTCGGCTGCTAACAGAAGGGTCTATGGTTTGAACCCACTAGCCACTCCATGGGAGAAGGATGTGGCAGTCTGCTTCCATAAAGAAACCCTATGGGGCAATTCTACTCTGTCCTACAGGGTCACTATGAGTTGGAATCAACTGGACGGCATTGGGTTTATTGTTTGTAGTTACATTATACCATCAGTTTCTATCTTTATCTCCCTTTTCTCCTTTTTCTTTTTCTTAGTTACCAGCAAAAGATATTAAGACAGTTCTTGTGTTCTCCTACATGGAATCGAGGTGATAAGAGTAAATAAATAAACTGCAAAGTCTACTGGAATATTTAAACCTGTAATGTTTTTTCCTGATGGTATTTAAACAATACAGATGGAAATAGAAGCGGGGTATAAGGAAACAGACTTTGTTTGCTGGGGTCTTAAAAAAAATAAAAACAAAACCCAGTCCATTGCTGTTGGGTCAATTCCGACTCATAGGGACCCTAGAGGGCAAAGTAGAACTTCCTCATTAGAGTTTCCAAGGCCACAAATCTTCATGGTAGCAGACTGACACATCTTTCTCCTGCAGAGCGGCTGGAGGATTCAAACAGCTGACCTTTCGGTCGGCAGTCAAGTGCTTAACCACCTCGTCACCAGCACTTAGGAGCCAATAAATATCACAAGAAGAGATGTATAAAGAAACAGACCTGAGAGTAAAATCCATAATGGCTTTAGGAAAAAAAAAAAATTACAAAGAAAGAAAACTAAAGTTAAGTCTGAAGGTAGTATTCTCACCTAAAATACCTTTCCTGAACCTCACATTCATATCTAGGTTGACATATGTCTTCTCTAGGTTGTCCTCATTTTTAAAAAATGACATTTAGGCATTTCATTTATTAGAATCTATTAATGTTCTCTATTTTTTATGCTTGTCTACTTCCTTTAATTGGGTTACAGGCCTTTTAAGGTAAAGAATCTTATTTTCTGCCTCAGTTGTCACTTCTACAGTGATTAAAGGAGATGTGGCTTCCTAAGTTGTCAATTGGCCATCATTGCTTAGTTCCTAATATCTTTTTATTTAGTATGGCTTTTAGCCATTTACACATAATTATTTTTATTTATGCAGCAATTTACCAGCATAAAAATGGTAGCCAATACTACTCATATTCACAATATTTTTATTTGCACTTAAAAAATTCTTTCTTCTAGAAAGCTTTTTGTGCATTTTGGTGTTTTTACTTCTGTCCTCCGTGAACACAAAAGATAATGTTTCTTTTTTAACCACAAAGACATTCTTTTGCTCAGCTAATTGGATCTTCTTGATTATGCTTTACGACCTATCATCTATGTCAGGAGTTAAAGAATATTTTGTCCTCATTTATTCTACCAGGTACTCCTTCGTTAGTTTAATTTGGGGTATATCTTCGCAGTGAAGCTCTTTAATCTTTAGTCATGGTTTATTAAATTCTTCTTCTGAAATGCACTGCCCACTTCAAATTTCAATCTTATATATCTTTCAAAATCTACTTCAAATGCTACTTATTTCATGAAGCTGTTCACAACTCATTTCTCTGTCCCCTGAACTTCTTCAGCACTCTGATTTCACTTGTACCATTGAATGCTGTTATTTTTACTCATTCAAATTCATTGAGCCCTTTTCACTTGTCAGGCATTATACTATGCCATAGAGACACAAAGATGAATGAGACATGGTCTGTGCCCTCAAGGACATTACAAACTAGTAGAAGAGAAAAAATTATGTGGTTTAGTTATATAAGTGCCCACAAGATAGTAAAGGAAGCCAGAGAAGAGAAATTTTTTCAGTATCTGGGCCCCAGAAAAGCCTATTCAATAAGCTGACACCTATGCCAAGTCTTAAAAATTGAGTGGTGAGTTGGAGAAGATGGATAGTGTTTCAGAGATGAAGAAGGCTGAGTGTAGCCTGATAGAGCATGGGATGGGGAGAATTATATATACTTTGGATTTCCTTGGCCCCTTGCTAGCACTGGCCTATTCCAAGGCCCTGAGGAAGGGCCCTGGTGATGTGATCACATGGTCATATGTCTTATAAAACTTGGCAATAGTGATATACTTTAACTCCAGTTCCTTAAAATTGCTGTTGATTCCATTCCCACTTTCCTTTCATCATGCTTCTGTTCTTGTCTGGTAGTATCGGAGCAGCCATAGATGTTTATTTAGGGATACATTTAATTTGAGTTTGCTGGGATACGTTTATGTAGTTTATGTAGTTTAGAGTTACTTCTATGCGTAATTGAGTTATAGGCTTCCCGCTGCTGGGATGGGTTCCAGGGATACTCCCATCATACACAACAGTGGATCTGCCAACCCTTGTGACATGGTGACACTGATAACAAAGTGCTTCCTAAGCATCTTCAGTTCAAAATGTATTTCAAATTAGTCATTGTGCAAGAAGACTTAAAATCTACCCTTAAAATAAACTTGATAAAATTTCCCCAAATTGGAAACCAATCCAAAGTATTTACTTGATGTTAACAATAACAAGTTGTAAAGCTGAAAGAAACTTCTGAACTATAAGTAATAATAAAAAAACAAAAATCCATCAACCTTATCAGGTAAAAAATGAAATTATTTCTCTAATCTCTCCATAGGAAAAAAAAGTTATAAAGCCATTAATTTAGGAACAGGTAGTCAGAGAATACAGCGAAAAATGTATAAAAATAATTATAAAGGTATCGCAAGCAGTTAATAAAATATATTAAGTTACTTTGATGCATTTTATGATGTGGTTTCAGATAGTTTTTGAAGATTGGTAATCTGTTGTGAGTTCTCTTCTCATCTAAATAAGTGTTTGCTTTTACACCTATTTTTGTATTTGTAAATTGTGCTCTTTTCTTTAAAGAGAGGTTGTGACATGCTTCATGCCCCATAAAGCTTGGATCTGCTCTTAAGGTCATTGAAATTGATCGAGGGCCTCTGAAGTGAAGGTCATGGATCAGGTGTCCACAGGAAATTGCAGACACTATGAAGTTTGGCTAGACTTGTGTTGAAAAGGAAATTTAGATCCAGGCTCCAAAATCTCAAGTGGATTATGGTTGTGATCAAGAAGTACGTTAAAGAGACTGAGGAGAGAGAATGAGAAGCTGAAGGTGTGGGTTGTAGAGTTTTACATCTTGCTCACCTGTGAATGTCCGCATTGCTTACTCTCCTTTGTCCATTCACTGCACCTAACACAGAGCATTCATTACACATTGCAGTACATGCTTTTGAATTGACTTCAGTCAAGAACAATTTACCTTGGTTATAATTCCATTGCCTCCATGTAAACATTTAATTGTGCCTTTTTTCTCTTTACATTATTCAACAATTGATACATTCTCCTCTAGGGCAAGAATTCTTTTCATTTTTGATCTACTTTCTTTCCTCCTTTTTAAAACTTCTTTTAACTGCTCTTTTACAGTTTTTTTTTAATTGTACATTAGATGACGGTTTACAGAACAAATAGTTTCTCATTAAACAGTCAGTACACAGATTGTTTTATGACATTGGTTAACAACCCCATGACATGTCAACACCCTCCCTTCTTGACCTTGGAGAAATTTTTTATTTTTGGTGAAAATATACATAGCCAAAGATACACCATTTCAAAAATTTCTACATGTACACTTCAGTGAAATCTATTACTTTCTTCCAGTTGTGCTGCCATTCTCACTATCCCTTTCCAAATTATTCTATCACCATTATCTTCAACTCACTGCTGATTTTATTTTTCGAATAGTTCCTTTGTTTTATAGTATTTGATTTTATACAGTAAATTATATGGCCTCACTATGAACATTGACCTTAATTTTATTAATTCTTTTTTTGAGCTATGACTGAGAATTTGATTATGAATAAAACAGAAAGAAAGGTCTAGTTCCTGCCCTTGGGGCTTTGGACTTCATTAGATTGTGTTCCCTGTGATTAAATAGAGTTTGGGTCTCTTGCCAGAGGTTGTCACCTGTGCTGTTTAACACTACTCCATATATGACTTCTTGCATCCTAAAAGTGGATGGAACCCTGTCTGTCTTGTAGAATCTCTGCAGATAACACTATCCTCTGCCAATAATACTGTCCTCTGTCCTCAGCGTTTTTATCTCACTAACAAAAATTTTTTTTTTTTTGGTTCCACCTGGTTAAATAGTAAAGGTCAGGGGAAAAAAAAAGGCATACAGAAGAACAATTCTGAATGATAACAGGCCCACAATGTTGTCTGGTGTGATTAGCCAATGTACAGAGAAGGTATACTTGAATCCTGGCGCTTTAAGAATGGTGGAGCCTGTGCCCTCAGGATGGTAGCAGGACTTAGAAAACGAGTCGGCTGTGGTGTACTATTAGCTTGAAATTGATTTTTTTTTTTTTTTTTTTTTTTTTAATGAAGACTCTTCAAGGTTTGAGAAAGGACTTGCACTCGTTTTATAGTGGTTAAGAGCTCAGCTGCTAACCAAAGTGTCGACAGTTCAAATCCATCAGCTGTTCCTTGGAAACCCTGTGGGACAGTTTTACTCTGTCCTGTAGGGTCACTGTGAGTCACAGTCACCTTGACACCAAGGAGTTTGGTTTTGCTTTATTGTATACTTAGAATTATTTTACAGAATGAGGCTTGTTGTTGTTGTTGTTAGATGCCATCAAGTCAGTTCCAATTCATAGCGACCTCACATACGACAGCGCAAAACACTGCCTGGTCCTGTACCATCATCACAATCATTCTTATGCTTGAGCCCATTGTTGCAGCCACTGTGTCAGTCTATCCCATTGAGGGTCTTCCTCTTTTTTGCTGACCCTCCACTTTACCAAGCATTACGTCTTTCTCCAGGGACTGATCCCTCCTGATAACACGTCGAAAGTATATGAGATGTAGTCTCGCCATCCTTGCTTCTAAGGAGCATTCTGGCTGTACTTCTTCCAAGACAGATTTGCTCGTTCTTTTGGCAGTCCATGGTATGTTCAATATTCTTCACCAACACCACAATTCAAAGGTCTTGATTCTTCCTTGGTTTTTATTCATCATCCAGCTTTCACATGCATACGAGGCAATTGAAAACACCATGGCTTAGGTCAGGTGCTCCTTAGTCTTCAAGGTGACGTCTTTGCTTTTTAACACTTTAAAGAGGTCTTTTGCTGCAGATTTGCCCAATGCAGTACGTTGTTTGATTTCTTGACTGCTGCTTCCACGGTGTTGATTGCAGATCCAAGTAAAATGAAATCCTTGACAACTTCAGTCATTTCTCCAGTTATCATGATGTTGCTTATTGGTCCAGTTGTGAGGATTTTTGTTTTCTTTATGTTAAGGTGTAATCCATACTGAAGGCTGTGGTTTTTGATCTTCATCAGTAAGTGCTTCAAGTCCTCTTCACTTTCAGCAAGCAAGGTTGTGTCATCTGCATAATGCACGCTGTTAATGTGTCTTCCTCCAGTCCTGATGCCCCTTTCTTCTTCATATAGTCCAGCTTCTCCGATTAATTGCTCAGCATAGAGATTGAATACTTATGGTAAAAGGATACAATCCTGACACACACCTTTCCTGGCTTTAAACCACAGAGTATCCCCTTGTTCTGTTTGAACAACTGCCTCTTGATCTATGTACAGGTTCCTCATGAGCACAATTAAGTGTCCTGGAATTCCCATTCTTTGCAGTGTTATCCATAATTTGTTATGATCCACACAATCGAATGCCTTTGCATAGTCAGTAAAACACAAGTAAACATCTTTCTAGTATTCTCTGCTTTCAGCCAGGATCCATCTGACATCAGCAACAATATCCTCGTTCCATGTCCTCTTCTGAATCTAGCTTGAATTTCTGGCGGTTCCCTGTCAATATACTGCTGCAGCCACTTTTGAATGATCTTCAGCAAAATTTTACTTGCGTGTGACATTAATGATATTGTTCAATAATTTCTTCATTCAGTTGGATCACCTGTCTTGGGAATAGGCATAAATATGGATCTCTCCCAATTGGTTGGCCAGGTAGCTGTCTTCCAGATTTCTTGGCATAGACGAGTGAGCACTTCCAGCACTGTATCCGTTTTTTGAAACATCTCGGTTGATATTCCCCCATAGTACAACAAACTGACAGATGCGTGGGGGAGAATGAGACTTAGGGAGCCTTGAATAATAATTTGTGTTAAACAGATTTCTATTATTATGCTGTGTTTAACCGCGTTGTTTAATTGAATTGACTTATCAATATTTTAAGGGTTGCTGGGGTGGAGCCAAGGACCCCTGGTGACGCAGTAGTTAAGTGTTTGGCTGCTAACCAAAAGATCAGCGAGTAGAACCCATCAGCCACTCCAGGGGAGAAAGATACGGAAGTCTACTTCTTTAAAGATTACAGCCTTGGAAACCCTGTGGGGCAGTTCTACTCTGCCCATAGAGTTGCTATGAGTTGAAATCAACTCTGCAGCTTTCGGTTTGTTTTTTTTGGTTTTGGGGTGGAGCCAAGTAAAAAGTTAAACTGCCCATTTACCTCATTTTGTAAACAGTTGGTAAGTATTTAATTGTATTAGATGCTTTGCAAGTTAGGAAACTTATGGGAGATACTCTCAGACATGCTGCTGGCTTGTCATAATATGTTTTAATAAATTGAGAAGAATTTTTTATTGCACTTATGTATCATAAAATTAAAAGATTTATCTCAGTATAAGAATATTCTATGTTGTATCTATCTTCAGATTTTTATCTAAAGGATTATCAATAAATTCTTTAAAGTTAAACCTGTTACTAGCTTGGTGGTTATCAGATCAACTTCCCTATTCTGTTTAATATTTTGTGAATAGTTCAGTAACATATTTAGGAATATCACACTTGTGTCTGAAAAAATCTGAAAGGAATAAAATACTAGATGAAAACAAATTAAGAAGATAAAATTTAAGGTAAATATGGAGGCCTGTAATCAGGGTTAAAAAAAACCATCCTCAGATATTGCAGTTAGTTAGATAGCAGATATTATGAAAAAGACCTTAGTTGTTATGTTTAGTGTGAACAAAAAAAATTGTGGTTGGTTGCTAAAACGAGGTAATAGATAATAAATCAGTTTTAAGCTGCAGTAATAGAAGGGCAGTGTTTTGACCAAAGAAGACAATAGTCCCATTTTCCCATTGTTCACTGCCATTGGCAGACTACTCTGGAATATTATATTCAGGTGGGGAAGCCTCATTTTAAACCTAAACGATGGTGAAGAACTTAGAAATTATGAAACATGAAAAATATTTGAGGGAACATGGGATGTTCAACCTGGAAAAAAGGAACATTTTACCGAAACATTATAGGAGTTTTTGAAGAGGGATTATTTGTATCGTTTGTTGGAGGCAACTAGAACCAAAGGATGTTACAAAGATACACATTTCAGCTTCATGGATAGATTTATCCAAAATGAGACTAATGAATGGGGTTTGTAAAGTGGTCAGTGTTCAATCATTAACAGGTTTTTAAAAGAGACAAGGTGAAGTTCTAGTAGGCTTCCTTTGTGTGTTGGCTTGGACGAGACGACCAATAACAGTCCCTTCAGTGTTGAGGTTTGGGCAGTATGACTCCATAGAGCAAATAGATGTTTTCCTAACCTTCTAAGGCAGATTTTCTCAGGTTGTACCCCATAGATTTGTCCTCACCTCTAAGGCAGTGAAAGGCGATAGGTTAGTTTTAAGACTATGCATTACATGAACTCATTATATTTTAATTTTACCATCACTTTTTGAATATTTATTATATGCCCTAGATAAATGAGCCAAACTCTTTTTAAGTGTTATAATTAATCCAAACAGCATCTCTACACAATTTATTAGCTACATTTAGGGTTAGAAAAATTTGCTTTAGAGAAGTCTAGATGTCTATATAAGTTGACCGGAAGTCACACAGAGATTTTATTTCATACCAAGGGGAAAAAAAACTCAAACAATTCCGACTCATAGTGACCCTATAGGACAGAGTAGAACTGTCCCATAGGGTTTCCAAGGCTGTAAATCTTTACAAAAGCAAACTGCCACATCTTTCTCCTGCAGAGTTGCTGATAGATTTAAACTGCTTACCTTTTTGGTTAGCAGCCAAGTGCTTTAACCACTGCACCACCATGGCTCCTTTTATTCCATACACATCAGTAAAAAGTTAAATTTGGAAGTGATATAGCATTATGATTTAGGTTAGGTGGCTAGATCTCAATCATTGCTTTTAAGACCCCAGTGACTTTCTTTCGTTACCCGTAGGTGCCAGACCAGATTTACATTTCCTTGAAACAAATTCCAGAAAGCCAAATTATTAATATACAATCAAATATATAACTGTATATACATTCTGGAAATATTTACAATAATACTTCTTACTTTTCAGCACCTTGAGAAAAATATAATTGTTAACCACTCTATTGATTTACCAAGAGAAGTCAGTCAGGAAGAGTAGAAATACTGTAGGAGAGTCAATGTATTCTCTCTTGCTAGGTTGTTAGTGCTGTATATTGAATGAATAAACAAAGAACTGAAAGTAGACCAACACTGGAAATCAGGAACATGCCTGGAGATTGGCATCTAAAAAAGAAGGGTTAGATATGTCAAACACTTAATGGTCTTAGTCTAAGATAACTATGCTTTCGTTTCTGATTGACACAAACTATCTCACATATATTAATTTACTTACCAACAAGTCTTGTGGCCAAATCTCCAATCTTTTCCCTTTAAGTTGTTGACAATCTATGTTCTAATCCACTGTGTTGATATATATTTGAAAGCTCAGGGGACAAACATATAGCCCTAATTTTATGGTTAGGATAGCTTCCAAGTGAGCCCTGGTGGCACAGTGGTTAAGAGCTCAGCTGCTAACCAGAAGGTTGGCAGTTTGAATCCACCAGTCCCTCCTTGGAAGCCCTACGGGGCAGTTCTCCTCTGTCCTGTAGTGTTGCTGTGAGTCGGAATTGACTCAACAGCCAACTAGTTTAGAGCCCTAGTAGTGCGATCATTAAGATCTCAGCTGCTAACCAAAAGGTTGGCAGTTCGAATCCATCAACAGCTCCTTGGAAATCCCATGGGGCAGTTCTGCTCTGTCTTACAGGATCGCTATGAGTTGGAATCAACTCGACGGCAACAAGTTTGGTTTGGTTTTGGTTTGTAGCTTCTAAGTACTGATCAGAGAACCAAAGTTTGTTCAGCTCCAAAGCCCAGTGAAAGCTGAATGAGTCAGGAACAAAATCATTATAAACTCTCTGTGCTGGATTAAAGAATATTTACTTTGGGCACAACTATAAATCCTTAAACTGACAATTTCAAGGGGAAAATAGAAACCTCTAAATAGCTAATGTGGCGGTAAGAATGAACTTGGATGATCATTCCAGGGAATTTAAAAAAAAAAGCAGGTCTTTTGGAAACACTATAAATTATGCTGTTAAATTGTGGCTGCATTACAATGCAAGTCGAGGTTACTCAGGCATAAAAGACAGCAGCAGCTGGCAAACACTATGTTATTTATTTTCTGGATAAGCCATCTATCACACTCTTCTTTCTTCGCTGAAATGCAGTCACTGCACCATGGAGAAGAAGAAACTGGTAGTGATGGAGTGTAACCCTGGGATCTTCTTTTCTGAAGTTTAGTGGAATCAAGTGAAAATCAAAGTCCTCTGTAAATTAACAGTTTGCTTACTTGTCTAAACCAAACAAGAAGGAAATATTCATCTGGTTACTAAGCACAGAGAAGTGGTCACTAAGATACTTCAAGTCCAGTTTGATAAGCCTGTCAGGTGCCTTTTCTGGATCGTCTGCCATAAAAGAAGGCATTTTAAGTCTCAGAGTTGTAGAAATAGCAACTCTTGTGATGAAAATTGTCAGTTCTTCCACATTTCATAAGTAGAATAAACATGGATGGATAAAACGTTATTTTACGAACGTTATTTGAGCTAAATAAGCAATAGTAGGGATTTTTTATCCAAAGTCTTGGGTGGTGGGATTTAGTAATAATATAATTTCAAGTCAGAAGACTTCTGTCTCATTGGTTATTCCAAAAAGGAAAAGAGTATTTCCGCAACACAGTTGTATTTATTTAGTAATTAACCGAAGATTTAGGAAGGGGTAGCGAGTACAAATTTTAAACCACAGTCTTGAATATGCAAGAAATGTCCTATTATTTTCTTTAAATCAAATTTATCTGATTCAAACCTCCACTCAGTCATTTGATGGGAATTTAATCTAAGTCAGTTTTGGAGTTTTTCTTCTTCCCTCACTAGATGATAACATGGGAATCCAGAATTATGTGGTGCCAGGAGACAAGGCAAAGGACCCTCACTTGAGTCTGTTACGGTTGCTACTGGCTTGATAATTGCCCAAGTTCACAGAGTAGCGAGGAGGTTGTTGCTTTTTCTATGTCCTTATCGTGATGCCGAACTTGGAATCCAGAATCTTGATTGGAGCTGGGAATCCCAGTGCTTTGGAACTGCCCATGAGGAAAGGAAGCACAGAGGACCTCGACACTCCTTGTAAAGGGTATAGATGCTGAAGAAGGCACCACTTGATATATCAAAAACCATCAAGTGGAAAACTCAGATAAATGCATCAATATATTATTCCTCAAACAGAAGTCTTGTCTATAATGTTTGCTTGAGTCCCAGAATTTTTTAAAATGTTTTATTTTGAAATAATTTTAGATTTACAAATATGGTGAAACCTGTCAGAGTTGGAACTCAGTGGGACTGCCTTGTTTTCCTGGGTCTCACAAGTTTTTCACCTTTGACAGGGTACAGTCTTACCTCTTTTCTGTCTCTCCTTTTAACAGAAAGTTTTTGAGTTTTCCCTCTCTGACAGGGTTTCCTCCTTACACAGTTTGCGGCTTTTGCAGGTTATACTATGGTTAAAAAATAGTACAGAGTTCCCATATATTCTTCACCCAGCTTCCTCTAATGTTAACATTTT
The DNA here is from genome assembly GCA_030035585.1 of Dugong dugon. Classification (NCBI taxonomy): domain Eukaryota; kingdom Metazoa; phylum Chordata; class Mammalia; order Sirenia; family Dugongidae; genus Dugong; species Dugong dugon. The sequence continues at coordinate 110,870,485 of CM057468.1, read as the reverse complement.
CCACAACCATAGTAGAATGATCAAATCCAGGAAATTAATACACTACTATTAATTGCTTTCCCCCCAATTTTTCCCCTAAGGTCTAGTCCAGGACATTGCATGTAGCTGCCCCCTGTTTTCTTAGTCTCCTTTAATCTGTGATAGTTTCTCGACTATCACAGATAGAATATTGGTTAGAATATTCAATAGAATATTGAAGAATATTGGTCAGTTATTTTATAGAATATCTCTCATTGGGTTTGTGTGATGTTTCTTCCTGATCAGAGAGGAGTGATGCATGGTTGGCAAGAATAGCAGGGAAGGGATGTTGTGCCCTTCTCAGTGCGTCATCCCAGGGGACACGTCAGTATGTCCTGTTAGTGATGTCATTAGTGATCACTCAGTGAAGGTACTGTCCATAGGTTTAGAGTTTCTTCGCTGTAAGTTAATATTTTCCCATTTGTAATTAATAAATATCTTCGGAAAAATACTCGAGACTATGCAGATATCCAGTTTCTCCTCAAACTTTCACTTGCCAATGTTAGCAGCTATTGGTGGATCTTGCCTACAGCAATTATATTATGATGTTTGCCTAATAGGAATTTTATATTTCTCTCGTTTCTTCTACATTTATTAATTGGAATTATTTGGTAAGGAAAAGCTATCCCTTCTTCCACTGTATTTATTTATTCAACTGTTTCTATCAGTATGAACTCATGGATATTTATGTTGTTCTATGGATTATAATCAAATAATATCAGGGCCTCAGGATTTTAAACTGTAATAATACCCCATTGCTTTTTCAAGTAGTACAGATTCTCTTTTTTTCCTAACTTTGTCTGGTTCATGGCAACACGTACGTTTATTCCATTCTTCTTTTATTGTTTCCTTTGATTTTCCTTCTGAGTCTTACCAGGATTTCCTTTTTAAAAAATTGTCTCTAACACCCCTTCATCCTTTCCTTAAGAACTTATCTTTTCTCACCTCCCCTTCAGTTTTGTCTTTTTTCCCCATTTTTCTTTATTTCCATTTACTTTATGTCCAGGGGATGATGCGCAGAGATTCTGCCCAGTATGAACAAAATTGCATTCACCTTCTCCCATCTCTTGAAAATAGTCCATTCATTCTTTGGACTTTTAAGACGAATGTGAGTGAATTAAAGGCATCATTTCTCTATTTTGACCATCAGTTTTCAATAGGTGCTGAGTAGGGTGAGTGTTAATGACACTGGTAATGGGTTATACTTCTTTTTGTTGTATTCTTGTATTTGAATTCATGAAAGGATTAGAATTAGTTGACCACACTGATTTTGTCAATCTTTAAATTAAAAATAATCTAAAATTACAGATTTTTTTCTGCAGCAAGTTTCTGTCTTTTGTATCTCTGCATGACAGTTGCTTAAATCTTCCACATGCTGTAATAGTTGAACAACATCAAATATATAATTTTTCTCTATTCTAACAAGAGGTTATAAATCTGACTTACTTTTCTCAGGTACGTAAAATATATACCTACCATACGTATTTTATTGTGTCTGTAGAAGAGAAATCTTGAAAGGAGAAGAACAGAATCATAAACTGTCTTTCTGTATTCCTTGGAAATTTTGAACTAAAGCTTGTTCAGAATTTTTTTTCTGATAGAGCATAACTGAAAATATTTTTGCAGGGATGACAAAGGGCCTTATGCTTCGGCAGGATAACAACCACGCAGACATAACCTGGTTAATCCAACTGTGTCTCCATGCTCTTTTTAGAAAATAGGCTCAGGTCTTTAAAATTCTTAATGGTTCGTTATAACCAGTGATAATAAGTAGAGGGCAAAGACCTTTAAAACTAACTCATTGCTGTCGAGTTGATTCTGACTCATAGCAACCCTATAGGACAGAGTAGAACTGACCCCAAAGGGTTTCCAAGGAGCAGCTGGTGGATTAGAACTGCCAGCCTTTTGGTTAGCAGCCAAGCTCTTAACCACTGCGCCACCATTGCTTCCTTTTAAACTAAAGGCACTGAGAATTTAGAAAGTGATTTTCGAAAAAGTTTGAATGTCATTTAAACATGCCTGAATTATTAAAGAGAAAACCTATATATGTATTTCAAAAGTATAATTAAATTAATGTTTACTTTATTTAAATACTAACAACCCAGAAAATATGTGTTCTGAGATTCTTTGCCATTAAAAAAGTCTCTGTAATTATAATTGAAAACAATTTTCATTCCCATCAGTAGAAATAAAAATGTCAAAGAATAATGTAAGGAAAAAATGTAAAAGACTTATGTGAAGAAAGTAAGATTTAACGTATGAATATTAATAACTCTTTAGTAAATAATTATATGGACATTTTAATCCTGCCAGAAGAACAAAGAAACCTGTACTTCTAGGAGGAAGTACAGCCAGAATGCTGCTTAGAAGTGAGGATGGCGAGGCTTCGTCTCATGTACTTTGGACATGTTATCAGGAGGTACCAGTCTGTGGAGAAGGCTGTTATGCTTAGTAAAGTAGAGGGTCAGCAGAAAAGAGGAAGACCCTCCACGAGATGGATTGACACCGCGGCTGCAACAGTGGGCTCAAACATAGCAACGGTTGTGAGGATGGCGCAGGACCAGGCAGTGTTTTGTTCTGTTGTACATAGATTGATTGGGTCACTATGAATCAGAACCTACTCCACAGCACCTAACAACAACAACAACACTATAAAGTTTTATAACAGTTTGTCAAGTATAATATTTATACCAATCACTAGTGATCCTGGTTTTATTTCGTCTTATGAAGTATTTAATATTTTCTACCTTCTTCTAACAAAAAAAACTATATGCTAATTGCCCAACTGATTGGCTTTTAGCAACATATGCTTTTCTTTCTTTTTTTCCCCAGTATACAGGAAAAGTGTGATCACAATAGCTGATGAACTCAATTGAATTATATATCATTTTCATATTTGATTCACATTGAATTACTAACAAAAGCTGAAGTCCAGAATTCAATACCCACTCAGTAGTAGTCTGACTTATAGGTCCATTCTCCGTTCCTTCCTGTATCCATACCCTTAGCCATGCAGTTGTGGCCAGGCATAGTTTCTTACTCTGGGACTTAGTCATGTGACATACTTTGGCCAATAGAATGAGAAATGGTTAAATCACTTTTCAGCCAAATACTCATGAAGCTTTACATGTTTCCCTTTACTTCACTTTGTGAAGGACATGCTCAGGCTAGCCTGCTGATCTTAGAAGGAAAATGAGAGACATGTGCAAAAAAGCTGAGTCATCCCTTCTGAGACCAACCTACATCACTGGCTCCCAGTTGACTTCCAGGCAAATCAGCAAACCAAGAATAGAACAACCCAGTCCATGCAAGCCTAGACCAGCTGACCCTGTAGTCATGTGAGAAATGAATGACTTCAGTTGTGTGGTTGGTTGTTATGCAACAATATTGTATCAATAAAAACCAAAACTAAATAAATTCTTACATGCACTACTGAAGGATCACCAAGTCTTGTAGTATACCTCTTGCTTTATAAAGTACTTATAGTTTTAGCTAAAGAGTTCAATGTATTATTACAAATTAAGTTGTAGGAAAGAGCTTTCTGATTTATTATCTTGTTTTCATAACATACTAATTCTTGTTTGACATCATTTTAATCTTGGCTGCTACAGCAGTGTTTCTTGTATGCAATTTATTTCCTCACATATTTTTATAATAGCCTTTAAAAGTGTATAAATACATTTGTTTGAACTGAAACATGAAGGCAATTTTTTTCTGACAAAATGTAACTTTGATTAGTTTGAGCATACTTTGTTGATTAGGTTGTAGGGTAGATGTAAATAATTTCTAAAACTCCAAAGTAATGTTAAAAATATATTTAAAGCTTATAATAAGATAAAGTCATTTAAAATATTTTAAATGGGAATATTTTATTGGAAAAAATCTTTTTGGAAAGATTATAATGAAATAACAGTATTTTGATTTTTTCTAACCCTTTCTAGACTTATTGAATTAAATAAGATGTCTCCACATAAAAGAGTAACAAGTGTAATTTTTAGGTATCCAATATGTCTTCATAAAGTCTTTTTGGTTTTTATCCCAGATATTGTGGAAATGTGGACTGTAAATAAATAAGCAACACATCATTTTTGAAATTGTTCTCTAATTCTTTGCTTTTGTCCATTTGAAGTGGGAGTCAATTAGAAATAAGAAAAAATATTATTTGGTGATATATCACTGTGATTTTTGGCATTCAAAAATGTGTATGCAAATCTATAATTAAAAATAGTTTTTGATGGGTAGAACACTGTGATTTTTGGCATTTAGAAAATTGAGGACACAGCTATGAAATAGAAACAGATCTTTCAGTTTTTATGTACTGGTTTATGTGAGCGGATTTCCTCAGTGTTTACATCTCTAAAAACAAAAGAAATACAATTTGTGCAGAACCTTGTGCTCTAGCAATTTCTTATGCATTCACAGAGACACGAATTAATTGAAAAAAGAATACTGATCTTATTAGTGCTTTTTCTAATAAAATTTTACTGTTAATGTTCAGTAGTTGTATAGCAATGTTAATACTAGATTTATAATGCACAGTAATAATACTGATACCTGACTGACACAGTGGGTGGGATGAGGCCCACCATAAATCAAAGCCAAGAAGGATACACATTAAAGATTAACACTAATGATCTCTGGGTGATGGGATAACCAGTGATTTTTATGTTGTGTGTTTCTTAACTATTGTTATTTTCTAACTTATGAAAAGAGAAGTGGTGTATTAGCTCATTGTTCAGCAAATATTCACTCTATTACTCCCACCTCCATGGACAAGTATATATCCCTGCCCACTGGAGATGGGCTTGGGCAGGTCACATGCTTGGGCCAATGGTATGTGGAGAGAAGTAACACTGTGCCAGTCCCAAGCCAAGGTAAGAAGCATCTCTCATTTCTATCCCCTCATCTCAGAACTTTTGACCTCTGCCGAGAGAGGATGCCTTAGGTAACTGTGTCACACCGGCCTGGGCTCACCCAGACTGAAGCCAGAGCAGAGCCACCCCAGTCTACCTGCAGACAGGTGAAACAATCTACGAAGCCAGCAATGGAGGATCAGGTTATACAAGCCTGTGACTTTGAGAAAGAAGATAAAAAGGATCTGGGTGGTTCAGAGGAAGATGTTGCAGAAGGAAAGCCTCCAGTAATTGATAAGCATGGGGAGAAGTTCTGACATCCTCACCTCTAAGGAGCATTCTGGCTGTACTTCTTCCAAGACAGATTTGTTTGTTCTTTTGGCAGTTCATGGTATATTCAGTATTCTTTACCAACACCATAATTCAAATGCATCAGTTCTTCTTCAGTCTTCCTTATTCATTGTCCAGCTTTTGTATGCATATTAGGTGATTGAAAATACCATAGCTTGGGTCAGGTGCACCTTAGTCCTCAAAGTGACATCTTCGCTTTTTTCTTTAACACTTTAAAGAGGTCTTTTGAGCAGACTTGCCCAGTGCAATACATCGTTTGATTTCTTGACTGCTGCTTCCATGGGCATTGATTGTGGATCCAAGTAAAATGAAATCCTTAAAGCAACTTATATTAAAGTCGTACATTACAGGGAATGCAATTGGGGTAGAGGCCAATGTTATAGAACTGCTGTAGTATTCTGGATTCCAGGAACAAAATTTTCATATTTTAAGGAATTGCACATATATATGTTTCTCAAGAAACAGTGGATTGACATAGTTAAAAGAATAGTTTTATAGAAGGGAAAGTGGGGCTCAGAAACTTTAAGAGTCTTAAGTCACATCATAAGTGCCTATTAGTCAATCCACCTTTACTGAAAACTTCTATGTATGAGATCTTGTACTATGGTAGTCAGATGCTATAGATCAAGGAATGTAGAACACATGATCCATTATAGGGAATGTAAATATGATCATTACAAAAGGACGATTACCTGGTTGCTATGTTTTCCTAGTTTTGTCTTTTAATTTGATGCTTTTTATTATTTCATTATTATTCTACTACACTGGTAAGCAGTCTAGTTAGTGTAACTGCATCATCAGTAATTTATACCCCTTTCTGTGAGTAGATTTTGATAGCTATGAAGATGGGAAAGTCAGGAAATTAATGGGTATCTCAGACAGAGGAGAGAGATTGTCACCAAGAGAGGATAAACAGGTAGTAACACAAGTTACAATGACAAATGAAAATCAAAATGTGTGCACAGAGCAGTAAAGAGTTGTGGGACAACTTCAGGTGACCCATAGTAGTAGTGTGGCACATGGAGGAAACCCAACTGATTCTAGTCGATTCCAACTTTGATCTAGAACAAAGTGTTTTCTTCATCATGACTCCAGTTCCGTATAAGTTACTTACATTTCCTGCTTTCTGTTCAGGGACCTTAAAAGTGATTGTTACATTTCTTAAGTCTGTTCAGGGAGGAGAGTTGGTTGGTATATTGTCCATAGGCAATGGTTCAATGGAACTCCATGCTCTAGGATAGCTGAAGTATTAAGTCCCTTATACTTTTCCCTGGCCCTTGCTGAAGAAGTTTCTAGTTCTGCAGGTTCCTTTCAGGAAACTGATTGCTCCACTACTTCATCCTCAGCTTGACTCACACATAGCAATATCTCCTACCACCTCTACCCACAGAACACACACACACTCAACGAGTCCCCTTTTCCAACCTCATCTTATCTAATCTTGGGAGAAATAAAAGCTCACTATCTATACATATATCCAGATTTTCTCTTAGTGCTCTGTTCTTCATCTGCTTGGTATGGGGAGATACTCTGAGATATACATGAGAAGCAGAGGAGAGAGGAAATATACTAAAAATATGCAGAATTATGCTTCAGATATAGTCTTGCAACACAAAGTTAAATTGTGAATTTCCCATACCGTGTTGCACTGGAGATGGATTGGGAATTTAACTACTATACACACACACACACACACACACACACACACACATACACACACACATACGTATACATATATATATACACACATACATATATATATAAACCATTGCCATCAAGTTCATTCCAACTGATAGCAACTCTATAGGATGGAGTAGAACTGCCCCATTGGGTTTCCAAGAAGCAGCTGGTAGATTCCAACTGCCAACGTTTTGGTTAACAGTAGAGTTCTTAACCACTGTGTCACCTATCAATCTTTACACACACACATACCATTGCCCCTCCTCCTCACACAATGGTGGCTATCATGATTGCTCTTTAACAATAATTAGCAAAGCAGGGTGATACAACCTACACCACTGTAGGATTTCTTGCCGCCTCCAGGCTTGTCTTAATTGAACATTCTGCATACTCTAGACTGGATGATTCTCAAAATCCATCAAATCATTATCCTGTGTAAAGTCCTGCAGTGTTTCCAACCAAGATAGAAAACAGGGACTGAATTTACCCTTCTGGCTGAAATAACAATGATGAATTTAAAAAAAAAAAAAAAGAAAGAAAGAAAAAATAAAAAGAAACAACAGTTTTCAAGACATTGGACACCAAGCAACAAAGGGCAGTAATCTCTAAGAAACGGAAACAAATGAGGTGAGCTCTACAATTGCCACAGCATACTGACTTTAAGGTATTTCCAGACGTCCATGTAGGAAGAGAAAAACCAAGTGCAACTCAGCAGACTCCCTGTGTGAAGGAGAAGAAGCTGAGGTTCTGGCTCAAGGACACAGGACAGAGAGTACTGGAAAGTAGAGAAAACCCTAGAGATATGTAGAGCATGACCCTTGTGTATTCAGCTGAGCACTGATCAACACGTGTATGAAGAAACTACCTGTGACCAACTAAAGAAATACTTTGTAAGATCAGAAGGAACAGTAGTTGGATCTAACATGGGGCCAGGAATAGTGCCTATTCCTACCAGCCAGATTGGAAAAACTCAAAATTCTTTGAGTACTGGCTACAGTAGTTAGAAAGGTCTTGCCTCAGTAGTGGCAAACAGTTAGCCTTAGACTGAACACTGCTCTGGGCTAGCCTAACAAATCATAATAGCAAGAACAAGACTGTTTTCCAGGAATTGAACCACATCCTAGAACAAAGCTCAAAAATATTTATAGGAATATAAAAATATCTATCACCCAACAAAATCAAATTCACAATTTATGGCATCCAATAAAAAATTACCAAGTATGCAAAAAAGCAAGAAAATGTGACCCTTAATGCATTGAAAAATCAAATAATTGACACAGAACCAGAAATAACACTAATGTTGAAATTAGCAGACAAGGACATTAAAAAATTAATTATAACTGACTTCCATATATTTCAGAAGCTAGCAGGAATATTGAAAATTTTAAGTAAAAATGTGAAAGATATTTAAAAAAACACCTAAATAGAACTTCTAGATATGAAAACTACAGTGTCTAAGAGGGAAAATACACTGGATGAGATTAATGGCAGAATACATATTGTAGAAGAAAAGATGAGTGAACATGAAGATACAGCCAGAGAAACTATCCAAGATGAAATACAGAGAAAACAGACAAGCCAAATGAATAAACAGCAGCAAAGATCTGTGAGACAATGTCGAGTGACCAAATATGTGTGCAATTGAGTGGTTAAGCGCTCGGCTGCTAACTGAAAGGTCGGTGGTTCGAACCCACCAGCCATTCCTTGGGAGAAAGATGTGGCAGTCTGCTTCCAAAAATATTACAGCTTTGGAAACCCTATAGGGCAGTTCTACTCTGTCCTATAGGGTCGCTATGTCAGAATCAACTCGACGGCACATGAAAACAACAACAGAGAAGAGAGAGAGGAAAGTGGGACAGAAAAAATATATATTTGAAAAAATAATGACTGAAAAGTTTCCCAAATTTGATCAAAACTATAAATTCACAGATCAAAAATCCTCAGTGAACCCCAGCACAAGCAAACTACTACACTGGTTTGCTTAAAACAAGTGACAAATAGAAATCTTAAAAGTATGTGAACTGTTTAAGCAAACTAAAGTTGAAACCACCGTAAGATACCACTGCGCACCTGTTGTTGGCGAGGACGTGAAAGTACCGCAACTCTCGTATGCTGCTGATAGAGTTGTAAAATGGCACAACCACTTTGAAAATACTTTAGCAGCTTTGTACAAAGTTAAATATACACCTACCATATGGCCCAGGCATTCCACTTCGAGGTATTTACCTAAGAGAGATGAAAGCATATATATACACAAAGACTTGTGCCTGAATGTTCATAGCAGCTTTATTTGTAATAGCTACAACTGAAACATCTCAAATGTCTGTCTACAGGTGAATGGGGAGATGAGAACCTTGAACCGGAAGAGGGATGTAGGCACCACAACATCCTCTATAGGTGGTGAGGCAATGTACTTTGATATGAGGTACTGGCTTAGACCTAGCTTATGAGGACAAAACTTGTGACAGCCTAGGAATCAAGGACAGGAGAATGTCATGTTCTAAACCTTTTTCTTTTTTTTTTTTTTTTTTAATGAAACTGCTACTCAGAACTATTTTTAATATGCAGCAGAGAAAGCATTAAACTTATCTTTTCAGTTGTTGTTGTTGTTCAGTGCTGTCAAGTCAGTTCCAACTCATAGCAACCCTATGTACAACAGAACAAAATACTGCCTGGTCCAGTGCCATCCTCACCATCTTTGCTGTGTTTAAGCCCACTGTTGCAGCCACTGTGTCAATCCATCTCAATGAGGGTCTTCTTCTTTTTTGCTGACCCTCTACTTTACCAAGTATTATGTCCTTCTCCAGGGACTAGTCCCTCCTGATTTTTAACATGTTCAAAGTATGTCAGACGAAGTCTTACCATCCTTGCTTCTAAGGTACATTCCTGCTGTACTTCTTCCAAGACAGATTTGTTCATTCTTCTGGCAGTCCATGGTATAGTCAGTATTCTCCAACACCATCATTCAAAGGCATCAGTTCTTCTTCGGTTTTCCTTATTCATTGTCCAGCTTTCACATGCATATGAGACAGTTGAAAATACCATGTCTTGGGTCAGGCACCCTTAGTCCTCAAGGTGACATTTTTGCTTTTTTTTTTTTAAACACTTTAAAGAGGTCTTTCGCAGCACATTTGTCCAATGCAATACATCATTTGATTTCTTGACTGCTGCTTCCATGGGTGCTGATGGTGGATACAAGTAAAATGAAATCCTTGACAACGTCGATATTTTCTCCATTTATTATGATACTGCTTCTTTCACCTTTTCAGTTAAAGAAGATAAACCAGAAGTTTCAAACTAGTTGTGATTTAGAATCTTCTAATAGAATAAACACTGGCTCCACAGAGAGGAAAATGCAAGAGACAACTCTTGGGCTAAGAGGAATGCATTCAACTGCTAAAGAATTTTATAATTTTGTAAATAAATTTTAAGAGGTAAAACCTCTGGGGGCATAAGTTACATGTGAATGTATTTTTTTCCCTCTTCTACTGTTCATTTGGAGACTCCACATTCTTCAGAGATATCAAGATCATTGCATGAGGAATGCTGATTTGTTCTACATCTTTCTGTTACATTTTTTTTCCTTCGTTTAGAGCAAAATTTGCTCCATAAATTATTTTCAAAAAAAATTTTTTTTGGTAATTGAAATGGAATTTCTCACAGATGGCAATAAAATAACTCTTTTAAATCTCTTTTGCTAAAAGGAAATACAACAACACTGTTACCAGTGAAATGCTTTTTTTTTTTTCTGGTTTCATCTCCTTCTGCAACTCAACTCCCTATTTGGCCTTTGCATGGAGAACAAAGAATATAAACTATAATGCCAGACGAACAAAGGGTATGAATCAAATTTTTTCTTATTAAGACAGCAAATTATAAATCAAATGTATGTTTTTAAAAATGAAAGGCAGATTTCAACAAGTCTTAAACAATAGACCTATCTGTTTAAAATTCTTTACAGTGATTAAAACTCAGGCAGTATGTCATAGAGTTGGAGAATAAGTATCTAACAAACTGCATAGCTGGCTTTGCCACTTACTAACTTGGTGACTTTGGGCAGATACTTCACTTAGCTGAGTCTCAGGTTCCTCATATATAAAGGGAGAAACGACAATACCTATTTTATCAGGTTGTTTTCAGGATTAAATTTGCTAGTATATACAGAAATAAATTATAAACTACTAAATACTATTCAAATACAAGAGGTCAAGAGAATCCTGTTTTCTCCACTAGTTCTAACCATTTATGTATCATTTTAAAAAACAACCCAACGTATCAAATTATATTTTGTAGACTTAACGTTATAAATATAATTAAATAATGCTCCCGTACAGATTATAGCCTAGGAAACCCAATGGGGCAGTTCTACTCTGTCCTATAGTGTTGTTAAGAGTCAGAATCGACTCAATGAAACACAACAACAGCAAAAAAAAAGAATGGTGTATATCAATAATATCCTAAAATAATGTTTTTCCGCATATTGGCAGGGACTTAGTAATGTACCTATCAAAATAGATTTTCTTTTGCAATGAAATTATCAGCCCAAACAATAAAGAAATTCTAATATGGGTTCTGATAGGAATATTGTTGTCGTTAGGTGCAATCGAGTCAGTTCTGACACATAGCGAACCTGTGGACAACGGAGCGAAGTAGTGCCCAGTCCTGCACAATCCTCACAATCGTTATTATGCTTGAGCCCATTGTTGCATCCACTGGGTTTGTCCATCTCATTGAGGGTCTTCCTCTTTTTTGCTGACCCTCTACTTTACCAAGCATGATGTCCTTCTCCAGGAATGAATCCGTCCTGATAACATGTCGAAAGTATGTGAGACATAGTCTTGCCTTCTTTGCTTCTAAGGAGCATTCTGGCTGTACTTCTTCCAAGACAGATTTGTTCGTTCTTTTGGCAGTCCATGGTATATTCAATATTCTTCAGCAACACCACAATTCAAAGGTGTCAATTCTTCTTCGGTCTTCTTTATTCGTTGTCCAGCTTTCACATGCATATGAAGTGATTGAAAACACCATGGCTTAGGTCAGGCTACCTTAGTATTCAAGGTGACATGTTTGCTTTTTAACACTTTAAAGAGGTCTTTTGCAACAGATTTTCCCATTGAAATGCTTCTTTTGATTTCTTGATTGCTGCTTCTGGGGTGTTGATTGTGGATCCAAGTAAAATGAAATCCTTGACAACTTCAGTCCTTTCTCCATTTATCATGATGTTGCTTATCGGTCCAGTTGGGAGGATTTTTGTTTTCTTTAATATTGAGGTGTAATCCATACTGAAGGCTGTGGTCTTTGGTCTTTATCATTAAAGCCTTCAAGTCCTGTTCCCTTTCAGCAAGCAAGGTTGTGTCATCTGCATAACGCAGGTTGTTAATGACTCTTCCACCAATCCTGATGCCCCTTTCTTCTTCATATAGTCCAGCTTCTCAGATTATTTGCTTAGCATGCAGTATGGTAAAAGGATACCACCCAGATGCACCTCTTTCCTGCCTTTAAACCACCCAGTATTCGCTTGTTCTGTTAGAACAACTGCCTCTTAATCTATGTACACGTTCCTCATGAGCACAATTAAGTGTTCTGGAATTCCCATTCTTTGAAATGTTATCCATAATTTGTTATGATCCACACAGTCAAATGCCTTTGCATAGTCAATAAAACACCAGTAAACATCTTTCTGGTATTCTCTGCTTTCAGCCAGGATCCATCTAACATCAGCAATGATATCCCTGTTTCCATGTCCTTTTTTGAATTCGGCTTGATTTCTGGTAGTTCCTTGTTGATACACTGCTGCAGCTGCTTTTGAATGATCCTCAGTAAAGTTTTACCTGTGTGTGATATTAATGATATTGTTTGATAATTTCTGCATTCGGTTGGATCAACTTTCTTGGGAATAGGCATAAATATGGATCTCTTCCAGTTGGTTGGCCAAGTAGCTGCCTTCCAAATTTCTTGGCATAGATGAGTGAGCACTTCCAAAGCCGCATCTGTTTGTTGAAACATCTCAGTTGGTATTCCGTCAATTCCTGGAGCCTTGTTTTTCACCAGTGCCTTCAGTGCAGCTTGGACTTCTTCCTTCAGTACCATTGGTTCCTGGTCATATTTTACCTCCTGAAATGGTTGACTGTGGACCAGTTCTTTTTGCTGAAGTAACTCTGTGTATTCTTTCCATCCTCTTTTGATACTTCTGCGTCGTCTAATATTTTCCCCAGAGAATCCTTCAAGATTGCAACTCGAGGCTTGAATTTTTTCTTTAGTTCTTTCAGCTTGAGAAATGCTGAATATGTCCTTCCCTTCTGGTTTCCTATCTCCAGGTCTTTGCACATGCCATTATAATACTTTACTTTGTCTTCTCAAGCTACCCTTTGAAATCTTCTGTTCAGCTCTTTTGCTTCATCATTTCTTCTATTTGTTTTAGCTACTCTACGTTCAAGAGCAAGTTTCAGAGTCTCTTGTGACATGCATTATGGTCTTTTCTTTCCTTCCTGTCTTTTTAATGACCTCTTGCTTTCTTCACGTGTGATGTCTTTGATGTCTTTCCACAATTTGTCCAGTGTTTGGTGGTTAGCATTCAATGCGTCAAATCTGTTCTTGAGATGGTCTCTAAATTCAGGTGGGATATACTCAAGGTCATACTTTGGCTCTCATGGACTTATTCTAATTTTCTTCAATTTCAGCTTGAACTTGCATCTGAGTAATTGATGGTCTGTTCCGCAGTTGGCCCCTGACCTTGTTGTGACTGATGATATTGAGCTTTTCCATCGTCCCTTTTCACAAATGTAGTTGATTTGATTCCTGTGTATTCCGTCTGGTGAGGTTCATGTGTATAGTTGCCATTTATGTTGGTGAAAAAAGGTATTTGCAATGAAGAAGTCATTGGTCTTGCAAAAATCTATCATGCAATCTCTGGCATTGTTCCTACCACCAAAGCCATATTTTCCAACTACCGATCCTTCTTTGTTTCCAGCTTTGACATTCCAATCACCAGTAATTATCAGTGCATCTTGATTCCATGTTCGATCAATTTCAGACTGCAGAAGTTGGTAAAAATCTTCAGTTTCTTCATCTTTGTCCTTAGTGATTGGTGTGTAAATTTGAATAATAGTCATATTAACTGGCCTTCCCTGTAGGCATATGGATATTATCCTATCACCAACAATGTTGTACTTCAGGATAGATCTTGAAATATTCTTTCTGATGATGAATGCAATGCCAGCAAAGTAGACCATATGATTCTCTGATTCAAAATGGCCAAAATGCAAGTCCATTTCAGCTCACTAATGCCTAGGATATCAATGTTTATGTGCTCCATTTCATTTTTGACAATTTCTAACTTTCCTAGATTCATACTTTGTAGATTCCATGTTCCAATTATTAATGGATATTTGCAGCTGTTTCTTCTCATTTTGAGTCATGCCACATCATCAAATGAAGATCCCGAAAGCTTGACTCCATCCTCTTCACTAAGATTGACTCTATTCTGAGGAGGCAGTTCTTCCCCAGTTATCTTTTGAGTGCCTTCCAAACTGAGGGTCCCATCTTCTGGTACTATATCAGACAATGTTCTACTGCTATTCATGAGGTTTTCACTGGCTAGTTGTTGTTATTAGCTGCCATCAGGTCTCTGACTCATGGCAATCCCATGCATATGTACTCCATAGGGTTTTCTTTGACTGCTTTTTCAGAAGTAGATCTCCAAACTTTTCCTCCTAGTCCTTCTTAGTCTGTAAACTCCACTGAAATCTGTACAAACACACAAACTTTCATTGACGGATGGGTGGTGGCTGCACATGAGGTGCATTGGCCAGGATAATTAGTTTTATTGGCACCATATAAACAAAAATAAGTTTTCTTCATCTTAAATATAAACAAGTGCAAAAGCAAATTTGATTAATTGAATTACAAATGCCAAATAAAAACTAAGGATTGTGCCCACCAAAAAAAAAAAAAAAGATTCTTACTGTTCCATCTTTTTGCTTATTATCTCTAAATAGAATAAGATTCACTTTATGTTTGCCTTGCTGCAACATAGTGACTGCTTTCCTGGATACGTAACAGAATGTAAGAGTAGTGGTCCACTGAGAGTAATCTTTACAACAAGTTGCCCTCCTACCAAACCTGCAGTATGTTGAAAGAGCAGTGTCACATCTTCCATATACAAGAGGTCAAGAGAATCCTGTTCTCTAGACCAGTTCTAATCATTAGGATTAGATTTGGACAAAGTGGCTCAGTTTGTCTGAGTAGCAGGTGATTGAGGCAGCTGACTGCCTATGAGCCAGAAGTACTCCATCTTCTGTATTTCAGTCTTACCTTTCAAATTTAAAATATTCAGGTTTTTTCCAGGGAAACATTTTGTTCTTGATGATATTCCTCAAGAAGTCAAGGAGATATGAAGGCAAAGTCACAGAGAGAAAGTATGAGAGAGTGGACCTCTTCATCTGTCACCCTGGTGGCCTCATGTGCATGTGAATCCTCCCCACCTATGAGAAATCACCCCACTAGGACTGGGAATGGGGGTCCTTAGAGAAAGGCACAGCCAACATTATGAACGAATTTTCTCTTGCACATGCATATGTGCTTGGGGATTGACTGAGGGGTCAGAGAAGAAACATGGTTTCAATAGGGCTTCTCAGGAAGATTTCACTGTATTTTCTTCTGGAATAGGGATTAAAACACTATATAAAAGTTAAATTATAAGAATTCTATAAGGATTTTTACTGTTTCAACTACAAGTACTGCTCTCACTACTACCACCACCATTACTAGCAACCACTTACTGATATCTGCGTATCAAGCAAGGGGCCAAAGATTAGGAATGAGGAGATTAAGGCTTATGCAAGGTAAACTCACCAGTGGTCTTTTATATACCCAATGAGGGAGCTTGAGTTGAACCCAGATCCATCTTGACTCCAAAGACTGAGTTCTTCTTTCTTGTCATATATTTTCCAAATATGATACAGTAAGCTTTACCACTTACTGAGTACCTACCAAGGACCACACACATTGTATATATTATTTTCATCCTCATAAAAAATAACTCTGTGAAATAGGTATTATTATCCCTATTTCTCCAGAGGAGGAAATTAAAGCTCATAGAGATTAAATAACTCACTCATGGTCACACAGTTTATCATTTGCAGAGATGGAATTTCAACACAGGTCTGTCTCCAAATCCCATTAATTGTCCTACACAGATTTGGTGTACTGGAAGTAGTGGTGGGTGTTTGGCCTGCTTGCTTTGGAAAATAGGTTTCATCAAAATGGTTTCACAAATAACAAAGTTAATCAAAAAGTAAAACACTGGTCTTTCTATCCTTCCCTTTTATTGTCATATGAAAAAAAGACTCTTTTGTTCTCCCAAATTAACTCCTCTGTGTATTTTAAGAGATGAAGGCAAACTAGTGACAGAAGAGAAAAAATAAGATTTTTTTTTGTGTGGCTGTAGAAGGGCCAGTTTTGTCTTAAAGATGTTTAAGTTACCAAATCCTTTGCTTCATGCACCAAAAATATTAATTTTAATTCCTGCAGAGAAAAAATTAACAGTTATGCCTGTGATGACAATGTAGGGTTTCTATTAGAGTATGTCAATTCTCCCATTAATTTAATGGAAACTCAAAGCAAGAAAATATCTGGCGGATGAACTCTGTGATGTTCTATTATAAATCTATGAAAAATCAAGGCATAAATTAGAAAGAAGCTACAAAGTGCAGACTCCTAAGAATAGAACCGTTACTGTCAGGGAAAGTCTGGATTTTGTCTTTTGCTTTGTAGACTTTCCACATGCTCTGTCTCCTTTAACAAAGCAACACAGCATCTCTCCACTGAAGTAGATTGCTTTACTGGTGCTGTGTAGAGCAGCTCTCTACATTCATTGCAATAAAGAACGGATCTGAGGGAAGTTTTTGAAAACTTGTTCAAAAAGTTAAGTGTCGGATAATTCCAACAGTTTAGGGATATCTGCCATCGGAAAAGCGAGAGAACCATCTGCAGCTCAGTAAATGTGTGGTGAGTGGATTCCGGAGTGATGCTGGGGTGAGAGATTCGGCTGTTCAGTACATCTCGCCAGTCACAGCTGCAAGAGAATGTTTTTCTTCCGTAGCAATTCCTTTTTTGATCGTCATAGAGTTTATGTCAAGAAAGCAAATGTTCTTCCTTGCTTCCTATAGCTTCTGATTAACCTATCTCGTCAGCATATCCTATTTTCCTTACAGAAAAAAGAGACATACAAATTTTAAAAAATCGTGGTTTTTGTTTTCCATCCCTACTGAAGGAAAGGGAATACAAATTCTTGGTTCTGCGGAATTTGTAGCCCTGATTACCCGTCTATACTTTACAATTGGGTTAACAAAGTGACAAACTTGGTAAGCAGATCTCCTAGCCGCTTCCACTCTGTCGATAAACTCCTCAGAAAAAATGCCAAATTCAGTTAATGCTGGATCAGCTTGAAATTTCAGTAAATTACTGCATTTCCAAATTCCTATTTTCTCCCTTCTTCCCTCTCTCCTCCTACTCTGTGTGTGTGTGTGTGTGTGCATGCACGTGTGTGTGTGTGTGTGTGTGTGTGTGTCTACTGGGTGTGAAGGAAGGGACTATCACTTAAAAAAGACCTCAGAAATCCTTTTTGCTATCTCCAATGAGGATTCAAGAGGCAATAGTTCATTATATAACTTGGTAAAAATATATCAGTTTGCAAGGGGGTACAGAATATAATATAGGGCACTATATTAAAATATAGTGGAATTTCCAATTTATAAAACAGAGAATATTGTAATTATTCCAGTTTTAAAATTAACCTGTAATGTGCCCTTGGACAAGTCAAGTCCACACACTCCCAGCCCCGAACCCCCTCATTCCCCACACCCCCACCTTCAATTTTCTCCTCTTTAAAAAAAAGACGGCCTATTTTCTATAGCTTGAGAATAATTGCTTATTGTTCAGCAATATTCACTCCCCACCCACATGTTTGGGAGGAGTGTGCCCCCCTCCTCTTAGTGTGGTTGGCCATGTGACTTGCTTTAGCCCGTGGAATATGGGGGAAGTGATAGGGTGGGAGTTGTAATGGCTGGAGTTCCAAGCCAAGGCTTTATGTTTTTTATTCACCTCTTTGGGATCTTACAAACTCTGTCAATGAGAAGAACATGGCCAAGATAGCTGGGAGGCTGGAATGAGACTCATGAAACAGACTTGAACTGATCCACAGCCTCATGTGGAGCTGCCCTAGCAGTCCCATAACCCCACAAACGGAAGCCAGGTCACGCCAGGTGACCTGTTCACGTGATAATAAGTGATTGTCATTCCATGCCACTGAGTTTTAGCAGTAGGAGAGCAATACACCAGCATGTCTTGTCTCATTCTTTGATTCTCATTGTATGATTTATTCTGGATCATGCTATTCAGCTACTTGCTCCTCTTAAAGAAACATAAGGTATACACATGAGTGATAATATGATTTCTTGGTAACTTACATGTGTTTTTCTGTGTATGGTTGTGTAGTATAGGTTTAATTCAGTGATATAATATCAATTGATCAGCTTCTCTGACAAGCACCTTTAGAGACTCAGATGAGAAATTATTTTCAGAGAAGCACCCTCAACTCTGAAACCCTTTTCATCACATTTTAACAAAATAACTTCACTTATTTAAAGGACCGATAAAAGGCCCATTTAAACATCTCCTTTTTTTTCCCCCCCCTCTGAACTAGCAGAGGCATGGGCAGCTTTGAAATTTTGACAAATATACCCATAGCCTCTGAAAAATCTTACTGATCATTAGAATGGAGATAGTAAACATATATCTTTTGCTAGTTTATTTTGTGGGTTTCAGTAGCTGATGCAGCAGATGATTTTTGATGGTCATCTAGGGAATTTTGACTCTCTGATGCTTATCCAGATGGACAAGCAGAGTAGTAACTGCAACATCGGAATCAGCAAGACGACTGAGTGGTAATCCCCCAACAATGCTGGGAAACTCTATAATTCTTGGCTTCCAGTGTTAACTCCTCCCACTCAGAAGTCACTCCTTGCACTGCACCAGAAAGTGGGGCTTAGAGCCATGCGTTTGCACCTGCTTCAAGGAGTGAACTTAGCTGCTGTCCTTATTAGCATACGTTGTACCCTTCATTACCTCCCAGACCTTGCTGCAAATGTGACCCTGTGTAGCTGTTGTTACCATCTTTGTGAATTGAAAGTTAACCAAGCCTAGAGCCAGACTAAGTGGCATGGAAATTTAAGAAGACAGCTGGTGCCTTACTCCCAAATGGAAATACTATGCTCAGATCTAATATTTCATTCTCATGCAGTAGAGATATATCAGGGCCCTGGAGAAGCAGCACAACAGAATTTTTTCAGGCATTAATAATCTCTTTCTCTTACTGTTTAGTCACTAGAAGCTTGACCTTAGATCGCCATTGGCTGATACGATAGGAAGGACAAGAAGCAGAAGTCTGTCTGCCTATCTGCCTACCTCCTGACCTCCTGACCTCCCTATCTATTGCGATGGAGAGGGGGGTAGCTTACCTATTTTCTGAGATTAAACCTTTTGCTGTCAAGTTGATTTCAACTCATAGCAACCCTATAGGTCAGAGTAGAACTGCCCCATAGGTTTGCCAAGGAGTGGCTGGTGGATTCGAACTGCTGACCTTTTGGTTAGCAGCCAAAGGATTAACCACTGCACCACTAGGACTCCTTTTCTGAGATTAGGAATCCCGAATGTAAAAATCAGACTCAGCTACTGTGAATTGAAAATCAGATTTTCTCTTATTAATGTTGATAGTAGCAAAATGTTTTACAGTCATTCGTTGGTTAGTTATTCCTTTGCAACCTGATTATGCTGTTCTGGAAAATAAATTCATTAACATTCATATTCCATGAGCCAAAATCACAGATGACTTTTAAAATCATAGAAATTAGCACAAATGGAAGTGTGCTCTCATACCCGCTATTTTAAATATTCATGAAGAAAGCTGCTAATTTACTTTTGACTACTCTCCACATTTTCTGACATCGGTATTTTATATCTGAATGCATGTTTTCCTCCTCAAGAAAGAGAAAGGATAGTGGAAGGAAAATAATATTGACTTCCTATGCCAAGGATTTTACTATGAGAGCAGGGTAAAATTTTCTCATTTAATATTTTGAAGTTTAACATTAATCCACTAGAATAATAATTATATGTTACATTGTAATAAAGCTTTCAGATATTCAGGCAATTTAAATACTTTTTATTTGGCCATAATATATTCCTATAAAATAGATTGGGATAGTATTATTGTTTATTATTATTATTGTTTATTATTTCAAGAAAGAGAAACGGAGGTTTAGGTATCCTATCTAAGGCCATATAATAATTAGCAATTGAGTTAGATTTGGTATGGTGTGGCCACTTCCCAAACCATACCTGGTATCCACTATTCAAAGAGCTGACTTGTTTGCCCTGTTAGGAAATGAACTTTCCCCGATGATACATCTAATGGCAATCAGTGTTTGAGCTCCATTATTTCTCACAATAAAAATAATTGCCATCTCCTTTGTAGTATACTAAAAGCTCTTAAAGCGATAATAATAATAACAATTTAAATCAGCATCATTCTTCAGGCCAATTTAAATTCAACTACCAAAGAAAATTTCCCTCGACTCCACTGGAACTATTAATTAAGCCACCCTTATTCTTATGTCTCACAACATACTTGATTACTTCTTCATATCTTCTTATTTGTGTATCTGATTGGTGTCTTCCTTATTGGAAGCACAGTGAGGGCAAGTTTTCTATCTTAAAAAAACAAAAAACAACCCAAAAATCCCATTGCCTTTGGGTTGATTCTGACTCATAGCAACTCTATAGGACAAAGCAGAACTGCCTCATAGGGTTTCTAAGGAACAGCTGATGAATTTGAACTGCAGAACCTTTCAGTGAGCAGCCGAGCTCTTAACCACTGTACCACCAGGGCTCCTTGTTTGTCTTAGACGGTAATAAATCCAGTGCATAGCAAAATTTTGTGTATATAAAAAGTATTTAAATGAATAAATCCTAAGTCTTCAGCTAACCTTGGGCCTTTTGTTATTTGTGTGTTTGCTTAACCAAATCAGCTAACCCTGTAGCAAGTTTTACATTGTCAACAAATATAAGCCAACCTGATATAATGAAAGCCCAACACATACCCTATTCTCTAGATGTTAACTGAGCCTGGATAAAGAATCAGACAGGAGGGAAGCAGAATGCCAAGGATGCTCTTACAGTGTTCAGATTTAGGAGATGAGAGTAGGAAAAAAACTCAAAAAAAGTGGCCTATCATAGATGTTTCTGGAGAAGGGGGAGCACAGTGAGAGAAATCAGAGAGAATGAAGGGGACACAAATTGTGGTACAAACATCTCATAAAGTCATAAAGAGAATGAAGTCCTGATCCGTGCTACAACACGGATGAACCTTGAAAACATTACACTGAGTAAAATAAGTCAGTCACAGATATTGCATGAACATAGCTCACGTATATGAAAAATCTAGAATAGACAAAGGCATAGAGACCAAAGTTTTTAGTGGCTACCAGGGGTGGGTCACTCTGAGTCGGAATCAACTCGCCGGCACCTAACAACAACAACAACGGGTGGGGGAGGAGAGGGGGAGTTGTCCCGTAAGGGGCCCCAGTTATGGGGAGTGAAAAAAATTGGAAATGGGTAGAGGTGATGGTTGCACAACATGATGAAAATAATCAGTGGGCACTTAAAATGCGTGCATTTTATATAGATTAAATCATAGCATAGTTGATTTAAAAAATAGACGAGGCTTCAAGTAAGAGCTCACAGAAAGACAAACTTGACCTAATCCGACCGATTCTCTACTTGGTAAGCAGAGTGATCCCCTGAAAAACATAAAGATTGTTTTATGTTTAAAATTCGTCAGTGGCTCCCCATTGTGCTCAGGATAGAAGTCCAAACTTTGTAACATGGAACACAAGGCCCTTGACTCTCCGGCCCCTCTTTAGTGCTCAAGTGTCATTTTTGGAAACTCCTCTGACCCCACCCTAATCCTTCAGATTTACTTTCAGTTCCCTAAACACACGAAGCTCTGTTTTGCAGTGCAAAATCCAAGTCAGTGCATGTGCTGATCGATCCACCTAGAGCTTCTTCCCTTTCTCAGGCCAGTGCTATGATTTCCTTATCTATTTGAGCAGTAGGCTATGAGGCACTTGAGTGCCTGGCACACAGTAGGGTCTCAAAAATGTTGAATATATAAAAACATAGATATAGGAGTTTGGACATGGCTGAAAACAGACAGGTTGATCTGTTCTCCCTGCCCCCACCACCCGAAAAATTGACTGGAAACGTTGTAATTCCCTGGTATGATTTTTGAGCTTTTCTGCTTTGGGTTCAACCAGAAATGTATTCTGAAAAGTACATTAATACTATAGTCTCTCATTTTATCCAAGGATTAGAAACATTTTACAAATATAATCCCATTTAGTGAGAACAGGAGTTCAGAGTCCTGCCTTTTACAAATACCTTTCACTTAGTGAGCAATGCCCCTAGAATATATTTGGAATAAACTTCTACCTAGAGTGAAGGGCAGAAAATCAGGAGGTATGCAATAGAATCGGGATAATTTTCAAGGCATTTTATGGCTTATCAAGAACTTTCACAGAGTTATCTTAAGAGTCACAAATAGTACTATAGTGTTGATAAGAGAAAAAAAAAGTAAAAACACTCTTTGCCATGGAGTCAATTGCAATTCATGGCAACCCCACGTATTACAGAGTAGAACTGCTCCATAGGGTTTTTCTTGACTGTAATCTTTAGGAAGTAGATCATCAGACCTTTCTTCTGCAGCACCACTGGGTGGATTTGAACCACTAACCTTTATGTTAGTACTTAAGTGCAAATCGTTTGTGCCACCTGGAGACCTCTGTGATGTAGATAACAAAGTATTAAGCCATTTTTCTGAAAAGAGAACCCAAAAGACCCAAGAAAGATAAGCGATTTTTCTACACACTTACTGGAAGACCAAGAATTGGAACACTGGTCTCCTGACTTCCTAACTCCATTTTGCTAAAATCACAGAGAAGAAATCACATCAGTAATTGGGAGAATACTTGTACAGTACAGCCAATTTTGAACTCCTTAGCGTATGGTTTCTGGGGGAAAGATTACCCAACCCCATTCTAAGGAAATTGAGAAGATATGAAGATTGGAGTGACATATTCCTCACTACTTACTGGCTGGATTGCCTTGGACAAGTCACTTACCCTCCCTAAATATCAGCTTCCTTCTAGGTGAAACAGGGAAAATAATAGCGGGGATACCATAGAGCCATAGTGAGAATTCATGCAAATGATATATGTCAATCAACTATTAAAGTACACATTACATAATAATCATTCAATTAAAGTTAGTTGCTTTTATTATTATTGCTTGGAGAGGGAGCCAGTGACATGGACCTCTGTAAAACACCGGGCATAAGACAAAGCCAGAGAAAATAAGGATCATTTTCTTCATGTAAGAGCATGAAAGTGTGCTCAGTAGATCTGCAGGTGATAAAATCGCAACCATAAAATGGGACCATAATGGAAGCAAACTCCTAGCATGTCAACTCACTGTGAAAGCAGAAATGGAGCTTTAGGAATTTTGCTAAAAGAAATAATTATGACCCCAAATAAGCAGAGTTTTTGCCACTGGCCTTTGCAATCCCTTCACATATAGCTTCTGTTCTCACTACCTAAATGACTATTGACATTTCCTTGGTTTTTCGTTTTCTTTTTGTTACAAGTAATGTATGTTCATTGTAGTAAAATAAAGTAAATACAAACAAGCAGACAGTCTCCTTAATCCCTCACTCATATATAAAATTAATTTTGGGGGATATAGTCTTCTTTTCTCTCGCCCATATATTTCAAAAATATTGATTCATCAATAACTCTGTCACAAAATTCAGGGACCTTTTCTTGGTTTTCCTATATCTCTGAAACATTTTGATGTATTTCAAAATGTTTGAAATTCTTGATGCTTACTCTTCCTTTGACTTAGCCTGTAATATTAAACTTACCTGCTTCGTCAAATCTAAATTTCTAAATGTCTTGAAAGAAAATATTCATCTTCTGTTCCCAACATTTCTTCCTCTTGTATCTGTTTCTTCTGTTAACGGCGTCATTTCATCCTTCCTTCTTTCCTATTGCCTAAATCCAGTTATGAAGTTCTCCACATCTCTCTCCCACCTCACTTTTCTTCTCCATTTCAGTACCGTTACCTCAGGTGAGGCCTTTGCCAAATCCCCCGACCTTAAGACTATCCTGTTTTTCCTGTTTCCAGGCTCTCCTCATTCCAGTCCAGCCTGAGCACCTCAGCCAGGTCCATCCTGTAAAACACAATTCTGATTGCTTAATCCCCCACTTAAAACCTCTAGAAAAGACAAGCTTTAGTTCTTCAGTGTGACATACCAGTCCCTTACAATCTGGTCTCCGCCGACTTTGCTTCCCTGCTTTCCACCAGCCCCCTTTACATACGTTATTCTGCAGAAAGACCAGACTCCTAGGTATTCCCTGTCTGCTGTTCATATGTTCCTACTCCAGGCTTTCTACTCACAACTTTTTTTGCGTTCAAATATTGGCTTACTCTTTATCCACATGTTAAAATCCTACCCATCTTTCACAGCTCAGACTAACATCTCTTCCACTCCTGGCCATTGCACCATCCAACAGTGGAAGCTTGCATGTTCCTATGATGCTGAACATCAGCAGAGCTTCCAGACTAAGGTGGACTAGGTAGAAAGGCCTGGGAATCTACTTCTGAAAATCAACCCATAAAAATCCCATATGGATCACAACGTCCGATCCATTGTACTTGGGGTACCGTGAGTCAGGGGGCCGACTCCACAGCAGCTAACAACAACACAACATGAAAGACTCCATAATGTTCTCATTTAGAAAGTACTTCTTTATCTTTCCATACTGTATTCTTTCTAACTGTCTACAGAACTGGTCACTTTCTATGTTGCATCACAAGTAATTAAGCACATACCTTATGGTGGAGCCCTGGTGGTGAAGTGGTTAAGAGCTCGGCTGCTAACCAAAAGGTTAGCCGTTCAAATACACCAGTCACTCCTTGGAAACCCTATGGGACAGTTTTTCTCTGTCCTATTGGGTCGTGATAAGTTGGAATCAACTCGATGGCAACGAGTTTGGTTTTTTGGTTTATATGCCTTGACCCACTGAGGGAAGGGGGCATGTTTGTTTACATGTGAATCTTCTATAACGCACAGTAACTTGTTCATGATCAGTATTCAATAAATGCTCGCTAAATGATCACTGCAATTTTCATAATCAGAATGTTTTAATTTCAATATACCTTGTAATAAAGAAGAAGTATACATTTTAATGCTGACTTTGTCTGCTCTATTGTAGGAGATACAGTAAGAAAGTATATAAAGGATAAAAGGAGAGGATGTTAATACCAAGAAGTATTGGAGAAGAATTCTCTGCTTTTTTTCCACTGGCAATATCAGTGAGAAATTATACAAAGGATGTATTGATGGAAATCAGTCTTCACAGGATTATTCCAGAAGCACTGTTTCATGCCAGTCTTTTGTATAAAGACTGTACCAGTTGTGCAACAAGAAATATGTCTCCACAAAGCATTAAAAAAAAAAACCTGTTGCCATTGAGTTGATTCCAACTCATGGCATCCCCATGTGTTACAGAGTAGAACTGCTCCATAGGGTTTTCTTGGCTGTAATCCTTACAGAAGAAGATGGTCAGGACTTTCTTTTGTGGCACCACTGGGTGAATTCGAACTACCAACCTTTAGTTTGGTAATCGAGCACAAACCATTTGCAGTACCCAGGGATAGCCTAAGATAATTCCGGAGAGCATTAGACCAAAACTGTAATTGGAAAAAATTTTGTGGCCAGCTTGTTTTCAAGTTAGAAGGCTCTCGACTATTAATATGTTTTGCCCTATTTCCTAGGTGGAATTTTAAGCCAATGGACAGATGTATTCCCTAAAATATAGCCCAAACGTTGGCGTATAGAAACATTTAAAATAAGTGTTATGCAAGCAATGGTCAATAACCCTATTTATTACTGAAAATACACAAACCTCAAGTCTTACAGTTTTATCAAATTCTCGAAATAATAAGCTGAGAACACAGGGCAGCAAAGTAAGCGTTGTTCTAATATCTGACAATTCCCCTACTGTACCTGTTTCTTCATTACAGCAATAGATAGATGAAATAACATGTCTGATTCTGACAGCTCTCCTCACTCTTGCAGGCTTTCTATATTGATGAAGTTGCTATGGAGTCAGCCGGGGCTGTGGGCATTAAGGATATGTCCAGGATATAAGAGGGAGAATTGTCCCAATATATATCGCACTAAATTAAAAAAAAAAAAGTCTTTGTGAAACTTTTCTAGGGACTCAATAGGAGAAGTCACCATGGGCTAGAGATAATCTTGACAGGAAGTGAGTTCTCTTCCAATCCTTGAATGGCCTCCCCCTGCCCCCCATGTAAATTATCCTAGGATTACATGTACCTTTATTTTCTCAAAATGAACTTCTTAATGAAGAGCCCCTTTGGTGTATTGGCTGACATTTTCTAAATCCTCATGAATAGGCATTTTATTCTAACAAGGATATAATGAATACTTAAATTCTTTTAAGATCACCAAACCAAAAATAAAAAACCAAACTCGTTGCCGTCAAGTCGATTCTGACTGACAGAGACCCTATAGGACAGAGTAGAACTGCCACATGGGGTTTCCAAGGGGCAACTGGTGGATTTGAACTGCCGACCTTTTGGTTAGCAGCCGTAGGTCGTAACCAGTGCGCCACCAGGGCTCCTTTAAGATCATAGCATCATAGAATTTAGGCATTTGACTTAAAATTATGATGTTAAAATCTTACATGTCATGAAACATTTTTAAATCAAAAGCAATGTTAAAAGTAATCCAATGTTTAGTAATTCTGTCTCTTAATTTCTTTTTACTTCTAGCAGCTTTGGGTATTTGACTTTAATCAAGATGATGTTTATGAATTCTAGGCAAAGGAAAACACTGAGAAGCACACTGTAATGTAATCATGGTCGTTTATATCTCCCAAAGCCGATCTGGCCAGAAAGATAATAATGGTAGAATCTGTAAGACACTGTGTAGGGCTGCTCCATGCAAAGCTTAGCGCTGGCTGAATCTGTTATAGGTCATAAGCCGAATAAATACAAAAGCTGACTGAAGCCTCTTTTGTCTCAAATTGGGTAGGATTAATTTGTTAATATACTAGTTTTTGAATAAATATCCCTTAAAAGTTTAAAAGGTGCACATATTCGACTGAAACCAAAGAAAAGCAAGTTAAAATGTAAGGTTTTATTCACCGGTGAGGTGGAAAAGAATTAAAAAAACTGATGAGATCTATTTTTGGTGAGTGAGTAGAAAAATGAGTATTTGTGGACACCTTTGGTGGTAGATTGGAACAGTGGTGGTTTAGTGATTAAAGTTCGTCTCCTAACCAAAAGGTTGGCAGTTCGAATCCACCAGCCGCTCCTTGGAAACCCCAGGGGGCAATTCTACTCTGTCCTATAGGGTCACTATGAGTCAGAATTGACTTGGTGGCACTGGGTTTTTTTGGTTGGTGGTAGATTAAACTGATATGCTCATTGGGAATTAAAAAAAAATGTATAAATATTGAAAAAGTGTTCTTTTGGAACAAACAATTCCACTTCTGGAATTTCATCCTACTCGGATAACGTGCTAAAAAACAACAGCCATAATAATGGCTAATATTGACTGAGAGCTCTGTATGTGCCGGTGTTGTTCTAAGTGCTTTGCACACAATAACTCATGTTATCATTACCAGAACCCCATGAGGTAGGTATTATTATTATCAAGAAGTTGAGGCTCAGAGCAATTAACTAAGTTGCTCAAGGGCACCTGATAACGGAACTAGGATTTCAACACTGAATCTGACATCTTAACCACTGCATCTTATTGCTTCTCTCAGTACAGCTACATGAATCACACTTGGGAAGGAGCTCTCATGGCGCAGCGGTTAAATGCTTGATCGCTAAGCAAAAGGTTGGCAGTTCGAACCAACCCAGCTGCTCCACAGGAGAAAGAGCTGGCCATCTGCTCCAGTAAAGATGACAACCTAGATAACCCTATGGAGCAGTGTTATGAGTCAAAATGCTACTAGTTGGCCCCTAGCAACAACCACATCACACATGGACACTGCAATGTTGTTAACGCGTGCAGAAGGCTACTTGAGCAGCACTGTTTGTGACTGTAGAAAACCGAAAGCAAACTAAATAACCACCAACAGGGAAATGGTTAATTAAATCATAGGTACTTCCAGCGCTTAAACTAAGCTTGTGCCAAACTTTTATCTGCAGTAAACCTACAGATATACTCAAAACATATAACAAAAAAAATTTTTTTTTTTTAAATTTTAAGTGCCAAGGGTTGAGTTCGTCTAATTAATCAGTACTTGGCACATGTTTATTTTTGGTCTTCACAAGGCTCAGTGTGATTTTAAATTTTACATTATGGGAAATTTACAGAACTGAAGCTTATGTAATTGGATTTGAACTTGGTCCACTTGGGGCAAGGCTTTCTTTTAATGCAAAGCACGAGAGGCAGGCGTCCTGGTTCTCTGAGTCTATGGAGATTTTAGTCTCTTGCCAGGAAAATCACTGTAAGAAACATGCATGAGATTGTCAGCTTGTTTCTGAGAAACAGTCCCTGCGTAGACTTCCAGCAGGAGGCTTAGCTGGTGATTGAGAAGGGCATACTTGCGACAGGAATGAGGCTCTGGAAATAGAAATTTGGGAAGCCTTATTACAGCAAACTGAATTTTGTGACTTTACCAACAAATCGGAAAACTACTGATCCTGGACTCTTGATTACTTGACCTTCCTTTAAACTGCCCTTTAAAGGTCACAGATTTCCAAAACACGCTAAGTTCTATGACAGGCAAAGGAGTCCTTGTGGCGCAACAGTTAATCACTTGGCTGCTAACAGAAAGGTTGGTTGTTCGAACCCACTCAGTGGTTCTGCAGGAGAAAAACCTGGCTATCTACTCTCATAAAAATTACAGCTTCGGAAACCCTATAGGGCAGTTCTACTCTGTCACATGGGGTCACTATAAGTTGAAACTGACTCAGTGGCGCCCAACAACAGCATGATAGATACCTCTTCTTCCGTGCCTGATAGCCATCCTGGTGTTCCTGCTTTTAAGACCCATGCTTTTAAAATCATTTTCTAATAACCCTATCCTTGTGAATATTTTGGAGCCCTGGTGGCACAGTGGTTAAGAGCTTGGCTGCTAAACAAAAAGATCAACAGTTCGAATCCACCAGCCACTCCTCGGAAACCCTATGGGGCAGTTCTACTCTGTCCTATAGGATCACTATGAGTCGGAATTGACTCGACGGGAACAGGTTTTTTGGGTTTTTTTTTTTTTTTAATGTATATTTTAGGATTCCTGGGTGGTGCAAATGATTAAGCAATCAACTACTAGCTGAAAGGTTGGTTGTTTGAACCAAGAGGTGCCTCGGAAGAAAGGCCTGGCGATCTGCTTCTGAAAGGCTACAGCTTTGAAAACTCTTTGGAACATAGTTCTACTCTGCAACATATAGTGGTTTGGTTTACTTTTGTTATGTATATTTTAAAATCGGCTATATTCAGGATTATTCCTAAATTGCCACTGGATTTAGTTGGTTAACAGACTCCAAAGTAAATCTTTGACTAAAAATAGCTCTCTCATCTAATGCGAGCTGAAGAGAACTGTGGGTCTCTCTTTGTCACGAGGAGCCCTATGAAAACATGTATTTTTATTATATCAACATCGGTCTGTCCTGTTCTGCCTTCTTATGACAGTTCTTTAACCACTGAAACTGACAAGATTTAGAGGAAGTTGTTTCTGAGGCAGACAGACCAAATGCCTGTGCTATTAGAGCAATAGGTCAGGATTCTGAAATATGAGGGAATACTTTTATTTTGCTTGGTTATCTGTATTTTCTGGGTTGTTTTAAAGAACACGTATTGGTTTTATAGAGAGAAAAAAATGCATTTTGAAAATATTTTAAAAAGTAAACTTTTCTTCACAATTCATCATAAAATTAAAGTACAGTCTCATATATTCTTAAATTTCTATACTGTTTTCAGCTCCTAATCGGTTATATTCCAAAACAACAAAATATATAATTGCTATCTTCAATTATTACTCCCAAATAGTCCAATTATTCTGACTTCTGCTGGTTTTGATATGTTGATAAGCACCAACCACATGTTAATATTTTGGTATTGTCTGTAATATAACAAAATCCTGATAGGAGCAAACATTTCAGCAGAAAAAGAGAGTTAAATCATCTTCCTGCAAGCATTAGAAAGAAAAAAAAAAACTTCCTGATTGATAGAATTTTTCAGTATCTGGTAATTATTTTGATATTGTAGATACTGATTTACTCCTATGCTTTAGGGAAAAGAAATGGCATATGGTAATCTAAATACTGAAAAAAGAATTATATTTATTTAAATTTTGAAAGTATCAGTTAATACTGCAGTTTTCACCGAAAGAATATTATAAAGTCTTCTACGTATAATAAAGAATAGTTATGGTGTTTTTCTTATAAAAGAAAATTTCTATATCTTGCTGTGACAATTATCTAAGATGGTATTTAAGTGCCTGACAATTAAGATAAAAACTATTAAGACTAATTTACACATCTCTGTATTTCCTTTTCTTTACCTCTTATTTCTAAATAACTCTATCATTGTTGAAAGAAAAAAAAAAATAGAAATTTGTTATATGTTTCCAGGGTCCCAGTGGAGGGAGACCTTCAGTAGACGCCAGAAAATTCATGACCACATGTGCTAATAAATTACATGAGAAGCTGTTGTTGTTGTCATTGTTGTTAGTTGCCATTGAGTCAGTTCCACACATGGCCACTCCATGTGTGCAGAGTAGAATTGTTCCATTAGATTTTTAAGGCTGTGACTTTTAGAAAGCAGATTGTCAGGCCTGTCTTCCAGGGCACCTCTGGGTGGGTTCAAACCACCAACCTTTATGCTAGTAGTCAAGCACTTAACCATTTGCACCACCCAGAGAAGCTACCAAAAAATAAATAAAAGCAAACCTACTGCCGTTGAGTTGTTTCTGACTCATAGCAACCCCATAGGGTTGTAAATCTCTGCGGAAGCACACTGATACATCTTTCTCCCACATAGCTGCTGGTGGTTTCAAACTGCCAGTTTTTCGGTTAGCAGTTGATTGCTTTTACCGCTGTACCACCAGGTCTCCTTACCTAGTATAAAACCAAACACCAAACCAGTTGCTGTCGAGTTGATTCTGACTCATGGCGAGTACACTTGTTGCAGAGTACAACTGTGCCGCCTAGGGTTTTCATGGCTGATTTTTCAGAAGTAGATTGCCAGGCCTTTCTCTTGAGGCACCTGTGAGTGGGTTCAAACCACCAGCCTTTCAGCTAGGAATTGAGCACTAAACCGTTTGCACCACCCAGGGGCTGCTCACACCTAGTGTGTTGTTGTTAGGTGCTATTGAGTTGTTTTCGGCGCATAGCAAACCCGTATGAGTACAACTGCCCTGTAGAGCTTTCTTGGCTGTAATCTTTACAGAAGCATAGAGCCGGGTCTTTCTCCCTCAGAGCTTCTGGGTGGGTTCAAACTACCAGCCTTTCCGTTAGCAGCTGAGTGCTTAACCAATTGCACCACCAGGACTCCTTTACACTTAGTATAGAGGTCCAGTAATGTGCAGGGTTCCCTGGGTAACATAAATGGTTAAGCACTCGACTACTACCTGAGAAGTTGGTGGTTCAAACTCACCCAGAGGCACCTCAGAAGAAAGGCCTGGTGATCTACTTCCAAAAGGTCAAAGCCTTGAAAACCCTATGGAGCAATTCTACTCTGCACACATGGGGTCGCCATGAGTCAGTATCAACTAGACGTTAACGAACAACAACAGCAAACTAAAGTGCTAAAGACCGGTAGTTGAAGACCAAGACCAATAAACAGTTCAGCTCTTCTTCATTGCCTCCAAACCAAGGACTTGGTTCACCTCCAGAGCATATGTCCTTGTAGAAAAAGACTTAGGATCTTAGCAAATTTCAGCAGCTGCATGACAGAACCTAGTCATCCACTTTAAAATGAGAGCCTTTAAATGTACTCAGTTTGTGAGGCACTCACTGCAGTACCATTTGTATAGGGATTCCTTAAAAATTCATTTTGATGGTGACAGTTATATTATTTTTAGCTTTGCATAACAGCTGCAGACTATAATTAAGAAAACTAAAATTTGTAGATGACATTAGTCTTCTATAAGATAATATTTTATGTGAGTCACACACACTGTTGTTCAGAGTCCAGAGCCTACACCCAGGACTCTTCACGCATTATTGGGACTTGGATTAATACTATTTCCAGGAATTCTCCTAGTAGCACATGAGGATGGCAATATCCAGGAATCAGCCTCTAAAGCCTTAGCAGCCTTACTGCAGACTCTCTCCCTGAATACCTTTTACTTTACCTCATTTCCCGGTTGATTAATTTCACCCTCTTCCAAGAACTGCTGTTCTTCCTTCGGATCTACTTTGATCATCACTTCATTGACTTTTTAAGTGGAATGTTCTAAATCCCTACAACAGGTACCATACCATCTTTTTCTTAATCCTGCCAATTTCTTTTGCAAATTAAAAAAACCTGCCATTAATCGCTGTGTCAGGTCATTAGAAATGGAAATAGAATTGGCTCAAAACAAGAAACTATAAATTGCTGTGTTCAGGGAAACTTTGTGAATGAGACTTACGTTAGCTAAGATTTTTAAAATTTATGATTAGGAGGAGGAAAAGGGGAAGATGGAGAGGAGAAAGAAAATAGAGAAGAAAATGGGAAAAAAATAAAAACAGCTTTGGGAAATTTTGAAAAGAGCAAAATGAAGGATGTCTGGATTGAAGGCAAAGGACTGGTCCCAGGGGCGGCTCTGCTGCTCTCACCCGATCAAAGTCAGGGACATCGATCCTATCCTGATGCTCAGGTTCCTCTCATCTAATGGAAAGTGAGTCCACTGGAAAAATAGAATCTTTAAGGGCTCTTCCATTCTGACATTTCTGGGGAAAAGGTAAATGATTAAACATCAAAACAGATAAGATCTTTTAAGATAAGAATTGCCTCTTCAATAAAGTAGTAGCATCATTAAATCTGTTTTTGCTTTTCTTTATGCCATTTAAAACATTATTATGTCAAAAGCAAATACGTGTGACACACCAGAGACATTTTCTGCCTGTTCTCTTTTGCACTGATATTCTGTGGTCATTAGAATTAGGGAATATTTTTACTTCTTTTAATCTACTGTCCTTTGAACACTGTAATCTTGATGTTTCTGATGTTCACAAGAATAAGAGAACTATAGGGAGTTCACGTTGGGTAACAGAAAGAATGCTGATTTTTCTTCTGGAAGATCAAGACCTAAAATCCTATTAACCACTGACTACTCTTTCTCAGCTTTATGAACTAGGCTTCTGCTTAAGACAGGGCACCTCAATTAGGGTTTTAACCACTATGTGTCGCAAGTCCTAGATTCTACAAAAGCTTTATCCTGCAACTAATTTTCTCTATCATTTTTGTGAACCTTGCCGTCACCATTCAAACAAGCATTCTCAATGCAGAGTGAGCCACTAGGTAGTCTTCAGGGGGCCGTGCTGTTAACCCATTGCTGTCAAGTCTATTCCAACTTATAATGACTCTATAGGACAGAGTAGAACTGCCCCATAGGGTTTCTAACGAGTGGTTGTTGGATTTGAACTGTTGACATTTTGGTTAGCAGCCTGAACTCTGTGGTTTATTGATAGAACTATGACCTTTCATGCAGGAGACCCAGTTCTATTCTTGGCCAGTGCATTTCGTGAGCAGCCACCACCTGTTTGTCAGTGGAGGCTTGTGTGTTGCTGTGATGCCAAGCAGGTTTCAGTGGAGTTTTCAGACTCAGATGGACTAGGAAGAAGGGCAATATACTTTGAAAAATCAGCCAGTGAAAACCCTATGGATTACAACAGTCCGATCCACAACCCATCGTGGGGATGGTACAAAACTGGGCAGCATTTTGTTCTGCTGTGCGTAGGGTCACTGTGATGGTTAACATTGTGTGTTAACTTGGCTGGGTCATGATTCTCAGTGTTTTGGCAGTCATATAATGTGATCATTTCCCTGTTGAGATTTGATATGTGATCACCCCCGTGATGGGATCTGCTGTGAGGAGCCAATCAGTTGAAAGGGGGTTTTCTTGAGCATGTGACCTGCATAGAATATAGACAGACATTCTGGCAGGGCTCAGAGGCATTTTGCTCATGCTGGATCCTGCAGCTGGCCCCTGTTCATCTGACCTCCGGTTCTTGAGACTTGAGCTAGAAGCTTACCTGAGGTCTTACCTGCCAGTCTTGGGATTCATCGGATCTTCATAGCTTGTGACCAAGAGCCCTGCTCTTTGACCTGCCAATCTTGAGTTCACCAGCCCCTGTGGCTATGTGAATCAGGAGAAGCCTCTATCCTGACCCACGGACTTGAGACGTTCCAGCCTCTACAACCGCAAGCCATTTCCATGATATAAATCTCTCTCTATATATATATTTATATGCTATACTGGTTTTGCTTCTCTAGAGAACCCAGCCTAAGACAGTCACCATGAGTCAGGGGCTGAACTCGATGGCAGCTAACAACACTAACAAGAACAAGGTAGTCTTTTGGGATAGATCAAGCTTGGTAGGTAGGCAAAGATGGTCTTCACTGAAACTTCCAGCTCCTTATATGAGCCCTCCTTTTGGATGTGTGGCCAGTGTTCAGTCTTTACAGGGTCTATTCCCTGGGCCACTCATTATAGGGCTTGCCTAGGCTTTCCCAACATGTCATATCATGCAGCACTTTAATATGGATAGTAGTGCAACTGATGCCTGCATTCCTATCAAGATCTGCTTCCCTTCAAGTCTCTGGTGTCTGCTAATTATGAGTTCTAGTCCTTCTCAACTCTGAATCCTAGTGTGCTTCTCTTGGTTTAGAGCATCTCCCATAGTATCTGACTGCTCTTGAACCTACATCCTGAATTACTTCTACCATTTGGCTGCCTTTATTTCTGTCTTGAAAATAGAACATTAGTTTCTGTTTTTTCTCTCTGCTTTAACTTTTATACAACCTTGTTTTCACTCTTCCCTGCCCCCCACCTGTGGACCTGCTTAAGGTCCAAGCACACACACACACCCACACACACATTCACACACACGAATTAAACTACATAGGAGTGAATCAAAAGGAGACAGTACATAATTGTAGGATGTTAGAAATGAAACGGATCCGTCTTAGTTATCTAGTGCTGCTGTAACAGAAATACCACAAATGGGTGGCTTTAACAAACAGAAGTTTGTCTCGCACAGTCTAGTGGGCTCGAAGTCCAAATTCCGGGCATCAGCTCCAGAGGAAGGCATTCTCTTCTTTGTCAGCTCTGGAGGAAGGTCCTTGTAATCAATCTTCTCCTGGACTAGGAGCTTCTTAGGCGCAGGGACCCCAGGTCCAGAGGACATGCTAAGCTCCAGGCACTGCTTTCTTGCTGGTATAAGGTCCCCAACTTCTACTCACATCCTTTTCCTTTTATCTCTTATAAGATAAAGGGCGGTGCAGGCCACACCCCAGGGAAAGTCCCTTTACATTGGATCAGGGATGTGACCTTAGTAAGGGTGTTGTAATCCCACTCTCATCCTCTTTAACATAATCTAATCTTGCCTCATTAATCACAGGCAGAGATTAGAATTTATAACACACAGGAAAATTATATCAATCACAAAATGGAGGACAGCCACACAATACTGGAAATCATGGCCTAACCAAGTTGACATATATTTTGGGGGGACACAATTCAATCCATGACAGGATCCTAACACACATCAAGTTTAATTCCATTTTGGAAATGAGAAAATAACTTCTGAGAGGCTAGGTGATTTTCCTCATCGTAAGATACAGCTGGTGATTGGCAAAGCTTAGGCTTATAGACAAGACTTCTGATTCCAAATTCAGTTCCCCTCCCACTTTGCCATGACAAATTATGAGAATTCCATGCACCTGGGTACAGTTAATGGATGAGAGATCTGTCTGGGGCTGAAGAGGCTCTTATAAAATGCACTCAAGTGCACATGTGGGCAGTTGCCGTATGTGGAGGTGGTGTATATACCACAAAGTCCATGTAAACTCAAGGTATAATTTTTGAGTGTCAGCTAGCTGCCTTTGTTGTATGAGACAGGCCTCAGGAGAAACAGACAATGAACTCCTCTCCTCCAGCTCTGGTCATCAATGATGTGGTCTCTCCTCTCTTGGGAGATGTTTTTCTGAGTCCTGCTGCACTCAAAAGAGTCCCCTGGGGTGGAAAACCTTAAACAGGAATTTATTCTTTGTGGACTGGGGTGTACATAAGCAGAGTTAATATAATTTAAAAATGGCAAAATCAGTGTGGCCTTCAGGATAAATACCAGTAATAATAGAATTTCTTGCCTTTTGATCTGGTATTTGGTCTGATCTGTCTACACCTCTAATCCTGTGCGTATCATTTACAAATGAGTATTTCAAGTCAGGAGGTCAGACTGGCTTACAAAAGAAGAACAGGAAGATTAGAACTGCTTTATTTTCATGCTCAGAAAAACATTGCTGTTCATATTAATGGTAGGTTAATTGCCTCATTCAGGTATACACAGGACTCTATTGTATCCTTAACCTGTTAAGATGCTGCTATTATAAACTGCTTTTTTTTTTCTGACAGATTGATAGCTACTGTACCATTGAAAGAGTTATGAGTCTTTCTAAGTTGAATTCCAGAGTGATTATCATACTGCTGTTGTCATTACCAGTATAAATCCTATGATCATGAATGAAAACGTATCAGGGAGCCTCTGGACAGCACAGTCTCCCTCTCTGGGCACTGTCACCACTAAGATAGTCTAAGGGTGGTTTATAAGATGTGAATGTGATGCTTTCCAAAAGCAAAGACCATGCTATTCTGAAATGCTACTGGGTCCTTTGGTGCCTGGCTGTTAATGCATCCCTTGAAAGACAAAAAGACCTCAAAGACACCTGAGAAAGTAAAGAAATCATCGATATCCACCTTTATTTAAGGATAAAGAGGAATAGAAGAATTATCCACAACTGCCCTTTGCTTAGGTCTAGAAGAGATAGTGATATTCAGGCATACCAGAAATCAAAGAAGAAAGTATTTCCCAAAGCTTGCATGCACTTGTTTTAAAGCTATCCATCTTCCTAATTTGCTTCCTTGCCCTGCTCTTCTCCACTCCTAGTCCTTGATCTAATGAACCTTCTTCAGTGCTCTCCCCACTGTTCCCACAATTTCTTTCTTAATCTGAGAACTAAAATGTATGTGCGGCAGGAGAGTATGGAAGAGCTTGGGAAAGTTATGGAAAGGACTAGAATATTGAGTTCATACTAGCTGATGGGACCTGTGCTAAGTGCTATACATTTATCATTTTATTTAATATCCAAATCAGATAGAGATGGTTATGGATCCCATTTTAGAGTAGAGGAAACTAACACCCAGATAAATAGCTAATCAATGGACGTATATTGGTAGGTTACAGAAACAGATTTTGAATTCAAAGTCTATGCTCTTCTCCCTGTGTTATTGTGCCAGGTGATCTATTGAAGGTTGCTTGCTAATGGTCCCCTAAAACATCATATGGCATGAATTAAAGAATAAGCATTAAGGGGAAAGAAAACACAAGGCCAAGATCAGCAAGCCACAGATACAGGAAGTCCTCCAGTCTCCCCACCACCCTATGGAGAGGCATGCCAGCTCAGGAAATCTTCCAGGCACAGTGTAGATTTTATTCCAGTGGAGAGACCTGTGGGTATTCCTCCTTATAGGTATGAGAAAATACTTTTATAAATGATGGGATACATGGACTATTTGACACCATATATTTTGGATACCAAGTATTTATTTACAAGTGCATTCTGTCTAAGATTACCGTCTTCCTAATATCAAAGACCTTGGGTAGTTGGGAAATTTTGGGAACCATGCTTGGGTTACAGACCCCCTGCTTGGAGAGGAAGTCTCAGTAAACTGAGATTGGGTGCTTCCCCTCTATCTGGGAAAAAGGGAGTCACCCCTTTGTGGTCCAGAAAACTTGGAGTGGGCCCCCAGTGTTGTATCCGTATGATCCTGGTTCTCAAAAACTAGTCAAGATGCCTGTTGAAAGTATGGATGGTGCATATGTCCTCTCCTACCCAGGGATCTGACTCTGGGACTCTTCAAGAGACATAACTGCCCCATTGCTTTGGAAAGCCACTCTTTGCACAATTGAATGGTACTAATGACAGAAAGTGATCAAATAAGAGTTAATTATGGAGGTCTGTAAAATCTCTGTTTTCTTTTAACTGATTTAAATTGTAAAAAAAAAAATGTTGAAAATGTTGGCTTTTGCTCCTTTTTTTTTCCTCCTTACCATCCAAGTAAGGAGAATGAGGTTGAGAAGCAACGGCACCTTGCCCTGGGGCTTCTGCAGCCTGACGGTAATGCCAAGATGAGCACTAGACTAGACTTCTTTAATTTTCCATCCCAGTGCTTATGCTCTTGCCAGGAATGTGACTAGAGTGTTAAATTTAGAAGCACTAACTTAGTGAGAAATTTAAACAGAAGTTCCAACATATCTGTGGCAGTTCTAATTTACAGTTTGTCGTTGGCAGTGTGTGGATTGGGGGAATTAAGGGATTTGGCATGAGGCATTCATTTTGTCTGCTTATCCTCTTCTCACCATAATTCAACTCAATGCAACAAACAGTTCTTAAGCACCTACAAACAGGGAATTATTCTGAGTATATTGGTAAAGAGAGAGGTGAGTAAGACAATTCTTTCCATTCAGGAATTTTACCTAGATACATCAGTCTCATTTTCTACCGTGGGCAGTATCGACTTTAAGAGTATAAGCCCAGGTGCACGTAGTTATCTTCACAAGATGCTCAGAAGAGGATTCTGAACCTTCGGTAACTAATGTATGTTTTATCATGGTGGTGATTATTTTAACAAAGAAGGAAAATTAAGCAGGAAAGCAAATTAGTAGGTCTGCTTTATTCAAGGAGTATGAGCACTGCACTTTCTGCAGAAGGGGCTCCCAGGACTTTCCTGGTAGATCCTGGGGACTGACCTTTCATGTTGGTGCTTCAGTGTCTTTGTCATGAAATTTCCTTCCAGAAAAATTCTCCCCTGGAGAGGCGGATATTTTTTTTCCTGGTGGCAAATCTACCCAGACTTCCTGGATGACGTGCAAAATCCTACCTCCTCCAGAAAATACTGGTGGAAAAAAAGCAATCATTTTATCATAATACTTACACAATGTTGTTGTTGTTAACTGCCGTCAAGTCAGCCCTGACTCATGGTGACCCCAGGTACAACAGAACAAAATGTTGCCCGGTCCTGTGCCATCTTCACCATCATTGGTATGCTCAAGCTCATTGTTGTGGCCACTGTGTATTTTGAGCACTTTCCAGCCTAGGGGGCTCATCTTCCAGCACTATGTAATAATCCATTGTGACCCATAGGGTTTTCGTTGGATAATTTTTGGAAGTAGATTGCCAGGCCTTTCCTCCCAGTCTGTCTTAGTCTGGAAGTTCTGCTGAAACATGTCCACCATGGATAACTCTGCTGATGTTGAAATGCTGGTGCATAGTTTGCAGCGTTGTAGCTACATGCAAGCCACCACAATACCGCAAACTTCCAGCTGGTAACTCTAATTACAGTCATGTTATGCTGAATTCCTAAATTATCCTATTCCCAGGAATCTACTGTGAATGACCACGGTTCACCTCCTTGAAACTTGTACAATAGCTGCCTTTATATCCCAAATGAATACTTCAGGGGTACTCTTGCTCTGGTGGAGCCCTGGTGACACAGCAGTTAAGAGCTCGGCTGTTAACCAAAAGGTTGGCAGTTCGAATCCACCGGCCACTGCTTGGAAACCCCATGGGGCAGTTCTGCTCTATCCTATAGGGTCACTCTGAGTCGGAATCAACTCGATAGCAACAGGTTTGGTTTTAGTTTTTGCTTGCTCTGGTGGCTCAGTGATGAAAGCAGTCAGCTGCTAACTGAAAGGTCAGAGGTTCGAAGTCCCCAGCTGCTCCTCGGGAGAAAGATGCAGCAGTCTGCTTCCTTAAAGATTACAGCCTTGGAAACCCTATGGAGCAGTTCTGCTCTGCTCTGTAGGGTTGCTATGAGTAGAGACCGACTCAATGGCAATGGGTTTGGTGTTTTGGTTTTCTTCTGATCACACCTTAAGTATGACTTTGATTTCCAGTCACTCATAAAGCAGCAAATGTCAGGGCTATATTGGATCTTCAGCATCTTAAAAGCAGTACATTATTTGTTTCTTCCTAACACAAATTAAGGATTATGTCAAAAAGAAAAGTGCATGTGGAAAGAGAAAAGTGAAGGCAGAAAGATAAAGGTACAAATCCAGAAACAAATGGGCCAGAAAATAGAGATTAATGCATGGAGACACAAATCAGAAGTACAGGCATGTAGTGAGAGAGGGAAAAAAAGATGTTGTTAATCTTCAATGCTTAACAAACCCTAAGGGTAAGCTGGGCAGTATAATTGACTTTCACTGCAGGCTGTGACATGGCTATCAAAAAGGTCAGTGTAATTTGGGGCTGGCTTTGCAGAGTCATCACTTCCTAAAGTGAAGAGATAATGCTCTCTGTCTATTGGCTGGGCTTCACCCAGGAAACATATAAGCAGCTATCAAGGTGAAGTTGAGAATAGACACTAAGCCAACTTTGGATCTGAGCACAGGTAATTACAGAGGTGCAAGGTGATCCCATCCTTGTCTTATAGTTACGGATCATCCCCACCCTTTTCAAGTGGCATGGCGTCTTCTGGGAGAGATTATTCATACACAGTAGCCCTAATTTAACTTGTCAGTTGCTTGTCCACAGATGAGAAGTAGTCAGATCATTATTACTGAGTTCACTCTGTAATAAGTATGAAGAATTCCTTTCAGAGGCTTGAAAATCAGTTTAGAAGAGGAGATCTTGAATATTTCAGCCCATGGTGAGAACTAAGCTGTTCTTTATGTCTCTGCAGTTGGCAGGAATGCTGCTTAAATCAGATCCTTGACTCTGTAGTAATTCTGCTGGAGGGGAAGCTAAAGGCACTTTAGATTCTTTCTTTCTTTCTTTCTTTTTAAACAATATGCTTTTCATTTTAGAAGAGATTTCAATTTACAGAAAAGATACCAAGATAGCTCCGAGATTTCACATGTATCCCTTATCCAGTTTCATACTAATACAATATTAGCATCTTGTATATTTGTCACAATCAATGAACCATTATTGATACAGTATAAGTGCATACTTTATTAAGATTTTTCCTAGTGTATACCTAGTGTATTTTTTCTGTTCTAAGATCCCATCCAGGATACCACTTTACATTTAGTCTTCATGTCTCCTTAGGCTCTGTTGGTTGTGACAGTTTCTCAGACTTTCCTGGTTTTTGAGGATCTTGATGGTTTTAAGAAGTAAAAGTCAGCCACCTGAAAGAGCTCCCGATGGACAAAGCTGGAACAATTTGAGTGACAAAATAATTAACATAATATTGGACTATAACCCAAAGTATAAAATAAATATCCACAAGTCCATGCTGATATAAATAGTCCGTACTGATACAAACAGGTCCCTGAGTGGCTCAAACAGTTTGTACTTGACTACTAACCTAAAGGTTGGCAATTCAAACCTACCCAGTGACACTGTGGCAGAAAGGCCTCGAGATCTGCTTCTGTAAAGATTATAGCCATGAAAATCCTATGGAACAGTTCTACTCTGTAACACATGGGGTTCCCATCAGTCACAGTTGACTCGACAGCAACAGGTTATACTGATATAAATAAATGGTTGAATAAATAAACAAGTGGGGAGAATAGACAAATCTCCTATGCAGAAAAATCACAAAAATTTATGTAGATAATCTGCTCTCAAGGAGCTGGAGTTTAACTACCCTTTCCTTAAGAGTGGGTTGCGCATGGTAGCTTTCTCCGAAAGAGGACAGCTAGAAAGAGGGGAAAAAGAATAACTGTACAGTGAAGAAACCTGATAAATACTACATCAGCCAGAATCAATGTTAACATCAACAGTGATAAATCATGTTAATAGTAGCTAGCCTTGTCACAAATGAAAGGCAACACTTGAAGATCAATATACTAGGCATTAGTGAGTTGAAATGGACTAGTCTTGGGCTATTTTAAATCAGACAATCATATGGGCTACTATGCTGGGAGAAGAGAAATGGTGCTGCTTTCATCATCAAAAAGAACGTTTTAAAATCTATCCTGAAATACAGCACTGTCAGTGATAGAACACAGACAGCCTATCCATACACCTACAAGGAAGACCAGTTAATATGACTATTATTCAAATTAATGCACCAACCAGTACTGCCAAAAATGAAGAAATTGGAGATTTTTACCAACTTCTGCAGTCTGAAATTGATCAAACATGCAATCAAGATGCGTTGATAATTACTAGTGATTAGAATATCAAAGTTGGAAACGAAGAAGGATCAGTAGTTGGAAAATAGGCCTTGGTGATAGAAACGATGCTGGAGATTGCATGATAGAATTTTGCAAGACCAGCGACTTTTTCATTGCAAGTACCTTTTTCAACAACATAAAAGACGACTATGTACGTGGACCTTGCCGAATGGAATACATAGGAGTCAAATCGACTACATCTGTGGAAGGAGACAATGGAGAAGCTCAATATCATCAGTCAAAACAAGGCCGGGGGCCGAATGTGGAACACACCATCAATTGCTCATATGCAAGTTCAAGTTGAAGCTAAAGAAAATTAGGTTAAGTCCACAAGAGCCAAAATACAAGCTTGAGTATATCCCACCTGAATTTAGAGAACATCTCAAGAATAAATTTGACACATTGAACATTAATGACCGAACAACAGACGAGTTGTGGGATGACATCAAGGACATCATACATGAAGAAAGCAAAAGGTCATTGTAGAGACAGGAAAGAAAAGAAAATACCAAACTCGATGCAAGAA
Source organism: Dugong dugon (assembly GCA_030035585.1). Classification (NCBI taxonomy): domain Eukaryota; kingdom Metazoa; phylum Chordata; class Mammalia; order Sirenia; family Dugongidae; genus Dugong; species Dugong dugon. The sequence continues at coordinate 110,827,507 of CM057468.1, read as the reverse complement.
GAGACTCTGAAACTTGCCCTTGAATGTCGAGTAGCTAAAACGAATGGAAGAAATGAGGAAGTAAAACAGCTGAACACAGGATTTGAAAGGGTGGCTCAAGAAGACAAAGTAGAGCATTATAATGAAATGTGCAAAGACCTGGAGATACTTGATGTTTCTCAAGCTGAAAGAACTGAAGAAAAAAATTCAAGCCTCAAGTTGCAATATTGAAGGATTCTATGGGCAAAAAATTGAATGATGCAGGAAGCATCGAAAGAAGATAAAAGGAATACACAGAGTCACTTCACCAAAAAGAATTTGTGGATGTTCAGCCATTTCAGGAGGTAGTATGATCAAGAACTAATGGTACTAAAGGAAGAAGCTCAAGCTGCACTGAAGGCATTGGTGAAAAACAAGGCTTCATGAATTAACAGTATGCAAATTGAGATATTTCAACACACAGATGCAATGCTAGAAGCACTCACTCGTCTGTGCCAAGAAATTTAGAAGACAGCTACCTGGCCAACAACTGAAAGAGATGCATATTTGTGCCCATTCCAAAGAAAGGTGATCCCACTGAATGTGGAAATTATTGAACAATATCATTAATATGACCTTCAGGTAGAATAATGCTGAAGACAATTCAAAAACAGTTATACATCAACAGGGAATTGCCAGAAATTCAAGCCGGATTCAGAAGACGATGTAGAACAAGGAATATCATTGCTGATGTCAGATGGATCTTGGCTGAAAGCAGAGACTACCGGAAAGAGGTTTATCTATGTTTTATTGACTATGCAAAGGCATTTGACTATGGATCGTAACAAATTATGGATAATATTGTGAAGAATGGGAATTCCTGAACACTTAATTTTGTTCTTGAGGAACCTGTATATGCCGAAGAGGCAGTCATTCAAACAGAACAAGGAGATACTGCGTGGTTTACTCAGGTGTGCGTCAGGGTCGTATCTTTCACCATACTTATTCAATCCGTATGCTGAGCAAATAACCTAAGAAGCTGGACTATATTAAGAAGAACGGGGTATCAGGATCGGAAGAAGACTCATTAACAACCTGTGATATGCAGATGACACAACCTTGCTTGCTGAAAGTGAAGAGGACTTGAAGCACTTACTAATGAAGATCAAAGACTACAGCCTTCAGTATGGATTGCACCTCAACATAAATAAAACAAAAATGGTCACAACTGCACCAATAAGCAACATCATGATAAATGGAGAAAACATTGATGTTGTAAAGGATTTCATTTTACTTGGATCTACAATCAATACCCGTGGAAGCAGCAGTCAAGAAATCAAATGATGTATTACATTGGACAAATCTGCTGTAAAAGAACTCCTTAAAGCGTTAAAAAGCAAAGATGTCACCTTGAGGACTAAGGTGTGCCTGACCCAAGCTGTGATATTTTCAATCACCTCATATGCATCTGAAAGATGGACAATGACTAAAGATGGAAGAAGAATTGATGCCTTTGAATTATGTCATTAGTGAAAAATATTGAATATACCATGGACTGCCAGAAGAATGAACAAGTCAATCTTGGAAGAAATACAGCCAGAATGCTCCTTAGAAGCGAGGATGGCAAGACTTCTTCTCATGTACTTTGGACGTGTTATCAGGAGGGTCCAGTCCCTGGAGTAGGACATCATGTTTGGTAAAGTAGAGGGTCAGCAAAAAAGAAGAAGACCCCCCATAAGATGGCTTGACACAGTGGCTGCAACAATGGGCTCAAACATAGCAATGATTGTGAGGATGGTGCAGGATTGAGTAATGTTTTGTTCTGTTGTGCGTGGAGTCGCTATGAGTTGGAACTGACTTGATGGTGCCTAACAACAACAACAACCCTTGATATGATGCAATGAAAATAGTACTTTACCTTGTGGTCTTCCTCCTGAAAAGCCATAACTCCATATAATCCTGTGAAAAAAGTCGGACAAATCTGATTGAGGGACATATTTCTTTTTCTTTTTTTATTGTACTTTAGATGAAGGTTTACAGAACAAATAGTTTCTCATTAAACAGTTATTACACATATTGTTTTGTGACAATGGTTAACAACCCCACGACATGTTAACACTGTCCCTTCTCAACCTGGGGTTCCCTATTACCAGCTTTCCTGTCCTCTCCTGCCTTCTGTTCCTTGTCCCTGGACTGTTGTGCCCCATTAGTCTCATTTTGTTTTACGGGGCTGTCTAGTCTTTGGCTGAAGGGTGAACCTCGGGAGTGACTTAATTACTGAGATGAAAGGGTGTCTGAGGGCAATACTCTTGGGATTTCTCCAGTCTGTCAGGCTGGTAAGTCTGGTCTTTTTTTCTGAGTTAGAATTTTGTTCTACATTTTTTTCCAGCTCTGTCCAGGACCCTCTGTTGTGATCCCTGTCAGAGCAGTCAGTGGTGGTAGCTGGGCACCATCTAGTGGTACTGTACTCAAGTCTGGTGGAGGCCATGGTAGTTGTAGTCCGTTAGTCCTTTGGACTAATCTTTCCTTTGTAACTTGTTTTCTTCATTCTCCCTTGCTCTCGAATGGGTGAGACCAGTAGAGTGCCTTAGATGGCTTTTAAGACCCCAGCCACTACTCACCAAGGTAGAATGTAGAATATTTTCTTTACAAACTGTGTTATACCAATTGAGCTAGATGTTCCCCAAGACCATGGTCCCCACAGCCCTCCACCCAACAGTTCAGTTGAGGGACATATTTCCATAGGCTCTTTTTTAGTTGCCATGAGAACAAAGGGAGAAAAGCATAGTGTGGGGGAAAATAGCCCAGCAGGAAAAAGGACTAGTTGTGATGATACCTTGTATCTTTCACAGCTTTATTTTTCCTTCAGCACATAGGAATTGAGAGAAGTTAAATCTAAAATCCAAGGAGGCATTCCTTTTCTCTCCTCTCCTCTCACTTAGGTAATTACAGGGTGAAGCATGCATGCTGTGTTATCTGGTCAACTTCAACCATGATGCTCAGTGTCCTCCTGCTGAGGCCAAGTCCAAACTTGCACCTGATGGAGATGGGCAAAGGCAGTTGCTGGCCCCCTGCTGGAACCATGCTATCCAGTTTGGGGTAAAGTAATGGGAGAGTTGATCAGCAGCAAATAAATGAGGTCCACACTCAAAAAGGAAATTTCATAAAGAGAAATGATAATTTTTTGTCTAAGTCTAGGGCCTTACTTAGATAAGGAATTGTAGGTGACATACTTGGATGTTAACCAAAAGCAGTTCAAACCCACCCAGTGGCTCCAAGGGAGAAAGACCTGGCAAACTGCTCCAGTAAAGATTACAGCCTAGAAAACCCTGTGGGGCAGTTCTACTCTGTCACATGGGGTCACTATGAGTTGAAATTGACTTGAAAGCACCTAATAACAACAACAACAGTTTCCTACAACTGAATGTATGATACAAGACTACCTTAGTCATTTGGCTATATTTGGGTATGGAGAAAGAACTCCCTGGATGGTGCAAACAATTTGCTCTTGGTTGCTAGCCAGAAGGTTGGCAGTTCACACCCATCTGGCAGCACCTCAGAAGAAAGGCCTGGTGGTCTGCTTCTGTAAAGATTACAGCCAAGAAAACCCTATGGATCTCAGTTCTACTCTGTAACACATGGGGTCACCATGAATCAGAATTGACTCAATGGCAATGGATTTTAGTTTAGTTTTGGGTATGAAGATATTCTAGTAAAACCTTAGAAGTCATTTTGTCTTAATATTTGATCAATATGAACTTGATACAAGCTGTATACTCTCCAAAGCCTGAATGTTCTCTCATTCTGTTTTAATTCCACTCATTGTTGGAAGTAGGTTGTTTATTCTTCCTTCTAGACTGTTGTCATGTTTGCATGAGCCTACTCTAGATGATAAATTTTAAATATTCCTTGTGAAGAGAACATGTAGCCTGTCATTATTCTTCCCATAGAGCCCACTCATCAGTATCGTCCCACCCACACATTTCAAGCACTGCTAGGAAGTTATTTTGAATTTATAATCCATGTATAATGTTGAGGGAATGTTATTATCTAAATATAGTAAATCACAGGTTGAATAATAAAAGTAAACTAAAATCATTTCTCATAATCACACTTAGATTTTCTAAAGTACATATACGTTTGTACATTTAAAGGATATAAGTTTATTTTGTTCTACATAAGGTGTATCTGCATACTCATTATTTCTTCCTCTCTAAATGGATTTATTATTAGTCAGTTATGGATGTTAATGGTAAGTTTCTAAGCAACTTTCATGTGATTCTTTGTAATTTTTTTGTTTTTGTTTTTCTATATTGGATACTTGATAGAAATAATTTATATAGATATTCTTGGGAATTTTACACTGCCATCTAGTGATATGCAAACCCAAATCAGAGGAGGTTTTGGAGAAGCCGGCTAAATTTTCCTTGTCCGTCTAAATAACCTTGCCTGCACATTGCCAGTCTAATAGTTTAGAGAAACCCTCATTTTAGTAATTCTTATTTTAAATCTCAATTTCCTTATTCTTTATAGTTCACACTCCAAACTGTGGGTGAATATAGGCTTACCTTTGAGAAGGTGAAGTTTGTGTTTAATGTACCCACTGCTATGTTGGGTTTATCTGTGATACTGGCTAACATTTATTCAGTGCTCACCATTTCCCAGACACTGTTATAAGTGCTTTGCTTGTACTAACTCATTTAATTCAACCTGTGAGGTAGTTCCTATTGTATCCCTGTTTTGCCCAAAACCACACTATTAGTAAAGGACCAGGCTGGGATTTAAACTCATTCAGACTGGTTCCACACACATACACACATGCATACACACACACTCACAAACTCATGCACACACGTAGTAACCCTACCCCACCCTACACACACACACAGACACACATACAATTCTGATTCTGAATCTGTTCTGAGCTCTTGTGTGATTTGAGAGTAGTCCCTTGAATTCTTTATCATCTAAAAACTAAATTTAAAAAAATAATAAATGTAAATTAAAAATGTATATTTGTTATTTATTATATTACTTATTATAACAAATGATAAATAATGAATGACAAATAACAAGTACAAACAACAAATAATAAATACCTTAAAACATCGCTAGGAAAGGGTCAAATAATACAATATAGCTAAATGTACTTTTTAAAGGTAATTTTTTTTTTTTTTTACTATTAAATGTCATCTAAAGGAGCACTATCTAAGACAGCAAAAAAATAGAGGTAATATAGATAACAGTGCAGAAAAAGAAATTTATAATTCCTTTTGATGGAAAATTGATGCTATGAAGGAAGAGATTTTCAAATAATTAATAATAGCCACAGCAATGGATTTAAACATACCAACAATCATGAAGATGCATAGAACAAGGTAATATTCCCTTCTGTTATACGTAAGGCCACCATGAGTTGGAGTCAACTCGACGGCAGCTGGCAAGACGACAAAAAAGGAGGCAATGTGTTTCTGGAAACTGGGGATCTTTGTTCTAGAGCTGGCTTCTGATGCTGGCAGATGCTGTGGTATGTTTGTAATGATGGAATGGATCCCTTCAAATACATAAGGAACCATGATGACCTTATGGCCAATCCCAGCACTACAAAATTAATGGAAAGGCATAGTGATCCATTTCTGTGAATTTTCCTCAGAGTGGGTAATGAAGATAAAATATGCCATGTCCTTCCTTCACCCTGAGATTATTCATCATAAAAAGTGCATTTATTATTTCTGTGATAATTCATCCTGTGACAGCAATAATCGACAACTTTCCATTTTTGTGCCCCCTCAAACTTTAAATCTTAATGTTTAAGGTGGAGCAACCGGAGCAGAAATAATGAGAATGCTCACGCATTGCAAAGAATGTAATCAATGTCACTGAACAGTTTGTGTAGAAATTGTTGAATGGGACGTAAACTGCTGTGTAAACCTTCACCAAAAGCACAATAAAATATTATTTTAAAAAAATTAATATTTAGAGCTCTGATGTCTGAAAGGTAAGCTTCTTGAATCAGGTACCCTACCTGCATCCCTGAGGCTGCCAACAACACAGAAAGGATCTCAAAGTTCTGACTCATGGTGATCATTCTGTGTGGTAGGAACAGCAATGGTTCACCAAAACCTGGTTTCTACTCTTCCTGAGTGTACCACAAGACTATGTTTGAAGATTCTGTATAACTAGGTTCCACGTGACTGAGTTCAGCCAATTTAATGTGGGAAGTGCCCTGGCCCATGAAATCCTACCACACACCTTTCCACGGTCCCCATCCCCCCACCCCCCGTCTGCCTGCTGGATGCAGACATTCCAGCAGAGGACCTGAGGGTCCTAGGCAATGAGGAGGCACAAAATGGAAGGAGCCCAAGTCCTTGAATCATCACAAAAAAGGCTGCCTGCCAGACACCTGCATGAACCCATCACATGAGCAAGAAACAAATGTCCATTGTTTTATCCCACTCAATTTTAGTTTTGTTTACTGTAATAGTTAGCTTATCCTAACTAATATATTCTGTCAAAGATCATATTAGCCATAGGCACACTAAAGTTTTGACTAAAGCTTAAACACAATACAGGCTCATGCAGTGTATGAATGGAAACAGATTCAGAGCCCAGTGAGTCAGTGACTCCAGAAGTGAACTGTATTTACTGGGTGCTTGCTACATGAAAAGCTTCCAAGGAATAGTCCTCGACTGGACAACAAGGAAAGACAAAGTGACCCATTGCCGGCATGTCAGTTCTGACTCATAGTGGCCCTGTAGACCCGCTATTATTTCCTGTATTCAGGAAGGAAGGGGGATTAATAAAAGCAAGTGAAAATGCACAAGTGCATTAATAATTCATGCTCTAAAATTGATAAATAATGCACAGTCGTCAGCCTGGAGTGTCTAACTCAAGGATAAGCTGCTGGTGGGGCCATGGAAGCTGTGGTTTCACTGCAAATCAGATGGAAAGTAGTAAGGGAGAGAGTCTAAGTAGTGAAGGAACCAGGGGCACAGAGTTAGGGCTTCCTCAGACCTAGGAGACCTGAGCATGCTGAAAAGAAAAGGGAGTGAGTACTCCAGAAACAGAAAATGGAAGTAAAACTTCTTCTTCTTCTTCTTTACTTATTTTTATAATAAAGTAGTTTTAAACCCATCCAAGTGTGTAGAATGAAAGGGTTAGAATTCTGTCCATATGATTTTGGGAGTTTTTGGTTACTAGCATTGCTGGAAAGCAGGATAGGATGAATACAGAGGAATGATCATTAACAATGCCCCAAGGGTATATGTGATGAATTCTTGGCCACAGTCTCCGAACAGTAAAGACAGGGAACAGAAGGGATTAAACTGAATCGTGTATTTGAATTGTCTGTACATATATTTGAAATCTCAAACTGAAAGGCTTGTGTAGAGTTCTAAATTGACCTGAAAACGCGATAGTAAAGTTGCCTGACTGATTGAAAAAAAGGAATTGAAGGTCAAAGACGGCAACGTTAAATAAAGGAAGTAATTTCGGCATGTCTAAGGGTTATTCATCCAGGGATTGGAAGAGTTTAATTTTGGAATCCTTGTTCCTGGTGACCTTGATTTCCTTTGTGTAGCATATTGCTGGCTGCTGGGAAGTGACAGAGGACAAATAGCTGCTTTCAGAAGAGTTGGAGACAGCTGGTGAGATCACGGAACCTGGGAGGCAGGAGGGAGCAAGAGAGGACCCTGGTCCCTAGAAGGGCTGAGGTCACAGTCACAGCAGGAGGGCTTTCGGGCACAAGTCAGCTTGGCTCCAGAGCCCCGTGCTTTACTCTTCACTGCTTTCTAGAGAGTTGATACAAAAATGAGCACAAGCCAGAATACTGTTTAAGCCAGTTCTCTACATTAAAATATATCTCTTTTTTATTTCTATTTTTTAACATTACACCTAGGTTGTTAGTTATGAAAAAACATATTCATCAAAACTACAGGGGTATCATTTACAAAGCCTTTTGTAAAGGCTACTTTGTTACCATATTGTGTCTAAAGTGTTCTCTGTACAGTAAGTAATTCCCTGAATGGAAACAAACTGTCCTTTCCGTTGAAATAGAAAATTTAATATTCCAGAAAACTTTTAGAAAAAAACTATACATCTTTAAGATGAAATATGTGTGCAATGATAAAAAAAAAAAAAAAAAAACATTATTTGTTTAAAGAGGTTCAGCTTTTGCTGGATGAATTGGCTCTTAGCAAGTAACTAAACAGTTCTTGCATCTGTCATCTTTATTGCATTTTGTAGTTATAGGCATTTATTTGAATAATTATACACTTACAGAAACATGTGGGCACACAGGAACTGACTGTAGTATGGCCTGCTGACAATAGAAAACGCTGCTCTTTGGCAAACTGTGCTGTATCTGTGTGTAATGCAGCTCATGCCATCATATGTCCCAATGTCTCCTGCAGAGCACACACACAATAGCTTTCTTTTCCTACTTCCACGATGGCACTGTGGGTTGGAGTTCTGCTGTATGTGATTGTCAGTGGCGACCAAACCCATTGCCATCAAGTCGATTCCGACTCACAGTGACTCATCTAGTTGATTCCGACTCACAGAACTCTGTTGGACAGAGTAGAACTGCCCCATAGGGTTTCCAAGGAGCAGGTGGTGGATTCAAACTGCCAAGCTTTTGGTTTGCAGCTGTAGCTCTTAACCACTGTGCCACCAGCGAGCTCCCAGTGGTGACCTGGAGACCATATTCTCCTTGTTGGCCAATGTTTGTAACCAATGTCCATAGCCCACACCATTTGTTCTCAGGAAGACTTAGAAGAGAATTTTGTTTTGAAAAGATGGGTTTCTTGGGTATGTTCCTCAAGTGAGTCAGAGTATAATTTACTTTCTTCAGCATTTACATTGACACATTACTGGTTGTTTTTCATTTAGAATATGTAAAATTGCCTTTCCAAGATTTGTGATCATTTTAAAAGGCCAAGAATATTTATGACTTCTTAGTATTTTATAGTTCTTGTTTGATGTCTAGGGGAAGTTATTCTATCCCTCTGAATACTATTCCAGGATTACTATTACCCTGGAACCTCTGTAATCAGGTATCTATCTGGAGAATCATTCAAGTTAGTTCATACTTGTATGCAGTATCAGTATGGACATATGTACTGAAAAACAGATATGCAAGAAGTTAAGCTTACAAAGCAGAGTAAAAATGGGGTGAATTCAATTTACAGCACGTGATTCACGTCTTTCTATTCCATTATCTGGGTGAAACTTATCCATAAGATGTTAATTAGCCCATATGTTAGCTACTTCAAAAATCTCGACTATGTGGTTACACCCTAATTATAGGAAATAAGGACCATTTAATACTTGCCAATTGTCCATAGCACAGAGGAATTAGAGGACAGACTGAATGGTAACACCTTGCTGCAAAAGATGGACCAGATGCAGGGAAACTTATCATTCTGTCCTATTTGATTTGCCAAGTGTAGGACCACCTCACCCCATTACCTAAGGACATATGCAAAAAAATCTGTTTCTCAAATACTCTGACAGCAAGCCCATGTTAATATGCTAGGAAAACCAACAGTCAAATCCTATGGTTAAATTGTGTGGAAAATGTGACCAGTTGAAGAACTGTGTGTCTGTGTGCTATTGCTAGATCAATGTAGACTGAGACAGAAAGAAAAAACAGGGATTTCAAACACCAACATTCCTACTGTCTCTGTAAAGACAGGCATCCATAGCTGAATTTAACAACAACAAAATAAAATAGCTGCTTTTAAAGAACTACTCTATCTTGGCAATAAAAACTGACAAACTTTATTTTTTTTAGTACAATCATAAATTTAACATAAAGCATGAAAAATTCAGAAAAGTTCTTAAGAACTAACATCTTTGGGCAGTACACCAGGATCTCTTATTCTCTCTCCTGTGCTTGTATCTTAAATGTCTAGTAAAAGCACAGGCATAGCCTGCTACACTACAATTAGAATGTCTTAATTTCAACACACTGACAACACCAAATGCTGGCAAGGACTTGGAACAACCAGAATTCTCATTCACTGCTTGTGGAAATGCAAAATGGTACAGCCACTTTGGCAGACAGTCTGGCAGTTTCTTACAAAGCTAAACATAGGCTTACCATATGATCCAGGAACCATGCTTCTAGGTATTTACCCAAATGAGTTGAAATTGATGTCCACAAAAAAACCTGTACACAAATGTTTACAGCAGTTTTATTCATAATTGCCAAAAATTGGAAGCAACAAAGATGTCCTTCAGTAGGTGATTGAAGAAATAAACTGTGGTATGTCCATACAATGGATATTATTAAGTGATAAAAAGAAATGAGCTATCAAGCTACAAAAAGACAGAGGAATCTTAAATACATATGGCTAAGAGAAGGAAGCCAATTTGAAAAAGTTACATTCTGTATGATTCCAACTATATGACATTCTGGAAAAGGCAGAACTATAGAAGCAGTAAAAAGTTCAGTGGTTGCCATGAGTCAGAGGAAGGGGTTATCAGAAGAATGGGTGAAGCACAGTGCATTTTAGGGTAGTGAAACTTTTTCTGTATAATACTGTAATGGTGGACATATGACATTACATATTTGTCACAACCTATAGAACTGTACAACACAAATTTTGAACCCTAATGTAAACTATGGACTTTAATAATAACATTGTTTCCCCTAGAGTTATAAGAGGCTTTTGTAACGTTTTCCTTGGAATAACTATCTTAACAAAAAATGAAATGCACATTAGTACTGACAGAATACCATAAATGGAAAATTCTAATTAAGTCATCAAGAAAGATATTAGGTCTTGATTATGTTATTGGGTTCCTTTAATGTAATTAAGTCCCTTGAGTGCAAGATTTATGTTTCTTTATTGTGGATGTTCTGGGGACTCAGACAGAATGCTTTATTTGGGAAAGTATCCTACAAATATTTAATGAATTGTGGTATATTATGACTCCTTAATGATTCTTAGATTTTGAAGAATTGCACCAGAAAGGCTATTTCAGTCAACACATTTTCATACTAAAACTTCTGCTCAAATTATTTTTTAAAAAGTAAACTTATTTAATAATGTTGTTAATTATTTTTGCTACTGAAAGAAATTAATAAGGATTTGGGTTTTGGGGAGTTGGATATTTCCCCAAAGATCATGTCAAAACAGGGACTTTCATACTATTACACATTCTTGGTTCCGGGTGTTAAGGGTTGATGGAGAAGGAACCAGAGGCCCTACTTCTTTTTTGTTCAATTTTTTAAATCCTTTTTTTTTTTTTTAATTGTGCTTTAGATGAAGGTTTACAGAACAAATAGTTTCTGATTAAACAGTGCACATACTGTTTTGTAACATTGGTTACCAACCCCATGACATGTCAACACTGTCCCTTCTCAACCTTGGGCTCCCTATTACCAGCTTTCCTGTCCCCTCCTGCCTTCTAGTCATTGTCCCTGGACTGTTGTGCCCCATTAGTCTCATTTTGTTGTATGGGGCTGTCTAATCTTTGGCTGAAGGATGCACCCAGAGGCCCTACTTCTGCTTTACCCAGAGCAACTGCACTGCTTTCTACTTTTCTATTGTAAGATCTTGGTTGAAAACAAGTGAAAGCCTATTCTAAAACATACATCCCTTAGGATTCCTGTTCACATACACTGAGGTGAAGTTTTAAGTGATTTATGCCTATAATGAATAGGTGAATGCTACAGTTGTTTTCAATAATTGTATGTATTTCTTACAACTTCTCTTTCCCAAAGTTGCTGGTAAGCGTCACTGACATTCAGTGTAATACTTCAGTGCACATGAACTTGTTTTCAGTGTCCTTTCTAATGGGTCGGTGCACACGCTGAAACAGTTGCTAAACATTTTAATATAACCACTGATTTCATTTTACTTGAATCCACAATCGACACCCATGGAAGCAGCACTCAAGAAATCAAACGACATATTGCATTGAGCAAATCTGCTGTAAAAGACCTCTTTAAAGTGGTAAAAAGCAAAGATATCTCTTTGAGGACTAAGGAGCACCTGACCCAAGCCGTGATATTTTCAGTCGCCTCGTATGCCTGCGAAAGATGGACAGTGAATAAGGAAGACTGAAGAAAAATTGATGCTTTTGAATTACGGTGTTGGTGAAGAATATTGACTATACCATGGACTGTCAGAAGAACAAACAAATCTATCTTGGAAGAAGTACAGCCAGAATGCTCCTTAGAAGTGAGGATGGCAAAACTTCTTCTCTTGTACTTTGGACATATTATCAGGAGGGACTAGTCCCTGGAGTAGGACATCATGCTTGGTAAAGTAGAGGGTCAGCAAAAAAGAGGAAAACCCTCAATGAGATGGGTTGACATAGTGGCTGCAACAGTGGGCTCAAGCATAGTAATGATTGTGAGTTTGGCGCAGGACCAGGCAATGTGTTTCGTTCTGCTGTATATAGGGTTGCTATGAGTCAGAACCAACTTGACAGTAACTAACAACAATAACACGGATACTATGTACAATATAATTTAATTAAATTTCATAAATTCTTCCCTACTCATAGATATGCCGATGATTTTTTTTTAATCAGTGAAGTTGGGAAATAGGAAAAAGCAAAGAGAAGGATATGACATGAAGAGAAAAGTTAAAAAACTAGACCACAGTTTAGACCTCCCCACTGTTCACTTGATGGAAACCTTGCGTACTCAAAGCCAAGGTGGCTATTCCTGGGATGGAGCATTTTCTCCAGCCAGCAGAGGTTTCAACTCATCTCAAGGTTTTGAACACAACAGTTACAGCTGCCCATTAAAAAAATATACCAGGGACATCATGTTTAGGTAATCAGAAAGGAATATCCACCTCGAATCCTAATTCCAGAATTCAACTACATTTTTCAGTCTGAAGTATTTAGTCTACATGGGAGGGCAAGGTGGGGGTGGGGTGGCAGGAATGGCAACGGTCTATTTTAAAACAGAAAATACGAATACTGAGTAAGCATATACAGTTTGTAAGTACATAGAAGGTGTTAGAGCAATTCTATGTTTGTATCTATCTTACTAATGATTCCCCAGTTTCAAACAGATTCGGAAAACCAAGACTAGTGTTTGATTAAATAACCATATTAGGAACAAGTTGCTGCCTATCATACTTGAGTAGGGAATTAGTGAGGTGAGAAACCATTTTAACTCTCCTGGAATCCAGATTTCTGGGTCCATGGAGTTGAGGCAACCCACCCAGGCCATTTGCCCTTAGGTAACCTTTAGAACCTTGAGCCTTTGGAACGGTTTTCCTAAAGTCACCTTCAAGTCAAAGAATCACCTAGTAAGCAGCTTAGCAGAAATCATTTTGCCTTAGTCATTGGGCTCCTTTAGAGAATTACAGTGACCCTCAGGAGACTACCCTGCCTGGACTCTGCCTATATAACCTGCTTTCACTACCCCCTCTTCGGAGCACCTTCCTGATACTCCCGGGTTGATGCTGCTGAATTCGATTCATATCTACTCACAATAAATATATTCTATTACACTAATTTTTGATGTTTCTTTGTTTCTCTGTGCATTTAGGTTTTTGACAGGTGTTTAATAGAATAAATATTAATGTAGAAGTTTATAGACTTTTCCCATACATTTCACATACCTTATGTGATATTTGCAAAAATCCTTGTGGTAGAAAGGACAATTACTCTCCTTTACTGATAAAAAAAAAATGATTTCAAAAAATTATATTGTCTCAGGTTGTATAGTTATTACATGGTGAGGCAGAGAGTCAAGCTCAAAACCTTTTATTCTAGGTTTAGTGCTAGTTTCATTTCATCATCAGAGTTTCAGTGCCATTCTGGACACAGAAGAAGGTATTTACTTACTAATTGATCTCTGCAATTATGTTGTCACATACTTTCCTTCATGAAGATGAAGGAACCCTTAGTATAAAATTGGCTTCACACTGGTTTTACATTGTAGTAACAGAGTGTAGTAATAGAGTCTACTCATGTAAGCTTTGTGGATCGTAAAAAGAATTGTGTTCCCTGACTTTATCACCTTGATGAACTCACTAACCAACTTAACCTTTGTAACAGCAAGACAATATCTGTGATCTAAGATATGGTAAACATGGGCTGGCAAATGTAACCGTACATAAATGAAACCCTTAATTAGACTTCATTTTTTCCCCAGAATTATATGAGATCAAGATAGACAGGCTTGATATTTAAAGGAGCCCTGGTGGCACATTGGTTAAGAGCTTGGCTGCAAACCGGAAGGATGGTAGTTTAAATCCACCAGCTGCTCCTTGAAAACCCTACGGGGCAGTTCTACTCTGTCCTATAGGGTCGCTATGAGTCGGAATCGACTGGACAGCCACGAGTTTGGTGTTGTTGGCTTATTTAAACGTGGGCGGTAACCAGCACTGGGGATTAAGGATGATCATTGATGCTCATTTCCTAACTGTCATAAATTCCTAAGCAGATCTATAAATTCCTAAGCAGATTTAAAACGTTCCTCCTCCTATGATCAGCAATCTCAGACAGCTAGAAATATATGTGTTTTTGTTGTTGTTCTTGTCATTGCTGTTGAAAAGCAATAACTTTAAGTGCTTTTAATGGACTCTCTACATGGAAAGTTTCATTTGTTCAAATTGAATCTTCCCTTTAAAAGGGAGAGAATGAAGTTATTTCTCCTAAACTGCTATTGTTTCCTCCCCTCAGAAGACTTCCAGAAAATCAGTTTATTATTTTTTTGTTATTATTAACAAAAGAATTTTAGCTTTCAGATTCTTATGCACTAATTTAAATTGATGAGAATTGAAAAAGTGATAATAAATGCAAGAAAAAATGGTTTTGTTTTAGAGAACTGTCAAATAAATATGAACGATAAACAAGGTAACAAGAGAACAACATTAATAAAAGGATAAATGTTCGAAACACAAATTCTGTGTCAAATTAGAGTGCAATGGATAAACTAATTCAGTGAATCATTTTCTAACTGACAAAGTACTTAACCAAAGGAAAAATGTGAAAATGAACAGAATAAATATATTCCAAGGAGCTACAAGGATTGGCATGACAGTTGGGTAGATGAAATGTACCAGGAAGTAAAGGAATTGCATGTTTGAGCAAGTCATGTGTCAAATCTGCAAGGGGCTGAATGTCATTCAGACTCTGTAAGATACAGATAGAAGCATACTGCCGAAAGAATAACATCCAAAATGAAACTGAGTGAGGCATATGGATTATTAAACTAGCTGAAGCTATGGAATTTGCATTGAAAGTCAGCTTTAAAATACAGGAAAGGGCATTGGATAATGTCCACCAAAAGGTACGGGCCCAATGTTACTAGTGGCGAACCTATGTAAATATGAGCATGGTGAACTGGTTCAGTGCATTTCCCAAGGTGGCCTAGCCTGCCAAAAACTCTAAAATGATAAAAAGCAAGTTTGCACCCAAAGAGAGGTGTGAAACATTTATTTGAAAACTTATTAAGTAAATAGGCTGTTACGATTTAGTTTGAAATGCCACATGTTCAGGTTGGCTACTTGCAGTAAATTGTAAGGAGGAAACAATGCACAGAAACACATGACAGTGAAGTCTTACTTTTAAGTACCAGTTCTTTCATTGGACACATTATTCCAGGGGAAAAACTACTGAGTGTAGCTTCATTAGCTGGGCTGAACCACCTCACTGCTTGGGCAGTTAATAACTATGGACAATGTTAAACACCTTGGGCAGATGAAGAGCATGATAAGTGTCTGCTTAGTCTTATATTACAGAAAAGATAATGCATTAAAACTAATACAGTGATCTCAACCTAGTAATAGCCCTGAGTTCCATCAGGAATAAATACCACCATCATTTAATACTTGGCTACAGAATTTAATGGAACTGCTAATTGAGGGATTAGCGAACCTAAAACAGCTTTAGGAAAAACTTCATCACATTGAAGAATGGTTGTTTTTAAATAGCTACCCCCACCACAGAATTGTCTGTCTTGGGCTGAGTTATACCTGCTCATAAAAAGTAGTTTAGCTTATGAAAATGTAGCTGGAATATAAACTCTCTCACTTCCAAAAGCACTGTCCACCAGGTGTCCAAGTCAAAATCTTGAGAGTCATCTCGGACTCCTTTCCAAACCTTTTAACACCTTGATATCTCTTGAAACCATATTCACTCATTTTGGTCTCCTCTACCAGCACTACATCTCTCCTGAATTATTTTAACAGCTCCTACACTGATCTCTCTGTTGCCTGCCTTGCGCTTGGTCAATGCATGCATCACGCTGCAGTGAAGGGGGCTGAACAGTTATAACCTGCATTGTTTTTGCCTAGTATTTTGCCTTGTACTTTATTATTCACCTATGTTAGACTATATATTTTTGAGGAACACCAGTAGTGCCTTAGACACTATTAAATCCCTCATACTTGACTTGGCACTTCTTATGCACTGATTGAATACTTTTTTGAATGAATTAATGAATAGCTGGTTAGATAGATATATGCCTGGGAAAGTCTTATGCCCATGGGAGCAAAATTACAAATGATGACGTTACCTCTAGAACTACAGTTTTGGTGCATTATGAAGTGTACACAATTTTGCCATTGGCCATAAAAACTAATGTGCGTTCATAACATTGTCTTTACAGGCAAATTCATTCCAAATTCCAAATAAATGAATAATCCCACAGGTCTTTTACAACACACTACAGACATAGGATAGAACTTAATATATTTGAAATAAATAGCATCTATTAAAACTAATAAGGTCTGCAGAAATCATGGAATACAATAGATAAATAAAAACTGTTTTCTGTCCTGAGGTTTGAATGCCATGACAGAGCTAAAATGATTAATGTAGGACCTAGGAAGATAGGCAGTGTACCCAAGCAGATAATCACAGATATAGATTGTACTGTCTCCATTTCCCATTTGACACGTGCGATGTACCACCTCACCATGGAATCCTTTGCAAGTACTGTTTATAAAATCCTCCAGTTTTTTTTTTTTTTTTTTTTTTTTTGTCACTTTCTTTCTTTTTGGCCCATCTTAACTGGCAGGTTATAAATAAACATTGACATGGAATGGCTGTGTGTCTGTTCCACCCCACCAATTTCTGTAATTTTTTTTCTTTCTATTTCCTGAGAAAGACAGCACAAGATAGCAAAGGCGAAGATAGCAGGAAGATTTTTTTTTGTTTTTTAAATTCTAGGATGCTCAGCACTGACTGGGACGCTTCTCTTAAAAAAGATTAATATAACTGGAATGATATAGGACAGTCCTTAATTTCTTTATCAATAAAATTACAGGGGAGATGAGCTAGCCCTAAAACCTTCTGCTTCTTCCATGTGTTTCTATACACTTTATAAAAGATAGTCAAAGTCTAAAAGTTAAGATGGTCCTTTACAATCTTCTAACGTGCAAAGAAGCTTCTGATAGTTTCAATCCCATTTCTCTAGGGAGAAACACAGTAACGACTTCGTTTAAGGGGTTTGTTGAGTTGAAATGGATACACCTGAAAAGGATGGAGGTCCCTGAGAGCACTATCTAACAGTCCACAAAATCACCACTGTTGACCTAAGTGCTGAATACCCACTGCTAATTCTTAGCCTCATTCGACAACACTTTAGAATATCATAATTCTTTCAACAATTGCTGTAAATTCCCCAAGAGAAGGATGGAATTAATTTGTTTTAACTGAAAGACTATATGGTATTCTGAAACTTATGGAAACAAAAGATGTGAGGACAGGTAAAGCTAAGAGGACAGAAGAAAAAGAGATCAAATCAAATAAAAATAAGGAGATAACAATTCTAAAAAGAGGTTGTACCACTTGTCCACTACGGGAGACTACTCACAGAAGCACATTGGCAGTAATTTGGTAAATGAATTGGTCATAGACTGTCTCTGTGGTATTAAGTTAAATGGGTGGGAAGCATCAAATATTTAATCGTGAGGCCGTAGAGGTAGTTTGTAGCAGATAGTTTGAGCCAAATTTTGTATTCAAAACAGTCATCCAACCTACTTCTAAATGCCAATATAGGAAAGAGCCAAGGTTGATTATCTAATAAATTTCAAGAGCAGTTTTACTGATATAAGCTTAAAATCAGCTCGTATCTATGTAGTCTTGATGGATCTTTTCGCTATTTTATTAAAAAGTATTTAGAAAATAAAAATTAATTTTCATATTTTTAAGACTTTAAAACACTTAAAGCAGAGCTGTACAAAAACATAATGATTATTTACACTACATATATTTTCAAGGGACTATGGAAAATTATTAATACATCCAGCTCATTGGATTTCACCAGCTGTTATTTAAATTCCTTTCTCTACAAAATGTAAAAACTCAAGTAGTGAATTCCATGAGGTGTTTTCCTGAACAAAAGTGAATAGCATTCTAGTCTATTTTGTGTAAGTGTGAAAATGTCTGCTTGATAGATCGTACAAACTGCATGGTGAATAGAATACTAGAGTTTGGGGACTTATCAGGCTATTGTTTTCATGAAATATGTAGCATAAAAATTTCAATAATTTAATTGCAAAGGCATGTGGGTGAATATATAATCTCCAAATAAAGAATAGTGTACATTTGAACAAGTAAATCCTTCATAGATGATGGAGAAAGCAATGTCTCCGTAATCTTTGAGAGTTGTGACATGTATTACCTTTTTTAATCTATTAATTCTACATAGATTTATTGGCCATCAGCTAAACACAACACCACGTTGCCTCTTTTTGTTTGTTTGTATGAGTGTTTTACTTTCAATACATATTCTGGAGACAGAAAGGATTTAACTGAATGTCTCTATTTCTTCATCTGCCAATTAGACGTACATAGGTTTGAATTTACCATATCCTCATAAAACAGAGGGGCACCCTGTTTTCACGTGAAAACTTTCAGTTTCCAGTTGCCCCCCACCTAATTGTAAGGGATCTTTTCCTCACAATAGACAAAGATACACCCACCTTTAATGTCATGGTCTCTGCTCTGAGCCAAGGAGCAAAGAGCCACAGACATTACATCTAATTTACTAAAATATAGAGCCAGAGAGATTACATTTAATTTACTGAAATATAACAGCTCTTTCATATATTTTAAGGAACTTATATTGTTCCCTTGCCCAATTTACTCTTCTGGATGTTAGACAGACAAAAATTCTAGATAATTTAGCACCTCTAGTTAGCGCTGCTTCAAGTCCTCACCTCCAAAAACAGTGCAAAACTCATGTTGTTGTTACGTGCCATTGAGTCAGTTCCGACTCATAGTGACCCTGTGTGCAACAGACTGAAACACTGCCCGGTCCTGTGCCATCTTCACAGTCATTGCTGTGTTTGAGTCTGTTGTTGCAGCCACTGTGTCAATCCATCTCTCTGAGGGTCTTTCTCTTCTTCGCTGACCCTCTACTAAGCATGATATCCTTCTCCTGGGACCGATCCCTCCTGATAACATGTGCAAAGTACCTGAGATGAAGTCTCACCATCCTCGCTTCTAAGGAGCGTTCTGGCTGTACTTCTTCCAAGACAGATTTGTTGGCTTTTCTGGCAGTTCATGGTATGTTCAATATTCTTCGCCAACACCACAATTCAAAGGCGTCCATTTTTCTTTGGTTTTCCTTATTCATTGTCTAGCTTTTGCATGCATACGAGGCCACTGAAAGTACCAGGGCTTGGGTCAGGCATGCCTTAGTCCTCAAGGTGACATATTTGCTTTTTAACATGTTAACGAAGTCTTTTGCAGCAGGTTTACCCAATGAAATACATTGTTTCATTTTTTGACTGCTGCTTCCATGGATGTTGATTGTGGATCCATGTAAAATGAAATCCTTGACAACTTCAATCTTTTTTCCATTTATCATGATGTTGCTTATTAGTCCAGGTGTGAGGATTTTTGTTTTCTTTATGTTGAGGTGTAATCCATACTGAAGCCTGGGGTCTTTGATCTTCATTTAGTGCTTCAAGTCCTCTTCACTTTCAGCAAGCAAGGTTGTGTCATCTGCATATGACAGGCTGTTAAACCTGATGCCATGTTTTTCTTCCTATAGTCCAGCTTCTCAGATTATTTGCTCAGCATACAGAATGAATAAGTATGGTGAATGCATACAACCCTGACACATATCTTTCCTTATTTTAAACCACACAGTATCCCCTTGTTCTGTTTGAACTGCCTCTTGTTCTATGTACAGGTTCCGCATGAGCACAATTAAGTGTTCTAGAATTTCCATTCTTCATAATGTTATCCATAATTTGTTATGATCTACACAGTCAAATGCCTTTGCATAATTAATAAAACACAGGTAAACATCTTTCTGGTATTCTCTGCTTTCAGCCAAGATCCATCTGACATCAACAATGATATCCCTGGTTCCATGTCCTCTTCTAAATCTGGCATGAATTTCTGGTGGTTCCCTGTTGACGTACTGCTACAACTGTTTTTGAATGATCTTCAGCAAAATTTTACTTGCGTGTGATATTAATGATATTGTTAGATAATTTCCACATTCTGTTGGATTGCCTTTCTTTGGAATGGGCACAAATATGGATCTCTTCCAGTCAGTTGGCCAGGTAGCTGTCTTCCAAATTTCTTGGCATAGACGAGTGAGCACTTCCAGCATTGCATCCATTTGTTGAAATATCTCAATTTGTATTCCGTCAATTCCTGGAGCCTTATTTTTTGCCACATGCCTTCAGTGGAGCTTGAACTTCTTCCTTCAATACCATTGGCTCTTGATCATATGCTACCTCCTGAAATGGTTGAACATTGACCAATTCTTTTTGGTACAGTGACTCTGTGTATTCCTTCAATCTTCTTTTGATGCTTCCTGCATTGTTCAATATTTTGACCATAGAATCCTTCAATACTGCAACTCGAGGCTTGAATATTTTCTTCGTTTTTTTCAGCTTGAGAACATCATAGAACATCATACATGGAGAAGCAAAAGTTCATTAAAAAGACAGGAAAGAAAGACCAAAATGGATGTCAGAAGAGGCTCTGAAACTTGCTCTTGAACATAGAGTAGCTAAAGCGAATGGAAGAAATGAAGAAATAAAAGAGCTGAACAGAAGATTTCAAAGGGCAGCTGGAGAAGACAAACTAAAATATCATAATGAAATGTGCAAAGACGTGGAGTTAGAAAACCAAAAGGGAAGAACACGCTCAGAATTTCTTAGGCTGAAAGAACTGAAGAAAAAATTTAAGACTCGAGTTGAGGTATTGAAGGATTCTATGAGCAATAGTCAAATGTAGGTAGAAAATTATAGCAATAATTCAGATATGAAATGATGGTTGTTTGGACCAGGGTGGTACTAGCAGAAGTGAATCCACCAGCCACTCAGAAACCCTGGGTGGCAATTTTACTCTGTCCTACACGGTCGCTATGAGTCGGAATCGACTCAACAGCAACAGGTTTGGCTTTTGTTTGTTTGTTTGTTTATTCAGTATGCAAGTGGAGATGTTGGGTAGGTTGTTGGACATATAAGTTTAGTGTTTAGTGGAGACATTAACGCTGGAGAAATAATTTTGATAAGACTGAAAAAATAATTTTGAGTCAATCACCACAAATATGTGATACTTTTAAGCTGCACAACTGACTAAACTGTCAAAGGAGTAAAGACAGTTGGAAAAAGGTTAAAAGTAGAGTGTGTTTAAACACATACATAAACAGAGTTATCTATGCTCATTGAAAACAAATCGTATGAATTAGAGACCTTTATGATATAGTTTCTATCTTTTAGCAGATTTCTCCATACATAGACCCCAGATAAGCTCAACTAACTCTAACATATTCAGATTTAACTTAACCTGCTTCTGTATCCTTTTGGAACTGAAAATAACTTAGCTGATACTCCAAAAATAGAGCAGAATTTGGTTGTACTGAGTCCTAAATGTAATGGGATAAAGGAAACAAGGAGATGATCTTAATCTGGGAACAGAATCATTTCTAAAAGAAGCCAGAAATAGTTCTGGACCCACAAATGATATCCAGGCCCTGAGATTTTAACAGTCAATGTTCCCCCATCAGAGTTTTCTGTTCCTGGTTACTTTATAAATAAGCACATTTAATGTTTGTTTTAACAATAAAACAGGGCATTTGGAGGAAAGGTCAAGATAATAAATTTGATCATATGAACCCAGTCTATCTAGACACTATTGATTTTGTTGTATGTATCTGCCCCAAACACTTCCTGTAACAACTTTAAAGTTCATCAATCAAACTTACCCTATACATAAAACATGTGCAAGGCAAAGTGTATAGGAAACCCTTCCTCTTTTCAGCATTTACAGCCCTGCCTACTTAGCAGTATTTTGTAATCAGTAACATATTTCACAAATGATTTATAGTACTTTATCTGGAAAGGAATCATTCTGAGTGTGGTCATCAAAAATTTTGATTATCCTGTCTTCATTGCTGAGCAAGCTCTAGCTATGATATAACTGTGTGAGCTATTTCCATGGATTATATTGAAGTATTTTACTAATGACCTTACACCAAATCAGACCAAAAAAAGCAAAGACTTGAAGCAGTAAAGTTTGATCAATTCAATTGTATCATATTGAAAATCTTCCAAATGACACCATCAACAGCTGAGACAAGAACTGGACACTAAACGTATCTGAAGTATGTATAGCAGTCAAAAGATAACATCCAGAAAATATTTGGAATAACAAGTATATAAAATATATAAAGCAATAAGAAAAAGAAAGATTCATGTAAAAAGGATATAAACTGAAAATTCACAAAAGACAATGCAAGAATAGTCAACAAACAAGTGAGAAGATGCTCAACTTCACTACTAATTAGGGAAATGCAAATTAAGATTGAAATATAATAGCTTATCTATCAGACTGGCAAATGTATTAGTTTGAAAATCTCAAGTGTGGTTATTTGTAAATTCCAAAGTATAGGTAAATGGATATTCTCAAAATCCACTGGTTGGAGTAGAAATTGGTACAACCGCTTTTGAAAGCAATTTAGCAATAGCTAGTAAGGTTGCCTTGGTGGCACAGCGGTTAATAAGAGATCAGGCTGCTAACCAAAAGGTCAGCAGTCTGAATCCACCAGCTGCTCCTTGGAAACCCCATGGGGCAGTTCTACTCTGTCCTATAGGGTCACTATGAGTTGGAATCGACTCGATGGCAACAGGTTTGGTTTTTCTAGTAAGGTTGAAAATCTCTATATCTTACAGCCCAGCAATTCTTCCATGTATACACACTTGAGAAACATTTGTACGTAATTTAAGGAGGCAAAGTCATAAATATTCATTGGAATTTTTAAAAATGAAAACAACCTAAATGTTATCAACAGATGAATGGATAAATAAATTATTCTATGTAATAGAATATCATAGGATGGGGTAGATATCTCAAATGTAATGATGAATGAAATGGCAGGTAAAACTAATATTATGATTTTGATAATAATATGATAAAATATAAGATCCCTGGGTGGCACAAACAGTTAAGCACTCGACTGCTAGCCAAACAGTTGGTGGTTCATACCCACCCAGAAGTGTCTTGGAAGATAGGCCTGGCGATCTGCTTCGGAAAGATCACATCCTTGAAAACCCTATGGAACAGTTATACTCGGCATACATGGGGTCACCATGAGCTGGAATTGACTCAAGTGCAACTAACAACAACAACAACATGATAAAAATCTATGTAAAATTTTAAAACTTACAAAATATGGTATGCTTTCATGCATATTTACCTATGTTTAAAAGTATAAAGAGCATAGACATGAAGAATAAGTAAACTTCATAGCAGTTGCTTCTAGAAAAGAAGTCTGAGGAATCAGTCTGGCAAAATGTACATAGGAGATTTAGTTGTATTGCTGTTTCCTTACTTAAAAAATAGCTTTATTATTACCTCTCAACATCTAAAATTGTATATTTATAAGAATGGCTGTGTAATGAAAGATGTTCCTTGGAATATCAGGTCATTTATTTTGTAGTTTCCTTATAGCTTCATATTCATCCATTCAGCAAAACTATTTGAGTGTTTAATATATGAAGGTCATTTTCTAGGTACTGACAGGGGCTGACTATATAAATAGAAACATCTTTGATATCCTTTGTCCACAATGTAACTCCTGAGGTATATATTCAATTACATGATTTACAGTTACAAAGGATAATTGTTCTTTAAGTATTTCAGAAACATCTTAATTGACACAGTATTTTGTCATGTTTTCATTCCAGGTTAGCATCAGTGGAAGTTCTGTTTTTCTTCTGCACTGTAATTCACAAATAGCAAATTTTCATGCTTCTGTGAAGAAATGTACACATCACCATTTTCAGTTCAAGTATTCAAGGCATTTAACTTGATGGCCATTTCATGTTGTAGAAACATAATATATGGTAAATGTAATATTTACCTAAATCCAGTTCTACTTCAGACTTCTTTCTTGCTCTTTAATTGACAAAGCTGAAGTTTGTTTTTCTTTTCTAGGACCAACAACAGGTTGATTTTACTGAATCAAATTCATACACTCAGCAAGAGAGCATTTAGATAGGATGTCAAGAGGTTTATCATAGAGTAAAACAGAAATTTAAAATAGGCATGATTTTGTTTTTTTTAAAAAAAAATCCATTAACATGAAGTTAGACCCATCTACCCATTATCTAAATTGTACTTTTAAAACTATTGCTGTTTTTCCTCTTGATATTTACCGTTGGTTGGTATGATCATCTGTCTTCAATTAGAAGTATCCTACATATAAAGAGATATATGAGTATCATTAGCATTATATTAGGAAGAAAATTTCAGCATAGAAATGGTCTATGATCTAGAACATATAGAATTCCATTCTTACTCCAATTTATGATTCTCAGAAAACTTGCATTCATTGTGGTTTGTAACTACAGCAGCATATTTAGGGCCAAACTAAACAATAGATTCCCAAGAGACAGAAGTCTTACATTGCAAGCAAATATTAGTTTGAATCTGGGGCAACAAGAGTCTGTGCCCTAAGATTAATTGAGCCATTTGTGGTCCATGTTCCATTATTCTTGTTTAAGAAACAATGACATATTGAAAAATGAGCTGATTTCCTCTCTGTTTTTCTATCTTCTTTGATGCATAGTACTAGAGAGGGCAAGCAACTTACCTGACTTTTTGGACTATTCCATACCTCTTAAATAAACATTTGAAAGTATATATGGGTGTGTCTATGCAAATTTTCTTCAGTTAGATGGAAATCATTTGCATTTCAAAATTTTGGAAGTCAGATAATCAACCAATTTTGGAAGACTATAAGGAGCCCTGGTGGTGGCACAATGGTTAAAGCAATTGACGCTAACTGAAAGATTGGAGGTTTGAAATCACCAACAGCTCCAGGGGAAAAAGATGTAGCAGTCTGCTTCCATAGAGTTTTACAGCCCTGGAAGCCCTATGGGGTTACTATGAGTCGGAATCAACTCAAGGACAGTGGGTACATTTGAGCTGTACTTCATCTCACTTACTTTGGACATGTTACTAAGAGGTACTGTCCCTGGAGAAAGACATCGTGTTTGGTAAAGTAGAGGGTCAGTGAAAAAGCAGAAGACACTCAGTGAGATGGATTGGCACAGTGGCTGCAACAATGGGCTCAAACATAGCAACGATTGTGAGGATGGCACAGGATCAAGCAGTGTTTCGTTCTATTGTACATAGGGTCGCTATGAGTTGGAACTGACTCGACGGCACCTAACAAGAACATATGAGCTCTAGATAAAGGAAAATAAAAAAACCTTATATTTTTAGTTTTCCAAGTGTTAAATCTTGGCATCAGGTAGCCTCAATTCTGTGGTTTTCAATTGTGTTTTAACTGAAGAAAGTTATTTGCAGAGATTTTACTCGGAAGATAATTCTGATGAAAGGGTTTATTTAACCAGTGATCTTTTAACCCATGAAGGATAAGTGTAATCAGGATATTTATTTTTAGGATGCTGGTTTCATCTCTCTTTTTCTTTCATCACACATAGGTGCATATATAATAAAGTGGACTTACCAAAATCCTCAGGTAATAAATCATTTTGTGGGTTTTCTGATTAAAAATAACATACTCTTTGTTTCAATTCTGATTACTACATCTTTCTTGCTTATAATTTTATAATTTCTTTTTATAATTCCATTAATATTTCCTTATATATAAAAATAGTGACAAAAAGTAAAATTTCTCACAGAAGATACTCTCATTTATTTGGAATGAAGTATTCACACAGGTATAAATTCAGGGCATAATTTTTACTGATCACAAGGAATAGCGTACAGTTATTTTCCTTACTGAATTTTTGTTTAAATTAATAGTATATAATGTTATAAATTTCCTCTTTCATAAAAATGTTAACTCAGAAAAATAATGTATTTTATATACATACCTGTTAACTGAAATCAACAAATATGCATCATAAATCGTTAAAGGTCCGTGTTTCTGAGATTCTTTAACATAATCAGTTAATAGGTTTTTAAGTGAATTTGGAATCCCTCTTTGATAGTTATGGAATTCAATGTTAACATTATTTTTTTAAAACTGCATTTAAATCTCATTTGAAATGAAATGACAAACCCCATAGCTTAATGAAAATAAACTTGGATGCAATTTTTAGCTTTCTAGTGGAAATCTGCCAAAAAAGCTTTCACTAGATAACAATCACTGTAATTATAATAGCAACTGACAATGGCTTAAACATGACCCCACACACATCTTTTTAAAATCACAATGTTCTTAAACAATAGCATGGTCAATGACAAGGGCTGAAGTATGAATGTGAGAAGCCAGGGTGACAAGAATAGGGAAAGCAGGTGGCCCATACAAAGGGAAGACCACCAAAACTGCTGGGATAATTTAGATAATTAATTTTGCCCTTGAGTTGACAAGGTTGTTTTAAATTTGGCATATTTTGCCACTTTTTTTTTTTTTTATTACTTACACCTTCAGGGAGCATTTCTGTGAATTGATACAATTGATTTGAAATTGGGGAATTAATGGTACTTTGATAATGTGGGCCCTTCCTTTGTATTTCTTTGGTTTATATTATTCCAAACTAACAATCAACTGAAATATTTTAAAAGAAATTTTACAATTGTAGGAGTAGGTGCTTTGTTGGCATAATACATAGATACAGTTATTTTCCTTACTGAATTTAAATAACATTCACTACATACGTATACATGGAAACCCTGGTGGCGTAGTGGTTAAGAGCTACAGCTGCTAACCAAAAGTTCGGCAGTTTAAATATACCAGGTGCTTCTTGGAAACTCTACGGGGCAGTTCTACTCTATTATAAGGTTGCTATGAGTTGAAATCGACTCAGTGGCGACGGGTTTGGTATTTTGGTTTTACATATGTGTACACTCACATATATAATGTGTATATATATGTGTGTGTATATGTGTCATACATACGTACATACAGAACATATCGTGTGTGTGTGAATATATATATACACACACACACATATACACACACATACATATATATCTCCATCCATTTTACTTGGGAATTCGAATAGGTATAGAGAGTGAATAAGTGGGCATAAAAAAAGTAAACTAGCAGAATCACAAAGTTTGGCTATGAAAGTCCATAGCGTGAGTTTTTGCAGTGAGTTGTTTAAATGTTTGTTGCTGGTCAAATCTTCAAATGGAATCACTGATGTTTCTAGGAATAAACACAGCTTTGCTTGGTCTAGAACAATGTCTGGTATTTATGCTTTTCAATAATTGGATAATACACACTGCTTGTCAAAAAATGCCTAGAGGAATAGATATGTTCCAAATGTTGCTGTGAAGTAAGAAACCAGGGTGGAAAAGTCGAGCAAGGTCAAAGGTCAAAGGCTAAGCAGTCAAATCACACCAAAAAATCTAAATATAATATGATCAAGGCCCTGTTTTTTGGTATCCTGCTATAAGATAATTTAAAATATCAAAGTAAAGGAAGAATTGGCCTTTTAAACAGAAGAAATAATTGAATTTCACCACTCTTAAGACCATAGTAATTGAAGCATTGTTTCATTTTAAATCTTGTTTAACCTCATTGCTTGCTATTACCTTTATGTCTTTTCATGTTTCAGGAACTGTCTTCCAATTCTCTTCCTATCTCTTCCAGCATTCTATACTTTTCAGTTTATTTAGTTTGAGAATCTCCTACACAGAGATGCCTCCTGCTTAATTTTAACCTCATTCCGATCACTCGCTTCATTCAGAATTTCCATCCCATATTAATTTGCACGTATTAATATATCACTTTGTAATTGTTCTTAAACAAATTAGGGAATCTTTTGGATCATCAAAGAATTGTTTATTTAATTTCATTTTAAAGAATATATTGAATGACAGTGATTTAATATTATAAAATAAAGGCATTCACTTATAAGCAAAATAATTTTCTTCACCTTAGAAATGTCCAAATAAACTTTATCATAATATTTACAAATTTTTACAGTTGTCAGATTTTAGGATATTTAAGGATAATCCTTTTTAATGTAGATGTATTTCTCGAACTTCAGAAAAAGAACAGAAACAATTTTGAAAACTGAGTTTAAACATTCTGAAAATGAGAGTACATAATAAATAATGCAGTTTTTTTTTTTAATGGAAAAATCTCAAGCGACTTTCTATTTGCTTCTAAGTTTGAACTTACAACACATCCTGGTTGTAATAAATTTCTAAGGCTAATTCTAGATCTAAGTTTCTTAACAAGGGCAGTACCGCCCCCTAGGGGGTATTTTGGAAATTTGTGGGTTTTTTCATTTTTTGATAGTCATCATGATTGGGGGGGGAGAACTGCTTACAATTACTGGGAGGGAAGCTAAAGTTGCTAGATGTCCTACAATGCATGGTGCAGTCTTAAAAAAAAAAAAGTCCTTCATCATATGCAAACTTGGGAAATCCCACTGGACATTAATGTAGATGAAAAACCTGCTTATAATTGTACCCACCTAGAACCCGTCTCCATTTTGCATATAATCACAAATATTTTCTACACAATTTTAATAAACATTATATCCTCTAGGAATGGAACTACCATTAACTTGAAGAAAGATTGTACTTTGTTTGGAAATTGGCCAGGAGTTATTCAACATTCTAGAAGATCTCACTACCAGCTGCAACACTGCTCTCTATCTGAGATGCCAGTCAAACACACCTGTATCTTTCTGCGTTTATAGCTACCACATTCTGCTGACTCCACATATGGGTGTAAGGAGCTGACCACTCCACTGTGCCTTCTAATGTTGTTATGCCAAACCTTTACATACTGAAACATGTATTATTTTATTATAATTGCCCTTATATTTTCTGTTATATTACTGTATTATTTTCCTATGACTGTCATAACAAATTACCACAAATTAGGTAGCTTTTCAGAACAGAATTTTATTGTGTCATAGTTCATTGTCTCACAGTTGGCAGGAACATGTTCTCTCTGAAGGCTCTAGGGGAAGATCCTTTCTTGTCTCTCAGCTTTTGGTAGCCTTAGGCGTTCTTTGGCTTGCAACTGCAGCATAGCTCTGCTTAAATATGGCCATCTCCCCTTAGAGTGTGTTTCTCTGTGTCTCTTCTTCTCTTTTATAAGGATACCGCTCAGATTGGGTTAGAAGCCACCCTACTCCAGTCTCACCTCATGTTTACTTAAATGACAGCATCTTCAAAGACCCTATTTCCAAACAAGGTCACGTTCACAGGTATCAGGGGTTAGGACTTCAACACATCTTTTTGGGAGACACAATTCAATTCATAACAGCTGTGTGTGTATGTTTAATTATGTGTGCGTGTAGGTTATAAAAACCAAACCTGTTGCCATCGAGTCGATTCCAACTCATGGTGACCCTACAAGTGATACTGCCTCTAGATTATGTTGCCTATAAATTTCATTCTAGATGAGTAAAGCAAGCACTATAGTATATTTATTATATTAGCAGGACATCTGTTTTAATAGGGTGGAGGAACACTAGATGCAATGGGAAATGGCATAGTTGAGCCTCCCGTGGGGCTTTTTAATGATTGCTCATCAGGGAAGCAGTTTGCCTGCTCAGGTATTCCATTTCGAAAAAGGGATGACTTGAGAGGTTCAGTTTTCATGTGGTGGCTAAGGTGAACAGGAATATAAGCTATGATAGTCCTGATGGTTTCTATGGAGGGACATGGATGTAAGTTCAAGTTAGAGCCTCCTTCTTGGGATTGATCTTTCAGTAAGTTTATAGTGGTACAGCCCTGGGGGTTATCAGCACACGGAGCTCTCTGGTCCTTCTTACAGATCTTTGAGAGCAGTAGAGAGCAAGGGCCATATAAATAATACCAGGTGCTTCTTCCATCATTTTGTTGATGCTTTGTATTTTTAAGGATTTGCTGTTACTGTCTCTTTATTGCTCTATGTCTGTGTATTACCATCTAGCTAGCTAGCAAGATAGTTTTGCCAATATCTTTCCCAGTTATAGTCTCACTACTAAATCATTTTTTATTAGAATATCCACATTTTAAAATCTTCATTTTGGTATTACTTGACTGGAACAAGTCTTCAAAAATGTTTTTAGTAGAGTATGTGGGTGACGGACTTTTATAACCCCTATATGTCAAAGATGATCTATTTCTTTTACTCATGAAACACAACTTAGGTATAAAATTCTTAACATATAAACTTCATAAATCATGTAGGTATATTTCCACTGGCTTAGGACATGTATTTTGGAGAAAAGGAAGAGTGGGTGTGTGTGTTGTATGTATTTTCTCACTTGATGGGTGATTCTAGGATTTTAACCTTAGAATTAAACATTTTTGATAAGGTATGCCAGGATGCTGTTTGGCAAGATTGTTTAGAAAGTGCCTGAGCTTTTTGATACACAGTCGTTTCATGTCAGAAAAATTTGTTTGAATTTTTTTGTTGTTGTTGATGTTGTTCCTTTTATATTGCTCAAAGTGTCTATAATGCTTCTGGAGCCCTGGTGGTGCAGTGGTTAAGAGCTATAGCTGCTAACCAAAAGGTCGGCAGTTCTAATCCACCAGCCGCTCCTTGGAAACCCTATGGGGCAGTTCTACTGTGTCATATAGGGTTGTTATGAGTTGGAATCAACTTGACGGCAGTGGTTTTTTTTTTTTTTTGGTATAGTGCTTATGCTAGGATGGTGAGACTTCTTCTCAGGTACTTGTGAGGATGGCGCAGGACCAGGCAGTGCTTCATTCTGTTTTTCACAGGGTCGTTATAAGTCGGCACCAAACAACAACAACGACATGATGCCCATGGGAGTCCATTGGTGGCACAAACAGTTACACACTCAACTACTAAGCAAAAGGTTGGAGGTTTGAATCCACCCAGAGGCACCTCAAAAGAAAAACCTGGTGATCTCCTTCTGAAAATTCAGCCACTGAAAACCTTATGGAGCACTAGATAGTAGACTAGAATTATCTTAGGTGAAGGGAAGGACAGCACACACTACAGGGGAAGTCAGCACAACTGAGCTAAACCAAAGCTAGGAAGTTCCTGAATACAGCCAAACACTTCAAGGGACAGAGTAGCAGGGGCAGAGGTCTGGGGACCATGCTTTCAGGGGACATCTAGGTCAACTGGCATAACAAAGTTTATTAAGAAAATGTTCTGCATCCCACTTTGGTGAGTGGCGTCCAGGGACTTAAAAGCTAGTAAGTGGCCATCTAATATGCATCTATTGGTCCCAACCCACCTGGAGTAAAGGAGAACGAAGAACACCAAAATCACAAGGTAAGTATTAGCCCAAGAGACAGAAAGGGATTCATAAACTAGAGACTTCATTAGCCTGAGACCAGAAGAACTAGACGGTGCCTGGCTACCACCAGTGACCGCCCTGACAGAGACCACAACAGAGAGTCCCTGATGGAGCAGGAGAAACGTGGAGTGCAAAACTCAAATTCTAGTAAAAAGACCAGTCTTAGTGGTCTGACTGAGACTGGAGGAACCCAAGAAAGCATGGCCCCCAGACTCTATCAACCTAGCACTAAAACCATTCCCGAGGCCAACTCTTCAGACAAAGGTTAGACTGGACTATGGGACATAAAATGATACTCATGAAGAGTGTGCTTCTTAGCTCAACTAGATACATGAGACTAAATGGGCAGCTCCTGTCCAGAGGTGAGTTGGGAAGGCAGAGAGTGTCAGGAGCTGGTTGAATGGACACAGGAAATCAGGGGTGGAGAGGAGGAATGCGCTGTCACAGTATAAAGAGAGCAATTAGGGTCACATAACAATGTATGTATAAATTTTTGTATGAGGGACTAACTTGAATTGTAAACTTACACTTAAAGTACAACAATAAAATGAAATAAAAAGAAAACCTTATGGAGCGCAGTTCTACTCTGAAACATATGGAGTCACCATGAGTCAGAATCGACTCAACGACAACCGGTTTGGTTTTAGTATAATGCTTATGTTGCATTTTCGTTTTCTGTTTTCTTATCAGTTATGTTTTCTCATTAATTTCATCTTTCAAACATTTCCTCTGCATTTTAGGAGAGTTTCTTAGATCTTATTCTGTTACCCTACAGTGTCAAGTCTAACCTGTATGCCTCTGGCATAGATTTTAAAATGCTGCTGCTCTAGCTTTATTTCCCTTGTAATCCTCCTTTATTTCCCTTACATACATTTATATCTCATTCTCTCGCCCTTTCATCTCAGCCTTCCCCTTGGAGATGCTGGCTCCTGTTTAATAAAAACCTTCATTTATTCTTCATTGATGATGATCAGCAAATTCTCTGAATTATATTTTGAATCCTACGGTGATTATTTCCCGGGAATTGCTCTTTCTCTGAAGTTTTGTAATGTTTTCACTCCCTTGTTTGGGACAGTTTTCACCTTTTCCCTTTTTCTGTCATTTTTTTGTGGTTTTATTCCCTCTCCTCTACTGGACCCAAAGCAGCGCTCTTTGGACCCCACTCTTGGATAATTACCTGCATAGATGTGAGTAGTTTCTATCCCAGTTCCCAATGTCTGGAACGTTTTCATTTACTACTTGAGATCATTTACTACCCATGTCTCCCAGGGCTCTGATCCTGGGAAAGACATGATACATGAACACCTGACTGCTCTGTACCTATCACCAACAGAGCAGCCTCTTGGGCGGCAGAGTGCCACTTCAATGACCGCATGCTTCCTGCCCCCATTAAGAGAGGTGTAGGAGTGATGAACAGCCTTCTAACCGCCCACAAAAACCACCATCATGCATTAGACGAGGGGCTGCCAAGTTTCCTATTTGGAACAGTTCTTTATTATTATTATTCAGGATCCAGACGGTGGCACAAGAATGATGATCTCATACGCCCCACATCGAATTCATCAATATGTTCTGTTGGAATTTGCATTAAATATATCCTAAAGCTGACCATTCCTCTTCACCTCCACCAAGCCACTATCACATGTGACTTGGACTATTGCAAGGCCTTCTAATTGATATCCTCACTTACAATGATGCCCTGCATGGGACACCTATATGTCCCATAGCAACTGGAGTGATTCTTTTAAAATATGAGTGGGATTATATTGTTCTTCGGCTTACCTTTTAATAGCTTTTTATCTAAGAAGAAAATTTCAGAAGTTCTTACTACTGCCTGAAATTTTAAGTTTATATTTTTACGTACTGATTTTTCCTAGTAGGATCTGGACAGCAGAGGCTTTTTCTGTTGCATTCATTGCTGTATCCCCAGTGTGTTGGACTATGATGAATTCATAAATGAATAAATGTTTAAACACAGAGTAAACTCTTCCATTAAAAAACAAAGACTCACTGGAACAAAATCTCTTTACTGCTTTAAAGAGACACATATAAAATCCTGTATATTTTGGGGAAAAAAAAAAAGGTGAGCAGTGATTCTTCACCAAGATAACCAAAACCAATTACCATCCAGTCAAGTCTGACTCATGGTGACCCCGTATGTGTCAGAGTAGAACTGTGCTTCATAGGGCTTTCAGTGGCTGAGTTTTCTTAAGTAGCTTGCCAGGACTTTCTTCTGATGAGCCTCTGAGTGGACTTGAACTGCCAACTTTTCAGTTAGCAGCCAAGGGAGTTAACCATTTGCACCACCAGGGACTCTAGGTAGCAATACTTAAGATAGAAGTGGAAATGACAACAAAAAGAAATACAGCTTTGCTGGGATGGTGATTGTGGAAAACTGTTTGGCAGTTTCTTATGAAGTTATGCATATACTTGCCATGTGACCACTATGCCACCTGTAGGTATCTATTCAAGGGAAATGAAAACACATGTGGCAATTTACAGTGGTCCCCCATGATCCCTACCTCCTGGAGAAATTCTTGGGAAAATGGCTGATTCCAGGACTGTGGCAGGGAAAGTACAAAATGAGTCTAAAATATTTGTGCCAGAAGCAAGACAATGCTCAAAGAATAATGGAGGCAAGTTTAAAAGACACTGAAGCCAACTCAAAAGGAGTTACCAACAGCCAAATATGGGACAGTTTGAGCATTCAAAAAAATAATGGTAGTAATGGATTATAAACTATGAATCCATTATAAATCCAAAAGCCAGAAGTCCATGTTGATATAAATTAATAAATAAAATCAAAAGCTTGATGATATATGGGATATTTACAAAGTTTCAAAGTATCTTTCCACAAAATGCTTGTTTATTATTAAAAGTAACTTCATGGTGAAGAAATCTGACAGATACTACCTCAATCAATTGATCAAAGATAAGATCAATAATAAGACAAACTGAAATCGTATGCCACTTAAATGCAATAAAAACACAGCGCTTGTGATATTTCTGCCAAAGATGCAAAACCTGAATCTAATCATAAAAAAGCATCAGACAAGTCCTAAATAACTGTCCTATAATCTTTAAAGGAGCCCTAGTTGTACAGTGGTTAAGCACTTAGCTGCTAACCAAAAGGTCGGCAGTTCAAACCCACCAGTTGTTCTGCGGGAGAAAGATGTGACAGTCGGCTTCCATAAAGTTTCAGCCTTAGAAACCTTCCTTGGCAGTTCTACTCTGTCCTATAGGGCCATTGTCTTAGTTTTCTAGTGCTGCTGTAACAGAAGTACCACAAGTGGATGGCTTTAACAATCAGAAATTTATTCTTTCACAGTTTAGGATGCTAGAAGTCCTAACTCAGAGCCCCAGCTCCAGGGGAAGGCTTTCTCTCTCTGTCGGCTCTGGAGGATGGTCCTTGTCATCAATCTTCCCTTGGGTCTAGGAGTTTCTTGGAGCAGGGACCCTGGGTCCTTAGGCCATGCCCCACTCCTGGCTCCTCTTTCTTGGTGGTAGGAGATCCCTCGATCTCTTCTCACTTGTTTAATCTCTTTTATCTCTCAAAAGAGATTGACTCAAGATACAGCCTAATCCTCTAGATTGTGTCCCGCTTCATTAACATAACTGTTTCTAATTCTGCGTCATTAACATCAAAGAGGTTAGGATTTACAACACACAGGATAATTACGTCAGGTCACAAAATGGAGGATAATTACATAACACTGTGGATCACGGCCTAGCCAAGTGGACACATATTTTTGAGGGGCACAATTCAATCCATAACAGTCTCTATGAGTCAGAATCGACTTGATGACACACAACAGCAACAACAACAATCTTTAAAAAATGTCAAGGTCATGAAGTCAAGGAAAGACTGAGGAATTGTTTCATACTGAAAGAGACTAAAAATATGAAAGAAAAAACTGTGTTATTCTCAGTTGGATTTGATACTTTGCTATAAGAACTTCATTGGGACATGTGATGAATTTTAAGGGAGTCTGAGGGTTAGATGATAGTAATGTTTTAATGCTAATTTCATAATTAATGGCTTTATTGTGGTTATGTAGGAGACTACATCTGTGGAAAGAGATGATGGCAACTCTCAATATCATCAGTCAGAATAAGGCCAGGGGCTGACTGTGGATCAGACCATCAATTGCTCATATTCAATTATGAAACTGAAGAAAATTAGAACAAGTCCACAAGAGGCAAAGTACAACTTTGAGTACATCTCACCTGAATTTAGAGACCATCTCAAGAATAGATTTGGCACCTTGAACACTAATGACTGAAGACTAGATGAGTTGTGGAATGACATCAAGGACATCACACATGCAGAAAGCAAGAGGTCATTAAAAAGACAGGAGAAAAATAAAAGACCAAAATGGATGTCAGAAGAGACTGTGAAACTTGCTCTTGAATGTCCAGTAGCTAAAGCAAAAGGAAAAAATGATGAAGTAAAGAGCTGAACAGAAGATTTCAAAGGGTAGCTTGAGAAGATAAAGTAAAGAATTATGATGATATGTGCGAAGACCTGGAGTTAGAAAACCAAAAAGGAAGAATATGCTCAGCATTTCTGAAGCTGAAAGAACCGAAGAAAAAATTCAAGCCTTGTGTTGCAATACTGAAGGATTCTATGGAAAAAATATTAAACGACACAAGAAGCATCAAAAGAAGATGGAAGGAATACACAGTCACTATACCAAAAAGAATTGGTTGATGTTCAGCCATTTCAGGAGGTAGGATATGATCAGAAACCAATGGTACTGAAGGAAGAAGTCCAAGGTGCACTGAAGGCATTGGCAAGAAACAAGGCTCTAGGAATTGGTGGAATACCAGTTGAGATGTTTCAACAAATGGATGCAGCACTGGAAGTGCTCACTTGTCTATGCCAAGAAATTTGGAAGACATCTACCTGACCAACTGACTGGAAGAGATCCATATTTATGCCCATTCCTAAGAAAGGTGATCCAACCGAATATAGAAATTATCAAACAATATCATTAATATGACACACAAGTAAAATTTTGCTGAAGATCATTCAAAAGCAGTTACAGCAGTATATCGACAAGGAACTGCCAGAAATTCAAGCCAGATCTAGAAGAGAAAGTGGAACAAGGGCTATCATAGCTTATGTCAGATGGATCCTGGCTGAAAGCAGAGAATACTAGAAAGATGTTTACCTGTGTTTTACTGACTATGCAAAGGGCATCCGACTGTTTGGATCATAACAAATTATGGATAACATTACGAAGAATGGGAATTCCAGAACACTTAATTGTGCTCATGAGGAACCTGTACATGGATCAAGAGGCAGTTATTCGAACAGAACAAGGAGATACTGCGTGGTTTAAAGTCAGGAAAGGTGTGTGTCAGGGTTGTATCCTTTCACCATACCTATTCAATCTGTATGCTGAGCAAATAATCTGAGAAGATGGACTATATGAAGAAGAATGAGGCATCAGGACTGGAGGAAGACTCATTAACAGCCTCTGTTATACAGATGACACAACCTTGCTTGCTGAAAGTGAAGGGGACTTGTGACTGATGAACATCAAAGACTTCACCTTTCAGTATGGATTACACCTCAACATAAAGAAAACAAAAATCCTCACAACTGGACCAATAAGCAACATTATGGTAAATGGGGAAAAGATTGAAGTTGTCAAGGATTTCATTTTACTTGGATCCACAATCACCACTCATGGAAGTAGCAGTCAAGCAATCAAAAGACACGTTGCACTGGGCAAATCTGCTGCAAAATACCTCTTCAAAGTGTTGAAAAGCAAAGATGTCAGCTTAAAGACTAAGGTGTGCCTGACCCAAGCCATGGCGTTTTCAGTCGCCTCATATGCACGCGAAAAATGGATGATGAATAAGGAAAACTGAAGAATTGACACCTTTGAATTATGGTGTTGGCAAAGAATATTGAATATACTATGGACTGCCAAAAGAATGAACAAATCTGTCTTGGAAGAAGTACAACCAGAAGGCTCCTTAGAAGCAAGGATGGCGAGACTATGTCTCACTTACTCTGGACATGTTATCAGGAGGGATTAGTCCCTGGAAAAGGACATTGTGCTTGGTAAAGTAGAGGGTCAGTGAAAAGAGGAAGACTCTCCATGAGATGGATTGACACAGTGGCCCAAGCATAGCAACAGTTGTGAAGGTGGCACAGGACCAGGCAGTGTTTCATTCTGTTGTGCATAGGGTTGCTGTGAGTCAGAACTGACTCGACAGCACCTAACAACAACAACATTGTATTTTAAGGAAGGCTGTCTCTTCTCGTTTATTTGTTCGTTTGTTTTATTTACACCAGTATGGGCACATAAATTCCTATGCTATTTAATGGTTATAATCAGGTATTATTATTATTTATTTTGGTGCTCGAATTTTCCCTGTTTTGTCCAGTGGGAGCCCCTTCAAGCTGGCTTTTGTACTTTCGGTATATCCACATCATTCTTAGATCACTAGCTTACTTTCCAGCACAATAAGATTCTAGGGTCATTTTGTGTTTTCCCTGCCTCTGCCCTGGAATTAGGCATTTCTCCAAGAATGTCTGCTTTCTTTAGTGGATAATGGTATTTGGAAACCAAGATCTATCACTGTGTGTGCTCATTGTTATCAGAGTGTCATGCTATCAGGCCCTGTGCCACTGCTATCACAGTGAATAAAGCTAAGACAAACAATTATGTACACACCTACATATAGACACTTATAGCTACGTATAATTTTTCCCTACTTTCTTAGTTATCTAGTGCTGCTATAACAGAAATACCACAAGTGGACTGTTTTAACAAACAGAAATTTTTCTCTCACAGTTTAGGAGAATGGAAGTCTGAATTCAGGGCACCAAATCCAGGGGAAGGCTTTCTCTGTCAGCTCTGGGGAAAGGTCCTTGTCATCAATCTTTCTCTGGGTCTAGGAGCTTCTCAGCACAGGGACGTGGGTCCAAAGGATGTGCTCTGCTACTGGCTTTTCTTGCCTGGTGGTAATAAGATCCCTCTCCTCTCCGCTTGCTTGTCTCTTTTATATCTTAAAAGAGATTGACTCAAGATACAACCTAATCATATAGATTGTGTCCTGCCTCATTAATATAACTGCCTCTAATCCTGCCTCATTAATATCATACAGGATACTTACATCAGATCACAAAATGGAGGGCAACCACACAATACTGGGAATCATGGCCTAGCCAAATTGACGCATATCTTTGGGGAACACAATTCAATCCATGACACCTACCCATACCAAACAAACAAACACATTGCTGTCAAGTCAATTCTGACTTATAGCGACCCTATACCACAGAACAGAACTGCCCTATAGGGTTCCCAAGGCTGTAATCTTTATGGAAACAGACTGCCACATCTTTCCCCTGTGGAGTGGCTGGTTAGTTTGAACCACTGACCTTTTGTTTAGCAGCCACATGCTTAACCACTGCACCACCAGGTATCCTTACATACTAAAGCTTATATGTTCCCCCTGACACCTCCAATTCCAGTGTGCCACCACAGTGTTTATTCTAGCTTTCCACTTTTCCATATTTGTAACTTCTCTGGCAGTAAGAAATCTAGCTCCCATTGTTCTGAATATATTTGCCTATCTATGTATAGATATAATCTTTCGGTAAAATAATTTTTAAACATAGTCCTAGACTTATTTGATCCCCTGTGTAACCAATATCTCTTGACCCCACTAGGCCACCACCCTATATGGCCACATTTCTCACTTAAGCTTCAACTTGTGGTCAAATTCCTTGTTCAAGCTCTAGACGCTGACAGAAGGATCATCCAGTGCTCCGTCTGGAAGCCTACCTTGCCTGGCCTCATCCTCTGCCTTTTAGACTAAATTATTCAGACAGGAGAAAGGAAGGAGTGTGAAGAATGAAAGAAAGAAGACAGACAGACAGTCAGGAAGCCCAGTCAATATATTTCCAATGTAGGCTTCAAGTTCAAAAATTAGAAAGTCAAGACTGGATCTACCTTTCAGAAATTTTATTACAAAGGCTAAAAAATACTCTTAACAGATTATTTAAACAGTCAAAATGCCAGAGTAGTCAAAATCTTAAATGGGCCCTACTTGACAACATGTATTTGATCTTGGATATAGAGTCCATTGCCTATATAATTCATAATAAAAAATATCTGCTGTCTGGCATTTTTACTAAAGTGGCTGATTCAGATATCTGGAGAATCAGTCACTGTGAAGTTAGTTAAAAGATATATTTATATTACCAAACAAGGATTTGCATGAGATAATTATTTTTAGCATTCTCTTATTTTCCTATTTTTAAATCGTCCCTGGACCATACAAGAAATTTATTTGATTGACCTTACCTAGCTTTGAACTCACTGTTAATAAATTATTGAGCCTTCCTATCTCTGTAAAGTACCAAAGAGCTCTTGGGTGAGATGCATTTTTAAAATTTCAAAAAAAAAAAATCAATTTCTTCTCATGACAGATTACTAATAGCTTCTATCCATCCTTTTAGGTTGTATGCATCCCTAGCAACACAGGAAGTGAGAAGAAAATTGACAGAATGGTGCCAGGTCAGTTAATATTTTTACGCTCAACTTGAATTAGCAATTTCCAAAGCAGCGTTTCCTTCTCTCCTTCCTTCTGTGCTATGCATGCTACAAATACGTAGCAGCAACATACAGATTCCCATAACTCCAGAGATGTTTAGAAAGACAATCTAGAAATCTCTAAATCTAACTTTGTTCTAGATGAAGATATAAGATTATAGAGAAATTATGCTTGGACTGGAAAGAACTTTAATGGTTACAGTGCTTCAAAATCATCTGGAAAACTTGAGAAAAATAAAAATGGCCAAATTGCAGTCCTGGAGATTCCAATTCACTAGTTTGGGAATTAACCAGTGTTCTGCACTTGTAACGAGCTCGCTGGAGGTTTTTATTTTGTTTCTCTGTCACCAAAACATGTACCTACTTGAAATCCTCCATTTAGGGTGGCCGTCTCATGTTATAGATGAAGAAATTGGGTTTTTATTTTGTTTCTCTGTCACCAAAACATGGAACTACTTGAAATCCTCCGTTCTAGGATGGCCCTCTCATGTTATAGATGAAGAATCTGGGTTCGAGAAGCTGAGGGTCTTGCCTATATGCCCCCAACATTGGGGAGAAATCCACATTTGCCTATACTAGTCTGTTTAAGAGCCGCAGGAGAAAGTCACACAAATACCAGTGTGTCGTCTAAATTCAGTCCCTCAACACCTATTTTTTCATTCTTTTACCATATTTCTGTTAACAAACCAATTCCAACTCATTGAGATCCTATAGGAGAGAGTAGAACTGCTTCCCCCTCCCCACTCCCACCCCACATAGGATTTCCAAGGCTATAAATCTTTACAGAAGCACACAGCCACATCTTTCTCCCATGGAGAGGCTGGTGGGTTCAAGCTCGCTGACCTTTCAGTTAGCAGGTGAGTGCTTCACCACTGTGCCACCAGGGCTGTTTAGATAGACAGATAGTTTCTGTTATACCATCTCCCAATTCCCTAAAATATTCCAAAACTTTGGGGATGCCCTTATCAATAGTAGGAGATGTTCTTGGAAATTATTTCACCCAGAAAACAGGAACTAGATAGAAAAATGTTCTCAGCTTCAAATTGACCTCCATCATACCCATTCTACTGTTCCTCCTTTCCCGCACTCTCAGGAGAAAAGTTGTTTCTCCCTCCATTCATAATTTATCTCTCTGTGCCTTGATTGCATGCTTCCTGTCTCCTCCAATACTGTGCTCTGGTTTCCATCTGCAACACTTTACATCTGCAACACTTTATAGTCCCTCAGATTATGTTATTGTTTTGTGCCATTGAGTCAATTCCAACTCATAGCAACCCTATAGGACAGAGTAGAACTGCCCCATAGGGTTTTCTAGGCTTAGCAGATCACCAGGCCTTTTCTCCCCTGAAGCTCCTGATTGTTCGAATTGCCAACCTTTCAGTTAGCAGCCAAGCACTTAGCCATTGCACCGCCGGGCCTCCTTCCTCAAATTATAGCAATGCTCAAATCTTTATTGCCTTAAAAATAAACAAAAAATACCAAACAAAACTACCTTAAACTCCTTTGATTAAATCCCCTCATCTAAACATTGCCTTCTATTCCTTTTCTTTCTCTGCTGTGTTTCTTCAAAGAAAACTCTATACTCCTTTACCTTCTATTCACTCCCTTTTAGTCTGATGGCCTTACTTCACCAGAACTTCCCCATAAAAATGTCATCAAGGTCCTCCTAATTACCAAATCTAGTGGATATGTCTCAGTCTTCATCTTGCTAGACTTCCTTGACTATTTTGAGACTTTGGGCTACTTTGTCCTTCTTTTTTTTTTCCACTCTGTTTCTTTGTCTAGTATGACACCACTGTCTTAGGCTGGGTTCTCTAGAGAAGCAAAACTAGTAAAGCGTATAAATATATAGAGAGAGATTTATACCAAGGAAATGGCTCATGTGGTTGTAGAGGCTGGAAAGTCCCAAGTCAGGACAGAGGCTTCTCCTGATTCACATAGCCACAGGAGCTGGCAAATCCAAGATCGGCAGGTCAGTGAGCAGGGCTCTTGCTCACAGGCTTTAAAGATCAATTAATCCCAAGGTTGGCAGGCAAGATTGCAGGTAAACTTCTAGCTCAAGTCCCAAGAACTGGAGTTCAGATGAACAAGATCCAGCTGTAGAATCCAGGGCAAGCAAAAAGCCCACGAGTCTTGCCAGAATGTCCACTTATATTTGATGGGGGCCACATGCCCAAGGAAACTCCCTTTCAGCTGATTAGGTACTCACATCAGATTCTGTCATGGAGGTGATCACATCATACGACTGCCAAACCACTGAG
Organism: Dugong dugon; assembly: GCA_030035585.1. Taxonomy (NCBI): domain Eukaryota; kingdom Metazoa; phylum Chordata; class Mammalia; order Sirenia; family Dugongidae; genus Dugong; species Dugong dugon. Next base: position 110,785,051 of record CM057468.1, on the reverse strand, counting down.
AAGCATGGCCCAGTCAAGTTGACACACAACCGTAACCATCACAACTACCCTCTTCCTTAGCTCTCTCCGTACTCCTGTATTAATTTTCAGATTCCTTTGTCAGATTCTCTTTCTCTAACCACCCCTTCTCTGCTGGTGTGTCCAGTTCCTTAGCAAAGTGTTTTTTCAGTCTGCGGGATGCATATCACTAGGGGTGAAGCAAAGATGCATCAGGGTGGTGTTAATGGTGTTCACATGTGGTGTTTACATGTAAGCTTATTTTGAAATAACTCATTTAACTGTTTATTTATGAGTTATGCATTTTTTGTGTGTGTTACCATGAAAAACATTTTTTTTTTAAAAGCAGAAAAGAGAATATAAGAGAAAATTCAAGCTAGTAGTTATCTTAGATTGGGAAACAGAATAACATAGAAGAAAAACACAGAGAGATGCAAATATAACAAAAAATAACGTTATAGAAAATACGTAATTACTAAGAAAGAGGTTAAAAATATATGTTAAGTAAGAAAAGTGGTAAAAAAAAGATATGTACAGATGAATTCTATGTTTTTAATTATATGAAATGTAATTCCAATTCATAGTGACCTTCTAGGACACAGAACTGCCCCATAGGGTCTCCAAGGCTGTAAATCTTTACAGAAGCAGACTGCCACGTCTTTCTCCTGTCACCAGGACTCCTTGTATAGATAGATAGACAGATAGGTAGATAGATAGATATACATATACATAGATACAGACATATATGTACAGATAGATAGACAGATATAATTTATATATAATAGGATATTTGGAGTCCTGCTGGTGTAGTGGTTAAGAACTCAGCTGCTAACCAAAAGGTCGGCAGTTCGAATACACCAGCCACTCCTTGGAAACCCTATGGGGGCAGTTCTTCTCTGCCATATAGGGTTGCTGTGAGTTGGAACCGACTCGATGGCAGTGGGTGATAGGATATTCAGTAGAATGCCAACAGTTACGTTCTCTGGTATGAAGGGTTACTGGTATCTTATTCTTGCTGAGATGTGGGGCTTTTTTTCCATTTTTTAGAAAAATAAATATTACTTGGTGAGAAGGAGAATTTTTTTTTAAATCACACCAAATATAATTGGAAAGATTATTAATATCGAGGCAAGAGTAGATACATTGTTAAGCATGTGAGTTTAATTTTAAGCATTATCCAAAAACATTCTCTTAAATATGATCTGTGAAGATATTCTGAAAAATAGTACACCCTACTGAGAAATTCTCCAGGTTAAAAAAAGAAAAAATTAACAAATTATCATTCATCAATGTGGCAAAGAAAAAGTATTCTGATTTTTACTTCAAATGTCAGATTGGATAAAGAAAAGCAGTTACAAAGTCATCAAAAAGGAATACTTCCAGCTTTTCATTTATGCAACTTCTGAAGCAAAACATGAATTGGTTTTGGTTTTTTTTCTTCTTCTAAAATTCGTATCAAACAACAAGAGAACTATTTGGTCTATTAGGAAAGCCCAATCAAATCTCTGTATAGTCTCTAAAAAAAATTATTCCATTGCCTTTTTTATTTCCTGCTTCTGTCAACCATAATCAGACAAATCAATGCCAGTTTCTACTTTTTTTTTTTTTTTTTTTTTGCAGCCATGTGGTAAAAGACAAGTGACGCATTTGCAGTTGAAATCTTGGGCTGATAAGATATTTCACTGAGCCTCTGTTTCCTCATCTACAATATGGCAAAAATGATTTCTACCTCAAAGGATTGCTTAAAGGCTAAAGTAAGATTTTGGAGAGGAAAAGAAAAAAACATTTGTTAAATGATTAAAAATGCTGAAATTTGTTTGCTATATAATTATTTAAATCCTGCCAGGCTGAGATTCAGTAAAATACATATATCTGGATCAAGAAATGAATTATATGTGTAATGAAAAACTCCAGATCTAATCACTTGTGGCTTACATTGCACCAGCTTTTTCTTTGGACTGTAGGGGTAACGAGAAGGTGGTTAGTAGCAAGACAAAGTTTGCAACAAGAAAAGTAAGATGAGATGAAACATTAAAGGCAGCCCCTGGGTTGTTCTGCATCTGCTCTGATCTGGCTCAGTGGAATTAAGGAAGACCTCTGTATAAAAATAGTTATTACAGTCCTGACTTTTTACAGTTAAGAAAACAATAGCCTGAGGAGATAAAGTGACAGGCCAAAGTTAGAATAGTGGCAAGTGTCTACATTTTACTCTCAAATGTATCCCAGTTTAGGTGATGAATCATAGGAATCACTTGTGGCAAATGCTACTGAGAGGTCAAATAACATGAGGAATGAAGATAAATTATTGGATTTAGAAACCACAAGTTATTCTTGATAATATTATTTTCAGCAGATACTAAGGTTGCTGTTGATTGAATTGTGTCCCCTAAAATATGTGCTGAAATTCTAACTCTTATACAGGAGGATGTAATCCTGTTTGGAAATAGGGTTTTCTTTGTTATGTTAATGATGTTCCATCAGGGTAGGGTGTGTCCTAAACCTAATCACTGTTGAGTGATATAAGGAGCAGCATAGACACAGAGGCAAACAGACACAGGGGAACACCAACGTTATCTGAAGATGACAAAGGCAGATGTATCTACAAGCCCAGTAACTCCAAGGATTACTGGCTACTGGAAGCTGACATAAACAAGAACGGACCTTCCTCCTTGAGCCACATGGTGAATTTGGACTTCTCGCCTTCTGAACTGTGAGAAAATAAATTTCTTCTTTGAAACCACCAAGTTGTGGTATTTCTGTTAAACCAACACTAAGAAACAAAGACAAGAATCAAAACCTGACTAGGGCCGGTTTAACAGAAAATGATGATAGTTGTTGTTAGGTGCCATCGAGTCAGTTCTGACTCATATACAACAGAACAAAACGCTGCCATGTCCTGGGCCATCCTCAAAATCTTTATGCTTGAGTCCATTATTGTAGCCACTGTGTCAATCCATCTTGTCGGGGGTCTTCGTCTTTTTCAATGATCCTCTGATTTACTAAGCATGATGTCCTTCTCCAGGGACTGGTCCCTCCTGATAACATGTCCAAAGCACATGAGACAAGTCTTACCACCCTTACTTCTAAGGAGCATTCTGGCTGTTCTTCTTATAAGACAGAATTGTTCATTCTTCTGGTAGTCCATGGTATATTCAATATTCTTTGCTAACATCATAATTCAAAGACATCAATTCTTCTTCGGTTTTCCTTATTCATTGTGCAAGTATCCCATGCATATGAAGCAATTGAAAATACCATGGCATGGGTGAGGCACACCTTAGTCCTCAAAGTGCCATCTTTGCTTTTTAACACTTTAAGGAGGTCTTTTGCAGCACATTTGCCCGACGTAATATGTCGTCTGATTCCTCCACTGCTGCTTCCATGGGTGTTGATTGTGGATCCAAGTAAAATTAAATCCTTGACAACTTTGATCTTTTCTCCATTTATCATGATGTTGCCTGTTGGTCCAGTTGTGAGGATTTTTGTTTTCCCATGTCGAGGTGTAATACATACTGAAGGCTATGGTCTTTGATCTTCATCAGTAAGTCCTCTTCTCTTCAGCAAGGAAGATTGTGTCGTCTGCATAATGCAGGTTTTCAGTGAGTCTTCCTCCAATCCTTATGTTGTATTCTTCTTCTATACTCCAGCTTCTTGGATTATTTGCTCAGCATACAGATTGGATAAGTATGCTGAAAGTATACAACCCTGATGCACAGCTTTCCTGACTTTAAACCATGCAGCATCCTCTTGTTCTGTTCAAAGAACTGCCTCTTGGTCTATGTATGGGTTCCTCCTGAGCAAATTAAGTGTTTTGGAATTTCCATTCTTTGAAGTGTTATCCATAATTTGTTATGATCCACACAATCCAATGCCTTTATACACTCAACAAAATACAAGTAAACATCTTTCTGGTATTATCTGCTTTCAGCCAGGATCCATCTGACATCAGCAATGATATCCCTGGCTGCACTTCCTCTTCTGAATCCGGCTTGAATTTCTGGCAGTTCCCTGTCAATGTACTGCTGCAAAAGCTTTTGAATTAGAAAGTTTTACTTTAATGATATTGTTTGCTAATTTCCACATTTGGATCACCTTTCTTTGGAATGATCACAAATATGGATTTTTACAGTCGTTTGGCCAGGCAGCTGTCTTCCAAATTTCTTGACATAAACAAGGGAGCACCTCTAGTGCCACATTCATTTCTTGAAACATCTCAGTGGGTATTTCGTCAATTCCTAAAGCCTTGTTTTTCACCATTTCCTTCAGTGCAGCTTGGATTTCTGCCTTCAGTACCATCAATTTTTGATCATATGCTACCTCCCCTAATGACTGAATATCAAGCAATTCTTTTTGGTATAGTGACTCTGTGTACTGCTTCCATCTTCTTTTGATGCTTCCTGCATTGTTCAATATTTTCCCCATAGCATCCTGCAATATTGCAACGTGAGGCTTGAATTTTTTCTTCAGTTCTTTCAGCTTGAGAAATGCTGAATGTGTTCTTCCCTTTTGGTTTTATAACTCTAGGTCTTTGCACATTTCATTATAATACTTTACTTTGTCTTCTTAAGCTGCCCTTTGATCTTCTGTTTAGCTCTTTTCCTTTATCATTTCTTCCCTTTGCTTTAGCTACTCTACATTCAAAAGCAAGTTTCAGAGTCTCTTCTGACATCTATTTTGGTCTTTTCTTTCTTTCCTGTCTTTTTAATGACCTCTTGCTTTCTTGATGTATGATGTCCTTGATATCACTCCACAACTCGTCTGGTCTTTGGTCTTTAGTGTTCAGTGTATCAAATGTATTCTTGAGATGGTCTCTAAGTTCAGGTGAGTTATACTCAAGGTCGTATTTTGGCTCTTGTGGACTTTCTCTCATTTTCTTCAGCTTCAACTTGAACTTACATATGAGCAATTGATGATCTATTCCTCAGTCAGCCCTTGGCCGTGTTCTGACTAATGATATTCAGGTTCTCCATCATCTCTTTCCACAGATGTAGTCAATTTGATTACTGTGTATTCCATCTGGTGAGGTCCTTACGTATAGTTGCCATCTGTGTTGTTGAAGAAAGGTATTTGCAATGAAGAAGTCAGTGGTCTTGCAAAATTCTATCACGTGACCTCCAGCATCGTTTCTATCACAGAGGCTGTATTTTCCAGTTACCAATCCTCCTTCTTTGTTTCCAACTTTCACATTCCAATCACCAGTAATTATCAATGCATGTTGATTGCATGTTTGATCAATTTCAGACTGCAGAAGTTGGTAGACATCTTCAATTTCCTCCTCTTTGCCATTCATGGATGGTGCATAAATTTGAATAATGGTCATATTAACCAATATTTCTTGTAGGCGTATGGATATTATCCTATCACTGACAGCATTGTACTTCAGGATAGATCTTGAAATGTTCTTTTTGACCATGAATGGGATGCCATTCGTCTTCAATTTGTCATTCCCAGCATAGTAAACCATATGAGTGTTTGATTCAAAATCGTCAATACCAGTCCATTTCAGCTCACTGATGCCTAGGATAGCGATCTTTATGTGTTCCACTTCATTTTTGATGACTTCCAATTTTCATAAATTCATAGTTTGTACATTCCATGTTCCGATTATTAACCAACATTTGCAGCTGTTTCTTCTCATTTTCAGTTGTACAACCTCTGCAAATGAAGGTCCCAAAAGCTTTACTCCATCCGTGTACTTAAGATTGACTCTATTTTGAGGAGGCAGCTCTTCTTCAGTCATATTTTGAGTGCCTTCTAACCTGAGGGTCTCATCTTTGGCACTAAATGAGAAATGTTCTGCTGCTATTCATAAGGTTTTAATGGTGAATTTTTTCAGAATTAGACTGCAAGGTCCTTCTTCCTAGTCTGTCTTAGTCTGGAAACTCCACTGAAACTTGTCCATCATGGGTGACCCTGCTGGTATTTGAAATACCGGTAGCATAGCTTATAGCATTACAGCAACACACAAGCTGTCACAGTACAACAAACTATCAGACATGTGAGGAAATGATGATTAGGTAGTTCATTCTATTTCACCCAATGAGAACAATTACAAAAGTAGAATAGATAAAACAAAATCTGTGTGAAGATATGAGAAAACTAACATGGTAACAAAATATGGGCTATGATGGTTAAAGTTGTGTGTCAACTTGGCTGGGCCATGATCCTCAGTGGTTTGGCAGTTATGATGTAATTTGGCAGCTTTTTAATGATGTAATCACCTCCATAATGAGATCTGATATAATGTGATCACTTCCATGATGAGATCTATTCTGAGCAGCCAATCAGTTGAAAGGGATTTTTCTTGGAGGTGTGGCCTGCATCCTATATAAGTGGACTATTTAGTAAGGCTTGCTGGTTTTTACTCTCTCTGGATCCTGCAGCTGGCTGCTGTTCATCTGACCTTCAGTTCTACAGACTTCAACTAGCAGTTTACCTGCCATCTTACCTGCCTATCTTGGGATTCATTGGCCTCCACAGCCTGTGAACCAGAAACCTCCCATCTGACCTTCTCATCTTAGATTCACCAGCACCTGCACTATGTGAGTCAGGAGAAGCCTCCATCCTGACACACGAACTTGGGACTTTCCAGCTTCTACAACCGCATGAGCCATTTCCTTTATATAAATCTCTCTATATATATTTATTTATATATATTCAAAAGAAGATGGAAAGAATACGCAGAGTCACTGTACCAAAAAAGAATTGGTTGATGTTCAACCATTTCAGGAGGTAGCATATAATCAGGAACCAATGATAATGAAGGAATAGGTTCAAGCTGCACTGAAGGCACTAGCAAAAAACAAGACTCCAGGAATTGATGGAATAACAACTGAGATATTTCAACAAACAGATGCAACACTGGAAGTGCTCACTCGTCTATGCCAAGAAATTTGGAAGACAGCTACCTAGCCAACCAGCTGGAAGAGATCCATATTTATGCCTGTTCCAAACACAAGTGATTCAACCAAATGCAGAAATTATCAAACAATATCATTAATACCACATGCAAGTAAATTTTGCTGAAGATCACTCAAAAGCAGTTGCAGCAGCATATCAATAGGGAACTGCCAGAAATTCAAGCTGGATTCAGAAGAGGATGTGGAGCCAGGGATATCATTGCTGATGTCAGATGGATGCTGGCTGAAAGCAGATAATACCGGAAAGATCTTTACCTGTGTTTTATTGACTATGCAAAGACATTCGACTGTGTGGATCATAACAAATTATGGATAACATTGAGAAAGATGGGAATTCCAGAACACTTAATTGTGCTCATGAGGAACCTGTACATAGATCAAGAGGCAGTTGTTCAAACAGAACAAGGGGATACTGCATGGTTTAAAGTCAAGAAAGCTGTGTATCAAGGTTGCATCCTTTCACCATATTTATTCAAACTGTATGCTGAGAAAATAATTTGAGAAGCTGGACTATATGAAGAAGAACACGGCTTCAGGATTGGAGGAAGACTCATTAACAACCTGCAATATACAGATGACACAACCTTGCTTACTGAAAGTGAAGAGGACTTGAAGCACTTACTGATGAAGATCAAAGACTACAGCCTTCAGTATGGATTATGCCTCAACATAAAGAAAACAAAAATCCTCACAAGTGGACCAATAAGCGACATGATGATAAATGGAGAAAAGATTGAAGTTGTCAAGGATTTCATTTTACTTGGGTCCACAATCAACACCCATGGAAGTAGCAATCAAGCAATCAAGATGCATTGCATTGGGTGAATCTGCTGCAAAAGACCTCTTTAAAGTGTTGAAAAGCAAAGATGTCACCTTGAAGACTAAGGTGTGCCTGACCCAAGCCATGGTAGTTTCAATCGCATCATAGCCATGCGAAAGCTGTGCAATGAGTAGGGAAGACGAGAGAATTGATGTCTTTGAATTATGGTGTTGGTGAAGAATATTGAATATACCATGGACTGCCAAGAGAAAGAATAAGTCTGTCTTGGAAAAAGTGCAATCAGAATGCTCCTTAAAAGCAAGGATGGCGAGACTATGTCTCACATACTTTGGAAATGTTATGAGGAGAGACCAGTTCCTGGAGAAGGATATTATGCTTGGTAAACTATAGGGTCATCAAAAAAGAGGAAGACCCTCCATGAGAGGGACTGATACATCGGCTACAACAGTGGGCTCAAGCATAACAAGGATTGTGAGGATGGCGCAAGACCGGACAGTGTTTTGTTCTGTTGTACATAGGGTCAATGTGAGTTGGAACCGACTGAACAGCACCTAACAACAACTGTATATATATATATATATATATATATATATATATATACATATATATATATATATATATACACATTGCACTGGTTTTGCTTCTCTAGAGAACCCAACCTAAGACTTGGGCCATGGTCCAGGACGCTATGAAATATGAGCCTGACATTTATTATCATTTTCCCCTAATAAGTGACTGTTGATGCTAGAAGAAGAGATTGATAGCTGAAAATCTGAGCAGTGTTTTTGACTGCCTTATGTCCTTAGGGAACCAAAATTTGGAACAAAGATTCCACTGTGAGAGAGAAGGGATGATACACCTTTCAGCTTTTGAACTGAAAATCCGTAAGGGATTATTCCTGTGGGTAAAGGTAAAAAGACAGGACACTGGCCTCACGGGACTTCAACCTAGCTTTGGATTAACTCAGTCCCTGAAATTGGGTTAAGATGTTCTCTGCTTGTTGGTATCCATATCCATCTGCCAGAGAAAAACAAACTCCCCCTGAAGGAAGATGAAATTATCCTAAACCTTAAACTATGTTTATAATTTTCCATATAAAATATCCAAAACTTATTTAGATATATAACTAGGCTAACTTATCAACAAGGAAAAAAATTGTAGTCAGGGTGTTAAAGAAAGTAACCACCAACCTGGAATTCTGTAACTAAAGAAAAAAACTCCCTAAAGAATGAAGTTAAAATAAAGACATTTTTAGACAAACAAAAACTGGAAGAATTGATCACCAGCATACTTAGTAAAGAAAATATTAAAGATTTTTTTGAGTAGAAAGAAAATTATCCCAGATCTAGGTTTGGAAATAAAGAGCAATAAAAAATAGCAAAGTGCAGGTCAAGTTAAATGAATATTGGCTGTTAGAAACAATAATTATTTGTATGGTTCAAAATACACAAAAACAATAGAAAGTATGTCAAGGGGTGATAAATCTAGCTAAAGTGTTATAAAAAACCCATTGCCGTCGAGTCGATTCTGGCTCATAGTGACCCTATAGGACAGAGAAGAACTGCCCCGTAGAGTTTCCAAGGAGCGCCTGGTAGGCTTGAACTGCCCTCTGGTTAGTAGCCATAGCACTTAACCACTACACCACCAGGGTTTCCTAAAGTGTTATAAGTTTCTATAATTTCTGAGAAGAAGGTAGAATACCAAGTAGTGTTCAACTATGATAAAACAAGGATTCATATTTTAATCCCTAGGACAACTACTGAAAGAAAAGCTAAAGAATGTATAACTAACAAGCTAACAGAGGGCAGGGAAATATAAATAACATAAATGAACTCAAAATGAGTGTAAAAATAGCATAGGGGCACTGTCTGACCTCCTTTAACTTCACAGAGGCAGAGGTCAGACAGGCCTCCTCTCTCCGCCATCTTTACCAATTCTGACAACAACCATCCCTCCCACAACACTCTCTGCTTCTCTGCTGGCTTCGATAATTCATTGCAATGGCCACACAGAACTCACAGACAATACTCAGGATTATGGGGTTTATTAGGTAAATAACAGGTTCCAGTTCAGGCTCAGGAACACTCAGGATACAGCTTTTCCATCAGGACAGCCTCTTCCCAGCTGTGCTCACAGGCATGCCTCTCCCTGCCCCTTGGCCTCTGCCCTAAGGCACTCAGATTTCTCCCTCTGTGGGAGAAGAAGCCACTGTGTGGTCTCCTGCTGTCTTTTCTCTGCCACCGCTTCTCGAGCTCTCTCTCTCCCTCTATCTCCTGTTGCCAGATCTCTGCTTCCAGGTCTCGCTGCCTTCAGGGTTACAGCTCTCTCTGTCTCCTGGTTCCAGGAGGTTCTTAGCACAGTGATCCTAGGTCCAAAAGACATGCCGGCTTCTGGCTGTTCTTCCTTGGTGGTGGTAGTGGTATCCTCTTTTCCCCACCTCTAGGGTGTCTCATTTCAAGCCCAGCAGGATGGTAAAACGGACCAATCCCTATGGTGGACCACAATTACCCTATCACACAGTCCTGCCCAATCACTTGGCTGGGAGTTATTAGACCATGGCTGGAAAGGCCACACAAAAGCAATCCATTACAAGGAGCCAGAGGACAAAAACAAAAAACAACAACAACAAAAAAAAAAACTCCAAAAACATAATAAGAATCTGTGATGAATTCTGTATAGAGTTGATTGATTGATAGAACAGAGCAAACAGCCTAGGTCCCAAAATATACATAAGACTATAAAAGACTCCGATAGAACATAAAAATTATTCTGTACAGGGACCGAAGTCTAAGTATAAATCAGCTCAACCCCATATTAAATTAAAGTAAAGGTAAATCTCTTAAAGAAGAAAACTTCACCAAGAACCTCAAATTATCAGTATATTTTTATACAAAATGTAGATTTAAAAATACAAAAAAATGACAAAAGTAAAGGAAAAAAAGAATAGAAACAAACCTAGAGGTGATCAAATACTGGTATTAACATACTCAGAGTTAGCAATAACCAAAAAATATATTCAAAAAATGAAATGACAAGCTAGAAAATGTTGACATAAAACTGAAAACTAAATATAAAAATAAAATAAATTCTAAAATTGAAAAATATAATAACTGAAATGAAGATCTCACTAGCTTGGCACAGCAATAAATTGGGTAGAGCTGAAAAGAGAATTAGTAAACAGGAAGATAACTCAGAAGAAAATAATTAAATGGGGAATGGGAAAATAGAGAAAATAATGTAATGGACTTAGGGAACATGGGGAAAGATATTACGTATGTGTAATTAGAGTTACTGAAAGAGAAAAGAGAGAGAGCGCAAGAGAAAAGTGGAATTAAACAATCCATGTCTTTGGCCTACCTGAGGATTTTATCCATTTTATTTAATATTTCAAATTTATTAACATAAAGTTATTCATAATATCTGTGATTTTTAAACATCTGCAGCATCTGTCCATGGTTATTTGATTCTTTCTATTAATCTTTTTGATTAGTCTCACTTGGAGTATATCAATTTTATGAGTCTTTTTTAAAAATCAACTTTATTTTTTTTCTAATTCATTAAGTATAGTTATTATTTGCTTCCATTTTCTTTGACCTCAATTGGCTGTTGTTTTCAATTTCTTGTGCTAGATACTAAAAACATTACGTTTCAGTCTTCTTTAGTAACATATATATGTATGTTATATATAGCTATAAATTTTCCTCTACGCACAGCTTTAGTTGCATCCACAGATTTTGATTCCATTTTTAAAAATCCAATTTCTATTTGTAATTTATTTTGTCATCCATGTGCATTTAGATGTGTATTTGGTATTCTAAACTATTAGCTACTTTCTACTTATATTATTGATATTGATTTTGAGCTTAATTGCATGGTAGGCAGAGCATATATTTTTTATTTTATTTTTGGAAATTTAACAATATTTGCTTTTCTCTTATCACATAATCAGTTTTCTTCTATGTCTTCTTGAAAAGATTGGGTATTGTTAAATCTTTGGGTACAAAGTTTCAGTATAGTCAATTAGGTCAAATTTTAAATTGTGGTACAAATCTCTATCCTTATTAATTTTTTTTTTGGTTTGCTTGTTCTATCAGTTACTGAGAAAAATGTGTTACCATTTTCCTTTAAGATTGTGATTTTGTCTGTTTCTCCTCTTAAGGCTTTCAAGTTTTAATATATTTGGATCTCTGTCGCAACTTTTTGGTGGACTGATGACCAACCATCATTATGAAACATTTTTCATTGTTTTTAATAATGCTTCTTGCTTTGATGTCTACTTTGTCTGATGTCAGAGCAACTAGTCCAGATATTTGTTTTTATTTTATTTTTTGGTTAGTATTTTCATGGCATATAATTTCTGTCCTTTTACTTTTAATCTTTCACCATATTGAAAGTGTGTCTCTTGTCAGCAGCACCTAGTTGTTTTTTTTATCTTTTCCTTCTAATTGGATACTTAGTTTGTTTACATTTAGAGTGTGTAGACTTAAGACAATTACTAATCTCTTTGAGTTTAAATTTATAATTTTTTTTTCTCTTTGTCATAACCTTTTCTATTTTTTTTTTTCTTTTGAATTTAGGACATGAGTCCTAAAGGACAATTTAGAACAGTAGATAAGAGTATATAAAGAATAGAACTTCCAAACAAAGTAAAAAGTATATTTAAAGGCCCAAGGATGAGAGCAAATCTGAAGGTCTGGAGACACATGTACTTGCAGGTAAAATTTACTTTAAGTACATCCCTTACAACAACTGTCTTCCTCTGTAATATTAAATACTGGATTTTGCTTTATTGTTGACCTGGGAATCAGTTTTGACTACTTAGCTGGTCTGCTTCCTTCAGCCTGTGTTCTCTTCGACAGCCTGTGCTCCTTTTGACACATGTGCATACGTTTTTTTCCCTTGCAGCATATGGTAAAGGAAAAAGATTTACACTTTCCTATTTGGCAGAAAATTCACTTTCTTTTTTGAGTTCAAACTGAAATATTACATAACACCATGACACCTCCTATGTAAATACAGTAAAAACATCCCTTTTGTAATTCTCATTTCCCCTACTTCCAAGCTACTCAAGTTTAACTACTTAATGACAACTACCTATTGGGATACACAAGAAGAATTCATCTCTCAACTCCTTCTTTGGAGAAATTTCTTTGGTAATTCACAGCTTTATTCATTCATTCATTCATTCATCCAAACAGCTATTGATTCTCTTTTATGTACAAACAGGAGATCACAAATATAACTAAGACAGTCCTTTATATTTGAGAACTCCATCTTGTGGTCTTACAGTTCTCACACTGTCTCCTCTACCTCCAGGAATGACTTGTATTTAGAAAGAGTGCCCAGGCAATTTAGCTAACGCGTAAAGTAGAGTAGTTTTAGATTATTCACAAAGGCTGTCACATTTTATAGAAACTAATAAAGAAGCAGAAAAAACCATTTCAATGCTTTGCTCTTACTACTGTGAAGAAGTCTAGAGTCTGCAAATGGAATTCTGTCATTGCTGTTATTAGAGTATGAATGTCTCTACCCATGTTGACAAGGAGGTGAAATACATTTATGTTATTCAAGCCTTTCCTGTAGTTTAATTGTTCTTTCAAAATTTGCTACATTGGCCTTGGGTTGCTAGTTAGAAAAATTATGCTGGAACTTACATTGCCCTGCCAAATGTAAGACCTTTTAGGTTACCTAATGATATAATAAAGATTGACAGTACTGTAGCCCACATGTAAAAGACTATGAATGAAAGAAAAATCTTCCTGGTTTTTTATTACCAGCTTTTAGTAAGAATATGGGGTCAGCCAGACTTTTCATTATGGGGAACCTATTTGTCATTGCTTGTCAGCCTGTGACAGAGTAATTCAGTTTGTAATCAAATAAGCCTGGAAGTCATTTTTATTTATGTATAAAAGGGTAAAATATGGCTGTCTTACAGAATAGAAAAATGAAAAATCACAAGCTAAACTGGTGGTCTTTAAGAAATCTGTTCTTGCACCTACCCAATCTTCTCTTATTCTTATTCCAGATAATTTTCAGTGTCTTGCTTACCAGCAGATAATTCTTCTACCATACTTTCTTATACTCAGCTGCCTCTCTCTTCAAATCAGCCCCAATTTTTGAGTCCTCCTATTTATTTTTTTCTGTAAATGTCTCTAGGGAAAAAAATGCACAGTTAAAAATGAATCCAAGACATACAGTGGTAAATACACACACACACACACACACACACACACACACACACACACACACACACACACACACACACACACGCACACACGGTTTCCTCAGAGCTATCCTTTTCTTTTTCATCAATTTTATCACTGACCTTTAACTGAAGTCTCATAGAGAAATGAAAGCTTCAGCTTGATAATTAAAAAACATCAATATTTTTATTATTAAACTTCCTTTTGGATAGCACTAGTAGCCTAAGACTACTTAAAAGAGAAAAAGAAAATGTTTTGGCCAAAAATCAAAATAAATAAAGCAAAATAGAAGTAAATAAAATGAGCCTAGGAACCATATTCCCTTGTGGAAAGAACAGTCTATTTCCTTTCTTTCACTCTGTAAATTTCATTTACTCTGTAAATGCAAGAGAGCAAACATTTAACAATATTTACCAAAAAATAAAATAGAAAAACATCCCAGGCAAGCCGAAAGATTTTCCCATACAATAGATTCTATAACATTTTCAAGCAGTGAAATTTTAATTTTTTCCCCAACATAGTAATATACTTTTTGAATGCCAGCTCAATATGATTTTCTCTTCTTCTATCACTAAGAATGCACATCATCAGAAAACAGAATAGTGCAGTGTTCGTTTGGCTCTGCATAATCATGTACTTTTGCTCTTATAAGAGAAACGTGCTCCTCCTAGGATTACAGGAACAAATATGAAAGGAAATTAAAGGCTGGGGGTGGAAGTCATCTACAAACAGAGAGGCCTGCTCAGGCAGTATGCCCATCTCTTTCGAAAACACTGTAATCTTCTAGAATCCAATCAATTCCCATTACACATAGCATATGTTCGAGCCTGAACACCAGTTGGATACTTTGGAAGCTCAGAGATGCCTACAAAAGGAAAATTATGTGAGGAAAATCTGAGTTCTACATGGCACCAAACCCAAAACCAAACCCACTGCCATCAAGTCCGTTCTGACTCATAGCGACCCTATGAGACAGAGGAGAACTGTGCCATAGGGTTTCCAAGGCTGTAAATCTTTACAGAAGCAGACTGCCACATCTTTCTCCCGCGCTACAGGGCACAGACGGTGTTATAGCTCAGCCAGATTTCGGAAAGGCTGACAAATCCTTCTCAGGCTTCCTCTTATGGCTGAATGCTAAAAACGTAGGTGATTAATACGCTAAGTAGGAAAACAGGGCTGTCAGTTGCCCACGTTTGTCCGCCGGAACCTTGAAATTAGGTCATGGCCACCAGGGAAAATTCCTTCTCAGATGGCAGGCTATGCGAAAATGCTAACAGACCCAGACAGGAGGAAACACCTACCAAAGTTCTCTAAACAATGGGAATGATATGCACTATTAAAATTACATGAACTTGTGATTCCAAGATCTTTTAATATAGCCAAAAAACCTCACTTTTAACCCTGCCCTTGAAAGGAAAAAAAAGGAATAAACCCCCTTCCCAAACTTACCGTTTCCTCAATCTACTTGAATATTCAACATTCTAAGCATAGGATTTCTTTAAATGAATACTACTCCTGATATTTTTAAAATATGCTAAAGACTCAATCATTATGTAAGGGATGAGAATCCTGAAAGTAAAATAAATCTTTTTTTTTTTTTTTTAAAGTAATTGCTGGTATTGTTGAAAGTGTGCATGAGAGATCAGTCTAGAAAGCCCTCGCCTCCCCATCTTCAAAATAATAGAGTATATTTTTAAGTAGTAAAGTTGAAATACCATTAGAACGATGTGTTTTGCTAAGATCTCATAGACTTGAATGAGGTCGCCATGAGTCAAGTCAACTTGACAGGAAGTGGTGGTGGTGGAATGATTAAATGAAGCTTTTTTGTTCCTAAGTTAATAATAACTGGGGAGAGGGGCTTGAGGCTGAGAAATCATCTCTGTCAACAAAAAGAGAATCAGTGTGCAGTAGAGGAAAGATCAGTAAAAAAGTTCAATAACAAGAATTTAAGTTCTGCTTTTATTACTAATTCACTTTTTAACCTTAGGCCTCAGTTTGCTAATATATAAAATTTTTAGTTAGATGATTTCTAAGTCTTCTTCTACATCTAAATTCCCATGATTATAATTTCATTTAAATTATAAACACTCATGAGAAAAAAAATAATTCCTAGTATTTGGATGCACTATCATTTCATAAACAGATGATAATCATTTGCATTATGTAGAAGGAAGGATAACATCAACAGCAGTAACAGTTAAATATGGCCTTAAAATATAGAAGGTGATCAGATCAATTTGGACTTAAGTTTTCAACACCTTTTCTTTGGCTTCAGTAATTTATTGCACCTGATTCCGGTAAACAGCAGTAAAACCATCTATCATAGGAAAAAATGGCCCCTTTGGTTCAGTTAAGGGTCTTTGCATCCATCAGTGATGAGAACCCATTGAACACATAGGTGTTTATAAATGATTAGGACTTTATGTTGTAAATCTGAAAATTCTCGTGACAAATAAGTCAAAGCATAAAATTCTGATTGAGGCTCTTGGGTGAACACAACTTTGTAATTTCACATGTTTTAGTTTGAGAAGCCTAAGATTTGCAGAATGGTAGCAACATCAGGAGCCCTCGTGACACAGTGGTTAAGACCTCAGCCACTAAACAAAAGGTCAGCAATTCAAATCTACCAGCTGCTCCTTGGATACCCTATGGGGCAGTTCTACTCTGTTGTCCTATAGGATGGCTATGAGTGGGAATCGACTTGATGGCAAGGAGTTTTGGTTTGGAGCAACAACCTAAGGAGCCCTGGTGGTACAGTAGTTAAGCACTCAGCTGCTAGCCGAGAGGCCAGTGGTTCCGGGGTTTGAACCCACCAGCTGCTCAGCAATAGAAAGATGTGCCAGTCAGCTTCCTGCTTTGTAAAGATTACAACCTTAGAAACTCTATGGGGCAATTCTACTCTATTCTATACGGTTGCTGAGTCGGAATCAACTAGAAGGAACACAACAGCAAAACCCTAAACCTAATCACTACAAATTCCAGCCGTTTATGCAATTTTATTGGCATGCAAGCCCAACAGCTCTCAATACTTTTTAGAATCTTTGGGGTTAATAAAATATGGTCTGAACATAAACCTTCAAAATTCAGTTTTACTTACTGGACACAAATGACTTAGGAAAGAGTGACTGATCACGTGGAAATAATTGATCTACAGACTATACAGACCAAGGTTTGAAATCTGGGACCATTTCTCAGCTTGGAGAGAATTCCCAAACTTCCTAAATGGGTTTTTCATTTTATTATTCTTGGGATTGCACACCCTCCCACCCCAAGAAAATTTCTAAATGTCAACCGAAAGCATGGTGCTTTCCTATTTTTCTGAACCTACTTCATAAAATTGGAAGGAAAAAAGGGTAGAAGCCTATATATTTTCACTGTGACTTCTAAATTTAAAGCTATTGTCTAGACTTTTGATATTGTCACAGTGTGTCTATTAAAGAGAGCTATCTGTGAATCCCTCTACCTTTTCCAGTGTATGTAGTTTCTAATGTGGGAGATTTCCAGATTTCTGATTCAGTTCTCTCTCCCTGAGTGAACTTACCCAAACTCTTCTACCAGACAAGCAGGGACCTAGGGTGACTTAAGCAGATCCTGTTTCTAGCTGTAAACGCTGGGAGTTGACATGGGCTAAAGAGGGATACCTGAAATGTAATGTTTGAGAGCAAAACCAGAATTGAGAACCACATAGCAATAAAGTATTATCCCTAAAGTGCTGGAGCAAACCAAAACCGAACCTGATACCATCAACTCAATTTTGACTCATGGTGATCTCACGTGTTACAGAGTAGAACTGCTCCACAGGGCTTTCTTAGCTATAATCTTTACAGGAGGAGCCCTGGTGGCACAGTGATTAAGTGCTTGCCTGCTTACTGAAAGATTGGTGTTTCAAACCCAGTAACTGCTCTGCAGGAGAACGATTTAGCAGTCTGTCCATAAAGATTACAGCCTTGGAAACCCTATGGGCAGTTCTACTCAGTCCTACAGGGTCACTGTGAGGTAGAATTGACTTGATGTAAAAGCGCTGGAGTTTTTTTTGTTTGTTTGTTTTTGTTTTTATTGTACTTTAGATGAAGGTTTACAGAACAAATAGTTTCTCATTAAACAGTTAGTACACATATTGTCTTATGACAATGGTTAACGACCCCACAACATGTCAACACTGTCCCTTCTCAACCTTGTGTTCCCTATTACCAGCTTTCCTGTCCCCTCCTGCTTTCTAGTCCTTGTCCCTGGACTTTTGTGCCCCATTAGTTTCATTTTGTTTTATAGGGCTGTCTAACCTTTGGCTTAACAATGAACCTTAGGAGTGACTTCATTACCGAGCTAAAAGGGTGGCTGGGGGCCATATTCTCAGGGTTTCTCCAGTCTCTGTCAGGCCAGTAACTCTGGTTTTCTTTTGTGAATTAGAATTTTGTTCTACATTTTTCTCCAACTCTAACCGGGACTCTCTGTTGTGATCCCTGTCAGAGCAGTCAGTGGTCGTAGCCGGGCACCATCTAGCTGTACTGGACTCAGTCTGGTGGAGGCTGTGGTAATTGTGGTCCATTAGTCCTTTGGACTGATCTTTTCTTTGTATCTTGTTTTCTTCATTCTCCCTTGCTCCCGAAGGGGTGAGACCAGTGGAGTATCTTAGATGGCTGCTCACAGGCTTTTAAGACCCTAGACTCTACTCACCATGGTAGAATGTAGAACATTTTCTTTATACACTGTGTTATGCCAGTTAGATAGATGTTCCCTGAGACCATGGTCCCCACAGCAAAGGGCTGTTTTTTGTTTGCTTTTTTTAATACCTGTGGTTATAATCCCATTTGGGAATGGGTTTTCTTTCTTATGATAAAACCAAAACCATTGCCGTCAAGTTGATTCTGACTCATAGCGACCCTGTAGGACAGAGTAGAACTGCCCTATAGGGTTTCCAAGAAGCACCTGATGGATTTGAACTGCTGACCTTTTGGTTAGCAGCCATAGCTCTTAACCCCTATGCCACCAGGGTATGATAATTAGACATTATTATTGTAGGGTGTGTCTCAAATCAATCTCTTTTGAGATATAAAAGAGCAGAGTAGGCATAGAGAAGTAAGCAGAGATGGAGGAATACAGACGCCAAGTCACGTGAAGATCTCCAAGGAAAAGAAGCTGAAAAGAGACATGGACCTTCCTCAAGAGCCAGTGGAGAGAGAGCCTTTCCCTAGAGCCCAGTACCCTAAATTTGGACTTCTAGCCTCCTAAACTGTGAGAAAATAAATTTTTGTTTGTTAAAGTACCCACTTGTAGTATTTCTGTTATAGCACACTAGATAACTAAGACATCGACTTCTTTAACCATGGATAGGGAGGCACCATTAGGGACAGAGCTGTATTGGGTAGTTTTCTAATCTGTCACCTTCTAGGAACTATTGGGACTACAGCCTTCAGTATGGATGACACATCAACATAAAGAGAATAAAAATCCTGACAACTGGACCAATAAGAAACATCATGATAAGTGAAGAAAATGCTGAAGTTGTCAAGGATTTTATTTTGCTTGGATCTACAATCAGTGCCTGTGGAAGCAGCAGTCAAGAAATCAAAAGACCCATTGCATTGGGCAAATCTGCGGCAGAAGACCTCTTTAAAGTTAAAAAGCAAAGATGTCACTTTGAAGATTAAGGTGTGCTTGGCCCAAGACATGCTATTTTCAGTTGCTTCATATGCATGCAAAAGCTGGACAATGAATAAAGAAGACGAAATGAGAATTGATGCCTTTGAATTATGGTGTTGGCAAAGAGTATTGAGTATACCATGGACTGCCAGAAGAATGAACAAATGTGTCTTGGAAGAAGTACAGCCAGAATACTCCTTAGAAGGGAGGATGGCGAGACTTCATTTTACATACTTTGGACATGTTATCAGGAGGGAACAAAGTAGAAGGTCAGAGAAAAAGAGGAAGACACCACAGCGAGATGGATTGACACAGTGGCTGTAACAATGGGCTCAAACACAGCAATGATTGTGCAGGTGGCACAGGACCAGGCAGCATTTTTCTGTTGTACATAGGGTCACTATGAGTTGGAACTAACTCGACAGCACCTAATAAGAACAGGAATTATTGGCAGGGACTTTAGTAGACGCATAGTCTTTTTTCTTTATTTCTGTTACTCATATGTTTTCACATCCTGTAATTTGCCTGGCTTCTGACCACTAATACTCATATCTATGTGTGCCAGGGTTACTGTGATATTCAGGCAGCACTATGCCTGGGAATATGCTGCAGAGAGAATGAATATAGTTATTAATATTTCATTTGTGCATATCTCTCATGATAGGCTTAAGGACAAACTGTAGAAATAAACAGTAGATGATAGTAGAGTTATTTGGATTCATAACTGGTGGATGGCCATGAGCTAAAACTTCTAATTAGTGGATCCGTGACAAGTTTTCCAGATATTTTCTTGTCACTCTAATGAATATCTTGGGTAAGGACGTAGTAACCTACTGAAGTTAGTGACCTACCAAAGCTGTTTGAAACAACTCATGTGTTAATAACATAATTAAGGTATAAAGAAAGAAAGAAAAATAGAAAAAAGAGAGAGAGGAAGAAGGAAGGGAGAGAAAGAAACAAAGTGTCATGGACTGAATTAAATGAATAAGATGAATGTAATAGGGATAAACATTAATTTTATATTTAATTACAAACATTGTGTTCAAAATTATCAGATTACAAGTACATATACATAATATAAGAGCAGCACATATCTTCAAAAATCCGTATTTCAGGTAATCATCAACCATAAGTTTGTGGCTTCCCCCAAGAAAGTATATTCCTCCTAGGTAACCTATATGACTTCATTCCTGTGCTCAAAACTGTGCTAAGCAATGAATGGTTAAGACAAGAAATGATCCCAGGTGATTATATAAAGAATGAACAATTTGTGAGCCAAGAGTCCTTCCTGTATAACTAAAGATAAACTTGATGACATCAAAGTTTCAAGAACGAGAGCTTGAGAATGTATGCATTTTCTATGCAATTTGATGGAGAATAGTACATCCCAGTTAATTAAGACCTTTTATAATTAACTATATTTGGTATCCAATAAACCAAGTCATAGGCATACTGATGTACATCCTGCCTGCTCCATGGTACTGGGGAGCCACAACAGTGTGTAAATGAAGTATGCAACTCTTTGTCTTGTTTTGATGTTTATCTCCTTGCCAAAATCCCAATAGAGTGGAAAATATTTACATGTAAGATACAGGCAGAGAAAAGATGCTAGTTGGTTGTTTCTTTGTGCCCCCTTCTCCCACTTCAAACTCTTTAAGGACTTCAAAGAGATGGAACAAAGAAAAGAAGCACAGAAAATGCTAGCATCTGTCTCCTTGCTTATAAACAGAAACAATAGTAGTAACCTTCACACAGGGGCAGTGATAACCCAAATTAAGACTGCGTGGCTGAGTTTAAATCCAGTCACTCCCCAAATTGTCCCAATTTAGCATGAGCTGTCTCTATGATTGAACCACAAAAGAGAGAACTGGAAACAGACCTTGCTAATTACAGAAGGACTCACTCATCACACCTGTATATTATTTTATTCACATTTTAAAAATTGAGTTCATGTGATTCTGATTATAAAGATTCAAACATACTTTGATATATATTATCCCATTCCATCCTGTCACTTCGGTAACCCCTAGTTCTTAAACTTGTAACTGAAAAGTTTGACGTATCTTTCATCCTAAAAATCAAAACCAAGCTATCAAAAAGTTACCTTGAACGAACCTGCTTTCCACACAAAGTGCTGTTGCCTCGCCTCACGCTCTCCAAACAAAATTCTTGAAAGAACGATTTATATTCCACCTGCTAACCTTTGGGTTAGCAGCTGAGCACTTAACCACTGCACCACTAGGGCTCCTTATAAAGCCCATCAAAACCAAAAACCAAACCCACTGCCATGGAGTCAATTTCTATTCATAGCGACCCTATTGGACAGAGTAGAACTGCCCCTTAGGGTTTCCAAGGCGGCAATCTCTATGGAAGCAGATTGCCACAACTTTTTCCCACAGAGCGGCTCATTGGTTTGAACTGCCAATCTTTTGGTTAGCAGCTCCCCACTTTAACCACTGTGCCACCAGGTCTCCTTATAAAGCCCACAGACCCTAAGAGATAAACAAATCATAAGTAGTCTGCCCAGGAAGAAGACTCAGATGTGCCACTAACACATAAGTCCTTCAAACAAACAAACAAACAAAACCGTTGCCATAGAGTCCATTCCGACTCATAGCCAGTCTATAGGACAGCATAGAACTGCCCCATAGGGTTTCCAAGGAGCAGCTGGTGGATTTGAACTGCCTGCCTTTTGGTTAGCAGCCAGACTCTTAATCACAGCATCACCAGGGCTCCCGTAAGTCCATACCAAACCACAATTAAACTGAATGTATTTCTTCAAGTTCTTAAAATTGGATCATTCCCCTACTACTTCAGTGTCTCATTCCATCATTTACTAGCTCCTGCAACAAAGGAGTGTGTCTCATCCAACTGCAATTTCTATTGTTACATTTTACATCCATTCCCTTATCTTGGTGGATAAATATGGTCACTGTATTATATGCAAGATTCATTTATGGGTCAAGGATCTAATCGCCATGAATCTGGTTATGGTTACTTTGTAGCTAGAAATAAACACCTTCATTGAAACACAGCATGAGAGAAATTGATATCATCTAGTACAAGAGGATAGTCTAAGAGCCTGGTAACAGTCTTCCCTTTTGAATGGAGTTCTCTGACATAATGTCAGAACCCTAGACAGCTAGGTACCTGGGCTGGGTTGGTTTACTTTGCCTTATAGCTGCCTTGGCACAGTTGTGAGATAACATTTTCTTCTTGACTTTCATTAAGGATTGATATTAGGAATGGCCATGTGAATACCATTCCTATGTCTTCTGTAAAATTATGATTAAGGTGTTTTCTTTATATGAAGACCCTGACATCTCTCTTAGACATCAGAATCAGCAAAAATGTTGGCCCACCTGTTTGAGTTTGAATGTTCTGTCTTATTATCTAATGAGATCATTATAACTCAATTTCACTTCCCATTTGCTTTGACTGTTATAAAATCCAGAGGTAAATTTTGGTTTAAATTGCAGGGGCTTTCCCGGGTCAGTGTTTTTGGGTATAAGTCCCTTCCTTCTTCTGCCTACTATACACCCCCTTTGTTATTTGTCTCTGGATATCCCTGTATCTGTCACTGAGATCCTTCCTGTAAATAATCAGGTGTGTGAATGATAAATAAAAAAGTAATTCTAATACTCCTTTTTGATGAACTAATTATAACTAAAAATAATACATTTAGAACATTGTTATTAAATGGACAATATATTAAAAGGTTAAAAATCATTAGACATAATTATTATGAATATATAGGTAATGTAAATCAAGTTTGGCATGATATTAAATTATTAATCAGCTTGTGAGTTGACTACTATTTTGTTTTAAAAGTGGCATGTAACCGAAGCAAGAAACAAACGCCACAGAAAGTCAACTGAATAAAATATTCCGTAGTATTTAGAAATATAAAAATAAAGGTTACTTTACAATCTAACTAGAACTCTAAAATGCAATCATTTACCACAAATGAGTAGAAACTTTTTCAGGAAAAAAATCCTTGAAGAGCTTCACCATTACTTTTTATAGCGCCACCATGAGGAAACAAGCATAATAGCTGTTTTGCTTATTTAGGACACTTGGCTTGTGTGCAGTGGTTAAGAGTTTGACTGCTAACCAAAAGATCGGCAGTTCAAATCCACCAGCCACTCCTTGGAAAGCCTATGGGGCAGTTCTACTCTGTCCTATGGGGTCGCTATGAGTCGGAATCAATGCAACAGCAACAGGCTTGGTTTTTGTTTTTGTTTTTTTTTGGTTTTGGAACTTGTTCAGAGACTTTCTGACTGTGCAAGAGGTTAGTAAACAAAATAATTCCATGGAAATGAGGTGCTGATAAGGTGGCAGCTGTGAATAAATTGCAGAGTCTAGAAGCAGTTGCTGTTGGTAACCTTTTCCTAACTGAATGAGACTAAGTGGAGAAGTCACCCAGCAAGTATGGCCCTGGATTCCAGTCACTTTTACAGGGATCAAAAGAGACAGAACCAAACCAGACAGCTGGACCAGAAAACAAAAATCATGCTAAGAACATCCTCATTTAGTACAACCAGTTCAAGTGAGTAATTAAAGGCTATGTGAATGAGGACTGGAGAAGCAAAAAGCAGCAGTCAGTATTTGGACTTCTCCACTCTGAGACCTTGAAGCAATTTCACTATAATGAGCTTGGTCCTCAATGCTCAGCCCTAGGAAGGAATTCATAGGTGTGAACCCTGTTTTCTCCTTAGCCCAGGTAAAGTAAGCTAAAGAATTAGCCAAAGTAGACACTATTAACATATGCAATTTAGTCAAAGAAGTTACTGTGATTATCAGCATTGCTTTAAATCACATTTTAGAACAGTGTTTCCCAAATTTTCTTGCACCTTGGAATTAGGTAGTATTCTTTAAAAGGATGCCTGATGCTGATGCTGATGCCTGGCCCTACCCCAGACATTCTGATTTACTTAGTGTGGATGTGACCTAGGGTTTGGAATTTTTAAAAGCTCCTCAGGTGATTCTAATATGCAGCAAAGTTTGGGAACCACTGTTTTGATAAGGATAAAAAAAATTCCACCTGCTTTATTGAGGGGAGTTAGCCTACAATGTCAGTGCCCTGTAGCTATTTGTTTTGTTTTGTTTTTTTTGAGATTTTAGAGGCCCATCCAAACTTTTCGTAAGGGAGAAACACAAAGACTGTAAAACTTCCTTTACATAATTAACTTCTGTCTTAGTTTATGGACTGAAGTGCCAGTTGAAAGAAAAGTGTCATTTTTGTTCAGGAATAAACTTGGGAGACACATATGAAAGAAAAATCAGCCCCTAACAGTGAAAAAACTCTGAGACATGCAAGTATGAAAGAAAGGATGCATCCTTTAAGAAATAGTCAGTCAAACTAATTTGCATAATTAGTTAGCATATTTAAAATGCATTATATTCATGGAGCTCAAAAACAAAGAAAAATCAGCCTTGGGTTTGTAATCACATGTAAGCACTCAAGTATCATAGCTCAAATGAACATATCTCTGACTTTCCTGTTTCAAAAAAATCTGAAAAACAGTGAATTGAGCAAAGTCAAGCAAGTTTGTTTACAGGAAAACTACTTAGAGTTATTGTTCTTAATTTTCCTCATTCCTAAGCAATTAATAGTTAAGTAACAAACTCTTGGAATGAAATATGTAAGGCAAAGGACAAAAAGAATATTGTCACTGGAAAATACTGAGCTGTTTAATAATTGAAGTTATCATGTTCTTCCATCAATGTGGGTCCAATATTTCCTGCAAAATTTGCTTAGAGTTAATGGAATCCATGTCTTTGTTAGCCTAGTTGTCAAATACCATTGTTAAATTTATATCAACCTGGTCCACTCTCCTTGCACATAACTTCCTTATTCACAGCTACTCTTCCTCTAAACTCACATGGAGGTCTTCTGGCAGTCCTCAGAATGCGCCACTTAACTTTTCCCATTGATTGCCTCAGTATCTCAACATCGCTGGATACCATTCGGCGCTCCCTTTATTGTGAATATCAAGAGACTGCACAGTGAACTCAGTCAACTTGTCTTCTCTCCATCTAAGTTTTTTTGTATTTTCACTTATCTTCCTCTTTCATCTTGTATCAGAAGTAACTCTCCTTCCAAGGATAATCCCTTGATCCCTTTTTCTGATTCCCTAGCTCCTCTTTCTAGGACTTGATAAAAGTCATTTCTCTCTTTTTATTTATTTTTTTTGAATTTTCAGTCCCTCTTTCTCTACTCATTCTATCTTTCTCATCTCAAGTGATATGTCTACCCTGTCCAAAACATTCCATTGACAGCTTTTTATACTACTGTTGTATCACTTAGGTTCTCATTTCTTTCACTGACCATTTTCTCACTGTCTCCATTTACCACCAAGGCATTCTTTTGCCACTTGTAATGTAGATTCTGTCCTTAATTATTCTGTTCCTAACCATCATCTTAAAGCTGTCTTCAATCCAGGTTCTGTGACATACACCATCTGAGTCTTCTCTCATCTCTGACCCCCCCCCCCACAACACACACACACACACACACACACACACACACACACACACACACACACAGGGCTGTCTCCATTTTCTCCTTGAAAAAATGCATTTTCCAAAGCACTTGTTTGGCCCCCTTTCTCTAGATCCCCTCTCTTTATTTTTTCATTAACTTCTAAAGATTTGACTATTCTTTAAAAATAATTTCCAAATCTGAATCTCTAGCACCTCCCTACTTTTCTCCTTGTTTTTCCAACTATCTTGTGTACTCCTCTACTTCGATGCTCTGTTGGCATCGCAAACTTGAATTTCTATTTTTTTTTCTCCTGATGTGCCCTGAATCTTGCTAAAATTTGCATGTTCCTAATGCAGATATATTAAATGTGAAATTTTCTGGAAAACAAGCAAATGTATATTTCATCTACACATTTCATTTGCTAATCTGCAGTGTCCTTTCAAGGTCTCACTGGAAATATTATTTCTTTGGCTTCTGAATTCTTCAAAATCATTTATTGTTTGAGTTATTAAAGGTTTAAGGACAGAAAAGAGAAAAGCAGGCCATTATTAACAAGTTTCCTTACTTTTTAATGGTCAGAGATTAGAAGTGCTTTCTATTCCTTTAAATTCTCTTATATAGATCCATTATTTTCTCACAAGATACAGTTTTACATGACTCATTAAAGTGGTTAAGAATAGAGTAAAAGGAGTATGAATGAAGGCTATTCCCTTTGGCCTTATCATGGCCTACTCACATCTAATGAGCATAAAAATGGGCTGATTTCCTAAGAGAAATGTACTTGTCCTCAATCTAAAACCCGTTCCTTTACTTTGAGATGAAGCCATAATGGTTAGTCAATACTTTTACCTTTTCCAGTTTCCCTAATCTCATTCACAGATGTGGAGAAGGATTTGGATAGAATGAGTATATAGTGATAAAGCTGGATCTATTAATTTCCCTCTGTGATAATAACAGCCAGAAAACCAGGCCATCTGCTTCCACATGGCTATGGTGTTGGATGCCCCGGGAGCACTCAATACTTCTGACTAGCCTATTACTGCTTGAAAGAAAGCAGTGTCTTCCAATTTATCTAGTTTTAATATTTTTTAAACACAGGCAGATTATAGACATAATTGACTTCCCTAGCCCCAAGAGTGGAATGCATAATGCAAGATCAAGTTACGAGCATATGTTGTAGGGAAGGATAAAAAGTGAAGACAAAGAGGGAAAGGTTATGTAGTGACATGGGGAAAAAAAAAAAGGAGAGCAAGGAAGACTGTCTTAGAGATTTTGGAACAGTAGAGTGTGACTTTAGTGTCTTTTAAGGTACTTAGTGAGAAAGATCTGCCCCCACTGTATGATATTACTGATCAACTGGCTGCTGTTGTTGTTGTTAGGTGCCATCAAGTCTATTCCAACTCACAGTGACCCCATGTGACAGACTAGAACTACCCTATAGGGTTTTATAGGCTGTAATCTTTACAAGAGCAGATTGCCAGGTATTTCTCCCTTGGAGCCGCTGCGTGACACTGAACTGCCAACCTTTCAGTTAAAAGCCGAGTGCTTAACCATTGCGCCACCAGGGCTTCTGACTCCTGATTGACTGGCTACAATTGTTGTTATTCTCATTGTCATTTGTTAGTTCAGTCAACTATTATTTAATTAATTCATATTACTATAAATCCGATAAGTCCCTGACCTCACATAGCTTACAACTCAGAGGAGAGAAGCCCACTAAGGCAGAATATAATAAACACATTTTTTTTTAATGTTATTTAAAAACTTACATATGATTCAGAGGCAAAGATGGTCACTTCTCCCTAACATTATTGAGAAAAATGTAATTAAAATAACGATCTGTGGATTAGGTTCTAAAGGATAGGCAAAATTTATTACTAGGTAGAGATTAGGAGAGGCTACTAATTATTTTCAAGACCCAAGTATTTTTTTCCTTTTAATTGTTTGTTGATGCTATGTGTTTTCAGTAATGGAGCACATGCTGAATCATTGAGTGTGTTTGAATTTTTGGTAGGTAATACGGTTTTTGTTTTATGTCTCATTACACAAATCATACCCTTAGAATCTAGAAGTACGTATGTATACCACTTGACACTCCCAGTTCTACCCCTAGAGACCAGAGGTACATATGTGTACCAAATAAAAATTTTCAAAATTCGTGTTTTTCCTAAAAAAATTCAATGATTCAGCACCACCTCATACAATACCCTGTAAAAACAGTAATTTTCTGCACACACCCATTTTTCTGTTTCGAAGTGTTATATCGGGCCCTGCCTGCTGGTAGCATGTACCATTGGTGGTACAATAGCTCCCCAATAAACCCTAAAGGCAGAAAAAGTAAGTGGTAGCTATATGTACCATGGGTCACAAAAAGGTTATAGGAAATCACATTGTTGAGGTGGGGCAAAGAAAATGTCATGTTTGTGAAAAGGCAGCTCAGTCAAAAAAGAGTTCTAATGAGAATCAGTGCCTGAAGGTACCTAAGATAGTTGGATAGGACTGTGGAAACTTTAAATGTCAAGCTAGAGAGATTGACCTAATTTGGATTTTATTTATTTATTTATTTATTTCTTACAGAATCCGTAAGATCAGAGCTGTCTTTTAGGAAAGTTAATGTTGCTGCTTAATGGTTTGGAAAGCATAAAAGTTAAGGTTACAATAATGATCTGGCTAAAACAATATTTGTTCATGCTTCATTTCATTAATTCATCCAACATATATTTACTGAGTACCTATTATGTGCCAGGCATCTTAAAAACTCCTCACCCATTCATAGAGATTATAATAAATTCAGAAGGATTTGACCTAGTCTGGTGGCAATAGACAGAAATATGGCTAGAATTACTGTGGAGAAATAATATATAAAATTTGGCTGTTGTTTAATTGTAAAGACTCAAGTCTGAGTTTATGAGAATGTTTTGCCACTAACAAAAACAAGAAGATTAGGAAAAAGATAAAGCTTAAAGGTTGGAGAACAGATAGATGCAGGATATTTAAGAAGTTGTCTATGTTCTAACTCTAAATTATATTTTGGAACTGAGTAATGATACTGGAAAAGAATACACACACACAACCCAAAGAGAGATTTCACATCGAACTAGTTTTTAGTTTTTAATTTTTGTTTGCTTTCCTGAAGTTTACCAACTAAAACACCCCACAGTCTAGTGCCTTGGCTGGGCCTCTTAGTGAGCGTAACAGCCTTCCTTATAGATACATATTTGTGTTGAGTCTGTAAAGTGAATCTTTTTTGTTTTAAGAAAATAGCATTTCAATGAGCATCTCTATTGTTATAATAATACTTCTTTTAATTTTTTTTAATATATTTAGCAGGAGGAACATTTTTGTTGCCCCACTTTTCTTATACTGATGTTTAGATGAACCAGTGGGTTCAGCTGATATCAACCTGCTCTATTATGAAGTTTTCACCTAATGATTTTAGCAGCCATTGATGGGTTTTGTCTAGGTCCCTTACTTCATTGGAAGGACAGAAATACTGATTTCTGTCATTCCTGAATGTATTGGTTGTGACATGTACTTCTTGCTGTGTTATAATTTTCTATTATGTAGAAAATACACCTACATGGCTACAGTTTTTTTAAATAGCTAAGTGTAACCAAGTTTCTGTATATAACTACCAGTTTATTGAAAATATAGAGGACAGAGAGAAATGTTAAACATTATAATTATGCAACGAGCCAAATCCAGAATGTGGGGGGTTCTATAGAACAAATAATCTGGTTGCTTAAATAACTAAATAGCATGAAAATGAAAGAAGGAGTAAATTTTATACATTAACCAAACTCAATGGATAAAACTAACATGGATTCTGTGTCAAAGAGCCAAAGCTTAAAAATACTTTTTTTGAAACAACTGGGGGAAGATGAGCATGGAATGAGTATTAGCCACTATTAAGTGATTACTGTTAATTTTGTGTTGGGTTATGGTACTGTGACTATGTTTAAAAAAAAAAAAAAATTCTTAACTAATGGGGAAAAATCCTGAGGTATTTACAGGTGAAATGATATTATGATATTTCTATTTTACTACTTATTATCTTCTTATATTGTACCATATGTACATAAGCAATCCAAATTAAACCCCTTTTGGAAGTGGTACAAAATCTAAATAAAACACTGCATTCAATGTGTCTTTGGAAATAGGTTTTACTATTGAGAATGATAGCATTTGTATTTGGTTTAAATTTGTCAAATATGTAACTGGGAACCCCCATCTTTTTTTCCTGCTCTCTTGAACTGATGGGGAAGTAGGGCAAGAGCTTGGCAGGTTCTGTTACATGTGTAGGTTCATGTCTTATTCCCCCCTTTTCCTTGTTTCCAAAACTGGGCTACAGTCTCTCCTTGCCTCCAGTTTACAGTGTGCAGATAAGCAGCATTTTAAAGAAAAAAATGGCATGGGGCTCTGGTTTTATACCGTTAACTCTGAGCAAAACCACTGAAGTTACAGGATTCTTAATGAGACCTCAAGGGAATTTAGCTTACGCTTTCTATAAAGTGAGGAAAAAGAAGAGGCAAGAAGAGTTGTAGCATCTTCTTGGGATATTCCATTTACACACATCAAGAAGTACCAAGGAGTTCATAGTGTCCCTGCCATTTCCAACTTTTTGCTTAGCAGGAGGGATGATGTAGATAGAGAGTAGTAAACAAAATCTTTCTCTGTCTTCTGTCTCCCAGCCCATACTGGGCGTCCAAATCCAAATCCAAGAATAAGACATCTGGCCCACATTCCCAGAGATATCATCTGTAGGCTTGTTTCTAATATAATGCTTATTTCTCTTTCAGACACTGCTGCTATTTCTTTTATTGGTAAAGTTATTGATTACCTTCTATGTTCTTGGCATTGCTCTCTGTGTTGGGGATAAAAAAAGAAATAAGATATGGATCTGGAGATGAAAGTGCCTGACTCTGAAATAGCAACAATCATCAGCTGTCATGATTTCTTCCTCCCTGTTCTTTGATGCACAGCAAACCAGTCATTTAGTTTTTGAGAACTGAAATCACTCCTCTGAGGCACAGACAGGTGAAAGGTGCTCCATACCATGGCATGAAAAGAGTCTAACAGTGGCATCTCCTCTATATCTAAGAGGAAAGAACTATGAAACCATGCAGGGAGAATAAAATTAGTCTGTTCAATTATAATCTGTCTCTTAACCCAAGGGAAAGCATACAAAAGAAGTAAGCATAAACATAAATACATCAGAACACAGTAAATCAACAAGAGGACAGAGATAATGTTTTGAAGCTCTATAATCCAAGTAGCATATCAGCTATATAATACAGAAGGTATGGATGCTGTTAGACATCTTAGTGTAAATATTCAATAATTGGGTAAGCCGAGCTGTTTATTCAAAGTTAGTGGCCATGGCATTCATTGCAAATTGTTCCTAAGAAACAAATATCCAAAATTTGAGGGAGAATGTGCTATAACACCATGGGTACCTTCAAGCACAACCTATACTTCCTGCAGGGACTCACCTCACCATCACTGGTGCGTAACCATTTCCTGGCTGCCATCTCAGGGGCAGCTGGTTTGACAGAGGTAAGTTATGTTGGATTCTAACTTCAGAGATGGGAAACATTGTGAAGTTCAACTGCAGGAACAAGTCTGAAAGCAGAAGATGTTCAAAATCATAGCGATTTATCCTGAAAACGTAAAGCCCATAAAATCTAAAGCTATCCAAGAGGGAAAGGTAATTGTATTCTTTATTAGCTAAGACTATTGAGAATGCATTTGTTTTAAATCATGCATCTTAATTTCACCAGTAGCATTTAGATATTTAACTTTGTTTCAAGATTCTTTCGTGGTTGCTTACAAATGAAATCAAGTAAAACCTAATGATCATACTTTTTATTTTAAAGCTGACTTCTTCAGGACCAAAAATATTATTAAAGAAAAGGATCTTAGACTTAATATTTAGGAATATAAAAAGGATGAATTTTAGTAACAATGATGCTAGAAAATACATGAAATCTATCTACTGTTTAACTCCTTCAGCGTTTACTAATTTTGGTGTAAAATAAAACCAAAAATATGTAAAAAGAAACTATTATCAGAATGCAATGCAGTACGTATAGCATTGCATCTCACGAATGGGTGACAATGGACATGCTATCTTACTATCAGTACTAATCAATCACATACCTAGGACTTCAATAATTGCTATGTTTAGAAGCGCAAAAAACCAAATATTTAAAATATACTGGTAGTAGTAACAGATGAGCCCTGGTGGTGCAGTGGTTAAGATCTCGGCTGCTAACCAGAAGGTCAGCAGCTCGAATCCGCCAGCCTGCTCCTTGGAAACCGTTTGGGACAGTTCTACTTTGTCCTATAGGGTCGCTATGAATCGGAGTGTACTCAAAGGCAAGGAGATTTTTTTTTTTTTTGTATTGGCAAAACGCCCTATGAGGCCAGAGGAGAGCAGAAAACTCAGAAAATTCACAGTGAGATAATTAAAACTAGAACATATTTTGCAAATAGAGAAAGCAACACTGAAAAAATGTATCTTCTTAGTTTAGCTAACAGCAAAATTGTATTAACTCAAACATGCGTTATTTACCAACAATGTGTCAAGACTTCTCCTAAGAACTGAGGGTCCAATAGTAAGCAAGAGGGTGTTCCCAAGTAATTTTATAGTTCAGTGAAAGAGACAGGTACTTGGGCAATTACACTGCAAAGTGAGGACGCTACAGTAGAGCTAACGGAGGGTGTTCTGAGAGCACAGGAGGGGGCCACAGCCCACTATTACAAAAGGTGTCTTCCCGAACTTGAAACTTCCTTCAGCTGTCACCAAGTAAAAAGGAGGGGAAAAGCGCTATAGAAGAATCAGTAAATTTTGACAACAAATGCCAAACACCGTGATCTTCAGAGACAGAGAAAACGTGCAAAATTACACAGTATGTATGAATACTAATAGATCTTTCAGTGTTTCCAAATATTCAATAACTGGGTATGTGGGTATGATGAAGCACTTAATGAGATATTTTATAAGCATTCAAATGAAAATGTGGTAACTCTGCATTGTGTCCGTTAGCTAAGCCAGGCTTGTGTTTCCCAGAATTCTCTTCTCTGAACCGTTCTGGGTTCGAAGGTCCAGAAAAAGACGTATCTCGCGAGATTTGGTCGGCGCAGTGAAGCAGCAGCAGCCATATTCTTCTTTCACCGGGAAGTTCGGGGAAGGGTGGCACGTGCTGTTGCAGGTTCAGGGCGTTGTTGTTCATCTGCTGGCTCATCTTGTTGGAGTCATGCAGCAGGCAGGCCACAACAAGTGCAGTTACCAACGGTTCTCCTCCACCAGCTTCTCCACTTACTGGGCCAGGTGCGTGTTTAGCTGTTAAGGGTGGATGCGGGTCACCCCTGTCATCAAAGTTGGAGGCTTGGAATCGTGAGAGACCAGCGTGGGCCCCAGTTTAGCGTCTTGGGTCCCAGGTCTCCTCGCAGTTTCCATTTATCTTTGCTCCTACCCTGCTTCGCGTCCTTCCTACGTTCCCGGCTGCCTGTCCTGACTCACACCAGACATAGGGCAACACCTTCACACAGACTGTTTAATCTACTTTCTCAACTGCATAATATCAAAGCCTTATAATAAATACAGTATTATATGTCGATCTTTCT
The DNA here is from genome assembly GCA_030035585.1 of Dugong dugon. Classification (NCBI taxonomy): domain Eukaryota; kingdom Metazoa; phylum Chordata; class Mammalia; order Sirenia; family Dugongidae; genus Dugong; species Dugong dugon. Next base: position 110,751,394 of record CM057468.1, on the reverse strand, counting down.
TATCTGATGGAACCTTGCCTACTATAATGGTGTTTACGTATCATATGTGATAACATTGAAAAATAATAGTGACAAAGTTAAAAAATTCACAACGCAAAGTTTATGCGAATTTGAATTTCACCAAACTATTAATCGTGATTTCTTTGGATAGTGGGATTCTGTGTAAATTTTTATCTTCCTTATATCTTTCAGTGTTTTCAATTTTTAGAAAATAAACATGCATTAATTTTATAATTTAAATCAGCATTGAAATATAAACTTGTTTTTGTGTAAGTGAATCTTCAGAGCAGAGAAAAGGCAGTCACCTAACTGTGATTTTTAAGTCCTCTTAATTCCAATAAATGCATCCTTAGGGGTTTTCTAAATGCTGTTATTAAAAAACATAGGAGTACAAAAGGGCTGTAAACAATTAGAGCTACATTTTCAATATGTTCTACTAAGACTGAGTCACTAGACTTAATGAATGCTGATTTGAAAAACTGGGTCATATTCTCCAGCACAACTTTATATACCTTTTCCTGTGGGAGAAGTATAGATTTAAAAGACTTTTAGGCAGATTTATTGAAACTATATATTCAGAAATTTGCATTTAGGCTCCTTGCAAATATATATGCACCTGTCTTTCTGTCATGGAGCCCTGGTGATGCAGTGGTTAAGAGCTTGGCTGCTGACCAAAAGGTGAGCGGTTAGAATCCACCCACCTCTCCTTGGAAACCCTTTGGGGCAGTTCTGCTCTGTCCTATACAGTCGCTGTGAGTTGGAATTGGCTTGACTCCAGCGAGTTTGTTTTTTTGATCTTATATCATACACCCACAGACACACATAGATTCAGAGCAATTCCTATTTTCAGTACCTAATTCCAAACTTGAATAAATGTTAGGACTGCATATGCACGTTTCACTTAAAATTATACATATATACAGACATATACACACAATTTTTGAATTTTAAAGAGGTCACCCATAATCCATTGCCGTTGAGTTGATTCCAACCCATAGCGACCCTATGTGGCAGAGTAGGACTGCCGCATGGCGTTTCCAAGGCTGTAATCTTTACGGAAACAAACTCCTGTATCTTTCTCTTGCAGAGTGGCTGGTGGGTTCAAACCACCGACTTTTTGGTTAGTAGCCAAGCATACAACCACTGCATACTTTATTTAAATAGTAATCCTTTATATGTTTCTCGTAAATCACTGTTAAAAAAAACTTCGGTAAAACACATTAGAAAGACATTTTCATGATTTAATTATTGAAGACACAGAGCCCTAGAGAGATTAAGAAGTAGGGTTAAGGTTCTCATCATACCTTGTTGTTACCATTATTAACTTCATAAAACATCATCACCTGATTATTTTCAAAATAGAGCTTCCTTGACACCTCAGAAATCAGAGTAGATATTTACCAACATCAATGAACGTTCAAACATTCCGCAACATATTAGTTCTCTGCTATCAGGCAAACCTATTATAGTTAGTTATGTGATACATAGTCATAATAGCATGATTTAGACTAAGGAATTACTGCCATTAGGTGCTGCCGAGTCAGTTCTGACTCATAGTGACCCTGTATACAACAGAACAAAACACTGCCTGGTCCTGCACCATCCTCACAGTCATTGTTGTGCTTGAGCCCATTGTTGCAGCCACTGTGTCAGTCCATCTCACTGAGGATCTTCCTCTTTTTCACTGACCCTCTACTTTACCAAGTGTGATGTCCTCGTCTAGAGACTGATCCCTCCTGATAACGTGTCCAGAGTATGTGAGATGTAATCTCACCGTCCTTGCTTCTAAGGAGCATTCTGGTTGTACTTCTTCCAAGACAGATTTGTTTGTTCTTTCGGCAGTCCATGGTATATTCGGTATTCTTCGCCAACAATATAATTCAAGGGCGTCAATTCTTCTTTGGTCTCAATATTATTAATGATGCAAGAATATGACTTTAAGTCTTTGTAAATCAAATTAAATTATACATTAGTATCCTTAGCGAATACTGACCATAAATATAGGTATTTTTCTACCAGTTTATGTTTTTATTCAAAAGCTGTTGCTGTCAAGTTGGTTCCAACTCATAGCTACCCTGTAGGACAGAGTAGAACTGCCCCATAGGGTTTCCAAGGTGCAGCTGGTACATTTGAACTGCTGACCCTATGGTTAGCAGCTGAGCTGTTAACCACTGTGCCACCAGAGCCCCATTTCTATATTACATACAAAAAAAAAAAAAGATTTAACTATCTTTTGTCAAAGAATTACTTTTCTAAGGAGACTTTAGTATATTGCACTATATTTTAGTAGAAGAGTTCAGGAGTGCTCTTTTCAGTGAATGACCAGGATACCTTTGCACAAGTAAGGTAAATGTTCATATATATGCGCTTTGTTTCAATAAAGCAACTGCACAGCAGGTGCATTTTTTCAATTCAGTCATCTGGAGCAGGAGTTGGCAAATTAGGGCCAGCCCACAAACCAAGTCCAGCCCACTGTCTGTTTTTGTAAGGTAGATGAACTTAAAGTTTTTGTTTTTTTCATTTTTAAAAGAAGATTAATATTTTGTGATGTGAAATTTTTATATGCATTCAAATTTCAGTATCCATAAGTAAAGTTTTATTGGAACACAGCCCTACTCATTTGTTATATTTTGTCTGCGGCTGCAGTTGCATTCTGTCGTCCAAATGAGTAGTTGAGAAAGAGACTGTATGTGGCATTCTCATCACTTTGCACTGCAGCTTGAAGCACTACAACCCTGCGGTGCAACGAATTGCTATTATATATATGGCCTTTCTAGCCATAGTCTTGTAACTCCCACAAAATGATAGGGTGGGACTATGCAGATAAGGTACTTGTGGCCCAACAAGGGGATTGGACAGTCTGCTAAAGCAAATAAGATGCATGGGACCCTTGTGTGAGTGGGACAATGCAGATAACTACATGGAACACTTGTGGGGAATTGGCCAGTTTTGTCATCATACTATGCTTAAAGCGAGCCAATCTCAGAGGTTGGAGGAGGACCACACTACCATCAAGAAGAAGAGCCAGGGACTTCTGGCAAAATGGTGCTCTAGGCAGAAGCACCATGCGGTCCCTCCACAGCAAAGATTTGAAAAACTAAGCCAAACAGAGAAAACAACAATTCTGAAACACTAAAACATCAAATGAAGAAATAAAGAACTCAGCCAAACACCAAATGGAGTGAGAAAACTGACAGAGAATGGAGAGCGAGGATAGATTCATGCAGAGGTCCCCTACCAGCTGACGCAGCACGGATCCGCCATCTTGGACTCCTGTCGGAGACCAGCAAATGGGGTACGAGAAAGCAGCTTCACGGAGCTTCCAGTGGGAGACAAAACAACCAGTAATTTGCGATATATGCTTTCCTACCCCCCACCCTTCTTCACCCCCACTCGGCCTCCTCTGCTTCCCGCGGCCACAGTCTTTTGTCTGGGAAACGCTGGCTGCTTGGATTCCACACAACCAAATGGGCTGGCTGTCTGAGTGCCATTTGTTAGCTGCTGGTGTTGATTTTTCTGCTTCCTTTGATTTCTTCCTTACCTCTCACCACGTACCCCTCCTTTCACTTGAATACCTGGTTCTGTACGCCATCTTTGCTTCTTCCGGAGGGGCTGCAGAGCTCCAGTAATTTGTGATATATGCTTTCCCACTCCCTACCCTTCTTCACCCACACTTGACCCCCTCTGCTTCCCACGGACACAGTCTCTTGTCTGAGAAACACCGGCTGCTTGGATTCCACACACCTAAACGGGCCGGCTCTCCGAGTGCCATTTGTTGGCTGCTGGTATTGCTTTTTTTTTCTGCTTCTTTGGTTTCTTCCTTATCTCTCACCACCTCCCCCGACTTTCGCTCAAATACCTGGCTCCGTGCGCCATCTTTGCTTCTTCCTGAGGGGCTGTGGAGCTCCGTTCGAGCGGGGAGCCGCTTCCCGGTCTGGGCTGCCGCGCTGGTGGCATCCTGGGGCTTTGTTCGTTTGTTTGTTTTGAATTGTTTATTATATTTTCGTTTTCTTGAGTTGGGACCCCTTTCGCCCAGGCACTGATGTGTGGCAAGGAGACTACCCCTCGGCTTGCACAGATGTGCAGAGGATTCCTGAGGGCATTTCTTTTTTCGCTGGCTTTTTTTTTTCCCTCTGTTTTTTTGGGGGGCTTTTCTTGTTTTCTTTTGTTTGTTTTTCTTTTTATTTTGTTTTGTTTTCCTCTTTTTGTCTTTCTTCATTACTCAGGTTCTCGTCTCTCTATATCTTCCTTCTCTTTCTGTTCCCTGAATACCTGGCGTTGTAAGCCTCTACGCCTTCCAGCCAGGCTGTACTGCAACACCTGAGAGTGACTTCCCCAGACCTCATAGCTGCACCGGTGGGATCCCTGGGAACTTTGCGGTTCTTTAACCTTTCCGATTTTTATTTATTCGTTCTTTTCTTGCTCTTCCCTTTTCTGTTTTTCTCCATTTCATAGTCTCTCATCTCTCCACTCCAACGGCAAGCTCCCCTAGCATTATTTTTGTTTGTATGTTTTTGGCTCCTGTTCCTCTCTCTTCTTTCCCATTTTCATCTTAGCTCCACACATAACATCTCCCCACTACATACTGCCTACCTGACCGTGTGCTTAACATCACACCACCAAGCAGTACAGGCACGGCCTACTGGAACCTGCCCTGCACTGATTACCGACCTGCCCTGGTGGCTGTAGTAAGTGCCACAAACAACCCTTCCCAGTAACTCCTCTTCAGCTATACCTGCCCTGCCATACCATATCTGAGTGACTGACCCTGCCAATTGGAGAAGGAGGCGAAAAGTATTGTGCCTACAGACGAGCAAACAACAAAGATCACAGAGTCTACCTGCTCAGACATAGGCAAATTTTTTTTGAAAGGATAAAGTAAACAAATCTACAATCAATAAACGAGAAAAATAAATACTGAATGCCCCGAAGACAGCAGACAATATCAAAACATTTACAAAAACAGGACAGGATGGTTCCAGTAAGCGTCCAAAATAAAACACCAGATACCTTTCCAGTGGAAGAAGATGCACTAGAACTACCTGATAGGGCATTCAGATCTCTAATACTTAAAATTCTCCAAGAGCTGAGGCAAAAAGCTGACAAACATGAGGAAAAAATAGACAAATTCATGGAAAATACAGATGAAAAATTGGAAGAATTCAAGAAAATAATGCAGGAAAAAATGCCAAAATAAATTCACAACTAGAAATTATACAAAGACAACAATTGGAAATCCAAAAGATAAACAACAAGATTTCAAAAATGGACAGAGTCATAGAAGGGCTGAGAAGCAGATTTGAAATGGTGGAAGACAGAATCAGTGTAATTGAAGACAAAAACTTGGATACAACGCTGTTTCAGGAAAACTCAGAAAAAGGAACAAAGAAAAATGAAGAGACCCTGAGAGTTATGTGGGATGCAATCAAAAGCAAAAATTTTTGAGTGATTGGAATTCCAGAATGGGGGAGAAAACAGAAAACACAGAGAGGATCATTGAAGAACTGCTGACAGAAAACTTGCCCAATAGATGAAAAGCTGACCATCCAAGAAGCTCAACGAACCACATATAGGAGAGACCCCAAAAGAAAATCACAAAGGCATATCATAATCACTCTCACCAAAACCAAAGGTAAAGAATCCTGAGAGCAGCTCATGAAAAACAAGAAGTCACATACAGAGGAGAAACAATAAGGCTAAGCTCAGATAATTTGGCAGAAACGATGCAGGCAAGAAGGCAGTGGGATGATATATATAAAATCTTGAAGAAAAAAATTGCCAGCCAAGAATAATATATCCCGGAAAACTCTCGTTCAAAAATGATGGTGAAATTAGGTCATTTCCAGATAAACAGAAATTAAGGGACTATGTAAAAGTCAAACCAAACTTACAAGAATTAGTAAAGGGAGTTCTTTGAACTGAGGACAAACAACTTCAGCTCACAGGCAGAATCTAGGACGCAGGATCGTACCAGCCAGATACCAATCTAGGAAATGACCTCTCAAAGACTATCCAAAACCAAAAGATATACAACAGGGAATCAGAGCAGTTAATCAGTAAATGACAACAACATCAAAACAATAAAAGAGGGAATAAATGGCATAGGTATAGAACCTTCTAATGGAGAGGAAGGCAAGGCGATACCAAGTAATGGTAGACTGTTTCAAACTTAGAAAGATAAGGGTAGAATTCATGGTAACCACAAAGAAAGTTAACAAACATAAAAAAAGAGGAAAAACATAAAGTCTCAGCAAAAACAAAACCTACAAAAACAAAAGAAATGAAAAAAAATCCACAAACAAAAGTAACTCAGCACAAGAGAGTAAGAAGAACAAAGAAAACTTCAGCACCACAAAAAAAGCACTACAAAATGACAGCAACAACCTCACATCTATCAGTAATTACACTGAATGTAAATGGACTCAATGCACCCATAAAGAGACGGAGAGTGACAGAATGGATAAGAAAACAGGATCCATCAATATGCTGTCTACAAGAGACACACCTTAGAAACAAAGATGTGAATTTATTAAAAGTCAAAGGTTGGAAAAAAATATATCAAGCTAAGAACTACCAAAAAAGAGCAGGAGTGGCAATTCTAATCTCAGATAAAACAGACATTAAAACAAAATCTACCATAAAAGACAAAGAAGGACACTATATAATGCTTAAGGGGACGATCCATCATGAAGACATAACCATAATAAACATCTACGCACCCAATGACAGGGCTCCAAAATACATAAAACAAAGTCTAACAACACTGAAAAGAGAAATTGACAGTTCCACAATAATAGTAGGAGACTTCAACACACCACTCTCAGTAAAGGACGGAATAACTAAGAAGAAACTCAGCAAAGATACAGAAGAACTAAAGGGCACAATCAGCCAACTGGACCTCACAGACATATACAGAACACTCCATCCAACCGCTGCAAAGTACACATTGTTTTCCAACGCACATGGAACGTTCTCCAGAATAGACCACATTTTAGGCCACAGAGCAATCCTCAACAAGATCCAAAATGTTGAGATAATTCAAAGTATCTTCTCTGACCACAATGCCATCAAGATAGAAATTAACAATAGAAAGAGCAAGGAAAAAAAATCAATTACATGGAAACTGAATAATACTCTGCTTACACATCAGTGGGTAATAGAAGAAATCAGAGATGGAATCAAAAAATTCCTAGAATCAAATGAAAATGAAAACACATCATACCAAAACCTTTGGGACACAGCAAAGGCAGTCCTTAGAGGACAATTTATAGCAATAGATGCACATATCAAAAAAGAAGAAAGGGACAAAACCAAAACATTAACTACAGAACTCAAACAAATAGAGAACAGCAAAAAAGCCCACAACCACCAGAAGAAAGGAAATAGTAAAGAACAGACCAGAAACCAATGAAATAGAGAACAGAAAAACAGTAGAAAGAATCAACAAAACCAAAAGTTGGTTCTTTGAAAGAATCAACCAAATCGACAAACCACTGGCCAGACTGACAAAAGAAAAACAGGAGAGGATGCAAATAAGAAATGAAATGGGGGACATTACAACAGACCGAACTGAAATAAAAAGGATTCGAACTGAATATTATGAAAAACTATACTCCAACAAATTTGAAAACCTAGAGGAAATGGATAAATTTCTAGAAACACACAGCCTACCCAAACTACAACAAAGTGATGTTGAAAATCTGAACAGACCCATAACAAGAGAAGAGATTGAAAAGGTAATAAAAATACTCCCAACCAAAAAAAGCCCTGGCCCAGATGGCTTCACTGGAGAATTCTACAAAACATTTACAGAAGAACTTGTACCAGTATTACTCAAGCTATTTCCGAGCACAGAAGAGGAAGCAACACTTCCAAATTCATTCTATGAAGCCAGCATAACGCTGATACCAAAACCAGGCAAAGACGTCACAAAAAAAGAAAATTACAGACCAGTATCTCTCATGAATGTAGATGCAAAAATTCTTAACAAAATTCTAGCTACTAGAATCCAGCATCATATCAAAAAAATAATACACCACGACCAAGTAGGATTCATACCAGGTATGCGAGGATGGTTCAGCATTAGAAAATCAATCAATGTAATCCACCACATAAATAAAAGGAAAGAAAAGAATCACATGATCATCTCAATTGACACAGAAAAGGCATTTGACAAAGTCCAACACCCATTCGTGATAAAAACTCTCAATCAAATAGGGATAGAAGGGAAGTTTCTCAACATAGTAAAGGGCATCTATGTAAAACCAACGGCCAACATCATTGTTAATGGAGAGAGGCTGAAAACATTCTCCTTGAAATCAAGAACAGACAAGGATGCCCTTTATCACCACTCCTATTTAAGATTGTGCTGGAAGTTCTAGCTAGAGCAGTAAGGCAAGAAAAAGAAATAAAGGGCATCCAAATTGGTAATGAAGAAGTTAAACTGTCCCTGTTTGCAGATGATGTGATACTATACATAGAAAACGCTAAAGACTCCACGAGAAATCTACTGGGACTAATAGAAAGATTCAGCAGTGTAGCAGGATACAAGATAAACATTCAAAAATCAGTTGGATTCCTATACACCAGTAAGGAGAACAATGAAAAGGAAATCAGGAAAACAGTACCATTTTTAATAGCCCCTAAAAAGATAAAATACTTAGGAATAAATCTGACCAGGGAGGTAAAAGACGTATACAAAGAAATCTACAAAGCACTACTGCATGAAACCCAAAGGGATCTACATAAATGGAAAAACATACCATGCTCATGGATGGGCAGACTCAACATTGTGAAAATACAATTCTACCCAAAGCAATTTACAAATACAATGTAATCCCAATCCAAATACCAACAACATTCTTCGAAGAGATGGCAAAACTAATCGTTCACTTTATATGGAACGGGAAGAAGCCCCGAATAAGTAAAGCACTACTGAAGAAAAAGAATAAAGTTGGAGGACTCACACTACGTGACTTCAGAACCTACTATACAGCTACAGTAGTCAAAACAGCCTGGTACTGGTACAATGACAGCTACATTGACCAATGGAACAGAATTGAGAACCCAGATGTCAATCCATCCACCTACGGTCACCTGATCTTCGACAAGGGCCCAAAGTCCATCAGATGGGGAAAAGACAGTCTTTTTAACAAATGGTGCTGGCAAAACTGGATATCTATCTGCAAAAAAAAGAAACAGGACCCATACCTCACGCCGTATACAAAAACTACTTCCAAATGGATCAAAGACCTGAATATAAAGCCTAAAACTATAAAGTTCCTAGAAGAAAAAATAGGACCAACACTTCAGGCCTTAATACATGGCATTAACAGGATATAAACCAAAACCATCAACACACAAACCCCAACAGACGAGCTAGATAACTGGGATCTTCTAAAAATCAAACACCTATGCTCTTCAAAAGACTTCACCAAAAGAGTCAAAAGAGAACCTACAGACTGGGAAGAAATTCTTGGACAGTACAAGTCAGACAAAGGTCTAATCTGCATAATCTACAAGAAAATCCAACATGTCTACAACAAAAAGACAAATAATTAAAAAATGGGCAAAGGAAATGAACAGACACTTCACCAAAGAAGACATTCAAATGGCCAACAGACATGTGAGGAAATGCTCACGATCACTAGCCATTAGAGAAATGCAAATTAAAACCACAGTGAGATACCATCTCACCCCAGCATTACTGGCACGAATCAAAAATACTGGAAATAACAGATGTTGGAGGGGCTGTGGGGAGATGGGAACTCTTATGCACTGCTGGTGGGAATGCAAAATGATACATCCATTTTGGAAAATGATATGGCACTTCCTCAGAAAGCAAGAAATAGACATACCATTCGATCCAGCAATCCCACTCCTAGGAATCTATCCTAGAGAAATTAGAGTTGTCACTCGAATAGACATATGCACACCTACGTTCATGGCAGCATTGCATAGCAGAAGAATGGAAACAACCTAGATGCCCATCAACAGATGAATGGATAAACAAATTATGGTCCATACACACAATGGAGTACTATGCAACAAGAAAGAACAACAGTGAATCTGTGAAGCATCTCATAACATGGATGAAACGAGGACATTATGCTGAGTGAAATAGGTCAATCACAAAAGGACAAATATTGTATGAGATCTCTATTGTAAAAACCCATGAAAAAGTTCACACACAAAACGTAACAATCTTTGTTGGTTACCAGGGATGGGAGGGGTGGGGGGGGAATACTAAATAGGCAATAGATAAGTGGTATCTTGGATGAAGGGTGAGACAGTACACAATACAGGGGATACTAGCACAAGTGGTTCAAGGAAAGGTCATGGAAGCCCCATAGACACATCCAGACTCCCTGAGGGACTGAATTGCTGGGCAGAGGGCTGGGGGGACCATGGTCTCGGAGAACATCTAGCTCAATTGGCATAACACAGTTTATAAAGACAATGCTCTACATTCTACCTTGGTGAGTAGTGTCTGGGGTCTTAAAAGCCTGTGAGTGGCCACCTAAGATACTCCACTGGTCTCATCTCTTCAGAAGCAAGGGAGAAGGAAGAGAACAGGATACAAGGAAAAGATTAGTCCGAAGGACTAATTGTCCACAGCTACCAAGGCCTCCACCGGACTGAGTCCAGTACAGCTAGATGGTTCCCGGCTGTTACCACTAACTGCTCTGACCAGGATCACAACAGAGGGTTCTGGACAGAGCTGTAGAAGCATGTAGAACTTAATTCTAACTCACAAAAAAAAAAAAAGACGAGATTTACTGGCCTAAAGGTGACTGGAGAAACCCCAAGAGTATGGCCCCCAGACACCCTTTTAGCTTAGTGGCAAAGTTATCTCCGAGGTTCACCGTTCAGTTGGGGAGTGGACACCCCCATAAAACCAAACGAGACTAACAAGGTACAGGAGTCCAGTGACAAGGGCCAGAAGGCAGAAGGGGACAAGGAAGCTGGTTATAGGGAACCCAAGTTTGAGTAAGGATATTGTTGATGTGTTGTGAGATTGTTAACCGTTGTCATAGGGCGACATGTGTACTGACTGTTAAATAAGAAACTATTTTGTTCTGTAAGCCTTCATCTTAAGTGAGAATAGTGGCACAATTAGAGGAGCATAGTTAATGTCACTGAACTGTGCATGTAGAAATTTTTGAAATGGTGTATTTTTGGCTATGTGTATTTTCAAAAAAAAAAAAAGGTTGAGAAGTTAGAGGGTTGACATGTTGTGGGGCTGTTAACCAGTGTGACAAAACAACATGTGTACTACTGTTTCATGAGAAACTATTTGTTCTGTAAGCCTTCACCTGAAGTACAATTAAAAAAAAAAAAGAAGAGGAGCCAGGAGTAGAGAGCATCCTTTGTACCCAGGGTCTCTGTGCTGAGAACCTCCTAGACCTAGGGGACAGAGAGAGCTGTAACACTGGAGGCAGTGTAAGATGGTGAGAAGCGGCAGCAAGCACAGCAGTCTCCAACAGCAGCAGAACCAGGAGACTGGCGCAAGATGGTGCAGTGGGTTCCCCAGCCAACATAGCGAGGCAGCTATAGTGGGTTGCTGACCCATGAAGCGAGAGAGCTGAGCGCTTTCTGGCAGGAAGCTTTTTGGCAGAGTGTGATGCCCCTGGGCATTTATTGGTGGAGCTGAAGAGCTTTGTAATACTTGCCCAAGCAGGGCAGAGGCCAGTCCTGAGCAAGTGCTGAGAGCTGAGAGCAAGGCCTGTCTGCCTGCAGGAATGACAGAGAAAGAACTGAGAGGTTGGAAGCTGTTCTGGTTGACAGACTGTCTTACTGTCCTTTGAGTTATTCCTGTTACCTCCAAGTTGATTCTGAATTGTAACCTGTTAATTTCCTAATAAACCCCATAATCTTGAGTATAGTATGTAGTTCTGTGTGGGCACTGCAACAAATTATCGAACCCCGCAGAGAAGTAGAGCCATGGGTTGGCTGGTGTCAGAATTGGTGAAAAGGTTGGAGAGTGGAGGTATGTCTGACCTTCACCCCATAGAAGTCAGCTTTGGGCTGATGCTGATCTTGATTCTCCTCTCTCCCCCTGAAGTTTGGCGTGATCCAATGCTGCCAGTTTACAGTTGAACTCACAATGACACAATTGTAACTTCACAGCATGTTGAGTGTCCTGTATATTTTGATACCGCAATATTTTATTTTCTTTTATTACCAGTGCATAGTCATCAAATCAAAAAGAAAAGTGAATTTTGAATGTTGTTTTCTTAAGGCAGTGTAGGGTGTGGAATTTTTTGTTGTCAAATGGCAAAGCGTTGTGTTTATTATGCATTGACACTACTATATAACATAACAGTCTGCTAGGTCTAGAGTAATATTTAATACAAAATGTTACCACGAAAGCTAAGAGATATTTTAGAGTTTTGTGTCTAAAACTGATGAAAAGGAAGAGAGGTGAGGAGGAACAGAGGGAGGGGAAGAAGAGATTAAATTTAAGATGAATCTAAGAACTGTGCTTGTCGATCAGAAATGGGAAATACAAGGGACAGTGTTAGAATTACAAGAAAGGAATCAAAGATGTCAGTTCTGCCTTGAAGTAAGTAAAGAGCTTCATAAAAGTCAAAAGGAGATTGTCGAATCTGTATTGCCACTATTTTAAATATGTGGATAGCCGTAGATAGATATAGCTCTCTCAGATAAAAGGAAAACAAAAATTTGTTTTCTAGTTATTCCACTGAAATTTCAACAAGATCACACATATTGAAAGATACCTACTTGTGATCCAGGGGAAAGAGGCACAAGTTAAGAATCAGGAAGCTTGTGTTCAGGTCCAGGATGTGTCACTCAAGAGCCTTATGACCTAGGGCAACACACAGGTGCCCTTCCTCAAAGAAACAATGTAGGGCATAGTAATAGGTTCCCTAAGTCACAGAACCCTTCAACAGATAAATGACAAATGTGAAGTAGACATAAACTTTCTCTACAATCACAAGCCATTTCTGATAAAATCCAGAAGCATTTTCCTACACTGTACAAATATTTTTGTAAGATTTTTGTTCATGGGGAGGGGGGAAAAAGCATCCACATATATTTTACTTAAATGGTTAATCTTGAAGGTAAAAATGTTAGATTTTCATTGTCGAGCTAAGTTGAATCCACAAGGCTTTCCATCCTTTCCAAAGCTTTGGGACTCTTTCTTTTCTACAGACTAAGAGAAATATTATACTCTCCTCTACTCCTGCTCTTGACCTAGGTAAGATTGAGATGGTGGCACATTCTCCAAGTCCCCATGAAAAGTAGGCCAAAGAAAGAGAAGGTTATTAAAATTAATATAAGAAAATTATCCCTGCTGTGTTACCCTGAGTTGGCTGAAACCAACTATCAAGGTTTGTGCTTATGGTCATGACAACCAATAAACTCAGTCTTATTCAGTGACACCAGTTTGAAATTGTGTCACTACTGAGCTGAAATAAAATACTAAACTTGATGAGATCCTTTGTTCCTTCTGTCAGCAATTGCTTATTTATAATTCATGACTATCAACTGTTGTGTTATAGGGCTCCTTCAGCATCACTGGCTTTCAGAGAGCTGCAGCTTAAGTACATGAAATCTTGTCGACTAAGACAGTGACAAATGGGTCAAAATCTTGGATTTTGCACTTGGATTTCATTAAGGACGATCTCACAATGGATGCCCACAGTTTGTAAAACTTATTAGATGCATGGGAATATTTGATTAGGTAAGCAACTGTTTAAGTTTAAAGTGGACGTTTTTTCTTTTTATTGTGATTTAGGTCAGCGTTTACAGAGCAAACTAGTTTCTCATTAAACAGTTAATGCACAAATTGTTTTGTGACATTGGTTGCCAACCTGTGATGTGTCAACACTCTCCCCTTCTCCACCCCAAGTTCCCTGTTTCCATTTGTCCAGTTTACCTGTCCCTTCCAGCCTTCTCTTTCCTTTTGGGCTTGTGTGCCTGTTAGTCTCATATACATGATTGAACTGTGAAGCACGACGTTCTTGTGTGTTATTGTTGGCCCTATGTTGTTGTTGTTGTTAGGTGCCATCAAGTTGGTTCTGACTCATAGCTACCCTTTGTACAACAGAACGAAACACTGCCCGGTCCTACACCATCCTCACAGTCATTGTTACGCTTAAGCCCATTGTTAAAGCCACTGTGTCCATCTCATTGAGGGTCTTCCTCTTCTTCGCTGACCCTCTACTTTACCAAGCATGGTGTTCTTCTCTAGGGACTGGTCCCTCCTGATAACATGTCCAAAGTATGTAAAATATAGTCTCGCCATCCTTGCTTCTAAGGAGCATTCTGGTCGTACTTCTTCCAAGACAGATTTGTTCATTCTTTTGGCAGTCCATGGTATATTCAATAGTCTTCGCCAACACCATAATTCAAAGGCGTCATTTCTTCTGTTTTCTTTATTCGTTGTCCAGCTTTCACATGCATATGAAGCGATTGAAAACACTGCGTCTTCGGTCAGGTGCACCGTAGTCTTCAAGATGACATATTTGGTTTTCAGCACTTTGGAGGGGTCTTTTGCAGCACATTTGCCCAATGCAGTGCATCTTTTGATTTCTTGACTGCTGCTTCCATGGCTGTTGATTGTGGATCCAAGTAAAATGAATTCCTTGACAACTTCAGTCTTTTCCCCATTTATCATAATGGCTTATTGGTCCAGTTGTGAGGATTTTTGTTTTCTTTATTTTGAGGTGTCATCTATACTGAAGGCTGTGGTATTTGATCTTCATCAGTAAGTGCTTTAAGTCCTCTTTCATCAAGCAAGGTTGTGTCATCTGCATAATGCAGGTTGTTAATGAGTCTTCCTCTAATATTGATGCATCAGATCTGTTCTTGAGATGGTCTCTGAATTCAGGTGGGATATACTCAAGGTCGTATTCTGACTCGTCGACTTCTTCTAATTTTCTTCAGTTTCAACTTGAGCTTGTATATCAGCGGTTGTCATGGTCTGTTCCAGAATTGGCCCCTGGGCATGTTCTGACTGATGATATAGAGCTTTTCCATTGTCTCTTCCCACAGATGTAGTCAGTTTGATTCCTGTGTATTCCATCCAGCAAGGTCCACATGTATAGTTGCCGTTTATGTTGGTGAGAAAAAGTATTTGCAAGGAAGAAGTCAATTAGGCCTGTCTAATCTTTGGGTGAACCTCAGGAGTAACTTCAGTACTGAGTTAAAAGGGTGTCCTTGGGGTTTCACCAGTCTCAGACCAGCAAACCTGGTCTTTTTTTTATTTTTTTAAATTGAATTTGAATTTTGTTCTACATTTTTCTCCCACTCTGTCCAGGACCCTGTATTTTAATAACTGGCAGAGCAGTCAGTGGTAACTGGGCACCATCTAGTTGTTCTGGGCTCAGTCTGGTGGAGTTTTTGGTAGTTGTGGTCCATTAGTCCTTTGGCCTAATCTTTCCCTTGTGTCTTTGGTCTTCTTCATTGTCCTTTGCTCCAGCCAGAAGTAAGTGGACATTTTGAATTTTGAGTCATTACATTCTTTCTCAAAGGATCCCTGGTGGTGCAGTGGTTAAGCACTCAGCTGCCAGCCAAAAGGTTGGCAGTTCAAACCCACCAGCCACGCCGCGGGAGAAAGATGTGGCAGTCTGCTTCCATAAAGGTTACAGTCTTCCCTGTCCTGTTGGGTTGCTATGAGACAGAATCCACTCGATGGTAATGAGTTTGGTTTTGGTCAATTTCTTTTTCAGTCTAAAGTCTGTTATATGCTGTAGAGTAGATTTCAACTCATAGCAACTCCATGTAACAGAGGAGAACCGCCTCAAAAGGTTTTCTAGACTAATCCTTATGGGAGCAGACCTCCACGTCTTTCTCCAGTGGGGCCACTGGGTGGGTGCAGACTACCAGCATTTTGGTTAGCAGTTGAATACTTAACCGTTGTGCCACCAGGGCTTCTTAAAGTCCATTAATAATTGTTGTTGTTAGGTGCTGTTGAGTCGGTTCCAACTCAAACTGACCCTATGTACAACAGAACAAAGCAATGCCCCGTCCTGTGCCATCCTCGTGATCATTGTTATGCTTGAGCCCATTGTTGTAGCCACTCTGTCAGTCCATCTCATTGAGGGTCTTTCTCTTTTTGGGTGACCTTCCACTTGACCAAGCATGATGTCCTTCTCCAGGGACTGATCCCTCCTGATAACATGTCCAAAATATGTGAGATGAAGTCTCACCATCCTTGCTTCTAAGGAGCATTCTGGCTGTACTTCGTCCAAGACTGATTTGTTCGTTCTTCTGGCAGCCCATGGTATATTCAGGATTCAAGGCATCAATTCTTTTTTGGTTTTCCTTATCCATTGGCCAGATTTCGCATGCACATGAAGTGATTGAAAACACCATGGGTTGGGTCAGGCACACCTTAGTCCTTAGAGTGACATCTTTGCTTTTTAACACTTTAAAGAGGTCTTTTACAGCAGATTTGCCCAATGCAATGTGTCATTTGATTTCTTGACTACTGCTTCCATGGGCATTGATTGTGGATCCAATTAAAATGAATTCCTTGACAACTTCAGTCTTTTCCCCGTTTATCTTGATGTTGCTTATTGGTCCAGTTGTGAGGATTTTTGTTTTCTTTATGTTGAGCCATACTGAAGGCTGTAGTCTTTGATCTTCATCAGTAAGTGCTTCAGGTCCTCTTCACATTCAGCAAGCAAGGTTGTGTCATCTACATTAATGATAAGCAGTTGTAATTGTGCTTATACTGACGCTTTTATTTGAAACTTTAAGTATCATTTATTTTCTTAAATGATGGTGAGCACCTTTATTGGGGATTGGTAGCACATCGCTATTAGCGTTTTAGGTCCAGCACAGAGTTTTGTTTTTGCTATTAATAGCTAATGTTTTTACACTCTTACTATATGCCATACATTGTTAAGCATTGAATATTCATTATCTCATTTGTAACTTAAACAACCCTGTTGTGGTGAGATGAGTTCCTTTATGTGGCCTTTTGCCTTGGTTCTTTGGAAAAACAGCTTGAGAGATTTTTTCGCTGGAGGAGTTACCTTTGGCCTAGTTTTCTACCACAAAGGGTTTGTTACTTTTGTCCAGGTCGATTGACATTTCCTGGGTAAGCTCTAAACTCATGATTTGATACATTCTGTTTGTCCCTTGACTTCAGCCTGCCCTGCGATTGGTCTTTTTTATGCCCGTTACAGGGATTGGTCAGTATACTTATGCAGATGAAGTGTCTAGGGCCTGCCGAGGGGATAGGTAAGTTCATGGCCGTGGTGGTAGGGCCTTGAAATTGACCAGGAGTTTGCTTATATTTGCAGCCAACCCCACACAGATGCTTTCAGACAGAAGGAAGAAAGAAGCAGGAAAGGAGAAGAGACAAGAAGAGAGAAGAAACAGAAGAAAGGAGGTAAGGAACCTCCTAAAAAGAACTGTAATGTGGTTAGGAGCTGTAACATTGAAGACAGCAGGAGGCCCAGAAGGGGCCATGTGGCAGAGTCAATAGTGACAGCAGAAATCTGCTGCTAGAAATGTAGCTAAGAGAGCTGAACAAAACTGCTACAGTAGCTATGAGCTGGGTCAGTTAGCAGTGGAAAGGTTGATGGTAGGGAGGCTAAAGGCAGAGAGGCCTGTATGGCTGAGAGGGGGCATACCTGGCCAAACTAAAGCCTGTTCTGAGGGGCCAAGAGGAGACCTGTCCTCAGGGGACTGAGAGGAGGCCTGCAAAGCTGAGAGGAGGCATGCTGGCAGAGAGAGAGACCTGCTTGCTTGCACAGCTGAGAGGAGCTGAGAGAGCTGTCTAGCGTTGAAGAAGGGAGGGATGTGTCTCCACTATGGGGAAGCCTTCCAGACTGCCTACATCCTTCCTGATCCTGATTCTGAGTTGTAGCCTGTTGATCCTGATCCCAAGTTGTACCCTTTTACTTCCTTAATAAACCACTTAACTGTAAGTATGGTCTGTGAGTTCTGTGTGATCGTTGCAAAGGATTATTGAATTCAGCAGAGAAGTAGAGAGTGCTGTGAGTGGGATGGTTGGTGTGAGAATTGGTAAAAAGTTTGGAGAATGGAGGTATGTCTGACTTCCACTGTGGAATCAACCTTAGGCTGATTATCCCCCTTGAAGTTAGACAGATCCTGATGCTACACTCACCATTTCACACCTATGATATGTTGTTGTTAGGTGTCTTCGAGTCTGAGTCTGTTCCGACTCAGTGACCCTATGTACAACAGAAGAAAACACTGCCCCGTCCTGTGCCATCCTCACAATTGTTGCTATGTTTGAGCCGATTGATGCAGCCACTGTGTCAGTCCATCTCATTGAGGGTCTTCCTCTTTTTCGATGACCTTCTACCTCACCAAGCATGATATCCTTCTCCAGGGATTCCTCCCTCCTGATAACATGCCCAAAGTACATGAAACAAAGTCTTGACATCCTTGCTTCCAAGGAGTACTCTGTACTTCTTTCAAGATAGACTTGTTCGTTCTTCTGGCCCAGTACGTGGTATATTCAGTATTCTTTGCCAACACCATCATTTAAATGAATCAATTCTTCAGTCTTCCTTATTCATTGTCCAGCTTTTGCGTAGGAGGCGATGAAAATATAATGGCTTTGGTCAGGCACACTTTATTTTTCAAAGTGACATCTTTTCTTTTCAACACATTAAAGAGGTCTTTTGGAGTAGGTTTGCCCAATGCAATATGTTCTTTGATAACTACTGCTTCCATGGGCATTGATTGTGGATCCAAGTAAAATGAAATCCTTGACAGCTTCAATCTTTTTTCTGTTCATCATGATGTTGCTTACTGGTCCAGTTGTGAAGATTTTTGTTTTCTTTATGTTGACTGTCGTCCATACTGAAGGCTGTAGTTTTTGATATTCATCAGTAAGTGCTTCAAGTCTTGGCTTTCAGCAAGCAAGGTTGTGTCATCTGTATAACGCAGGTTGTTAACGAGTCTTCCTCCAATCCTGATGCCCCATTCTTCTTCATATAGTCCAGCTTCTCAGATTAATTGCTCAGCATACAGATTGAATAAGTATGGTGAAAGAATACAACTCTGACGCACACCTTTCATAATTTTAAACCACATAGTATCCATACCGTTTCACACTTACGATGCAGGTGCTATTATTATTCCCATTTTACATGTTAGAAAACCGCCTGACAAAGGTAAAGTAGTTAATATTAGAGTCAGAGTTGGAAACCTTGCTTTCCTGACAACCAAAATTGTGCTGTTGATCACCATTAGGCTATTCTACTTCCCATGAAAGGAGACAGAAAGGTTAGAAAGAATTGTTAGCATAGATTTATTCTACTACTTGTCTGTATGTTAGTAGGTAGACATTAGTTACAAGTCTGGCAAGGCAGGCTGTCTTTTGTAAAAACATGGCTTTAGTCAGGCTCACCTGGATTTGATTCAGAACTCAGACTCGTCTGCATTTGATTCTGAAATCAGACTAGCCATGTAATGTAAACCATGATGTCAGTAACCAGTGGCCGTTGAGCCGATTCTGACTCATGGTGACCTCATGTTTTTCAGAGTAGAATTGTGATCCACAGTTTTCAGTGGCTTATTTTTCAGAAGTAGATTGCCAGACCTTCCTTCTGAGACACCTCTGGGTACACTCAAAACTCCAACCTTTTGGTTAGCATCAGGGTGTGCTAACATTTGCCACCACCCAGGCACTCCAAATCATGGTACCTGCTCTCTTTAATACCAGCTTACTCTTCTGTAAAATAGAAGCAGTGGTAACAACCTTGAGATTTTTTGTTAAGTGTTGAGTAAGATAATGTGTTGGGCAGTAGCTAGCCCAAAATAATTATTGTTCCTCCTGTCTACATTTTTTCAACTGTGCTTAACTTCCTTTCTGCAGGAAGGCCTAACGTTTGTCTCAGTCATCCCTAAATATGAGCAGTACACACCCTAGCTTAAACTCTGATGTAGACTTTTTGGATATTTATCACAGGTTTAGTGAACACCTTAGTAAAATTAAAATTGCATTTTTAAAAATCTCAGTAAAAATATTGACCTGAGGAAATAAAAGGTTGAGAAGGGAGAGGGTTGACATGTCGTGGGGTTGTTAACCAATGTCATAAAACAATATGTGTACTGACTGTTTAATGAGAAACTATTTGTTCTGTAAACCTTCACCTGAAGTACAATTTAAAAAAAAAAAAAAGATACAAGGAAAAAAAATTTAAAGACATTTAAAAAAAAAAAAAGAATATTGACCTGAAAATCCTTCGAAGTGGTAAAGCACAGCCTGACTCTTCCAGATAATGTTTATTACAAAAAACAGTAACAATTCTGGCAAAGGGAGTCCTGAGGGATGGAAACTGAGTGCAAGAACCTGATGGCACCGAGGTAATATGCAGGAAGGAAGGAAAAGGAGGCCTCAGTGCAGTCCTCCAAAGAACTCTTGCTCAGAGTCAGCCCAGGGAAGAATACACCACTACGATGCCTGTGTGATGTTAATGCATATCTTTTCTGTATTTTTCTGTTATTTTCCTTCACTTAAGAGAGAAATAATTCCCTAAGAATATCCTAGTAACTTCCTATGGGTGCCTGCACTCAAAAAAAATAAGTGAAATATTTCACATCAAGTTCATATTGAGGGTAAACTGTTTCACTATCAAGTGAAACAGTGGTGGTAGAATTGATGGTTTTATTTTTGTTTTAAGTACTAAGGAAATGTTCGTGTGTGAAGATATAATGCTAACATCAAAAATGGAAATGTCAGTATTGTTAATTGGCTGTTTTAAAGATTTAAAATGATTCAGACTATTCTAGCTAATGCTGACATTTTTCAGATATTAGACTTCAGGAACATAACATATTCCAAATCAAGTAAATAATTTAATGTCTGTTATTGTTTGCTCTGGTGAAAGAAACTGAATTAAATATTTCAAGAAACAAAGTCAGTATCATTTATTAGAAGTGTTTTGGATTTTCTGAAATCACCTTAGTTTTATATTAGAAATCTTTCATCCAAGAAGGAATTTAAAATAGATATTCACGAGTTGTTGACTTGTTTAGTCATAATTTTAAAAGAAGAAGGGGGAAGAGTTGGAATCGATTCGACGGCAATGGCTTTTTTTTGTGATACATATACATAAAAGTATACGTGTACATGTATACTCTATATACACGCAAATATACATACATATATACTGAGAAACTGTTTTCGTTCTCCTGAAATCCAGATAACTGGCTTTCATGGAATTTGGGGTAAACCACACAGCGTATTGCCTTTAGATATCCTATTGAACCTTGAACCTTGAAAAAACTAGTTCCTAAAAGCCACTTTTGAGTCAAACAGTGGTCTAGATAAACTAGTAAGACCGTTTTGCCTTGGACATTGTGCTCTTTTGAACAATTCATTTTCGGGAAACGGACTCCAAGGGTCAGATTGGGAGCTATATTTAGAGTAAATCAGTAATTATTTTAATTGTCCTTCAACACAAAGCTGTATGAAAATCTTTCCTGACCAGAAATTTATCAGTTCTGTTCCGAACCTTTTTTTCCATGGCAGTGGCGATAAGATTTGGTGTAAGAGTGTTTTGAGGTTCTCTCATCTTTGGAACATTTTTGACACTTCTAGTCAAAATGTTACCCTGATTTGCAGATCATATGTTCAGTAAATTTCAATCAAGCTTATATTATTGGCTTAATATGATTTTTGTTTTAACAATATATACATATATGTATATATTCAGCCATGTGTTGCATCACGTCCATTTGGGCAACATCCATTCAGACAGTGTCCCACTGCATATATGTCCGTAATCCCATAAGGTCATTTGGGGAAATCAGCAGTGTGTTTATGGCATTTGTGACCTCAGTGCTTGCTGACCAGCTTTTACACTGCGGGGGGCCTTCCATGCTGAGCGGTGCTTTAGGGCCAATAAACAATTGCTTAGCAACAAGAGGCGGGCAATTAGAATAACAAATACAATGCAAGCAAATTGCCCACCAGGTGTTGCTAAGCAATTGCCCCCCCCCCCACACACACACCACTCAGCATGGGAGGAGCTGGCTGCACTGCAAGCACTGAGGTCATAAATGCAGTAAACATGTTTCTGATTTCCCCATATAAGCTTATGGGACCAAGGACATATATGCAGTCGGACTTTGAGCGGACGTTACGTGCCACTTGACTGTATGGTGTTTGCACAATGTCTAAATCACACAACATCCTACTTTATAGAATATTTCATGGACATTAAGCGATGGGTGACTATATATAGATGAAGGGGGAAAACACATTTTAAATTATATGTATGTGTGTATGTATGTGTGTGTGTATGTAATATAGCACACATTTATATGTATTATATACATATATGTCTGTGTGTGTTCACACACAGGTTTCATGATTGGAAGAATATGTAAAATTATAGTTAAATATTCTGAGAGAAAGAAATCACCATTTGTGAGTTAGAATTATGCAAACTACTACTTTTCATATTAAAAAAGTGAGTATCAGCAGTATACAACCAAAAAAAGATACCGTGATGATCTGAAAATGGGTCACTATGAGTCGGAATTGACTTGAGGGTAATGGGTTTTGGGTCTAAATCCTCTGAAGTTTCCTAAACCTGTGACTCTGACCTTGGTCACATTACTTAACTGTCTGTCTCTCTGTAAAATGTGAAATTTTTGTGAAGAGCTGTGAAGAGCCAATGAGATAAGTTATGTAAAATGCCTAGCCCATAAAAGGCACTGAATATGTGAACAGATATAGTTAAGTGCTTATAAAAGTTATATTGGGGCTGCTTTTTCCCGAGGGCTCATGATGAAGCTAGAAGAGACTGAAAGACCAGGGAGCAGAGCAGCATTTGACAGACTCATAGAGCTGAAGGAAGAGCGAGGACTCCACATAGAACAGGAAGAGCACCTAGTAAGCAAATAATAATGTAACTGGGCTGTTCCAGGCCTGCTCAGTGCAGCCATAGAGACACGAAATGGGTGAAAGCAAAAGAATAAGCTGTATTTGGTTGGCCAAGCAAAGGAGCACGACTGGGACATGCATCACCAAGATGGTTCCCTGAACAATGGCCGAAACAGTATTTATTAGGGGAGGGGTCCTGGGGAAAGGAGCAAGGTTGTTGATTGGTCTGGCCCTAAGAAGACATTCCTGGGGTGGTTCTATTGTCTGTGCTTGCTCAGTCCAAAAGGAGGGTCTCTAAAACTGGATCTTAGGCTCGGACTCTTTGTTTCTGAAAAGTCTTCCCCCAATCTTAGGCCGCGAAAGTTTGGTTCCATCCAGCAGGAGAAAAGTTCCAGGGTCACTCCGAGGACAGGGTTGATGGTTCTGCTCATGTCAGGTGGGCCAGGTTTGGTCTTAATTGGTTCTGTGGTCTGCAGACCCCAGCCTCTTATTTTTCTTATATTGGGCAGGAAGTTGGCCAATTGCCTAAAAACATCTGGAGAAACCAGTTAGAAGGGGAGGTGGCTCATGGTACTCTGCTTACAAGTTGGGGGTTGGTAATGGTGCCCAGAGGCTGGGGTCTCAGTAACGTTGTAGATAAATACCACAGAATATCAGTAACTATATTAAATGTGAATGTATGAAATGCTCTAATTAAAAGAAACCATCTGACAGACTGAAACAATGATAAAAGTCAGCTGTATGCTGCTTGGAGCTCTGGTGACACAATGGTTAAGTGCTACAGCTGGTAACCAAAAGGTCAGCAGTTTGAAACCACCAGCCACTCTTTGGAAACCCTATGGGGCAGTTCTTCTCTGTCCTCTTGGGTCACTATGAGTCGAAATCGACTCAACAGCAACAGGTTTGGGTTTTTTTATTTTGTTTTTATATGCTGCTTACAAGACAGTTGACAGTGATACGAGCAATGGAAATTCTTACACACTGCTAGTAGGGGTGCAAAATGAAACAGCCAACTTTGCGGAGTGATTCTGTGTTACATCTTAAGAGTAAACATAAGCCTACCCTTTGGTATAGCAATTCTCACTACTTGGTATATACCAAAAAAATGTGAGTATACATTTTTTCATAACAAACACTGGAGAGGGAGAAAAGACTATAGTTCTTGAAACTAGAATCAGGCCTACCTGGGGCAGGAGGAAGAGGGTAGATTTAGAAGAGAGCAGGGCAGGAAGTGCCTGTGATGTTCAATTTCTTGACCTCAGTAGTGGTTACATGAAAAATGCTACCTTCATGATAAGCTATTGAGCTGTATAGTTATTATTTGTTATTTTTCTGCAATAAAATAACTTTACAATATAATTATTAAGTTGATGGTCTTATTGAAAACTGCAGAAAAAAAGAAAAAGTTATTGCTAAATCAGGACATGTATTTTGAGTTGCCTGGTAAGAGTGGGGATGATGGTTATTGCTTGTTTTATTTTGTTTTGTTTCCACAGTAGAAACTCTCTTGCCCAATAAAAGATGGCACATTCAGACACGAGTTCCAAAACCCGTTGCCACTGAATCAATTCCGACTCATAGGGACCCTATAGGACAGAGTAAAACTGCCCCATAGGGTTTCCAAGGAGCGGCTGGTGGATTTGAACTGTCAACCTTTTGGTTAGCAGCCATAGCTCTCAACCACTGCGCCACCACGACAAGAGTTAGGTAGGGTTAAAGGTTTAGAAAATGGCTATATGCAACTATGTTTTCGATGTGTAGACTTCACTGGCCTGTGGAGGAATGAGACTGTGGGCTAGATATTATTAGCAATACGCTAAAACCAAAGGAGTAAAACAGGCTAGACAGTAATTACCTCTGGCTATATATCGTGCTATGCTTCTTGCTAAACACTGGATGGTTACAATAAAAAAAGACATGTTGAGAGAGCCGTTTTCATTTTATTTGCACAATGAAATGTGTAAATGAAAAGCTCAAACTTGAAGTTTAAAACTGCTCTGTACATAACAGATGGAGCCCTGGTGGCACAGTGGTTAAGAGTTTGGCTGTTAACCAAAAGGTTGGCAGTTGAAATCCACCAGCCACTCCTTGGAAACCCTATGGGGCAGCTCTGCTCTGTCCTATAGGGTCGCTACGTATTGGAATGGACTCAACGATAATAGGTTTGTTTTTAACACATCAGATCAGCAGTATTATACGTGTCATAGATATCTAGCATACTGAAAGTCACATGTAAGCCTGGTCCTGTCACTGGAACTCCCCATTCAGCCATATCTTATAAGAAGAGATATTTTCAAATCGACGTTTAGCTGGAAACCACACACACACACACACACTCTCTCTCTCTCACTTAATTCTTTGGCATTGATAACAAAATAATATATTTTAAATGATCAAATAGTTTTGTTTTATAAAAGTAGTTAATTTTAACTATCTCTTTAAACGTTTGATCTTTTCCTGAAGAAAATATTTTCACTCCTTTTGTACAGGAATAGGCCCATCACTTTTATTTTAAATATGAATCTGTTCCCATCACACCCCACAAAAAGCCTCAGGCTTGCAGATGCTCCTTAAAAAACCTTAAATGGCTTTTTAACCACTGAAAAACAACTAAAATATTCATTCCCTAAAAAAAAAAAAAAAAGTCTGTGACACTAATGAGGATCTCACCAACAGTCATTATATCCTTAGCACACGTCTTTAGCTAAGCGGCCATTAGTGCTGTGTGAACTAATGCTTGTGCAAACTAAGTGCTCTAGACTTCTGGTACTCATTACATCACCAGCTGTGAAACATTCGTTTGTCTTAAAAGCCAGATGTTAGAGTGGTTAAGCCCGTGGGATTTGGAATCAATTCTCTGGGTTTAAATAATTAATACTTATTTTTTATGTGGCCTCAGGAAAAAAGTATTTAACTTTACCTTTTTGGATTCTTCTATCTGTAAAATGGAAATAAACGCCTCAGAATTTGTTGTGAAAATTTAATAATGTAGAGTGTAGCATTTAGTAAACACTAAAGAAATGTTGGCTATTGTTCTTTTATGTTAACTTATTCTGTATGCATTCTGTTATTTTGTGGCAGATCGAATTTATCAACATTTATATTTTATTCTGCACTGGTGGATTTACAAAATCTTTTGAACTTCTTTCCTGAATTGTTTAGGTAGATAAAGTGATCAATTAAGGTGTATCAGTTGGTTGATAAATGTTTTCTGGCACTATAAATTCTGATAGGACAGGCATTGTGTTAGTTCACCTTCATTCATTATTAAGAAAATACCTATTATGAATGATAAGAAATTTAGGGGTAAATATAGCATTAGTCATATCTTGAAGGGCCTTATAAGAAGATCTTAATAAGGATCTAATAAGAAAAGCAAGAGCATATGAACCTAATTAATAGAAGGAAAATATACATCTATGATGATAGAAATTGATTCAAAAGTTATAATAATCTGATAAGTCTGCCACTCTGTGGTTAGACAAAGAGATTCCATAACTATAACCCATTATTTATAAAAACCATCTTGATTCTCCTCCAAACTCCAGGGCCCCTTTGCTTCTGGTTTCCTGAACTCTAACCTCCTGACTTGTCTTTTTAGCTTTTCCAACTACTTTAGCCCCATATCTTGCTTTAGTTTAGACATCATTGATTACTTTTGCTTATCCAGCATCTGTTCCCCCCACCACCATTTTCTAATAATATCTTCCCTTATAGTGAAAAAGTAGAAGCATGAATTGCCTGAATAAAATGACTGTTTCCAAAGTAGAATTGTTAGTTGTCGTCGAGTCGATTTCGACTCATAGTGACTCCATGTGACAGAGTAGAACTGCCCCATAGGGTTTTGTTAGCCATAATCTTTATGAGAGCAGATTGCCAGGTGTTTCTCCTGCAGAGCTGCTGGGTGGGTTTGAACTGCCAATCTTTCGGTTAGCAGCCAAGTGCTTAACCGTTCACTATTTTCTCATGTCAAAGAAATATTTTTAATATAGGCCGAGACTTAGTGTAATTTTTACCTCATACATACTTTCATAATGACACATAAACGAATATAACAAAAATCAGTGAATCTCTTTGTTACTTTATATATATATATTATACACTGTTTTGACATTTCTATTGTTTGGGATTTGGTTGCTGTCTTTATTTTACATATTTGGTTTTGTTATTCATTCAGAGTCTAGAGTCATTGTGTAGTTTGGTCATGAAATAAAGTTAGTCTATCTTGTTTATGGAAAACTAGAACAAAAAGGACCTTAAAGTTCATCTGTGGCTAATCCAACTTGCTCTCATTGCAAACCTGTGATTGTCAAGTACCCAGAGCAAGGAAAGGCAACAGCAAAAGCAGGAGTCTCTTCACTCATAGTTTTTCTCTTGGTGATTTTTGCTCTCAACAGGACTGCCTCCAAGGATTTTTAGATGGAGGCACATAGTTCCTGGGTGGCACAAAGGGTTAAGTGTACAGCTACTAATGGAAAGTTCGGTGGTTTGAGTCCATCCAGAGGCTCTTCAGAAGAAAGACCTGGTGATCTACTTCAAAAAAATCACAGCCATTGAAAACCCTATGGAGTACAGTTCTACTCTGAAACACATGGGGTTGTCATGGGTCAGAATCAACTCAATGGCAAATAATTTGTTTGCTTACATAGGTTCGAGAAGCAAAGCACAACAAATCTAATTTTATAAATCTGTTATTTAGACAATATTTTTATTGATGCAAAGAAGAGCTTAATGTGTTATTTACCTTCATGGAACACACAAGCATAATCCTGAGATTTGGAATGCCCACCGTTGATACACCAGTAGATTCTACATTCTGTATGGAGGTTCTTGGTGGTGGTGATGCACGTTCAGTGGGTCTGAAAGATCTTATTAAAACACTCTCTGGGACTCATCCACAATGCTGTAGCTGGACTCAAGTAAGAGCAAGATGCCAGCAGTCCATTCCATTACAGCACATATTTCAGTTCATAAATCCCAGCTCTTTCTCTACCAGCACCCCAAAGGCTATCTTTCACTTCCTCACTAAATTCACTAGAGTGACATTAAACCATCCCATCCATCTTCCATCTGACCCACACTGATGTGATACATCTACATTTCCCTCCTGAGAGTCTGCCACTTGATGGCCCTCCCTCTTTTGCAGTTACAGTGCTCTCCCAGCCTCTTATGAGTACAAATTTCTGATAATGCCCAAATCTGTGCAGCATAACCCATATAACTTATTAACTTCTTTCAATCTCATTATAAGTGGGCCTTTCTTAAAAAAAAAAAAAAAAGAAAAGACCTTAAATGGGCATCATCCTGAAAGGGAAATGCCGACTCCTTTTGATGTTAAAACACAGTATTCACTCTTCCTGATTATGCCCATTTATATTGTGAAGTTGTTTTAACCCAGGAAGGGAGTCTTGTCTTTGAATGCTGTTTTTAGTGTCTTAAGAGTCTTTGGAAAGCTTCTGTAGAGGTATTCTGGAAGTACAATATTTATCTGATCCTAAGATACTAAGCTGCTCTTTGGAAACCGTATGGGGGCAGTTCTACTCTGTCCTGTAGGGTTGCTATGAGTTGGAATTGACTTGATGGCAACGGTTTTGTTTTTTTTGTTTAAAAAAAAAAAAAAAAATTAGTAAAGGAGCCCTGCTGGCACAGTGGTTAAGAGCTCGGCTGCTAACCAAAGATCAGCAGTTCAGATCCACCAGCCGCTCCTTGAAAATCCTATGGGGCAGTTCTCTTCTGTCCTATAGAGTTGCTATGAGTTGGAATCAACTCTGTGGCAATGGGTTTGGTTTTTTTGTTTTTAGATCTAGAGGACTAAAGGTACATATATCCCAGTTAAAGAGTAAGAGTGTTTGCCCCCACAACTATAATAATTTCCTCCATGTACTTCAAGTTTCGTGATTAATTTTTCATGTTACTTGTTTACATGATTGTGTGAAGCTCTGTTATGCTTCTAAAGAAATATTATTTTTCTTAAGTAATGTGTATATCTGAGAGAAGAAAGATGATAATGCTACTGTCAGAATTCCAGAATTCTAAAAAGTATATTTGTGACTTTATGTTTAAACCAGTTTTAAACTGAATATAGTTACTCCAGTTGACTTGTGTGTAGCCTAAGTTTATGTTCAGAAGTATTTTTCAAATATTCTATTGCTAAATCAAAGATAATAAAAAAAGAGACATTTTTCAATGTTTTTAAGAGATCAAGTTGCTTTTCTTAAATCAAGGCAGTTTTCTCTGCCACAGGAAAATACCTGTTACTTGAAAATTGTCTATTTCTTGTGGAAAGATGCTTTCTTCATAGCCCAGTGCCTGTTGCAATGCCTGGCACAGAAAAGGTCATTATGTTTCTGTGGAAGCGAGGCCTGCCATTCCTTCAGCGAAGCATATCAAGGCCCTGCTATGTGCTAGTTAACCTGTAAGAAACACCGGGTTAGTGGAGAGGATGGATGTAAAAGAAACTAATTATAATACTAGATGACAAATATTCATGATTCTCTATGGAAGAGAGGTGCTGAAGAAGACGAAAAGAGGTAGAAGTATGTGTAAAGTCAGCCTAGAAAGGAGCAACCTCTTGAGTTTAACCTCTTGAGTGGTAGAATCAGTCAGTACTGGTAGTGAAAGCTGAAGCCTCTTTTAGGGATTACCTAATGTTTTGTCAGCCTACTTGGTTTAATCTTCCTCATAGACTTCCTCTGACGTCCTTCCTCTTCTCATACTCATTGATATTTTCTTTTGATCCCATCTACCCTCACCATAACATCCATAAATAGTGAAGAGTATCAGTGGAATGAGCACAAAGTGAGTTATAAAACCAGGGCATTAAGGAGCAGCTTCTTTATTCTTGAAAAAGATAATTTTAGAAGAAATAAACAGTAGTCAATTCCACTGCCTAGAGCAAAGGCAGTGAAAGGGGAAAGTGCATTCAAAATCAAGTAAATAGTATATATGAGGGTTAGGAAGACTAATTGTGATTAAGAGTCTAGGAGGTGATTTTCATTATGGCTAGAACAGAACACAGCAGGGAGTGTTAGGATACAAGGCTGGAAATGAAGTGGATGATAGAAAAGGTGTTTGAGTTTGATTCCATTGCCAGTGAAAGCCACTAGAAGTTTACCTAGGGCAGTGATGCAGTCTGTTCTGTGTTTTGCGAGAATAGCTCTGGTGTTAGTATGGAAGATGGACTGGAGGGAGCAGTTGCTGGATGCAAGGATAGAGTCCAGAAGGTTTTTGCAGAGGTTCACATGAAACATAATGAATTCATTATCTACTCTTTGTGTACCCTGGCATATGGTAAGCATTCAATAAATATTTTAAATATGTGACCTAGAACATGAAGTTGTCTTACAATAAAAATCTGTGCACTGCATATATAGTTCCCAGTTTATAATCCTAAAAGGTAGGAGGGTTATTCCTTTGTAAGGAAGAAGTCAGAAACTATTTTGTTTTTCTTTGTATGCAACTCCTGTGCAGAATGGACATTCAATTGCTGACTGCAGTCGTCTTTTTAATCTGCTTTAGCTTCCTTGACCGTAACATCTAACTTGATATTTAGGATTGTTTATATATTCACCATGGTTAAAAAATTCCTAGACAACACTGAATTTTAGCACTTCTACTAATTTTCCATGAATCTCAATAAAAACATTTCTGCAAATATGAGAGTGTCATCATATATATGCCATTATGCTGCATTCCTCTGAAAAATGGGAATGTGGGACTTAACCAAATGAAGTTGATATAAACTCTGATTATTGTTACTGGGATATTATAAAGCAGATAGATGAGCATATTTGCTTAATTTTAATTGCTCTAAAAATAGTATCTAAATAAGATACTTTGGGCCAAAGTTAATTAAAAATATCGTTGAACATGGTTACGTGTTTCCCTTTTATATGTTTAATTCTACTCTGACTTTTTACTGATCTGTTGAGAAATTTGATAAATAGTGGTAATAGATAGGTCTTATTGTCTTAATCAGATAATCATAGGATATCAGGTTCAAATCCAACCATATGTTTAATGCAGAAATCTGTTCCACCTGACATGGGATCATCTAGACTCTACTTGGAAAGGAGAAAAGGGAGATTAGCTCCTTCTTGAGGATGCCTGATGTTGAACCTGCTGCTCTGCTGAAAAGTTTGGATGTTCTGTCCTTCCACTGTCGTCTGAAGTAACACAGAATTGGTCTGCCACAGCTCTTCAGATGTGTGAAGATACTATTATGTTTTCCCTCAGTCCGGAAGTGGTGCAGTACTTCACCAGTGGGTTAAATTAACAAGGCTATGAACTAAAGTGACTCCTAGAAGAATGGAAATGGGTCATTATGAAGAATGAACAACTTTTGTTCCCTTTCCAGATGTGAGAGTAGAGGAGGTTAAAAATATCTCAAAGCATATGGAGTTTCAATCCTGAGTGAGAAAGAAAATATGTACCATTGATATAGATAGGAAGTTGGAAGCAAGTTGGCATGGTGGGAAATTTTCTATCTCAGAAGGAACAGGATATACCATGACTGAACTGACTGAGAAGCACTTACTGTCGAAGTAGAAAGCAAGGAACTTTCCCAGGTTTTCAGCGCTCACTTGTGTTTTGAGAAGAAATTGAAGTTGTCAAGGGTTTCGTTCTTCTTGGATTAGCAATCAATGCCCATGGAAGCAGTAGCTAATAAACCAAACGACATATTGCACTGGGCAAATCTGCTGCAAAAGACCTCTTTAAAGTTTTAAAAAGCAAAGATATCACTTTGATGACAAAAGTGTGCCTGATCCAAGCCATTGTCTTTTCAGTCTCATCATATGCATGCCAAAGCTGGACATTGAAAAAGGAAGACAGAAGAATTGATGCATTCGAATTGTGGTGTTGGTGCAGAATATTGAATATACCGTGAAAAACAAATCAATCAGTCTTAGGAAAAATACAACCAGAATGTTCCTTAGAAGCGAGGATGGCGAGAGTTCGTTTGGCTCACTTTGGACACCTCATCAGGAAAGAACAATCTCTAGAAAAAGACATCATGTTTAGTAAGGTAGGTCAGCAGAAACGAGGGAAACCCTCAATGAAATGGATTAACACAGTAGTTGCAACAGTGGACTCAAACATACCAATGATCATGAAGATGGTGCAGGACCAGGCAATGTTTCGATCTGTGTGACGTCACCATGAGTCAGAGCTGACTTGACTGCAGCTAACAACATGCCTGAACTACTGATGCTTCTTTGACTTGAGTCAAGTGTTCTGCATTGTTCTGATGTCAGACTCCAAAGCAAATTGCCAGATCAGCAGTCTCCTGGGAGAGAAAACCCCAAACTCCTTGATAGAACAGCAGAGCTAAACCTCTCTGTTCTTATTTTTAAAACCTCAGTTAACAGATTTTCACTCAGATTCTATATTATCTAAATGTCGAAAAATGCTTGATTTGCAATTTCTGAGGCCTTAGAGACCCATCGTGTTTTCCTGCCTACGTAGTTTCACATATTACAGTAGCCAGCCATATTGGGCCAATGTAATTAGGCAAAATTTGTTGGTTCCTTTATGTCTTGGCCTCCTCCACTAGAGTCATTTTACTTTGAAGTTTATTTTGTTGATCCAACATTAATATTTAAACAATAAATACAAAATTTCTAGGAGAATTCAATAAGGAATGTCTACGAAGTACTTTTAAAAACCTATGACAGATGTGATATACAGTGCGGAGGGAGAAAGGAGGTATCAGGAGTCAGCAAGATTAAGCCAGAGAAGACATGGTGATCAATAGAGTGACAGTCAGACAAACATATAAAAAAAAAATTACCCAGTAAGACTTGTTGAATGCATCTAATAATGATCTTGTCAAACCCCTGCTTAAAGGCTCTCAACTTCTCCCCAGACCCTTCCTTAATATGGCTTATAAGACTCTCCAGTATCCTTATTGCCTCTCCTGTCTCACCTCTGGCCATTCTACAAACATTGAGCTGTAGTCAAGTTAACCTTCAGTTCCTCAAATGTACCTTGTTCTCACAGGCTGACTCCAGTTTAAGATATGCTTTGACTTCCGGGTAAGATGGCGCCATAGACAGAAGCACTACGCTGTCCCTCTGCAGCAAAGATCTGAAAGACTGAGTCAAACAGATGAACTTCAGTCCTGAAACCCTAAGCATCAAATGAAGAGGTGAAGAACTCAGCCAAGCACCAAATGGAATAAGAAACTGACAGAGAACAGAGAGCAAGGAGAGGTACACACAGAGATCCCGTATCAGCTAATGCAGCAAAGATCTGCCATCTTGGACTCCTATCAGAGATTGACAAACGGCTATGAGAAAGCAGCTTCACGGAGCTTCCAGCAGGAGACAGAACAGCCAGTAACCGGTGATACACGCTTTCCCAGCCCCCACCTTTCTTCACCCCACTCAGCCTCCTCTGCTTCCTGTGGCCACAGTCCCTTGGCTGGGAAGCACTGATTTCACTCTGGTGCCACTTGGATTCCACCCACCCACACTGGCCAGCTCCCTGAGTGCCATTTTTGGCTGCTTGTGTTGCTTTTTCCCCACTTTTGATTTCTTCCTTACCTCTCACCACCTCCCACTCCTTTCTCTCAAATACCTGGCTCCGTGTGCCATCTTCTTCCTGAAAGGCTGTGAAACACCACTTGACTGTGAAACTGCTTCTTGGCCCATGCTGCCATGCTGGTGGGATCCCCAGGACTTTCTTTTTGTTTGTTCTGTTTTGATTTATTTGTTTTATTTTTCTTTTCTCAGCTTGGGAGCCCCTTCTAGCCAGGCAGTACTATGCAGCTTGGGAGCTACTCCCTTACTCTACACAGATGCACAGTGGGACCCCTGAGGATATTTCTCTTTTCTTGTTTGGTTTTTTTGTTTCTTGGTTTTGTTGTCTTCTCTCTCTTTTTCCCTTTTTGTCTTTCTTCATTTCTTGTCTCTCTATACTTTCCTTCTCTTCCTGTCTCCTGAATTCTTGGTGCTATGTGACACCTCTACCCCTTCTAGCCAAGGTGTACTTCATGGCCTGGGAGCAACTTCCCTAGTCCTCGCAGCTCACTGGTGGGATCCCTGGGGTCTTTTATTATTATTATTCATTTCTTTTCTTTTACCCTTTTTTTTCTTTTTCGTTTTTGTTTTTCTCCATTTCTCAGTCTCTCATCTCACCACTCCAACGGCAAGCTCCGTTAGCACTCTTTTTCATTTGTATGCTTTTGGCTCCTGTTCCTCTCTCCTCTCTCTCCTCTTTCCCGTACCCATCTTAGCTCCACGCATCATAGTCTACCCCCTCCTTCCTGCCTACCTGCACTGTGTGCCGAACATCATACCCCCAAGCAGCACAGGCACAGCCTACTGGAACCTAGACTGCACTGATTCCTGGCCCTCCCTGTGGGCCCTAGTACATGCCACAAACAATCCATCCCAGCAACTCCCCTTCAGCTGACCCTACCCTGCTGTACCATACCTGGCCAACTGACCCGCCCATTGGAGAAGGAGGTGAAAACTATCGTGCCTGCAAGACAAGCAAACAACAAAGAATGAACAACCCTCCCGGTCAAACATAAACAAATAAAAAAGCAGGATGAAACAAATCTACAATCAGTAAATGAGGAAAATAACTACTGCGTGTCCCGAAGACAGCAGACAATATCAAAACACTTACAAAAATAGGACAGGATGGTTCCAGTAGGCATCCAAAATAAAACACCAGATGACTTTCCAGTAGAAGAAAAGACACTAGAACTACCTGATAGGGAATTCAGATCTCTAATATTAAGAGCTATCCAAGAGTTGAAGCAAAAAGCAGACAAAAATGAGGAAAAAATAGACAAATTCATGGAAAATGCAAACAAAAAAATGGAAGAATTCAGGAAAATAATACAGGAACAAAATGCTAAAATAAATTCACAAGTAGAAATCATACAAAAACAACAGTTAGAAATCCAAAAGATAAACAACAAGATTTCAGAAATGGACAGTGTCACAGAAGGGCTGAGGAGCAGGTTTGAAATGATGGAAGACAGGATCAGTGAAATTGAAGACAAACACTTGGATACAACTCTGAGGAAAAATCAGAAAAAAGAACGATAAAAACTGTAGAAATCCTGAGCATTATGTGGGACACAGTCAAAAGGAAAAATCTGTGAGTGATTGGAGTTCTGGAATGGGGAGAAAGCAGAAAACACAGAGAGGATCATTGAAGAACTGCTGACAGAAAACTTCACCAATATCATGAAAGATGGAAAGCTGACAGTCCATGTCTTAGTCATCTAGTGCTGCTATAACAGAAATACTACAAGTCGATGGTTTTAATGAAGAGAAGTTTATTTCCTCACAGTCAAAGTAGGCTAAAAGTCCAAATTCAGGACGTCAACTCCAGGGGAGGTCTTTCTCTCTCTGTCAGCCTTCTCATCAGTGTTCCCCCGGACTAGGAGCTTCTCGGTGCAGGGACCCCAGTCCAAAGGACGTGCTCTGCTCCCAGCACTGCTTTCTTGATGGTATGAGGTCCCCCTGTCTCACTGCTCACTTCTGTCTTTTATATCTCAAGAGATTGCCTCAGGACACAATCCAGTCTTGTAGATCAGGTCCTGCCTTACTAACACAACTGCCACCCATCCTCCCTCATTAACATAATAAAGGTAGGTTTACAACGTACAGGAAAATCACACAGTACCAGGAATCATGGCTTAGCCAAATTGATACACACATTTTTGGGGGGACATAATTCAAACCATGACAGTCCAGGAAGCTCAACAAACCCCATATAGGGTAGACCCCAAAAGAAAATCACCAAGGCATATCATAATCGCACACTAAAACCAAAGACAAAGAATCCTGAGAGCAGCTTGAGAAAAACAAAAAGTCACATACAGAGGAGAAACAATAAGACTAAGCTTGGGTTATTTGGCAGAAACCATGCGAGCAAGAAGGCAATGGTATGACATATATAAAACCTTGAAAGAAAACAATTACCAGCCAAGAATAATATGTCCTACAAAACTTTTGCTCAAATGTGATGGTGGAATTAGGTCATTTCCAGATAAACAGAAGTTAAGGGACTATGTAAAAACCAAATGAAAGTTACAAAAATTATTAAAGGAAGTCCTTCGATCTGAAAACAAACAACATCAGACCACAGGCTGAATCTAGGACACAGGATTCTACCAGCCAGATACCAATCTACGAAATGAACTCTCAAGGACTATCCAAAACCAAAAGAATTACAACAGGGAACCATAGAGGTTAATCTGTAAGTAACAACAACATCAGAACAATAAAAGAGGGAATAAATGGTTTAGGTATAGAACCTACTAATGGAGAGGAAGGCAAGGTGATACCAAGTGTCATTGCTTCAAACCTAGGAAGATAAGGGTAAATTTCAAGGTAACCACAAGAAAGTTAACAAACCTACTCATCAAAATAAAGAAGAAAAACAAAGTCTCAGTGAAAACAAAACCTACAAAAACAAAAGAAATGAAAAATAATCCACAAACAAAA
Source organism: Dugong dugon (assembly GCA_030035585.1). Taxonomy (NCBI): domain Eukaryota; kingdom Metazoa; phylum Chordata; class Mammalia; order Sirenia; family Dugongidae; genus Dugong; species Dugong dugon. The sequence continues at coordinate 110,715,076 of CM057468.1, read as the reverse complement.
GGAATTCAGCACAGGAGAGTAAGAGGAACAAAGAAAACCTCAGCACCACAAAACACTACAAACTGACAGCAATAAACTCACACTTATCAATAATTACACTGAATGTAAATGGCCTCAATGCACCCGTAAAGAGACGGAGAGTGACAGAATGGATATAAAAACAGGATCCATCAGTATGCTGTCTACAGGAGACACACCTTAGAAACAGATGTAAATTTATGAAAAATCAAAGGATGGAAAAAAATATATCAAGCGAATAGCTACCGAAAAGAGCAGGAGTGGCAATACTAATCTCAGATAAAATAGACTTTAAAACAAAATCCAGCATAAAAGACAAGGATACTATATAATGATTACGGGGACGATCCGTCATGAAGACATAACCGTAATAAACATCTACGCACCCAGTGACAGGGCTCCGAAATACATAAAACACTCTAACAGCACTTAAAAGAGAAATGGACAGTTCCACAGTAATAGTAGGAGACTTCAACACAGCACTCTCGGTAAAGGACAGAACATCTAGAAAGAAACTCAACAAAGATACAGAAGACCTACAGGGCACAATCAGCCAACTTGACCTCACAGACATATATAGAACACTCCACCCTACAGCTGCAAAGTGCACATTGTTTTCCAATGCACATGGAACGTTCTCCAGAATAAACCACATCTTAGGCCACAGAGCAATCCTCAACAAGATCCAAACCACTGAGATAATACAAAGTATCTTCTCTAACCATAATGCCATCAAGGTAGAAATTAACAACAGGAAGAGCAAGGAAAAAAAAAAATCAGTTACATGGAAACTGAACAACACCCTGCTTACAAACCACTGGGTAACAGAAGAAATCAGAGATGGAATAAAAAAAATTCCTAGAACCAAACAAGAATGAAAACACATCCTATCAAAACCTTTGGGACACAGCAAAAGCAGTCCTCAGAGGACAGTTTATAGCAATAGATGCACACATCAGAAAAGAAGAAAGGGACAAAACCAAAACATTAACTACAGAACCTGAACAAATACAGAACAGCAAAAAAACCCCACAGCCACTAGAAGAAAGGAAATAATAAAGATCAGAGCAGAAATAAATGAAATAGAGAATAGAAAAACAATAGAAAGAATCAACAAAATCAAAAGTTGGTTCTTTGAAAGGATCAACAAAATTGACAAACCACTGGCCAGACTGACAAAAGAAAAACAGGAGAGGTCACAAATAAATATGAAATGGGAGACATTACAACAGACTCAACTGAAATAAAAAGGATCATAACAGTATTATGAAAAACTATACTCCAGCAAATTTCAAAATCTAGAGGAAATGGATAAATTTCTGGAAACACACTACCTACCCAAAGTAACACAAAGTGATGTTGAAAATCTGAACAGACCCATACCAAGAGAAGAGATTGAAAAGGTAATTAAAAAAAAAAAACTCCCAACGAAAAAAAGCCCAGGCCCAGATGGCTTCACTGGAGAATTCTACCAAACATTCAGAGAAGAGCTTATACCATTACTACTCAAACTGTTTCAGAGCATAGAAAAGGAAGCAACACTTGGAATTCATTTTAGGAAGCCATCATAATGCTGATACCAAAACCAGGCAAAGACGCCACAAAAAAGGAAAATTATAGACCAATATCTCTCATGAATATAGATGAAAAAATTCTCAACAAAATTCTAGCCAAGAGAATTCAGGATCATATCAAAAAAATAATACACCACAACCAAGTAGGATTCATACCAGCTATGCAAGGATGATTCAACATTAGTAAATCAATCAGCGTAATCCACCACATAAATAAAAGGAAAGAAAAGAATCACATGATCATCTCAATTGATGCAGAAAAGGCGTTCAACAAAGTCCAACACCCTTTCCTGATAAAAACTCTCAGTAAAATAGGTATAGAAGGGAAATTTCTCAACACAATAAAGGGCAGCTTTGCAAAACCAACAGCCAACATCATTCTTAATGGAGAGAGGCTGAAAACATTCCCCTTGAGAACAGGAACAAGACAGGGATGCCCTTTATCTCCACTCCTATTTAACATTGTGGTGGAAGTCCTAGCTAGAGCAATAAGGGAAGAAGAAGAAATAAAGGGCAACCAAATTGGTAATGAAGAAGTCACACTGTCCCTGTTTGTGGATGATATGATACTATACATAGAAAACCCTAAAGACTCCACAAGAAAACTACTGGTGCTAATAGAAAAATACAGCAGAGTATCAGGATACAAGATAAACATACAAAAATCGGTTGGATTCCTATACACCAATAAAGAGAATGGTGAAAAGGAAATCAGGAAAACAATACCATTTATAATAGCCCCTAAAAAAATAAAATACTTAGGAATAAATCTAACCAGGGGTGTAAAAGACCTATACAAAGAAAACTACAGAACACTAATGCAAGAAACTCAAAGGGGTCTACATATATGGAAAAACATACCATGCACATGGATAGGTAGACTCAACATTGTGAAAATGACAATTCTATCCAAAGCAATTTACAAGTACAATGCAATCCCAATCCAAATACCAACAACATTCTTCAAAGAGATGGAAAAACTAATCATTAACTTTATATGGAAAGGGAAGAAGCCCACGGATAAGTAAAGCACTAGTGAAGAAGAAGAATAAAGTACGAGGACTCGCGCTACCTGACCTCAGATCCTACTATACAGCTACAGTGGTCAGAACAATCTGGTACTGATACAATGACAGATACATTGACCAATAGAACAGGATTGAGAACCAGATGTAAATTCATCCACCTATAGTCACCTGCTCTTTGACAAGGGCCTGAAGTCCATTAAACGGGGAAAAGACAGTCTTTTTAACAAATGGTGCTGGCAAAATTGGATCTCCATCTGCAAAAAAATGAAACATGACCCATACCTCACACCATATACAAAAACTAATTCAAAATGGATCAAAGACCTAAATGTAAAGCCAAAAGTGATAAAGTTCATAGAAGAACAAATAGGATCAATGCCAGAGACCCTAATACATGTCATTAATGGGATACAAACGTAACCAGCAACACACAAGCTCCAGAAGATAAGCTAGATAACTGGGATCTTCTAAAAATTAAACACTTACACTCATCATAAGACTTCACCAAAAGAGTAAAAAGACAAACTACAGACTAGGAAAAATATTTTTGGACATTACAAGTCAGACAAAGGTCTAATCTCTAAAATCTACAAGAAAATCCAACATATCTACAACAAAAAGACAAATAATCCAGTTAAAAAAGGGGCAAAGGAAATGAACAGACACTTCACCAAAGAAGACATTCAAGCAGCCAGCAGACACGTGAGGACATGCTCGCAATCACTAGCCATTAGAGAAATGGAAATTAAAACCACGATGAGATATCATCTCACCCCCGCGTTACTGGCACGCATCAAAAACACTGGCAATAAACAAATGTTGGAGAAGTTGTGGGGAGATCAGAACTCTTATACACTGCTTGTGGGAACACAGAATGATATAACCGTTTTGAAAAATGATATGGCGCTTCCTTAGAAAGCTAGAAATAGAAATACCATACGATCCAGCAATCCCACTCCTAGGAACATATCCTAGAGAAATAGCCATCACATGAATAGACATATGCTCACCCATGTTCATTGCAGCATTGTTCACAATAGCAAAACAATGGAAACAACCTATATGCCCATCAGCAAATGAATGGATAAACAAACTATGGTACGTACACACAGTGGAGTATTATGCAATGATAAAGAACAATGATGAATCTGTGAAGGATCTCATGGATGAAACTGGAGGACATTATGCTGAGTGAAATAAGTCAATCACAAAAGGACAAATATTGTATGAGACCTCTACTGTAAAAATTCTTGAAAAAGTTTACAAACGAAAAGAAACAATCGTTGTTGGTTACAAGGGATGGGAGGGTTGGGAAGGGGGGAAATACTAAATAGACAATAGATAAGTGGTAACTTTGGTGAAGGGTAAGATAGTACACAGTACTGGGGAAACCAGCACAGCTTGTTCAAGGAAAGGTCTTAGAAGCTCCATAGACACATCCAAACTCCCTGAGGGACTGAATTGCTGGGCAGAGGGCTGTGGGGACCATGGTCTCAGGGAACATCTAGCTCAATTGGCATAATACCGTTTATAAAGAAAATGTTCTACATTCTACCTTGGTGAGTAGCGTCTGGGGTCTTAAAAGCCTGTGAGCAGCCATCTAAGATACTCCACTGGTCTCACCCCTTCGGGAGTAAGGTAGAATGAAGAAAACAAGATACAAGGAAAACATTAGTCCAAAGGCACCAATGGACCACAACTACCATGGCCTCTATCAGACTGAGTCCAGTACAGCTAGATGGTGCCGGCTACCGCCTCTGACTGCACTGACTGGGATCACAATAGAGGGTCCCAGACAGAGCTGAAGAAAAATGTAGAACAAAATTCCAACTCACAAAAGGAGACCAGACTTACTGGCCTGATAGAGACTGGAGAAACCAGAGATTATGGCTCGCCTGTGCCCTTTTAGCTCAGTAATGAAGTCACTCCTGAGGTTCACCCTTCAGCCAAAGATTGGACAGCCCCATAAAACAAAATGAGACTAATGGGGCACAACAGTCCAGGGAGAAGGACTAGGAGGCAGGAAAGCTGGTAATAGGGAACCCAGGGAACCCAGGGTTGAGAACAGACAGTGCTGACATGTCATGGGGTTGTTAACCATTGTTATAAAACAATATGTGTACTGACTTTAATAAGAAACTATTTCTTCTGTAAACCTTCATCTAAAGTACATTAAAAAATAAAAGATGTGCTTTACTCTCCTTACTCCACTCCTAAGGCCCATTTTGAGTTTGCTATCTCACACTCATCCTTAAGTTCTCAGGTTATATGTCTTTTCTCCATGACGTTTCTCCTTGAATACCTTTATAGTAGATTAGCTATTGTTCCTGTTTTTTTCTTGTAACATCTCTCCTGAACAGTAATAGCTCTGTGCTGGCATTCCTGTTTGAATTGCCTGCCTCCCACCTATCCTCAACCTAGACTGGAAACTAGCAATTTTTCTTTTCATCTTTATATCCCAAGAACTTAGCCCAGTACTTGGCAAAAAGTAGGGTTTTAATAAACATATGTTGAATGAATAAATGAGTGGATGAATGAATTGCTAGCAGAATGATACTGAAAAAACAACTGTCTGTACTTTGAAAGGAAACACTCATATGCACTTTTCGATATTTTCTTGTTTCAGGACATCCCTTTACAATTAAAATTTTTTTTTTCTTTTTGTGCTTTAGGTGAAGGTTTATAGAGCAAGTTAGTTAAACAGTTAATACACGTATTGTTCTGTTACTTTGGTTGCCAACCCCATGAAATGTCAGCACTGTCCCCTTCTTGACCTTGGGTTCCCAATTATCAGCTTTCCTGTCCCCTCCTGCCTTCTCGTCCTTGCCCCTGGGTTGGTGTGCCCATTTAGTCTCATTTTGTTTGGGCCTGTCTTATCTTTGGCTGAAAGGTGAACTTTTTTTTTTTTTTTCCCCTATGTGGGGATCAATTGATGTAGTGACCAATTCTGACGTTTATTATTGAATTAATTAAATCCTGAAGAAATCAACCAACTAAATCTACATAACATAATCAGCATGATCAACATATTGCATTGGGAAAATCTGCTGCAAAATACCCCTTTGAAGTGTGAAAAAGCAAAGATGTCAGTTTGAGGACTAAAGTGCATCTGATCTAAGCCATGGTATTTTCAGTCGCCTGATATGCATGCAGAAGTCCATACTGTGGACTGCCAGAAGAATGAACAAATATGTGTTGGAAGAAATACAGCCAGAATGTTCCTTAGAAGTGAGGATGGCAAGATTTCGTCTCACGTACTTTGGGCACCTTATCAGGAGGGACCAGTCCCTGGAGAACAACATCATGCCTGGTGAAGTAAAGCATCAGTGAAAAAGTAGAAGGCCCTCAACAGGATGAATTGACACTGTGGCTGTAACAATGGGTTCAAACATAGCAACAATTGTGAGGATGGCGCAGGAACGGGCAGTATTTTGTTCTGTTGTACATAGGGTCACTATGAGTAGGAACCTACTCAACAGTGCCTAATAACAACAGTCAACATAGATGAGAATCTATTAAATGTTTAACTCTGTTAATTGAAGAAGTCTTTCTGGCTCTAGCCAGTGAAAATGCAGAATAGAAGTTGAGCACTTTTGAGTGATGTCTCAAGGTTTACAAGACAGTGTAATAAACTTAGTAACAAACAAAATTTTAACTGGTTATCCCGAGACATTTTTCCCCAAATTCTAGCATATATGTATTACCTGTTACAATTAAAGTCTTCTTACCTTCAAGATCCTTCTCTCTTCCTTTCTTTCTTTGTTTCACCTCAGTTCTTAAGTGAGCAGAAATCTAATTTTTGCATGATTTTTTTTAAAGTTTGGTTTCTGTGACTCACATACAGTATGAAGAACATTATGCCTAAATTTTGATATATGAGTCAGGATCAAGTTATTCTACACAACATTTAATATTCTAATCCAGGGCTATGAACTAACACCTCAACTTTGCCAGTGATCATGGTTACAAGTGGGACTGGATAAGAGATGACCAGTGAAAGATCCAATGAGATAATGCAGGAGAGGATGCTTTATAAGTCATAAATCACTGTATTAATATAAACATATTTCTGTGGTCTATGGACATCTTCCTATCACAGAAGAAATACGACAGTTTGAAATTGAGATTTGGTTAGTGGTAAAGGTAAGGAATGGGAGGGTTAGGATGAAGGGTATGATCACTATGGGAAAGCAGGTCAAGTAACGAAGAATCCAGGTTATTGGGAGAATTCTTTATGTGAATATTAAATTTTATTAAGGGTTACAACAGATGGTATTAGCATGAGTGCTGATGAGCCAGTAGCTAAGATCTTTATAGTATAAGGAAGAGATCAGTGACATAACTAGGAGGGGAATTGGATGACATAGTTATTAGGGAGGAGTAGTGCTTTCCAATGTATTTATATTTTTTTAATCAAAACATCTATCTACATTTAATACTTCATCTATGAAGACAGTGTGTGGTACATGTTTTGGGGTTGACAGTGTTTGTATAATAGCTCCATTAGGGCCCACAGTGAGTGGTCTATTTCCAGGAGGTAGAGAATGACTATACTATATCAAGCTCAATATGATATCCCAGTTAAATTCTGCTTAGGAGATTAGAGAAGGTGCCCCAAATTGTGTGACATTTGAATTAATCCTTGAATAATAAGACCTTTTGTTTATATGCTTCTTCCTTCTTTTTTCCATAAGTTTTAGGCATTCTAAAAGCTGAGTGTGAAAGAACCTGCTGTTGTTTGGTTTCTTTACACCTCTCCTCTTGTATCTTTTTCATCACAAATATCTTTTAAAGGATGTTTAGAATTTCACTTTTTAGTGATGCTTCAATCTCCATTCCCATTCTGTAAATTGTGTACCTTCCCACATTAAGGCGTATGCATTTGCCAGGCTTTGGCTCTTTACTTAGGTAATTCCTTCTCATCTCTCAAGGCCCAGCTCAAAATGTGCTTTCCCTGACCTCCCATCCCAAACTGGATCAGACACCACATTAAATGCAGTTATAGCATGTATCTCTTCTCCTAGCACTTACAACTACTAGAATTAACTGTTTAATGGAGTAATTTTGGTTATTTTCTGTCTTGGCCACCGCTGTCTTTTCCAGCAGCAAGCATAGTAGTTTGCGTAGAGTAGGTGCCCAATAGATAATTACTAGGTCAATGAACAGATGCAAGAATGAATAAGTAGCTCATCATAGGGAAATGCTATTTATCCATTAAGTCTAAATATCATTGTTAAGTGAAAAAAAATTACAGGAAAGTTTTAGAAAATGGCACCATTTTAAAAAGTAGAAACAAAAATTATATGTAAACTATCTCTATAAATTGTTCAAAGTAGTTATTTCCAAGTGATACAATTAAGGACATTTTTCTTTTCTTTAATTTTAATTCTGTACATTTTTGAAAGTATCACTTATTATTTCTGAGCTAAAATAAAATGCCTCCACCTGCTTGATTTATACTCCTTTAGAAGTCTTTTTCTTTACTTGGTTATAACTGTTACTTATTTGACTATGTGAAATGTGAATTGATACAGTGACTGCAGCAGTGGGCTTAAGCATAACAATTGTGAGGATGGCGCAGGACCAGGCAGTGTTTCGTTCTGTTGTACATGGGGTCGCTGTGAGTTGGAACTGACTGGACATCACCTAACAACAACATGTGAAATGTCCTTTCCCCAAATCTGGCATACTACTATTACCATTTTATAGTTGTATAAGGCTTTACAGCTTCCAGTTTTCTGATATTCCCTAGGTTATTTGACCTTCACAGTCTCCAGGATGGAAGCAGAACAGATTTTGTTCCCATTTTACAAATGAATCTATGAAGATAACCTTTATAGCAGTGTTTAATAATCTCTTCCTTTTCTACTTCTGTATTCTTCCACTAAAAATGCTTATAATATCTAAATCAAGGAAGGCAGATATTTGTGTTGCTTCACCTACTCTTTGAGGAGTGAGGTTGTCAAAAAATGGGTTAAGATTTTATCTTATACTCCCCTTTAACCGTCTTCCAAACTATTTCAAGAGTTGAAATTCCTATTATTAACTGTTTTGTTTGTTCAGTAAATACTTGTCAAGGACTTACTATGCGCTAGGCACTAGACTTACAAAGATGAAACATTGTCCTGGCTTCATGAACTTTGCAGTGTGGAAGAAAGTAAAGTCAAAGCACATAAACACACAAGGAAGTGTATAATAACAAATTTTGGTAAAAGCTAAAATGAAAAAAAGTGCGGTGCAAGAGAATAATAAGAGAAACTTCATTTAGGCTGGGAGTGTGAATAAAGGACTTTGTGAGGAAGCAACAAAACTAAGACCTGAAGAATGAGTGAGAGTTATACAGGTTAGGAGTAGGAAGGAAGGGCGATTAGAGGGATTAGTGTGAGCAAACAAGAAAAGAGTTGCCAGAGCAGCGGGAGTAAGAGACAGAGTGGCACAAGATGAAGTAGGAGAGAGAAAATGCAACTCTTTCCCTTCCATTGAATGTACTTTTATTACATTCACAGGAATCAGGTATGCCCTTCCATCCTGAGCCTTTTCTGCCAATTTCCTGTAGTAACTGTAAGACTAGAGTTACTTTCTTACATCACAGTGCCAACTTGGCATAGTTTATTATCCTTATTCTATGCACTCGTATAGAGAAAATTGAGTTTGTTATTATTGTAATGTAGGAGAGTACTTCCTACTTGGCAAATTATTAAATTATCATTATCATCATCATTATTGATCTTTAATTGTTACATATTCTTAGAACCTTATATTTATGATTCCATCTATAGAGTTGGTGATAAATGAATTCCTAATTAAGGTATCAGGCAATTTACTTATGAATGAATGAAATAATAGAAATGAAAACCTAAATTGCTGTGGAAATTCCATATATAAAAGATCCTGTAGCAGATCTTTGAAATGTAAGAAATACTAACCAATTACTTTTTTGTAAGTTTTGTCTTTCTTTTATTGGACATCTTATTAAATATTTTCAAGTACAATATACCTTTTTTTGGTTATAGTGGAACATAGAATACAGAGTCCTATAGCAAGCAGAAAAATGGTACTGAGAGTGTAACTCATCAGGAGGAGGTATCTAGGTAGAGGAGTCATTTCTGTATCACTGAATCTGTGTAAGCAGATGAGATCCCCAAGGGAGGGAATGCAGAGACTGCCTAACCTACAGAAAAAGAAACCCATTGCAGTTCATTGCAGAAAGAAGTGAAGAAGGAGAGCGGTACAAAGGCAATCACAGAAATGGGGACATCCCCAGAGGCCCACATGAAAGTTGAGCTTCAAGACAACAGGGATATCCCAAAGAGCACATTCAATAGTGCTGTAGTCAATTTATGCACTTCTTTGTCTGTTAGTGGAGGGAGAAAAACTGAAAAATGCCCACTGGATTGGATTAAAAGAAAATTTCTGGTGCTCTTATAGACATAACTTTCCAGGGAAACAAATCAAAATGTAGATACACCCATATGTGAGTATTTATTTAACTAGATCAGTTAATACTGACACGTATTATACACTAGCTAACAGAACACTCGCTTTGCCTATAGACTGTAAAATGGCTTTAGGATTCTTGCCCTGTTATCAAAATGACATATTAAAATTTCCAGACTCAAAAGCAGCAATGATAGATTAATGAAGAGGAAATTTTGTAGCCCAAACACAATTTTTCTTTGAATGTCTTTGGTATTGCTGCTCTTATTAAGATGTTTGCAGCTTATGATAATATATTTTTTTTAACAAGAAATGAGTAAATTTTAAAGACTGCAGTTGCCTTATGATGATTCATTCTCTGAGAGCATAAAACACACATGCTATACTTAACACAAGAAGTCCTGGTAGTGCAATAGTTAAGCACTTAGGGGCTAACTGAAAGGTTGGTGGTTTGAACCCACCCACTGGTTCCTCAGGAGAAAGACTTGGCAACCTACTCCTGTAAAGATTCCATCCAGACCAATCAAAACCATTGCTGTCGAGTTGATTCTGACTCATAGCGACCCTGTAAGACAGGATAGAACTGCCCCATAGGTTTCCAAGGCTGTAAATCTTTACAGAAGCAGACTGCCATGTCTTTCTCCCACGAGGTGGCTGATGGGTTCTGACTGCCAACATTTCAGTTAGCAGCTGAGCGCTTAACCGTTGTACCACTAGGGTTTCTCCGTAAAGATTACAGCCTTGGAAACCCTATGGCGCAGTTCAGCTCGGTTACATGGGGTTGTTCTGAGCTGAAATGGACTCAACAGCACCTAAAAACAATGTACTTAACACATCCATATATTTTTTGAGAATCAATTTTAGTTAAACCTCCTGCATCTTGATAACTCAATTTTAGGTGTAGTTTTGGAATGTCCTTATGTTCTTTGATAAGTAGCCTCAACATACTTATTTTTTAAGAAAGACTGTCTCCACAAATCTTACAAGGATATCATATAGACCCTTCTGTTAAAGTTAGCTAAATTAACTCTACAGTGACTGAGGCTTGGATTTTCTCATTTATGAAATTAAGACTTGTCTGTTTTTAAACTATTTTCTACTGGACATTGCCCATATCATAATATTTTTCTTAAGTAAATATTAGGAGTCTGACCACATCAGTCTTCTTTATAATATCTGTCTTATCTGCCTAAACCGATAATCTCTTTTTAGAAAAATGGTTTCATTCCAGCTACTCCACATGCCCTAGAGGGGATCCCGTAGGGCAGTTAAGCTATTTTGAAGACAGTGAATCCATGGATGTGCCCATTAGACTGAGTTCTAGGGAAATCTCCAGAGCCAAGTCACTTGTGTAGCACTAGTTAAACCTTCAGGAGGGCCATTACCCTTTAGAAAGAAGATGCCATTTTATTTTTGTAATTTGGATTATGACTATTTCTGATTAATGACAGTTGCATATACTAGAAAAGAACTTAGTTGTGTATACTAGAAAGATACAACTACTTATCAATAATGGTGATCTTTTAATAAGCCTGTATTTCTTAACTCCCTACTTTTCCGTTCCTTAATTCAGAAAAGCTGACAGCTCCTAGCAGCTTTGCACGTAGTAATCATGCCTTAAATTAGAAATCTTGATAGTCTGTTTAATATTGTGTTGCCATTTGAACTTGGTATTTTAACTAGTGACAAGTCTTCTCATGAATCATAGTGTGTTAGCTACTCAGACAGACCTTCTTAGATCTTTCGCCTAGCTGGCCAAGTTGATTACAGTTCTAATGCAAATAAGGTCATTAACCCCCCTAGAAGCCAGTTACCTCTGTTCTAAGGGCATAGTCTGCACTGAAGTAATGGAACATTTTCTTATCATGTGTACCTTCAGCCTGAAGGCAGACTAGTTGAGAAAATAACCATAACAGAGCTCAAACCTAGCAGCACTTGTGAAAACATGCCTCAGCTCCAATATTCTTCTAATAACAGATGAGAAGATTATCTGTGGAGAAAAATAGGCTAGGCAAAGTTTCATTGTTTTGTACATAGAGTCACCATGAGTTGGAGTCGACTTGATGGCAGCTATCTATCTTTCTTTAATCTTACGAAAATTCAGGTTTCTTCATTTGCTACTCTCTGACTCTCCTTGAGAAAATGAGGATGATTACTGAAGTGCTTCGTCTTAAAGAATTCCATCCTCTTGCAATTAGAATTCCTTTGAGTGGGATTCAGTAAGAGATATACAGGAGAAAGCTTAGTTTTCAAAATGTACCTTGCTTGCATGGTGTTAGTATAGACCACTTAGAATCAGTTACCTTATGACCTATAGCTGCTCACTCCACGTTATCTAAATTCCATACCAATATGCAGTTCACAGCTACTTGCTTTCCAGTTTTGCTGCTTTCAGGATAATTCATTCTAAAGTGACAAATAAGTACCTCTGACAGTGATTCTGGCTCTTTATCAGTCTATGATTGTGGAGCTCAATAGTGTGACAGAAGGTAAAGGCATAGAACAAACCTCAAACAGAAAAGCATGTGATTAATCTTAAACACATCAAGGTGCTAAGTTTTATCTGGAGATATCACCACATCTCCCATTAGCTCTCTGTTTCGCCTTCCCAAAACACACATTGAGTTTTTGAAATATTCAATGAAACTTAGATATGTGAAGTGTACCATTTTTTAAAGGCTGTATACTTACTAAGTTTCTGCAGAAAAAACAAAGTTACGGCAAGAAAAATTCTGAGGCATTTTTAAAGAACATAAAACATCTGATTCAGTATAACTATCAAAAGATTTCTCAGGTTGAAGAGCTTAAATACAGGGCTTTGAACCAGTTCTTCATAGTTCAGTCATGGCCAAAGAAGTGAAACCGAAACAGACTCGAATATTTAGAATTTGAGTGAGCTGGAATGGTAACAGGAACGGGAGAAATTATGGGTCAAAGCCCTGCCAGAAACTTAATCTCCCTCTTAGAAAACAAGGGCAGCAGATGCATTGAATAACATCCAAATTTCTTGCCCCTCACATTTTGAGCAGAGTTGGAAACTGGTGTCTCATGCAAAGATGGTGTCCAACATTACCACTTTGAATGTGTGTCACTGTCCACAGTCCTGCCAGTAATCCAGTCTCACACATCAGGCTCCTAAAGGGACCCTGGTGGTGCAGTGGTTAAGAGCTATGGCTGCTAGCCAAAAGGTTGGCAGTTCGAATCCACCAAGTACTCCTTGGAAACCCTATGGGGCATTTAACTCTGCCCTGTAGGGTCACTATGAGTCGGAATTGACTCAGTGGCAGTGGGTTTGTTTTTTGGTATGCCTTTTCTAAGTCTTCCATTCCAGGGCTATGACCCATAATTTTTCCATCCCGGTTACTGTTCCAGATCGACCAAATTGTAAAGATTCAAGTCTGTTCTGGTTTCATTTGGTCAGCCCTGACTGAACTGGTTCGAAGCCCTGCTTAAATAATATTAAATATAAATATATAAAAGGTGTAGATCTTCTTGTATTCTTTGAGACAAGGAAGATTTAGAATGGAGAATAAAGGCTTATGAGGTGTTTTAGCTTTATTTCCTTGCCTTTTTTTTTTTTTTTTTTTTTTACAGGGAGAGAGGGGCTGCCAAATTACTTAATTTGAAGGAGTGGTACAAATGAAAGAACTTAAGTGGATGTTTTGGTACAACTTCTAGAAAAGGTAAACCCAACATGCAGGCACTGCTTTGCTAACCACAGAAGTCATCCCTGTGGCTAAGGGGAAGCCAGCTTAAATTAACTCTTTTCATCACTGCCTCCCAGGATGTGGTTGTCAAAGAGATATTCTGCCAGGTGAGATTCCAGGCCCCATCTTGCACAAGTTGGTTACATAGTCACACAAGTCTTTAATAGATTTTACCTACTCATTCAGGTAATAAGCCTCAATGAAGTCACACAAATGAACGTCTTTTTTGTCAGCAACCAGTTTGTGCAGCTCCAGTAGTGACTGATTTACACTTTTTTCCAAGTGTAAGGTACACTCCATTGCTTTGAGCCTACTCTGCCAGTCATCATAGTCTGGTTTGTTTATATGTTGAAGGAAGATTCTGCCTCCTTAGTTCTGCAGCTTCATCGGTTTCTCAATATGTTCCCTCTCATGAGATTGGTGAAGAAAATATTTTTGCATAAGTCTTCAAAGCTTTGTCATTGAGATCAAAATAGTAAGACTTGGACAAGTAGAAGTAGGAGGCAGAGAGCTCCCAGTTGACCTGGCAGTTGATGGTGGCCTCCAAGTCCTGGCTGTAGTTTTGGAGCACTTGCTAGTTGTAGTTCTGTTGCACCTGTTGGGGAACCCACTCATCATGGTGGCCATCATGGCTGAGGAGAGGCAGCATTGCAGCTGCATGGTGCTGGAATCACAGTGGGGGCCTTGGGGTGTTCCAAGGGCACTGTGAGGAGGTGGTGGCCCTCAGGGGTCAATAGTCAGTGCCCTCCTAGCACTATTGAAGCAGGAAACAGCCACAACACTCTGCAGAGAACATTTATGACTTATATTTTAAATTAATAACATCGTATAAAACTACCTGTAATCATTCTGCTTTGGGACTTGTGATTTTACATGAGGTGTATCAAATCCATGTCCTAACAGGAAACTTCAATTTGGAAAGAATATATTAGCTTGTAATGAGATTTGGCTTATCTACAGCCCTCTTTCTAGAACCATAAAATCGCAGGTCAAGTCTATCTGACTGCATTGAGAGAGTTTGTGCTTGCTTTTGACATGGCTCCCAGTAACCCTCACCTCCCGGTATTGACATTTTTGTGTAATTGCCTCCCCTTGAAAGTGGGCTGGATGTAGTGACTTGCTTCCAATGAATAGAATATTGCAAAGAGATAAGAAGTTACTTCTTTGATTACGTTACAAGAGACTGTGACTTGCTTATTGTTCCCACTCCTTTTTTTTCCTCTCAGTTGCTGCTGCTGTTATTGTTAGGTGCCTTGGAGTTGATTCCGACTCATAGCAACCCTACGTACAACAGAACAAAACAGCGCCTGATCCTGTGCCATCCTCACAGTCGGTGGTATGCTTGAGCCATTGTTCTGGCCACAGTGTCAATACATCTCCTTTAGGATCTTCCTCTTTCACTGACCTTCTACTTTACCAAGCATGATGTCCTTCTCCAGGGACTGGTCCCTCTGATAACATGTCCAAAGTATGTGAGATGTAGTCTCGCCATCCTTGCTTCTAAGGACGATTATATTATACGTTTTCTAAGACAGATTTGTTTGTTTTGGCAGTCCATGGTGTATTCAATATTCTTCACCAGCACCATAATTCAAAGACATCAATTCTTCGGTCTTCTTTATTCATTGTCCAGCTTTCGCATGCATACGAGACGATTGAAGACACCATGACTTGGGCCAAGTGCACCTTAGTCTTCAAGGTGACATCTTTCCTTTCTAACGTTTTGAAGATGTCTTTTACAGCAGATTTGCCCGATGCAATGTGTCTTTTGATATCTTGACTGCTGCTTCCATGGCTGTTGATTGTGGATTCAGGTAAAACGAAATCCTTGAACACATCAGTCTGTTCTCCATTTATCATGATGTTATTTATTGGCCAGTTGTGAGGATTTGTGTTTTCTTTATGTTGAGGTGTAATCCATACTGAAGACTGTAGTCTTTGATCTTCATTAGTAAGTGCTTTAAGTTCTCTTCACTTTCAGCGAGCAAGGTTGTGTCATCTGCATAGCGCAGTTGGTTCATGAGTCTTCCACCAATCCTGATGCCCCTTTCTTCTTCATGTAGTCCAGCTTCTCTGATTTTTTGCTCAGCATACAGATTGAATAAGTATGATAAAAGGATATAACCCTGACACGCACCTTTCTTGACTTTAAACCATGCAGTATCCCTTTGTTCTATTTGAACTACTGCCTCTTGATCTATGTACAGGTTCTTCGTGACCACAGTTAAGTGTTCTGGAATTCCCATTCTTTGCTATGTTATCCATAATTTCTTATGGTCCACACAGTTGAATGCATTTCCATAGTCAATAAAAACAGGTAAACATCTTCCTGGTATTCTCTGCTTTCAGCCAAGATCCATCTAACACCAGTAATCATATCCCTGGTTCCACGTCCTCTTCTGAATCCGGCTTGAATTTCTGGCAGTTCCCTGTTGATGTACTCCTGCAACCGCTTTTGAATGCTCTTCAGCAAAATTTTACTTGTGTGTGATATTAATAATATTGTTTGATAATTTTTTGCATTCAGTTGGATCACCTTTCTTTGAAACAGGTATCAATATGGATCTCTTCCAGTCAGTTGGCCAGGTAGCTGTCTTCCAAATTTCTTGGCATAGACAAGTGAGCACTTCCAGCTTTGCATCCATTTGTTGAAACATCTCAATTGGTAGTCCATCAGTTCCTAGAGCCTTGTTTTTCACCAATGCGTTCAGTGCAGCTTGGACCTCTTCCTTCAGACCATCAGTTCCTGATCATATGCTACCTCCTGAAATGGTTGAACATGTATTCCTTCCATCTTCTTTTAATGCTTCCTGCGTCATCTAATATTTCCCCCTTAGAATCCTTCAATATTGCAACTCGAGGCTTGAATTATTTCTTCAGTTCTTTCAGCTTGAGAAATGCCAAGCTTGTTATTCCCTTTTGGTTTTCTAACTCTAGGTCTTTGCACGTGTCACTATGATACTTTGTCTTCTTGAGCTGCCCTTTGAATTCTTCTGTTCAGCTCTTTTATTTCATCATTACTTCCATTCGCTTTATCTACTCAATGTTCAAGAGCAAGTTTCAGAGTCTCTTTTGACATCCATTTAGGTCGTTTCTTTCTCTCCTGTCTTTTTAATGACCTCTTGCTTTCTTCATGCATGATATCCTTGATGTCATTCCACAACTCATCTGGTCTTAGGTCATTAGTGTTCAATGCGACAAGTCTATTCTTGAGATGGTCTCTAAATTCAGGTGGGATATACTCAAGTTCCTACTTTGGCTCTCATGTACTTGTCCTAATTTTCTTCAGCTTCAACTTGAATTTGCATATGAGCAGTTGATGGTCTCTTCCACAGTTGGCTCCTGGCCTTCTTCTGACTGATGATATTGAGCTTCTCCATCGTCTCTTTCCACAAATGTTGTCGATTTGATTTCTCTGTATTCCGTCCGACGAGGTCCATGAGTATAGTTACTGTTTATGTTGTTGAAAAAAGGTATTTGCAATGAAGAAGTCATGGTCTTGCAAAATTGTCTCGTGTGATCTCTGGCATCGTTTCTATCACCAAGGCCATTTTTTCCAACTACTGATCCTTCTTAGTTTACAACGTTTGCATTCCAATCACCAGTAATTATCAGTGCATCCTGATTGCATGTTCAATCAATTTTAGACTGCAAAAGTTGGTAAAAATCTTCAATTTTCTCATCTTTGGCATTTGTGATTGGAGCATAAATTTGAGTAGTAGTCGTATTAACTGGTCTTCCTTTTAGGCGTATGGATATTGTCCTATCACCAACAGCATTGTACTACATAATAGATCTTGAAATGATCGCTTTGATGATACATGCAACACCATTCCTCTTCAAGTTGTCATTCCCAGTGTAGTAGACTATATGATTGTCTGATTCATAATGGCCAATACCAGTCCATTTCAGCTCACTAATGCCTAGGGTATCAATGTTTATGCATTCCATTTCATTTTGACAGTTTCCAGTTTTCCTAGATTCATACTTCGTGATTCCAAGTTTGGATTATTAATGGGTGTTTGCAGCTGTTTCTTCTTATTTTGAGTCATGCCACATCAGCACAAGAAGGTCCCAAAATCTTGACTCCATCCACGTCATTCAGATCGGCTCTACTTTGAGGAGGCAGCTCTTCCCCAGTCATATTTTGAGTACCTTCCAACCCGAAGGGCTTATCTTCCAGCACTTTATCGAACAGTGTTCTCCTGCTATTCATAAGGTTTTCACTGGCTAATTCTTTTCAGAAGTAGACCACCAGGTCCTTCTTCCTAGTCTGTCTTAGTCTGGAAGCCCAGCTGAAACCTGTTTATCATGGGCGGCCCTACTGGTATTTGAATAAGGTGACATATCTTTCAGCGTCACAGCAACATGCAAACTCCCACAATATGACAAACTTACAGACATATGGGGCTCTCACTTGCTGGCTCTGATGAATCCAGCTGCCATGTTCTGAGCTATACTATGCAGGGACCCAAGTGGCAAGCAACTGAGGTGGCCTCTGGTCAACAGCCAGGGAGGAACTGAGATCCTCAGTCCAATGGCCTGAAGTAAACCGAATCCTACCGAAAACCACTGAGTAAACTTTGCCAGTAGATCTTTAAGATGACTGTGTCCTTGTTCAATACCTGGAAGACAGAGAGACCCTGAGCTGGGCAACTAAACTATGCTTGAGTTCCTAAGCAACAGAAACTGTAAGGTAATAAATGTTCTTTTAACCTCTAAGTTTTAGGCTAGTTTGTCTCATAGAAATAAATAACTAATATACATTCCAGTAAACTTTCCTAGTGGATATTAATCACCCCCATACCTGAATGATGCCACTCATTTTTGAAATTAACCACAAATTGTCTTGTACTGCTTACTTAGTATTAATTGGTTATTTTCAAATGATGTTGTTGTTCTGCAGAGCCCTAGGAGTGTGTGTGTATGAGTGTGTGTGTCATGTGGATGTGTGTTTGAGGGGAAAGTTCAAATGAGGAAGTAGAGTGGGCCAGGCTGTGGGTCTCTTTCCCTCTACCTTAACTAGAACAATTCCCCTTTTACCTGCTACTGTGTCTGAATTTGGTATAATGTTTAATTGGGAGGGGACTTTGCTATTTTTAAAAGTTTGAAAATTACTGATAAATGTTTCACGTAATTATGTCTTGTTCACCACTAAACTTAATAGAAGGTAAGCTTTTTAAGGACCAAGATCTATTAGATATTTTTAGATAGTCTGAGATTTTTCCTTTAGGGATCCAAACCTAAAGTGTCCAGCCTCGAATTCTTAGAATACACTTTATAAATATGCTCAGTCAAGCAAAATATAACTAGATAGCCTGCAAATCAGGCAACAGCATTACCACTTTACAGCTTGAGAATGTGAGTCACATGACAGTAAATTTAGGGGATAAAATGGACTCTATGCCTGAATGACCATTTAAACCATAAAATAATAGACTCTCAGAAGTTAAAGAAATCATAAAGGTCATCATCACTTAAAATGCTTACCTGATGATTTAACCTTTTAAACTCTTAATCAGTTTGCTATTATCTTCTTAAAAAATTCTGTGGTAATGAACTAGATTTTTAAAAAGCAAGGTCCTTACTTGGGTTGTGGATATTATCCCTGAAAATTCAGAATTTTGGCGCCTATGTCCTCAATAAGAACTCAGTAAATTTAATATAAAGCCACTGCTTGGAGATGTAAAACACTCTGACTTAGTACATAGGGTACAACACAGTTAGCACACTCATTCATACTTTTATTTTCCTCCACTACTCACACCATTTTTCAAAAATGTTGTACTCAACTACTCTTCTCTACTTTCTCACTCTTCCAGGAATTACTCAACACTCTGTCAGTGTCTTCCACTTATATTATTCCACTGAAATTGTTCGTGCTATGGTTAACTATGATTTTATATTACTGTATTTATTCTTGAAACTCTATTTTCTGTTTCAAAATGTAGAAGATCAAATCATCAAGATGTACTTGATTAGATATTGAAAGTAAGAGGAAGTGAGGGCCAAAAATAATTCCTAAATGCTTAGCTGTAATAATGTGGTTACTACCATCTCTTCTTCTCTGACTCCAAGGAAAATTCTAGAATTGTTTGCTGAGATTCTTTTCCTCCCCTTACTTAATAAATCTTAGACCTTGTTGTGTTAACTGAGGTATTTTGTAGAGAGAGATGGTTGCTGAGGAGAGAGAAAAATTAATAGAAGCAAAGGAAAGAGTGAGAGGGGATAAAAAGAAAAAAAGGAGTTTGATGGAAAGTTGAAATTGGCAAGTGTTGAGAGAAAGGCCTGAGGACAGCTGTGGTATGTAGGAGACTAGATAGCAGTTGTAATAATGAAAGAGATGTTGGGTAGTATGTGTTTTCACTTGTCCCCCCTTTAATGTTCTAAAAGAAATACCAAGGAAAATTGACAGGTGAAGATTACTAATTGTTTTTCATCAGGTGCACTGTATATTCTTTTTATGTCACGTGGGTTGGAACTTGTAGGATTCCAAGACATATTTTGATAACAAATTATCTAATCATTAGACCAGAGTAAGAGGTGCTATTCTCCTTGGTCCTGTGCTTTGAGGTGTCCCTACTTTTGCCTTCTCTGGTCACTTGCCTCCCCACATGGCAAGAAGGCTCTAGGACTAAGATAATGGACCACACAGAGCCCTGTCCAATTGTCATCATGCTCCACCTTGCAGAAAGTGGTTGTCACAATTTGTATGGGCCAAGAAATGGCAAGTGGCAACTCTTTTTGGAAGGAGGTAAATGGGGCTTAGACACAGGGTTCAGGCCACATGCATGCATACCAGACCCCTTGTGATGTGGATTGGAGTCGAAATGGGAAGAGAAGGGAGAATGGGCCATGAACCCAGGAGCCAGAGGTCAGGGGCTGGATTTCCTCATACTGCCATTCTGGAATGGAACTCTGAGTAATAAAAAAATTCTAAATTCACAGGGGATTCTTATTGTTATTTGCTTGTTTATTTGTTTAGTGACCGGTTGGATTATTTTAGTGAAGTCTGTCTTCCTTTCTCCCCTCCAGTGTTAACGCTCTGATGTTGCTCCTTAGAGAGGAGCCACTTTGTGTATGCTCACGGTAGCCCTGAAATGGCAGTGGTTTTGGCAGGTCTCTCTCAGTCTATTTCCCTGACCCCATTCTGCTGTTAAGATCCACTAATTGCCAGCTGATTGCTCTGTTGGTTTCAGCAATGCCCTGAGGCATAAATTAAGGAACCCTGATTGGGGTTTCAAACCTGACAGCTGCTCCACGGGAGAAAGATTTGGCAGTCTGCTTCCATAAAGATTTATAGCATTGGAAATCCTATGAGGTCACTAGGAATTGGCTCGACCACAGTGGGTTTGGTGGGTTTTTGGAAGCATAAATTGCTCCACAGACTGATCCAATCAAATTCAAGTCCTTTG
Organism: Dugong dugon; assembly: GCA_030035585.1. Classification (NCBI taxonomy): domain Eukaryota; kingdom Metazoa; phylum Chordata; class Mammalia; order Sirenia; family Dugongidae; genus Dugong; species Dugong dugon. Next base: position 110,693,897 of record CM057468.1, on the reverse strand, counting down.
TAGAAATAGTTCCAGAGGTCTGTTTGTTCTAACCCCTGGAGGGCCTCTCTCTCTTTCCCCAGTTCTCCCCAGCCTACAGTTGAGCATGTATCCTCATTGAATCTACAGATCTTCTCCCAGTGGCCTTTCACTACAGGGCCTGTGAGTTATTATTGGATATGGGTCTAGAAATGTAAGAGGAAGATGAACAGAAGAGTTTGGAATTTATTCTGTTAGCTATGAATAGCTATTAGGGGTTTTAAGCAGAAGTGAGATAGGAGCAAATTTGTATTATAATGTTTTTAAAAATTATTAAATAAGCTGATGCAAATTTTCAATGTGCTTTAGCATTTACTGTGTCTCTCTACCTCTGCCCTGAGTTCCACTGATTCTAGATCATCATTTAATATGAGAGAAAAGAATAAAGAGGAGAGACAACAAGAGCTGTCTTTGCTGTGTATTGTATTAATGCTCTTAAGTAAAAATGACATACTTTGGAAAAGATGGAAAGTAGATGATAAAAATGAAATAGATCATCCCGTCAGCCAGCCACGTCTGGGAAATGCTGCGTAGTATATTTCTGTCTTGGATATTAACTGTACATTAGCTTAAAAAAGACTAGGGAGTACTGAAGCAAAGAAACTTGTTTAACTTTGCTTATCCATTGTTCTCAAACCTATTTATCATTAGGGCCTTTTTTTCCAAATAACATCTATAAACCACCCTGCAGACAGCTTTGTGATGAAACACAGTTTAAAAATCAAGAATATTGAAAGATTTTTAAAAGGTAAATGACAAGCTTCTTGCTCATGAAATATTCATGCTTCACTAAAAATGGAATGTAAATATGCCTAATATTAATCTAAGGGAAATAGTTATACCTTTGGGGAAAATAAAGAAGCAACATATCTTTGGAGCTGTTGAAGAGAAAACGAAGGAAACTATTGGGACATTTATTTGAAAATCTTTAATAGCATTCAGTTTTGAGCATTTGGTGATGAATTTAATTTTCAAATCTGTTCCAGAATTTTTCAATGACTGAGGAATGAGTTGAGTGTTTAAGTGTAATTATTTTACATCCCCAAAAATGCAATGTGACTATGAAGTAATTGGGTGGATTTTATATGGCACAAAAGCTAATCCTGAATTTAGTTCAAAGAAAGGATTAAAAAAATAATAAAGCCTTTGCAAAATATCAGTAATCATTAGTACCAGCATATTCTCTCTCAAAGTAACTGCTCTGAAAGACAACATGTAAAATTTGCTTATTTGAAAATTAATCCTGCAGATTTCTGAATCAAGATAAGAGAATAAATGCAGACAAACTCTACTCTTCTTCCATACCCAAAGACAACACAGAAAGTACAAAAAATGCAGGGAAAAACTTATAAATGAGGTAACATGGTGTTTGCCACTACCCCAAGCCTCATATTATAAAGCACGTCTAGCTAAGAAGATGAAATCTGAATCTCAAGGGTCCTCTTGAAAGGCAGCACGTGCAACTCAAACTTTAAGAAGGTTGTGGATTTCCCCAAAGTAAGAGCCCTCAACTATCTACTGAGTAGAATGCCATGATACAGGATCATAAACCAGCATGAATGTAGTAAGAAACGTCACTGGAGATCTCAGTGTGACAACACAGACCAGCAGGGAAGGTGAGATTGAAGCAGTACTCAGGACCATATGCCATTTCCTTTGTTTACAACCCAGTCCCCTGGTGAAGAGAGACTGTTGAATAAGAATCACAGTAAAGGAAGAGAGATAAGGTATGTTGTAAGGATCAAGAGCCTAAATACAAAAACTGAGGAGAAACCCATCCACCAAACAAACCAAAAAAAAAAAAAAGAGTTCATGAGTGTGTGCTGAGAAGAAGCTGCACAGTGATGCAGATCACTCCTATCCGCTAGTACTACAAATGAGAAACATTTTTATTATGATGAAAATAAGTCTAACTCTACCTCTAATCTAGTATTGTGCTTAATGGTCAAACACTTGAAATAACCCTATTAATAACAGAAGAAAAAAGTCGTAACTGTTGCCACAGTTATTTAATTTTTCCTAGAAGTAATAGCATGATTTTAAAAGATAAAGAATATAGAAGCATAGAAATTGAATAGAAGAAAGTAAAATTGTGTGCCTGGAAAATTCAAAAGAATCAACTGGAAAATTATTCGAAATGATTAGAGTTTAGTGGGGTTGTAGGTTAAAAATTACCCTGCAGAAATCAATACCTTTCGTATGTGCAAATAGCAAGAAATTAGAAAATATATTTGAAGAAGAGAGTATTACAATAACATCAAAAAAAAAAAAAAAAATGAACTACCTAGAAATAAACATAACCAGAAATGAACAAGGTCAATATGAAGAAACCTTTAAAATGTTCCATAGGAACATGAAAAGAAGCCTTGAACAAATGGAGAGACATATCATGTTCTTGGAAAAGAACACTCAGCATCCCGAAGATATCAACTTCCTTTAAGTAAATGCAAAATATAATCCAATTAAAAATATCAATAAGATTTTTTAACTTTATAAACTAATTCTAATGATAAATATAAAAGCAAAGAGTACCCAAGAAAAGTCTGAGTCTCCAGAATGGTGTGGGGGGAGTATCCCCACCAGATATTAAAACATGATAAAGCTAGTTAAAACAGTGTGGTATCGGCACATAAACAGATAAATGAAACAGAAGAGATGGGAAAATGAAAAGACAAACTATAGACTGGGAAGAAATATTTGCAAAGCATATTGCAAGGCATATATGTCATGACATATATATGTAATATATAAGATAATGATGTAAGACATACATGTTTTTGTATATATTAAGGAGCCCTGGTGGTGCAGTGGTTAAAGCATTAGGCTGCTAACCAAAGACTGGTGGCTTGAACCCACCAGGCACTCTGGGAGAAAGATGTGACAGTCTGCTTCTCTAAAGATTTACAGCCTTAGAAACCCTATGGGGTGAGTTCTACCCTGTCCTGTAGGGTAGCTTTGAGTCCAGATCAACTCAATGGCAATGAGTTTGGTTTTGGTGGTTATATGTATTATATATCATACATAAGATAAAGAACTTGTATACAGAATAAAGAAATATCAAAACTTAGTAACAGATCTAACCACCTGGTGACAGGATGTTAGAGCTTTAAAAGTGCCAATAATCAAACTAGCCCACGCAACCAGCCTATTTGGGCATATCAAAACAAAACAAGAAGCTAGGGCACAGTAAGCAAACATAAAATAAATATAACTTAATGATGGCTTAGAGACAACAGTCAATATCAGATCACGTAAAGAGGCAGACCATGTTGGCTTCAGCAAACTCTCAAAATAATCACTAAATTTTCCAGAGGAAGAGAATTTCTTAGAATTAGCAGAGGCAGAATACAAAAGATTAATATACAGAACTCTCGAAGAGATCAGGAAGGAGTTCAGGCAAAATGCAGAAAAAGCCAAGGAACACAGGTACAGAGCAATCAAGAAACTTAAGAAGGTTATTCAAGAGCATAATGACAAATTTAATAGGCTGCAAAAATCTATAGAGAGCCAGCAATCAGAAATCCAGAAGATTAACAATAAAATTTCAGAATTAGACAACTCAATAGAAAGTCATAAGAGCAGAATTGAGGCAGTAGAAGTTAGAATTAGTGAGATTGAAGATAAAACATTTGATGCCAACTTATTTGAGGAAAAATCAGATAAAAGAATTTAAAAAAATGAAGAAACTCTAAAAATTATGTGGGACTCTATCAAGAAAAATAACCTACGATGATCAGAATACCAAAACGGGGGGGGGGGGGGGGATAACAGAAAATACAGAGAGAAGTGTTGAAAATTTGTTGGCAGAAAACTTCCCTGATGTCATAAAAGATGACAAGATGTCTATCTAAGATGCTCTTCAAACCCCACGTAAGGTAGATCCCAAAAGAAAGTCACCAAGACATATTATAATCAAACTTTCCAAAACCAAAGATAGAGAGAATTTTAAGAGTGACTAGGGATAAACAAAAAGTCACATACACAGGAGAGTCAAGAAGACTAATCTCAGACTACTCAGCAGAAACCATAGAGGCAAGAAGGCAATGGGATGACATATATATATAAAGCCTTGAAGGAAAAAAATTGCCAGCCAAGAGTTATATATCCAACAAAACTGTCTCTCAAATATGATGGTGAAATTAGGGCATTTCCAGATTAACAGAAGTTTAGGGAATTTGGAAAAGCCACACCAAAATTATAAGAAATACTAAAGGGAGTCCTCTGGTTAGAAAATCAATAACATCAGACAACAACCCAAGATTAGAACACAGGACAGAGCTCTCAGATATCAACCCAGATAGGGAAGTCACAAAAATAAATCCAAGCTAAAACACTGAAAATAGGGAAACAAAGATGTCACTATGTAAAAGATGACAATATTAAAACAAAAAAGAGGGACTAAAAAGTGTAGTCATAAATTTTTCATATGGAGAGAAAGTCAAGGCAATATAAAGAAATAAAAAACTGGTTTAAGCTTAGAAAAATAGGGATAAATATTAAGGTAACCACAAAGGAAACTAACAATCCTACACATGAAAATTAAAAACAAGAAAAATATAAAGACTCAGCAAATACAAAATCAGCAATGAAAAAGATGATAAGAAAATACATAAAGAAAAATGACTCAGCACAGAAAATTAAGTGGAACAAAGGAAATGTCAACAGCACACAAAAAAAGACATCAAAATGACGGAACGAAACTCACACCTACCAATAATTAACTCTGAATTTAAATGGACTAAGTGCACCAATAGAGAGAGAGTGGCAGAATGGATAAAAAAAACATGATCCGTCTATATGCTGCCTACAAGAGACACACCTTAAAGACACAAACAAACTAAAACTCAAAGGATGGAAAAAAATCTAGCAAGCAAACAACACTCAAAAAAGGGCAGGAGTGGCAATATTAATCTCTGATAAAATAGACTTTAAAATCCACCACAAAGGATAAGGAAGGACAGTATATAATGATGAAAGAATCAGTACACAGGAAGGACATTACTATAATAAATATTTTTGCACCCAATGACAGGTCTCCAAAATACATAAAACAAACTCTAACAGGGTTGGAAAGAGAGATAGACAGTTCGGACACTTCAACACACCAAATTCGGTGAAGGACAGAACATCCATAAAGAAGCTTAATAAAGACAAGAAAGATCTAAATGCTGTAATCAACCAACATAATCAACATATACCGAACACTCCACATAACAGCAGCCAAGTATACTTTCTTTTCCAATGCACATGGAACATTCTCCAGAATAGACCACATATTGGGACATAAGGCAAGCCTTAACAGACTCCAAAGCATGGAAATATTACAGAGCATCTCTTCTGACCATAAAGCAATAAAAGTAGAAATCAATAACAAAAAAGGCAAGGCAAGAAAATCAAACACAGGGAAACTGAACAACACCTTGCTCAAAAACTACTGGCTTACAGAAGAAATTAAGGATGGAATAAGTAAATTCATAGAATCAAATGAGAATGAAAACACATCCCACCAGAACTTTTGGGACACAGCAGAAGCAGTGCTCAGATGTCAGTTTATAGCAGTAAATTCACACATCTAAAAAGAAGAATGGGCTGAAAGTAAAACATTAACCCTACAACTGGAATAAGTAGAAACAGAGCAGCAAAAGAAGCCCTCAGGTGCCAAAAGAAAGGAAATAATAAGTATTAGAGCAGAATTAAGTGAAATAGAGAATAGAAAAACAATTGAAAGAGTTAACAAGACCAAAAGTTGGTTGTTTGAAAAGATCAAGAAAACTGATAAACCATTGGGCAAGCTGACAAAAGGAAAACAGGAAAGGAAGCAAATAACCCATATAAGAAATGAGATGGGTAATATCACAACAGACCCAACTGAAATTAAAAGAATCATAACAGAATACTATGAAAAATTATACTGTAACAAATTTGAAAACCTGGAGGAAATGGACAAAGTTCTAGAAACTCATTACCTAAGCAAACTAACACAAACAGAGGTAGAACAACTGAATAAACTCATAACAAAAGAAGAGATTGAACAGGTAATTAAAAAACTCCCACACAAAAAAAAGCCCTGGCTCGGCTGGCTTCACTGGAGATACTACCAAACTTTCACAGAAGAGTTAACAGCACTACTACTAAAGGTATATCAGAGCATAGACAAGGATGGAATACTCCCAAACTCATTCTATGAAGCCAGCATAATCCTGATACCAAAACCAGGTAAAGACTCCACCAAAAAAAAAAATTAAAGACCAATAGCCCTCATGAACACTGACACAAAAATCCTCAACAAAATTCTAGTCAATAGAATTCAGCAACGTATCAAAAAAATAATTCACCATGATCAAGTGGGATTTATTCCAGGTATGCAGGGGTGGTTCAACATTAGAAAAACCATCAGTGTAATCCATCATATTAATAAAACAAAAGACAAGAACCACATGATCTTATCAATCGATGCAGAAAAGGCATTTGATAAAGTCCAAGACTCATTCATGATAAAAAATCTCGGCAAAATAGGAATAGAAGGGAAATTCCTCAACATAATTAAGGGCATTTATACAAAGCCAATAGCCAACATCATCCTAAGTGGAGAGAGTTTGAAAGCATTCCCTTTGTTAACGGGAACCAGACAAGGATGCCCTCTATCACCACTCTTATTCAACATTGTGCTGGAGGTCCTAGCCAGAGGAGTTAGGCTAGAAAAAGAAATAAAGGGCATCCAGATTGGTAAAGAAGAAGTAAAAGTATCTCTGTTTGCAGATGATATGATCTTATACACAGAAAACCCCAAAGAATCCTCAAGAAAACTACTGGAACTAATAGAAGATTTCAGCAAACTTTCAGCATACAAGATAAACATACAAAAATCAGTTGCATTCCTCTATACCAACAAAGAGAACTTCGAAGAGGAAATCACCAAATCAATGCCATTTACAATAGCCCCCAAGAATATAAAATACTTAGGAATAAATCTTACCAGAGATGTAAAAGACCTGTACAATAAAAACTACAAGACACTACCGCAAGAAAACAAAAGAGACCTGTTTAAGAGGAAAAAATACCTCGCTCATGGATAGGAAGACTCAACATTGTGAAAATGTCAGTTCTACCCAAAGTGATCTACAGATACAATGCAATCACAATCCAGATTCCAATGGCATTTTTTAATGAGATGGAAAAACAAATCAACTTCTTATGGAAAGGGAGGAGGCCCCGGATAAGTAAAGCATTACTGAAGGAGAGGAACAAAGTGGGAGGCCTCATACTACCTGATTTTAGAACCTGTTATACTGCCACAGTAGTCAAAACAGCTTAGTACCGGTGCAACAGCAGATACGTGGACCAGTGGAACAGAATTGAGAATCCAGACATAAATTCATGAGCAGCTGATATTTGACAAAGCCCCAAATCTGTTAATTGGGGAAAATACAGTCTCTTTAACAAATGGTGCTGGCATAACTGGATATCCATCTGCAAAAAACTGAAACAAGACCCAAACCTCACACCATACACAAAAACTAACTCAAAATGGATCAAAGACCTAATTTTAATACCTAAAACAATGAAAATCATGAAAAAAAAAAATACGGACAATGCTAGGAGCCCTAATACATGGCATAAACAGAATAGAAACGATAAGTAACAGTGCACAAACACCAGAAGAGAAAGTAGATAACTGGGAGCTCCTAAAAATCAAACACTTATGCTCATCAAAAGACTTCAACAAAAGAGTAACAAGACATCGTACAGATTGGGGAAAAAAAGTTTGGCTACTACAAATCCGATCAGCGTCTAATCTCTAAAATCTACAAGATCTATAAAATCAACCTCAACAAAAAAAGACAAATAACCGTATTAAAAAATGGGCAAAGGATATGAACAGGCACTTCACCAAAAAAGACATTCAGGCAGCTAACAGACACATGAGGAAATGCTCATGAACATTAGCCATTAGAGAAATGCAAATAAAAACTACAATGAGATACCATCTCACCTCAACAAGGCTGGCATTAATCCAAAAAACACAAAATAATAAATGTTGGAGAGGTTGTGGGGAGACTGGAATGTAAAATGGTACAGCCACTTTGGAAATTGATTTGTTGCTTCCTTAAAAAGCTAGAAATAGAAGTACCATATGATCCAGCAGTCCCACTCCTTGGAATATATACTAGGGAAATAAGAGCCGTCACATGGATGGATATATGCACACCCATGTTCATTGCAGCACTCTTCACGATAGCAAAAAGATGGAAACAACCTAGGTGCCCATTAGTGGACAAATGGATAAACACGTTATGGTATATTCACACAACAGAATACTACGCAGTGATAAAGAACAACGATGAATCTTTGAAACGTAAGATGGATGAATCTGGAAGGCATTATACTGAGTGAATTTAGTCAGTCACAGAAGGACAAATCTTGTATAAAACCGTTATTCTAAGAACCCAAGAAAAGGTTTAAACACCGAAGAAAACATTCTTTGATGGTTATGAGGGTGGGGAGTAAGTGAGAGGGGTATTCACTAACTAGATAGTAGACAAGAATTATCATAGGTGAGAGTAAGGACAGCACATACTACGGGGAAAGTCAGCACAGCTGGACTAAAGCAAAGCTAGGAAGTTTCCTGAATACAACCAAACACTTCAAGGGACACAGTAACAGGGGCTGGTGTCTGGGGATCATGGTTTCAGGGGACATCTAGGTTAACTGGCATAACAAAGTTTTTTAAGAAAATGTTCTGCGTCCCACTTTGATGAGTGGTGGCTGGGGTCTTAAAAGCTTTCAAGTGGCCATCTCAGATGCATCAATTGGTCCCAACCCATGTGGAGCAAAGGAATATGAAGAACACCAAAGACACAAGGAAAGTATCAGCCCAAGAGACAGAAAGGGCCGCATAAATCAGAGACTTCATCAGCCTAAGACCAGAAGAACTAGATGGTGCCCAGCTACCACCAGTGACCTCACTGACAGGGAAGATAACAGAGAGTCCCTGACAGAGCAGGAGAAAAGGGGGGTGCAGAACTCAAAGTCTCGTAAAAAGACCAGACTTAATGGTTTGATTGAGACTTGAGGGACCCCAAAACACATGGCCCCCGGACTCTGTGTTAGACCAAAACTAAAACCATTCCCGTGGCTAACTCCTCAGACAAAGATTAGACTGGACTGTGGGACATAAAAGGGTACTGGTGAAGAGTGTGCTTCTTAGCTCAAGTAGATACATTAGAATAAATGGGCAGCTTCTGTCCAGAGGCGAGATGAGAAGGCAGAGAGGGTCAGGAGCTGGTTGAATGGACACGGGAAATCTGGGGTAGAAAAGAAGAGTGTGCTGTCACAGTATAGGCAGAGAAGCTAGGGTCACATAACAATGTATGTATAAATTTTTGTATGAGACACTAACTTGAATTGTAAACTTTCAGTTAAAGCACAACAAGTAAAAAGAAATCAAAACTCAGTATTAAGAAACAAACAACCTAATTTAAAAAAAATGGATAAGCAATTGGAGCAGACACTTCACCAGAGAATATATATTGATGGTAGTTAAGCTCATGAAAAGATATACATCATTAGAGGTTGTTCCCAGCTAAGAAAAGAAAAGAAAAAGAAAAAAAAGCAAAAACAAAAAAACAAACTGGCTAGAATACTTGTTGTGGAAAAGTGCTGTATCAGAAGATTCAGTTAGAGAAGGAATTGAGATGATACTTCATCCTAATATTTCACTGGGAAATGTGGAGTACTTTATTAAATATCAGATATCAAGATGTGCTTTTTGGCCCTTGTAAGTTTGCTGATCAGTGGTGGGGATACCAGCACGTTTCTTCACCATTTCTTCTTGAAACTGATTTTCAAGATCTTTACTTTTGTCTTCTTAAACCTTAACAGGGTACAACATTTTGCAAAACAACAAAGACCCTTAGCTTAGCTCAGGGTTCCAGTCTTCCCAATCTTTCTGAAATAATCCTCGCTGCCAACAGAAAACATGCTGAAGAGAAGATAGTCCACCAAACAGTAACACACTACTAGAAAGGGGAACCTCAATCAGTGAAATGGGAGAGAGAATATTTTTGAAGAAATCACACTGTCGAGGTCACCTAGCAGAGGTGGCATAGACTCTCCACCCAAAATTTGGTTTGTATGTCAAGATTGGTGATGTTATGTTTGCACCAAGAAGGTATGAAAAGGTTTATTCCTCACATGTTGAAGCCCTCTGGAGAGAGAACAGGATCCCAAGCAGGTTCTAAAATGGCTTGAGAGAGAGCAGGGAGGAGCAGTTGGCTTGGGGTTTTACTGTGGTTGAAAGGGGTCTGGGGTAGACGTTCCCTTGTGTGGGCTAAGGGTTCAGGAGTTGTGTATTTCTTGTTTTCATCAAAGGAGGGACCACCCCAGGCTTCTTATCAGCATGTGTAGATGTGAGGCAGAAAGGGAATAGGGAATGGTGGGGCTTGAAAATTTTCAGCAGTCAAATATCAGAAATGTAATCAGATTCTTTATTATATCTGTAAGCAAAATAGACAAAAATGGCAACATGATGATGATAATAAAGAAGATAACAAATATGGAGGACATAAAAGAAAGGACATAGGTATATGTTAAAAAAAATTTTAATATGAAAATTGAAAGAATATGTAGCTTATATCTAGAAAAATTAATATAGCTCAACCAATGCCAAGCTGTATTCTGAGGAAGTTACTGAATTTCAAGGATAAAGAAACTATCAAGCATCTAGGAAGAAAATGCAAAATACATTCAATAGGGGAAAAAAATATAATTGACCTCATACTTTCCTACAGCAAGTCCAATGCTATATTATAAGTAGCACCATTTAATAAGTTATAGGGGAAAGAAAGTGTAGCCAAAGGAATGTATCCCCAGCCAAGTTGCTATTCAAATAGAAGGGCAATAAGTAAATTTTTTTCAAGTATGCCAAAATTAGGGAAGATGCATGAATGAGCCTTTCTTTAAAGACTACTGCATGTCCTAGGGAAATAAGAACCGTCACACAAAGACATATGCACACACATGTTCATTGCAGCATTGTTCACAATAGCAAAAATATGGAAACAACCTAAGTGCCCACCAACAAATGAATGGATAAATAAACTGTGGTACATACACGTAATGGAATACTGTGCAACAATAAAGAACAGTGATCAGTCTGCGAAACATCTCACAACATGGATGAATCTGGAGGATATTATGCTGAGTGAATTAAGTCCATCACAAAAGGACGAATACTGTGTGATGAGACCATTATTATAAAAACTGATGAAAAGGTTTACACATGGAAAGAAACAATCTTTGATGGTTACAGGGGAGCGGAGGGGTTGGGAGTGAAAAACACTGAACAATAGATAAGTGGTAACTCTGTTGAAGGGTAAGACAGTACACAATACTGGGGAAGTCAGCACAACTTGACCAAGGCAAAGTCATAGAAGCTTCATAGACACATCCAGACTCTCTAAGGGACCGAGTTACTGGGTTGAGGGCTGGGGACCATGGCCTTGGGGGACATCTAGCTCAATTGACGTAACATAGTTTATAAAGAAAATGTTCTACATCCTACTTTGGTGAGTAGTATCTAGGGTCTTAAAAGCTTGTGAGCGGCCATCTAAGATCCATCTACTGGTCCCACCCCATCTGGAGCAAGGAAGAATGAAGAAAACCAAAGACACAAGGGAAAGATTAGTCCAAAGGACTAATAGACCACTACTACCACAGCTGCCACCAGACTAAATCCAGCACAACTAGATGGTACCTGGCTACCACCACCAACTGCTCTGATAGAGATCACAATAGAGCATCTCAGACAGAGAGGAAGAAAAATGTAGAACAAAATTCAAACTTACAAAAAAAAGACCAAACTTACTGGTCTGACAGAGACTGTAGAAACCCCGAGAGTATGGCCCATGGACACCCTTTTAACTCAGTACTTAAGTCACTCCAGAGGTTCACCTTCAGCCAAAGATTAGACAGGCCTGTAAAACAATCAATAACACATGTAGTTCAACCACGTATGTGAGATTAAATGGGCACACTAGCCCAAAAGCAAAGATGAGAAGGCAGAAAAGGAAAGGAAAGCTGGACAAATGGAAATGGGGTCAAGAAGGGGAGAGTGATGACATATTACAGGGTTGGCAACCAGTGTCACAAAACATTATGTGTATTGTTTGATGAGAAAATAATTTGCTCTGTAAACTTTCACATAAAGCACAATTTAAAAAGAGACTACTGCATGATAAAATTTGATGAAGTGAAAAAAGAACTTAGGAATGAGGAAACTGGTAAAAGGATCAGTGAGGAGAACTGACACATTTTAAGTATAGAAATAAAATTTTTGAAGTGTGAGGATTATAGTTACAGAATGTGATGGTTAAGGTTGTGTGTCAACTTTGCTAGACCATTATTCTCAGTGGTTTGGCAGTCGCATGTTGTGATCACTTCCATGACGAGGTTTGATATAATGCAGTCACCTCCATAATGGTATCTGCTGTGAGTAGCTAGTCAGTTGAAAGGGATTTTCCTTGGGGAAGTGGCCTGCATCAAATGTAAGTGGACATTCTGGCAAGGCTCGTGGGCTTTTTTTCACTCTGGATCCTGCAGCTGGCCTTTGTTCATCTGACCTCCAGTTCTTGGAATTTGAGCTAGCAGCTTAACTATGTTCTTGCCTGCTGATCTTGGGATTCGTCAACCTTCACAGCCTGTGAGCAAGAGCCCTGATCTCTGACCTGCCGATCTTGGGTTCACCAGCCCCTGTGGCTACGTGAATCAGGAGAAGCCTCTATCCTGACTCATGGACTTGGGATGTTCCAACCTGTACACCCATGAACCATTTCCTTGATATAAATCTTTCTATATATATATTTATACACTCTATTGGTTTTGCTTCTCTGGAAAACCTAGCCTAAGACACAGAAGATAATGTATATGTTATAAACTTTGAGAAAATAAAAATTATGCTATAAATAAAAGGTCAAGAGGAGGGAGGGAAATGGAAGTGTAAGAGTGCTATTTTCATGATCTTTCATAGCAAAGAATCAATAGGTATTGTTTAAAGTTGAATTATATAGTTAAAAACAATTAATGTAGCCTCTTTCTAAAATATTTTATAATCATTTTTTCTAACTTTTGAAGAATATTTTAGGAACTAATATGTATAATGATAAAATATATTTATTTGACATTTAGATTTAACGTCAAGATTTATTTCATCTTTTTTTCTCTTTGATCAAATTAAGGTAAAATTAATATTGTAGTTTTAATTTAAAATGGTATATCTAGTATAAGAGTTTTCTAAAACCTTTCTTCTATGTCTGTCTGTCCATCCATCCACCCACCCACCCATCCATCCATCCACCCATCCACTTAGAATTCTCAGTATAATTTAGATAAATATTCATAAAGATATCTATCAGATATTTAATGACAAATATTTCTGAGTAGTAAGCTTAGCAGTTTTTAAATAAACTTTTTACTTTGGGATAGTTTTAGATTCATAGAAAAAAGTGTGAAGATAGTCCAGAGACTACTCACGAAACCCACAATTTGCTTCCCTTACTATTGACATATAACATTAATATAAGTAATATACATTAGTATAATGTAATTACATTAATTTGCCGCAATTAATGAGCCAGTATCAATGCCCTGTTACTACCTAGAATAGACTAACATATGACAGACTAAGACAGACTAGGAAGAAGGACCTGGCAGTCTATTCTGAAAAAATTGACCAGTGAAAACCTTATGAATAGCAGCAGAACATTGTGTGATATTAGTGCTGGAAGATGAACCCCTCAGGTTGGAAGGCACTCAGAACACAACTAGGGAAGAGCTGCCTCCTCAAAGTAGAGCCAACCTTAATGACGTGAATAGAGTCAAGCTCTTGGGACCTTCATTTGCTGATGTGGCATGACTCAAAATGAGCAGAGACAGCTAAAAACATCCATTAATAATTGGAACATAGAATGTACAAAGTTTGAATCTAGAAAAATTGGAAATTGTAAAAAATGAAATGGAACACATGAACATTGCTATCCTAAGCATTAGCGAGCTGAAATGGACTGATATTGGCTATTTTGAATCAGACAATCATGGTTTACTATGCTGGGGATGACAAATTTAAAAGGAATGGTGTCGCATTCATTGTCAGAAAGAACAGTTCAAGATCTGTCCTGAAGTACAATGCTGTCAGTGATAGGATAACACCCATAGGCCTAAAAGGAAAACCAGTTAGTACGATTGTAATTTAAATTTACACACCAATCACTAATGCCAAAGATGAGGAAATTGAAGATTTTTAACAAGTTCTGCAGTCTAAAATTGATCAAACATGCAATCAAGATACATGGGTAATAACTGGTGATTGGAATGCGAAAGCTGGAAGCAAGAATTGGTAGTTGGAAAATATGGCCTTTGTGATAGAAACTAATGCCAGAGATTGCATGATAGGATTTTGCAAGACCAACAACTTCTTCATCACAAATAACTTTTTTCAATAACATAAATGGCGACTGTACACAAGGACCTCACCAGATGGAATACACAGGATTCAAATCGACTCCATCTGTGGAAAGAGACAATGGAGAAGCTCAATATCATCAGTGAGAACAAGGCCAGAGGCCAACTTTGGAACAGACCATCAGTTGCTCATATGCAAGTTCAAACTGAAGCTGAAGAAAATTAGAACAAGTCCATGAGAGCCACAGTATGACCTAAACTATATCCCACTTGAATTTAGAGACCATCTCAAGAATAGATTTGGCACACTGAACACTAATGACTGAAGACCAGATGAGTTGTGATATGACATCAAGGACATCATACACAAAGAAAGCAAGAGGTCATTAAAAAGACAGGAAAGAAAGAAAAGACTAAAATGGATGTCAGAAGAGACTATGAAACTTGCTCTTGAAAGTTGAGTAGCTAAAGCTAAAGGAAGAAATGATGAAGTAAAAGAACTGAGCAGACTTCAAGGTGTGGGTGGCTCAAGAAGACAAAGTAAAGTGTTATAATGAAATATGCAAAGACCTGGAGATAGAAACCAAAAGCAAAGAACATGCTTGGCGTTTCTGAAGCCAGAAAAACTGAAGAAAAAATTCAAGCCTCGAGTTGCAGTATCGAAGGATTCTACGGGAAAATATTAAATGATAGAGGAAGCATCGAAAGAAGATGGAAGGAATACACAGAGTCACTGTACCAAAAAGAATTGGTCAATGTTCAGCCATTTCAGGAGGTAGCATATGATCAGGAACCCATGATACTGAAGGAAAAAGGTCCAAACTGCACTGAAAGCATTGGCAAAACACAAGCCTCCAGGAATTGACGGAGATGTTTCAACAAATTGATGCAGTGCTGAAAGTGCTCAGCAGTCTATTCCAAGAAATTTGGAAGACATCTACTTGGCCACCTGACTGGAAGAGATCGTATACATGCCCATTCCAAAGAAAGGTGATGCCACAGAATGGGGAAATTATTGAATAATATCGTTAACATCACACGCAAGTAAAATTTTGCTGAAGATCATTCAATAGCAGTTGCACCTGTATATCGACAGGGAACTGCCAGAAATTCAAGCCAGATTCAAAAGAGGACGTGGAACAAGGGATTTCATTACTGATGTCAGATGGATCATGGCTGAAAGCAGAGAACGCCAGAAAGACGTTTACCTGTGTTTTATTGACTCTGCAAAGACATTCAACTGTGTGGATCATAACAAATTATGGGTAACATTGGGAAGAATGGGAATTCCAGAATACTTAATTGTGCTCATGGGGAACCTGTACATGTAAGAGGCAGTCTTTTGCACAGAACAAGGGAATACTGTGGTTTGAAGTCAGGAAAGGTGTGTGTCAGGGTTATATTCTTTCACTATACTTATTTTATCTGTATGCTGAACAAATAAAGAAGCTGGACTATATGAAGAAGAATGGAGGATTGGAGGAAGACTCATTAACCTGAGATATGCAGATGACACGACCTTGCTTGCTGAAAGTGAAGAGAACTTGAAGCACTTACTGATGAAGATCAAAGACTACAGCCTTCAGTATGGATTATACCTCAACTTAAAAATCCTCACAACTGGACCAATAAGCAACATCATGATAAACAGAGAAAAGATTGAAGTTGTCAGGGATTTCATTTTTGGATTCACAGTCAACACCCAGGGAAGCAGCAAGTAAAGAAATCAAATGACATATTTCATTGGACAAATCTACTGCAAAAGACGTCTTTAAAGTGTTGAAAAGCAAAGGAATTTTAGTCACTTTAAGGACTAACCTGTGCCTGATCTAAGCCATGGTGTTTTCATTTGCCTCATATGGATTTCATTGTGTCCCCCAAAAATATTGGTCAACTTCGCTAGGTCATGATTCCCAGTACTGTGTGATTATCCACTATTTTGTCATCTGATGCGATTTTCCAGTGTGTTGTAAATCCTTCCTCTATGATGCTAATGAGTCAGGATTAGAGACGGTTATATTAATCAGACAAGACTCAATCTACGAGATTAGGTTACATTTTAAGTCAGTTGCTTTTGAGGTATAAAAGAAGTGAGCAGAGAGACAAGGGGTCTCATACCACCAAGAAACAAGAGCTAGGACAGTAGTGCATCCTTTGGACCCACGTCCCTGTGCTGAGAAGCTCCTAGACCCAGGGAAAGATTGATGACAAGGACCTTCCCTCAGAGTCAACAGAAAGAGCCTTCCCCTAGAGCTGGCACCCTGAATTCAGACTTCTAGCCTCCTAAACTGTTAAGTAATAAATTTCTCTTTGAGCCTTCCCCTAGAGCTGGTACCCTGAATTCGGACTTCTAGCCTCCTAGACTGTTAAGTAATAAATTTCTCTTTGTTAAAGCCATCGACTTGTGGTATTTCTGTTATAGCAGCTCTAGGTAACTAAGGCATGCATGGAAAGCTCGGCAGTGAATAAGGAAGACCAAAGAAGAATTGACACCTTTGAATTATGGTGTTGGCAAAGAATATTGAATATACCATGGACTGTCAGAAGAAAAAACAAATCTGTCTTGGAAGAAGTACAGCCAGAATGCTTATTAGAAGCAAGGATGGCAAGACTTTTTCTTACATACTTCGACACATTATCAGGAGGGACCAGTCCCTGGAGAAGGACATCATGCTTGGTAAAGTAGAGGATCAGTGAAAAAGAGGAAGACCCTCAACGAGATGGATTGACACTGTGGCTGCAACAATGGGCTCAAGCATAACAACGATTGTGAGGATGACACAGAATCGGGCAGTGTTTCATTCCGTTGTACCTAGGGTCACTATTATTTGGAACCAACTTAACGGCACCTAACAACCAACAATTATTACCTAGAGTACATACTTTATTCAGATTTTCTTACTTCTTATCTAATAACCCTTTTTTTTTTTTCTATTCGTAGATCCCAGTCAGGGTAGCACATTATATTTAATTGTTATGTCCTTTTATGCTTTTCTTGCCTGTGACAGTTTCTTAGACTTCCCACACTTTTGATGACCTCGACAGCTTTGAGGCATGCTGGCTGATTATTTTATAGAATAAAATTTCCATCCGTTGACATTTTATGGTGTTTGTTTTTTAATGATTAGACTGGGGCTGTGGGTTTTTGGGAGGAAGACCAGAGAGGTAAAATGACATTCTTACGACATCATATCAAGATTGCATACTATTAACATGATTATTACTATTGATGTGATGTTTGTCAGGTTACTCCACTGTAAAGTTATTCTTTCTCTCCCTTTCTAAACTGTACTCTTCTGAAGGAAGTTATTATGCACAGCTTCAGGAATAAGGAGTTAAACTCCACCTCTGTGAGGGTAATTATTTGAAATTCTTCTGCGTGAAAGGTATCTCTAGTCACTCCATTTATTTATTTAATCAAACGTTTATTTATGTTAGTATGGATTGATTTTATTGTATACTTGGGATTATAATCTAACACTACTAATTTTGTTGCTCATGTTGTTGTATGTTTGGCCAATGAGAGCTCTTTCCATTGGCTTCTGAGTGTCTTTGACATCATACCTGCGTCATTGTGGGATTTGGGTTTTTGGTGGTGGTGGTGGTAGTTTTTTTGCTTGAGTACTTAATTACTTTTTGGCACTACAGTGTGCTCCAGACTCATCTTGTATATTCCCTGCCTCAGTCCTAGAATCAGCCAGTTCTCCAAGGAGCCTTGGTTCCTTTTATTGGGTCCCAGTTGCCTGGGTCTGTGGGTGGTACCATCTATGGATGGAGTCGTCTTCGGCTCCACCTTTTCTATTTCTCATCACAGCAAACTGATTACTACCACCAACCAGTTGCCGTCCAGTCAGTTCTGACTCATGGTGACCCTATATGTTGCAGAGTAGAGAGCTGCTCCATAGAGTGTTCTTGGCTGTTATCTTTATGGTAGCGGATCACCAGGCCTTTCTTCTGAGGTACCTCTGGGTGGGTTTGAACCACCAGCCTTTTGGTCAGTAGTCAAACGCTTAACTGTTTGCACCACCTAGGGATTCCTAAAATGGATTACTAGGCCCATCAGTTCTTCCTCAAAAATATTTTTCAAGTGTGTCATCTCTCCACGTGCCCTTGTATAACCTAAGTTCAAGACATCATCTTTCATTCCAGATATTTCCATATCCTTCAAACTGATCTCCTGATACAACCGTCCTCAATATTGCCAATAAAATGATCTTCCTGAAATATAAGTCTGATTATATTTCTCTGCTTAAAACACTTCAGTGGGTCACCATTACCTATAGAATAAAGTCTGAACTGTGTCCAGTTGTTGTTTTGTGGTGTGGTTTCTGCCCCCTAACCTCAACGAAGCTGAACAAACCACATTTACACTGTTGTACTCTGTTAATCCTGCCATTGTGCTTTATCACCCATGCTGATGTCCCTACCTAGAACTGCTGCCACAGTCTCTCTGTGCCTGGCTCCATTTGCCAAAATACAACTAGTCCTTCTAAACACACAGTAAAGAACCCCTTCCTTGAGTCTTCCTTGTTTCCCAGAAAGAGTTAGCAATTACTTCTGCAGTGCTACTTCAGGAGGCATTGTATGATGGGGTTTGAAGTCAGTCAGAACTGGGCTTGAGTCAGGTTTCCACCAGTTATTGTGTAACTTCGGGCAAGATAACTAAGTTTTTTAAGTTTCCTAAATAGGGAAGAAAAGCATCTACTTCTTACAATTGTGACTATTAAATGAGATGATGCATGGAAAAAGATGTAGTAGTTATTGTTTATATGTATGGTTTGTTATTAGGTGTTGTTGAGTCAGTTTCTACTCAAGAGAGAGCAAAACTGCCTCATAGGGTTTTCTAGGCTTTATTCTTTACGTGAGCAGATCACTAGGTCTTTTCTCCCATGGAGCCACTGGTGAGTTTGAACTGCCAACTTTTCCATTAGCAGCTGAATGCTGAACGGTTGCCCCAACAAGTCTCCTATATGCATATAGAGAGAGAGAGATACACACACACACACACACACACATACATATATATATATTTATACACATGTATATGTATATAATCAAAAACCCATTGCCGTCGAGTCAATTCCAACTCATAGCAATCCTATAGGACAGAGTAGAACTTCCCCATAGAGTTTCCAAGGAGCACCCAGTGAATTCAAACTGCCGACCTTCTGGTTAGCAGCTGTAGCTCTTAACCACTACACCACCAATATATAGAATATATGTATGTATATATGTATATGTATGATATACATGTATACTTGCCTCTATTATTGTGTTTGTTCTACCGTAATGTTTTATTTTTTGTTCCCCGTACTAGCTGGGTAGTAAATGCCCTTTATATAGGTGTCCAATAAGTACTTGTAGAATGAATTATTCTCCTGTAACTGAAAATATGATTCAGATGATCAGCATGTGGTTCCACCGTCCCTTTCTTGCTGTTTTTATAGTGTTCTTTGTTCAGCCTCTGCAGCTGCTGCGCCTTCGGGGCCTTTTTCTGTTTATGGCCTTGTCTCTTCGGCACTGGTGTATTTGGATAAAGATGAAAGCATAAATATAGATTTTTATTATACATCTGTCGCAGCGTTGACAGTTGTCAGGGCGGCAAAGACAGTAGCCAAACACAACTCTTACAGAGAAGTGGGGCCAGGAGGGTCACTCTGAGGAGTCGACCCCGGCTTCAGTCCCAGGAGTTTATTTATAGTCAGTACAGCAAGCAGTGAAGCAAATAACAGAACAATGGGCTTTGGGTGAGTAACAATAAGTTTTGGGCAAGGGAGAAGGAATTCCGGTACACAAGTCAATCAGTAACAGGACAATAGGTTTGGGAAAACAAGTCGTGCCTAATCTCTTTCTTATTGCTGACAAGTCTCCAACATGTCATATACAGCATAGAGGCCTGTGGGGGCTGCAGTTGTCAGTAGTGCAGCCATGTTTAAATGGCATATATCCCATTTCCCCCCTTTTGTTTAGTTAATGGAATAAGAATCAAGAGGGTTTTTACTGGTCCAGCAAGTGTCAGTTAGGACAAAGTAAAATTTTCTCTATGAGATAAAGTCTAAGATTATCTCAGCTACTGTCTCTACACCTCAGGGCCTGGCAACTTAGTGAGTCCTTGTGAGCCCAGCTATGGCTGGGGCACACTCCATATGTTTAAGGAGGAGAAGTAGCATAGCTATGAGTAACACCTGGACTTAGTCGCCTAGATGGCGGCTATAGAAGGCTCTTTAAACTCACGGTGCTGGTTTTCCACCGGATACCATCTGGTTTTTCACCAGGTTGTTACTTAATGCCTGGACTTAGTCTCCTAGATGGCGGCCGTAGCAGGTTCTTTAAACTCACAGTGCTGGTTTTCCACCGGATACCATCTGGTTCTTCACCAGGTTACTAAGTAAGAGCGATGCTCTTATCAATTGCATAGCTGGAGTGAGTGGACTCAATGTGCCTTTCAGATGTGTAAGACAATAGAGGATGATCTTATGAGGATAATATAATCCTCTGCACTAGTAATATCCTGATTGTTGGACCCATGGGTTTCCTCTGACTCTCATTTTGTCAGGTAAACACTAACTTTTAACATCGACTGAAATTATTATTCTTAAAGGCTTAAAGATTTATAAAGGCTCAAAGATTCATTAACAATCAAACAAGCAATGATTTACACAGCTTTACCATTACTTGGAAGGGAATCACCAGGAAGGGTAATTTGTACATCATAACAGATTTAACAATCAAACAAACACTGATTTACACAAATTTACTATCAGTTGGAAAGGGATCATCTAGCTTAGAAATCTATCTATACAGAAGCATCTAACTAGGAGAAGCAGAAAATATAGAGGAATTTACACATAACAAATTTTCATTGGGAACTTACTGATTAACAAATTACTGATTAACAGGATAATATAGGATGACTGTTGAGGATTGATTATCATGAGGGAAACCATAGCTAGAAACAGGTTTTCAGGTATAAGTGGGGCACCTGTAGTTGAGAGGATATGCTCAGCTTTGGAGGAGAGGGCTTTCAGACCTCCCCATGTTACCGGTAGTGCAGATCTCCGTTGTTCAGTGTCCATCCCTGGGGGAAGGGGTGATTTCGGGTCGGATGGTGGCCCTTCAGTGTTCATCCCCGGGGGAAGGGGTGCCAGTGTCAATTGTGGCTCTGGAGTCAGATCGGATGGTGGCTCTGGCTGCCGCAGCAGGCGCAGTGGCGGTGGTTCCCAGCAGAAGGGTGGTGGCTGTCGCTGGGTCATGATATAGTTTTGCTAATTGGGCGGGAATCCAAAGTGGACCTGTGGGAGACAAAACAGCCGCATACCCTTGCCCCCAGGTTAATAATTCTACAGGTCCTTGCCAGACAGAGGGATTTTGAGGATCTTTATGGAGGATCTGTGGGTGAGGTCGGGTGTCAGGGGGGATAAAATGTTGTTCTACAGTGGTACGACCATCTTTGGCAACCGATAAAAAGTTAAAAGAGAGCTTTGGCGAGTCTTTCATTCTGGTCACATACTCTAGATCCGTCATCTCCCCCCTTTTGTTTATTTAAGAGCTGTTTGAGAGTATGATGGGCACGTTCAATTATGGCTTGCCCTTGAAGGTTATAAGGAATGCCAGTGGAATGAAGGATATTCCAAGTGGCACAAAGTTGTTGAAATTTAGCAGAAGTATATGCAGGCCCATTATCAGTTTTAAGAGCTTGGGGACATCCCATAGTCACAATGGCTTGGG
The DNA here is from genome assembly GCA_030035585.1 of Dugong dugon. NCBI lineage: Eukaryota > Metazoa > Chordata > Mammalia > Sirenia > Dugongidae > Dugong > Dugong dugon. The sequence goes on along the minus strand of CM057468.1, from coordinate 110,671,694 downwards.
TGAAATGATGACAGGCATGAGTAGAATGTTCCCCAGAAAGGGCTGTGGCATAAAGAAACCCAGAACATGTATCTATGGATACATGGAGGTATTTAAGTTTCCCAAAGGGAGAATAGTATGTTACATCCATTTGCCACAATTGATTGGCTGTTAGACCATGTGGGTTGACGCCAGCAGCAAAGGACATGGGAGAAAAGCGTTGGCAGTCAGGACAGGTGCGAACAATATGTTGTGCTTCAGTAAAGGAGACAGAAAATTGTTTTTGAAGTCCACGTGCATTTTGATGAAAGAAATTATGAGAAGTTCGTGCATTAGAAAAGGCAGAGCCAGCAAGTAAATCGGCGCGAGAATTGCCATCAGAAAGAGGCCCCGGCAAGGGTGTATGGGGGCGCACACGTACCACAAAAAAGGGAGAGTTACGGCTATTAAGCAGGGTTTGGAGCCTTTTAAGTAAAGTAAATAACTCATAATCAGAACTAAAGCAGAGAGTTGCATCACTAATATGTTGAATGGTGTGGACAACATAAGCAGAATCAGCAATTAAATTAAACGGCATTGATTTAAAAATTTCAAAGGCAGCAACAGCTGCCAACAGCTCAGCACACTGTGTAGTGGAAGCCTTTTGTGTAATGAAATGTTGCCAGGCGCCGTCTGTTTGCCAAGTGACCGCTCCTTTTCCAGTCTTTCCTGATCCATCTATAAAGGCAGTAGGAGCGTTAGCAAGAGGTGAAGGAGAGAGCATAGTAGAAAATTGTAAAGGAAGAAGCTGTAGGGTAGAGAGTGTTTTTGAAGTGGGATAAGAATAAATTACTTGGCCAGTAAAATCAGCCAAAGCAATCTGGAGCTCTTCAGAATTGAGAAGAGCATGATCAAAAGCTGTTTTCGTTACCCCAAAGTATATAAGATGAGGGTCAGAACCCAAAAGCTGTTGAGTGCGGGTGCATCCTTGCATTAATAAGTTAATGCACTGAGAGAAACGTGTAAACAACTGTTGTGGAGGGCGATAAGGATGAAAAAGCCACTCAAGTGCTCCAACGTCAGGAGTAAATTGACAGAGCACGCCTGTAAGACTATGACGAGTATTTAATAGGAGAAGGTAAACAGGATGATTTATCTGTAAATGAGTCAAAAATTTTTCTTTAATGGCTTGGTTAACAAGTATTAATTCATGGCATGCTTGGAGAGAGAGTGTTCTCATAGAGGTTAGAGCAGGGTCACCCTTAAGGGTCTCAAATAAGTTGGTCAGCTGAGAAGTTGTTATACCGAGTGAAGGTTGCAGCCAATTAATATGACCAAGGATTTTCTGGAGGTCATTTAATGTCTTGGGAATTATAATTTCTGGTGTTTTAGGGCGAATGATATGGGTGTCAAGATAGTATCCCAAATACTGCCACGGGGTGAAAGACTGAACCTTTTCAGGGGCTATTTGTAAGCCAAAACTTTGTAACGCTTGTTGAACAGAGACAAGAAGTGAATCAAGTTGTTCTGGTTTGGGATGGGCTAGGAGAATGTCGTCCGTATAGTGATATATAAGACATGAGGGAAAGGCTCTTCGGACTGGCTTAAGAGCCTTATCAACATAATATTGACAGATAGTTGGACTATTGACCATGCCCTGTGGGAGAACAGTCTACTCATAATGCTGCACAGGACGACAATTATTCATAGAAGGAACTGAGAAGGCAAATTTAGCGCAATCATCGGGATGGAGTGGGATGGTAAAAAAACAATCTTTAAGATCAATAATGATAATGTGATATGTTTGAGGAACACAGGCCGGATTGGGAACTCCTGGCTGAAGAGGTCCCATAGGGACGAGATGTTGATTAACAGCCCATAAGTCATGAAGGAGCCTCCATTTTTTGGATTTTTTGGGGACACAGAAAATAGGTGTATTCCAAGGGCTGCAGGAAGGCCGGATGTGTCCAGCCTCTAACTGTTCCTGGACAAGTTTTTTAAGGTGTTTTAATTTCTCTTCTTTAATGGGCCACTGCTCAACCCAAACAGGAGGGCCAGGTATCCAGGTTAATTTTAGCAGAGGGTCTGTTTGAGCAGTGGCCCCTATGAAAAATCCTGAGGGGTGTCAATTTGAACATTCCACTGGGAGAGTAAATCTCATCCCCATCATATAGTAGGTGAAGGAAGGATAAAGTGACAGATAGAAGCAGGCTGTCCATCAGGGCTATAGCAAACAATGGGAAGTGTACTTTGAAAAGGACACCGTGCTCCTCCAACTCCTGTGAGGGTTTCAGCGGTTTGCTTCTTGGGCCAAGAAGAGGGCCAGGAATCAGAGGAGAAGATAGTTACATCTGCCCCAGAATCCACGAGCCCTTTAAACATGCGATCATTGACCTGAACAGTAAGATATGGTCGGGAAGATTGTAACTTAATAACCCAAAATGCATCAGTACTGCCGAAACCCCCAGCTCATCTTGGGGTAGTGTGAGTGGAGGGGACTACAAAGGGAGGTAAAATTAGCTGTGCTATCTTATCAGAGGGAGTAATGTTCTAATAAGAGAGACTGGAAACCATAATTTTAATTTGTCCTTCATAATCAGAATTTATTACACCAGGATGAACAGTTAGACCTTGAGATGTAATACTAGAGTGACCCATTAGGAGTCCTAAATATCCTCGAGGCAGGTGTCCCCAAACCTGTGTTGCTATAAGAAAAACTTTTCCTGCCTCATCTATTATAGCACCTTGTGCTAAGGGTAAATCTAGACCTACACTTCCTTCAGTAGCTGCTTTTAAGTTGTTAACCTGCAAGCGTTGTTGTTTGGAATCTATGCTGTGGTTTCCACATTCCACACTCGGGGGCCCTCTGTGATTTTTTGGGGCACGAGAGCTCTTGCCCCTCTTCCTGTTTCCCGACATAGGGTTGCCTTGATTGTTAAATTGAGATCTGCACTGCTTAGCCCAATGACCGCCTTTACCACAGCGGGGACACTGTGCCTTTCGGAGAGGTAAAACAGCCCGACAGTCAGCATTAGCATTTTCACAAGCAAGCTGGAGACAAAGAACTTCAGCTGCTTGTTGATTGTCTACCTGTCGGGAAATGGCAGATTCAATTAAAAGCAGAAGTTGGGTAAGGGCTTCTTCTGACACCTTAAGCTTAGAGAACTTTAACAATCTCAACAACTGGGTTTTGTGTTGATGTTGTTCAGGAGAAAGAGAATTCCCCATAGTGAGGAGGAATAGGAAAATGAAGGAAAGAGTGATAGGAAAGCTCCTGGCCCGAAGCCTGAAATCCCTTGAGGGAGCATACGAGAAAGCCTCGCCTCTCCCGGGGCTATAGCAGCCCAAGATGAGAACATCCGGAAAAGTTCCGCCCACAGAAAAACCCCGCTGCTCCCGGAGCTGTAAGAGCAGCCCGAAATGGACAGGTCCTGTACTTACCACCTTCAGGGATTGAGTGTGAGGATGTCTGTAGCACCCTCACACGGGGCACCATCTGTCACAGCGTCGATGGTTGTCGGGACGGCAAAGACAGTAGCCAAACACAACTCTTACAGAGAAGTGGGGCCAGGAGGGTCACTCTGAGGAGTCGACCCCGGCTTCAGTCCCAGGAGTTTGTTTATAGTCAATACAGCAAGCAGTGAAGCAAATAACAGAACAGTGGGCTTTGGGTGAGTAACAATAAGTTTTGGGCAAGGGAGAAGGAATTCAGGTACACAAGCCAGTCAGTAACAGGACAATAGGTTTGGGAAAGCAAGTTGTGCCTAATCTCTTTCTTATTGCTGATAAATCTCCAACATGTCATATACAGCATAGAGGCCTGTGGGGGCTGCAGTTGTCAATAGTGCAGCCATGTTTAAATGGCATATATCCCCACATATATCCTTTAAAGCACTCTCTTCAGAATTTATCATGTATAACTTTTGAAGAATGCTGTGATTACTAGACCCAGGCTTAAAACTGTTTCTGTTTCTCAAATGATTTATTTAGTCTTATATATTTTTAAATAATCATTTTTGGTCCAAATTATTTTAGAGTGAGACTAAGGTTACCAAGCATAGCCAGAATGCTCCTTAGAAGCGAGGGTGGTGAGAATTTGTCTCACATACTTTGAGCATGTTATTGGGGGGGACTAGTCCCTGGAGAAGGACATCATGCTTGGTAAAGTAGAGTGTCAATGAAAAAGAGGAAGACCCTCAATGAGATGGACTGACACAGTAGCTGCAACAGTGGACTCAAACATAGCAATAATTGTGAGGATGGCGCAGGACACAGCAGTGTTTCGTTCCGTTGTACATAGGGTCGCTATGAGTTGGAACCAACTCCATGGCACCTAACAACAATATACAGCATGGTTACCAAGAACCTCAAGATGATGTTTAAGCCCTGATGAGAACCATAAACAATCAGCTACCCAAAAAATAAAAAATTACTATGTGCACAGTGTTGTGCTAGGGACTAGTCTTAGAACTCAGTAATGTACATGAGCAATCAGAGATAAATTAAGTAGTAATTCATGAGTGTGTGACTTTACTTGCAAAGAGATTTCAAAGGAGGGTGAAATGAGGAATGAAATGAGTAGTCGAGGAACCCTCATCAAAGAAGTCAAAATGGCTCAGTCATTGAACTGACCCCAAACTGAATCATGGTGTTTATACAGCAGAGACGGAAAGAAGACTATTTTCAGACTGTAGACAGTGTGAATCAGTTAATGGAGGAAGGACTGAGTGTAGCATGTGCAGAGAGGAAGGGAGTAGAATGCTTGATTTGGTTAGGTGTGCATTCATGTGTGTGAGCATGGTGGCCTGGGGCAAAAGATAAATTGAGTTGATAAATAGTGCAGGAACCAGGAATAGATGACCTTGAAAATCAGACAAAGGAATGTGAGTTTATGGATTAAGTAATAGAGAGTCACTGAATACTTAAGCTAGGCAGTGTGAAGAGTGTACCTTCAAAAGATCCACTTCACTGAAGGGTTGGAGGTGAGGGAGACATTACAAGGATAAGCTACATCTGAAAGACTTCAGGGGACTCTTCAGGAGAGGGGAATAGCAAAGAGGAATTTAAGTTTTGTTAAACACTTAATTTTTCTTAAAAAGTAGGAACAAAGATGTTTCTACTGACAAAGTGAATAAGATGGAGAGTTAGGATTGTTTTGCTTTGTTGATTTGTTGGAATGATATGGAATAATGGGTAGAAAAGTCCAGAAGACACTGAGAAATAGAGTTACGGATAGAAGTAATATGTCATATCTGGAGATTCAGGTTTGGGAATTATAACTGGGAGGCTATAGCTACCTCCATAAAAGTGAATAAGGGATAATAAAGCTGCTATTCATTTTGAAAGAGAACACTTAAAATGTTAATTTCTTTAAACGTGATTCCATAGCTTGGATCCTGTCCTCAAACTACCATCAGTAAATAGTCTTAAGCAAGGAAATATACTCCAAAAGTGAGGATAAGTATTTAAAGCCGATACTTGGAGAATCCAGGGTTAGGTGGGTATGCAGTTCCTAATTTTTATCTCTTTAAGAATATTGTGGAATGAACTGTACCCTCACAACCCACTTATCTTAGTTACAGAGTCCTTCCATAACGAGAACAAAACAGTCCACAAGTTGGTAGTTTTAAAGAACAGGAATTTATTGTCTCACAATTCAGAAGGCTAGAAGTCTAAATTCAGGGTTTGGCTCTAGGGGGTGGTCTGTCTTTGTTGGTTGCCCCGGGAATTCCAGGGAGTTCTTCCCCAACTCCCCCCCCCCCCACCTCCTGCCCCCTGTGTGTGTCCATGTGTCTGTTCTGCTCCTTTAATAACTCAGAAGTAATTAGGTTTAGGACTCAACCCTACTCTGCTATGACCTCATTAACATAACAAAAGAAAACCACTATTTCTAAACAGGATCATATCCACAGGTACAGGGGCCAGAAATTCAACACATATTTTTGGGGAACACAGTTTAATCCATAACATCACTGAAATATAATAGGTAAGAAAATATTCAAGAAGAACCTACCAGACAATGGAGTCAAAATCAAGTTTAATATTATCATGACTTTCTAGAAATAGGGCTTGAATTAGTTGCATGGAGACAAGAGTCCAATCAGTCTCCAAAGAAATACCTTAAAAATGTCCCCATGTTAACCAGAAACATTCTAAAAATAAAGGCTCGTTTCAGAATTCTTTTTTAATATTTCTAAAGCTGAAGGCAAAAATCAGAAAATCCTGCAAAAATGCCTTTGATGTTGTTAATGAAATACAAAACAGAGACATTTGTATATTTACTAAACTCCACAAGTCTTCAGGAGTTATGGTGTTCTTTAAAAAGCAGACTTGAAGCATGAATTTTGCATTTGTTGTAAATTGCCTATAGACTCTAATGTTTGGGATGGAAAAAAGACTCCAGAAAAAATATTTTCCCTTGAAATAATCCTTTCTCTCTTTGCACTTCATAGGCCCTCTGAGAGCTTCTCACCATGGGCTTACTTTGGGTATGTTGTGTACACATTGTCTCTTCCATGGAACCTGATGGCCATGCAGTCACCTTCACTTTCACTCTGCCCTAATCCCACTATCAGAGTGAAGTAAATGCCAAACCTCTTCCCTTCAGTCCTCTTCCAAACCAGCAGATACCCTCTTCCATAAACCCGTCACCCAATCCCAAATTCATTCCAGATTTGAGGTAAATTTAGAACTTTCCAAGTTTTCTGTGGAATTTCAAAAATAGGAAACTTCCAAAAAAAATCTCATTCAAGCCACTCTGAGGAGGTCAAGCTCCACCTAAACCGTATTTTTTGCGCCGTGCATGTGGTAACACAGTTACCCAGAATGCACTCCTGGGAGTCTGTTGTATGCTCATGAGATTTTTTGGTTTGGCCAGTGGGCAAATCTACACCTAACCATACTAGACTTTCTCCTGAAGGGATTGAACATTCCCAGCCACCCTGAAAAAAATGCAGATCTTGGAATTTAAAATGAGAATTTTGGGGGGAGAGTGGGTCCTAAAGATAAGGAAGGGACTCCTTCTGTTTAGATCTCAGGTTCTTAGTCTGAACTTTTTAAGAAATCTAGAAGTTTGAGTGTGTTCCTGAGGTTTGGGGTATGCTAGTCTTTGCCACAGAAAAGAGCCCAGCAACCATGCTCCTATCAAGGAGGCAGCCACAGGGCTGAGGGGAGAGGCTTGAACCCAGCTGTACGTGGAGAATACAGGACAGGGTCTGGTTTTATGTTTGAGCTATAGTGATGTAGCAAAGACCAGTATTCCTGGGGTTTGTGTTGGAGAGCAGTAGCTGAGGAAGGATAAGAACCCCAGAACTGCAGGAGGAAATGAGGCCGTGGCCCATGGAGGGTGGGGGAAGTGGCAGTCCAGAGATCTGCAGCAACAGGGCAGAAGGCTGTGGTGGAACTGAGATGTAGAGCTTGACAATGCCAGTGACACAGCCTACAGCTTGAAGTCTCCTCTGTAGTACAGAGGGGCCTTGAAGGAGATGCTGGATGTCTGCCATCCGGCACATAAGAGGCACGGAACCAGCAGACTTAAGGTTCAACTGCCAAGGTGATCTTACTTGTACTCCCAGGCTGGGGAAGTCTGGGACATTTGTGTTGCACATATGCCTTCCAAAACCAGCACAGTTTTAGTTATTTTGCTCACCACTGACAAACAGTTCTGTTCATTTTTCTTACTTTTATTATGTGATGTAGCATCACTTAGGCAGGCAGCATAAAAAAAAACTATTGATTCCTTGGACATGGACCTACACTACCCAGAAGGCAACAATGATTATGGCAAATAAAGGGTTATGTTATAAGATACAGCAGAAGAGGAAAAATTCTTGTATTTGTGTGTGCTATGGACAGTCACAGGCCATAGTTCTCTGCCTAAAGGTGGTAGCTTATAGTGGCCCACTGCTTTTCTCCACAATGAAAGTGCTATCATTGTCAACCTCAGCAGCCAGGCTGCAGGGCCTTCATTCCTACCCACTACCCCTGCCCTTCACATGTGAAAAGCCACCCAGTGTGTAGAAGTCAGGAATTATCAGACTTTTGAGTTTCATGGGCTAATGAAATACAGTGTTGTCGATTTTTTTTCAAATAAAGATGACAGAAGATAAAAACCTACCATGTAGCATAATTATTTCATAAAATAACAGCTATTTTAATATTTAAAAAGTGGAAAGAAATTCATCTCAGTAAAAAAGGCCATCTTTTAAGCTGAGAAAATTTAAAATATTTACAAATTACCTTGGTTTTTTTCTACTTTTTATAATTTTTTGTTTAGCCTTGGACAGGTAAAGTCTGTTGTGAACTAACACCAGTGTCTAAACAGTTTTAGGGAAGCACTAGTAGTCCCTGGATGGTGCAAATGGTTAATTTGCTTGGCTACTAACTGAAAGGTTGATGGCTGAAATCCACCCAGTGGTGACTCAGAAGAAAGACCTGGCAATCTACTTCTGAAAAATCAGCCATTGAAAACCCTGTGGAGCACAGTTCTACTCTGATACACGCAGTGCAGGGCCACCATGAGTCGGAGTTGACTCTTTGGCAGCTTTATTGTTTTGTTAGGGGAGTATTGCTTTAAGCAATGTGCATTCAGACAGTAGCCAGCCCAGAATAATGCTCCCCCATACTTCATATGTTAATTCAGTGTGTCACCTCTCATAGAAGAGTGCTTTGGGATGTCTTAACTCACGGTAAAATCTTTCCATTGGCAGCCATTTAGGCAGTCCATCATGTGTCAGGTTTTGTTCTGTTAATTCAATCAACAAATGTATGTTTCAGTCTTTATGTTTTTAGACCAAGTGCTTTTTAATGTACTTGTGCATTTCTGTCTGTAGAGAAGGCACGTCCTGTCAAAGGACCCCTGGGAGCCACTTAAGACCATCACCTAGCTTGTAGATGCCAAATAGGTATCTTTCCAGTAACACTCAGGGTTACTAGTATGATTGAAACATTCTCATTAGAGGGTCTCAGGTTTTTTTTATTTTTCAGGTGTCAAATGATGGACTAAATTGGATGATCTCCAAGGTCTGTTACAATTCTAAAATATTATGATTCTGTAAACATACAAGCTTCATAACTTTATGATCTTAACAATCAGTTCTGGTTTTGTCTCAGTGTGCGCAGCAGTATAGCAGCCAAGTTTGAGAAGAATACCTTCGTTAATTAATTTCAAACATGAGAATATGTAACTAGGATCCCAGGGGAAACTAATTAAAGAAGACAGTTTTAAATTGTCAAAAATCTTGAAGATTGAGCACCATGTAAATCTACAGTGTTGTTGTAGATAGTAGTGCCGTAGAAATTGCCCCCCAGTTTCCGTTTTCTCTCACCTTAGAGAAGTTCCATTTTTCTATTGTGCCTACCTTTGTTTGTCCAAGAAAGTGGCCTCCAGCCTTTATTTGTTTTTGCTGTTCGTGGAAGAGCTTTAAACCTTTTACAATAAAAGGATGCACATAATAAATACCAGGTATTTATAAAGAAACATAAATGCCCTTCATAAGCCAAATAAAAAGGCTTATTCTGAGCTTAGAACACAGGGCATTGTCTTCTTGACAAGCTTCACCCTGGAGCCCTGGAGACACCATTAGAGCACTTTCCCCTTCTCCCCAGTAAAACCACAGTGGCACACAGGAGTGTCTCACAACTGTGGTGCAGTAGAGAGATGGAAGGTGTCCCTCACCCCCTGATGTGCACTTTGACCTTTCCTGTGACTTACAATTAAGCACAAGGATAAAAGCAGCTTCAAGATGAATTCCATTTTCCTCTTCAGCCCCTTATTGTGACTATATTGTGGGAAATTAAAAACATTTCTTCCATTTTGGTATAGGCTGAAATCTGGAAATCGGACACAGAGGGAGAAGGGAAATGAACAATCTTATCTATAGGGTGGACTGCTTGTAACACACATATTTTTCACATAACTACATGTCGGGTAGTAATTACAGTCCACTTCTGCTTTGCTGTCTGGGGAGAGCTGGGAGAAAAATGCCTCAGCAGTGTTTTTGGATAGGGAGGGAGTGAAAGGAAAATGGGGCATCCTTTTTAATATATCAGCTTCCTAAGAGACCAAAAAAAAAAAAAAATGCTTCCATGTCAGTGTAGAGCTAAATATGGAAAATAGCACTTTTCTGGTATCTGTTTATTCATTTATAGGACAAACTGCAATAGTACTGTTACAGTTGTATTCAAAATCCACTAGTCCTCGTTGCCTTACATTGCTTTTAGAACAAAACATTATGAAGCACTGACAGGGTTTTTTGTTTTGTTTTTCTTTCTTTTTGTTTGTTTGCTTGCTTTTATCCATTTCAGAGCAAGCTAAGATCAGTGCTCTGCTTCTTCTTGCTTTATGTGTTCTCAAGCCCCACCCCACCCCCTGAATCCATTTAACTTATCCTTCCTAGAATATAGCTCTGGTGTCTCTAACGTAAGAAAAGTGAGATTCATGAACTTACATGTGAATGCATACCATCTCAGATTTCTAACTATGGTTTCTTTTTGAAATATGAGAAGATTATCTAGAGGAATTTAATATGAGTTAGTAATGCTGAACTTGCACAGTTCTTAGCCGTTTCAATTTGATACCAGAGTAACTACCACCTTAGTAACTATAATTGTAATATATCATTTATGATGTGTATATGCCAACAGAAGCCTCTGGAATATTAAAATCACCTGTATAGCTTTTTAAAAAGTAATGTTCGGACCCCACCCCAGCCCCATTAGAGTCCCAGGGGATGGGTCCAAGGTATCAGTACTTTGAGAAAGCTCTCCTGGTAACAAATGCATGCAGTTGAGAAACACTGCGCTAGAGTAAGTAGGTCATTTGGTGCAACAATGATTCTTAACTATTCGAAGAGAGATCTAAGAGTTTATGTTGTTGTTATTCTCATTAGGCTAGACAAATCATATTTACTGTATTGAAAGAAAGCTTTTCAGTATGAGAGCAGGAATCATTATGCCAGGAATTCTTCCTGTATATCTCTAGAGCATTACGGTATCCCCCATTTAATGCCAAAAAAACAAAAACCAAACCCAACATCATCAAGTCGATTCCGACTCAAACAGCGCTCATATAGGACAGAGTAGAACTTCCCCATAGGGTTTCCAGCAAGCAGCTGGAAGATTCGAACTGCCAACCTTTTGGTTAGCAGCCATAGCTCTTAACCAATGTGCCACCAGGGCTCCATTTAATGCCAAGGAGGCAAAATTTCAAAGGTAGAGGTGCAAGATACAGCTTTATCTCCTCAGACCCTAAGCCTCCTCCTTCCAGTTTTAACCTGGGACCATTCAGTAGGCCACATTTCAAAATTAATATCCTAAGTAGGCATTGTGGTAGGCAGAATAATGGCCTCCCAGGCCCACATCCTAATCCCTGAAATCTGTGAATATGTTAGCTTACATGACAAAAGGGAATTTGCAGATATGATTAAGTTAAGGATCTTGAGATGGGAAAATTATCTTGGATTATCCAGGTGGGCCCAATGTAATCACAAAAGTCCTGATAAGTGGAGGAAGGAAGTCAGAATCAGAGAAATTTTGAAGATGCTACACTGCTGGCTTTAAAGATGGAGGAAGGGGCCATGAACCAATGAATGCAGGTAGCCACTATAAGCTAGAAAAGGCAAGGAAACTGATCCTTTCCTAGAGCCTTCAGAAGGAATGCAGTCCTGCCAACATCTTGATTTTAGGACTTTTTGAATGTTATAGGCAAAGAGTATACATAAAGTGTATAAGAAGTAGTTATGTATAGGCAAAAGGTATAAGTAAATAATATGTATGAGTGGAGCTCATATACGTATTAGGCAGTGTTGAAATATGAGACATTCAAACTACAGGTATCCATTCAGCCCTCTTGTAGCAATACCTGAAAGGTAGTGGTCACTTTAGTTGTGAAGCACATGTATTTCGTTTAAAGATTGACTCATCCCATTATTAAAAGTTATGACAGGAACACCCTAATTTAGTATCTTGCTGCTCAAGCAACTTAGACTTCCTATAGGCCCACTTTCCTAGTTTTCCAGGCATATTCAGATATAACTGGCCCTAAATTAGATTCCAACTAAGAAATCTGAAAACCTGTCGCTGTATATCATACAAGAGCACACCGAAGTCTTTCTCTCTCTCTCTCACACACACACACACATTTAGTAACTGATTATCATTTGCAGCAAAGACTCTAATCACAGCTTCATCCTGGAAAAAATTCTGAAGTATGGACTTGCCTATCCTGCATGAATCCAATTTTGCTGTTATGAAAGTATTTGCATTAAGATTCAGCAGAATATCTTCTTGGCTGCTATTCTAACAACCAAAATTTTCTCAGAGGGAATATATTAAACTATCAAATCACTTTCAGTGGGGCACATCATTTTTCCATTTTTATCCATTTTGGTCATGATGGCACTTACGAGCCTAAGGGAATTAAAAAGTGGAGGCAACCAGGGACTGCTAGTTACTAAGTCCAAGTTATTAACTCAGGATTTTAGATCTCTGCAGTACTGTAGCCATCATTTTGCTCCACTCATTCATAGTACAGATAATGGAATCAAGACTCGGAGAGGTTAACTGACTTGCCTAAGGGTGCACAGTTTGCAGTTACAGAGTCAGGGCTGGATACTTGGTGTTCTGATTCCCACTACAGCATTTTTCCACTTTACCAAAAGTACATATTTAAAGAATGCTTTGTACTCTGCTATAAAATAGGTAAGGCTGGTTCTTCTTAGTCACAGCCTGGGTGTTGTGATTAAGCAATAAATAAAATGTATGACTCTGTAATAAATCACTCCAAAACTTGGTATCTTAAAACAACAGTTTTTTTAATCACTCATGGTTCTGAGGGTTGATGTGCTCAGCTTGGAGTCTCTTGTACAGTTGTAGCCACATAACAGCTGAGGCTAGAGTCCTCTGAAGGCTTCTTTACTCACATCTGGTACCTGAGCTCACATAGATGAACATATAGGGGGCTGGTCAGTCATCTGCTTCTCTTCATGTGCCTAGCTTGGGCTTCCTCACAGCATGGCAGTCTCAGGCTTGCACTTCTTACATTGAGATTGGCTTCGTACAGACGAAGTGTTCCCAAAGGCGGAGCCAAAAGCTACAAGGCTTTATCTAGCCTCAGAAGTCCCAGAATGTTACTTCTCTTACATTCTATTCTCTTCTTTATTGGTCAAGCAAATCACTAAAATCAGCCCAACAGGAGGGGAATTAGAATCAACATCTTATGGTTAGACTAGCAAAGAAATTGTGGCCATTTTAATCTAGTTACATATATTTTTTTTCCCTAAAGCATTCTATTATAAACAGGTAAAACCTGGAGTTTTAAATCCTGGGAATAGGAAAATGCAGTCATTATTTAGTGAAGATTATAAGAAGTAAAAGTTTTTCTAGACGTGTAGAATATTTCCTACTCCCAAAATTATTCAAGGACCACTCTGGATGGTGCTAACTTGTTTACCTTTATTTCTGTGAGTAAGTCTCCATCTGCTTGGAGAGTAGAGTTTATCTTTAAAAAAATAAATAAAGGAACCCTTTCCTCTCTCATAATCATAGGTCTATTAGCTTACTAACATTTAATAGAAAAGGTGCATTGTTTCTACCTTGATAAATTGAAAACAGGCTTCTCCAGTCAGTGTTCTACACTGGGAGCTGAAAAGCTACACCTATAGCATTTTTTCCATTGAAATACATTTTTAACAACTCATGGAAAATCTGTTACAAACACAAAAAGTCAGTTGATACATCTTGTTTCCTTCAGCTTTTGACTTTGTGAACAGAACTGACTGTGAAGTTGTCTTAGTCATCCAGTGCTGCTATAACAGAAATACCACAAGTGGATGGCTTTAACAAAGAGAAATTTATTCTCTCATAGTCTGGTAGGCTACAGGTCCAAATTCAGGGTGTCAGCTCCAGGGGAAGGCTTTGTCATCAATCTTCCCCTGGTCAAGGACCTTCTCAGCACAGGGACCCTGGCTCCAAAGGATGTGTGCTCCTGTTCTTCATTCTTGGTGGTATGAAGTCCCCATGTCTCTCTGCTTGCTTTCTCTCTTTTATGTCTCAAAAAAGTTTGCCTTAAGACACTGTTTTATCTTGTAGATTTCATTAGTATAACTGCTGCTAATCCATTTTATCACATCATAGTGACTGGATTTACAACATGGAAATCACATAAGATTACAGAATGGAGGACAATCATACAATACTGGGAGTCATGACCTAGCCAAGTTGATAGATATTTGGGGGGGACACAATTCAATCCATGGCAGAAATGTAAATTATATGTATGTATATAAATGCCTAGAAGGAAACAGGCATAAATAAGATAACAATAACTGATTTTCTCTGGTTGATAAAAATATGGATTTCTTATTTTTACTCATTTATTATCTATAAATAACATAAATGGTTTGTATAATAAAGTAATAATAAAATTTAAAAGAAGGATTATAGATAAATTTTCAATCTTTTTTTTTCTCCTGGCAGAGACCCTCCCTGCTGCAGCCTCTGTTTTTAACTATTTGCTTTATAGCTAATAAGTACTGGAATAAATCTCATTTAGTAAGTGAAGCTGACATTTACACTTCATAACCTGTTTATCTTTGTGATAAAATGGTTCAACACTAGATATGCTGTGAATGTTTTACTAAATCAGAAAATCATAGTTAAGATGCCCTTCAACTTAGATGTGCTTGAAACATTTCCCAAGCTGAAGTAATGATGGCTAGATTCTGTAGCATAAAAACTCAGGACCTTGATCACTTCTTTGAATGTGTGTTGTTAGAATCCAAAATGATCGCTTGAGGAATGTCTTGGTGCTGTAGATAAATACTCCCTCGGCTCACACCCAAGCAGAAGTAGTGAAGCTTTCCAGCAAGGCATAAGCCATGGGAGGACAATCCTAATTGAGAAAGTGTATAGCTTTCCCTTCACTGGCAGCACTGAGGATCAGTACTCAGGCCATTTGTTTTAAATAATTTAATAAGAGGGTATGATCTCACAGCTACTCTGGCCCAATTCTTAAGAAATGCAGTTAAGAGAAGTATTAATAGAATTGATGCCCCTGTTAGACCCATAGACAAACATCCATCCTTGAGCAACCAGAGTACCAGAGACTGACCACGCCTCCCATCTTCTGCCCTTTTCTCCCAAACACCAAAATGCTTTTACTAAACTGTGTTTTGAATGATATCATGTCATAGGACCTGATAAGAAAAAGCCCTATGCATGTCATTATTGTACTTACTATAAGGATGCTACTGAAGTTGTCGTTTAGTATGGTACAAAGTTTTTCCCTCAGGAGAAAATTTGTCTCTGTTCTTAACACAGTTGTGCTTTTCCTGTATAACTGGCTTAGTCATAGTCATTGTGCATTATGTAATTTTTGTGTTTTCCCCTACTTTATGGGTTCTAGAAAACTTAGAGTCAAATTTGTGCCACATCTCAACAATAGTATAGGATTTCAAACTGGGCATTTGGTACAGTGATCTCATTCCTGACTTGATTTTCATTGTCTACCCTTATTTCGCCTTTGCCTTAGGTTCTTCTAAGTTTTAATCTTATATTTTGATGGTGTTCTATAATAGAGCTTTATAAGTTGTGTTAAATGCATTTTGGAAAAAGGAAGGGGCAGGGGAATGTATGAATTAAAACAAATACTCCTTATCTACAGCAACCATATCAACATATGCTCTTGATACCAAAGTATCAAGTACTGTATTAGAACATAATTAGCCCCAAACCAGCATGGGGCAGGATGTGGAGAGCTATATTTTGAAAGCATGTTTTGTGAATGTAAGTGAATGGTATAATTTCAAATAAGAACAGTGTTCTTAAAAATGTGGGTCCTGAGATTGGCGTTGTCTTGTAAGCTGATGGGTGTTCATTGTCGGGAAGGGAGGAGGAACATTAATAGAGGGTGAGTTTGAGCAGAGAACCTCCACTAGTCATTATGATAAAACCACAGTTTTCTTCCATAGTAAAAAAAGACAAATGGACCCTAACTTGATGTCTGTTCAGATGAATAATGCCAATAAAAATGTTACACAGCTTTTTTTTGTTTCTGGTCACAGTTGCTTTTCTTTAAAAAAAAAATGTAATTGTGGTAGTTTTATAGGTGGCACACAATAGAATTAATGATAGAACCAAGTATCAAAAAGAACCAAACCATTCAGAAAGCATTGCTGGTGCTAGAGAGCTCTGCTTTGGTAGTTTTATGCCTTCTGGATAGCAGCCTTTCCACTATCATAATATAATAGAAAAGATGTGTAATTGTTTGTTTTTTGTTACTGGCTCTGTAACTTGTTTATCAAGTGCTCTATTGCATAGTAAAATCTGAAATGTTATAAGAGCATACAAACCTTTGCCATTCTAAGTCGTGCTCCAACTTTCTATGCGTTGATGGTAGAGCAAATGAAAGATACTTTAACTGAGTTTCTTAAATCATTCCATGTTGGGCTATCTTAAAACCAACAGCTAGAAAACTGCTAAATGAAGTCAACCGTGTTCTACCATATTCCAAATGGGAAAAGAAAAAAAAAAAAGATGCTAAAGGGTAAACTGTAACACTCTATAATGTTGTCAAGCTGAATTCATTTATCATTTTTGGTCTTCAATCATGTTTTCAGTATTTAGGTGGTATGTCAAACAGTACTCATTGATGGATGACCAGAGATTGTTGAAGACTTGAACTGCATGTCATTTTAGGTATTTATCATTTGGGAAGACAGCAGAGGTGGAGTGAAAGGGCATGAGAAACTCCTGGAGACGTTGATTCCTAAAAGTAGTTCCTAGGCTATTAGCCTAGAGAGAACTTTGTTTTAATTAGTCATGTAACATTTATGTATCAAGTGTTTGTAAGTGATTACATTAAAAGTAGTTGAAAGTCATTTTTCCTCTTAAGGTTAAAGAAGATTCTTGTTGTTTTGTTTCTATCATTCATTTGCCATCCAAATTCTATGCAAATTGATGCTATTTTAGTCAGAGTTTTCCTATCAGAGATTAAACCATAGAATTTTTCCTTATGGAATTTTAATTACAAAGAAAATCTGTGTATTGAATTTTTTTTTTAATGGGCTTTCTTTAATCACATCAGAAAAGGCATATTTTTAGCATCTGAAGGCACAGTGAGCAGAGTCCCTGTACCACATTTCATCACCTGAAATTGTCTATTTAACACAGCTCATACACTGAGACCTATTTCACAGAAATTCTATAATCTGAAATACAAATTAAATACCAATAAATTCCCACTTGTTCTATACTACCTTGGTCCTGATTTGAGATCAGGGACTGTGTACCGAGAGTATGATCGTTTTTAATTCAGAAGAGAACTCAACCTACTGTCAGAGAAAACCCTCAGATGAACAGGACTAAAAAAAGTATTGTTGTTATTAACTGACTGAAAATACTTTTTATTTCTAGAAGCTAAGTGCGAGTTACCTTGCAGGACTGACACATATTAAAAGAAAGAAGTGTAAAGGGAGTCGCAGTGCTAGCTGTGAGAAGCAGTTTGCCCTGGGCTCCACGAAGAAGAAAGCCGCCTACAGAGAAAATGGCATTTTCCAGATAAATGCTCGACTTTTACAAGGTTTTGTCTAGACTTATTTTATATCCATCCGGGATTCTCAGTACACAAGCTGGACTTCCTCATGAGATAGGAACACCGACACCCACTTCTTTGCTTAGCATCAGATAAACTAAGAAAAGCAGCAGAGAGCTGATTTAATTATTCTCTACTCTCTTGCACAAACGCCTTTTCATTCCTTCTCTGACCTAAATGCCTAGGAGAAGCGAAGAGTCCCAGTACATTGCTCATTTCTCAGTGATTCTTTTTCTTTCTTGCAAGTTTTTCATCCAGACCACTCAAATTCCTACCCAAATGAATAATGTGCATGATTTGATTCGTGGAAGGAAGTGAGGAGTGTGAAGTAGTAAAGATGGGCATGTAGGTGTCTATTTCCTGGCAATTCTGTCTATACCAGCAGTCAACTGCTATCTCCAGTGAAATAATTTTTTTTTTTTTTTAATTAGTAAACATCAGTAGGAGAGATTTGGAGATACTGTGAGTTAGAAAAATTCTAAAAATTTAAATTTAAATTGAACTCCCTAAATTGCAAATGGGAAAAGATTTTGTGAAAAGATTCTTTCCAGGTTAATTCCTTATTTTGTTTACAAACTGCTATTTACTGTTTCTCTTGCTAGAATTCCCTTACATCCACGAAGCAAATTGTACTCCACATTGTACCCCCTACCACCACCTATCAGAGTGCCTGACACATAGGCAGCACTCAGAAAATATCTATGTACAGCACTGATAAAATAAAGTCCTTTTCTCTATGGTTTGCTCAGATTCTCAGAAGGAGAAAACTAAGAATTTATGATTTATTAACTCTGACTTGTTCCCCCTAAGCAAGCTTTCAAGGCTTTGTCGAATAAAAAAGAAAAAGACTCTTCACAAAACTGTTGGGAATGCCTTGCTCTTCTTTACTTCACTCTTGAATACAAGAAGATTAAAAATTGACTTGGATCCAGAACAGTCCCAAGTGCACAAAAAGAGACACACACTAAAACTAAAGATGCTGTCTTGAAATTTGTTTAAATTATAAAATAACCAAATTTTGCATAAGCTATGCTGGTAAAACAAAAAGCCCCTTGTTCTTTTCTGTGTCACTAGCAAATCTTGCATTACTTAATGAAAAATAATCCACTCTCCAATTTGAACCAAGTAACTTGCACTCATTGAGCAAAACTAAAATAGGCAGAGAGTAAAATTTCACCCATAATTTTAGCATATATTATATTAAAAAGAAACCTGCACAATCTGATTGTATTAAAAAACCCAGATATCTGTGCATGGAATTGTAAACTCTTTGCTGTAATTATGAGAATCCAAGCCACTTAACCTCTTAGTGCTGCTTTTTTTTTTTTTTTAATGTGGAATGCAATACATTATCATTATTAACCTCTCATGATGTTGAGATTATTAAATAAAATAATAAATTGGAAGTGCTTTTAAAATTGTAGCTGGTTTTGTATAACAATTCTAAGGAGTTGTACATTTTATTTCAGCACCAATACTTTTATTCAGGCTTGGTTAGTTTATTTAGGTAAAATCATAACAGATGTACCACACTTCATATTATCAAGAATCTTTTAATCATTTGGAGTCCCTGGGTGGTGCAAGTGGTCAACACATTGGGATGCTAACTAGTTTAACATTGGAAACTCCGGATGGTCCAAACTGTTAAGCACTCAGCTACTAACTGAAAGGTTGGTGATTCAAATCCACCAGAGACACCTCTGAAGAAAGACTAGGATCTACTTCCAAAAGATCAGAGTCGTTGAAGGGAGCACAGTTCCACTCTGAAAACATGAGGTCGCCATGAGTTGGAATCGGCTAGACACCAGCTGGTTTGGGGTTTAATTTAACAACGAGTGCGTGGAAGCACACTTTTCTGAAAAATTATTTTTGTCAGTTATTCGAAACAAAATAAAAATAATAACTTCCATCTTCCCCAAATGCAACTATTATTTGGTCAGTATTTATACTACTTAAGTACAATTATCAAACTAGTAAACCATGATTCTCATACAAATATAAAATGAGCATGTGTCAAAGATTTTATTTTATCCATTAATTAGGAAATCAGTAAGATGTTAGAACCAATTTAAAGATAATTTGAAGAACAAATATATGTATACACGTGCAATTAGGAATGCTGAAATAAAGTTGCTAATGAATGCAAAACAGTTTCATATCCTGTAGGGCAACAAAATGTAATGCTTGGAGTCATCTTTTCTAGAGAGAAAGTATAAATCACCCTAGACAAAAATAATTTGTATTATTCTCAGTTTCCTATAATTTCATATTTCACCCCTCCATTAAACTCAAACCAAACCCATTGTTGTCAAGTGGATTCTGACTCATAGTGACCCTATACGGAAAAAAAAAAAAAACCCAAACCTGTTGCCGTCGAGTCTATCCCAACTCATAGCAACCCTACAGGACATAGTAAATCTGCCCCACAGGGTTTCCAAGGCTGTATGTAGTCTTTAGGGAAGCGGACTGCCACGTCTTTCTCCTGCAGAGCTGCTGGTGGGTTTGAACCGCAGAACCCACAGAACCACTACACCACCACTCTAATGAATAGGAAGACCATGAAAGGATACTGAAAGGACACCCAGCCATCTCTTGCCCATTTCCAAGTCTGACAGATTTTCTTTACGGTATCTATGGAAATAATAGAGGAGACCCTTCCTTCTTTAACATTTTTTTGTTCTTAAATACTCAAGCTTAAATCTAAATGATCACCAAGTTAGAATTTTTAGTTGATTCAAGATAGGGCCCAAATTTCTAGGAAAAGTTGTTTTTAACCATTCAAAAACTGCTTGGTTGACTAGATCCTGACTGGAAAAGGATTTAGGGACTAGTTATTGTAAAAGTCCTTATAATGACCATCCTTAAGATAACTGTAAGTGGACCTTTTAAAGAACTCATTCATAAAATTAAGCATTTTAACACAGGACATCACCCAGAATAAAGGTTTTGCTGCTGTTGTTTTTGTTTATATGTTTGTTTTAATTTGTATCTTATACGTGCCCCATGTTGTAATGTAATTTGGCTTTGGTGTTAAATCTGATTTTCCCCAGAACTTCTCTCCCCTGTATTCTTTGGTTACATTCACACAAGATCGATAATTTCAATTTTATTTGTGTTTCCAGTTACCTCATAGCACAGTTAATTGGTTTGGCTTTCTCTCTTGCTGGAAAGTAAGCTCCATGCAAGTGGGGTCTTCTTATTCAATGTTAAACCTTCCAGCATATCTGCTAGGGGGCAGGACTTAATAAACATCTGTTAAATGAATGTGTTGGCTGAACTATAGTCCAAATAACCTCATAGAGAACAAGAATACAAGTAAAATTGACTTTACTTGTTGAACTTCTAATAAATATTATTTAGCATTTTATCCAGGGATTTATGATAATGTATACATACAGCTCATGAATGTGTAAGCATAAAGTTAAGAATATTGAATTACTGACTAAATTGATAACTTCCATTCTTCTCTTTTTTTCTCCTGTTGAGTACAGGATCAGATTTTATGCTCAGCAATTGAAATATTGTAATTTTTTTTATTATCCTTCTCTATGTTTAATAGACTAACAGTAAATCACCTGCCTATTGTGTAATTCTCTAGCAAGGCCAAAAAATAAATATATTACTGAGAAATAATGAGATTGACTCTATCTTGTTAATAGCAAGGGGTTTTCCTTTTTCAGAATCCAGCAGACAGAAAGAAAGAGAGAAAGAAGCAGACAGAGAGAGAGAAGGAGAAAGAAAATATCTATATACTATAGATAAAGAAATCAGGCATATAATTAAGGAAATAATTTATATAATTATAATTTATAATTATTTTTATAATTTTTTTATAAATTTTTTTTTTTTTATAATTAAGGAAAGCCCTGGAATCAGGGCAAAGTTAGATCAATAGTATGTGATTTTACATGGAGTATGTTATAGTTGATAATTTGAATTCATAATCATAAAAACTGCTAGAAGATTCTCAGACACCAAGGAAAAAATAAATTAATAAATTGTGGAGTTATAAAGATTAAAAGTTAAACTAATATTACAGAAACAAAGATAACTTGTTTTAATAGCACTTATGAAGAAAAGTCTATATAAAAAAAAATTTCTTAAACATTCCATTTAATCCTGCCTGAGACAAATACCAGGGAGCCCTGGTGACGCAGTTGTTAAGCACTCAGCTTCTAACAGAAAGGTCGGTGGTTGGAACCCACTTGCTGCTCCTCTTGAGAAAGATGTGGCGGTCTGCTTCTATAAAGATTTACAGCCTTGGAAACCCTAGTTCTGTACTGACCTGTAAGGGTTGCAATGAGTCAGAATCAACTGGATGGCAATGGGTTTGGTTTGGTTTGATTTGAGACAAACACCTAAATGTATATGTAACAAAGATAGGTTTTGCTCTTTGTAGTTAAAAATATTTCTTAAATGTATGATTTTTTTTTCCATTTTAGGAATGATAATTCTATTATCATTATAAAAATGATTAGTGTTCATTTTAAAGAAAAAAGTAAAATTATCATCCCAGTCTATCACTTCATCTCACATACTTTGGACATGTTATCAGGAGGGACGTGTCCCTGAAGAAGAACATCATGCTTGGTAAAGTAGAGGGTCAACAAGAAAGAGGAGGACCCTCAACGATCATCAGGATGGCACAGGATGGGGCAGTGTTTCATGCTCTTGTACATGGGGTTGCTATAAATTGGAACTGACTCAAAGGCACCTAACACAGCAACATCACTAAGGGATAATGTTCATTAACATTGGACAAACATAATTCTGGAAATATCCCTACACATATTTATGTAGAGGACAGATGGAAACATAAAAATAATTTTATAAGACTGTGATCATGTTGTAAATACTGCTCTAATGAAAAGAAACGGTTTTAATTGAAATAGAAGAGGAAAAAATGAAACTAAATCAGTCTGTAAGAATTCTGAACTTTATAGATAAACATTTATTCTTTGTAGGAGATAGTATTTCCTAAAAGATCCTTTAGTTGGGGATAGAAAAACCTGTGAAGAACCATATTCTTATGTTTAAAGTTCAGTACCCTCAGCATCCATTTGAATAATTCTTTTCCTGGAACATAAAGTGCCTTTTCAAGCTGCAGACCCACCTCTTAATTTTAGGCAAACACTGCTTTGTTGTATTTTTGAGTGATGTTTTTTATGTTCTATTTATTACTATTTAGCCTTCATGAGATTGTATCTGTCCTCCATATCCACTAAGGAATGTAATAGAGTACAGGTAGTCCTTAACTTATGATGTATTCGAGTTACTATGAACTGTACTTAAGACCATTTGTATTTGTTTTTTGTTCCATACATCTTATCGTTAGTAATGTGTACTACATACAATGTTGCAGCAAGTAACATGCTGATGTTATCATTCTCAGAAGTAATATTTCCAACGCCCAAAGACAAATGAAGTTCGGATTTATAAAAATACTAAAAATAAAACGCAATAATAATTAAACCTAAAAAAAAATAAGGTATACCACTTATTGTCAGAACTGACTTACGACAGACTAGTTGTCAGAACAGAACCCTGTCATAAGTCAGGGACTACATGTATGGTGGTGAAGAGTGCAGCAACAAGGGCTAGGCTGGCTGCGTCCAAACCCCAGTTTCCCCACTTTTTATCTGTGATTTAGCCAAATTATTTAACATCTCAAGGCATCGGTCTCCTCATCAGTGAAATGAAGATAATTATTTCTGTTGCTGTAGTGATTAAACCAAATAATGTACATGTGAGGCACATTAAAAGTACTTGACGCATAGTGGTTGTTAGTTGCCATGAAGTAGGCTCCAACTCATGGTGACCATATATATAACAAAACACTGCTCGGTCCTGTGCCATCCTCACAATCATTGCTATGTTTGAGCGCATTGTTGCAACCACTGTGTCAGTCCCTCTCATTGAGGGTCTTCCTGTTTTTCGCTGACCCTCTATTCTACCAAGCATGATGCCCTACTTAAGGTACTAGTCCCTCCTGATAACATGTCCAGAGTACGTGAGACAGTCTCGCCATCCTCGTTTCTAATGAGAATTCTGGCTGTATTTCTTCCAAGACAGATTTGTTCATTCTTCTGGCAGTCCATGGTATAATTCATTATTTTTTGCCAACACCATAATTCAAAGACATTGCGTTTTCTTATTCAGTGTACTGCTTTCACATGCATATGAGGCGATTGAAAACACCATGGCTTGGGTCAGGTTCACGTTAGTCTTTAAAGTGACATCTTTGCTTTTTAACACTTTAAAGAGATCTCTTGCAGCAGATTTGCCCAATGCAATGTGTCATCTGATTTACTGCTTCCATGGGTGTTGATCCAAATGAAATGAAATCCTTGACAACTTCAGTCTTTTCTCCATTTATCATGATATTGCTTATTGGTCCAGTTGTGAGGTTTTTTTTTTTTTTTTTTTTTTTTTTTTTATGTTGAGATCTAATCCATACTGGAGCTGTGGTCTTTGATCTTCATCAATAAGTGCTTCAAGTCCTCTTCACTTTCAGCAAGCAGGGTTGTGTCATCTGCATAACACAGGTTGTTAATGTTAATCCTGAAACCCCATTCTTTTTCATATAGTCTGGCTTCTCAATTAATTGCTCAGCATACAGATTGAATAAGTATGGTGAAAGGATACAACCCTGACACACACTTTTCCTGACATTAAACCGTGCAGTATCCCCTTGTTCTGTTCGAACAGCTGCCTTTTGGGCATATACAGGTTCCTCGTGAGCGCAATTAAGTGTTCTGGAATTCCCATTCTTCGCAATGTTACACATAATTTGTTATAATCCACACAGTCAAATGCCTTAGCATAGTCAATAAAACACATGTAAACATCTTTTTGGTATTCTCTGCTTTCAGCCAAGTTCCATCTGACATGAGCAGTGATATCCCTGGTTCCATATCCTCTTCCTAATCCAACTTGAATTTCTGGCAGTTCCTTGTTGTAACCGCTTTTGAATGATCTTCAGCAAAATTTTACTAGTGTGTGATATTAATGATGTTCTTCGATAATTTCTGCATTTTGTGGGATCTCCTTTCTTTGGAATGGTACAAATATGAATCTCTTCCAGTCGGTTGGACAGGTAACTGTCTTCCAAATTTCTTAGCATAGAAAAATGAGTCCTTCCAGCAGTGCATCTGTTTGTTGAAACATTTCAATTGGTATTCCATCAATTTCTCGAGCCTTGTTTTTCATGAATGGCTTCAGTGCAGCTTGGACCTCTTTCTTCAGTTCCATCGGTTCTTAATCATATGATACCTCTTGAAATGACTGAATGTAGAACAATTCTTTTTGGTACAGTGAATCTGTATATTCCTTCCATCTTCTTTTGATGCTTCCTGTGCCATTCGATATTTTCCCAATAGAATCCTTCAATATTGCAACTTGAGACTTGAATTTTTTCTTCAGTTCTTTCAGCTTGAGAACTGCTGAGTGTGTTCTTCCCTTTTGGTTTTCTATCTCCAGGTCTTTGCACATTTCATTATAATACTTTACTTTGTCTTCTCGAACCGCCCTTTGAAATCTTCTGTTCAGCTCTTTTACTTCATCATTTCCTCCTTTCGCTTTAGCCACTTTATGTTCAAGAGCAAGTTTCATAGTTTCTTCTGACATCCATTTTGGTCTTTTCTTTCTTTCCTGTCTTTTTAATGATCTCTTGCTTTCTTCACGTATGATGTCCTTGATGTGATTCCACAACTCATCTGGTCTTCAATCATTAGTGTTCAGTGTGACAACTCTATTGTTGAGATGGTCTCTAAATTCAGATGGGATATAATCAAGGTCATACTTCAGCCTTCGTGGACTTGTTCTAATTTTCTAACACTTCAACTTGAACTTGCATATGAGCAGTTGATGGTCTGTTCCATAGTCGACCCCTGGCCTTCTTCTGACTAATGATATTGAGCTTTTCCATCATCTCTTTCCACAGATGTAGTCGATTTGACTCCTGTGTCTTTCAACTGGCGAGGTCCACGTGTATAGAACTGTTTATGCTGTTGAAGAAAGTATTTGCAATGAAAAAGTCGTTGATCTTGCAAAATTCTGTCATATGGTCTCTGGTATTGTTTCTATCACCAAGGCCATATTTTCCAACTACCAATCCTTCTTTGTTTCCAACTTTTATATTCCAATCGCCAGTAATTGTCAATGCATCTTGATTACATGTTTGATCAATTTCAGATTGTCGAAGCTGGTAAAAATCTTCAGTTTCTTCATCTTTGGCCTTATTAGTTGGCACGTAAATTTGAATAATAGTCATATTAACTGGTCTTCCTTGTAGGCATATTAACTGACAGTGTTATAGTTCAGAGTACATCTTGAAATGTTCTTTTTGATGATGAATATGACACCATTTCTCTTCAATTTGTCATTCCCGGCCTAGTAGACCAAATAATTATCCAATTCAGAATGGCCAATGCCAGTCCACTTCAGCTCACTAATGCCTAGGATATCGATGTTTATGTGTTCCATTTCATTTTTGACGACTCCCAATATTCCTAGATTCATACTTCGTACATTCCACGTTCCGATTATTAATGGATGTTTGCAGCTATTTATTCTTATTTTTGAGTCATGCCACATCAGCAAATGAAGGTCCTGAAAGCTTGACTCCATCCATGTCATTAAGGGTGACTCTACTTTGAGGAGGCAGCTCTTTGCCAGTCATATTTTGAGTGCCTTCCAACCTGAGAGGCTCATCTTCCACACTATATCAAACAATGTTCTGCTATTCATAACATTTTCACTAGCCAGTTTTTTCAGAAGTAGACTGCGAGATCCTTCTTCCTAGTCTGTCTTGGTCTGGAAGCTCCACTGTAACCTATCCACCAAGGGTGACAGCTGGGTCACCTTGGGCCATCTTAGTAACTAATTAATAATCTTATCAGTTTTATTATTTTTTATTGCAATATCATCATTGTCTTTTCATTCACTTTCTTTTTCTCAAGTCTTTATGTTATTAAGAAAACCAGTAGCACAATTATATTGGGATATCTGAGGTGAGTTAAATAAAGAAACTGTTTATAAATGTAGTAGAGTGTGGTAGAGTGTGGGAAAATTACAAAGGATAGCACAGTAATAAAGGGCTAGGAGAGGAGAGTCATTACCTGTCCAATTCTGAAAGTGAGGTGAGGAAGTGGTTACAGATACAGAAACTTGGAGAGGGTAGAGGTAGAAAGAGACTGAGTAGAAAGAGAGAGAGAGACTACAGTTAGAAGAGGTTCTCCTGATGCAATCTGGAGATGGTTTGGAGAAGGGAGGCAGCCAGCCCAGTCTGATCCTATAAGGAGGCAGCCAGGAGGAAAAATACGCAGACCTCATTTTTCTGTTTTTGTTGTTGTGCCATCTCGTCGATTCCTTGTCATAGCAACCCCCCAAGAAGAGCATAACTGTCCTGTAGGCCTTCCTAAGCTATAATCTTTACAGAGAATTGGTTGATGTTCACCTGTTTCAGGAGATAGCATATGATGAAAAACTGATAGTACTGAAGGAAGATGTCCAAGCTGCACTGAAGGCATTAGTGAAAAACAAAGCTCTAGGAATTGACAGAATACCAGTTGAGATATTTCAACAAACGAATGTAATGCTGTAGGCACACACATGTCTCTACCAAGAAATTTGGAAGACAGCTGCCTGTCCAACCAACTGGAAGAGATCCATATACATGCCTATTCCAAAGAAAAATGATCAAACAAAATGTGAAATTATATAACAATATCGTTAATGTCACACACGAGTGAAATTTTGCTGAAGATCATTCAGAAGTGATTGCAGCAGTACATCAGTTGGTGCTTCCAGAAATTCAAGCTGGATTCAGAAGAGGACCTGGAACAAGAGATATCATTACTGATGTCAGATGGATCTTAGCTGGAAGCAGAGAATACCAGAATGATATTTACCTGTGTATTGACTATACAAAGGCATTCGACTGTGTAGATCATAACAAGTTATGGATAACATTGTGAAAAATGGGAATTCCAGAACACTTAATTGAGCTCACGCTGAACCTGTACATAAGTCAAAAGGGAGTTGTTCAAACAGAACAAGGGAATACTGCATGGTTTAAAATCAGGAAAGGTGTGCATCAGAGTTTTATCATTTCCCCATACTTACTCAATTTATATGCTGAGCAAATAATCCGAGAAGCTGGTCTGTACGAAGAGGAATGCGGCATCAGGATTGGAGGAAGACTCATTGAAAACCTGCCATATGCAGATGACACAACCTTGCTTGCTGAAAGTGAAGAGAACTTGAGGCACTTACTGATGAAGATCAAAGCTTTCAGTATGGATTGCACCTCAACATAAAGCAATAAGCAACATCATGATAAAAGGAGAAAACATTGAAGTTCTGAAGGATTTCATTTTACTTGAATCCACAATCCACAATACCCATGGAAGAAGCAGGCAAGAAGTCAAACAAGATGTTGCATTGGGCAGATCTGCTTCAAAGGACATCTTTAAAGTGTTAAAAAGGAAAGATGTCACTTTAAGGGCTAAGATGCACCTGACTCAAGCCATGGTATTTTTAATCACCTTGTATGCATGTAAAAGCTGGATAATGAATAAGGAAGACTGAAGAAGAATTGATGCATTTGAATTGTGGTGTTGACCAACAATACTGAATATACCATGGACTACCAAAAGAACGAACAAACCTGTCTTGGAAGAGGTACATCCAGAATGCTTCTTGGAAGACAGGATGGTGAGACTTCATCTGACATACTTTGGACATGTTATCATGAGGGACAAGTCCCTGGAGAAGGACGTCATGCTTGGTAAAGTAGAGGGTCAGAGAGAAAGAGGAAGATCTTCATCAAGATGGATTGAAACAGTGGCTGCAGCAGTGGGCTCAGACATAGCAACAATTGTGAGGATAGCACAGGACCAGGCATTGTTGCCTTCTGTTTACATGAGGTAGCTGTGAGTTGGAACTGACTTGACGGCACCTAACAACAACAACAATCTTTGTGGAAACAGATCTCCAGGTCTTTCTCCCGTGAAGCTACCGGGTGAGTTAGCAGTGAAGCACTTAACCATTGCTCCTTATGATTTTTCTACCTCCCATCAATCTCCTGCAGGTGTTTTCTATTGGCCAAAACCAACCAGAAGCCCCAGGACATGGCCACTGGGGACACAATGCACCATGAAGGCTAAAGAGAAGATATCCAGTACAGTGAGCAATTTTATTTTATGTCATGTCTCATCTGTTTCTTACTGTTTCTAATCTGTTACTTGTGGGTTGATGTTATTTGGGGTCGCAGTATGTTTCTTGATTCTGCACGCTCTCTTTTTGCCCCATGTGGTTGTTTTGTCATCCAATCTCTGTTCTGAGTTTACGAATTCATGTTCTCACTTAATCTTATGTTTTATTAAATTCATACTGTCCTTAAAATATTTTATAGTGCTAAATCCAAAGAGAGATTTTTTAAAGTATATTCCTTAGGTCATCTGTCATTCAGAAAATTTTACATCTTTCTTTTACATATTGATTTGTTTGTTATAGTATATTTTCAGTGTTTATCATACTGTTTGACTTGATCTTGACCGTGCTTAATATGAGATTCTTTGTCAACATTTCCGTTTGCTCTGATACGTTGTTGTACGCTGTCAAGTGGATTCCGACTCCGAGTGACCCTATAGGACAGAGTAGAACTGCCTCATACGGTTTCTTAGGCTGAAATCTTTACGGGAGCAGATCACCAGGTCTTTTGTTCTGCAGAGCGGCTGATGGATTCGAACCACAGATCTTTCTGTTAGCATCTGAGCGCTTAACCATTGCACCACCAGTGCTCCTTTGCTCTGTTATAGAATCAGTAAATTCTCTTTGATTGCTCCCTGAGCTACAGCTGGAGTATTATAGTGTATAGTTCTGGGAGGCAAGTACAAGGAATGGGGAAAAGAAAAGACTCTTCTGAGGCTATGTGCAAACTTTGTTCAAGGATCTTGGCTCTGTTCTTTCTAGGTGGATGAAATGTCCAGTGTAACCTTGGAGTTCAGATCTTTCCCCCAATTCATGGTAGAGTCTTAAACCTTTGTGAGAGCCCTTTAGCCCTAATTGTTTCATCTGTGTCTCCCCAGTAGCTAGTTCTGCCTTTCCCCATCTGAAAGGGGGAAACAAGAACATCACCTCGGTCACTTTTCTGAAAATTTCAGACTCTTTATGAGAATTTTCAGGATGTTGTCAACTCACCGGTATGGCTTCTAGCAAGTAGTAGTGGAAGTGGGGCTAAGGGTCTCCTCTTGGGTTCTGTCCTTGTTACCATCCCTTGAAGTTTAAGGCATGCAGATAAGACCTTTTGTCATTGCTTTAATTTTTCTGTAAATTTTTTTTCTATAAATTTTCTCTTCATTTTCACTGTTTTGGGATATTTTTCAATTCATTAGGTGTTGGCAAAGTATGAATATACACGGAGAAAAGAAACATTCTGATAGTTCCTTTAGATGAGTTGGGAAATAGAGAATGGATTTTTTTAGTTAACTCTCATGGAGATTTCGGTGTTGAATCTTTTTCTGTCCAAATAATTATAACTACCCTTTAGGGTCACTATGAGTCAGAATTGACTTGACAAAAACGTGTTTTGTTTTTTGTTTATATCTAGCAATGCTAGATATTTGTTATTTTTATCAAACAGAAACTAGGTGCACAGTTCAGTGACATTGACTATGCTCTTCCAATTATGCTGTTATTCTCACTTAAGATGAAGGCTTACAGAACAAAATAGTTTCTCATTTAACAGTTATTACAAATGTTGCCCTATGACAATGATTAACAATCTCACAACACATCAACAATATGCTTACTCAACCTTGGGTTCCCTATCACCAGCTTCCTTGTCCCCTTCTGCCTTCTGGCCCTTGTCACTGGACTCCTGTACCTCGTTAGTCTCATTTGGTTTTACGGGGCTGTCCACTCCCCGGCTGAACGGTGAACCTCAGAGATAACTTCACCACTAAGCTAAAAGGGTGTCTGGGGGCCATACTCTCGGGGTTTCTCCAGTCTCCTTTAGGTCGGTAAATCTGGTCTTTTTTTGTGAGTTACAATTATGTTCTACATCCTTCTCCAGCTCTGTCCAGAAACCTCTGTTGTGATCCTGGTCAGAGCAGTCAGTGGTGGTAGCCGGGCACCATCTAGCTGTACTGGACTCAGTCCGGTGGAGGCCTTGGTAGCTGTGGACAGTTAGTCCTTCGGACTAATCTTTTCCTTGTATCCTGTTCTCTTCATTCTCCCTTGCTCCCAAAGGTATGAGACCAGTGGAGTATCTTAGATGGCCGCTCACAGGCTTTTAAGACCCCAGACACTACTCACCAAGTTAGAATGTAGAGCATTGTCTTTATAAACTGTGTTATGCCAATTGAGCTAGATGTTCCCCCAGACCATGGTCCCCGCAGCCCTCTGCCCTGCAATTCAGTCCCTCAGGGAGTTTGGATGTGTCTATGCAGCTTCCATGACCTTTCCTTGAACCACCTGTGCTAGTTTCCCCTGTATTGTGTACTGTCTCACCCTTCACCCATGATACCACTTATCTATTGCCTATTTAGTATTTCCCCCCCACCCCTCCCATCCCTAGTAACCAACAAAGATTGTTACATTTTGTGTGTGAACTTTTTCATGGGTTTTTACAAGAGATGTCTCATACAATATTTGTCCTTTTGTGATTGACTTATCTCACTCAGCATAATGTCCTCCAGTTTCATCCATGTTATGAGATGCTTCACAGATTCATTGTTCTTTCTTGTTGCATAGTACTCCATTGTGTGTATGGACCATAGTTTGTTTATCCATTCATCTGTTGATGAGCATCTAGGTTGTTTCCATCGTTTTGCTATTGTGAACAATGCTGCCATGAACATAGGTGTACATATGTCTATTCGAGTGACGACTCTTATTTCTCTAGGATGTATTCCTAGGAGTGGGATTGCTGGATCGAATGGTATGTCTGTTTCTAGCTTTCTCAGGAAGCACCATATCATTTTCCAAAATGGTTGTATCATTTTGCATTCCCACCAGCAGTGCATAAGAGTTCCCATCTCCCCACAGCCCCTCTAACGTTTGTTATTTCCAGTGTTTTTGATTTGTGCCAGTAATGCCGGGGTGAGATGGTATCTCATTGTGGTTTTAATTTGCATTTCTCTAATGGCTAGTGATCCCAAGCATTTCCTCGTGTGTCTGTTGGCCATTTGAATGTCTTCTTTGGTGAAGTGTCTATTCATTTCCTTTGCCCATTTTTTAATCGGATTATTTGTCTTTTTGTTGTAGAAGTGTTGGATTTTCTTGTAGATTATGGAGATTAGACCTTTGTCTGACTTATACTGTCCAGAAATTTTTTCCAATTTGTAGGTTCTCTTTTTACTCTTTTGGTGAAGTCTTTTGAAGAGCATAGGTGTTTGATTTTAAGAAGATCCCAGTTATCTAGCTTATCTGTTGGGGTTTGTGCATTGATGGTTTTGGTTTGTATCCTGTTAATGCCGTATATTAAGGCCTGAAGTGTTGGTCCTATTTTTTCTTCTATGAACTTTATAGTTTTAGGCTTTATATTCAGGTCTTTGATCCGTTTTGAAGTAGTTTTTGTATATGGTGTGAGGTATGGGTCCTGTTTCTTTTTTTTGCAGATGGATATCCAGTTTTTCCAGCACCATTTGTTAAAAAGACTGTCTTTTCCCCATTTGATGGACTTTGGGCCCTTATCAAAAATCAGGTGACTGTAGGTGGATGGATTTACATCTGGGTTCTCAATTCTGTTCCATTGGTCAATGTGTCTGTCATTGTACCAGTACCAGGCTGTTTTGACTACTGTAGCTGTATAGTAGGTTCTGAAGTCAGGTAGTGTGAATCCTCCCACTTTATTCTTCTTCTTCAGTAGTGCTTTACTTATTCGGGGCTTCTTCCCTTTCCATATAAAGTTAATGGTTAGTTTTTCCATCTCTTTGAAGAATGTTGTTGGTATTTGGATCAGGATTGCATTGTATTTGTAGATTGCTTTGGGTAGAATTGACATTTTCACAATGTTGAGTTTGCCTATCCATGAGCATGGTATGTTCTTCCATTTATGTAGATCCCTTTGGGGTTCATGCAGTAGTGCTTTGTAGTTTTCTTTGTATAGGTCTTTTACATCCCTGGTCAGATTTATTCCTGAGTATTTTATCTTTTTAGGGGCTATTGAAAATGGCACAGTTTTCCTGATTTATTTTTCATTGTTCTCATTATTGGTGTAGAGGAATCCAACTGATTTTTGAATGTTTGTCTTGTATCCTCCTACTCTGCTTAATCTTTCTATTAGTTCCAGTAGATTTCTCGTGGAGTCTTTAGGGTTTTCTATTTATAGTATAATATCATCTGCAAACAGCGACAGTTTAACTTCTTCATTACCAATTTGGGTGCCCTTTATTTCTTTTTCTTGCCTTATTGCTCTAGCTAGAACTTCCAGCACAATGTTAAAATAAGAGTGGTGATAAAGGGTATCCTTGTCTTGTTCCTGTTTTCAAGGGAAATGTTTTAAGCCTCTCTCCATTAACAATGATGTTGACCATTGGTTTTGCATAGAGCCCTTTATTATGTTGAGAAATTTCCCTTCTATACCTATTTGAGAGTTTTTATCAGGAATGGGTGTTGGACTTTGTCAGATGCCTTTTCTGTGTCAGTTGAGATGATCATGTGATTCTTTTCTTTCCTTTTATTTATGTGGTGGATTACGTTCATTGATTTTCTAATATTGAACCATCCTTGCATACCTGGTATGAATCCTACTTGGTCGTGGTATATTATATTTTTGATATGATGCTGAATTCTATTGGCTAGAATTTTGTTGAGAATTTTTGCATCTATATTCATGAGAGATATTGGTCTGTAATTTTCTTTTTTTGTGACGTCTTTGCCTGGTTTTGGTGTCAGCGTTATGCTGGCTTCATAGAATGAATTTGGAAGTGTTGCTTCCTCTTCTGTGCTCTGAAATAGCTTGAGTAGTACTGGTACAAGCTCTTCTGTAAATGTTTTGTAGAATTCTCCAGTGAAGCCATCTGGGCCACGGCTTTTTTTGGTTGGGAGTTTTTTTATTACCTTTTCAATCTCTTCTCTTGTTATGGGTCTGTTCAGATTTTCAACATCACTTTGTTGTAGTTTGGGTAGGCCGTGTGTTTCTAGAAATTTATCCATTTCCTCTAGGTTTTCAAATTTGTTGGAGTATAGTTTTTCATAATATTCTGTTCTGAATGTTTTTCTTTCAGTTGGGTCTGTTGTAATGTCCCCCATTTCATTTCTTGTTTGGGTTATTTGTGTCCTCTTCTGTTTTACTTTTGTCAATCTGGCCAGTGGTTTGTCGATTTTGTTGATTCTTTCAAAGAACCAACTTTTGGTTTTGTTGATTCTTTCTATTGTTTTTCTGTTCTCTATTTCATTGATTTCTGCTCTGATCTTCACGATTTCTTTTCTTCCGGTGGTTGTGAGCTTTTTTGCTGTTTTGTATTTGTTTGAGTTCTATAGTTAATGTTTTGATTTTGTCCCTCTCTTCTTTTTTGATATGTGCATCTATTGCTATAAATTGTCCTCTGAGGACTGCCTTTGCTGTGCCCCAAAGGTCTTGGTATGATGTGTTTTCATTCTCATTTGATTCTAGCAAGTTTTTGATTCCATCTCTGATTTCTTCTATTACCCAGTGATGTGTAAGCAGGGTATTATTCATTTTCCATGTAATTGATTTTTTTTGCTTGCTCTTTCTATTGTTAATTTCTACCTTGATGGCATTGTGGTCAGAGAAGATACTTTGAATTATCTCAGTGTTTTGGATCTTGTTGAGGATTGCTCTGTGGCCTAAGATGTGGTCTGTTCTGGAAAACGTTCCATGTGCATTGGAAAAGAATGTGTACTTTGCAGCAGTTCATCGAGTGTTCTATATATGTCTATGAGGTCAAGTTGGCTGATTGTGCCCTTTACGTCTTCTGTATCTTTGCTGTTTCATCTTATTCTGTCCTTTACTGAGAGTGGTGTGTTGAAGTCTCCTACTATTATTGTGGAATTGTCAATTTCTCTTTTCAGTGTTGTTAGAGTTTGTTTTATGTATTTTGGAGCCCTGTCATTGGGTGCGTAGATGTTTATTATGGTTATGTATTCCTGATGGATCCTCCCCTTAATCATTGTATAGTGTCCTTCTTTGTGTTTTATGGTAGATTTTGTTTTAAAATCTATTTTATCTGAGATTAGAAATGCCACTCCTGCTCTTTTTTGGTAGTTGTTAGCTTGATATATTTTTTTCCCCAACCTTTGACTTTTAATAAATTCACATCTTTGTTTCTAAGGTGTGTCTCTTGTAGACAGCATATTGATGGATCCTGTTTTCTTATCCGTTCTGTAACTCTCCATCTCTTTATGGGTGCATTGAGTCCATTTACATTCAGTCTAATTATTGATAGATGTGAGTTTATTGCTGTCATTTTATAGTGCTTTTTTTTTGTGGTGCTGACGTTTTCTTTGTTCTTCTTACTCCCTTGTGCTGAGTTACTTTTGTTTGTGGATTTTTTTTTCATTTCTTTTGTTTTTGTCTGTTTTGTTTTTTGCTGAGACTTTATGTTTTTCCTCTTTTTTTTCATAAGTATGTTTGTTAACTTTCTTTGTGGTTACCATGAATTTTGCCCTTATCTTTCTAAGTTTGAAGCAGTCTACCATTACTTGGTATCACCTTGCCTTCCTCTCCATTAGAAGGTTGTATACCTATGCCGTTTATTCCCTCTTTTATTGTTTTGATGTTGTTGTCATTTACTGATTAACTGCTCTGATTCCCTGTTGTATTTCTTTTAGTTTTGGATAGTCCTCGAGAGTTCATTTCCTAGATTGGTATCTGGCTGGTACGACCCTGCATCCTAGATTCTGCTTGTGAGCTGAAGCTGTTTGTCCTTTAATAATTCTTGTAAGTTTGGTTTGACTTTAACATATTCCCTTAGTTTCTGTTTATCTGGAAATGACCCAATTTCACCATCAAATTTGAACCAGAGTTTTGCAGGATATATTATTCTTGGCTGGCAGTTTTTTTCTTTCAAGAGTTTATATATGTCATCCCATTGCCTTCTTGCCTGCATGGTTTCTGCCGAATAATCTGAGCTTAGTCTTATTGTTTCTCCTCTGTACGTGACTTCTTGTTTTTCACAAGCTGCTCTCTGGATTCTTTGTTTGTCTTTGGTTTTGGGGAGTGTGATTGTGATATGCCTTGGTGATTTTCTTTTGAGGTCTCTTCTATATGGGGTTCATTGAGGTTCTTGGATGGCCAGCTTTTCATCTTTCATGATATTGGGGAAGTTTTCTGTCAGCAGTTCCTCAGTGATCCTCTCTGTGTTTTCTGTTTTCTCCCCCTCTTCTGGAATTCCAGTCACTCGAAAATTTTTGCTTTTGATTGTATCCCACATAACTCTCAGGGTCTCTTCATTTTTCTTTGTTTTTTTTCTGAGTTTTCCTGAAACAGATTTGTATCCAAGTTTGTCTTCAATTCCACTGATCCTGTCTTCCACCGTTTCAGATCTGCTTCTCAGCCCTTCTATGACAGTGTCCGTTTCTGAAAGCTTGTTGTTTATCTTTTGGATTTCTAATTGTTGTCTTTGTATAATTTATTTTGAATTTATTTTGGCATTTTATTCGTGCATTATTTTCCTGAATTCTTCCAATTTTTTGTCCGTATTTTCCATGAGTTTGTCTATTTTTTCCTCATGTTTGTCAG
The DNA here is from genome assembly GCA_030035585.1 of Dugong dugon. NCBI lineage: Eukaryota > Metazoa > Chordata > Mammalia > Sirenia > Dugongidae > Dugong > Dugong dugon. The sequence goes on along the minus strand of CM057468.1, from coordinate 110,635,434 downwards.
CTTTTTGCCTCAGCTCTTGGAGAATTCTGAGTATTAGAGGTTTGAATTCTCTCTCAGGTAGTTCTTGTGCATTTTCTTCCGCTGGAAAGTCATCTGGTGTTTTATTTGGATGCTTACTAGAACCATCCTGTCCTGTTTTTGTAACTGTTTTGATATTGTCTGCTGTTTTCGGGGCATTCAGTAGTTATTTTTCTTGTTTATTGATTGTAGATTTGTTTGTTTCGTCCCTTTTTTTTAAAAATTTGACTATGTCTGAGCAGGCGGGCTGTGTGTTCTTTGTTTGCTTGTCTGTGGGCACAATACTTTTTGCCTTCTTCTCCAATTGGCAGGGTCAGTCACTCAGATATGGTTCTGCAGGGCAGGTCTAGCTGAAGAGGAGTTACTGGGACGGGTTGTTTTTGGCACTTACTACAGCCACCAGGGCGGGTGTGTAATCAGTGCAGGGCAGGTTCCAGTAGGCCCTGCCTGTGCTGCTTGGTGGTGTGATGTTAAGCGCACGGTGCAGGTAGGCAGGATGCAACGGGGAGATTGTTATGTGTGGAGCTAAGATGGATAAGTGAGAGATGAGAGAGGAACAGGAGCCAAAAACATACAAACAAACAAAAAAGAATGCTAGGGGAGCTTGCCATTGGAGTGGAGAGATGAAAGACTATGAAATGGAGAAAAACAGAAAGGAGAGGAGGAAGAAAAGAAAAGAAAAGAATGAATAAATAAAAATTGGAAAGGTTAAAAAACCACAAAGTTCACAGGGATCCCACTGGTGCAGCTATCAGGTCTGTGGAACTCGCTCTCAGGTGTTGCAGTACAGCCTGGATAGAAGGCATAGAGGTATACAATGCCAGGTATTCAGGGAGCAGAAAGAGAAGGAGGATATAGAGAGAGAAGAAACTGAGCAATGAAGAAAGACAAAAAGGGAAAAAGAGGGAAAAGGAAACAAAACAAATTAAAAAAAAAAAAAGAACAAGAAAGGCCCAAAGAAAAACCAGAAAATAAAAAAAGCAACAACAAGAAAAGAAATGCTCTCAGGGATCCCTCTGCGTGTCTGTGCAAGCCGAGGGGGAGGTCTCCTTGCCACGCAGCACTGCCTGGCCAGAAAGGGCTCCCAACTCAAGAAAAGGAAAAGAAAACAAACAAACAATTCAAAACAAACAAACGAACAAAAGCCCCAGGATCCCACCAGCATGGCAGCCCAGACTGGGAAGCAGCTCGACACTCAAATGGAGCTCCACAGCCCCTCAGGAAGAAGCAAAGATGGTGCATGGAGCCAGGTATTTGAGCGAAAGTAGGGGAAGGTGGTGAGAGGTAAGGAAGAGCTCAAAAGAAACAGAAAAAAAAAGCAACGCTAGCAGCCAACAAATGGCACTCAGACAGCTAGCTAGTGCGGGCTGGTGTTTCTCGGAGAAGAGACTGTGTCTGCCAGAAGCAGAGGGTGCCGAGTGTGGGTGAAGAAGCATAGGGAGTGGGAAAGCGTATATCACAAATTACTGGAGCTCTGCAGCCCCTCAGGGAGAAGCAAAGTTGGTGCACAGAGCCAGGTGTTTGAGCGAGAGGAGGGGGAGGTGGTGAGAGGTAAGGAAGAAATCAAAAGAAGCGGAAGAAAAAGCAACACCAGCAGCCAACAAATGGCACTCAGAGAGCCAGCCTGTTCGGGTGTGTGGAATCCAAGCAGCTGGTGTTTTCTGGACAAGAGATTGTGGCCACGGGAAGCAGAGGAGGCTGAGTGGGTGTGAAGAAGGGTGGGGGGCGGGAAAGCGTAGATCGCAAATTACTGGTTGTTTTGTCTCCCTCTGGACACTCCGTGAGGCTGCTTTGTTGTACCCTGTTTGCTGGTCTCCAATAGGGGTCCAAGGTGGCAGATCCACACTGCGTTAGCTGGTAGGGGACCTCTGCAGGAATCTCTCCTCGCTCTCCATTCTCTGTCAGTTTTATCACTCCTTCTGGTGCTTGGCTGAGTTCTTTATCTCTTCATTTGATATTTTAGGGTTTCAGGATTGTTGTATTCTCTGTTCGGCTTAGTTTTTCGGATCTTGGCTATGGAGGGACGGCGTGGTGCTTCTGCCTAGGGTGGCATTTTGCTGGAACCTCCCTCCGCACACCTTTCTTGACTTTAAACCATGCAGTATCACCTTGTTCTGTTCAAATGACTGCCTCTTGATCCATGCACAGGTCTGCATGAGCATAGTTAAGGGTTCTGGAATTCCCATTCTTCACAATGTTATCCATAATTTCTTATGATCCACACAATCAAATGCCTTAGCATAGTGAATAAAACACAGGTAGACATCTTTCTGGTATTCTCTGCTTTCAGCCAGATCCATCTGACATCAGCAATGATATCCCTGGTTCCATGTCCTCTTCTAAATCTGGCTTGAATTTCTGGCAGTTCCCTGTTGATATATTGCTGTAGCCACTTTTGGATGATCTCTAGCAAAATTTTAATTGTGTGTGATATTAATGATATTGTTCGATAATTTCTCCGTTCGGTTGGATCACCTTTCTTGGGAATAGGCATAAAGATGGATCTCTTCCAGTCAGTTGGCCAGGTAGCTGTTTTCTCAATTTCTTGGCTTAGACGAGTGAGTGCTTCCAGCGCCGCACCTGTTTGTTGAAACATCTCAATTGATATTCCATCAATTCCCAGAGCCTTGTTTTTTGCCAGTGCCTTCAGTGCAGGTTGGACTTCTTCCTTCAGTACAATTGCTTCCTGTTCATCTGATCTTTGGCTGAAGATGAATCTCAGGATGACTTCAGTACTGAGTTAAAAGAGTCCCCAGGGGTCAAACTCTTGAGGTTTCTCCAGCCTCTGTCAGACCAGCAAGTCGGGTATTTTTCTGTGAGTTAAAATTTTGTTCTACATTTTTCTCCTGCTCTGTCTGGGACCCTCTATTCTGATCCCTGTCAGAGCAGTATGTGGTGATAACTGGACACCGTCTAGTTGTGCTGGATTCAGTCTGGTGGAGGCTGTGGTAGTTGTGGTCCGTTAGTCCTTGGGACTTATCTTTTCCTTGTGTCTTTTGTTTTCTTCGTTCTCCCTTGCTCCAAAAAAGGAGCAGGTCCCCAAGTTTTTCTCCCACAAGCATCTGAGTGGGTTCAGACTGCCAACCTTTTGGTTAGCAGCCAAGTGCTTAACCATTGCACCACCAAGGCGCCTTTGACATACTAGCTGACTGTAATTTCATTTTTATGAAAATAAGTGAATAGTACTCTCAATGGGATCACCTTCCTGATCTAAGTGATGAAGATTAAACATGAAACCTCTGTTGTATGTATGTACACACACAAATACATATGTGTTAATATAAGTATGTTGAATATATAAGTTCTTGTAAACACATACAATAATATATATTCTTCCCCTGATTAGAAAATCATAGAATTTCATCATCAGTGGACTTCCTTGATAAGACACTAAATGTAAGTATATTTAAAGGGAAAAATATTCATTGAACTTCAGCCCCATTACAAGAAAATGTGACATCAATTTTTCTTAAGAAAGGAAATGATCATGATCAGGTCAGAAAAATTTCTTTGATGTTTAATAATTGTAAAATATGTGCATGTTTTACTAAATTATTGAATACAGAAGCTTTCTTTTCCTAACCCATGCATAATTGCATATTTTTTCTAAAAACAAATTTATCCATATTAATATACTATTATAGCCTTTAGAATAATTAAAGTGGCATCTTATCAAAGATAAGGAAGAGTACTTCCCGGCCACCAAAAGATAATTTGATTATATGTTTCAAATAGTATTTTAAAGAATCTTGTAACCTCCTCAAATAGATAATACTTTGGCTACAGCTTTAAACTAGTTTATTGTTTTAAGTAAAAGTTATTTAAAGTCTACCTTAAAAAAAATTATGTTTTCAAATGGCCTAAAGACTTTCTGTTGGAGATTGTAACTTAGCAGGGACCACAGAGAGATTTTCCTAATCAAAATGTAGCTTCAAAACTTATCAATGTTTGACATAGGTTGTTTTCATTATAAATACTAGGACTATTGCATATTTAACACTGTCTCTGAAATCCTGTCCTTAAATAGTTGATTAAGTGGTATGTGTGTAGAACAGTGTAAACTATTTCCACCATCCCATAAATTTCCCTCATTCTTCCCAATTAATCTCCCACTCTGCAGAGAAACTGCTTGTCTGATTTTTCTTTTTACCCCAGATTAGTTTTGTTAAAAATAATCAAAACTCACTGAAATTTGAGCATTCTGCATAGTTATTCTATATGCATATACAAAAAAAACCGAAACCCATTCCCATCAAGTCCATTCCGACTCATAGCGACCCTATAGAACAGAATAGAACTGCTCCATAGGGTTTCCAAGGAGCGGCTGGTGAGTTTGCACTGCCGGACTTTTGGTTAACAGCCGAGCTCTTAACCACTGCACCAGTGGGGCTCCCTATAGATGCATATAGAGAGACCATTTTGATTCCAGAAAAAAAGCAAATGGCTCCAAGAAGCTAGGTACAATGGGACTTACAAAGAAAAGAGGGAGAAATATGGAAGATCAACTGTTGGTTAATTTTGACATGATTGATTGAACTCTGCCTTCTCCCTTTACTGAGATGCCCTGATAACAGATTACTTCTGGACTGGCTGCTAATAATTTGGTCCACCACCCACCTGTGGTGGCACAGTGGTTAAGAGCATGGTTGCTAACCAAAAGGTCGGCAGTTTGAATCCACCAGCTGCTCCTTGGAAGCCCTATGGGGCAGTTCTGCTGTGTCCTATAGGGTTACTATGAGTTGGAATTGACTGGATGGCAGTGGGTTTGGTTTTTTTGGTTTACTCACCTACAGCCATGAGACTTTTTGAGATTTAAATTAGGAGGAAATGGTTTCATGACTATCCTTTTCTAGCAGGATAAGACAAATTTACATTGCTATAGAACAGTTTTTGCCAGGCTTTTGTAGTTTGGGTCAGGCTTTTTATGATTAATGTTTGGTTCTATGGATAAGAAAGATCTTAAAGTAAGATATCTGTTATTTTCCTCTTCAACAGTTTTGTATGCAGCTTTTTTTTGCTCAATATAATGTCTGTGAAATTCATCTAAGTTGTCATATACACCAGTAATTTTTTTCTTTTTATTGCTTTCATTCCATTCTGTAAGGAGCCAGGTGGCGCAGTGGTTGAAGTGTTTGGTGCTAACCAAAAGCGTTATTGAATATATACCAAATGTGTTTATTGATTCACCTATTGATTGATATTTGGGTTAATTTTGGCTAATAAAACTAAAGATGTATAAACATTCTTGTGAAAGTCTTTTTATGGATCTACTTTTTTATTTCTCTGGTGTAAATACTCAGAAGTTGAATTGCTGGGTCATAGAGTCGTTAGTTAGATGTTTAACATAATAAGAAACTACCAAGCTGTTTTCCAAAGTGGATGTACAACTTACATTCCCACTAAGGATATACAAGATTCTAGGTGCTCCAGATCCTCACCAACACTTAGTTTTGTAGGTCTTTTTAAATTTTACCCATTCTAGGGGTGTAGAGGAGCCATGGTCGCACAGTGGTTAAGAGCTCTGCTGCTAACCAAAAGGTCGGCAGTTCAAATCTACCAGCTGCTTCTTAGAAACACTATGGGGCAGTTCTACTCTGTCCTACAGGGTTGCTGTGAGTTGGATTCAACTTCAAGGCAACAGGTTTAGTTTGGTTTAGGGATGTAGTGGTATCCCATTGTAGCTTTAATTTGCATTTTCCTGATAACAAATGTTGTTGAGCATCTTTACATGTGCCTGTTAGACATTTGGAGCCCTGGTGGTGCAGTGGTTAAGAGCTCCGCTGCTAAACAAAAGGTCAGCAGTTCAAATCCACCAGCAGCTTCTTGGAAACCCTATGCGGCAGTTCTACTCTGTCCTATAGGGTCACTATGAGTTGGAATCAACTCGACAATGGGTTTTTAGTCATTTATAGATCTTCTTTTATAAAGTGTCTGTCAAAACATTTCACCCATTTAAATGAGGTTATCTTTTTAATATTAAGTTGGAAAAGTTCTTTATATATTCTAGATACATGTATTGTGAATATTTTCCCCGATTGTTTGGTTTGCTTTGTTTCCTTATGATGTCCTTTGATGATCAGGAGCCTTTAATTTTATGAAGTATAATTTATTACTATTTTACTGTTCTGCTAGGAAATCATTGCTTATTCCAAAATCATAAAGATATTTATCTATGCTTTCTTCTAGAAGTTTGAAGTTTTAATTCTTAAATTTGTAGAAATTGTGTTCAAGCTTTGTTGTGATTTTTTAATGTGTAAATTAAGCAATAAGAGGCTTTTGTCTTCTTTGAAATGCACAAACTGAATGGCAGTAGTTAAGAGTGTATATGTGTAGATTAGCAACATTAAGATAATTTTATATGCAAAAAATTCAGTGTTAAGGACATCAATCCTAACCAGACACCCAAAATTATTTTAAAATGGACACTATTTTGATGCCCTTTACAGAGAACTTGAAAGTTAGTGGATAATTCCAGGCCAGAAATACTGCCTGTGAGTCTTGGTTTTGTTAAAAGCACCCTCTATCACATTACCTAAGACCTTTCATTTCCATTAGCACAGTGATGGCTTTTTTCACCCAGCAATCAGGATGTAGAAGGAATCACTAGGTTCAGCACAGAGGAACTTACTGGCTGGCAAACCATCCCCACATCCCTTTCCAGCATAATCACTTAAAATGGCATAGTAGCACTTCAGCATATATTATCTTAATTTGAGCCATATAGCTATCTTATGAAATAAATAAGGCTGATCCTATGATCTCCATTGTACAGATGAGAAAATAGGATTCTTCTGAAAGAAGTTACTAAAAGCTCAGAGAAGTTGCTGGTATAAGTTAAAAAATTAGTAAGTGACGAAGCGTAAACTTAAGCCCACATCTGCCAACATCATCATGCTTTTTTCCTGTACTAGACAGCCTAACTTCATTTTAATTCGTATATGGAGAATGATATTTCTGCCTTATTCCAACACAGAGGAGGTGCTCATGGTAACCACATTCATGACTATGATACACAGCTACATTGCTTGACATCAATATTTGTATTTACAAATATATTAATTCAACCAGTGTTTGAGCACCCACTGTGTGTAGCATTCTTTTACATGTTATCGTGGGAGTATAAAAACAGATGAGACATAGCCCTGACTTTCATGGAGTTTTCGATACAGAAATAACTATAATATCAGGAATATATGATAAATTGAACAAAAATGATCAAATCAATTAGGATTATAGTAATTCAGAGAACAAAAAATTTACCTCTGAATAACTTAAAGTTTTGTGATTGAGATAAATAAGAGGTTTTTCCTAGCATTAAGCCCCACACCAAAAGCTCCCTTCATACTCCCTAAAAACTGAATGTCAAATTATTTGCTACAAAATTTTAAATCCAGTTGAAACCATAATTTGAATCCATTCTCCATTCCATAACATTGCCATATGGCGGCTTGTATACAGTTCTGGTTATTGACCCTGCTTTGGTTATTCAAAACAAGTTTGTGGAAAAGGAAATTAAAATAGATTTATGAAAACGCTTTTCAAGAAAGCAAGCATGACATTGCAGAGAGTCAAGGAGAACTAACTGTGTAACGTTTGGCAAGTTATTCTAAGCCCCAATTTTTTCCTGTGTAAAATGGTGATAATAATATGCACTTTGCATTATTAATGTAAGAATTACAAGTAATATATATAAAGTGGCTGGCATATAGTCATTTTGCAGTAAATGGTAGCTATTATCACAAAATGACCCCACTTTGACTTAAAAAATCAGGGTCTCAGGTGATCGACAAATGGATTCATTTAACAGTGATTTGTTTTGCAACATTACATGTGAATAATTATGTTAGATATTACATGAGGATACAAAAGAATAAGATTAATGCTCTTTTCCCATTCCAGTCACCAACCAAAGATGGAGAATGAGTTGGCAGAAAAAACAAACATTCCAGACATTACGAAACTACAGTAAAACCTGTGAAAGCCGGAACCTGTGTAAGGCAGAAACCTGTCAGAGAAGGAAAACTCATGTATTTTCCACTAATAGAGAGTGATAGGAAAGTGATAAGACTGCACCCTGTCAAAGACAGAAAACTTGCAAACCCAAAACAAAACAAGGCACTCCTGTGGACTTCCACCTCTCACAAGATTCCTTGTATAAAATATAAATAAATTAGGTAATACTGGGAATGGCTTGAGGACAGAATGAGCCAATGATATATTTCTAAAACTGGACAGTAATTCTATAAATCAGATCAAAATATGGTGTCAACATATGATTTTAAGTTGTTTCTAAATTGAGAATTAGTTTGGTAAGACATGGGCTTCAAAGCTCCCAAATCTTGCCCTTCCCCTGCTACACTTTCTATGAAAGTTCCTGAAGGAAAAATGGTACACAGAGCATGAAGCAGAGTGAAGGAACACTCCATTATTAGCTGGAGCTGGAGCTGCAAAACCTCAAAAATGGACTTTCAGCCAAGATAGAGTAATAACTAGCAGATTTACCCTGGCAGTTGAAACTACAACAACAAAAATGGACAAAATTCATGAAACAACAGTTCTCAGATAGTGAACATCAGGCAGGACAGGATAGTGATCCCTGAGAGAAGGGAAAGAAATGCCGTGAGCCCTCTGATCACCCTAGCTCACTGCCTAGAAAGAGACTCCAAGACACCACACAGGGAGAGGCCAGCAGTTTCCATAAATTAAAGAGATGGAGATGAAGATGGGAATAGGGAGACTGAGGTGGCTAGAGGTCACAGGAGATATACATATGTATATATCTATGTATCTGTCTATATATATTTGTGTATGTATGTAGATACATATATATACATACACACACACATACATATGCATACAATATGATCCAGCCATTTTACTCTTAGGTATTTACCCATGAGAAAAGAAAATATATGTCTATACAAGGACTTTGTTCACAAATGTACATAACAGTTTTATTTGTAATAGTCAAAACCTGGAAACAATCAAATGTCTATCCATTTGTTGTTGTTATTAGGTACTGTCCAGTGGGTTCTGACTCATAGCGACCTTATGTACAACAAAACGAAACACTGCCCGATCCTGCGCCATTCTTACAGTCATTGTTATACTTGAGCCTATTGCAGCCACTGTGTCAATCCATCCTGTTGAGGGTCTTCCTCTTTTTCACTGACCCTCTGCTTTACCAAGCACGATGTCTTTCTCCAGGGACTGGTCCCTCCTGATAACATGTCCAAGGTAAGTGAGATGAAGTCTTGCCATCCTTGCTTTTAAGGAGCATTCTGGCTGTACTTCTTCCAAGACAGATTTGTTCCTTCCTCTGGCGCTCCATGGAATATTCAGTATTCTTTGCCAACACCATAATTCAAGGCATCAGTGTTTCTTCAGTCTTCCTTATTCATTGTCCAGCTTTTGCATGCATATGATGCTATTGAAAATATGGCTTGGATCAGGTGTGCCTTAGTCCTCAAAGTGACATCTTTGCCTTTTAACACTTTGAAGAAGTCTTTTGCAGCAGATTTGCCCATTGCAATACATAGTTTGATGTCTTGATTGCTGCTTCCATGGGCATTGATTGTTGACCCAAGTAAAATGAAATCCTTGACAACTTCAGTCTTTTCTCCATTTATCATGATGTTGCTTATTGGTCCAGTTGTGAGGATTTTTGTTTTCCTTATGTTGAGTTGTATCCATATTGAAGACTAGTCTTTGATCTTCATCAGTAAGTGCTTGAAAATCCTCTTCACATTCAGCAAGCAAGGTTGTGTCATCTGCGTATCGCAGGTTGTTAATGAGTCTTCCTCCAATCCTGATCCCCATTCTTCATACAGTCCAGCTTCTGGGGTTGTTTGCTCAGCATACAAGTTGAATAGGTATGGTGAAAGGATACAACCCTGATGCACACCCTTCCTGATTTTAAACCATGCAGTATTCTTTGTTCTGTTCAAACAACTGCCTCTTGGTCTATGTACAGCTTCTGCATGAGCACAATTAACTGTTCTGGAATTCCCATTCTTCACAATGTTACCCATAATTTGTTACGATCCATGCAGTCGAATGACTTTGCATCATCAGTAAAGCATAGGTAAATATCTTTCTGGTATTCTCTGCTTTCAGCCAAGATTCATCTGACAGCATCAGTGTTCCACGTCGTCTTCTAAATCTGGCTTGAATTTCTGGCAGTTCCCTCTTGATGTATCACTGCAATCATTTTTTAATTATTTTAGGAAAATTTTACTTGTGTGTGATATTAATGATGCTGTTCCATAATTTCCACGTTCTGTTTGATCACCTTTCTTAGGGGTGGGCACAAATGTGGATCTCTTCCAGTCAGTTGGCCAGGTTGCTGTCTTCCAAATTTCTTGGCACAGAGGAGTGGGTACCTCCAGTGCTGCATCTATTTGTTGAAACCTCTCAGTTGGTATTCCATTAATTCCTGGAGCTTTGCTTTTTGCTAATGCCCTCAATGCAGCTTGGACTTCTTCCTTCAGTAACATCAGTTCTTGATCATATGCTGCCTCCTAAAATGGTTGAACTTCAGCCAATTCTTTTTGGTACATTGTCTTGGTGTATTTCTTCCATCTTCTTTTGATGCTTCCTGAGTCGTTCAGTATTTTCCCCATAGAATCCTCCAGTACTGCAACTGGAGGCTTGAATTTTTTCTTCAGTTCTTTCGCCTTGAGAAGTGCTGATTGTGTTCTTCCCTTTTGGTTTTTAACTCCAGGTCCTTGCGCATTTCATTATAATACTTTACTTTGTCTTCTCAGGCTACCCTTTGAAATATTGTGTTCAGCTCTTTGACTTCATCATTTCTTCCATTCACTTTAGGTACTCTGTTCAAGAGCAAGTTTCAGAGTCTCTTTTGACATCTATTTTGGTCTTTTCTCTCTGTCCTGTATTTTTAATGAACTTTTTACTTTCTTCATGTATGATGTCCTTGATGTTATTCCATAACTGAACTGGCCTTTGGTCGTTAGTGTTCAATGCATCAAATAAATTCCTGAGATGGTCTCCAAATTCAGGTTGGATATACTCAAGGTAGTATTTTGGTTCTTGTAGACTTGTTTTAATTTTCTTCAGCTTCAACTTGAACTTGCATATGAGTAATTGATGGTCTGTTCCTCAGTCCACTCCTAGTCTTGTTCTGACTGATGATATTGAGCTTTTCCATCATCTCTTTCCACAGAGTCGTCGATTTGATTCCTGTGTTTTCCGTCTGGTGAGGTCCATGTGTATACTTGCCATTTGTGTTATTGAAAAAACCTGTTTGCAATGACTAAGTCATTGGTCTTGCAAAATTCTGTCATGCAATCTCCTGCATCGTTTTTGTCACCAAGGCCATATTTTCCAACTATGGAACCTTCTTCTTTGTTTCCAACTTTTGCATTCCAGTCGCCAGTAATTTTCAGTGCATGTTGATTGCATTTTTGATCAATTATATTGCTAAAGTTGGTAAAAATCTTCAATTTCTCATATTGTGTTCTCAGTAGTTTGTGTGTAAATTTGAATAATAGTCATATTAACTGGTCTTCCTTATAAGCATATTGATATTATCCTATCACTGACAGCGTTGTACTTCAGGATAGATCTTGAATCTTTCTGAAGATGAGTGAAACACCATTTTTCTTCAATTTGTCATTCCTGGCACGGTAGATCATATGATTGACCAATTCATCATGGACAATACCAGTCCATTTCAGCTCACTAATGCCTGGGATATCGGTGTTTATACGTACCATTTCATTTTTGATGACTTCCAACTTTCCTAGATTCATGCTTCTTACATTCCATGTTCCTGTTATTAATGGATGTTTGCAGCTGTTTCTTCTCATTTTATGTTGTGCCACATCAGCAGATGAAGGTCTTGAAAGCTTGCCTCCATCCGCATCCTTAAGGTCGACTCTACTTTGAGGAGACAGTTCTTCCCCAGTCATATATAGAGTGCCTTCCAACCTGACGGGCTCATCTTCTGGCACAATATCAGACTGTTCTGCTACTATTCATAAGGTTTTCCCTGGCCAGTTTTTTGCAGAAGTAGTCTGCGAGTCCCTTCTTCATAGTCTGTCTTAGTCTGGAGACAGTTCTTCCCCAGTCATATATAGAGTGCCTTCCAACCTGATGGGCTCATCTTCTGGCACAATATCAGACTGTTCTGCTACTATTCATAAGGTTTTCCCTGGCCAGTTTTTTGCAGAAGTAGTCTGCGAGTCCCTTCTTCATAGTCTGTCTTAGTCTGGAAGCTCCGCTTAAAGTTGTCCACCAAGGGTGACTCTGCTGGTATCTGAAATACTGGTGGCATAGCTTCCAGTGTCACAGCAATACACAAGACACCACAGTACTACAAACTGACAGATGCATGTGGATATCTACCCATAAATCAGTGGATAAACAAAGTGTGGTATATTCATGTAATTGAAAACTATTCAGCAATTGATATATTGATATACACAACATGGTTGACTCAGATAATTATGCTAAGTAAAAGAAGCCAGACAAAACAGAATACATACAATATGAAACTAATCTATAGTGACAGGAAGCAGATGGGTAGTTGTCTGGGAATTTGAAGGTGGAAGAAGGCAGGACGCAGGAAGGAAGGATTACAAAGGGGCATGAGGAAATTCATTTTCTTGATAGTGGTGGTGGTTTCATAGGTTTACGCATATGAAAAACCTTATCAAATGATACACTTTAAATATGTGCATTTTATTGAATGCTACTTATCCCTTAGTTAAACTAAAACAAACAGAAAAGTAAAGCAGTACTCAAGAAATCTAGACTGGACTAGGTGTAATTTGTTCAGCCTTAGGATGCCTGGGCAACTTCCTTTCCCCAGGCCTAAACCCAGATCTCAGAGTTACTACTTCAGTTTGATAAAAGGCCACTGAAATCACTCTCATCAGCAAGTGGCAAGAATAAGCATAAAAGTGACAAGAACCAGAAAGTGTTTGCTCACTACCAAGACAGAAATAATGACAGTGGGTACTTCATAGCAGGTATTGCTCCTCCAACTATGACAAAGAATAGCAAAGAGAAAGGGAGAGAGATGGCCATGTCTTCTCCCACAGAAGGAGCTGCCCCAATCCTGGTTTGATTCCCTAGCCATGGGGAAGCTAGGGAGGGCAAAGGCAGAAAATAGGTCACACCTTGTGTGCACCAAATATCAGAACATAGCAAGAGCCTCATCCCCACTATGACACAGTGATTTATCCTGAGGTTTAACCAGCCCATAGCACACCTTTCAGAATCAGAAGAGAACTGAGATGGAGGACTCTGATCTTTCTTTAGCCAAAAAATGCTCTTCCATATGCTGTTTTAAAGTCTCACTCCAGGAGTGATGGCTCATCAGTCTTACTCAGAAATCGAATGGGTGAAGACGTAAGGATCAGTCGATACCTTTTAAAAACAGTAGCAATATGCAAACAAAACAACTCCCTGTGGCTTTACTAAATTACATACCACAAAATGAAGCATATTACAAATTTCTATTTATTTATCTTTTCATAGGATTAAGTCTAAATATATGACACTAGTTTTCAAGCCAGTAGGAATCCAGCTGCTAATAATGCAGAACAAATCAAGAGGCTACTCAATAGTTCTGAGTGAAAAAATGTCAGCATCAAAAGTCATCCTCTACTTGTCATGTAAAATAAACCAATCTATTATTTGGCTGAAAGATGACCTCCAGAAATAGCTTCAGTTCCAGATTCAAAGGTTATCTTAGGGCGATAGTCTTGGGAGTTCCTGTAGTCTCTATCAGTCCAGTAGGTCTGGCCTTTTTTAGGAATTTGAATTTTGCTCTACATTTTTTTGCTATTCTATCGGGTCGGTAGTGGTAGCCAGGCACCATCTAGTTCTCCTGGTCTCAGGTTAGAAGGGGTCATGGTTCATGTGGGCTTTTAGTCCTGTGGGCTAGTTTCTTCTCTGAGCCTTTGATTTCCTTCATTCTCTTTTGTTGCATATAAGTAGAGATAGTTTTATCTTAGATGGCTGCTACTAAGCTTTTAAAACTCCATACGCTACTCACCAAACTAGGATGTAGAATGTCATATAAAAATAGCATATTATAATGGAATAAAAGTCTGTGATTGTGAATTAATAATATTCCATTTTTCTGAATTTCACAATCTTTGAAAATGGGCATCTCACAGATGTTTCTGAAATTTGTAAGATATGTAAGCTTTTTTTTTTTTTTTTAAATCCCATCCTGTTTCAATTGGCTGTAGCATTCCATGTTTATGAAGAATGCTTCAAAGGGAGATAAGAAATTGCGTCTGTTAAGACATGATTTGTTCTTACATGTGTTTGGATAAAGCACAAAGCAAATGATGTTATCCAAAATATGGAAGCCACATGCAGTAAAAGAAACTTGGTATAATCAGGTTAGTCTGCACATGGCAAGTCTTCTCCTTATGTTGTCACTTTCACTTCATATTCTCTTCTTGGGGGATCTGCCCTTGGCTCTCTTTCCTTAATCTACACACTTTCCTCAGTGAGTCTCGTCTACCCCGGGAGCTTTAGCCACCATCTATACATGAATAATTCCCAATTCTACATCTCCATTCCTGGCCTTTCTTGAACTCCAGTTTCAGATATCCACCCTCAGTCAGGACATCTCCTCAGGCATCACAGAGGCACTTTAAATTCACCTATCTAAACAGAATCCATTATCTTTCCCCTAAATACCTTCTTTTCCTTCTACTCTTGTCTTTTAACTCACAGAATGACATCACTATGCATATTAAAAACAGAGGATTTCTCTTTAAACCCTCACCATTCTTCATCACCATCACCCTTCACTGGGTCCAAGCCATGCTAATTTACCTCGTTGACATTTGTCCCCTTATCTCCTCCCCTATGGCCACAGCCATCCTTAGTTCAAGCCTTTGTTGTTGCTTGTCTAAATTACGACTAAAATCTCATTTTTTTGGCTCTCTTGCTACTTTTTTTTTTAACCTTCAATAAATCTTCGCGTCGAAGGCAGTTATATTTCTAAAATGCAATTCTTCTCATGTCAATAGCTTGTCACTGTCTTCAAGATAAAATTTATACTCTAGAATGCCTTATAAAATCTTTCCTGATCTAATATCTGCCTATTTTTTATAGCCTGACTCCTACCATTTCTGCCACTAATGCATTATGCTGTAAATATTTTCAACCAGTAGGAGTTCCACACTTATATCATGCTTTTTTATGCCTCCGTATACTGGCACTTGCTATATCTTATCCCAGGAATATCATTTTCCTACTTGCCCATCAAGCAAAGGCTTGTTGTCGTTGCTGTTGAGTTCGCTCCAACTCATTAGCAATCTTATGGATAATAGAATGAAATATTGCCTGGTCCTGTCCATATTCATGACCACTGGTATGTCTGAGTCTATTGTTTTGGCTATTGTGGCAATCCATGTCATTAAGGGTTTCCCTTGTTTTCGCTGGCCCTCTGCTGTACCAATCATGATGTCGTTTTCTAGCTATTGGTCTTTCCCGATGACGGGTCCAAAGTAAGTAAGCCAAAGTCTCACTGTCCTTGCTTACTCATCTTTAACTACAGATTAGAAATTCTTCTTTATGATTTCTTGCCTGGTTTTCAAGACAGTACTAGTTATTCTCTTCTCAGTGTTCTCCGTACTGTTTTCCTATGCAATATCCCCTTTCCTCCTTTCTTAGAAATCCCTAATTGTATTCACATCTCCAAACAGCTGTGTGCTTCATGGAATTCTGATCCCATTTCCAGCTCCAGAGGGTAGAACCTGACTGATCTAAGCCAGAGCATGTAGTTTACCTTGCCACTGTTACTGGATCAGAAGTGAGCCCATAAACTGAGTTGGCTTAATCAGACTGAAGGGAAGAACATATAGTTCATGATTAGAAGAAATGTTCTCCTTCTTATTCCTACTGGAAGGGACAAAGAAAAGCTTAGGTAACTCAGACACTACAAGTGAAATACTATGGCTTCACTAGATAGCATAATGTAGTGGTTTGAGAATGTGGGCTTAGCAATCTGAAAGCTCCTGTTTTCCATTTACTATTTGTGGACCTTAGGCAATTTACTTCATCTTTCTGTACTTCAATTTCTTCATATGTACAATAGGAACTATTATAATAAATGTATCTACCTCATGGATTGTTGGAAGGATTGAGTTAAAACCCATAAATTGCTTAGAACAGTACCTGATGTAAGTGCTCAATAAAAGCCATTATTTTTGTTGTATGAGCTGCAGGAATGAATCCAGATCAGAAGAATAATAAAATACCTTGCAAATTTATCTGTTTTCACTTAGCTCCACCAAAAATGCCCTTATGTTCTTGCTAACACTGAAATGATGCTCTGTCAAATGATCATCCTCCTGAGGACTGGACATAGTACTAGTAAAGCCGAGGTGGTTTTATCAGAATTTAAAAAATTAAAATATCTCTTACCTCCAGACACTTGTCTTTCTAATGACTGTCAGCTGTCATATAAAGGTGGAGAAAGAAAAGTGGCTCAACTAAAACCCATTTCCATTATTAAAAATAATGGGCAGCAGTATTGGCAGTGATGTCCCTATGCTAGACACTAATACAGTGCAACCTGAAGTTTTGAGGGGTTAGCGGTTAGCTGAGTGTGGGGCAGGGCCTGGCAGAAGATAGTCTGGGTGTTCTCCCAGGCACAGCTTCTTAGCAGATGTTAAAGTCTTCAAGATGACTTGGTTGGCAGCTAGTATGTGAGAAAATCAGTTCAAGGTGAATAGTTTTTAAGAAAGAAAATGAAGTTTTTCTCCCTTAAGGTTTGTAAATGCATTTTAGAACCCTGAAAAGAAGACTAGGAGTAAAAATGTTCATTTTCCTAGAGTGTGATTTCTTTCAGACGTTTGAATCTATCGACCCACGGTAATTTACGCCTGAACTAATGTCTTTAATATGTGAACTCAAGGCATCTAAAGATATAACATATGCTACAGATAAACACTCTCGGAGACAGACGTGTCATTTAGAAGACTTTCCCCATGAATAACAGTACTGACATATGCTGACAAAGTCTGTCAGATGTTCCCATTTTCAAGTGGAGGAGAAAATTGTATGCTACCCAGAGCAAATAGTCTCACATCACTACAAAGAGAAATCAAATATTTTATTCCTACTGAAATTCAGAGAAATTCAAAGAGAAAAGGTAAATCTTTGATCCCTAGAGTACTTTTCCACCCAGGTTATCAGACATAATTTTGAGAGGAGAAGTGTTCTCTCAGACATGAAATGCTCTGTTGATGGCTATCTGGAGTAACAAGAAAGGCAACCATTTCCAGTAGTCCTCTGAGTAAGTATACTGATTTCCTAGGACTACCTTAACAAAATACCACAAACCTGGTGGCTTATAAGAACAGAAATTTACTGGCTTATGGTTCTGGAGGTCAGAAGTCCAAATCAACCTGTCTCTTGGGTCACACTTCCTCTGAAGTCTCTGAGGAAAGAGCCTTTCTTATCTTTTCCTGGTTTCTTGTAGTCCCAGGTGTTCCTTGGCTTGTAGATGCATCTTCACATGGCCGTCTTTTCTCTGTGTCTCTGGGTGTCTCTTCTCTTCTTTTACAGGGACACCATTCAGATCGGATTAGGAGCCAACCTACTCCAGTATGACCGCACATTAACTGTTAACATCTTTAAAGGCCCTATTTCCAAACAGGGTGATGTTCACAGGTACCAGGGGTTAGGACTTCAACACATCTTTTTGAGGGACACAATGCAGTCCATAATAGTAACACAGAAAACTGTCTTTATGTAGAATCAGGGGGTCAAAATGAATGTGGAGAGTTGTGCACTGATTGATTAATTCAAGAACTGTGGGCCAGCATAGTGTTAAGTGTTAGAGACAAAAAGATAAACAAGACATGACACTTCTCTCAAAGAACTTATAACATAGCAGGGGAGATACACAAAGAAGTCCTTAAAAGCAGTGTTGAGACATGGGAATAGTGTACCCAGAGGAGAATAAAGGGAAGGAATACCTCACCAGGCTGGGTGTTCAAAGATGGACACTGGGACCAAGATAGAGATTCACTTCACACAAGTACTAGTCAGTAAAATTTCATAATAACAGATCTTAAAACGTTCTACCCATTTTCAGATAACTCTTTTATTTTTGTCATAATGATTTTTTCATCCCAAAACACATTTAATGAATATGCTGTGAGAAGTAATAGTTTGAAATTGTAGTTTCAGGTGAGGACACACATGTTTACTCAACATAAAAGTCTGTAGTCAGAGACAATGATATTAAGCAAATTTGAATTGTATGTCATATTTAAATGAACTTGAGACATTTTATTGTGGGTACCCACGTCAAGTAAGAGGTACGAAAAGGTAGGATTTTCCATAGCTCTTTATAGAAAATGTGTACATGTACTGTTTCCATGAACTTTGAAATACTCTTGGTTAGCCTTTATTTTGCCCTAAATGAGAATTTGTGTGTGTGTGCTACAGTTTTGTTTTTAAGTGAAGTTTGAGTGCAAAATAACCATAAGTCACATTAAGGTTGGAAAATTGGAAAAGAATGCAGAAAAAAAGAATCCATACTCAAAGGGTGACCCCTTCAGACCTTCCATGTCCACCACTCACCACCACGTCTTCTCTTCCTCATGTAGAATGTACACTAAATTTTCAGTGCATTTTACTTTCTATACAAACTGTATTTATTTGCTTACAAACTTGTTTCAGACTTACTCTTATTGCTCTCTTGTGAAAAATTTCTATCTGTGAAAATTGTCTGTTTTTGTGTTGGGATGGAACACATGATGGTCTTTCCCATTCAAATTAAAGAAAACAGTTGTTTATTTAGCAACTTTTCAATTAGTAGCAAGATTCTCAAAAAAAATTAATGCTGTTAAGCAAGGGATAAGTGAGTTGAGTCTGAATTGAGTCTTAAGAATGTTTGTTGGAGAAGCCAGGTAAACAGAAAATGCAAATATGTGTGGAGAAATGGCAAGAAAATGTCAGTAACTGGGAACAGCTCTGGAATATATATGGAGTAAAAGGACAAATGTTTCTAAAAAGAGAGAGGAAGATTTAATCATTATTCCTGAAGATATGCTCTCAGAGTATTATTGAAAATAACTTTTTAAAGATTGCTTTAAAAAGTGATATAGTAAGTGGAGATAAAAAATCTGCACATACAGGGTAAAGAGTAGAGGGAGGGGGACTGTCCTAATTGTCCAGTTTTACACAAAGGACACCCATGCTCAGGGCAACATATCCCAGGACAGAGTCATACACAGATTTTACTTTTAGGCTCATGTCACAAACAGCTTACTTGGAAGTAAAGATGATTTTCTCTAGATAAACAGCTGACTCAAAGAAGTAGCTCTTCCAGTAATGAAGTAACTGGTAAAGATACATATGAACAGTTTGAATAAAATTATTTCAAGAATATGTGAGTGTAATCTGCTTCTCTAGGTATTTAACCACATACTGCTCTACACTATTTCTAGCTTATTTTAGTTCTTTCACTTTTTCAAGAGTTTTTCCCTTTCCATTCAAGGCCGTAAGCTTTATCGGGAATAGATATTATCATCATACTATTAGGCCAAACTGTTGCCTAGCTTATTGTTCTAAGCACATTAAAGCAATATTTGTTGAAGTAAACTATATTGGCCTGTAATGAAGTCATGAACTCAGAGAAAACAGGATAGAAGTGGACTCATTGACCTTGTTTTTTTCATCATGCATGAAGAAGTTATAACTGACATACTATCTGTCTTAGTCATCTTGTGCTGCTATAACAGAAATACGTCACAGAGATGGCTTTAACAAAGAGAAATATATTCTCTCACAGTCTCGTAGGCTAGAAGTTCAAATTCAAGGCGTCATCTCCAGGGGAAGGCTTTCTCTCTCTGTCAGCGTTCTCATCGGTCTTCCTTCGGACTAGGGGCTTCTCCACACGGGGACCCTGGGTCCAAAGGACGTGCTCTGCTCCTGACACTGCTTTCTTGTTGGTATGAGGTCCCCAACCCTCTACTTGCTTCTCGCTTTTATATCTCAAAAGAGATTGCCTCAAGACACAATCTAGTCATGGAGATTGAGTCCTGCCTCACCAACACAACTGCTGCCCATCACCCCCCCCCCCCCATTAACATCATAGAGGCAGGGTTACAACACACAGGAAAATCACACAATACCAGGAATTCATGGCCCAGCCAAACTGATACACCCATTTTTAGAGGGACATAATTCAATCCATGACGCTATCAATAGGATCTGACTTCCAATTAGGTTCCTGTTTGTAAGATGATTGGCAGTTGTCAAGGAGAAGAGAGCAGAGATGACTGGCCCATACTGGTCTTGAATCTGTGACCTCAGTCTCTTTAATACAATGGTCCAACCACTTGAACTTACCCAGCTATATGTCCATCTTTACACTTGGCAGGAGAAATACACCATGAGGTGTCTTTGTTTTTGCACAACCACAATTAAGAGACTGTTTTTTCCAATAGTTCAGAATTTTTCTGATTTTTCTCACTTCTAGCAAAACAAATTATTAGTTGCAAATAACAAGGATGCCAGCTAAAGTTTCAGCAGTTGAACTATGTTTCTATATTTTGGTAAGAATATTGGTACCTTTAGACCCACATGAAAGAATCCTTTTGAACCCCCCCCCCCCACCTTTCTTTGTCATCTTTAGAAGAAAATAAAGATATTATCCATTTAAAAAAGTTAAAAAATTGCTACCTTTGCATTTAAGCTTTGCTTCAAAATGAAGAAAGGGTCCAGATGGTTATTAATAGCAAAAGAAACCGGAAAGTTTATTTAACATATTCACTTGGATCAATCATCTTTTTCTTTCCAGTGAAAATAACTTTTTTTTCTATGATACTTTTGGAGGAAAAATGAATTTGGAAATATAATCCAGTTCAATGAACTAGGTGTCTCAGAATTTAACATTGGAAGGGGCCTTAAGGACAACCAGTGCAGTCCCCTTACTTCATGGTAAGATTACTAAGGTTCAGGGTCACACAAATAGTATATGGCAGAGCCACTCCTAAAGTGTCCATTATTGGTCATATTGTACAGAGATAATGAGTTAACTAAGTTGAAACACAGCTGTCTTTGGGATTGGAATAGGTCATTAAAAGCAAGAGTTTTTCAACTAATTCTATTTCTAAATCATTTTATTTCACTTTTTCTTTAAGACTATAAATATTTACTGAACAGCTACTATGTGCTAGGCTTCTTTCTAAACACTGGGATGGTTACAATAAAAAAAGACATGTCGAGACAGCCATTTTCATTTCATTTACACATTTCATTGTGTAAATGAAAAGCTCAAACTCAAAGTACAAAACTGCTCTGTACATAATGGACATCGTTGATACCCACCGTCTTCTGCAGCTGGTCTTCCTGAGTCTCTAGTGGGTGAGATTCAGGACAAAGATGAGGGAGGACTTGATGACCATGGATGGGGTTGGGTCAGGGTGTCTGTTGCCACCTTTACCTTTGTAATACAGAAACAGTATTATCTGGACACTATAAAATTGACCATATATAAATGTCAAGTACCTGACAACAAAAAATAAATAGCTTTTTATTGCTGCCCTAAAGCAAGCCTTCACTACTTAAAACCTGTGAAGGGTCTGAGATTTTATCATACTTGTGCCTGACAAGGTAGCGTGTCACAGGTTCATGGATTATGGCAGAAGACAAGAGACTGTTGAGTCAGAAATAAAACGAAGCACTTTATTACAGCACAGCAAGAAACATGAACAGCATATCTATGTCAGTTCCCCTCACTCCAGGTTCTATGGGGACACTACAGCAGGACCCAGATAAATGCCTGCACATACAGTGGGTTGCATTATAGGAGAGGGGCTCCTGAGTTTAGGAAACTTAAATCCTTAATAATGGACGTAAGCCTGCCTCTTTTTTACTCTCTAGGGAGATATTATCTCTGTCTTCTAAGGCTGTATGTAAACCTGCCCTTCACTCCGGAGAAAAACATCTCTATATCTTCCAAGATTATTCACTGTCTTAGTCATCTAGTGCTGCTATAACAGAAATACCACAAGTGGGTGGCTTTAACAAAGAGAAGTTTATTTCCTTACAGTGAAATAGGCTGAAAGTCCAGATTCAGGGTGTCAGCTCCAGGTGAAGGCTTTGTCTCTTTGTTGGCTTTCTCAACAATCTTCCCCCAGACTAGGAGCTTCTCCGCGCAGGGACCCTGGGTCCAAAGCACACGCTGTGCTCCTGGCACTGCTTTCTTGCTGGTATGAGGTCTCCCTATCTCTCTGCTCGCTTCTCCCTTTTGTATCTCAAGAAGTTGCCTCAAAACACAATCCAATATTGTAGATTGAGTCCTGCCTCACTAACACAACTGCCCCCCATTCTCCATTATTAATGTCATAGAGGCAGGATTTACAACATACAGGAAAATCACACAATACCGGGAATCATGGCCCAGCCAAATTGATACACACATTTGGGGGGCTGTAATTCAACCATGACATTCACTATAAAACACATCACTTAAAAAAAAAATTGAAAAGGTAGTCAGGAACAAAGGTAGTCAGTCCCTCTGCTTGCAAGACATGCAGAAATGCCAGAAACTCATGGAATATTGCAACATTCTCTACCTCCAGTCTTCTTTCTCTAAATTCATGCTGTATAACACCTCTAGATTTTTCTTCCTTAAACTAAACTGTCATCCTGTCACTGTTTTCCTTAATAGCTGTCATTGTATCCCCATTGCATGCATCACCAAGTCAAGAAAGTAGTGCCAGGAGCACAGCGTGTCATTTGGACTCAGGGTCCCTGCGCTGAGAAGCTCCTACTCCAGGGTGAGATTAATGAGAAGGACTTTCGTCCGGAGCCAACAGAGAAAGAAAGCCTTCCCCTGGAGCTGACGCCCAGAATTTGGACTTGTAGCCTACTAGACTGTGAGACAATGAATTTCCCTTTGTTAAAGCTGTCGATTTGTGGTATTTCCATTATAGCAGCACTAGATAACTAAGACACTGCTTTTATAATTTATTTTTTTGTGTTTATATTACCATGATTTTTTTGTATTTTTAGATGGGAAAATAACAAGAGGGGGCAGATGGAGGAGTCTGAGTCTCTGGCAGGAGGGGCTGGATCCTTTAGCACTGTGTTCACTTTGTGTGAGCTTTCCCTTTAGCCTGACAGAGTCCTGTTCACCCCTCATGAACCCTGTTCTGCAAACTAGAGTCAGCTCAGAGACTGATGGCTTATTTTTAGCCATTCAAGTAACTCAGGAGATCCCCAGAGCAAATGACCCCAGCAGAAATTTAATAAAGTCAGTTTCAAAGGTAGTTCAGGGGAGCTGCTGGCACAAAGCTCTTCTCTGGCTTTCCAGGACAATCCAGCACCTCTGTGAGGACATTTGTGCACTAGGATCCATGTCTCTGCTGCACACAATGCCCTGATTGTGTCCACTTCTGAGGAGGGAGTGTTACCTGGGGAAATGCAGCCTGGCCCTCTCTGCTTCTCAGTCAGGTCTTCTCAGTAAACCCTTTAAACAGATGTTTTGGAACAAGAGGCCATAAAAGGACAGTATACAAATAACTGGAGTCTTTTTATACTAACCTTCTTCTAGGATAAACTTTAATAAATTGATTCATGTGCCTTCAAGGCAAAGGCCTAAGAAAATAGTAACTCATGTGTAGGTCTTCCCAGATTTCCTCTATTGAGAATTAAGACAATGATGATTAGAACTGATACTATTATTTTAAAAAAAAAGTGTTTTGTTTGTTTTTTCAGATTGTTTCCCTCTTCACAAAAACCTAGGTCCAAAAATCCTTGGATAATCAGCATATTCACAGAGCACTTGACGTTTTTAACCATTAATGAACTCACCTCTCTCTTCCAGGTATCTATTACATAACCAAACCCATTGCTGTGGAATTGACTCTGACTCAGGGTGACCCCCTGTATGTCAGAGTAGAACTGTTCTCCATAGGGTTTTCAATGCTTGATTTTTTGGAAGTAGATCACCTTTCTTCTGAGGTACCTCTTGTTGGACTCAAACCTCTAAACTTTTGGTTAGCAGCCAAGTATATTGACTGTTTGCACCACCCAGGAACTCTGTCCAAGACCTGGAGAATGCAGAAGTAGTACACAATGCTGACAGTTTGGGAGCACCCAACATGTAAGCTGACTTGGGAACCTAGATGTAGGTGAAGGTGCAAGCTCCCCTATTTTGTTTAATCTTCACCAAATGTTAATGCATACTGGGCTTCAGAGGCCCTGGTGGTGCAGTAGTTAAAGCACTCAGCTGCTAACCAAAAGGTCAGCGGTTCGAACCCACCAGCCACTCTGTGGTAGAAAGATGTGACGGTCTGCGTCTGTAAAGATTACAGCCTTGGAAACCCTGTGAGGCAGTTCTGCTCTGTCTTACAGCATCACTGTCAGTCGGAATCGACTTAACGGCAGCAGGTTTGGTTTATGTAAACCCTGCAGAAAAGCAGTGGTTTAGAATTTCCTCCCCAGGAGTCCGCTCACAAGTAAGGACTTTACCACAAATATAAATGCAGAATTTTTTGATTGCCTGGATATCTGAATTGTGCTGTATCCTCAAACTATATATGTAATAACTTTATGAGTGCTGTAAGGGGAGTTAAAGTATAACACGGGCTAGATGTGATTTTGCCTGACTTGTGCTGACTTGCGAACATAATCTCTGTGCAAGATGCAGCTTTACTAGGACTTCTTGAAAACATTTTGAGTGTGACATTTTATATGAGCTACATGGTGATGCAGTGGTTAAGAGCTCGGCTGCTAACCAAAAGGTCAGCAGTTCAAATCTACCAGCCACTCCTTGGAAACCCTATGGGGCAGTTCTCCTCTGTCCTGTAGGGTCGCTATGAGTTGGAGCTGACTTGATGGCAGCGAGTTCTGTTTCTTTGGTTACCTCATCTGCAGAGTTTTCTCATAGTTATTCTGTCAGCACAGATGTACCTACATGCCAGTTTGTTGGATAGTGTGTTAAAAATTCATCTTAAACGTTTAATGTTTACTTCTCCTAGTATGTATGTGACAGTTGTTTTAAAAGTGGTAAATTCTCATATTCATCCACCAGAATAAAGTCAAGTGGAACAATCTATAGCTTTTGATTTTGTGTCAGTAGAAACGTAAACATTTTACATAATTTCTGTCTTCAAGTGAGTAGATATATATATCAGGATTTTATATAACTGAATATGTCAGAAAATTAAAATAATAGTGGCTTAGATAAGACAGAAGTTTATTTTTTCATACAAAAGCATTCAATAACAGGCAGCCCAGGGCTCATAAGGTAGCTCCACAAAACTGGCAGACATTGATCCACACCATTCCTCATTTGGGCAGGGTTGCTTTCCAGAGCTCCAGCAGTCATGTTCATCTTCCAGGTAGTGAAGAGAAGGGGCAAGAAAGGGCAGAGACAGTGCCAGAATTGGCCATGTAAAACTTCTGCTTACATGACCGTAACTAGTGGAAAGAAGGCTGGATAATGCAGTCTCTGTGCATGACTCGCAGAGAACCAGGGTTCTGTCTTGTGGAAGAAGGAGGAAAGGGAGATGGCAATTTGCCATAATTGCCACAAAAACAGGCATTCTTAGCTGCTTCTCGGAACTGTATTTATCAGGCAGTGGTAATAATTGTTTTTCAATGAATGCTCACATAGCATACTTGCTGCAATGTCACTAGTGGACAAGTTAATGAGATTTTCTTCAATGGTGTGTTCCTTTCCCTCACCTACGATGTGATAAACTATGCTACAAGTGCACTTTTATTGTCAGGTTTCCATTTATTTCCATGACTTTCACCTTTGAAAGAAATGGAGAGCCTTATTTATATGCTTACTGTGCTGTGTTTCAAGATGGTATTTTAACTTTATAAAATTTCACTGTACAAAATACATTGAGGGCTGGAGTAACTTTTTTTTTTTTTTTTTTTTTTTGCTATAAAAGGTGATATTCAATGCCAAATAAAAATCCTTGTGTTTTCTCATCTCCAGGCGACTTTGTGTGAGTTCCAGCACATAGCGTGCAGTCAGTATGAGCAGAAGGTGGGCAGGGGTTACAGGATGCCCCTGAGCCTGGTCTGCCATTTTAATGAGTTCAGTGTGTATGTGCTCTGCTGGGTACTTGCTAGTACAAACATAGCAGTGCAGCTATGTGGAGGCTAAATTTTTTAAGACTTGTAATAAAGTTACAGTTTTCCTAATTCAGTGATGGCAGGAAAAGTCTTTTTTAATTTAGCTCTGACCCAAAACTAGTTAGCCTAACAGCACAAGCTAATGCATTGTTACTTCCCAGGATGTGAAAATTGGTACATAACCTCTTTTAGAAAGTGCCAAATTTTATTACAGTTTTAAAATTGTTTTACATTAAATTTTAAGAATAATGAGATCAGACGTTTATAGATACTCAAAAGCATCTAAAATTCTGGAAATTCAGTTGAAATGAATGCAGTAGTTCTGGACAATAAGAGCTGCAGAGCCCATTGAGGTCTCTTCGTTGCTTTTTGTGATCTCATTTATCCACACAATATTCCCGTACAGCACCATAATCCCCATTTTCGTACTTTTTCCCTTTCTCTTGCTCTCTTTTCCTTTAGGAGATGGCTAATCTGAGGCTGCCAGTGTCAGCTGTTGTAGAATCATTTCTGACTCATGGCAACCTCGTGTGTGTCAGAGTAGAACTGTGCTCCATAGGGTTCTCAATGGCTGATTTTTCAGAAGTAGATTGCCAGGCCTTTCTTCTGAGGTGCCTCTAGGTGGACTTGTACCTCCAACCCTTCAATTAGCAGCTGAGTGCATTAACTGTGAGGCTAAAAGCTCTGCTAGAACTTTCCCCGGGTCACTTACAGAGCTGGTGAGAATGTAGCAAAGGAGAGCGTAAATTCCTGCTTTTCTACCACCTGGTATCATGCTCCCTAATCATCTTAGTATTTTATAAAAATGCACTGCTGTGTATGCATGCATGTTAACAGACATCTATGACTGCGGGCAGAAAACTCAGCTTAATGATCACATGTTAGCAGAGAAACAATCTTGAACAGTCATCAGTTTGTGAAAAGGGAAGCTCATTGCTAGTTGAGAGCTCTAGGCCATGTGCCAATTCAGATGAGTATACCAGGGGGGAAAACAACCAAAAAAGAAATCAGTGAAAGTGAGTGTCTAGTCTGTCTGTAGTGTTATTTTTAAAAGACAAGCTAAATATGCTTTTGTTGTTGTTGATCTCCAGAGTTGATGTTATCTGTGCCAGTTTATTAATATTACCAGCCCTGCTGAGCTAAACGTGAAGTGTTGGAGGTAAAAGATGGTTGTTAGTGTTCTCTGGACAGCCAGTTGGAGGAAATTTTGTCTACTTTCAGTAACCACATGGATGCTCATATAACCTGGGAGAAGAAGGATCCTACCTCTCCTGCTGAGACTGAATTCGTTTTGGTTATCTCTTGCTGTCGTACTCTGCTGGCATTTCAAACTGACAAAGTTTGTCTTCAGTTCATACTAGTTCTTCTATTATAGTCTAATTACTTCTCTCATTGTCTGTTCTTTTCCCTGTGCACTAATCAAGCCAGAGGAAAAGCATTTATTAAACATAATAACCCTAAGATGTGAGCAGTGGCGTATCTAGGATATTGCACTGTTGCTGGGCGCGTGTGGCCACTGAGCAATTTCTGTTAACCCAGTACAGCCCAACATCCTTCCTAAAGCATGGTAGTGTGTTCATTAAAAGATTAATGAGCTTAACTTGTATTTTTGAGCTGATACTATGGTAACGTTATCTAAAAGGGGTGTCAGACATTTGGACAGGGGCACAATTTTAGTGCTTGCGATAGGCACCGTTTTCCATAGATACACCGCTAGCCTTACTGGGCTAATGGAAACTGCTCAGTGGCGCCATGCACCCAGGGCTGGTACAATACCTGCCATACTCTAACTACACCTCTGGATGTGGGTGGTTTAAGACTCCATAGCCTTCAGAAGCATTCCCATTTTTAAGAAAATATAGAGAGAGAAAAGGGAAAGAAAAAACTTAGTATTTATTGAGCAGCAGCTATGCACCATGCACATTATCTGACATTAACTTTATAGCTACCTATTTGGAGGTATCATTAGCCTAAAAATTGAAACTCAAAGAGTTTCATATGTATAGTTAGTAAGTGGTAGTAGTGGGCAGTAAACAGAGGAGCCTGTGCTTTTGAACTTATACCAGGAATATTCAGTCTATCATGGTGGATCACTTAGGGAAAAAAGGTAGTTAAAGGACGTCTGAGCTACACCATTCTAAACTGCTGTTTGTCTCCAGAGAAAGTAAATTCTATGCCTGTATTGTCGAATACAATAGCCGCTATCCACATGTGGCTATTTAAATTAATTGAAAGTAAATAAAATTCGTAATTTAGTTCCTTAGTCATTCTAAACATGTTTCAAGTCTCAATAGTTACCTGTGCCTGTTGGCTGTGACATTGGACAGTGCAGATATAGAACATTCCTGTCATCGCAGAAAGTTTGATTGGGCAGGGCTGCGCGAAGCTCTTCACACAAGATGAGATGAAGATGTATCTGTACCCTCACTTGTAGAGATCTGTAACAATACCAAAATGAAAACAAGTGACATGCGTACTTGTGTGTGTGCTCGCACGCACGTGTGTGTGTGTGTGTGTGTGTGTGTACCCACTTGAAAGGAGGGGAAGGATAGGATAAAGGAGAGAAGAGAAAGGGAAAGGTCAAGAAGAGTCTTTCAGACTGTGTTGTTGTGTGCCATGGAGTCTATTCCAACTCATAGCAACCCTATAGAACTGCCCCATAAAGTTTCTAAGTCTGTAATCTTTACTAGAGCAGATTGCCAGGTCTCTTCTCCCACAGAGCAGTTGATGGGTTTGAACTGCCAACTTTTTGATTAGCAGCCGAGTGCTTTAACCATGGTGCCACCAGTGCTCCTTTTTCAGACTGTAATGAGGGCAATTACCACAGGCTTTGTTTTGGATAGAGGAGTGGTGCAAGATATAATCAGAGTCGCAAGGAAATAACTTTCTTGTAAAAGCAGTCAAACTGTTCAAAGAAGACTACAAGAGTTAAACTCCAGGTACATCTTTCTGTTTCTGGCCAAGAAGTAACAGGGACCTATTCATCTTCCTACCTAAGATAACAACAAAAAAAAATCAGATAGAATATAAGAAACTAGTTTTAAAGATGCTAGACATCAGACAACCAAGGACAAAGATCTTTGAAAGATGGGAAACAAAGTAAGCCCCTTGATTGTCTCAGTTTATAGCTTGAAAGAGTCACCAGCTCAAGGAGCAAGAAAAGGAAAGCCAGGAAGACAGTACTTGTGTGTTGAGGAGTGGAGCTTTAAGTCCTGGGAGACCAAGGCAGCTAGAGTTAGTAAGAGAGAGTACCAGTGAGGAGGAGGATGCTCAGGGACAGAACTCTGCAGAGCCACAGAGGGTGCACCTCAAGAGTTCAGCAGAGAACTGATCAGCACAGGTTTGTGAGGAAACTGCCCAAGGCCAGGTCATGCCTTTCCATGGGCAGCCTGAAAGGTGACTGAGTGAGACAGGGGCTAAAGAAGCAACCATTTCAGTCTAACACGGTACAGCTCTGATGGGTGTTATTCACTCCACAGCTTCCCACGTGGTTATCTGAGGCATTGTTGGAATTGCATTTGTAATTCAACTTTTCCTCTGCCCAATCCCTTCACAGGTATCTATCCCCAATAAATATCTTCCACATCAAAGCATTTCAGCATATGCTTCCAGAAGATCCAACCTGTGAAAGAAGGAAAAGATGACTCTGGGATGACAGCTAGTTAAAATCTGGCTTAAACAACTCTGTGGGGCATGGTGTAGTTTATTGAGACTGGGACTACTTTGGAAAAAATTGGTTGAGTTTATGAATGCAAGGGGTGAATATGAAGAGTCTCTCTGATTACATTATATTTGAGATGCTTATTAGATATCAAAATGGAGATGTTAAGAGGACAGTTATGTGATTCTGGACCTCAAGGGAGAAATTGGAGGCAGAGATAAAAATATGAAGTCATCAGTATTCAGACAGAATTTAGACTGAACTAGATAAAAAGAATCTCCCAAACTGTTCAAAAACACATGAGAAGTCCCAAAGGTATTATTACATATTTAATTGGGGGGGAAAAAAAGGAATTCCTGGTTACATCATTTTGAGAAACACTGAGTGCTCTACTTACCCTGGAAGATTCACATTCCATATTATCAAGGCAAAGGTTTGGGAAAATTCTACAATAAATAAATCTATTTAGCTTTGTTTCACTCAACATTCATATGTGTGTGTGTGTGTGTGTGTGTGTGTGTGTGCTGGAGCCTTGGTGGCACAGTGGTTAAAAGCTCAGCTGCTAACCAAAAGGTCAGCAGTTCCAATCCACCAGCTGCTCCTTGGAAACCCTATGGGGCAGTTCTGCTTTGTCCTATATGGTTGCTATGTGTCAGAATCGACTCTATGGCAGTGGGTTTATATACGTTCTATATATATGCTATGTGTATATATATTTGTATATAACATATATATAATACATATACATGTATGTATGTATATATATATATAAATTTTTAGGAGCCATCCATTGAAATTAGGTTCTTATGAATTGCAGTTTGAGATTATTGCTCTAGACTAAAAGTCTACCTAGAATTTCTATTTTGATATAAAAAAATTAGAAGACTACACTTTAAAATTCCATAGCATATATAGACTGTATAGACTACGCCTTCTAGTCTTCAGTTTTCAAAACTGAAACTCTGTGATTTCCCAACTTTCATATTATTTTTATTTTTCCTCTAGTCTCCTTTACCACAGCTTAGCCAATTCATATTTTAAAGATAAAAGAGAGGACAAGGTCAAAGTGACACACTGAGATGCACTGGACAAAGCAGTGTCCTTGGAGTCATAATACTCCAGTATCAGCTCTGCTTCAAACAGGTTTGAGGTCCTGGCTAAGTTCTGACTCTGGAACTAATCTGTAAAAGGAAGA
Source organism: Dugong dugon (assembly GCA_030035585.1). Classification (NCBI taxonomy): domain Eukaryota; kingdom Metazoa; phylum Chordata; class Mammalia; order Sirenia; family Dugongidae; genus Dugong; species Dugong dugon. The sequence continues at coordinate 110,604,448 of CM057468.1, read as the reverse complement.
AGGTGAGCAGATGAACTTTAAAGTTTCTGCTAGCTCTAAAGCTATGTGAATGAAATAAGTGAGACTGAGGAATGAAGAAAGCAAAATACATTTTACAGGCTTTGTGCGGAACATCAATACTTCACCTCTCTCCTCTCTACAGAGAATCGTGGTTATCTTATTAATACCTCTGAAATAAAGACTAGAGGAAATCTCTTATTAGTATTTTACTGGTAGGAGCAGACTTTTTTTTTTTTTTTTATAAAAAGAAGACTACTGGCTAATCTAAAATTTGCATATTGGGAGATTTATCTCCTCCACATTACAATCAAGAAATGAGAGTTATCTGTCGTCATTTTCCATTTTAAGCTTATTGTTTTCTGAAATCGTGTGTATTTCTTGCCGTTAAATATGTCAATCTTGTAGTTAATGAAATAATTTTCCGTGTAGCTTCAACAGTTTTTATAGGAGGTCTGGCATCCAGTACTGAATAAGCTGTAACACTTTGAAAGAGGATTAATACTTAGAAAAGGTAGAGAACAGACATATAAAATTAATTCTTAATACACACTAAAAAACCCAAACCAAGCCCACTGCAGTAGAGTCAATTCCAACTCATAGTGACCCTACAGGACAGAGTAGAACTGCCCCTTAGGATTGCCAAGGAGTGGCTGGTGGATTCAAACTGCTGACCCTTTGGTTTAGCAGCCAAGCTCTTAATCACTGCACCACAAGGGCTCCGCCTTTAAACCTAAAAGCCGTGATAGCCACTGAAAGGAGATATATGGAAACTGAGATCATTTCTGAATCAAATTCAAGTCATTGTTTCCCAGGAAAAGTAGCTCTGAAGTAGAGAGCATTCACAGAAATCTTCATATATTTTCCTCTAATTAACAAAGCAGGAGCCCTGGTGGTGCAATGGTTAAATGCTGGACTGCTAACTGAAGGGTCAGCGGTTCAAATCCATCCAGTGGCTCTGCAGGAGAAAAGACCTGGTGATCTGCTTCAGTGAAGCTTACAGCCTAGAAAACCCTATGGGGGAGTTCTCCCCTGTCCTATACGGTCACTATGAGTCAGAATGGACTCAATGGCACACAACGACAGGCAGCAAAATAACAACACAGTGTATTGGCTCAAGGGTTTTTTCCTGTTATCTCTTCAGCTTTTTCTTCTATGACTGGATGGACAGTGTCACATGACAAATTAAGTAACCAGGCAGAGACATAGGCCTAAGGCCTTATCTCTGCCATGCAGAATTGTAAGTGAAAAATTCATTCTTAAGATGCCAAGAAGCAAACACAATAGTTGTACTGACATTCCCCGTGCCATGACTGTCAAGAGACAAAAGTGCAGGTGTTCATTTTGTTTGTTTGTAATTGAATTGACATATCAGCTTGTCCTGACAACATTTATTCTATGAAAACCATGATACTTTGGCACCATGTAGCCTTAACCTAAGACAAACAAAAGGTTCAGAGAGTAAAAATTAAGTGGAATCTCATGTATTCAGCAGAGAAAATGCATGCTGGCCAGCAGGAAAACCCCCTAAACAACCACAATCTAAAAGACATCCAACAGACTTGTTCAATTTGGAAGACTAATAATAAATGGAGAAAGTTTCCTAAACCCCAGGTCAGAGTTCCTTTACTTAATGGGGGATTAGAGAACTCTGGAAAGGGAGACACTCCAGAGAGAGTGTCCAGATAGATCCTCCATCGTGCCCTTCCAGTTAGGATGGGTAAAGCATTCTCAGCTGCTGAGTGGATATAGAATCCCAGAGTGAGGCAAGGGTAGAAAAGCCCTGAGATTTAAGGCAGCAGCTGAAGAAACCAAAAACAAAACAAAAACCAAACCTGTTGCTGTTGAGTCAATCCCAACTCATAGCAATCCTATAGGACAGGCTAGAACTGCCCTGTAGGGCTTTCAGGGAGCAGCTGGTGGATTCGAACTGCCAGCCTTTTTGGTTAGCAGCCAAACCCTTAACCACTGCATCACCAGGGCTCCCCAGCAGTTGAAGAACAGCTGTAAAGCTAGCAATGGCCAGGAGCAGGACCACTGAGCATAGGCTTGCTAAAAATGGGATGATCTTTAGAACATACTTAGAAAGCTTAAAGGAAAACTCAAATATTTTGCATCTCCATACCCATTTACACAGGCCAGCTTTGTAAAATACCTCACGAGCTAGGTTAATAATGGAATTAATTTTAGCATTAGGATTTTAGGGAAAAGCACTTTAGCTTTGAACAAGAGAATAAAAAATGTATACTTCTATTTTCAGTTTTTTCTTTCCATAAATTATAAAAAAAGAGTTTTCTTTAAAAGTCTTAGATTGATAAATATGACAAAATAATTTCTCAGAAAAAAACAAAAAGAAAACCTTTTGTAAATTTTAACCTAGTAGTAATCTCAATCACATTTCAGATCTCTCTGTGACATTCGCAGAAGCGTGAATATGAAATTTGTCATGTAGTTGGGGTAAGGAGCAGCACAGAAAGTATTTGTTTTGTTCAGACACTTCTCTGCTTATATTTTGGCTAAAGCTTGAGACATATCACTCCAGAAAATAAAAGCTGCCAGATTTTTCTCTGCTTGAGCATCTAGAGCTCAGCAGTGATTTACTAAGCTACCAATGCCAGAGAACTAAAGAAGGTATTTTGATAGAAGGAAGTAACCTTCAGGGCTTGGGAGAAGTTTGCAAATGGAAAAGTGCTTTTCGCCAGAGACATAATATTAAGTTAGAAAAGATCTATGACACCTGCCATTCATCTTTGTTTGGAGGGAAGAAAAGCCAGGCAATAAATGTGTGTGAGGGCCTGTGCTGAAGGTACATGACGTGCACGCCAGAAGAAGAGATGAAGGATGTCCCCCAGCACTGCCGGGAGGGCAGGGGCAGCCAAATACACACCTAATCAGGAGGAGCGCCCCAGGGGGCTCCGCTCAGAAAGCACTGAAAATATCCAACGGACATGCACACACACACAAAATAACCCTAAGAGCAGTTCTTTACATGTGTATAGTCCTGTAAACACATCACCTCATTTAAACTTAAAAAAACATCGTAGGGTGAAAAAAGGTTATGATCCCCTCTATTCTGACGAAGAAACATTGGCTTAAAGAAGTTAAGTAATTTGTCCAAAGTCACAAAATAAGAGTTAAAGCCCCAAGTATTGAATTCAAGCCTTCAAAAGCCTATAGCTCTTTATACTAAGCCATGTATAAATATCAAATTTTAGCCTTCTTGAGGATTTTTCTCAATTAATGAAATTAAATTGCTGCAATTACCCTGTTAGGAGGAATGCACTTCCTCTGTTCCTGGAGTCCATGAGGAGAGATTTTCCCTAAGCATCTTCAAGCCTCTGGCAGGCAGTGCTTTGTTAACTGTTTAGGAGGTGATGGATTTTTCTCACTAGAAAGAAAGCCTGCCTGTAGAAAGCTATAGTCTCTCCTGTTGGGCCATGTAATCAGGACAGCTTAGTGAAGGTGCTGCCCTGTACAGCATGGCCTGTGACTGGACAGGTATATTTGGCTTATTCTGGGGCTCATAAGACAAGTTAGCTCTCATGCTAACCGATTTCTGCGACTTTGACTCTGTCGTTGATAAGAGAGATACCATTCCCTCCTTTTCAACTTTTCTGTGCTGTTTTATTTTGGGTATGCCAATTATAAGTAGCTTGTAGTTATTTATTTCTAGAGTTTCTGCCTTGTAGTAGATCAGTTTAAGCGGTTTATATTTATTGTGATTAATGATATAGTGGGCTTGTTTCAGCAATTTTATTATATATTTCGTTTAATTTTTGCCCCCTTTTTATTCCTGCCTACCATGGGATTAAGAAAGTTTTTTGTTTTTGTTTTCATTGTTGGGATTTCTCTTAAATATTTGTCAACATACTTCCTTAACCTAATATATTTTAATATAATAAAGTCTAAAACTTATTAAATCTCTCTAACCTTCTTTTCAGTAAGACAGCAAGGTTGAGAGCTATCCATTTTATATATTGTCTGATTTTTAGTTCCTCTTATTTTTAAATACACACACACAAATATTATTCCATTTATATTCATTACTTATTTTTTTTAACCAATGTGCTTTTATCAATGTCTTTGCTATACATTTTCTCTTATATTACACTTTTTCCTTTTTCTTCTTGCTAAAATATACTCTCCAGAGCACTTTAAATTAAATTCTTTGGTAGAAATAATATATTTTAGTCTTTAAATGTCCAAAATTATGTTTCCTTCATCCTCATTTTTGTATAATAGTTTACTTGGGTATAGATTTTAGCAATCTTAGTAATGTATAATGTTTATTGTGATTTCAATTTTAGTTTTTTTAAAAATTGCAAAAAATATAGTTGATTCATGATTCACAACTACCTATTTTCTTTTAATGCCCCCAACTTTTGTTTTATGGATAGTATTTTTTCCTTTAATTCATCAAGAGTTTTAATCATGTTTATTTAGAGTACATTCTAGATTACTTAATTACTTCTATATTTTCATGAATGAATTCTTTTTTTGCTTTTTTGTTGTTTCTTTGCAGTGAGGGAGAATCTAATCTTGAGGTTAGAATCTGTCAGGCATGTTTTCATTTTTGTTGGTGTGTTTATTTTTCATGGATTTTTTTTCTTTTTCTTTCTCATCTCTCCTTTCCTTTTGGGCTGCTTTTAAGTAGTCTCAGTTCTGCTCTTAGAGGTACATGAATCAGAAGCATGTTTCATATATCTTCATGGATTACACATTTTCAGAACTGAAGTCAATATCCAGTATTTGTTTGGTTTCTAAACACTTAGAATTCTTTGCTCTCTCCCTTCAACCTTTTTATTTGCATTCGACCTTAAACAGGACAAGAGATTTTACAGCTTCCATTTATGGATGGGGAAGCACAGTCTCCAGTGCCCTGCCCCTTGTGAATATATTCTGTCCACTTTTCCCTCAGGCAGTGAACTCTGGAACCCCGCTGCCAACTTTAGGTGCCAGAATCTTGTGAGGTTACAGCCATAGTCCCAATTTGATACCACGAGTTTTGCCATTGCTGATAAAAGACTTTCGTATTTTTATTATTTTTTAATTATAATAAAAATAATCACATATGATTTCTACATGTTGGAAATGGAGCAGAAAGATTGAGAGCAGTCTGGTCTTCCAGATAACACAAGTAGCTAGGGATGGAGCCACGAAAACATGAATCTGGTTTCCTGATCCCTGATTAAGACACCACACTACTCAGCAGTTTTCCTTCTGTATTCCTGTGGGTTTATTTGCTCACTTTTGCCCAACGTCTGTCATCTGCATGAGCTGAATATAAGCCTAGGCTTTAGAACATGCTTCCCAGTCATTCACAGAATTCAAAATAATTAAACTGGAACAAAGTACTCCTACACTGTCTAAATGGTAAAACATTCCCCATGAGTATTTCTCTCTGTATATATTTTGCAGGTAAAAATGCCTGCAGTATATCACTGACATAAGATATCAGACCTTCAGTGATAAACAACAATAGACAATAAAAATAATGACAATTAGAGGACTATTATTAAATACTAATGTACTTTGGCCAAATTGGGTATAGGTATGTATATGTACTTGATTTGTATTATTTTTAATTAAACATTATCACTGTTGTGTCAAACATATAAGTATTTTATGAAACCGGATTTGGAAACCTTAAGACAAACTCCAATATCTATATGCAAAAAACTGAAACAAGACCCATATCTCACACCATGTACAAAAACTAACTCAAAATGGATCAAAGACTTAAATATAAAATCGAAAACAATAAAGATCATGGAAGAAAACATAGGGACAACGCTAGGAGCCCTAATACGTGGCATAAACACACTACAAGCCATAAGTAACAATGCACAAGCACCAGAAGAGAGACTAGATAAATGGGAGCTCCTAAAAATCAAACACTTATCCAAAGACTTCACCAAAAGAGTCAAAAAACAACCTACAGATTGGGAAAAAATTTTTGGCTACGACAAATCCGATAAGCGTTTAATTTCTAAAATCTGCAAGATACTCCAAAACCTCAACAGCAAAAAGACAAATAACCCTATTAGAAAATGGGCAAAGGATATGAACAGGCACTTCACTAAAGAAGATATTCAGGCAGCTAACAGACACATGAAGAAATGCTCATGATCATTAGCCATCAGAGAAATGCAGATCAAAACTACAATGAGATATCACTTCACCCCAACAAGGCTAGCATTAATCCATAAAACACAAAATAAATGCTGGAGAGGTTGTGGAGAGACTGGAACACTTATACACTGTTGGTGGGAATGTAAAATGGTGCAACCACTTTGCAAATCGATTTGGTGCTCCGTTAAAAAGCTAGAAGTAGAAGTACCATACGATCCAGCTATCCCGCTCCTTGGAATATATCCTAGAGAAACAAGAGCCGTCACACAAATAGATACATGCACACCCATGTTCATCGCAGCACTGTTCACAATAGCCAAAGGATGGAAGCAACCTAAGTGCCCATTGATGCACGAATGGATAAACAAACTATGGTATATCCACACAATGGAATATTACGCAATGATAAAGAACAGTGATGAAGCTGTGAAACACTGTGTAACTTGGTGGAAGCTAGAACTTATTACGCTGAATGAATTTAGTCAGGCACAGAAGGACAAATACTGTATAAGACCACTATTACAAGAACTCAAGAAAAGGTTTAAACACAGAAGAAAACATTCTTTGATGGTTACAGGGGTGGGGAGGGAGGGTGAGGGTTATTCACTAACTAGATAGTAGATAAGAATGATCTTAGGTGAAGGGAAGGACAGCACACACTACAGGGGAAGCCAGCACAACTGGACTAAACCGAAGCTAAGAAGTTTCCTCAATACAGTCAAATACTTTGAGAGACAGAGTAGCAGGGATGCAGGGTCTGGGAACCTGCATAGGGGACATCTATGTCAATTGGCATAACAAACCTCATTAAGAAAATGTTCTTCTTCCGACTTTGGTGAGTGGCATCTGGGGTCTTAAAAGCTTGCAGGCAGCCATCTAAGATGCATCAACTGGTCCCAACCACTTGGAGTAAAGGAGAACGAAGAACACCAAAGACACAAGGAAAGTATTGGCCTAAGAGACAGAACGGGCCACATAAACCAGAGACGTCATCAGCCTGAGACCAGAAGAACTAGATGGTGCCCGGCTACTACCAATGAACGTCCTGACAGGGAACACAACAGAGGGTCCCTGATGGAGCAGTAGAACAATGGGATGCAGAACTCAAATGCTAGTAAGAAGACCAGACTTAATGGTCTGACTGAGACTGGAGGTGCCCTGGAAAGCATGGCCCCTGGTCTCTCCATCACCCCAGAACTAAAACAGTTTCCGAGGCTATCTCTTCAGACAGGGATTGGGCTGGACTGTGGGACAAAAAGTGATACTCGTGAAGAATGTACCTCTTAGACGAGTAAATATAAGAGACCAAAGGGGCGGCTTCTGTCCAGAGGTGAGAGGAGAAGGCAGAGAGAGTTAGGAGCTGGTTGAATGTTCATGGAGAATCAGGGGCAGAGGGGAGGAGTGTGCTGTCGCAGAATGAGGTGAGCGGTTGGGGTCTCATAACAATGTATGTTAAAAAAAAAAAAAAAATTCTGTATGGGAGACTAACTTGAAATGTAAACTTCATTTAATTACATCAATTAAAAGAAGACAAACTCCAAGATGGAAGCATGTTTCCAAATATTAGTAGCTGGCTGCCCCCTGCTGACATCCTCTTAGTGACTACTAATGTGTGTGCCTAAAAGCTGATGGATTCTCTTGACTTTTGAAACAATTAATATAATATTGAAACTCCCTCTGAAGCTTGTTTCCATCATTGATTTAATTTAATGGTCCATCCTGGATATTTAAAGGCTGCTAGAATCCTTTGGCTATTAATCAACTGAGCATTGAGATACGGAATCACGTGTTCATTGGCAAATTCTGGATTCCAGGTCTGTCTGTCTCTATGTGAGCTTGGACAAAACACTTTAGCACTGCAAACCTATATTTCCTTATTTGTAAATTGAAATTATGCCAAAGTTCCCATCCATCTAACATTTTATGAATTTTTGAAGAAGAAAGGAATCGAGGGACTTAATACATCAAAACAGATTAATAAATGATGTTATACTAGACAGGTAAAAATTCTTAATTTGTCAGTTCTTGAGTTTTTAGAAATTCATATCTTTTATGGATTGTGAATCAGTGTTTTCTCCAGTGAGACTCAGTGATGAGTTATATATAATATTTCTCAAAATGAAGAGCAAAAAGATAAACTCGTTACCTAGAAGGACCAGGGCTGGTACTTGATCCACCCACTAAAGTGACAACAATCCAGTGTCTAAGGGTTCTGCAAACTCTGGTCTCAAGTCTAGTAAAAATTTGGCGTGATGGGTCCAAGATAAATAACAAGACATGCTGAGCAGGTGATAGGAGTTTGACAACAGGAATGATTTTGAGCCGTGCTCAGAATCCAGGCAGTAACAGCGCTAGAGAAATCTGTCCCCAGGAAACATTTCCTTGAGGAGGTTCTGGAAAGGCTTTAATATTAGTAAATCATGATTTGGACACCATGAGAAAAATAAAACAACCTGAGAGAAAAGTGTGTTTTCAAATTTCCTGGGTGGTGAAACCAAAGCCTTTGCCAAACAAAGGGACCCATCTGTGTTGAAGAGCAGCACTGCAGGAGCCAAGAGAGAATTCCAGGCTGTTACTTGGAGGAAAAGGTAGGCTCTGAGTTTTCATCATTGGGACACCGTGCACCGGATCAGACTGGCAACAGAGGTGACTCAAGGCACCATTTTGGGGCCCACGGGTCAGTGTTGAGGCGCTGTGTCCTAAATCACCCGAAGAGGGAGGGACACTCAATAAAATACCTCGAATTAGCATTGGACTGGAAGCTGGAGGTGGTTGAGTCTATATGGGCAGAGAAAGCCATGGGCTTAGGTAGAGGAGATGAGGAGGGAAGATGGTGAAAAAAAATGATGGGCAGAGACCAAAACAGCTGGCAGGCTGCATCCAGCAACAGTGCAGCACATCTTGTGCAGTAAATTCTAGTAAAGCTGAATGTTGGCTGTTAGTTATTTGAAGTGCCACTGAAAATGATTAAACATCCTCACTCAAATATTATGCTGATATAAAATGAGAAAATGCCACCTAGCGTTCTTAACAGTGCTGAGCAATAAGAAGCAGGAAGAAAAGATACCTAAGATAGTGCTTTATTCGTTCTTCTTCAGGCACCCAAATGAACTCCAAAAATAGCTCTGAATATTACCACAAATCTGATACCCTGTGTGTCAGATTTTAGCTTTGGCATTTATTAGGTTTTGGAAATGTCTCAATTTGTCAGCTATAAATCAGATATAATTGATATTTCTTAGAATTCTGGGACATTTTCAGAATTTAAAAATACATGCACATAGTATATAATGACCAGCCTTCGTGCAGTTAATAAAGGGGCTTCCCTGACAGCAACCACAACAGTTCATTAAAAATGCCCCAGTCAGTTCAGGTTTCAAATCTCATAACTGCTATGACAGTCACCTGGGAGTGTGTTACAAATGAATGTACCCACACAACACAGGAAAGCAGAAAAAATATACACAGCAGCTCTCTGGAATCCATGTATTAAAATACGCACAGCAGCTCTCTGGAATCCACGTATCTGATACATTTGCAAGGGGCACCTGCCCATAGAGGGCAAAATGTGAAATGTTAGAGACACACAGAGACATTTTGCGAAGAGCTGGATCATTACAATGAAAGAATAACTTTATATTTGCATATGTTCCAGATGGATCAAAGATAAAGGCCCACAAAATTTACAAATCATAAAATTACTAGTACTTTGCCAAGCAGTATGAAGAAATGAATGCTTTTCAGAACTTTCTTTCTGTGAAACAGCTAGGACCTAGATAAAACATAAAATGCGTTGCTCACGGGAAATAAGGAAAATCACCTAAGTGCCAAACAATCAAATAAACAAAATCTATCAGTTAAAACCAAAAATTTAAATTGTGATAAAATTCAAAGAGCAGGGTTGCCCTGAAGACAAATGCTGATATAAGCGCTTCACCGGTTGAAAACACTGAACCTAAAATTCTGGAATTAAGCCAGTAATGGAAGAAGAGTTGGACCAGTTCCACATGGTAGAAGGAGATGGACTAGTGCCCCCTGGCTCTAAAACCATTCCTGTCCTTTCTGGCCAGTTTTCACTAATTGATCTAGTCTTTTGCTGCAAGATCAGACGAGCTCCTGGAAATAATTCATTACTGACAAGTTTCTATAGTCAGTTTGAACTGATGCAAATGTTTTTCCCGCTTTCTCTCAAATAAAAATATCAGGGAAGTCCTGACTTTAGCACTGATAACAGTAAGAGGTGCTACTAGGAACCAGGAACACTAAGCACAGACTAACTGATGTATAGCTGAGGAGATATAATTGGAGAAAAACAAAACAAAACTAGAGCACTTAAAATACTCACAGGCTACAGTGTCTGGGAAGTTATATAGCAGAGCTGTTATACATGGAAGAAGTCAGGTAAGTACCCAGTCAGGGCAACACAGGTGACAAAACAGGAGAATGTTTGTCTTAAAGTAGACCCCATCTTAGTCATTGTTTTTACTCGGATTACAAACGAGATAACAAGATGAATGTCCCTGGTGTAGAACCAGACACTTAACAGAGGTTAACATAACTCTTGGTTGAATCTAAACAGAGCAGCATAATCTCCCAAAGGTTCTCGTTAACATTTATGTTTTACCTGGAAATTGAGAATAAATCCTGCAAGTCATACCTAATCCTCTTCCTTGAACACAGATCATTTCCTTTTCACCATCAATCTCTCCCACTCCACTTCCCGGGAGGCCCCAGTTTATACGTAGCCCCTCGATCAGTATCAGGAGCCTTGTTGTTAGTTGCCATCAGGTTGATTGCAACTCATGGCAACCCTATGTGTGCAGAGTAGAACCGCTCCATAGAACTTTCAAGGTTGTGACCTATTAGAAGCAGTTCGCCAGACCTGTCTTCTGAGGCACCTCTGGGTGGGTTCGAACTGCCAACCTTTAAGCTAGTAGTCGAGTGCTTAACCATTTGTGCCATTCAGGGACACCATCGGGAGATTACCCATCTCTAAACTTATTGATTTGATCTGGGCACAAATGTCTTTGATGGCTACTGATTAGTACAAGTAGAGAGGAAGCAGAGATAGGCCAGCCTAGCTGCTTTGAGTAGAGACATGCCACTTTCATTTTTTAGAGTATACTTATTGAATACTTACATTATGTTAGGCCACAGGTGAAGTTCTAGCTAGAGAGGTGATAATTAGATCGATAGATAGACGATAGATAGAAACTTAACAAGACTTTATAAAAACAAATTTATGAAGTAGGAAATATAATTCACTCCATTTTACACAAGAAGAAACTGAAGCTCAGCAAAGCTACTGACTCAGATTGCTCTGACTTATTCAGAAGTCTGTGATGTCCAAAAGGAGGGCTGCCAAATCTCCAGCTCTGATGCGAGGATCTCCCTGGCACGTTGACTTACCTTCCCAAACCTGCCCCATCTCCTCTTGATTTTTTTTTTTAATCATCTCACCATCATCTCAGTCTCTCAAGTTTAAAACTTACGATACTTTCTGATGCCCTTTGAGGAGACCAGCCCAGGAGGATTCCCTAGAGGGTGTCTTAGCACCTAGAGGACACAAGGAGGCCTGGACTAAGGGATCTCCTAAATGGAACTGTGGTGGGAAATACCAAGGGAGAAGGGGAGAAGACATCAGCTAAAAAAAACTTCATTGGATTCCCACTGCTGAGTGAACAAGCCAAGATTCCCAGACATGAAGGGAAAGCTAAATCCAGGTCCAGCGTCTTCACTATCAGGTAGTAGTGGGGTGAGGAGGATAGGGATGGATTTAAAAGTTGGTCTTGTTTTTGTTGGATGCCGGAGAGTCCCCATATGAGAAAGTAGAATTGCCCCATAGGGTTTTCTAGGCTGCAATCTTTACGGAAGTAGATCCCCAGGTTTTTCTGCTGCAGAGCTGCTGGGTGGGTTAGAACTACCAACCTTTTGGTTAGCAGCCAGGTGTTTAACTGTTGCACAACCAGGGCTCCTTAAGTTGCTTTTAAACCTGCTTAAATTGTTTCTCCAGCTTGGAGAGAACCAACAAGGATAAAACCAGGAATACAGTCCACCTGTGCAGCTATTCAGGAATTTGATCGTCTTGGAACCTGATCATGAGCACCCCTGGTGGCTAGTTCTGAATAATGAGAAGAGGAAACTTGAAGTGCTGAACTACCCAAGAGACATCCATAAACCCATTGCCATTGAGTCGATTCCAACTCATAGTGACCCTATAGGACAGAGTAGAACTGCCCCATAGGGTTTCCAGGGAGGGGCTGGTGGATTCGAACTGCTGACCTTTTGGTTAGCAGCCGAGATCTTTTTTTTTTTTTTTTAATAGTACTTCAGGTGAAGGGTTACAGAACAAATAGTTTCTCATGAAACAGTAGTACACATACTGTTTTATGACATTGGTTAACAACCCCACAACATGTCAACCCTCTCCCTTCTTGACCTTTTTTTTTTTGGTGAAAATATACATAGCCAAAGATAAACCATTTCAAAAATTTCTACATACACAGTTCAGTGACATCGACTACGCTCTTCCAGTTGTGCTGCTATTCTCACTTTAAATGAAAGCTTACAGAACAAAATAGTTTCTCATTCAACAGTTAGTACACATGTTGCCTTATGACAATGGTTAACAACCTCACAACACATCAACACTATCCTTACTCAACCTTGGGTTCCCTATCACCAGCTTTCCTGTCCCCTTCTGCCTTCTGGCCCTTGTCTCTGGACTGCTGTGCTTCATTAGTCCCATTTGGTTTTATGGGGCTGTCCACTCCCTGGCTGAACGGTGAACCTCGGAAATGACTTCACCACTGAGCTAAAAGGGTGTCTGGGGGCCATACTCTCAGGGTTTCTCCAGTCTCCTTTAGGCCAGTAAATCTGGCCTTTTTTTTGTGAGTTAGAATTTTGTTCTACATCCTTCTCCAGCTCTGTCCAGAACCCTCTGTTGTGATCCTGGTCAGAGCAGTCAGTGGTGGTAGCCGGGCACCATCTAGCTGTACTGGACTCAGTCTGGTGGAGGCCTTGGTATCCTGTTCTCTTGCAGCCGAGATCTTAACCACTGTGCCACCAGGGATCGAGGGATATCCTTAATCCTCAATAAAACAATAACAACAATGATAACTGATATTTACTGAGTATTTTTCCGTGCCAAGCAATGTTTTAAGTAAGCCCTTTTAAATAAATAAATCTGTTTAATCTTAACAACATCCCATTTTAGCCTCATTTCACAGATGAGGAAGCTGAAACATAGCGAAGTTGACTTCTTTCCCAAGACACATTACTTATAGGTTGGAGAGCTAGAATTCAAACTCAGGGAGTTTGGCTACAGAGCCTGGGCTCTTAAAAGTATCACCTTTTTTAACAAGTATAAACTTCAAAGTGCTAATCTTTTTGCTTAAAGTAGAAATATGAATTTGATGCCTTGAGAAAAATTTAACAAAGAGAAGGCGTATGGTGTTTACAGTTACCAACTGTGAAAGGCATTTATCATGGAAAACTCCAAAACTGGTTATTAAGAAGTCAAGAATAGCTTTAGCAAGTCCTGCCAAGAAAATTCCAAAAATTTAGAAATCAAGGAAGAGTTTTGCAAGGCAGAGTGAGCTGTAGTGGAACCAAAAATGGGGTTAAGACTCTGACCTCTTTTTAAAATGAATAAGAAATATTCCAGAAGTAAGTCCATCCATCTATGGGCAGCTAATTTTTGACAGGAGTCAAAGTCCATTTAATGGGGAAGAAACAGTCTCTTTAACAAATGGTGCTGGCATAACTAGATGTTTATTTGCAGACAAATGAAACAGGATCCATACCTCACACCATACATTAGAACTAACTCAAAATGGATCAAAAACCTAAATGTTAAAGCTAAAACTATAAAGTTTCTGGAAGATAACATAGGGACAAAACTATGGGATCTAGTTTTTTTCAGAAATAGACTATCAAACACAACTACAAATGCACAAACAACAGAAGACAGATAACTGGGACCTTGTAAAAATTAAATACTTATGCTCTTCAAAAGACTTTATCAAAAGAGTAAAAAGAGAACTTAGAGACTGGGAAGAAATCTTTGGGAATGACGTATCTGATGAGGTTCTAATCCCCAAAATACAGAGAAAACATCAACAACAACAATAAAAAGACAAATAATCTAATCAAAAATGGACAAAGGACATGAACAGACACTTCCCAAAAGAGGACATTCAGGCAGCTAACAAACACATGAAAAGATGCTCAGGATCATTAGCTATTAGATGCAAATCAAAACTACAACGAGATACCATCTCACCCCTAGAAAAATGACAGTGATCAAAAAAACAGAAAACCACAAATGCTAGCGAGGTTGTGGGGAAATTGAAACTCATATACTGCTAGTGTGATTGTAAAAAGATACAACCACTATTAAAAATGGTGTAGCACTTCCTTAAACAGCTATAAATAGAAATACTTTATGATCCAGCAATCCCACTCCTAGGTATACACCTGAGAGAGCTAACAGCAGTGACACAAATAGACATATGCAGCATTATTCACAACAGCAAAAAGTTGGAAACAACCTAAGTGCCAAATTGTAGTATATACATACAATGAAATACTATGCAACTACAAAGAATGATGATGAGTTCTCAAAACATAGATGAATTTGGAAGACATTACGCTGAATGAAATAATCACAAAAGGACAAATATTGCATGGTCTCCCTTTTATAAAAAAGACAAGAATAGGTATATACACAGAAAAAAACATTCTTCGATGGTTACTGGAGATGGGAGAGGGAGGAAGGGGGACTCACTTTCTAGACAGTAGACACTTGATAGTTTTGGTGATGGGTAAGGCAATACCGAATAAGGGTGAAGTCCATACAACTTGACCAAGGTAAATGATGACACTAAGAAGTACACAAGAATAAGGGACAGTTTTTTGCTATAACATACACAATTTTGCAACAACAGTAATAACCAAAAATATGTGTGTCGTTACGTAAGTAGATATGTATGCATATATGTGTATAGGAAGGCACATGTGAATATATGTATATGGGTGTACATATATAGGTGTATCTGTAGGCATATGGATATGCGTGTTTGTGTGGGCTGCATATATATTCATATATGTAATAAAGCACATACCAAAACCAGACCAAACCGGTTGCCATCTAGTCGATTCCAACTCATAGCAACCCTATAGGACAGAGTAGAACTGCCCCATAGGGTTTCCAAGGAGCAGCTGGTGGATTTGAACTGCTGACCTCTTGGTTAGCAGCCAAACTCTTAACCACTGCACCACCAGGGCCCCAGTAAAGCACATAGGAGGCACAATTGTGGATACTTCCAAGACATAACTAAATACCTCACAGGTTTGGTATACTGGGTTTGAAGGTTTAGGACCATAGTCTTGGGGGACAACTCAGTCAATTGGCATAACATAGTTCCTAAAGATATTGTTTTCTATCCTAGTTTGGTGAGTAGCACCTGAGGTTCTTAAAACCTTGTGAATGGCCATCTAAAATACAACTATTGGTCTGTACTCATCTGGAGCAAAAGAGAAAGAAGGTAGCCGAAGACTCAAAGAAGAAACTAGTCTACAGGACTAGGAGCTCACATGAACCACAGCCTCATCTAATCCTGAGACCAGAAGAATTAACCGGTGCCCACCTACCACCAACAACTGTTCTGACAGGGACACAACAGATGGTCCCAAATAGAATGGGAGAAAAATGTAGAACAAACTTCAAATTTCTTAAAAAAGACCACATTTACTGGACTGGTAGAGACTAGAGGATCCCCCGAGACCGTCGCCCTGAGATTCCCTTTAGATTTGGAACTGAACTCATTCCCAGAGGTCATCTTTATGCCAAATAATCTATTTGCTCATAAAATAAGCCATATCACCCGTGAGTACTATGCTTCTTTAAATAATCATCTATATGAGATCAAATGGTCAATATTTAAAGAAAGATGAGAAGATAAGGGAGGCAGGAAAGCTAGATTAATGGAAATGGAACAACCAGAATGGAAATAATGAAAATGCTGACACATTGTGAAAAATGTAACCAATGTCACTGAACAATATATATAGAAATTGTTAAATGGGAACCTAATTTGCTATGTCAACTTTCACCAAAAATAGTTAAAAAATGAATAATAAATATGCACAGGAATGTATGGATAAACCAGATTCCAGTTCTCCTTTCTCATTGCTGTGGGCACTCAGGTTCCTGGGGAACAGTTTGTCCTAAAAGATGAGAGTATGTAAAGACCCGATCTCATTTCTTGTTAGTCACTTGCAAGTTAGGAGAGTGCATTCAACAAACAAAATCTGTTTATAAAGCAAGGTTGATCAATTCTGAGCATGTATTTCTCCCAGGTAAGCTGAATTGTAACGATTTTGCATTGAAAAAAATACCACCACTGTTTTCCCAAATTATTTGGCAACACAAATCATGGAAGATGCTATAATAAGATTGTCAACCCACATTGTGAAATTGTTACAACTATTGCATAGATGAAACACATTTAGAGCTCGTTTTAAGATTTGTATTCCAGTGCCCAAGTCCGTTAAAATCATCTTTTAATAGAGAAGAAATCAGCTGGTGATTTTAGCAGGTAAATATTGCCTGTTGAACTGATGCTAATTCTATTTGAAGTTTAGCATATATTTCATGGCACACGTCAACATGGCACCTGAAGTTTCAGGTCAATGCAAGAATGTAGCAGGCTTTAACTGACAGCAGAGTCCCTGGGTGGTGCAAACTGTAACTCGGTTGGCTGCTAACTGAAAGGTTGGCAGTTTGAGTCCACCTAGAGGTTCCTCAGAAGAAAGTCCTGGTGATCTACTTCCAAAAAATCAGCCATTGAAAACCCTATGGAATAGAGTTGCACAGCATGAAAAGTGTAATCAGTGTCGTTGAATTGTGTAGAAACTGTTGAACTGGCAAATGTTTTGTTGCATATATTTGCACCACAATAAAAAAGAATACAGAGAAAAGGAAAACAAACAACAACCAAAAAAGAAAACCTGATGGAGCATAGTTCTATTCTGACACACATAGGGTTGCCATGAGTCAGAATTGATTCCAAGGTGACTGGTTTGGTTTTTAACAGGCAGCAGTGGGGAAGATGAGGAGCAAGAATCCCTGGTGAGAGCAGAAAGGGTCTACTCAATAGATTAGCCATAGCACTAGCAGAAGTATGGCTGGGAGGGCACCCCCTTGGAACAGGAGCGGAGTAGCCACACTCAGCTGGAGAAACTAGTTTTACCTTTAAGAAAGAAAGATTAGAATCCATTTTAATAGAGTGTTTGGAGTTTTGTTACTTATTCATTCATTCGGTAAAAATTTGAAGGCCACCTTCTATCAGGAAAATTCTAGGGGATAATGGAGAGTGAGACTGGTTAATAGTCATGAAAAAGCAGTTTGTAAAGTGGCTAAGTGCATCCCTAAAACTAAAATGCCAGGGTTGGCCCTTAGGTAGCTGTGTGGCCTTGAATGTGTAACTAAAGCTCTCTGTGTTTCAGTAGACTTATTGGTAAAAATAGAGATTAGTATCTATCTTAGAGCCGGATTTTCTTTGTGAAGGATTAAATAAAATAACGTGCACAATATCTGGCAATAGTAAGCATTCAATAAATGTTACTTGTTTTTCTTATGTTGGTGTTAGGTGAGGTGCCATTGAGTCGGTTCCGACTCATAGCAGCCCTGTATACAACAGAATGAAACACTGCCCGGTCTTGTGCCATCCTCACAGTTGTTATGCTTAAGCACATTGTTGCAGCCACTGTGTCATTCCATCTCATCGAAGGTCTTCCTCTTTTTTGCTGACCTTCTACGTTACTAAGCATGATATCCTTCTCCAGGGACTGAGCCCTCCTGATAAGTGTCCAAAGTATGTGAGACGTAGTCTCACCATCCTTGCTTCTAAGGAGCATTCAGGTCGTACTTCTTCCAAGACAGATTTGTTCATTCTTTTGGCAGTCCATGGTGTATTCAATATTCTCCTCCAGCACCACAATTCAAAGACATCAATTCTTCTTTGGTCTTCCTTATTTATCGTCCAGCTTTCGCATGCATATGCGATTGACAACACCATGGCTTGGGTCAGGCACACCTTAGTCTTCAAGGTCACATCTTTGCTTTTCAACACTTTAAAGAGGTCTTTTGTAGCAGATTTGCCCAGTGCAATGCGTCGTTTGATTTCTTGGCTGCTGCTTCCATGGGTGTTGATTGTGGACCCAAGTAAAATGAAATCCTTGACAACTTCAATTTTTTCTCCATTTATCATGATGTTACTTATTGGTCCAGTTGTGAGGATGTTTGTTTTCTTTATGTTGAGGTGTAATCCATACAGAAGGTTATAGTCTTTGACCTTTTATTGTAGTTATTATTATCATTCCTATAATAATATAGGGCCATTCTACCACTAGCAGAAATTTCAAAGTAGATAACATGAAACTCCTCCATAATATTTGAACCTCCCCCTGTTATCCATTTCGAAAATAGAAAAGCAAGGAGATTTCCTGGAGGGAGTGGCTGCCCTGTATGGGTCCTCTCTTTTCTTCAAGGAGGCAGCAGGCTGTTCTGTGGGGGCTGGAAGAGTAAGTGAAGACCGGTGTCTCTTCCTTCCCTTCAAACTAGAGAGAACAGGATTCCATGGAACCACTTGGAGAGCTTGGAATTGTTGCCTGCGATGGGGAGACTCTGTGACACCTGGCACACACCTGAGAAGGTGGCCCCTGACACAGTGACCTGGTAATGGAAACTAGAGGAGGGCATTTAGAAGTAACTACTCTTCCTCCTTCATTGGAAGCAAGGAATGGGTAACTGTTCCTGAGGACTAAATGTGGGCTACAATAAAGAAACTGCATGCCTGGAGCCATTTTAAATTCTGCTCAAGAAGACCACCTGGAATGGTGGGGGGCTCCAAAAGGGAGAGGGTGTGTGCAGAATGTACCCCTAGAAACCTGGAGGCTGAGGGAGATGTGGCCTGCCAAAGGGAAGGCCTCTAGAGAAAGAACCAGGCTTGAATTTCTCTTAGAGTCAGAGAAGAAGTAGCCAGTTCATGTCAGTTCAGTTTCAGTCACCACTCAGTCAAGAACTTGGCTGACCTCTCCCCTGTTTTCTCTCCCCCAGTCATCCCTGGTCTGACACTGCGGAGGGAGAGAGGGAAGGTACTGCAAAGATGCGGCCACACCCTTCTCTGCCTAAGGCAGGTGGTCAGTCAGCTGCAGACCCCAGGAGTGGGAGGGTGAGGGGAAGCTGAAACGTTATGGAAGAATGAAATGTTGATGAAAGTCTCAGGACTCGTTCATTTCTGACTTGAGACATAATTTGGTACCTTAAAGTAACCATAGTACTATGGTTGCTTTTCTTACCTTTACTAAGAATGAGCGTAAAAGTCATAGACCTGCTCAATTTTCATCTCGTGACAGGAGAAAAGCGCCCCTTGATGAATAAATTGTAAAGGGGCAATGGGAGATACAAACAACTTTTCATCATGATTACGCTGCACACGTTGAGCTGGCTGATGTACTGACTACACTGTTATCAGACACCAGCTCCATGCTAGGCAATGTGCCAGCTACCGTAGTGCTGCTACTCTACTGTGTATTCCTCACAACTTTGGGAGGGAGGCTCCATTCTTACACTGTTTGCCCAGTAATGACAGTGAGGTATGGAAACCATGTTAAGTCTTTTTCTTAACCTAGTAAGTTAAGATTTTATTATTTTATTTCTTTCCTCTAGCAGACTCATTTATGGCTTCTTCATTTTCTACATAGGTTATTTTTTCCATTTTTTATTAAAGTTTTCTTACTCAGAAAGGTTAGTGTTAGTAAGGGATTCATTAGCCTATGAACTGCATCTTAGGAATCATTTTCTAGCAATTTCTCAACATGTGTCTAGAAGGAGCCCCTTTAAACTTGATTTCCTATTATCAAGGAGCACAAAGCTCCAATCAACAGATTCGAGTCCTAGTTGTAATAAACCCTTGCTAGGTTTAGAGGAGACAAGGTTAAAGAATAACGTCAAGAGAATTCTACTCCATCTAAGATAGAAGCAATTAAAGGAGTTTTCTCTCATCTATCAGTTCAAACTCACTAGGCACTCTGCAAGAGAAAGATGTGGCAGTCTGCTTCAGTAAAGATTACAGCCTAGGAAACCCTATGGGACAGTTCTACTCTGTCCTATATGTTTGCTATGAGTTGGAATTGACTCCACAGGAACGGGTTTTATAGGGAATATGTTGCATATTCAAACAAAAAAAAAGCCTCAAATTCAGTTAGTAACAATTAGAATAAACAGCCAAGTGAACATTTATTAACAGGTGTCACAAAATCCTGACGTATGTCATGTAAGTGAATGGCTTTAAATCATTGGATAACTATATAATGACTGTACGCAAGTATAAAACAATTGTATAGGACAAATGCAGAACAAAATATTTCCAAGAAAGAGAACAATTTGGGAAAACTAAAATGCAATGGTTGCTCCCGCATTTTAAAATACAGCTCTCCAGCCCAGATGACAAACTGTGCACATTTAATTGTGTATTTAAGTAGCAAGTTGTGTCTTCATCACTGGCAAGTTGTGGTCATTAACAATGGAAAATGTGTTTGGATTTCGCAAATATGTTTCACTTAACGTTTTAGGCCAGAAGGAAGAGCTGTTTTCATATAACATTAAGAATGAAAGCCCAAAGCATGACTAAACATTTAGTTTCAGGAATTAAAAGCCAAGTAGAAGAATAATTCATGAATTTGTAAATCATTCTTTCCTATTGTAGCTATTATCTGACCATCGATAAAGTAGAGAAGTAACGTATTATTTGTTACAATTTTATTAAATTATTAAAATAATGTGCCTACCATTTAGAGTGCAATCTTTTTTTTTTTTTTTTTTTTTTCTTCTCTGCTATAGATTTTCATTTAGCCCTTGGATAGCATCCATATTCACAATGTGCTTTGGAGTCATTTTGTATTCCTTTTGGGCGGCAGACCTCTAGGCTACTTACAGTATTGAACAAGAACTGTATCATCAGGCCTTAAAGAAGACTCTGGAAAGCCTGGGAGGAAAACTATAGCAAAGAACATTTTTACAATATTTTTCTTTGCTAACATTACCTAAAATCCACATCTTTGTCTAGTTAAAAAACAACAACTCTGTTCTGTGAGTCAATACTTTTAAAAAGTATTTGTAAAGATTTTTAAAGGCACACACAGACAAAAAAAAAAAAACCTTATATATATTTCAGCATTTCAAACATGAAGTCAATGGCCTGTATGCCATGGTGGGCAGTTTTGGTCAATATGTGATTTTACATGCTCAGTTCCTCCAGGACTAGCAGACAAAGCAGACAGCAGCACCTAGGGAACTGGTTTTATCTATTTAATTATCTGGATGATCCTTTTGCTGCTGTGTTGAAGCATTAATGGAAGCAAATGTGTCCACAAAGTTCTCTAGTGAAGAACAAGCTTGTCTTGCTCTAAGCAAAAGTCCATCACATTAAATTGCCAAGCAAAGGAAAAACAAATAGCAATCTTTAGTTTTGGACTAAGACTTTCAAAGGCAGACTTCTTTTGCTCAGGTTCTGTTACGGGCATTTTTAGTATCCACGAATGGAAGCCCGTTGTAGATGCCCCCCCCCTGTTAGGGCCATCTTTGCAGTCTCTTGAATATAAACAACATCTGATTAGGCCGTAAAGATTATCTCCTAGTCCAACTGTTTATTTTATATATGAAGAATCTGAAGCCCAGATTTAGTAGCAGTTTTCCTAAATTTTGGTCTCCTCTGATGTGAAACAAGAAGGAATTTATATTGAATGTCTTCTTTCACCAATTTTAAATATCATTTACTATCCCCATTGAGGTTTAATTCTTATTGTAAATTACTGAAATAAAGATGTTTATCTCCTCTCACTTTCCCAGTAAAGTACTAGACTAGTACAGGTAGATTCACCTAAAACCAATCAGGCTAATTATACTGACATTATAGTTCATAGTCCTTAATCTCATAATAGGTTAAAAAATTTTTTTTTTTTTTTTTTGGTTCACATTTTGCCCTCTTTCAAAGAGAAATTGAATAAATAATCTCAGGATAAATTCAGGTCAGCGCCAGCCACAGTCCTAAGTGGTTTACAGACACCACCCTCTAGTGTTAGAAAGAAGCAGTTTGCATTCTGGCCACAAAAAAACTCAAGTCATTGTAACTATTGGAGAGTCAACATTTGTAAATGAGCCGGCCATGGACAGACTGGACCGCGTAATAAGTTTTATTTCCTATAAACCGGTCCCTGCCAGGAAGAAACTTACTTCCGTTTCTTTGCAGGATTGCTGTTTTTCTTTTTTGTATTTGAAATAAGTGAATAAATATGAGACACTAAAGCGGATTTCATATTCTACATGGATGAATGCAGTAGCAAAAAGGAGGGATGACCCAGTTTTCTCTGGCTTCTGCTTGCAAAACAGCATATGACACAATGCTGTTAATTAGTATACACCTTCTTTAATATGAAATGCTTGACATAGACTCCTGTGGTATAAATGCTAACATATACATACCAATATATTATAAATGCTTGATAGAATACATAAAACATGGCAGACTGTCATGGAACTCAACGTAGCATGGAATGCAGTGTAAATTGAGCCCATATTAGTCCATCACAATAAGAATGTATTATAAAGAAAATAGCATATGAGCTTCTTTAAGTCATGAATTGAGTAATAATAGTGTGTCAAGTTACGAGTTTGGGAGAGACACCACTGATGTTTTATTCTGATGAGAAATCGAATCAAGTATTTATATGATGTGATTAGCTTCCATGGGGCATTTTTAATTTTTTTAAATTGTACTTTAGATGAAGGTTTACAGAGCAAACTAGTTTCTCATTAAACAATTAATATACGTATTGTTTTGTGACACTGCTTGCCAACCCCACGACACATCAATATTCTCCCCTTCAGTTCCTCGTCACCATCTTTCCCGTCCCCTCTTGCCTTCTTGTCCTTGCCCCTAGGCTGGTGTGCCCATTTAGTCTCGTTTTGTTTTATAGCCCTTTCTAATCTTTGGCTGAAGGGTGAACCTGAGGAGTGAATTCATTACTGAGTTTTAAGGGTGTCCAGGGGCCATGCTCTCGGGGTTTCTCCAGTCTCTGTCAGACCAGTAGGTCTGGATTTTTGGGGTTTTTTGTGTGTGAGTTAAAATTTTTTTCTGCATTTTTCTCCAGCTCTGTCCGGGACCCTCTACTAGGATCCCTGTCAGAGCAGTCGGTGGTGGTAGCTGGGCACCATCTAGTTGTGCTGGACTCAGTCTAGTGGAGGCTGTGGTATTGTGGTCCATTACTCCTTTGGACTAATCTTTCCCTTGTGTATTTGGTTTTCTTCATTCTTGCCTGCTTCCATGCAGCATTTTTCGAAGAAACACTTTGAGAAGGTCCACAGACATTTCACACACATTTCTCTTTTGTTGCGTACGTGTCATTAGTCTGTATGTTTAAAAATGTAAACCTAAATCACATAAATGTTGATCATGAGCCATTTCTACAATAAAAAAAGAACAAAACACTAAAAATCTAACATAAAAGTCAAAACAAAAGAAAGGAAATGTGCATTTGCAAGGTGCAGCAAAGTTCTGTCAGCTTCAGGCCCAAACTCATCATACCCAGCAAGGAGTCCGGAACAACGGGCTTGGAGAGTGAGCTGGGCTGCCGTGGTCATTAGCAGCAGATAGGGAGTTCAGAAATAGCCACATCATGGTTAGAGGAAAGGTGGGGCAGCAGCACGGATGGAGCCAGGCAGCTGAACTGGGCAGAGACACAGAACCAGGATGCAGGATCCAGGGACTCTGAAAAGAAGAGAAGAAATCCAAGCCTGAGACTCTGGAGCTTAAGCAAAGGCTGTTTAGTGGGTTCCTTCAGTCTTGTGTGTGTTGAGAAAGGATGCTATTAAGGACTGCATACCCCCTTAAATAATTCCTTCCCCTCAACTTCCTTTTGTTCCTTGATGCTTGGTATTGGACATATAAACACTGAGAAAGACAATGAAAACAGAAATTGTATTTGAATAGAGTTGAACACAAGTGGGTAAATGATTCTGAAAAGGTAGATATGAGCCAAATTATACAAACCAGTTTTTGTCAAGTCTGTTCCAACTCATGGCGACCTTTCTGTGTTTCAGAGTAGAACTGCTCCATACAGTTTTCAAGACTGTGATCTTTTGGAAGCAGATCACCAGGCCTTGCTTTCAAGGCTTCTCTAGGTGGATTTGAACCACCAACCTTTTGGTTAGTAGTCAAGTGCCTAACCGTTTTTGCTACCAAGGGACTCCAGATTATAAACGGACTTAAATTCTCGGACTAAGACATTCAAGAGCCAAAAAACAAATACAAATACTTCTACTGTCCCCCTGACATTTTGGTAAATTCTCCTTTTAGAATCACTTCTGCCTGTAAAACTAGGACCTTTGAGGTTGATTCTGGCTCTAGGCAACAAGTGTAGAGTATGATATACTAGTTTAAGCAAGCGTGTGAGAGAGTATACATAGAGATGGTTTAGTCCTTCAGAATATTTTCTAATGATTTTAATTCTTTTATTTTTTGCCTATTTAGTGTTTTCCCATTTAGTGATTTGAATTCTTGTGACTGACGTTAACAACACTCTGCAAAAAGTACCGTATTATCAACTTGGGCTACCATATTTTTAAAATAAGTAAGGGGTATTTATTTTACTGTTCATTGTGACTAATCAGTTAGATCAGTTCTTTTAGATACCTCCGTTGGTATAGTTTAGAAATTGGGCGAGTTAGTTATGTTACTCACAGCAGTAATAAAGCAGGGTTGGTCAAAACTAGTATTTACCCATTTTCGTAAAGCTCTTAATAGTTAACAGAGAAATGAGCAATGAGGCTGCCTCACCATGTGCTTGGGCTGGTCTCACAGCCCCTCCTTCTCCTTTCAGCCTTTCTTCATGGTCTGATGCGTACACTAGACTCTATCTTTGGGACTCTCAGACTTGTCATTTAAAGGGCAGATAAAAGAAAGAGGCATAAGCTCAACTGAGACAGGAAAAGGCAGAGGAGGGGAAAGAACATACAGAAAAATAAAATTCCCTTGGGTATCTGGTATAGTTTCTGAAGGAGATTTCAAAAATGAAGCTCCCAAAATGTTCTGAACAAGGGTAACCTAATGCCATTGAGTCAATTCCGACTCATAACAACCCTATAGAACAAAGTAGAGCTGTCCTACAGGGTTTCCAAGCCTGTAAATATTTACAGGAGTAGGCTGCCACATCTTTCTTCTGTGGAGTGGCTGGTGGATTCTGTTAGCAGTCAAGTGCTTCGTCACTGCACCACCAGACCTCCTTCTGAGCAAGGATAGAGAGGTAGAATATCACCTCTCTGTTGGTCCTACCCTGCTGCTGTGCTCTGCCCCTCGTCCTGGCTCATATATTTACCCCTAATTTTACTGCCTCTACCCCATTTCTGGATTGTGAAATTGGGACTTAGAGAGATGAAGTGACATGTTCAAGGCCCCACAGCTGGTTGTCTGTGGCAGGATTCAGGCCTCCTGGCTGTTTGTTTGCTGTAGACTCATTGGCTCTGGACTCGGTATGGATGTCAGATCCAGGACCAGATGAGTCTCTCTTCCTGGAGTCTAAAAATAGGGACACCAAGATTGCACTAGCCGGTGTGAAAACATGAACTAAAAGACCAGATGGACATGGAGATGAAGCATAAGTAGCCAATGTGTAAAAAGAAAAGAATGAAGCAAATGTACATCTAGATGAAGCAACAGTGTCCATGTGTGAGACAGAGCACCAGCCAGCAAACCTAATTTTTTTTTTTCTTTTCCAGCGCCTGTGGGTCACAGCTGAACTTCATTTAGGTAGGCCTCAGGTGAGTCCCTGTTTTCTTAGACCTCCCCATCAAACCTTTCTTGACTTAATTTAAGGGTAGTTAGAGAAAATTTCTGTTTCTTCTAACAACTACTTAGCTAGGCCTTCTACTGGCTAGTAAATGAAATGATTTGGGGGAAACATGAAGAAAATGATACTCTAGCTACTACTAATATTAGCAGAGATGTTCTTCGTCTTCAAGACACCAACCTGATAACTTTTCTTAGCCCAAGTAGTGTTTTGTTTAAAATCAGTTGCAGTTGGGAAGTTGGGAAGGCTAGTATCCACTCAACAGTTGCTTTAGTAGTCTTAATGCATGCAGTATTGTTGACCCAGTGTCCCAGATAACAGAGAAATGTGGTTACTTCTTCATTCAGCAAAGATCGAATCAGACATATCCTGCAAACCTGCTGTTCCAGTTAATCGTCAACATTCTTTGCTTTCTGTGAGGCCACACCTGTTCCCAAAGATGTTGGTTGGATTACAACACCAACATTGTCATTTTCTGTGTAACATTTGCTGCAACTGCAAACTGAAAAGAAGTAAATTTAATATCGATTCTACATTGGAAACGTTTTCCTTTTCTTCTTTTGTAAATTGTTATTTTAATCACCTTTTTCACTGTCACCAGAAAAAGATTTAGAAAATGAGAAGACATACTGAAGTTGATAATAAACATGTTTTCAACCTACAATTAAGTCTGATTTCACCAAATGCATGATTATTATTCTAAAAATAAAGGAAGCTGTTGAATAAAGAGACGGAACAGTGGGTCAACATATAAACACATTTTATCAATAGCTTTTTTATTATTTAAAAGGATAGTGAATGCCAGACCAATTGTGTTTAGAATTTCAGTGTACACTTTACCTGATAAGAGGACAGGATTAATAAGTGAGCTTGCAGTGACAGAATATCTTAAGTTCTCATACAGAAAACTATTAACCCTGACTCAAACACACTTCAGTACTGGGATGTTATCTTTAATCAAATGTTAAAAGTCAGTGGAGTCACTCAGCTGTCTAACTCCCCCCCCCCCTTTTTTTTTTTTATCACCAGTTCTCCTTTTAACACTCAGTTGCATGATAATATATAATAATAAGTTATGAAATAGCAATTTAAATTCTCAGAAAAGACAGTTGCAAAGGTACATATTGAAAGATTCATAAGGCAGACTTTGGATGGATAACAAGAAAATAATTTCCCACAAGTCAACTTACTAGATAGTTCAGGCACATTAAGAAGCTCTTGAAAGAATTATAAATGTCACTACTAGGATTACAGATGCTAAAGAAATACCTAGTGTATCTTCAGGCCCAGAATAGCTATATGACAGCAGTGACCACCCTCCCTGTAGGATCTGAGACACCTTATCATTTTGTCTTTGATTTCACAACAGTATTTTCTGCTGCTCCTTATTTGTGAATTAAATTACAGTGTCAGGATTAGAAGTCATCATAGTACTACGCTTTGCCACTTTTTGATGTGCTTTTACTGCCAAGTCACTAATATAGCACTCTTCCCAACCTACAGTTCAAACCTTGGCAGAGATGATTTCACCTTTCCAAAGTAGAAAGCAAAGCCACAAGACTTGGGTTCAGGGGAATCTTCAAAACCAAAGTCTGTCCTGCCGTTAAAACAATTAAGATCTTTTCCTTGGTGTTCTTTCCCAAGTTATGTGATTATAACCAAAATCTTTTGGATATGTAAATCCATCAGGAACCTCCCTAAAATGCTACCTCTGAGGTTGTTTTTGAAATGACATAGTATTAAATTAAGGATCATCCTCCTTCTCAGCCTAGAGAGTAAGATTTAAGGAGTTCAGAATCCCCTAACTCACTCAAGAATGATTTCTATTCCCTTAATTAAGGTAAAGGACACCTTGTTTATTACAAGTTAGAGATGAGAGCCTAACATAGTAACTTAAATATACACTAAGACGTAAATGACTACTGGCACATCCTTCGGAGCAATGGGAAGGAGAAATACAGTTCCTGAAGGACTAGATAAAATATTCTCTGGGGAAAAGGAGGAATTGTGTGGGAAAAGTAGGCTACAGAGACTTAAAAGGATGTTATAAAATTGCCCAAGATAAGCCCTATTCAATAAGGCTCTTGTGGTTCTTTAGAAATCCAAAATAAAAACCAAAAACCAAACCCATTGACATCGAGTCAATTCCTACTCATAGCGATCCTATGGGACAGAGTAAAACTGCCCCCGTAGGGTTTCCAAGGAGTGGCTGGTGGATTTGAACTGACGACCTTTTGGTTAGCAGCCAAGCTCTTGACCACTGTACCACCAGGGCTCCCAAATCCAAAATAGTCCTACCTTAAAGAATATCATATTTTATAGGGGATCATATTACAGCAAGCTTCAAATGCATTAACCTAGATCATTTTCCCTCCCATAATCTTTCAGTATATGTTTCCATAACATGCTTAGCATTTTAAAAATTGTGCATCTTGCTCTGTATGTCTCAGTGAAAAGATAATCATCCATGGCCTTCGTGTTAAAACAAAATATAAAGTACTTACATGCCACTGAAGATGGAAGACCATTTATAAAACCTGTGGCTGTCAGCACATCTTCTCATGCAGCAGTTATTAACATGGAAGAGTACTGGAGAGAAATGACAGGGATTTAGTCACAAAAATGCACACACATTGTCACTGACTGCCATTATTCAAACTATCAGGGTCACGTGGCTTAGTGCTTCAGAAAGGGGTCTTCCTAATTCAAATTCTTCTCCCTAATGAACATATTGTATTTGATAAAGAAAGCCAGTTTTTTTTTCTGTGGGATTCTAAAAGTGATTTCTAGTCTGATTGTCTTTGACTATATAGACGAACTATAGAATTAAGGCTGTTGATATTAAAAAATAAAAGGCCAGCAAAGATGTGATTCAGTCAATAAAACACACGTAAAATGATGTCATTGTAAAGAATATACAAGAAATCATTAACAGAAGTTGTCTTTCTGATGAATGGGAATAGGGATTATGGGGGTAGATGAAGGGAGATAACTTAGTTTCTACTGTGAGATCTTAACAGATGCTAATATTTTTAACTCTACTTATGAATCACTTCTATATTGAAAACAAAGCCCTAAAATGCTCCAAGTAAGATCTTTGGGCATCAAACAATGGTGCTATTTTATAGAATTCACTTCGATATAAGTATCATATAGGGGAGTTCTTTTGACATGTAGTTGTTTTTTGTTTTTGTTTTTTTAAGCTGGACATGTAGCTTCTGCAAATAAAACTGTATTTGTAAGTTGTGTTAGTGAAGGACCACCACACATCTGTCAGTTTGTTGTACTGGGGGGGCTTGCTGTTGCTATGATGCTGGAAACTATTCACTGGTATTCCAAATACCAACAGAGTCACCCATGGCGGACAAGTTTCAGTGGAGCTTCCAGACTAAGATGGACTAGTAAGAAAGGTCTGGTGATCTACTTCCAAAAATTAGCCAGTGAAAACCTTATAGATCACAACAGAATATTGTCTGATATAGTACTGGTAGATGAGCCTCTCAGGTTGGAAGGCACTCAAAATTCACAGTGGCTGCAACAGTGGACTCAAGCATAGCAACAATCATGAAGATGCAGGACTGGGCAGCCTTTCATTCTGTTGTACATGAGTCACCATGAGTCAACATGACTCGAAAGCAACTAACAACACTGATTAAAAAAAAAGAGAAGAAGAGTGAAGATGTTGAGTTTAGCACCTAGCAGTTTTCCACAGGGGTCCTTAGACCCATGCAATACTCAGAGGATATCAGACAGAAAAGGTGGGTCCTCAATAAGAGCAGGGAGCGGCTGTACCAAACACGGAGCTGCCTCCCTCCAGAATGCATGTGTGCAATAGCACCCCCATCGTTTCAGCCACATTGAGCGAGAAATCCTTGCAGTTTTCAGCTATGGGAGTACTATAAGCAAGTGTAATGAGTATTCCGAGACTCAGAATCCTGCACAAACTTGGGAAAGTTTCTTGAAGAAGAAAGCATACAGCTGAGTTCCTCAGATTTGTAGCATCTGTCAGTGGATGATGTCGGGGTGGGCGTGCCCTGAATTGGAAAGAGATTTTTTGATCTTCTGAACGGTAGACAATAAACCCCACAAGGCATTATTTACAGTGGTAGACTCACCTAAAGTCTCTATTCCATAAAACCTGAAAAACAGTTGATATTTATGTAAATGAGAATTACTTTAAATTGTGAGAGGATTGAGCAAATATCTGTAGAGTGATAATATAAAGTAAATGTATGGTAAAAGGAAATAAAAACTGAAAAAGAACGGCTGCCAATTATATTTTTCATTGCATGCATACAAAACTACTTTCTAGCTGAGGACTATGTATACATAAATGTATACACACCACACAGAATTATTTTGACTTGTGCAAAACTTTATAAAACGTCAGCTTTCACAAAATAGGAAACCCTGGTGGCGTAGTGATTAAGAGCTATGGCTGCTAACCAAAAGGTTGGCACTTTGAATCTATCAGGCGCTCCTTGGAAACTCTATGGGGCAGTTCTACCCTGTCCTATAGGGTTGCTGCGAGTTGGAATCCACTGGACGGCAATGAGTTTGGTTTTCAGGTTTTTATTGATTGCTTAGATGTACCACATACTCTTCTAAGCTCTTCGCATGCATTAATTGATTTAATTCCTATAACAACTCTATCAGAGAGTTATTATTATTTCTCCATTTTCACAAATGAGAACACGGGTTAACTGACTTGTTCAAGCTACACAGCAGAGAGTGATGGGATTAGAACCTAGATAGTCTTGTCCCAGTGCTGCGATCTACTCTCCTGTTTATATCAGTTGAGTACCATCTAAATATATTTCTCCTCCTCAGGGTTACAGCAGATAGTTCTTTGCATACTCTAAGATCTTAAGCAATATATATCTAATGATTTATCAAAGAATAATCATTTACTTTTCTTCATTACCAAATAGTTTTCAAAGATATGTGATCTTTTTGTATTTCATAGCTAGAGATTTTAGAGGATTCTTTGTATGTAAAATGATGCTTCTTTTCATTAAAACTCTCATTTTGATTTTTTTTTTCAAAAATTCATTTTACAAATACATCCAAACCATTGGTCTCCAATCCACTTGAGGTCAGATAGTGTGCGTGAATGAGAAAAGAGCACAGGATTTCACCTCAAAAGCACCAATAAGAGGTTACTTCAAAAAAAAATCAAACATTTTATAACAGCCATAGATTTGACTACTTCTGAAAAGTTGCCATTTTATCTTCTCCATTTAGAAAAAAGGCCAAAAGCATCAAGGAGAAAAGGAAAGATAGGAAATATGTAGTGGTGTAATGGATTGCTTTGTCTGTGAGCTTTCTAGCTATGTTCTTGTAACTCCCACCCAGGTGATCAGGTGGGACTGTGTGATAGGGTAATTGTGGCCCACCAAGGAGACTGGTCAGTTTTGCCTTAAAAGAGAGCCAATTCTAGAGCAGAGAGCAGGATCCTACCACCACCAAGGAAGAACAGCCGGGAGTGGAGAGTGCATCCTTTGGACCCAGGATCCCTTCACTGAGAAGCTCCTGGAAGCAGGAGATTGAGACAGAGCAAGTTATAACCCTGGAGACGTTGAGAAGCCGTGACAGGAAGGACCCAGCAGCAGAGACCTGGCAGCAGGAGATGGCGCGCGCTGGGCTTCCTGGCCCACAGAGAGAAAGCTGAGTGCCTCTGGGGAGAGGCCTACAGCCAGGGAGAGGTGTGTCTGTTAGCACAGCTGGGAAGAGGCTGTCCTGATGGGAGAACTGTGCCTTGAGTGTTCCTGACCCTGAATTGTAACTGCTACTTCCTAAATAAACCCCATAATCGTGAGTATGGTCTTTGAGTTTGTATGGCCATTGCAATGAATTATTGAATCCAGCAGAGAAGCAGAGAGTGCTGTGCAAGGAATGGTTGATGTCAGAATTAGTAAAGATGGTGCAGAGAGGAGGCTTGTCTGGCCTCTACATCAAGGGAGTCAGCCTTGTGCTGTTGCTCTTAGTTCTCCTTCCCCCTTGTGGGGATGGACGAGGTCAGACACTGCCTTCACACCATTTTTACAGTGCATCGCTGAAAAAGTAGAATAGTGAATACCCCCAAAGTAGAAGATATCAAAAGCAATGGAGATGCAGTAGGGTTATGAGGGAAAGTTAATATAAAAACCCAGTCTTTGAAGATAGGTCAAATTCACTCTATTGTTTTAGTTTAAGTGAAAGTTTACAATTCAAGTTAGTCTCTCATACAAAAATGTATACATACATTGTTACGTGATGCTAATTGCTCTTCCTGTACTGCGACAGCACACTCCTCCTTTCCACACCTGATTTCCCGTATCCATTCAACCAGCTCCTAAACTTCTCTGCGGCCTCATCTCACCTCTGGACAGAAGCTGCCCATTTAGTCTCATGTATCTACTTGAGCTAAGAAGCACACTTTTCACGAGTATCATTTTATGTCCCACGGTTCAGTCCAATCTTTGAAGAGTTGGCCTCGGGAATTGTTTCACTTCTGGGTTGACAGAGTTCGGGGGCCATGCTTTCCAGGGTTCCTCCAGTCTCAGACCATTAAGTCTGGTCTTTTTACTAGAATTTGAGTTCTGCACCCCACCCTTCCCCGCTCCATCATGGACTCTTTGTTGTGTTCTCTGTCAGGGCAGTCACTGGTGATAGCCAGGCACCATCCAGTTCTTCTCGTCTCAGGCTGATGCAGACTCTGCTTTGTGTGGCCCTTTTGTCTTTTGGGCTAATATTTTCCTTGTGACTTTGGTGTTCTTCATTCTCCTTTACTCCAGGTGAGTTCGGACCAATTGATGCATCTTAGATGACCAGTCGCCATCTTTTAAGACCCCAGATACCACTCACCAAAGTAGGATGCAGAACATTTTCTTAATAAACTTTGTTATGTCAGTAGACCTATATGTCCCTTGAAAGCATGGTCCCCAGACCTCTGCCCCTGCTACTCTGTCCCTCGAAGTGTTTGGTTGTATTCAGGAAGCTTCTTACCTTTCATTTAGTCCAGTTGTGCTGACTTCCCCTGTAGTGTGTGCTGTCCTTCCCTTCACCTAAGATAAACCTTGTCTACTGTCTAGTTAGTGAATAACTTTCTCCCTCCATCCCTGCCCCCGTAATCATCAAAGAATGCTTTCTTTTGTGTTTAAACTTTCTCTTGAGTTCTTATAATAGTGGTCTTATACAATATTTTTCCTTCTATGACTGACTAAATTCACTCAGCATAATGCCCTCCAGATGCATCCGTGTTATAAGATGTTTCATGGATTCATTGTTCTATATCGAGTAGTATTCCATTGTGTGAATATACCATAGTTTATCCATTTGCCCGTTGATGGGCACCTAGGTTGTTTCCATTTTTTGCTATTATGAATAGTGCTACAGTGAATGTGGGTATGCATATATCTATTCATGTGACGGCTCTTATTTCTCTAGGATATATTCCAAGGAGCAGGATTGCTGGATTGTATGGTACTTCTATTTCTAGCTTTTTAAGGAAGCGCCAGATTGATTCCAAAGTGGTTGTACCATTTTACATTCCTACTAACAGTGTATAAGTGTGCCAGTCTCTCCACAACATCTCCAACATTTATTATTTTCTGTTTTTTGGATTAATGCTAGCCTTGTTGGGGTGAGATGATACCCCATTGTAGTTTTGATTTGCATTTCTCTAATGGCTAATGATCATGAGCACTACTTCATGTGTCTGTTAGCCACCTGAATGTCTTCTTTGGCAAAGTGCCTGTTCATATCCTTTGCCCATTTTTTAATAGGGTTATTTGTCTTTTTGTAGTTGAGGTTTTGCAGTGTCTTGTAGATTTTAGAGATCAGATGCTGATGAGATTTGTTGTAGCCAAAAATTTTTCCCAGTCTGTAGGTTGTCTTTTCACTCTTTTGGTGAAGTCTTTTGATGAGCATTAAGTGATTTTTAGGAGCTGCCAGTTATCTACTCTGTCTTCTGGTGCTTGTGCATTGTTACTTATGGTTTGTATTCTGTTTGTGCTATGTATTAGGGCTTCTGGAGTTGTCCCTATTTTTTCTTCCATGATCTTTATCGTTTTCAATTTGATATTTAGGTCTTTGATCAATTTTGAGTTAGTTTTTGTGCATGGTGTGAGGTATGGGTCTTGTTTCAGTTGTCTGCAGATGGATATCCAGTTATGCCAGCACCATTTGTTAAAGAGACTGTCTTTTCCCCAGTTAATGGACTTTGGGCCTTTGTCAAATATCACATGCTCATAGGTAGATGAATTTATGTCTGGATTCTCAATTCTGTTCCATTGGTCTATGTATCTGTTGTTGTACCAGTACCAGGCTGTTTTGACTACTGTGGCAGTATAATAGGTTCAAAAATCAGGTAATGTGAGGCCTCCCATGTTGTTCTTCGTGAGTAATGCTTTACTTATCTGGGGCCTCTTCCTTTTCCGTATGAAGTAGGTGATTTGTTTCTCCATCTCGTTAAAAAATGCCATTGGAATTTGAAATGGGATCATATTGTATCTGTAGATAGCTTTGCATAGAATTGACATTTTCACAATGTTGAGCCTTCCTATCCATAAGCAAGGTATGTTTTTCCACTTATGCAAGTCTCTTTTGGTTTCTTGCAGTAGTGTCTTGTAGCTTTCATTGTATAGGTTTTTTACGTCTCTGGTTAGATTTATCCCTAAGTATTTTATCTTCTTGGGAGCTATTGTAAATGGTATTGATTTGGTGATTTCCTCTTCAAAGTTCTCTTTGTTAGTGTAGAAGAATCCAACTGATTTTTGTATGTTTATCTTGTATCCTGAAACTTTGCTGAAATCTATTAGTTCCAGTAGTTTTCTTGTGGATTCTTTGGAGTGTTCTGTGTATAAGATCATATCATCTGCAAATGGAGATACTTCGAATTCTTCTTTACCAATTTGGATGCCCTTTATTTCTTTTTCTAGCCTAATTGCTCTGGCTAGGACTTCCAGCGCAATGTTGAATAAGAGTCACGACGAAGGGCATCCTTACTTGGTTCCTGTTCTCAAGCACAACGCTTTCAAACTCTCTCCATTTAGGAGGATGTTGGCTTTGACTTTGTATAAATGCCTTTAACTGTGTTGAGGAATTTCCCTTCTATTCCTATTTTGTTGAGAGGTTTTATCATGAATGAGTGTTGGACTTTGTCAAATGCCTTTTCTGCATTGATTGATAAGAACATGTTGTTCTTGTCTTTTGTTTTATTTATGTGATGGATAAAATTGATTGTTTTTCTAATGTTGAACCATCCCTTCATAAGTGGTATAAATCCCACTTGATCATGGTGAATTATTTTTTTGATATATTGCTGAATTCTGTTGGCTAGAATTTTTTTGAGGATTTTTGCGTCAATGTTCATGAGGGCTATTGGTCTGTAATTCTGTTTTTTTGTGGTGTCTTTACCTGGTTTTGGTAGCAGGGTTATGCTGGCTCCATATAATGAGTTTGGAAGTATTCCATCCTTTTCCATGCTCTGAAATACCTTTAGTAGTAGTGGTGTTAACTCGTCTCTGAAAGTTTGGTAGAATTCTCCAGTGAAACTGGACCGGGGCTTTTTTCTGTTGGGAGTTTTTTAATTACCTTTTCAATCTCTTCTTTTGTTATGGGTTTATTTAGTTGTTCTACCTCTATTTGTGTTAGTTTGGGTAGGTAGTGAGTTTCTAGAAATCTGTCTATTTCCTCTAGGTTTTCAAATTTGTTAAGAGTACAGTTTTTCATAGTATTCTGTTATGATTCTTTTAAATTGAGTTGGGTCTGTTGCGATATCACCCATCTCGTTTCTTATACGGGTTATTTACTTCCTCTCCTGTTTTTCTTTTTATCAGTTTTGCCAGTGGTTCATCAATTTTGTTGATCTTTTCAGAGAACCAGCTTTTGGTCATGTTAACTCTTTCAGTTATTTTTCTATTCTCTATTTCATTTAATTCTGCTCTAATTCTTATTATTTCCTTTTTTATGGCATCTGAGGGCTTCTTTTGCTGCTCTCTTTCTACTTGTACCAGTTGCAAAGCTAATATTTTGATTTTGGCCCTCTCTTGTTTTTGGATGTGTGCATTTATTGCTATAAACTGACCTCTGCTTTTGCTGTGTCCCAAAGGTTCTGGTAGGATGTGTTTTAATTCTCGTTTCATTCTATGAATTTCTTTATTCCATCCTTAATTTATTCTATAACCCAATAGTTTTTGAGCAAGGTGTTGTTCAGTTTCCATGTGTTTGATTTTTTTTTTTCCTTGCTTTTTCTGTTATTGATTTCTACTTTTATGGCTTTGTGGTCAGAAAAGATGCTTTGTAATATTTCAATGCTGTGGATTTTGTTAAGGCTTGCTTTATGGCCTAGTATGTGGTCTATTCTGGAGAATGTTCCATGTGCATTGGAAAAGAGAGTATACTTGGCTGCTGTTGGCTGGAGTGTTCAGTATATGTCTGTGAGGTCAAGTTGGTTGATTTTAGCATTTAGATCTTCTGTGTCTTTGCTGAGCTCCTTTCTGGATGTTTTGTCTTTCACCAAAAGTGGTGTGTTGAAGTCTCCTACTACTATTGTGGAGCTGTCTATCTCAGTGCTGTTAGAGTTTGTTTTATGTATTTTGGAGCCCTGTCGTTGGTTGTGCAAATATTTATTATAGTTATTTTCTCTGGTGTATTGACCCTTTAATCATTATATAGTGTCCTTCTTTATCCTTTGTGGTGGATTTTAGTTTAAAGTCTATTTTGTTACAGATTAATATTGCCACTTCTGCTGTTTTTTGAGTGTTATTTGCTTGATATATTTTCTTCCATCCTTTGAGTTTTAGTTTGTTTGTGTCTTTAGGTCTAAGGTATGTCTCTTGTAAGCAGCATATAGATGGATCATGTTTTTGTATCCAATCTGCCACTCTCTGTCTCTTTATTGGTGCATTTAGTCCATTTACGTTCAGCATAATTATTGATAGATATGAGTTTAGTGCTGTCATTTTGATGTCTGTTTCTGTCTGTTGTTCACAGTTTCTTTGTTCCACTTAATTTTCTTTGCTGCATCGTTTTTCTTCATGTATTTTATTTTCATCTTTTTCATTGTTGATTTTGTGGTTGCTGAGTCTTTCTGTTTTTCTAGTTTTTTATTTTGACATGTAGGATTGTTAGTTTCCTTTGTGGTTACCTTAATATTTACCCCTATTTTTCTAAGTTTATACCAGTCTTTTATTTCTTAGTATCACCTTGACTTCCTCTCCATATGAAAAATCTATGTCTACATCTTTTAGTCTCTCTTTTTTGTTTTCATGTTGTCATCTTTTACATATTGACATCTGTTTCCCTATTTTCAGTGTTTTAGCTTGGATTTATTTTTTGTGAATTCCCTATCTGGGTTAATGTCTCATTGCTCTGTCCAGTGTTCTAGTCTTGGGTTGTTATCTGATGTTATTGATTTTCTAATTGGAGGACTCCCTTTAGTATTTCTTGTAGTTTTGGTTTGGTTTTTGAAAATTCCCTAAATTTCTGTTTATCTGGAAATGCCCTAATTTTGCCATCATATCTGAGAGACAGTTTTTCTGGATATAGAATTCTTGGCTGGCAATTTTTTTCCTTCCAAGCTTTATATATGTCATCCCATTGCCTTCTTGTCTGCATGGTTTCTGCTGAGTAGTCTGAGCTTAGTCTTATTGACTCTCCTTTGTAGATGACTTTTTGTTTATCCCTAGCCACTCTTAAAATTCTCTCTTTATCTTTGGTTTAGGCAAGTTTGATTATAATAAGTCTTGGTGATTTTCTTTTGGGATTTACCTTGTATGTGGTTCAATGAGCATATTGGATAGATATCTTCTCATCTTTGATGATATCAGGGAAGTTTTCTGCCAACAAATCTTCAGCAATTCTCTGTGTATTTTCTTTCATCCCCCACCCCCTGTTTTGGTACTACAGTCACTTGTAGGTTATTCCTCTTGGTAGAATCCCACATAATTCTTAGGGTTTCTTCATTTTCTCTAATTCTTTTATCTGATTTTTCCTCAAATAAGTTGGTGTCAAGTGCTTTATCTTCAGTCTCACAAATTCTGACTTCCATTGCCTCAATTCTGCTCCTGTGACTTTCTATTGAGTTGTCTTAAATTCTGAAATGTTATTGTTAATCTTCTGGATTTCTGATTGCTGTCTCTCTATGGATTCTTGCAAACTAGTAAATTTTTCCTTATGCTCTTCTCTAATCTTTTTAAGTTCCTCTATTGCATGTTCTACATTTTGTATAATTTCCTTCCTAATCTCTTGAAGAGTTCTGTGTATTAATCTTTTGTATTCTGCCACTGGTAATTCCAGTAAATTTTTTTCCTCTGGAAAATTTCTACATTCTTTATTTTGGGAGCTTGCTGAAGCCATCATGGTCTGCCTCTTTATGTGATTTGATATTGACTATTGTCTCTGAGCCATCAATAAATTATTGTATTTATTTATTTTATGTTTGCTTACTGTGTCCTAGCTTCTTGCTTTGTTTTGATATGCCCAAATAGGCTGCTTGTGTGAGGCAGCACTGCCCCTGACGCTCCAGTGTCCTGTCACCAGGTGGCCAGACCTGCCACTAAGTATGTGAGCCCAGGAGTCTGCCCACTTCTCCTGTATGGATTCAGGTTAGGTGTCAGGGTAGTCAGCCACCAAGTATGTGGTGCAGGCTCTCACCTACATTCCTAGACAGGCATGGGTGATTGGTGTAGACACAGGCATCCAGCTGCAGCAGGGGGACACACACTGTGCAAGGCAGGGGGCCACCGGCAGCCCCCGAGTGTCCAGGAGGGAAGTGTGTCCCTGTTCCCTAGAGCACTTGGGTGGGTTTTGCAGCCGACTGTGAGCACCCAGTGCTGTTGGCTGTAAGGACTACGGGGCACCTCTTACTCTTTGGCCCCTATCACAGGTGGCTAAGTGGTGTGGGTGGAGCCACCAGTCCCCAGGCCCCTGATGTGGGTAGGTGAAGACCTGCTTAGTGGGTAGAGCAGTATCCAATGTCATGAACCTGCCACTTCACAGCTGAAACAGTTGAAGTTAGACTGGAGGTATATACCTTGTTGTACTGCGGTAATGAGGGCCTACACTGTTGAAACGGGTGCACACAAGTCTCTCTAGGGGTAAAGGCACTGGAAGTCCGTGGACCTCTTATGCCTGTGCCTAGGCAAAGGAGCTGTGCCTACTGTGTGTTCCTGGTTTAGGAGAGCGGATAGATTATTTTTTCCCCCGTTTGTTAATCTGTTCCCTCTCCAAGGCCAGGAAAATGGCTCAGGGCATGTGAAGAGTCCTACTTCCTGCCCAGGGGACTTGGCAGTCACTGAAGCCGTTCTGGACCCAGTGCAGAGCAGGAGGGAGGTAAATGGGAGAGAGATTTTCCCTAAGGGAGGTGTTTTTGATCTGCGGTAGGCCATATGCAAATACTTATCTTTTGCTGATTGAGGGCTGCTTCTTACTGGTTCTGGATGGCCAAGTAGACTCTCTGCCTCTGGGTCTCTCTGGATGTGGAAGATGCCTCCCGAGTACTGCTGCTTGCTTGCCTTACCGCACACCCCAAGCTGATTGTGGCTGAAGGGTTCTGGCTCCCACTGGGTCAAGTCTGGCAACTCCTTGCTGCTTCCGAACCATCTCTCCCCCACCCTGCCCCTTGGTCCAATTCCTCAACCTTTCCTTTGATGTTCAGGGCTTCTAGGTTGTCATATATAATCAATTCACTTGTTTTTCGGGGTCTTTGTTGTAAGGGGGACCACCGGAAGCATCTGACTACTCCACCATCTTGGTCTCACCTGTAAATCTTTGGTCGGATAGGAAAAACTCAAATTCATTCTGGATGTTTTCTTTTGACCTATCTTCAAAGAATGGATTCTTAATTTTCACTCATAACCCTATTCCATTTCCACTGCTTTTGATAAAAGAATGAAAAATACAAAATAAAGCATGACAGAGAGTACATGCTTTAAAGACATAGGGGATATATACACCGGTGTTCACTGCAGCAGTATTCACAATAGCCAAAAGATGGAAATAGCCCAAATGTCCATCAGTAGATGAATGGATAAACAAACATACAATTGGATATTAACCATAAGAACTATTTCCTACCCCCATATAAGATGACATAGCAGCATTTTCCCAATGGGATTTCAGAATTACCATGAACTAGTATCATCATGATAAATGTAGAAAATATTGAAGTTGTCAAGGATTTCATTTTACTTACATCCACAGTCAACACCCATGGAAACAGCAGTCAAGAAATCAAACGACTCATTGCATTGGGCAAATCTGCAAGAGACTTCTTTAATGTATTAAAAAGCAAAGATGTCACCTTGAGGACTAAGGTGTGTCTGACACAAGCCATCATATTTTCACTCGCCTTATATGCATGCAAAAGCTGGGCAGTGAATAAGGAATACTGAAGAAGTGACACCTTTCAATTATGGTTTTGGTGAAGAATATTGAATATACCATGGACTGCTAAAAGAATGAACACATCTGCCTTGGAAGAGGTACAGCCAGTATGCTCCTTAGAAGCAAAGATGTCAAGACTTTTTCATATACTTCAGACATGTTATCAGGAGGAAATCAGTCCCTGGAAAGGAACATCATGCTTGGTAATGTAGAGGGTCAGTGAAAAAGAGAAAGACTCTCAACAAAATGCAACAGTGGACTCAAGCATAACAACGATTGTGAGAATGGTACAGGACTAGGCAGTGTTTTGTTCTGTTGTGCATCGGGTCGCTATGAGTTGGAACCAACTCAACAGTCCCTAAAACCAGCAAGTGACTGCTGTGGTCCCTGGGTAGTGCAAACAATTAACTTGTTCAGGTGCAAACAATTAATATTCTTAGCTGCTAATCGAAAAGTTGTATGTTG
Source organism: Dugong dugon (assembly GCA_030035585.1). Classification (NCBI taxonomy): domain Eukaryota; kingdom Metazoa; phylum Chordata; class Mammalia; order Sirenia; family Dugongidae; genus Dugong; species Dugong dugon. Next base: position 110,563,573 of record CM057468.1, on the reverse strand, counting down.
GAGTCCTCCCAGAGGCACCTTAGAAGAAAGGCCTGGCAATTTGCTTCCTAAAAATCAGCCATTGAAAACCCTATTGAGTACACATATGGGTCACCATGAGTCAGGGTTGACTTGATGGCAACTGGTATGGGTACCAAAAAAGAAAAAAAAAATTTTGCCTTTGAGTCAATTCCAACTCATAACAACCTGATGTTTATCAGAGTACAGTTGTACTCCACAGGGTTTTTAATGCCTGATTTTTTTCAGAAGTAGATTGCCAGGACTTTCTTCCAAGTCATCTCTGGGTCAACTCACACCTCCTTCCTTTTGGGAGGTAGGAGCAGCTGAGCATGTTAACCATTTGCACAACCCAAGGACCACCCAGGGACTCCTAAACCCGTGTGAAATTCTCATTAATTACACAAAAATGGAAATCTGGGGAACAAGTGGCTTGCTGAAAGGTATGTTAAACCAAATTATCTGATTTTAACAGTACCTGAACAGCTCCCCTCTCTACCACCTGCCATCAGAAAAAAGAAACCCACAGCTCTTACAGACACACACATAACAAAATTTAAAGCATTCAAAGGGACCGAGACAGTGTTTCCAATTATCTTTCTCATTCAGAAGGACTGTTCCCTTCATATGATTTTGCATCACCTTTTGGTGAGCTAAGTTGGAAAGCAGTTTCACCTTGCTCTGGGAAAAAAAGAATTGTGAATCCCCAGTTGGGAAAAAGGAAATGCGTACCAGCCATCCATTATTTAAGCACACCTCTAGTTTCAGACCTGACTAAAAATGTGACTAGCCAGAAAACACAAAAGAGGCTATTCTTTATGCCAGTCTGAAACCAGGAAGTGATGAATCCCACTGGACAGGGCTTGTTTCCACTTGGTTCCAAACCTAGTTTTCAGATGAAAGTGCTTTGGAGAGGTAGAGTGAAGGAAGCCGTGCTTTGTTAAGCAAATGGTGGGCTTACCTCCAATGCTTCAACCAGTAGGCCTTGTTCTTTCTCTTCATTCTGAACCAGTTTCAAGAGCAATTGGGTGTTTGTTTCAGGACTTGAAGGAACTTTGGAAACCAAACAGTCTTGAGTACATGCTTGTGCATACCAATGTCTGCAGAGCTCATCTGGCTTTCACGGCAAATTACGGTTGCAAATATCCTAAAATAGTTGAGTATGTATATGTCATGCTATAGCATTTACATTTTTAAGGAAGTGGAGCTACTAACTTAATGTTTTAAGAACCTAAAATGTATGTGAAAAAAATAAAATAAAATTGAAAGCGGCACTATAGATACGAAAAGAAAAAAAGAAGACACCTCCTTTTTTCCTCTATTTTTGAAATGAAGACAGCATAAAAAGAAAAGGATGGAATTGACTGGGGAAAGAGTGGGAAATGTGAGAGGGATATCCAGAGAAGTGAGATTTACCTAAATGAAAGAGAAAAAAATATACTAGACTATGCAATATATGTAACATTTCCACATTATTCCTCCTTACCTCCTACCTTGTACATTGTACAAAGTGTACATTGACATGTTAGTTTTTTTGTGAGTATGAATAATTTAAATAGGACAGCAGGGACCACTATGGAAATGAGACCCAAGAGTTTTCCAAAGCCTATCATCATAAACCAGAATGTACAAATTAACTGAACCAAATTTCTATCCAAAATAACCTCAAAAAAAGTATGCACACACATAAGAGAGAGTCCCTGGGTGGTGCAAATGGTTAACACTCTCAGGTGCTAACCAAAAGGTTGGCAGTTCGAGTCAACCTAGAGGCCCCTCAGAAGAAAGGCCTGGTGATCTACTTCCAAAAAATCAGCCATCAAAAACTCTGTGGAGCATGTGTTTGGAGCACAGCTCTACTCTGACACACATGCGGTTGCCATGAGTCAGAGTCGACTGGAGAGCAACTGGTTGGTTGGTGTGTGTTTCCCATTCTAAATTCTATATCTTCAGCTATTTAATTCACTACTGCATTTGATACAGGATAGCGATGTGGTTAATGCTGGGGCTGAGAAGTAATGTGACTGGATTCAGATCTCAGCTATGGCATTTACTTTGGACAGATTATTTAACCTTGCCAAGTTTTCATTTTCTTATCTGTAAAATGAGAATAATAATAAAGTCTGTATTGTGGTTGTTGATAGTATGGCAGAACTACCCTAGAACATCCTTGTAAATTTCTCCTGTGTCTGGAAGAGTTGGTTCTTGTTTCTTCAGAAAGGCACTGGACCAACAATCTCTAAGTTTCTCTTTTAACCCCCAGATAACTACCTGAGAAGCCAGAATATCTTCAGAAGGCATCAGACATTAGTTAGAGGCTTTCCCAATATCCAGTGCTTTTCCCTAGAAAAGAGGGGCCACCAACAGCCAGAGGACAAAAGACATGAGCTGTGCCATTGTTCTAGCATGTGATGTGCTGTTAAAAGTCGCCAAAATGTCAAACTCCACACCAGCAGTAACAAGCCCTCGATCCTGATTCCCTGAAATGTCTTTGAGTTTAGCACTGTGAAATTTGTGTCACAAAGTCTTATCCTTACTTTTTAATTATATCTTAGCAGCATCTCTTCCTGATATTTCCCATAGCTTCCACGTTTATGCCTACTCTCCCTTAGGAAATGGTCCTCTCTACCTCTCTTTTGACTGTGCATTTTTTTAAGGACAGAGACAGACATAAACATAATATCATGCCTCCTTGTTTTCAGTTGTTTTCTTTCACTATAGAGAATATTATGTCTGTATACAAATTCTGGAGGGAAAAAAATCTCTTTAAAAAAATATATATACACAACTGCTTAAATATGACAAAGTAATATATGGCCCATTTCTGTGTGGATGCTTTGATGCATTATATATCTCCTCTTTTCTACTAATTCGTTTTTCTTTTTCACTTTATTGACTACGTTATTCCTCCTTTTAAATTTCCTTCACTTATTGGACTGCCTATTTAAACATGCATGTGAAAGCTGCACAATGAATAAGGAAGACCGAAGAAGAAGTGATGCCTTTGAATTATGGTATTGGTGAAGGATATTAAATATATCATGGACTGCCAGGAGAACGAACAAGTCTGTCTTGGAAGAAATACAACCAGAGTGCTCCTTGGAAGCAAGGATGGTGAGACTTTGTCTCATGTACTTTGGACGTGTTATCAGGAGGGACAGGTCCCTGGACAAGGATATCATGCTTGGTAAAGTAGAGGGTCAGCGAAAAAGAGGAAGACCCTCAAGGAGATGGATTGACACAGTGGCTGCAGCAGTTGGCTCAAACATAACAGTGGGAGTGAGGATGGGGCAGGACTCAGCAGTGTTTCGTTGTTTTGTACATAGGGTCTCTGTGAGTCGGAAGTGACTCGACAGCACCTAACAACAATATTTTAACATACTTTATAAATCTTAGACTTAACCTCTGAAACATTTATCACTTAGAACCTAACTAGTAAAAAATAAAGCAAAATATTAATTGAAATTCCATCTTGGATCCTGAATTCTAGAATGTGAACAGCTTTGTATACTTGAGCTATTATGCAGTATTATAAGTATTTCATTAGCTTATCTCAAATTACTTGTTGTAGACAATTAGAACCTTAATTGATACTTGCAGTATGATGGATTGCTTTTGTGTGGCCTTTCTTGCCATGGTCTTGTAACTCCTACCCAAGTGACTGGGTGAGACTGTGCAGATAGCGTAATTGTGGCCCACCAACGAGATTAGTCAGTTTTGCCATCCCACTGGCCTTGAGGTGAGCCATCCCAGAGGCGAGAAAGAGAGGATCTCACCACCAGCAAGGAAGAAGAGCCAGGAGCGAGTGGAGTGCGTCCTTTGGACCTGGGAACCCTACACTGAGACCCTCCTGGACCCAGGAGACACAGCAGTAACTCCGAAGATGGCCACATAGCGAGAAGCACCGGCAGAGAAATGGCAGCAGAACCAGGAGACTGGCATGAAGAGACTGGCAGGAGAGGGTACAGTGGGCTTCCTGGTCCATGGAGTGAGAAAGGTGAGTGCCTTTGGGGTGAGGCTTACTGGCAGAGTGGGGTGCCTCTGGGTACTTACTGGCAGAGCTAAAAGAGCTTTGTAACACTTGTATGAGCAGGGCAGACGCTGAGGGGCCAGACAGAGGCATGCCTGTGGCAAGGCTGGGAAGAGGCTATCCTGATGGAAGAACTGTATCCTGAGCATTCCTGAAACTGAATTGTTATTTCCCTAATAAACCCCATTAATTGCAAGTATTGTCTGTGAGTTCTGTGTGGCCATTATAATGAATTATCGAACTCAGCAGAGAGGTAGATTGCTATGGGAGGGACGGTTAGTGTCAGAATTGGCAAAAATGGCAGAGAGAGGAGGCATGTCTGACCTCTGCCTTGTAGGAATCAGCCTTGGGTTATTGGTCTTGATTCTCCTTTCCTCTTGTGACGTTAGAGGAGGTCAGACACCGCCTCCACACCATTTTTACAATATTGCATATTGTTCTTGAAGATTGTAAATATTTTCTTATTGAACCTTTGCACAAAGGACACTCTTCCTTTCTCTTCCTTTTTGGTTCCTCTAAATTGGTAATACTTTCCTGAACTATTTTCGGTTCACCTTCATATTCCACATAGCTATTTCATTATCCTCTATCAAAACTTCACCTTTTTTTCTTACTGTTTCCCAAGTCAGTTCTTCCCTTAACGGCGATATCTTACCCCAGGAATAGTAATGTCATAGAATATTCAAGCTGTGAGGGATGTTAGAGGGCATTTTATCAAGCTCCATGATTTTTCAAATGGAGAAAATGAAAGTCAAAGATTTAAATGTCACCTAGTTTGTTAGTGGCTGGGTTAGAATTAGATTTTCATCATTTTCATGCTACGTCTCCTTTCTTAGATTCTTGTTGCAACTCAGAGATAGTCTGAAAGCGAAAACAAGGGGAAAAAAAGTTCTACCTTACTTGTTCACTTTTTTCCCCCTGGAATTTTCTAATTTTAGTTAGTCATTCACATTTTAATCTCTAAGGATTGTGAGTCTATTTGTCTTAACCAGTAGTGGAGAACTGAAAACGTCTGAGTACAAACTCATTATTACACATCCAGTTCTGTAGTCACCTTTCATAAATTTCAGGGAAGGGCATGGCGATGATAAAGCTTAATAAGTGAGCTTAAAGGAATTCTTTTCAGCCCTCTTTTCTTTGCTTGTATGTATAACTCTGCTCTTTTTCTTTCTTCATTGCTGTTATTTGGTGCATTACAAAAAGTAATGTTTTGATTGCTTTGTTGATCATGTCCCAGTTTCTTTCAATGAAAAATAACTGTACACTGAGTCAGTCACACATCACAGCTCTGTGTCAGGGCTCAGATCCTAAAGGTACTGATAGTCACACTATTCTTCTACTATCTTTTATTCAAGCTAGGCATTTTCACACAGGAGTAGGATTTGAGGATTTATAAAGGAGCTGCTTAGTGAAGAGCTAGAGAACAAATATTTGAATATGATATATGCTATTTTCATTTATTCATTCAATCAACAAGATCTTGTTGTTGTTAATTGCTGTCGAGTTGGGCTCCAATTCATGGTGACTTATGTACACCAAAACAAAACATTGCCCAGTCTTTTGCCATCCTCATGATCATTGGTATATTTGAGTCCATTTTTTCGGCTAATATGTTAGTCCATCTCATTGAGGGTTTCCTCAGTTGCATTGACCCTTTAGTTTACTAAACATGATATCCTTTTCTAGTGATTGGTCTTTCCTGATGACGCATCCAAAGTAAGAGAGTGCATCTAATGTATGCACTAGTGTGCATCTAATGTATGCCAATCATAGTGCAAAGGCACTGAAAATATAATGCTAAATAAAGTATAATTGCTTACCAACAATTATCTACTGTTCATTGACAGTACAAGCTAATTTCCAGAATGAATATAACAATATAAATCCACTCCTAAAAAGAGAGTTTGCTTTGTAAACAATTGTGAAATGGGCAAAATATGACTTTAGGATCCCTGTTTTTGGCCTTTCTCAACTACCGTTCTCCTTGAGTGGTTTTCAGGCTGGCCCTACCCTTCTAGAACTCTTAGAGAAAACTAAATTTAACCAAATAATTCACACAAATGTATTAGTCTTTATGGGTTAAACTTTGCCAGGACACTTCCAACTTTAAAGGGGAGATTGAAGAGGAATGCTTACTCTGAATGAATCACTACTGTTGGGAACCCTTCATCAGGGGAGATTTTTGGAGCCTGGAATTCATAGTGCCTCCATGTATCAGTTTCCTTGCCTGAAAATTAGTAGAAAGATTGCCAACTGGCTCTGAGTTGAATCTGGTCTGCATCAACCCTTGGAGACAGATTTAATGGCAAAGCTAAACCAACATCCAGTCCACAATGCAATCATTCACAGCATCTCCTGAGAATCTTGTGTGTGTCAAACACTGAGGGATAATACAAGTAAACAAGCTGGGGCAGCTCTTCATATCAAAGATTGTATAGCCCTCATGAGGATAAGAACAAACAGACACACTCACAAATAGCCTTTAGAAACCAGTACTAACACATGTGCAATGAATTTAATGACAGTAGGATGCAAATGTTCCCAAATCTTATTAGCAAATTGAAAAGCAAGCTAATTGAGGCGCTATCAATATTTTTCACTATTTTGACCAAATTAATTGTTTCACTGGCAATAATTTAGACAAACTTGTTAAATCTATTGGGCATGGAAAAATAGTACATAAATCAAGCAATGTGTTTCTTGGTCACGTCAAAAGCTGGAATTTTCTGACTACATACGATAAATTGTGTCATATTTAATGGATTTCTTTTTATCACGTCAAAACAGGTTACTTACAAACGTATTCATACCTTTAATAAATAATACATTCAAATTGTGCCCGCCTGTCTTCTCAACAGCATGGACTAAGGGAGAGGAGAGATGCTGGAAGAACAACAGGTGGGATTCAAGCTGAAAAGATATACATTGGAAGGAGGGCTGAGGACTAGGCAGCAAGAGGGAATACTGGGTATTATTTTAGGATTGACCCACAAGAGGTTTATTACTTCTCAATGCCTGGCATAACTTTTCACTTCCTCTTCCACTGAGAGGCCTCTAGGCCAGTTCATCCATTTTCACTGATGTATATCTCTCCGCAATTTATTTATCCACAGTTTGCTTGGTAGGTGTCTTAGGCTAGGGTCTCTACAGGGGCAAAATCAGTAAAGCACATACACACACACACACACACACACACACACACACACACATACACACATACACACACACACACACACACACATATATATATATATATATATATATTTATATATAAAGAGAAATTTCTTTCAAGGAAATGGCTCTCGCAGTTATGGAGGCTGGCAAGTCCCAAATCCATGACAGAATACCAACTGAGCTGTTCCAACAAATGGATATAGTGCTGGAGGTGCTCACTTGTCTATGTCAAGAAATTTAGAAGACAGCTTTCTGGTCAACTAATGGGAAGAGTTACATTTGTGCCCATTCCAAAGAAAGGTGATCCAACCAAATGCGTAAATTATCAAACAATATCAATAATATCACATAGAAGTAAACTTTTGCTGAAGATCATTCAAAAGTGGTTGCAGCAGTACATCAACAGGGAACTGCCAGAAGTTCAAGCCGGATTCAGAAGAGGACATGGAAAAGGATATCTTTGCTGATGTCAGATGGATCGTGGCTGAAAGCAGAGAACACCAGAAGGATGTTTACCTGTGTTTTATTGACTATGCAAAGGCATTCAACTGTGTGAAACGTAATAAATTATGGATAATATTTCGAAGAATGGGAATTCCAGAACACTTAACTGTGCTCATGCAGACCGTGTACATAGACCACAAGGCAGTTGTTCAAACAAAACAAGGGGATACTTTGTGGTTTAAAATCAGGAAAGATGTACGTCTGGGTTGTATCCTTTCACCATACTTATTCAATCTATATGCTGAGCAGATAATCCGAGAAGCTAGACTAAACGAAGAAGAACTCGGCATCAGGATTGGTGGAAGACTCATTAACAACCTGCAATATACAGATAACACAACCTTGCTTGCTGAAAGTGAAGAGGACTTGAAGCACTTACCGATGAAGATCAAAGACTACAGCCTTCAGTATGAATTACACATGAACATAAAACAGAAATCCCCACAACTGGACCAGTAAGCAACATGATGATGAACAGAGAAAAGATTGAAGTCAAGAATTTCATCTTACTTGGTTCCACAGTCAACATCCACGGAAGCGGCAGTCAGGAAATCAGATGACGTATTGCATTGGGCAAATCTGCTGCAAAAGACTCTTTAAAGTTTAAGATGTCACTTTGAGGACTAAGGTACACCTGACCCAACCCATGGTATTTTTAATTGCCTCATACACATAGGAAAGCTGGACAATGAATTAGGAAGACCAAAGAAGAATTGATACCTTTGAATTACCGTGTTGGTGAAGAATATTGAATATACTGTGGACTTCCAGAAGAACAAACAAATCTGTCTTGGAGAAATGCAGCCAGAATGCTCCTTAGAAGCAAGGATGGTGAGATGTCATCTCACATACTTTGGACATATTATCAGGAGGGGCCAGTCCCTGGAGAAGGATATCATGCTTGGTTAAGTAGAAGATTAACAAAAAAGAGGAAGACTCTTGAGGAGATGGATTGACACAGTGGTTGCAACAGTGGGCTCAAGCATAGCAAAGATTGTGAGGATGGCACGTGACTGGGCAGTGTTTTTTTCTGTTGTACATAGGTTCACTATGAATCAGAACCAACTTGGTAGCACCTAACAACAACAGCAATAGTTACAGTACACTTTGTGTGCAAATAAATCTGTACTACAGAAAAGGAGTAACAAAAAAACAAAAAACAAACTTATAAATTCTAATTATATAGGTTAAGCTTTTCAGAACAACTTTATACCTGATAATGCAAAAAAATATTCCCAGATAACTGCATACTATGGCGTCCAAATATCATACCAAACCCTTTGCCATCAAGTCACTTCCAACTCATAGCAACCTTATAGAACAGAGTAGAACTGCCCCATAGGGTTTCCAAGGAGCAGCTGGTGGATTTGAACTGCTGATCTTTTGGTTAGCAGTTGAGCTCTTAGACACTAGCCACCAAGGATCCATGGCATCCAAATATCATAGTAGATGTCAATGAAAATCTTTTGTTTGATATGCTTTGCAAAGGTGTTCTCCCAACAGATGTACCTATGTTTTTGTTTTTGTTTTTTTTTTTGTAAGTAGTTTACAGTGAGCAAGTAATTGCATCAATTTGGCCACCTACTGTTAAAATCAGCAACTTTAGCCACATGTCTGGTGTTGAACACAATATTTGTCAGACTTAAATTGCCTTATTTTAACTGCAGTGATGGTGAAGTGGAACATTTTGAAAAGTATGTTCAATTGAAAACAGCCTTTGAAACAGCTAAATAGAGTTGTTCAAACTATCATTTAAATGTTTTTTTTTTTAAATGTTATTTTGTGTTCAAAAGAAAACCTCTGCTTTTGAAACATTTATTTGTCCAAAATAGTAACGAATTTTAACTTGGAACTTTAAGAAGATGTTTGAATTTTTTCCGAAATTTATCAAATTCCTCAGTTTCCTTTCTGAACATTTATATTCTTTATCCTCAGCTTGTTAACTTAAATAACTAAATGCACATTTTAAAAATTCATTTTTTAATTTGCAGGCAAGGGCTTGAAACTGCAGTGTGATACCTTTTCATTACATCATTTAGAATTAAGAGAATATTGTAAATTGAACCTTTATAAGTTTTAGCACAATGTAATAAATTTCAGTAAACAAAGTATCTTAAAATTTTCTCATGCTATGTCATGCAGGTGCATTATAATTGTTATTTTATTATTTTTATCTTTTAACTTTTCAATTTGAGATAATTTCATACTTTTAAAAAAGTTGCAAAAATCGAGCTAGAGAAAAATGTAGAACAAAGTTCTAACTCACAAAAAAATACCAGACTTACTGGTCTGACAGAGATTGGAGAAACCTTGCAAGTATGGCCTCCAGATACCCTTTTAACTCAGTATTGAAGTCACTCCTGAGGTTCACCCTTCAGCCAAAGATTAGACGGGCCCATAAAACAAAGCAAGACTAAATGGGCACACCAACACAGGGGCAAGGACGAGAAGGCAGGAGGGGACAGGAAAGCTAATGGGGAACCCAGGGTCGAAAAGGGGAGTGTTGACACATCATGGGGTTGGCAACCAGTGTCACAAAACAGTATGTGTATTAATTGTTTAATGAGAAACTAATTTGTTCTATAAACCTTCATCTAAAGCACAATAAAAAAAAGTTGCAAAAATAGTACAGAGTATCACATATACCCTTTGCCCAAATTCCCCAGATGTTAACATCTTACATAACCAAAATGCAGTTATCAAAATCAGTAAACTAACATTGATATAACTCTAACACCTAATCTAAAAACATTAGTTAAATATGCCTAATTTTCTAGTGCAGGACATATTGCATTTGGTTGTCATGAATTTTTAGTCTCCTTTAACAGCCACAGTTAATTCCTCAGACTTTATCTTTCATGACCTTGACCCTTTTGAAGAGTTGTTGTTGTTAGGTGCCATCGAGTTGGTTCTGACTCATACTGACCCTGTGTACAATAGAACGAAACACTGCCGGGTCCTGCACCATCCTCACAATCGTTGTTATGCTTGAGCCCATTGTTGCAGCCACTGTGTCAGTTTGTCTCGTTGAGGGTCTTCCTGTTTTTCACGGACCTTACCAAGCACGATGTCCTTCTCCAGGGACTGGTCCCTCCTGATAACATGTCCAAAGTACGTGAGTCGAAGTCTCACCATCCTTGCAATAATTCACTAAAATGAGTTATAGAATTCAAGGAAAGCACTATACTTATACTTTTGTTATAGCAGGAAGGATACAAATGAAGAGATACATAGGACGAGGTCTAGGAGGCTTAACAATGTAGAGTTTCCATATCCCCAAAACGGACATGTTACCCACCATGTGCATTAATGTCTTATTCCAACCAGGAATCCCATGAAACTTCCATGTCCAGAGCCTTTATTGGGGCCCTATTACACAGTCATGACTGATTGAATCAGCCTATTTCCCCTGAGGTCAGCTGATATTATAAAGTGGTCTTCCTGGCCTTGCCAACCGCCACAGTCACTTCCTTAGCATAAATCCCCAGGTGTGGTCTAGAGGCCATATCAAAGACATTGCAATCACTAGAGAAATTCCAGGGTTTTTGAGGTTATCTCTCAGGACCCAAGGACAAAGACAAAATTCTTTGGGTAAAGTTAATGTAAACCCCATAATATCCAATTTTATTTTTTTCCAAATGGTTATCCAGTTGTCTCAATACCATTCAGTACAAAGCCCCTCTTTGCCCCAGTAATTTGTAATGCTATTTATATTAAATTTCTGTATGTGCTTGTGTCTATTTTTGGATTTTTTTTCCTATTCTGTTCCTCTGGTCTGTTTGTAGGAGCCCTGATGGTGCAATGGTTAAGCACTCGGCTGCTAACCAGAAGGTTGGCAGTTCGAACCCACCAGCCACTCCACAGAAAAAATGCGGCAGTCTGCTTCCATAAAGATTTACAGCCTTGGAAGCCCCATGGGGCAGTTCTGCCATGTCCTTTAGGGTCACTATGAGTCAGAATTGACTCAGTGGCATTGGGTTTGGTTTGGTTGGTCTGTTTGTCTCTTTGTGTCCCAATAGCACACCGATCTAACTATGGTTGATTTATGGTGGGTTTTAAAATCTGCTAGGTCTAGTGCTCCCTCATAATTTTGCTTTTTATTGTTCTTCTGGTAAATCTTGATTTTTTTTTTTTTAAATATGAACTTTAGAATCAATTTGTCAAACTCCATTCAAAATGTTTACTAGTATTTTTATTGAATTATATTAAATTTATAAATTTAACTTAGGGAGAACTGGCAACTTTATGAAGTTGAGTCATCCTATCCAGGAACAGGAGATTTTTTTATTTCATTTTTCCAAGTCTACTTCTGTGTCTTTCAAGAGTAATTCACTCACATACACAAAACCATTTAACCAAAGACACCAACTATACTCATACATGTCTAATCCAGGCCCTTACAGATATGTATTGAGATACAGGGTCCAGTAGAAATTCATGGATCATCATGAATTCCTTAAAATTATATATAAAATTCTCTGTGTGTGTGTGTGTGATTGTTAAGGTTGTGTGTCAACTTGGCTGTCACTAATTCTCAGTGGTTTGGCAGTTATGATGTAGTTTGCAGTCATATGATGATGTGATCACTTCCATGATGAGATTTGATAAAATGTGATCACCTCCATGATAGGATCCGCTGTGAGTAGCCAGTCAGTTGAAACGGAGTTTCCTTGGGGGTGTGGCCTGCCTCGAATATAAGTAGACTTTCTGACAAGACTTTTGCTCAAACTGGAACAGCAGCTGGCTCCTGTTTGTCTGACCTCTGGTTCTTGGGATTTGAGCTAGCTGCTTACTTGCCGTCTTGTCTGCTGATATTTGGATTTGTTGGTCTTCCTGAGTTGTGAGCCAGAGCCCTGCTGTCTAACTTGGTTGATCTTGGGTTCACCAGTTAGTGTGGCGACATAAATAAGGAGAAGCCTCCAGCTGACCCACACTCCAGCCTCTACCACTGCGTTATTCATTTCCTTAATACAAGTCTCCCTATGCTGTGTGGTTGCTGTTAAGTCAGAATCGACTCAGTGGCAATGGGTTTATTTGTTAATTTTTTGTGCTTTACTGGTTTTGCTTCTCTAGAGAACCCAGCCTAAGACAGTGTGTGTATAGCTTAAATAGAATTTTTCTTTTATATTGTTTTCTGTGAGAGGCAATTATAGTTTTCCTCTACATTCTCACCCAGGTACATACAAACTTCTTAAGAGTGTGAGATCCCCTGTAATAGCAATCCTATGTGTTTATAAAGAAAGAAACACAAACACACAAAATAAGACTCTTTTTGTGCTTCCAAGTCTAATGAACCAAGCAGCAAATAGTCTCTCTCCACCCAGAATTGAGGTAAGTAAGATGCTAGAAGGGGATATAAGAATAAGGTTTGCTCTCAAAAACTTGCAAAGGTATTTGGGACAAAAAACTACCATCTAATTCAGCTAACAGTTCAATAAGAGAGAGATCAGGATAAGGCTGTCCGAGCACTTTGTCTGCATAGAGATGCCTTGTATTTAGCCTCGAAGGATAGGCAAAATCTGGAAAGAGGAGAGGAGATGGTAAACAACAAGATGAAAGTTCTAAAAACTTGATTACATTATTTCTTACTCCCAGCATTTTCTGTCTTTAGGATTTTTGTTTCTCAATAGTAACAACAGACTTGATGATATGGAATGAAAGCTGAAGAAAAAATGTTTCTTTCTTTTTTTTTTAACAGAGCATTTATCTTCATTGGATTAAATTATTCCAGATGCAGTGACAAATTGGGTTAGGCAGCGTCCCTACCATGGGACCTTTATTCTCATATATTTCTCTTTCCAGACTTGTGGCTGTACAGGCAGTCCCCAGGTTATGAACGAGATCCATTCCTAAGTGTGTCTTTATGTCAAATTTGTCGTTAAGTTGGAACAGGTGCATCTGGTTCTTATTTAGCCTTACTTCAGTGTAAGAAAAGGCTTGAAATCTTTAAAACGACTTAAAAGCTGCACCTGCAGCAAGTGAAGGTGAATGGGATTGAAGGATTTGTTGTGAGTGGGGGTTGCTTCAGTGATTTCAAAGTGAGGGCAAATTTACATAACATTAAAGGGCAAGTATGAGTCGTCCATAAGTCAGACATTCCTAACTCGGGGACTTACTGTATCAGATGTTTTTTCCTAACTCGGGGATTTACTGTATCATATTTTTAGGCAGCTAACGCATGCCTTCTGTGTTTGTTTGCCAGCCTCACCCTCCCCCTGAGAAGTATTTTTGTAAGCGAGCTATGCTAATTTTTTTTTTTTTTTTTAACGGTAACATGTGGAAGAGGATTGGCATGGTAGCGCTTGTGAGGGTGCCTCGAGGGGGGAGGGTACGGCTGGCAAACAAATGCAGAGGGCATGCGTTATTTGCATTAAATACGGTATATCTTTTGTTCTCTCCTTTTAGTTTCTCATTTTCTCTTTGCATCCCCCACAGTTATGCCTGTGCCTTTCGGTAGCATTAACAACATTGTTTATTCCCATTAAAGGCCTTTTAGCACTAATAAAGGAGTCCCCAGATGGTGCAAAGAGTTAACACACTTGGCTGCTAACAGAAAATTTGGTGGTTCAAGTCCACCCAGACACTCCTGGAAGAGGCCTGGCAATCTACTTCCAAAAAAATCAGCCATTGAAAACCCTGTGGAGCACAGTTTTACTCTGATACACATGGGATCACCATGAGCTGGAACTGACTCAACAGCCACTGGTTTAGCAGCTCTAATAATCTTATCGATTATCCTGATCTGTAGTTCTTAATCTTGCTTATGCATAAGAGTCACCTGGAGCATTTTGTTTTTAACACTTATTACCTGGGCCCCACTCCTCAGATATTCTGTTAAATCGGTCTGGGTGGGGCCCACCTACTCCTATAACTTAGCATTCTCCCCAGAGAATCAAATGTGCATCCATGTTGAGAATAGTGATCCAGAATTGCCATCCATCAACACACTAGTTTTGCTCCAGGACCTGTAATTTAACTCATAGGCCATGAAAGCTCTCTCAGTCTCTCTCTTCCACCAGTTGAACCTGAAATTACTTTTGTCCCTTTACTCTGTAGTTGGGTTTGGCAATCATGGGTTTTTAGAACTGTAATGTCTATATAGTTTAGTCCAATTTAATCATTCTAAAGAGAAGTAAAGGAGTCCTGGTGGCACAGTGGTTAAACTCTTGGCTGCTGACCAAAAGGTTGGCAGTTTGAACCCACCAGCCTCTCTGCAGGAGAAAGATGTGGCAGTCTGCTTCTGTAAAGATTACAGCTTTGGAAACCCTATGAGGCAGTTCTACTCTGTCCTACAGGATCACCATGAGTTGGAATAGACTCGACGGCAACGGGTTTGGTTTGGTAAAGAGAAGTAATCTATAGCCTAGAGAGAAAAGACCTTATCCAAGATCACACATTTGGTAAATGAAGTGCCAGGACTACATTATGTAATTGCCTTTAAAATACAGTTTCTACCTCTTTATTTTCCAGCTAACCCTAGATACATGTTCAGTTGTTAGCCCTCTTAGACCCCCAGTCTGTGCCTTGTCTTCTGCTCTCCAGCTTACAAGTTTCCCATTCTATAGTAGTAAGTATTGTTTTTTGTTTACTGGGATTTCAGAATAGGAGGGAATGTGCTTCCCGTCACCTCACATCACACGTTCTCCCCCATCATAGATTTTGTTCCTTCTAGAACTACACCCAAACCCTACCTTCCTCTGTAAAATAACAACACAAGGTCATTATTTGGGAGTCTCAGTAGTCTAGAGGACTGCCTGAGAAATGATAAAACATGAAATATCATGTTGCGTGGAATTAATTCCCTATATAGGGAAACTTACTTTGTGTGAAATTTTTCTCAAGATTGAAAGCTAAAAGCAAAAATACACTGTGAGTGCCATCTCCTGGAGAGACTATGCCAACTTGTTGGGATGTCCCCTCCCTCACTGCCACATGTAGGACTTATCTTTTATCCTTTATTTTATTTATTAGATTTATTTATTTATATCTGTTATGGAACAATAATAAATCAAGGAACTAATAAATGAAATACATGAACAATAGAAAAGTGAAAACTAAATTGAAAAGC
Organism: Dugong dugon; assembly: GCA_030035585.1. Taxonomy (NCBI): domain Eukaryota; kingdom Metazoa; phylum Chordata; class Mammalia; order Sirenia; family Dugongidae; genus Dugong; species Dugong dugon. Next base: position 110,547,803 of record CM057468.1, on the reverse strand, counting down.
ACGAGAATCAGAGAAATATACATTGGAAAGGCAAGCATAGGAGAAGGAGAAAGAAAACACTGCAAATCTGTTCCCATACAGCAGTGCGGAAGGAGCTACCAGTTCACTGAGACTGGAGGGATTCTGTGATGAGTTTATTTTGTTCCATGTTAAGTTTAAGTTCCTGTAAGACACCGGCGAGGAGCTGCCAAGTATGTAGCTAGATATGAGTCTAAAGCTCATGAGACAGCTCTGTGAGAGAAATGTAGATTTGAAAGTGATCAGCATGTGGTCTGTGAAGCACTGGGCTGGATGGGATTTCCCAGACAGTGTGGAAAGAGAAGAAAACAGGGCCCACACAGAATCCTGAGGAATCCTGATATTTAAGGCATCTCAGTAAAAGGCAGACAGTGTCATGATGTGGCCCTTGGAGCCTGACTGTCTGGTTTAAATCCCAGCTCCCCTCCTTACTAGAGGTAACATTTAAATTATGCTAGAAGATTATTTTACAGCTGATATCCCATATAACCTCATCATGTTATAGACTGTTGTATTTTGTTTTGTTTTTAAATATGTTCTAATCACTGATTCCTGAACTGTTTGGAACTGCCTTTCCTGACATGTTAAAGCCTACTATCTGGCCTGAGAGAAGTTTAGATTAGAAGCTTTTCAAAAGAATTATGGCTTATTTTTTCTGCTTTTAAAGACAGATGTCAGCTGGGCTAACTGACTCCTCTGTACTTCTCCCTTGCCTTCTGGCCTGCAAAATTCTCCATCAGGGAAGGAGCAGAGGCCTCAGCAGTTCAGCCCTCCACACTTCCCACAGTTATCCTCAGTCACCTTCGTAGCTGTAATATAACTTCCTGGTCTTGACAAGGAACATGCAAAGACTTACCATGATTTTCTGGCTACATCTTGTTTTCTTAGAATTATTTATAATGTTTTACTTTTTGCTTTTTTAAAACATCTTTTGTGATTATAAATGTTGCTTGTTTTAGCAAAAGTCCCATTTCCTTTTTTTTTTCCATTGTGAACCAGATGAACTTTTTCACTGAAACGGTCACATTGTCTCATTGAATTTCAGGTCACTTGCGATTTCTTTTTTCTTCATTCCACACAGAGAAGAGGACTGAACTCCTAAAAACTCTGCCCTGCTCTCGCTCATACTCCCTTGGTAGAGTTCAATTTCAGTTGAAAGCTTCAAACATCCTTTATGTTCAGGAATGTAGGCAAATGAAATATCTTTCATAGGGCATGGACATTTGACCAAATGGTTCTGTAACTCTTTATGGTCAATGCCTTTTGCATTTTCCTTCTTAATACTCTGTAATAATTTCCAGCCAGGTTTAGATGGTGGGTTATAAACTTCTTTCATCTACTGGAATTTTCTATGCCTTTGAATATTTTTATCTATTAGAAAAATATGTCATCTCTTTCCATTTTCACCAGCAGTGTAACCACCTGCTGGTGTTTCTCCTAGACTGGGGGACTGTAGCATTTTCCTCTAGCATCTTCCATATGCTGTCTTTATGTAGACTTCCGTATCTATTTCAGATCTCTCTTGATTCAATTTCACACTTAACTGATGTAATTCATCTCTCAGATAATACTGGATATGTATAACCTGCATTTTCTTACTCAATTCAGAGGTCATTTTTAATGTGGAATCATAACATGTGAGCAGCCAGGAGATTGTGTATGAGTTCCTAACATGAATAATATTTATTAAAACCAAGCAAACAGAAAGAACAAGCAATTTTATAATCATAAGATTGGTAAAAGAGTTTGTGTTGAAATTCTCTGGTATGAAAACATATAATCAGTAAGAATGACTTACCAGGCTTATTATTATTTTTTTTAAGATTATTGAGGTCACACAGAATTTATAATTATTAATGGTATTCCGGCTCTGAATTTTCTAATTATCAAACATCTAGATATTAAAGTTCCATAGTATAGTTCCAAAAATAATTACAAATTGTGTTTAATGCCTTCAGATTACTTCTCATCAATGAAGAGTAGATATGCAAGTACTAGTAGATATGGAAGTACTAGTTAACTTGGAAATACAAAATCAGGAGTTGAAAGTAAATTCAATCAATGTTCAGAAGACAACAGTTGATATTCCTCAGTTTTGCCTTGGAATTTGAGAAATGTTATCATGACATAGAGAATATGGCTTGAGGAGTAGCTAATCTTAGAGTCACAGAATGTTACCAGTACAAGAGATGGTCTCAGTGGTCTGACTCCATTATTTTATAACTAAGGAAATAGAGACCTTGCCCATAATGTTGCTGTTGTTTGCCCTGGAGTCAGTTCCAACTGTTAGCAACCCCATGTGACAGAATAGAATTGCCCCATAGGGTTTTCTAGGCTGTAATTATTGTGGAAGCAGATCGCCAGATCTTTTCTTCCGCAGAGTCACAGAGTGGGTTCAAACTGTCTACCTTTCAGTTGGCAGCTGAGCACTTAACCATTGTGCCACCAGGGCTCCTTTTGTCCAAAATAGACAAAAGTGGGGGGGAACCCACACAGTTGGTGAATGCAGAGCCCAGATCAAGCCAGATGATCTGCCTCCTGGTTCAGCTGCTTTCCCACTATGTTACCATAGCACCATAGTCCAGGAGCTAAAGCTCTGCTGATGCAGAGGCAAGACCCTTAGCATAACTGGGACTAGGCACAGTCAGTCTTGTTTGTGTCTCCTTCCTTTTAGTAGCCCTTGCCAGGCCCTCACCACCTAAGCTCCATCTGCTGTGGTCTGCTTGCTCCTTCCCCCAGAAGCTTAAAACCAGTAAAACCAGATGCTGTCTAGTCAGCTCCAACTTATGGTGACCCCATGTTTGTCAGAGTAGAACTGTACTCCATAGATTTTCAGTGGCTGATCTTTTGGAAAGTAGATCGACAGGCCTTTCTTCTGAGGAGATTATGAGTGGATTCAAAACTCCCACTTAATATAGCAGCCCAGCACTTAACTGTTTGTACCACCCAGGGACTCCACCCTGAAGCTTACCAGTCCTTTACTTGATCTACTTGGAGTCCAAAGTGGCAGCTAACTCATCCATTCATTAATCAGGCCAATGTGCTAAGGAAGAGACCTAGATATTCCCACGTAGATGTGTGGCCTTCGTAGAGAAATCGCAGCCTGTCATCACTGAACCCCATGGTACACAACTGGTATAAGGATCAATTTAAGAAAATTTAAAAAAAGGTTTATAGAGCCCTTTTATTTTTTCATTTAGTCTGAAAATAGCTGCATTAATTCCAATAGTCAAAATGTATATTCCTATAACTTAGATGATGTTACCTACTTTAGTAAATAGAAAAACATGTTTTGAAAATGTGGCATTAATTTTAATGAAAAAAGTACTAATGTCTAGGCATATTTGAGAAGATGAATACAGCTTTCTAATCTTTTTTCCTGAAATTAGATCACTAGCCTTATCTTGAAATCAGGCAGCTCTAGAGATGCAAATTACTTATCATTAGTCTGAACTTCTGAGAATTGTACTATTAGGAATTTCAAACCAGATATATGTCATGGGCAGCCCTGGGTCAGCTGGGTGGCTGACATTTGTTCTATGGGGGACAGACAGTGTCTTCCTAAAACCTACTTCATACATGCACAGGAAGTGCCTTGCTGGGTATTTCACGTTCTGTAAACAGGAGCAAAGACGAAACTAGGCCTTCAGTTCAGGGTTGTGAGGCTCTATTCATGGAAACCCGAAGAGGTTTCAGCTTGAACTCTAATGAAGGCATCTAACAAGAAATACTGGCTCCTTTATCTTGCTCACTTCCTCAGCATTGCTTTAGTGAACGTAACAGTTGACCCCATGTGTGTCAGAGTAGAATTGTGCTCCATCGGGCTTTCAATGGCTGATTTTTTGGCAGTAACTTGCCATGCTTTTCTTCCAGAGTGCCTCTGGACTCAAACTGCTAACCTTTTGGTTAGCAGCTGAGCATGTTAACTTTTTGCACCATCCAGAGACTCCTACTGAACATAAATTAGAACAAAACGTATCCACACACACCAAAAAAAACAAAAATAAACACAAAAAAAAAAACCAGAAAGAAGAGAGCAGCAAAGTCATCCAATAATGGAGAAAAGAAGGAAAGAATGTCAGCAGACATTGGAAAATTTCCTTTGGCATGTGTTCAGATAGTCGTTGTCCCAGCCAGGTGACCATATGCCTATAATGTGGCAGAGCCGTTCTCTGGGCACAAATCCAGGTCTCCAGCCTACCGATCTCTAATTTGGATTAATAATTCATTGTATTATCTGAAAAGGGTGTATAATATACCTAGTCAGCTGAACCATAAAGAACAACTCATCCCAAATCAAACACACCGTTTTCAATGTTACCTTGCAAAACCAGTCCCCACTTTAATATGACAGTGGCAAGAGCCATTCATTCAATGAGAATGTAGTAAAAAGCTTCTACCAAAGGTGACTCAGCCATAGTGCTGTGAGGGAGGAAGGGTGCGAAGAGAAGGACACAGGGAAGATAGAAAAGGAAATCAGTATGTGTTAGGTATCAGCCATGCGCCAAGCAGCATGCTGGAAACCTACAATCCCCACAACAGTTGGCAAGGCAGGTAATAGTATACCCATTGTAGAGGTGAGGAGATTAAGATTTAAGAAAAGTAAGTAGTTGGCCAAGTTCTTTAGTTGGAAAACCTCCAAAGTCTTCATGGAAGTGATAGGCTGAGTTGCCAAAGAAATGTACCTGGAAAACAACAGCAACAACTAGAAAATTGCTTCAAGACGACATATTAGCACGCATTTGATAGCGTAATACACACTGAATACAAAGTACTGAGAGAATGTCAAATAATATTAATCAGATAGTGCTAGTAAAAACACTTCATGGAGATGAGGTTTGGCATGGCTCCAAAGCTTCTCAGCTTTTTAAATAATGAGATTCTATATATTTAAACACTCACCTAATTCCTGAAGCTGAGAAACCAGATGAGCGTGAAGCTTCACAGTTCTTGAGTTTTAACTGGAAGGGCTCCAGGCTGGTCAGGAGAAAAAGGTTAAAGATAGCATCTCTCTGCTTTATGAGGATGGAAGCTGAGAAGAGCTTCTTCCTCTTCCAGCAGAAAATCTAGCTAGCTGGCTCATAGATCACATCTGCAACAAGAGGCATCTTTTCTTTCTTTAATATGCAAGTACTTAAAATTCCTTCATGCAGATGCATCAACATTGACTACTTAGGAAGGTCCCCAGGACTGAGAGGGATTTTACTCCTGTCAGACCTTTCTTGACTATTTAATATCTGTTCTCCTTAGTAAAAGAGATAATACTAAAATTCTACAATTACAGATATAGATATTAAAAAAAAACTGACTTATGTATTACATGCCTAACTGACTTGTGTATTACATGCTGAATTCATGAAATTCACAGACAGACTCATTAGGCATGTAATACACAAGTCATTTCTACCTTGAACTCTTTTTAAATACATTTCTCTTTCAGAATCATGAATTTTCACTGATTTATCCTGATAGAGAGATGGTCAGATGGACACTGAAGAATCTTTTGCCAAAATGGCATTACATCTCTTTCTGCTGACTATAGGAACACTTCTGATAGTGACTGGGAAGGAGAATGTTTGATACTCTGGTCTCCAGTTTTCACATCTGTAATGGACAGGACTAGAGTAAATGTTATAGAAGACTTTTTTCCAGATACAGGATCCTGTGGTTCTATAGATCAAGAAAGATAAGGACTGGAGGCAGGGCCAAGATGGAGGAGTAGTCAGATGCTTCCTGTGGACCTTCTTACAACAAACACCCAAAAAAAACAAGAGAATCTATTATATATGGCAATCTGGGAGCCCTGAACATCAAAGGCAGAGTTAAGGAACCAGACTGAGTGGCAGGAAGAGGAAGAGATGGTTCAGAAGTAGCAAGGAGTTGCCAGACCTGACCCGACGAGAGCCTGAGCCCTTCAGGCCTGATCAGCTTGGGGGTGAGCTGTGAGGCAGGCAAGCAGCAGTGCTTGGGAGGCATGTTTTCTGCACCGGGAGAGACCCAGCACCAGAAAGTCTACACAGCCACCCAGAACCAGTGAGAAGCAAGCCTGGATCAGCGAAAAGTAACTACTTGTGTACAGCCTACCGTGCAGATCAAAAACACCCCCCTTAGGAAAAAACCTCTCTCCCATTTACCTCCCCACTCCCCACTCTGCACTGGATCCTAGACTGGCTTCAGCAATTTTTGAGTCCCCTGGGCCAGAAGTAGGATCTGTCACATGCCTGGAGCCATTCTCCCTGCCTTGGAGAGTAAAAAAATTAACAAATGGGAAAAAATAAACTGCTGGCTCCTCTAAGCCAGGAACCCAGGGTAGGTACAGATCCTTTGCCTAGGCACAGGCATAAGGGATCCGCAGACTTTGAGTGCCTTTCCCCCTGCATACCCTTGTGTGGGCCCATTTCAACAGCGTAGGCCCTCATTACCACAGTACAACAGGGTATATACTGGAAGTCTAACTTCAACTGTTCAGCTGTGAAGTGGCAGGTTTTTAACATTTGACACTGCTCTTCCCATTAAGCAGGGTCTTCACCTACCCACATCAGGGGCCTGAGGACTGGTGTCTCCACCCATGCCACCTAGCCACCTGCGAGAGGGGCCCATGACTAAGAGGTGCCCCCCAGTCCTTACTGCCAACAGCATTAGGTGCTCATAGTCCAGCTGCAAAACCCACCCACCTACACACTCTACGGAACAGGGATATGCCTTCCTCCTGGACGCTTGGGGTGGCCGTCAACCCTCTGCCTTGCTCAGAGAGTGTCCCCCCACTGCAGCCAGATGCCTGTGCCTACACCAATCACCCATGCCTATCTAGAACTGTAAGTGAGACCCTACACCACACACTTGGTGGCTACCTACCTGGGCACCTGAGCTGAATCCATTCAGGAGGCGTGGACGGACTCCTGAGCTCACATACCTAGTAAAAGATCTGACCGCCTGGTGACAGGACATTAGAGCTTCAAAGGTGCCGATAATCAAACTAGCTTATATGAGCAGCCTATTTGGGCATGTCAAAACAAAACAAGAAGCTAGGACACAGTAAGAAAACATAAAATAAATAAATATAATAACTTATTGATGGCTTGGAGACAATAATCAATATCAAATCACATAAAGAGGCAATCCATGATGGCTTCAGCAAGCTCCTAAAATAAAGAATCTAGAAATTTTCCAGAGGAGGAAAATTCTTGGAATTACTGGAGGCAGGATACAAAAGATTAATATACAGACCTCTTTAAGAAATTAGAAAGGAATTCAATCAAAACGCAGAAGACGCAATAGAGGAAATTAAAAAGATTAGAGAAGAGCATAATGACAAATTTAACAGGCTGCAAGAATCCATAGAGAGACAGCAGTTAGAAATCCAGAAGAGTAACAATAAAATTTCAGAATTTAGACAATTCAATAGAAAGTCATAGGAGCAGAATTCAGGCAATAGAAGTCAGAATGAGTGAGAGTGATGATAAAGCACCTGACACCAACTTATTTGAGAAAAATCAGATAAACAGATTTAAAAAAATGAAGAAACCCTAAGAATTATGTGGGACTCTATCAAGAGGAATAACCTACGAGTGATTTGAATACCAGAACAGGGAGGGATCACAGAAAATACAGAGAGAATTGTTGAAGATTTGTTGGCAGAAAACCTCCCTGATACCGTGAAAGATGACAAGATATCTATACAAGATGCTCATTGAACCCCACATAAGGTAGATCCCAAAAGAAAGTCACTGACACATAATCAAACTTGCCAAAACCAAAGATAAAGAGAGAATTTTAAGAGCGGCTAAGGATAAACGAAAAGTCATCTACAAAGAAGAGTCAGTAATAATAAACTCAGACTACTCAGCAGAAACAATGCAGGCAAGAAGGCAATGGGATGACATATATAAAGTCTTGAAGGAAAAAAACTGCCAGCTAAGGATTCTGTATCCAGCAAAACTGTCTCTTAACTATGGTGGCAAAATTAGGGCATTTCCAGATTAACAGAAGTTTAGGCAATTTGCAAAAACCAAACCAGAATTACAAGAAATACTAAAGGGAGTCCTCCAGTTAGAAAATCAGTAACATCAGATAACAACCCAAGACTAGAACACAGGACAGAGCAACCAGATATCAACCCAGACAGTGAGTCAGAAAAGTAAATCAAAGCTAAAACACTGACAATAGGGAAACAGATGTCAATATGTAAAAGATGACAACATTAAAATAAAAAAGAGGGACTTAAAAAATGTAGACATAGATTTTTCACATGGAGAGGAAGTCAAAGTGATATAAAGAAATAAAAGACTGGTATAAAATTAGAAAAATAGGGATAAATAGTAAGGTAACCACAAAGGAAACTAACAATCCTGCAAGTCAAAATAAAAAACTAGAAAAACAGAAAGACTCAGCAAACACAAAATCAACAACAATGAAAAAGATGAAAAGAAAATATAGGAAAACAAGTCAGCACAGAAGATTAAGTGGAACAAAGAAACTGGGAACAACACCCAAAAAAAGACATCAAAATTACAGCACTAACTCATACCTATCAATAATTACACTAAATGTAAATGGACTAAATGCACCAATAAAGAGATGGAGAGTGGCAGATTGGATACAAAAACATGATCCGTCTGTATGCTGCCTACAAGAGACACACCTTAGACTTAAAGACACAAACAAACTAAAACTCAAAGGATGGAAAAAAATATATCAAGCAAATAACACTCAAAAAAGAGCAAAAGTGGCAATATTAATCTCTGACAAAATAGACTTTAAAGTAAAATCCACCACAAAGGATAAGGAAGGACACTATATAATTATTAAAGGGTCAATACACCAGGAGGACATAACTATAATAAATATTTATGCACTCAATGACAGGGCTCCAAAATACATAAAACAAACTCTAACGGCACTGAAAAGAGAGATAGACAGCTCCAAAATAGTAGCAGGAGACTTTAACACACCACTTTCGGTGAAGGACAGAACATCCGGAAAGAAGTTCAGCAAAGACATGGAAGAGCTAAATGCTACAGTCAACCAACTTGATCTCACAGACATATACCAAAGACTCCACCCAACAGAAGCTAAGTATACTTTCTTTTCCAGCACACATGGAACATTCTCCAGAATAGAACACATATTAGGCCATAAAGCAAGCCTTAACAAAATCCATAGCATTGAAATATTACAAAGCATTTTTTCTGACCCCAAAGCCATAAAAGTGGAAATCAACAACACAAAAAGCAAGGAAAAAAAATCAACTACATGGAAACTGAACAACACCCTGCTTAAAAACTGTTGGGTTATAGAAGAAATTAAGCATGGAAAAAAGAAATTCATGGAATCAAACGAGAATGAAAACACATCCTACCAGAACCTTTGGGACACAGCAGAAGCAGTGCTCAGAGGTCAGTTTATAGCAATAAATGCACACATTCAAAAAGAAGAAAGGGCCAAAATCAAAACATTAACCCTACAACTGGAACAAGTAGAAAGAGAGCAGCAAAAGAAGCCCTCGGGCACCAGAAGAAAGGAAATAAGAATTAGAACAGAATTAAATCAAATAGAGAATAGAAAAACAATTGAAAGAGTTAACAAGATCAAAAGCTGTTTACTTGAAAAGATCAACAGAATCGATAAACCATTGACCAAACTGACAGAAGAAAAACAGGAGAGGAAGCAGATAACCCGTATAAGAAATGAGATGGGTGATATCACAACAGATCTAACTGAAATTAAAAGAAATCATAACAGAATACTATGAAAAATTGAACTCTAACAAATTTGAAAACCTAGAGGAAATGGACAAATTTCTCGAAACTCACTACCTACCCAAACTAAAACAGAGGTAGAACAACTAAATAAACCCATAACAAAAGAAGAGATTGAAATGGTAATTAAAAAACTCCCAACAGAAAAAAGCCCCAGTCCAGTTTCACTGGAGAATTCTACCAAACTTTCAGAGACGAGTTAACACCACTACTACTAAAGGTATTTCAGAGCATGGAAAAGGATGGAATACTTCCAAACTCATTATATGGAGCCAGCATAACCCTGATACCAAAACCAGGTAAAGACACCACAAAAAAACAGAATTACAGACCAATAGCCCTCATGAACATTGACGCAAAAATCCTCAACAAAATTCTAGCCAATAGAATTCAGCAACATATCAAAAAAATAATTCACCGTGATCAAGTGGGATTTATACCAGGTATGCGGGGATGGTTCAGCATTAGAAAACCAATCAGTGTAATCCATCACATTAATAAAATAAAAGACAAGAACCATATGATCGTATCAATCAATGCAGAAAAGGCATTTGTCAAAGTCCAACACCCACTCATGATAAAAACTCTCAACAAAATAGGAATACAAGGGAAATTCCTCAACATAGTTAAGGGCATTTATAAATAGCCAATAGCCAACATCATCCTAAATGGAGAGATTTTGAAAGCACTCCCCTTGAGAACGGGAACCGGACAAGGATGCCCTTTATCACCACTCTTATTCAACATTGTGCTGGAGGTCCTAGGCAGAGCAATTAGGCTAGAAAAAGAAATAAAGAGCATCCAAATTGGTAGGGAAGAAGTCAGAGTATCTCTACTTGCAGATGATGTGATCTTAGACACAGAAAACTCCAAAGAATCCACAAGAAAACTACTGGAACTAATAGAAGATTTCAGCAAAGTTGCAGGATACAAGATAAACATACAAAAATCAGTTGGATTCCTTTACACCAACAAAGAGAACCTCGAAGAGGAACTCAAATCAATACCATTTACAATAGCCCCCCAAAAAATCAAATACTTAAGGATAAATCTAACCAGAGATGTAAAAGACCTATACAATGAAAACTACAAGACACTACTGCAAGAAACCAAAAGAGACCTGCATAAGTCGAAAAACATATGTTGCTCATGGATAGGAAGACTCAACATTGTGAAAATGTTAATTCTACCCAAAGCTATCTACAGATACAATGTGATCCCATTTCAAATTCCAAGGCATTTTTTAATGAGATGGAGAAACAAACCACCAACTTCATATGGAAAGGGAAGAGGCCCTGAATAAGTAAAGCATTACTCAAGAAGAAGAACAAAGTGGGCCTCACACTACCTGATTTTAGAACCTATTATACCGCCACGGTAGTCAAAACAGCCTAGTACTTATACAACAAGAGATACATAGACCAATGGAACAGAATTGAGAATCCAGACATAAATTCATCCACCTATGAGCAGCTGATATTTGACAATGGCCCAAAGTCTGTTAACTGGGGAAAAGACAGTCTCTTCAACAACTGGTGCTGGCATAACTAGATATCCATCTGCAAAAAATTGAAACAAGATCCATACCTCACACCATGCACAAAAACTAACTCAAAATTGATCAAAGACCTAAATATCAAATTGAAAATGATAAAGATCATGGAAGAAAAAATAGGGACGACACTAGGAGCCCGAATACATAGCATAAACAGAATACAAACCATAAGTAACAATGCACAAGCACCAGAAGAGAGACTAGATAACTGGGAGCTCCTAAAAATCAAACACTTAAGCTCATCAAAAGACTTTACCAAAAGAGTAAGAAGACACCTTCAGACTGGGAAAAAGTTTTTAGCGACAACAAATGCGATCAGCGTCTAATCTCTAAAATCTGCAAGATACTGCAAAACCTCAACAACAAAAAGACACATAACCCAATTAAAAAATGGGCAAAGGATATGAACAGGCACTTTGCCAAAGAAGATATTCAGGTGGGTAATGTGAAGAAATGCTCATGATCATTAGCCATTAGAGAAATGCAGATCAAAACTACAATGAGATATCATCTCACCCCAACAATGCTAGCATTAATCCAAAAAACACAAAATAATAAATGCTGGAAAGGTTGTGGAGAGACTGGAACACTTATACACTGTTGGTGGGAATGTAAAATGGTACAACCACTTTGGAAATCGGTTTGGCACTTCCTTAGAAAGCTAGAAATAGAAGTACCATACAATCCAGCAATCCTGCTCCTTGGAATACATCCTAGAGAAATAAGAGCCGTCACACAGATAGATACATGCACATGCATGTTCACTGCAGCACTGTTCACAATAGCAAAAAGATGGAAACAACCTAGGTGTCCATCAACAGATGAATGGATAAAGAAATTGTGGAATATTATGCAACGATAAAGAACAATGATAAAGCAGTGAAACATAACATGCAGGAATCTGGAGGTCATTATGTTGAGTGAATTTAGTCAGTCACTGAAGGACAAATATTGTACAAGCCCACTGTTATAAGAACTCAAGAAAAGGCTTAAACCCAGAGAAAACATTCTATGATGGTCACGAGGGTGGATAGGGAGTGTGAGGGTTATTTACTAACTAGATAGTAAATAAGAATTATCTTAGGTGAAAGGAAGGACAGCACATACTGCAGGGGAAGTCAGTACAACTGGACTAAACCAAAGCTACGAAGTTTCCTGAATACAGTCAAACACTTTGAGGGACAGAGTAGCAGGGGGTCTGGGGATCATGGTTTCAGGGGATATCTCCGTCAATTGGCATAACAAAGCTTATTAAGAAAATGTTCTGCATCCTACTTTGGTGAGTGGTGTCTGGGGTCTTAAAAGCTTGCATGCGGCCATCTAAGATGCATCAATTGCTGCCAACCACCTGGAGTAAAGGAGAATGAAGAACACCAAAGACACAAGGAAAGTATTAGCCCAAGAGACAGAAAGGGCCACATAAACCAGAGATTTCATCAGCTTGAGAACAGAAGAACTTGATGGTGCCTGGCTACCACCAATGACCACCCTGACAGGGAACACAACAGAGAGTCCCAGATGGAGCAGGAGAAAGGTGGGGTGCAGAACTCAAGTTCTAGTAAGAAGACCAGACTTAATGGTCTAACTGAGACTGGAGGCACCCCGGAAAGCATGGCCCCCGGATTCTCTATCAGCCCAGAACTAAAACAATTTCTGAGGCCAACTCTTCAGACAAAGATTGGAGTGGACTTTGGGACATAAAGTGATACTTACGAGGAGTGTGCCTCCTAGCTCAAATAGATACAAGAGCTTAAACAGGCAGCTTCTGTCCAGAGGTGATATGGGAAGGCAGAGAGGGTTGAATGGACATGGGGAATTAGTGGGGGAAAGGAGGAGCATGCTGTCGCAGTATGGGGAGAGCAGTTAGGGTCACATAACAATGTATGTATAAATTTTTGTATGGAGGAAGAAAAGGTTTACACATAAAGATAAGGACTGGAAAATATCCTCTGGATTTAGCAAATAGGCAGCCATTGGTAACTTGGTAAGATAAATTTCTGTCAAGGAATTTGGGACATGTGATATGTATTAGGTGGGTGAGGGATGGCCACACTGAGGTGTAATGAACTATAAAATACAAAAAAAAAAAAAAAAAAATTTGATTGAGTCAGTTAGAGTTAATAGATTTTATTGAGGTGAGAAACTGTTTGCAAACAAGGAGCATCCAAAAAGGAGCTCGTTCAAGCAGTGCAAGTACGGAGTTTTTAAAGGAATAGAGGATTTTTCAGTAGGGAAGTTAACAATGATTGGGTCTTAGGTATGTCCTTAATTGAAGGGAGGGTTTTACCCAGCAGAGGTCTTTCTGTCACTGGTTCCATTGGTATACTTGTCTAATAGGAATTGGTCGTGTCTGGTATCGCAAGTCAGAGACATCCTTCAATGTGAAGTTGGCTTTTTGGGAAAGTTCCTGCAATTAGTACATTTTGAAAACTCCTTATTGTTCTGTCAGGGTTTGTACCTGGCACAAATGGCCACCTGGATTTATTTGTTCTCGGAAATGTTTTGCTACACCTGGCACAAATGATCATCAATTTTTATTTAATATCCAACAGTTAAGGAATGCATAGGGAATAAGCAAGTGGAGATAATGATTAGACACATCTTTGTGTTTGTGTGTGTGTGTATGTGTGTGTGCGCGCGCTTTAGGCGAAGGTTAACAGAACAAATTAGTTTCCCATTCAATAGTTCACACACAAATTGTTCCGTGACATTGGTTGCAATCTGCACAATGTGTCAGCACTCTCCCCATTACCACCCTGAGTTCCCCATTTCCATTTGTCTGGTTTTCCTGTCCCTTCCTGCCTTCTCATCTTTGCTTTTGGGTAGATGTTGCCCTTTTGGTCTCATATAGATGATTGCTCTAAAGAGTACTTACGTCATGGGTGTTATTTTATAGGCCTGTCTATTATTTGGCTGAACAGTGATCCCCCAGAATGGCTTCAGTTCCAATTTAGGAGGGTGTTTAAGAGCCATAGTCTCAGAAGTTCCTCCAGTCTTTCTCAGACCAGTACATCTAGTCTTTTTTATGAATTTGAATGTTGCTTTACATTTTTTTCCCACTCTAACTGGGACCTTCTATTGTGATTCTGGTAAGAGCAGTCAATAGTGGTAGCCAGGCACCGTCTAGGTTTTCTGGCCTCAGGCTAGTCGAGGCTGTGGTTCTTGTGGTTCATTAGTCCTCTGAACTAATTGTTTCTTTGAGTCTTTGGTTTTCTTCACTCTCTTTTGCTCTGGATGGAAAGAGATCAATAATTGTCTGAACATATCTTTAAAGCAGCATGACCCTGAGGGGTTGGAGAGACTGAAGAATAGCTGGAAGGAAATGTTCACTTGGTAGGATAGAAGTTGATAGTTTGCTTGTATTTAATGATAATTGAAATATTAGCACCTTTGAATACTGATAGGCAAGACCTCCTAGTAAAGACAAGTTGAATGCAGAGAAAGGTGAGGTCTTTGAAGAGATACCAGTGAATGTGTTTCAAAACACAGGTGAAACAGCTCACATTGGAGAGAAGGAAATGATAAAACAGTTCAGGGAAATGGCTAACTCCCTTGAGAAGGAAGTAAAAAAGAAGAGAGAGATTAAAATAATGATTACATGGGAAAACAAAACTCTGTGGAACCTCAAAAATCCTATCCCTTTCTCATAACAAGATTGAGTTTCCATGCAATCAGGCACCAAATGACAGGTTCTGAATGTGTGTGTCACTTCTAAATGAATGCATAGAGTTGGGTGGAGTAAACAAAATGTCTAAATCTGAATTTAAAGTTCCCCTTCTCTATGTCAGAACAATGTTTTCATCAGTAACAAGAAAAGAAATTGATTTTAAAATTGGTCATTAACCCTCTCTCTTCTCCATTATAAACCGGTTGCTGTTGAGTCAATTCTGACTCATAGCGACCCTATAGGACGGAGTAGAACTGCCCCATAGGGTTTCCAAGGAGCAGCTAGTGGATTCGAACTGCCAACCTTTTTGTTAGCAGCCATAGATAGCTCTTAACCACTGTGCCAACAGGTTTCCTTCTCTATTCTAACCACCTCTTTTAGATTTTCTTTTATTTAAAGCAACTACAGACAGACTATTCTTTAGGGGAAAGAACAGATGCAAGGATGCATTTATGCTCTGGGTGACTTTGAACACATCAGTGGAACAATCTAGCCCTCAGTGTTCTCATCTATAAGATGAGGCAATTGGACTTAGAGAATTACCTAAAGAACTTTTCAGATCTAAGAATTCTTTGACTCTAAATCAGAGAACATTTTTCCAAGCAATGAATAATCTGGTTTTAACCAGGAAAATAAATAAAGCAAATGTTTCTCATGGATTTTCACCTTGAAGTAGGTGCTTAAAAATTGAAAGAAAAAAAAAAAGTAAAGTTGAGATCTATTTTTTGAATAACATTAATAGTTTATAAAAAAAAGTCATTTCCTACTAATGTTTAATTTTCTGTCTGAAGTGCTAGCCAAATACTGTTAGAGTCCCTTTGGTCCTCAGTGCACTTCATACATCAAGCTGACTGTCTTTTCTTCTATTAGAATTACCGAGCTTAGTTCAGAAGGTTAAAGGGCAGAAGTACAAACCTTGCCCATCAAAGTAAAATCATTTTTATTTGTTATATATATATATTCCATTCCTACAGTGCACTCAAAATCAATCTCAGTCTCCAGAGAAACAGAAGTATATGTGCTGATAAACTTGACGGGATCATTAGACACTTTCCAAGTCCCAGTTTTTAAAAAGACTCAGGATATAGAAAAATCAGAATTTGGTGAATCATGGTTTAGATTATTTTTAATTCAAATGAGAATCCTTTTTTTTTTCCATCTGTTCGGGAAATTATATGTGTCTGTATGTCTTAGATAAGACTCGGGTGCTAAAAGAAGAAACCTACTCAAATTAGCACTAATAAAGAAAAGTTTGATATTATTTAAAACACTACAGACAGACTCTGTCAAAAGATGGAACAGGAATCTCAACAACCAGAAACAAAAAGATCACAGAAGTAGACTGGTGCTTGACATCTGTAGCACACGGCACAAGAGTGCAATAGAAACACATCATATGACCAAACATTTATAAGTGATAAGTCAAGATACCAAATTGTTCAATAAAATATATTCTCTCTTCCTGCTTGACAAACTGGATAACAACAAAGTTAAAAAAAAAGAAAGAAAGAAAATGTAAACCTATGGTTTTTTATGATTGAAAGTTGGCAAAATATCACAGATAAATGAATTTAAGTATTATTGCATGTATCTGGGTGTTCTGCTGAGAAACTAAGGCATATTTGGATATACATAAATATATATGCAAGTAATAAATATTTATTCCACAAAGTGTATTCATGTTTTCATTTCAGGAAAATTGATTATGTTGTCATAATCAAATGTTCACTTGTGTTTTATCAATAGTAATGCTAAATTAGACATTCTTGAGTCACTGCAGTTCTTAGATCATATATCTGCATATTTCAATTAGGAGAAACTTTGCTCTAAAAGGCAGTGGCAACAGGAAGCATAAATAACTCAAAAATGAACCCAAAATTTTACATATAATAATTAAATATTTAATGGGATCCCAAATGAAAATAAACTTCCCACAGAAAATATTACAAAATATATTAATTTTATCATATAAATATATCTAATTTATATTTCGATTTTTATCATCTCTGAAAACAACATCTAGAACCACTCAGTTATATAAACAATCAGTATCATGATTGTGGCGTTTGACATGTATATGTATTTAAGAGTAATATGAATTGCTTAATATTGTCAGATGTTCCACTCCCACCATGCATGACTATTGCAAATTCTGTGCTAATTCGTGAATACTTCTGGAACCACAATTGGAACATTTGAAGAGAAATAAGAAAATATTCTTCCTGCACTGCTGGAAATAATAGTTGATATTTTATTGTGCAATAATCTATTGCATCATGCTATTTGAGTGAAAGTATTTGACAAGTAAATTAGTTTGTCATTTCTCTTACCCAACAGCTTCTATTGCTCAAACACGAAAACTGAAAACACTGGCCTTTCAACTACTTGTTTTGTCTTAAAAAGTCAATAATTTTATTGAGCAGGCTAAATCGACTATTTTTTAATGATAAGAAAATTGCCTGATTGTAGCAATTACCAGATCAAAAGGAGTGGACAGTTTTATAGCTCACATTTCACCTTGCTGTGCTGAAAGAGGTTAGCCAATTTGCACTGATGTCCAGGAGGGATCTATGAATAATTATTAACTGGTTGATTGAAACAAAAATTTTCCTGGCTGAATACTTTCTTCAGTTTCTTCACTTTCTATGACACTGATACCCTGGTGGCACAGTGGTTAAGAGCTACAACTGCTAACCAAAAGGTCAGCAGTTCAAATCCACAACCACTCCCTGGAAACCAAGTTCTACTCTATCCTAAAGGGTCACTAGGAGTTTGAATCGACTCAACAGCAATGGGTTTGTGTTTTTGGTTTTTGATATCCTTAAAAGTGGTCTTCAAAAAGTATTTTTACTATCCCCTGATTCAAGTAAGTTTTAAAAGCCTGTTTAAATGATATTATATCATGAGCCCCTAAATTTAGAGACTGCCTTGTTGGTCTTTGAATCTCTTAGTGGCATAAATGGCAACTATACAGGTGGACCTTGCTGGTTGGAATACACAGGAATCAAATTGACTACATGTGTGGAAAGAAATAATGGAAAAGCTCAATATCATCAGTCAGAACAAGGCCAGGGGCTGACTGCAGAAGAGAACATCAATCACTCATATGCAAGTTCAAGTTGAATCTGAAGAAAATTAGAGCAAGTCTACGAGAGCCAAAGTACAACCTTGAGCATATCCCACCTGAATTTAGAGAACATCTCAAGAATAGATTTTATGCCTTGAATAGTAATGACCAAAGACCAGACGAGTTGTGGAATGACTTCGAGGACATCATACATGAAGAAAGCAAGAGGTCATTAAAAGGTCAGAAAAGGAATAAAAGACAAAAATGGTTGTCAGAAGAAATTATGAAACTTGCTCTTGAACGTCAAGTAGATAAAGTGAATGGAAGAAATGATGAAGTAAAAGAGCTGAACAGAAGATTACAAAGGACAGCTTGAGAAGACCAAGTAAAGTATTATAATGAAATGTGCAAAGACCTGGAGTTAGAAAACCAAAAGGGAAGAACATGCTCAGCATTTCTCAAGCTGAAAGAACTGAAGAAAAAATTCAAGCCTCGAGTTGCAGTATTGAAGGATTTTATGGGCAAAATACTGAATGATGCAGTAAGCATCAAAAGAAGATGAAAGGAATACACAGAGTCACTGCATCAAAAAGAACTTGTTGACGTTCAGTCATTTCTGGAGGTAGCATATGATCAAGAATCGACGGTAGAAGTCCAAGAAGGAAGAAGTCCAAGCTGCACTGAAGACACTGGTGAAAAACAAGGCTTCAGGAACTGATGGAATACCAACTGAGATGTTTCAACAAACAGAGGCAGCACTGGAAGTGCTCGCTTGTCTATGCCAAGAAATTTGGAAGACAGCTTCCTGGCCAACCGACTGGAAGAGATCCATATTTATGTCTATTCCAAAGAAAGGCGATCCAACCGAATGCAATTATTGAAGAATATCATTAATATCATACACAAGTAAACTTTTGCTGAAGAGCATTCAAAAGCGGTTGCAGCAGTACATCAACAGGGAACTGCCAGAATTTCAAGCTGGATTCCAAAGAGGACATGGAAGGAGGGATATCACTGCTGATATCAGATGGATCCTGACTGGAAGCAGATTAATACCATAAAGATGTTTACCTATGTTTTATTTACTATGCAAAGGCATTTGTGTGGATCATAACAAATTATGGATAACATTGTGAAGAATGGGAATTCCAGAACACTTAATTGTGTGCATAAGGAACCTGTACATAGATCAAGAGGCAATCATTAGAACAGAACAAGGGGATACTGTGTGGTTTAAAGTCAGGAAAGGTGTGTGTCAGGGTTGTATCCTTTCACCATACTTATTCTATCTGTATGCTAAGCAAATAACCCAAGAACCTGGACTATATGAAGAAGAATGTGGCATCAGGATTGGAGGAAGACTCATTAACAACCTGCATTATGCAGATGACACAACCTTACTTGCTGAAAGTGAAGAGGACTTGAAACTCTTACTGATAAAGATCAAAGACCCCAGCCTTCAGCATGGATTACACCTCAACATAATGAAAACAAACATCCTCACAACTGGGCCAATAAGCAATATCATGATAAAAGGAGAAAAGATTGAAGTCATCAAGGATTGCACTTTACTTAGATCCACAGTCAACATCCATAGAAGCAACAGTCGAGAAATCAAAAGAGGCATTGCATTGGGCAAATCTGCTACAGAAGATCTCTCTAAAGTGTTAAAAAGCAAAGATGTCACTTTAAGGACTAAGGTGCGCTTGACCCAAGCCATGGTATGGTGTTTTCAGTCACCTCATATGCATGTGAAAGCTGGACAGTGAATTAGGAAGACCAAAGAAGAACTGACACCTTTGAGTTGTGTGATGTTGCCAAGAATATTGAATATGCCATGGACTGCCAAAAGAACAGACAAGTCTGTCTTGGAAGAAGTACAGCCAGAATGCTCCCTAGAAGTGAGGATGGTGAGTCTTTGTCTCACATATTTTGGACATGTTATCCGGAGGGACCAGTCCCTGGAGAAAGACATCATGCTTGGCAAAGTAGAGGGTCAGCCAAAAAGAGAAAAGCCCTCAATGAGATGGGTTTACACAGTAGCTGCGACAATGGGCTCAAGCATAACAATGATCATGAGGATGGTGCAGGGCCCTGGCAGTGTTTCATTCTGTTGTACATAGGGTCACCATGAGTCGGAACTGACTCGTCAGCCCCTAACCACAACACAGAGACAAAAGAAGAAAGAAGAGGGTTAAGAGGAGAAGGAAGAGAGGAAGACAAGGAGAAGGGAGAAAAAGAAAAATGAAACAAAACAATAAAGATACCTTTGTATAAAAAGAGAGAAATTCCTCCTGATTCTTCTAGCCAAGGTTTTGACAAAGGTATAGTAGCTTCAATATCCATTCCACTTATTTATGTCCCTCCAGCTCACACCTTTCATCTGAAACTCCTGTATGTTTTCCTTTTGAAACTGTTTCAGAGCATATCTATGATGTGTCAGTGACAGAAGTGACTTATCTTGAATTCTGAGAAACAATCAGAACACAGACTGAGAAACGTGTACAGGCCCTGTCTTGCTTCATCCGTCCCCTACATGCCTAGGCACAGCCATGCCTGGTTTACTTCATGGACTCAAGTTAAGCAAGTAATAAAAACAGTATTTGTTTTTGTTTTGTCAGTCGGTGGTTGGTATCTATTTCATAAATAGGTTGTATAGTGTTGAGTATTGATCTGGGAGCCAGTTCAGGTTCTGACCCTAACATTACTTAACCAAACCAAACCCAAACCGTTGAGTTGACTCTCACTCATTCTACAAGACCCTGATAATATACAAATGAATAAAACAGAGTGTATGCTCTTGAAGTGTTCATCCTCTAGCAAAAGGGAAAGATCTGTATATATGGTAAAACCTACAAAAGCCAGAACTTGTGGAAGGCAGAAACCTGTCAGAGAAGGAAAACGCAAATATTTTCCACTAATAAAGAGCAATAGAAAAGTGATAAGACTGCACGCTGTCAAAGGCTGAAAACTTTCCAGACCCAGAAAAACAAGGCAGTCCCTTCCAGTTCTGGCTTTCACAGGTTTCACTGTAGTGAACTGGCATCATACTGGCACACCTAAAGAGCGGAAAAGTGAGCGCAAAGTTCTGATGTGTTGGAGGACAAGAGCTGATAGGAGAGAGGACAGGCTTTATGAAGGAAGCAACACTAGATCTGTGCTTGGAAGGATTAGCACATTTCTTTTTCCAGACATGGAAGGAGTGAAGGACATCTCAGGCAGAGTTGTGTGATCACAAGTGACTTAAGGGCTGCAGTAAGGAGAAGACAGTACATGTGAAACATCCAGCCTACTAATTATAACGATACTCCTTTGGTCCCCACTGGAGAAATCGTAATGAAATGAAAGCAAGAGAAAGAGAGGTTATGATTAGCAATAATGTCCACTGCCTTACAAAAAGAAAGGTAAATTATCTACAAAACAGTACTTTATTATTTGAAATTCACGACAGAGCAAATCTCCAGTATTTGAAAGCACTTCCACCAAGCAGTCTCTAAGATCGCTCCACTCCTAGCATATTCAGATTCAGATGAGAGAAGAATGTTTTATTTTGAATCACTACAATCTCCTGCCACCTCCTCCTCCAATTCTCTGTTTCCTACAGATGCAAGACAAATGATGGCAAAAACTTCACTCAGGCTAGACAGGAAGGCCGCATCACCTACTCTGTGACCTCAGACTTGTAACAAGTGCTGGAAGTTTAGTAGGTCAGTGAATCCCCACAATCTCCACATCTGAAGTTCAGCTCCACACAGGTCCCTGGGGCCAGACATATCTGCAAGAAGGAAAGATGCTTTGTCCTAGGTAGAGCTGGTGTTCATTAACCACAAGCACCTGGCCAGGTTGACCTGTTGTTTGAATCTCTGTGGCAATAAAGTCAAGGAAAGATCTTTGTACAAGGCACTTAGCTTCAGCAGAGGGAAACGCATCCCTGGCCAGGGCCTACTCCCCCCAGCCTGATCCAGCTTGCTTACGTCTCCAAAAGAGACAGAGGAAGAGAATTTAAACAACTCTGTAAAGTACACTTCCATGCTAGCAAAATGACTCAGAGGTTATACCAACAACTCAATGATTCATTCATAATTTAGATGAGGAGTTAATCAACGGGGATGTGTTTTGTGTAGAGTGTGGAATCCCAGCAGTGCTAAGCCAGAGTTATTTCAGTGTTGTCCTTTGCCCGTGGTTTCAAAGATGGGTGTTTTTGGTTTTTTTTAAATATCAATTTTAATAATAGACCGATTAGTAAGGGAGTTGGGGAGGATAGTGTAGTAATATATTACCTCTTATGAAGCAGTGTCCTTATTTTCTTTGTTTCTGGAGAATGTATTACATTCTCTTAACAACTGAAACCCAGATGAGTTATCTGAGACTTTTTGGTGTCTTTTTAGCACTAGTGTACCACTTCCTCCATGTAGCTACAGCTGTTCGCCAGATCAACCTCATCAACTTCCTGAGGAAATGTACTTGGACATGATGTTGACACAGCACTTCTGGAATCCTATAATACAGAATAACATGACATATCACATCAAATAAGAAGCAGCTGAAAACAGCCCTGTAACATTGGGGCCAAGGCAAGTAGAAATTATCCTGTATTTTTCCACATTCCCACTCACCAGACTCATAGTCTCAAGTATTCGAATTTAAAAAGGCCTGTTCTAGGGGGTATCAAGATATATATTTACATATTCATATATCATATAACGGAAACTCTGGTGGCGTAGTTGTTAAGTGTTATGGCTGCTAACCAAAACGTCGGCAGTTCAAATCCACCAGGTGCTCCTTGGAAACCCTGTGAGGCAGTTCTGCTCTGTCCTCCTGTAGGGTCTCTATGAGTCAGAATCGACTCTAGGGCAACGGTTTTTTTTTTTTTTTTTTTTTTTAGTATATCATATAACATACATAATTTTACATTATCTTTCACATAACCAAGTCCCTGGGTGGTGCGAACAGTTAACACGCTTGGCTGCTCACTGAAATGTTGGAGGTTCGAGTCCACCCAGAGGTGCCTCAGAAGAAAGTCTTGGTGGTCTGCTTCCAAAAAATCAGTCATTGAAAACCCTGTGGAGCACAATTCTACTCTGACACACATGGGTCATCATGAGTTGGAATCAACATGGTAAAAACACTTCAGTTATTTAGCTTTATGGAAGAATGAGGTGTTAATGTAACTGAATTTTACCACAAAAATAAAGTCCACCACTTTAAATATCAACAACCTTTTTAAATGTATACACCAATATTTGATGAAATTATATCTTACACTTCCTAAACAGTGATTAGTGGATATCATTCAAATTTTTCTTGCTGATTCAGGGTCTTCGTTAAGACGATCTCTCACTAGAATGTATGTAGATCACATCTGTCTTCTCTCATTATCCAATATTCTTGCCTCCTTTTAGTTTTTTGTTCCTAATTTCCTACTCAGAGAAGCAGATAACAGTTTTTTTACACTCATGTTTGCACACGCACATACACACACACACACGTACTTTAAATCAAGAGTCAATAAGCTCAGAATTACGGAATCAGTAATTATTAATGGTATAACTTTAGTGCAGAGATTTCTGTGACAATTGTTTAGAGAACTTGGAAGGCTTTCCCACAGAATTCCAGTCCAGGGCTCTGTTCCAAAGAGGTTAGATTACTTGCAGGGTGTTATTAAATTTTATACAAAATGTAAAAGCCTCTACTCTTCAAACTTTTTTGGCACATCCTCAAAATAAAACAAAAAGCAAATGGTACTCCTTTCGTGAATCCAGGAAGGCTTCCTACCCTACATACCAATCAAGGACACCGTAAATTAAAGTATAACATTTAACCAAAGGTTAAACTGTAATTTTTCTGTCTCCATAGTGTATAAAAAAGATGTTACAATCTGACAGTTGAAAATATTGGTCTTTTATTCAATAAGATTAAATTTAGGAATTATTAACAAAGTGTCGTTTATTCTATCTATAGATTTAAAAGCAAAAGGTATTTTCTGTATTAACATTTCCAAGAACAATTCTGATATAATCTGAATGTTGAATGATATTTGAATAGTCTGATTTGAATACACTTGAGTAATCTGGTTTTTAAGGTAAATACAATAAACATCAGCTTCAGTAATCATTTTTAGGTTTTCTGATATGATTCCATATGAGAATCAGAAGTAATATTTGCCTATTTATGCTAAAACATTGTCCTAAATTATATTCCCTACTTCTAGCACAAAAATATAATGACAATCTTTAATAAGCAGTAAAATATCTAAATCCTTATCTGAAACTAACATTAAAAAATCTTAACTATTTCTCTCCATTTTCATTTTATCTAGCTCTCTATGAAGCAATGGTGGCTTTAAAATACTTACTAACTCAGATCCAGTGCCAAAGATTTGAATACCCTACTTCTGAGAATTGTAAAATCATGACACTGTTTTGTGTTTTACTTCATCAGGTTTATCTGAAAAGATGTTCTCAGGAATAGACTAAACCTTGTCTTGCTGCGCAACTAGGTGGCCATATGTTTCATTTTACCAAGAGCCCTTGTTTATGTCCGTTATCACGTGTGATTTTAATAGCATCTCTATTTGACTCCAAATGTCCCAGGTTAAGTGATAAATTATATAGTCACCTTATTTATTAGGTTAATTGAGAGACAACACAATAAAAGTTGAAATTGGGAGGGGCTGGTAAGGGAATAAATAAATTGAAATGGTTTTGCTTCTTCAGTCTAAACTCCAGGATGTTGGTTTCACAGGAGGGTAGGGTAAGGGAGGGGTTAAGAAAGTGAAGGGAAAGGCAAAAAGGCAAATCCTGAACATCTGACCTGCTGCTCATGTAAAGAGAGTGAAGGTTAGTTTGGAAGGACTGCATTATCCTTCAACCTGTCTCATGCCCCCTTTTAATCTGGCAGCTCAGTAGTACAAGGTCTGTGTTCCAGCAGTCAAAATAAGATGTTACTTAGAAATTTTTGAAAGTGATACTCCACATTTGTTATTTTGGTCAGTGCCATTTCCCTTATCATAAGTCTTCTTTTAATCCAAGAATATATGAAAATTAAAAGCTAAATTATTATCTCATTTTGTGCTAAGGTTACTTATGTAATATCCCATGTTCCAGCTTTCACTGGTAGTTTGTGGTTAACAGTGACCATGAGGATGATGATGATGATGATGGTGGTGGTGGTGGTGGTGGAAAGATGAACAGTGACTTCCAGTCATATGAAATGGCAGATGGCCAGGCTCACATTTGGGAAAAGTACTAAAAATGAACATGCAGAGACTTGGGATTTAACAATGACATTAATTGGTTGTGAACCTGAACACATCAGGGCTACCTCAAGGCAAGTCAAGGTTCTTCCTTAGTTGTAAGACAGGGAATTGGACCTCTAGGAATGACTCAGCCTCAAGCAATATATACACTTCTTAAAATTCATTCCAATGGCATAAGCAAAAAAATATATATTCTCTGGCCCTAAGCAAGATTAGCAAGTCAAACCCCCTTCACATCTAGCATACCCCAGAGCCTCCAAATTCCCTCCTGTAGTTTGCTAACAGGCTCCTCCATAATGGAGACAATTACACTGAACATGCAATCACTGTCTTCCCAGAAGCTTTTTTTTTTTTAATTCATTCATTCACTCATTCATTTATTCCTTTCTTTGTTTCCAGTTCTCTCTATATATTGTTCTACTAAGGCATCAGGTAGTTATGAACTGTTGCTGACCTTTTATCTGTCTCCATCTCTAACTTAGATTTTGATCTCCCTGAAGCAGAAACTATACCTATAACTCTGTTTAGTAACAAACATTGTGCCTGTTCTGAAAATATAGTTTCTTTTCATTGCTACTGTTAATAAAACTTGGAATACCTTTTTTAACGTATGTAGTCACAAAAGTAATGACAATGATAATTTTACAGGTTATTTATACAGCTCTGTAATCTCTTTAAAGTACTCTCACATAAATTAAGCCCCTCTCTGTTTGCTGCTTCCTCTCCTGTCATCCTCTTTCCCATAGTTTTCCACTCTTCTAGTTCTTTCTGTCAATGGCCTTTAGAACTTTCATTCCAGTGTAAACAAGCTCTTTACAGCTCTTTGTCTTAATTGAAACCTGAATTTCCCTGGAGGATTCCTCTCTCCACAATGCTCTAATAGAGGCTTTTTGTTCTTTCATAGCTCACATGATCCAAGGCCATGGTGATGATGTGGCAGAAAGGATATATTAATTAAGAATCTTTAGATTACTAGTAATAGAGACCCAAACTCAAACTTAGCTTAAGCTAAAAAAATGGTGATTACATAACTAGAGAAGACGCAGGTAAACTCCAAGATTCAAACAGATGTCAGGAATATCTCTTCAACTTTTAGCCATTATCTCCATTTGTCTCAGCTTGAGTTAATTTTCTCAAGATTCTAGGCTGTGAACAAGATGGTTACTGATAGACCCAGCATCATATCTCCTTAACCCTCTCCTCAAGGAGTACATCTACAATGCAGAAGAACTCTACTTGACTTAGTTTGGGTCACACAACTATTCTTCGGTCAAGTCGCTGTCTACAGAGGGATGCTCTACTAACCATCCAACTTGGGTTGTTATAACACCCTACTGATCTGGAGGGATTGGACACTAAGATTGATAGCTTGACCAAAACCACCTGAAGTTCAGGAATGGTAGATCTACATAGAAAGACAAAAGCAAAGGATCTACTAGCATTTCACTGCAAGCTTTAAATTGTTTCTTCTCTACCCTTCTCTAATAAAAGCAAACAAGCCTCTCTTTCTTTGAGATACGCTATCCAGTACCTATTCTCTACCATCCAGTGTCTTCCAAGTCAGTACTTAATTTACATGGAATGGTTTTGGCACTGATCTTGCATAATATCCTACCATCATACTGTATGATTTCAGTGTCCATTTGAGTGACTTATCCAATAGTCTAAAGTCCTAGACTCATAGTTCCTTAATCTCCTAAGTTTATTGATCTCAAGCAATTGGCTGCTAACCCAAAGACTGGTGGTTTGAACCCACCAGCTGCTCCATGGGAGAAAGATGCAGCAGTCCGCTACCATAAAGATATACAGCCTTAGACACCCTATGGGGCAGTTCTGCTGTGTTCTATAGGGTCACCATGAGTCAGAATTCGACTGGATAGCAATGGGTTTTTTGTTTAATCTCTCTTTTCTGAATCTTATCAACCACAGAACTCTTCCACTTCAAAACCTTAGGATTTTAATATTTCACTCTCTAACCACAACCTCCAACTTCTTACCAGCATGTCTATTTGGACTTTCAACAGAAACATCAAACTCAATATGTCCAAAATTAAATTCATTTCCCTAAAATATGACTAAAAAAACTAAAGAAACAAAAAGAGATACTCTACTCCTTTTACTGTGTTTCTTCCTTGGTGAGTAAATCATTGTTCCAAATGCTTGAGGAAAGGAACCAGGAATTATTCTTGACTCTTTCTTATGCCACCAAATCAAAAAAGGACTTAGTCCATGGCTTCCACCTCATTTGTAGATCTTTGATCCATCCCTCTTTCTTTATCCCATCCTCAATGCCACAATCATAGTTCAGGCTCTAATCAGTTATCAATTAGATTTATGTAATAGTCCCTAACTGGCTCCCTTTTCTCATTTTGTTTTACCCTACTCTCCACTGTGTTTCCAGGGTGAACTTCCTGCAGTATATTTGCACCAGTGCTTAGAGATGCAGATTGAAAAATATGTAGTTATATCCTTTCTCTCCCAATAATCCACAAAAATGACAGCAACTGATTCTTTTTTTTTTTTTTTTTTTAAACAATGAACCATGATAACATGGATATCAGGAGAGAAGTCATAAGCTAATGAGAGATTTTAACAAAATCTTGGAAAATGGTCAATGGAAAGAGGAATGGTAATCAGTATAGCAAATGCAGTAGAAGCTTCAATATACAGAAGGGTGTCTGGACAAGAAGGAAATCAGTTTGCCTCCCCAGGACCCCTAAGAGCTCAGAAAAAGGAGCTGTCAGTTATGGCTGAAGGCAGGAGTGATATATGACTGAAAAACATTGTAATGAGTAGGAAAGGTGTTTATGTCACTGTCAGCTGCCTAACCTGCCCAAAACATTGCAGTCCTGGCTCTGTTCCTCCCTAGTGTTGAACCATGCAGAAGTTACTTAATTCTATAATCACATATTGGTAATTTAACTGAAAAAAATGATATACCTATACTGAGAGGATAGGGGAGGGGAGATAGTGGTGATCTAAGAACTATAAATCTTCTTCTTTTATTACAGGAAGTAAACAGATAATTTATTAACTTGGTAAACTAAAAACTAAATATTTCATTTGAAGGAGTGCCAATAACTACATAAGAAAGAGCAAAAGGAGTTAAAAGTATTACTTCAGAGAAATGTACTGAAAGGAGGAGAGAGTTATTTTGCAGTATAAACCAATTGTAAGTTTTACTTTGATAATAGTTTTTAAAATGCATGCTCAAATGTATTACTGACATTCTTAAAGCCTTTCAGTGACTCTCATTGTTATCAAGATGAAGTCTAAAGTTCTTGGTATGGCATATTATGGATGTTTGTGCGATCTCATTCTTTTTTTTTTTTTTTTTTTAATTGTGCTTTAGGTGAAAGTTTACAGAGCAAATTCGTTTCTCATTAAACAATTAATACACAAATTGTTTTGTGGCATTGGTTGCCAACCCCATGATGTATCAACACTCTCTCATTCTCCACCCTGGTTTCCCTGTTTCCATTCGTCCAGTTTTTTTGACCCTGACTTCTTGTCTTTGCTTTTGGGCTGGTGTGCCCATTTAATCTGGTATACATGATTGAAGTATGAAGCACTTTCCTCACATGTGTGTTACTGTTTGCCCTATTTAAAAAAAAAAAAAACCATTGCCGTTGAGTCGATTCCGATTCATAGCAACCCTACAGGACAGAGTAGAACTGCCTCATAGGGTTTCCAAGGAGCAGCTGAACCTCGGGAGTGACTTCAGTACTGAGTTGAAAGAGTGTCCTGGGGCATACTCTTGGGGTTTCTCCAGTCTCTGTCAGACCATTAAGTCAGGTCTTTTTTGTGTATGTGTGTGAATTTCAATTTTGCTCTACATTTTTCTCCCACTCTGACCGGGATCCTCTGTTGTGATCCCTATCAGAGCAGTCGGTGGTGGTAGCTGGGCACCATCTGGTTGTTCTGGGCTCAGACTGATGGAGGTTATGGTACTTGTGCTCCATTAGTCCTTTGGAATAATCTTTCCCTTGTGTCTTTAGTCTTCTTCATTCTCCTTTGCTCCAGCCAGGATGGGACCAGTAGATGTATCTTAGATGGCTACTCCCAGGCTTTTAAGACCCCAGACACTACTCACCACAGTCGATGTAGAACCTTTGCTTTATAAACTATGTTATACCAGTTGAGCCAGATGTCCCCCGAGATCATGGTCCCCAGCCCTCAGCCCAGTAACTCTGTCCCTCAGGAAGTTTGGGTGTGTCTGTGAAGCTTCTATGTCTTTGCCTTGGTCAAGTTGTGCTGACTTCCCTAGTATTGTGTACTGTCTTACCCTCCACCAAAGCTACCTCTTACCTACTATCTAGTTAGTGTTTTTCCCTCCCTCCCCCTCCCCTCCCAGTCATAAAAGATTGTTTCTTCTAGATTCATCCATGTTGTGAGAACTTTTGCAGATTCATCATTGTTCTTTATCATTGCATAGTATTCCATTGTGTAGGTACCATAGTTTGTTTATCCATTAATCTGTTGATGGGCACTTAGGTTGTTTCCATCTTTTTGCTTTTATGAATAATTCTGCAGTGTACATGGGTGTACACATGTCTATTCATATGCCCACCAAGAACAGCTACTTTGGCTTGTAACCCAAAGAGTGAGAATGAATTCATAAACTCATTTCTTTCTGTCAGGCAGAAAGCACAGTAGCACAGAGGGGGCACAGTGTAGTAGCAAGAGAACCAAAGTGGGAGTCAAGATGTTTGAACTGAAGAGTTAGCTAAGCAACTCATCAATTGTGTGATACTGGACCAGTCACTTCATAACTCCAGAGCTCAGGTTTTTCTAAGCAACATGAGATTTGACCAGACCAGTGCATTCCAAATTCTAATATCCAGAATGGCCAATGGCTAGTCTGTGGTCTTGGAACAAAGCAAAGTTCTCTGTCATACTAAAATTCAACCAAGGGAATTAACCAGTCACTAGGCCCTTGTATTATTCATGATTCAGCCACAGCAATGTATTTAATCCTTTGATTCTATTCTTTTACTAAAGGATTCTGCTGCCATATTTACTTGGACCCATGATGTTCCCTCCAAAATGCAGACAACAGTCAGTGAAAACAACTCAAGCAGCTCTAATTTGCTGAGCAGGCTAAGATGGAAATGATCCAATTACTTATCCATTACAGTTCACCTTCCAATGACTTTTCCCGGCTCACATCTTTCAGAAGCCCCAAGTACATATTTTCTTGCTGACCTTATTTTGCAAGTGAGCTGCGTTACAGGATATCATGTTTTAGTTCCCTCTTCTCTTCATGCTGTTTTTTTAAAGTACTGAGTTATTCTGATAAGATACTATAAATAAATGATCAAGCTTTTGTGAAATAACTTTATAATATGTTTTAGTAACTTTATAATATTTTCCAACAAGTGTACCCATCATTCATTTGAACAAAATTTGGGGGGGGGGGAGAAAAAGTAAGAAAAATTGTAATGTTACAAATACCAAAAACCATTAAAGCCTGCCCAAGAACAACTCCTTACATTCTAAGTGCATTCACCTCAAAATGTTAAGGCACAGTAAAAAGTAATATTAAATAATAAAAATAGTCACAAAGTGCTTTTTTTTTTCTTGAATACATCTCACTAGAGGAGATTAGACGACATAATCTAGGCAGAGGAAAAGGAAAGTGTTGGGATCCCTGTTTATCTCTTATTCAATGGACTTTGGTTCAAAAGTATCTGTAAATATGGTCCTGTGTTTTCTTATGACCTGCTTACTATGAACGTGTCTCGGAAATCTGTCTTTATCTTCTTAATTTCACTCTTTGTCTCTTCTCTTCTGTTTTCTCAGTTTCCATTACTCTGTGTACATAGATTACTTACATCTCTGCTTCCTCCCTTCTGTAGATGCTCTTTTGTATTATCTGCACATCTTTTTGACTAGATAAACTACCTTTACTTGAAAAGAAAACTCTAGTCCACCTAGGAATTCATGAAGGAAGTATTCAATACTGCAAAAGTTAGGCACAAAAGTTAAACACAAACCCTGCCCTCACAAAGCTTACAGTCTAGAGGAAACGGATAAAACAAAAACAATGATGTTTGATAAATGCTCTGAGAAGCAGATTATCAGGTGTTCTGGAAATGCTTAGTAGGGAACACCATAAACTGCTTTAGGGGTATCAGAGAATCTCTCTTAGAGTAAGCTTTCTTGGTCTAAATACATCATCTTCAAAGCTACACCCCGCCCTGCAGTTAAGAATATCACCATCCCAACTGTCTCCCAAGTTCCAAAATATAAGGGTGACAGCTGACTTGTCCTTCATTTTCCATATATACTCATTGCCATATTCTGCCATGTTTTTTTCTACTAATGAAATAGTTCATACAAACGTTTATTTCCTCTCCACTTCCAAAAGACTAAAAGATTTAGCCTCTGTAAACTGCTTACATGAGAATAGACAAAAGATTTTAAATATATTTCCAGTATATTTAGCTGAATAGGGAATAAAACGCAAAGTGGATCCCTTAGAATAAGCCCAGGAAGCAGACAGTCCTGTTTTCTTGGTAAGCCAAATGCTCTATTTATATTTTCTAAACTACAATTAACTCATTTAAAAGATTGGTTAGTATTTCAGGCAGTTTACCTCTATAATATCAAGTCTTTCTTGGTATCAGTTTTGGTTTCATGATAATGTATCTATTTTTAGTGACGCCAGGATGAAACATTTTTTGATGATCCTCTTTCCCAGAAACCTGAATAATTTTATCGAATTGCCTATGTCTTTTCTCAAGCTTTAACATCCAGTGACAATTTCAGGTGCAAAAAAAAAAAAAAAAAAAGAGAAGTGATTAAATGGAAGAAAAAGCAATTCCACTTTCTCTGACTTGATTACATTTTTGTTTCTCTATATCAAGTACTCTAGAGATTAACTTCAGGTATCATAGCAAGGTCAGAAGCTTTTGCTAAGCACTCCATTTTACAATGATGTGTTTTCATTTAATTATCCCTTAAAATAATTATTTGGCTTTGGCATTTATGAACTTTACCTTCTCTAAATTGAAATTCTCCTTGCCTCTCTGTGGGGGAAGGCATGGACTTTGAGCTAGATATACCTAACTTCCAGGCCAGGCTCTGTCATTTATAAGATACGTTGGGCAAATTACTTAACCTATCTGAGCGTCCTTCATCTAGAACAGAGAGGTCATAATACTGTATAGCAGGGTTTCCAGACCAAAGAAGAATTGATGCATTTGAATTGATGCATTTGAATTGTGGTGTTGGCAAACAATACTGAATATACCATGGACTGCCAGAAGAATAAATGTGTCTTGGAAGAAGTACAGCCAGAATGCTCCCTAGAAGTGAGGATGGCAAGAGTTCATCTGATATACCTTGGATGTGTTATCAGGGGGACCAGCCCCAGGAGAACGACATCATGTTGGTAAAGTTGAGGGTCAGTGAAAAAGAAGAAGACCCTCAATGGGATGGATTGACACAGTGGCTACAACAATGGGCTCAAACATAGCAATGATTGTGAGGATGGCGCAGGATCGAGCAGTGTTTCATTCTGTTGAACACAGGGTTGCTGTGAGTCAGAGCCAACTCAATGGCACCTAACAACAACAGGGTTTCTCAACCTCGGCACTATTGACATTTTACACCATATAATTCCTTGTTGTAGGAAGCTGTCCTGTGCATTGTAGGATGGTTAGCAGAATCCCTGGCCTTTACCTACTAGATACTAGTGCACCCCCTCCCATTTATGACACCAAAAATCTTTCCAGACGTTGCTAAAGTACAAAATTGCCTCCAGTTGAGAACCACTGTTTTACAGGATTGTTGAGTTGTTTAAATGAAATTATGTATGTTAATAACCTAGCTTGTAGACTCATAGCAACCCTATAGGACAGAGTAGAACTGCCCCATATGGTTTCCAAGCCTGTAATCTTTACGGAAGCAGACTGCCACATCTTTCTCCTGCAGAGCAGCTGGTGGATTCAAACCTCCAATCTTTCAGTTAGTATCCCAGGGCTTATCCACTGTGCCACCAGGTTTCACTATGAGTCAAAATCAACTCAACAGCAAGGGTAATAATCTAGCACATTTTGACATATAACACATACACAATAAATTTAATTTATTGATACACTTGGATTCTCAATAATAACAACAATCACATTTTACTGTATAAAAATAAAGAAGGAAAAATCACAGAGAATAAAAAAGATTATTATCAGGGAAAGGTTGGCCATCATTCAGAAAGGAAGTAATTTACTGTTAGTTTGATTAGAATTATAAGCCTTTGGTTGTGCCTGTTTTGGGTGGGGGGAACAGGAGGAAGAGTGGAGGAAATCAGAGTATACATTAAAGCATTTGTCAATTTAATAGATGCCAACTTCAACACCAGCCAGTATTTTATCTTTTAGTCCCATGAAGATACAGCCATTAGAACATCAAATTAAATTCAAGCCTTAATTTCCAAGTGTCTGATAACACAGAAAAGATTCAGCCCCTGGAGACAGACAGACCTCAGTTCAAACCCAAGCTGTATACCTTTTAGGTGCGCCAAGAACTTGGGGAGATTTCTAACCATTCTGAGCCTGTTTCTTTATCCACAAATTAAAACCAGTTGCTGTCGAATCAACTCTGACTCATAGAGACCCCATGTGTCAGAGTAGAACTGTGCTCCCTAGGGTTTTCAGTGGTTAATTTATCTAAAGTAGATCACCAGGCTTTTCTTCTGAGGTGCCTCTCTAGTTGGACTTGAACCCCAAACCTTTCAGTTATCACAATCCAGGGATTATTTTTATTTACAAAAACTAATGAAGGCACTTCTGAATGCTCTATGGAGATTTTTATGTTCCTTAATGGAATCTAGAATTACCCCTATTGTTTCAGGAAATTTTATGAGGAAAAACTGTAACCTATTCTTTCAAATAGAATATGATTGATGACCAGATTTAGCAAATAAAAATAAAGGACATCCAGATAAATTTGAATTTCACATAAACAATGAAAAATATTTAGTGTAAGTATATCCCAAATACTGCATGGGACATATGTATACTAAAAAGTTATTTGTTGTTTATCTGAAATACAAATTTCACTGGGGACCCTGTATTTTAGCAGGCAACCTTAAACTGAGCTAAAGGATTGGGCACTGAAACTCTACTAAGGATGGAGAAACAACCACTGGAGACAGAAAGCAGTGTTGAATAATGGCATAAATAAGAGTGATCGTTTATTATCTTCTGAGTTAGATATTGATCTAGGAGCTTGGCATAAATGAATTTACTTAATCTTTGGGGGAATACTAATCTAACCCCCATTTTAGAAATAAGACATCAAGAAGCTAATGAACTTTCCCAAAATCACAAGACCAGGAGGTGATGAAGCCAGGATCATAGCCTTCTAACTCCGGAGCACAAACTTTTAACTACTAGGGTATCCTAACTTTTTACCCTTATCTATTTAGATATACATGGCTGGAGTCTACACTGAGTCCTCTAAGTTGATAAAAATACCTGTACAATAGACTGTTGGATTAAAAAAAATAAGACACAGGCACAATAATGCAGAGCCCAAACTCTAGAGCCAAAGTCTTGTGAAAGTTAGAATCTTGGCTTTCCACTTCCTACCTGTGTGACACTGGGCAAGTCATTTACCTCTCCCTACTTTGGTTTGCTCTCTGTAAAGAGGAATAGTAACAGAAGCTTCCTTTCCATTATTGCAAGGTTATGCAGATATAAATGGATTATTTCATGTACAGTGTTTGGATGAGTGCCTGGAGCATGGCGAGCCCTAACATAT
Organism: Dugong dugon; assembly: GCA_030035585.1. NCBI lineage: Eukaryota > Metazoa > Chordata > Mammalia > Sirenia > Dugongidae > Dugong > Dugong dugon. The sequence goes on along the minus strand of CM057468.1, from coordinate 110,512,715 downwards.
AAACATTAAATACTAATGTTCTAGTAGTATTTCTTCCTTTTCTCTTTTTCCCTTCCTTTTACTGCCAGAAAGGAGAGATGCTGTTGAAAACTTCTTCAACAGCAGTAATGGCTTCCAAAGGCAATGTTGCCAACCTCAGTCATTCCTCACACTCACATTCAAGTCTTCCATCAACTGGAGTGAGGTATCAATTAGGAATATAATGATTTTACAAATAAAATTCAAGCTGTCAGATATATTTAACTGAATAATGTAACTTTTTTCCTTATTGATCTGAATTACAATAATTGCCACACATTAAATTTTCCACTTTTTATTGACTATTTTCAAATCTCTAGAAAACTTTAAAGAATAATGCAATACTCAAATACCCTTTCCTAGATTCACCAATTATTAACATTTTGCCATATTTGTGCTCTCCCTCCCTTCATGCCTAAATACTTCAGCATGCATCTCTAATCTTTCACCTAAGAGTTCTAGTATCCCCTAATAATCTTTGTGTGAATCAATTATTACACTGACGATTACAATATGGTGATTTTCTAATTCCGTCAGTATTTTAGCTGGCACTCTTCTCTAAAGAAGAGCTTCTGCCAATCCTTTCTCTTAAATACACCTACTCTTCACTTATTGACTATATCGTTATTTGACATTTTGCATTTATGACAACAGTACAAAAATTACTATCCAACTATTTTGCACATTCATGACATACATCTGACAGTAACGAATGCCAAGGTGCGAGGCGAGAGTAACGCCAGCTCTGATGGCTAAGGTAATGTGTCAGCTTGGCTAGGCCATGATTCTCAGTAGTTTGGCAGTGATGTAATGATTTAGTCATCCTCCATTTTGTGATCTGATGTGGTCATCCTCCATTTTTGCATAACCCCGATTTTCACATAACGACCTGGTCTTTGGAACCTAACCGTGTCGATAAATGAGGAGTGGGTGTATCACTATGGGATATTATTATTATTACCATTCTTATCCAATGTGTTATAATCCATTAGCATTATTCTTCTTGATGGTCAAATTGTCCAAAGCTCCTTTTGAGTACTTCTTGTTTTCTGGTGTAAGACATCCTTGGCTCTCTGGAATCAGCCACTTCTCCAAAGGTCCTTGGTTCTTTTGTGTGAGAATGGTAGGTAGGTGTGTTCATCACTACAGGAGTGTCTTTGCTGCTAGGTCATTTCAGACAAACACTCGTTTTTATATATACTCAAGTCTACTATTAAACTTTCATGCTTTTCCACTGATCCATCTATCGCCAGCACTTTCAATTACTTTAGTATTCTAGTATATTTTAATATCTAATTTGGTCAGTTACCTCTTTTTACTCTTTTTTCCCTAAATAATCTCACAGTTTAACATAACTTTGTCAACTTAAAAAAAAATTTAAACTGGGGTAATCATTACATCATCACACTGACTTATAGTATTAACATCTACGAACAGTTACGACGCACCATTTAGTCAAGTAGTACTCGAATATTCCCCCTTGTCCTTTAATTAAGTTTTGTAGTTGTATTCATATGGGCCTTCTCTTCACATTTCTTGTTAATTGGTATTATTCCAAGATGTGTTTTTCTTACTATTTTATATGGAATTTTCTCATTACATTTTTGAAGTGGTTACTGCTAGCTTATAAAAAAGGGATCAGTTATTGTTTATTTATTTTATAACAGACTACCATACTGAATTATCTTATTAAGTTCTAATTGTTTCTTTTTTAATTCTCTGTAGAGTTTTCCAAGTAGACATCATACCACCCATAAATGAATATATTTTACCACCTTATTTCTTCTACTTACATATTAATATACAGAGTATGTTGTTGTTGTTAGGTGCCATTGAGTTGGCTCTAACTCATAGTGACCCCATGTATAATAGAACAAAATGTTGCCTGGTCCTGCACCGTCCTCACAATAATAGGTATGTTTGAGCCCACTGTTGCAGCCACTGTTGTCAGTCCCTCTTGTTGAGGGTCTTCCTCTCCTTCACTGACTCTCTACTTTACCAAGTATTATGCACTGAATTGTGTCCCCCCAAAATATGGTTTGTAAATCCTAACCCCTATACCTGTGGTGGGGCCCGGGTGGTACAGTGGTCAAGAGCTCAGCTTCTAACCAAAAGGCTGGCAGTTCAAATCTACCAGCTGCTCCTTGGAAACCCTACAGGGCAGTTCTACTTTGTCCCGTAGGGTTGCTATAAGTTGGAATCGACTTGATGGCAATGGGTTTCTACCTGTGGTTATAATCCCATTTGGGAATGGCTTTTTCTTTGTTATGTTAAAGAGACAGTATTAATGTAGGGTATGTCTTAAACTCTTTTGAGATATAAAAGAGATAAAAACAAGCACATGAACAAGCAGAGATGGGGGAAGAGAAATGCCAAGCCAGATGAAGATCACCCAGAAGCAGAAACTCAAAAGAGATAAGGACCTTCCTCCAGAGCCGATAGAGAGTGAAAGCCTTTGCCTAGAGCTAGCACCCTAAATTCAGACTTCTAGCCACCTAAACTGTGAGAAAATAAATTTATGCTTGTTACAGCTACCCATTTGTGGTATTTCTGTTATAGCAGCACTAGGTAACTAAGACAGCAAACATGATGTCCTTCTCCAGGGACTGGGCCCTCCTGATAACGTGTCCAAAATAAGTGAGACAGAGTCTTGCCATTCTCGCTTCTAAAGAGCATTCCAACTATCCTTCCTCCAAGACAGATTTTTGTTCATTCTTCTGGTAGTCCATAGTATATTCAATATTCTTGGCCAACACTGTTCTGCCTGCAGAAAAGCTAGATTTCTAAGGGTTCCAGCAAGGAAAAAAATAAGCAAAAAACAGATTTTGACTAAGACTAAAGGTGGTTCCTGGAAAATACATTTTGCCATAAATATGTAGGGTTGCATAGAACCCACCAGTAAAGGACCTGACATCTCCATGGAAAGACGTTAATAAAGAGGTACATGTGTAAACACAATGACTCATTTGCACTTGTAATTAATTTGCTTACAGCTTATTTATTTCATGAAATTTGTCTCACTGAGGTAAAAACAGACATTGCCTTCTCAATAGTTACCTTTCATGATTTAGATTATTCATATATTTAAACAAACAAGGAATGGAAAACAGAATTTTCAGTCTTTAAATAACAGGAAAATAGGAAAAAATGCTTAGGAGATAGTTACAGAAATAACAAGCTGTGTACACTGGGTGCTCTTCTGTTTAAAGATGACCTACATTGGTTTTATAACGTTTATGATAAGAATAGGGCTTATTTCATGGATAATGCAAATCAACGAATAACATTTCTGTTTAGTTTTAGAATGCATGTACACATATGCACTCAAAGTACTTATACGATTGTATCATGTCCCGCCAGTGCTGCCATTAAACTGAGTTACCAAGTCTTTGACAAAGAAATGATTTGAAAGTCATTTTGATTTTCTCAATGGCTCAAGTTATTGCCCTTTTCTTGCCCTTTTGAGACAAAGGCTACTAAAAATGATCTCAAACTTCAAATAGCCCTTAAATTTACTGATACATTTCCTTTAAATTCATAACTCTAAAATAATATTACTTGTATTTTAAATGGTAATTAGATAAATTTAGAATCAAATTCTATCTGTGTACCTTACAAGAAAAAATAGGCAAACATATTAGGGAAAAAAACCAATTCCTGTGTATAATTTTCAGAATCAAATAAGAGCCTTAAGTTTATTCCATTCATTCCTTAATTGCTGACATGAAGGTATTAAGAACACTGAAGCGAAACTCAGTGAGAAGTAACTGAACTTCCATGTAGCTTTGCCCTTTTAGTTCTCTTAGCAGAAGTATAAAAAGTTATATTACCTCAGATATATATTCCACATGAACAAGAGTGTTCTAGAGAAAACTAATAACAAAATGTGTTCAATTGCCATCTGATGACAATGGGAAGAATTCATCTCCCAAAAGATTTTGGAAAAAGAAAAAAGTTTAAGTACAACCAAACCAAACCAAACCCATTGCCACTGAGTCTATTCTAACTCATAGCGACCGTACAGAACAGAGTAGGACTGCCCCTTAGGGTTTCCAAGGAGTGACTGGTGGATTCAAACTGCCAACGTTTTGGTTAGCAGCCATAGCTTGCCGTGGCTCTTAACCACTGTGCCACCAGGGCACAAGGACAGCAAAAATGAAGTGGCCCAGGCATCTGAAAGAGCTGTACTCTTTTAAATAAATTTATCTTGTTTCAATATCTTAAATTTTGTACTAAAACTTAATTTGCATGTAAATGATAAATTTGTCCATTCATGTTAAGCAAGAAAGATTAAAGTATCTGTTAGTAGCTTATAAAGCAAGTAAATAATTTAAGAAATTCATTTTTTTCTTTTCATTTAAGCTTTTTAGCCAACAAAGATGTATGTTTATTTATGTACATCTGCACGTAATACATAAAAATCAAGAGATTAAACGTGTCAGTAAGGTAGATCTGCACTACAATAAATAAATTCACATCTTACCATGTAGAAAAATTAACTTAATCACATCTTAAAGTTGAAATAGGTAAAAAGTTTAGCTAAAATAGATATACAAAGATAAAATAAGCCTAAATTTTATTTATAACTTTACTTACAAATCTGTTTTTATTTACAGATTAATTTTCTTTTAGTGGCAAAGGAAAAGTCTGTAGACTTAACAGACCAGAAATAAAAGTGATTAAGAGCTGACAACAACCAAAACAGCTAGGGCTCAACTGCTTACAAAGCAAGTTTATTTTTATTACAAGAGATTAATGCATTTATGGATCATTTGCAAATCCTTTAACTGAGTATGAAGATAAAGTTGAAACAGAAGCAGCTAACTCTAAAATGTTATCACTCTCCTATGAGCATGCACACTTTGCAAAGAAGATTATAAATGACCCAAGTGGAAAAAAAATGCACATGGTTTTTATTTTCCAGGCAACTTTTTCACTTGTTGGGATAGATACAATGATTTGTATCAATTGCAGCCTATAATACATGTTGCTTAGATAGATTTTTCATTACAATTTTTGTTAAAAATAGGTTATTAATATGTTATTAAATAGCTAAGTATTTGTTCATAGTTTGCTTAAAATAATCATGCTACCATTTAGTAGTTTTTATCATATAAAATATTTTCTTCTCATCGTATTAAAATGAGGTATCAAGAATACAGGATGTGTTGGAGTGAACAGATAAATGGGAGTCAGACTGTGAAAGGTCTTGTGAACCATTCTAAAGAGCTGTGAAGTTAATGAGTAGGAAGGTAGAGATGAGGCTGTATCTGAGGGAAATTTCTCAAATAGAACTCACAGGTCTTTGAAACTGAGTAGATGTAGTGAAGGAAGCAAAAGGGGTAGTGTAGGAAGACTCCAAGGAGGCTGGGTGGTGAGGCCATTATCCAAGACTAAGAACACAAATTGCAGAACCGACGTGCTCTGAGTGGGTACATGGTGGAAGGGGTGGAATAAAGAGGGACATAATGACTTCATTTGTAGAAAGTTGAGTTGATTGTGGCTGTGAAGCATCCAGATGAAAACAGCTGATGAGCTGCAATGAGATCTGAGTTCACAGTGATAACAATCACAAGAGCTTCCCTTTATTGCCAGATTCTGTGCTAGACACCTTGCACCCTGTGGCAGAAACTGCTAGCTGTTTCTAAATATCTGTTCTCCCTCAGCAGTTATAATCCCTTCCTTCTATACTAACAGAATGTCGATTTATGGCTGGATATCCTGCCATGTGGAATAAAGGCTACGCTTCCTAGCTTCCTTTGTGGCTAGGTTTGGACACACAACAAAGTTCTGACCAATGGAGTGGGAGTGCAGCTACCAGGAAGTGTTCTTAAGAGAGAGCCTTTTCCTTATCTTTCTGATGACTAGAATGTAGATGGTGGCCAGATGGGTAGGTAATGGAAGTCATACACAGTAAGCAACCAGATTAGAAAAATACTTGTATACCAGGAACTGCATAGTGCCACACCAGCCCCAGACATCTCCTGGGACTTATGCCTGTGTATTGATATTTGGATCTTATGACTTTTAAAAACAAAACCAAATAGTAACTAAGACACATACATTATATCATCTAGTCCTCATTACAACACTAGAAGTGGACATTATCATTATTTCTATTTTGAAAAGTGAGAAATGTGGCTAACAGAAGCTAGGAGAGAAGTTTGCCCAAGATCATCCAAACAAAATAGTAGAGCTAGGATTTGAAGCCAAGTAATCTGAAGGCAGAAGGACCCCTGGTGGTGCAGTGGTTAAGCCTTCAGCTGCTAACTGAAAGACTGGTGGTTGGAACCCACCAGCCACTCCGAGGGAGAAAGATACGGCAGTCTGCTTCTTTAAAGATGACAGCCTAGGAAACCCTATGGGGCAGTGCTACTCTGTCCTGTAGGGTCACTATGAGTCGGAATCTACTCAACGGCAACAGGTTTAGTTTTGTTAATCTGACGGCAGAGCTCATGCTCATTACCACTAAACTTTAAGAAACCACCTAGTCCTCTAACCATCCTAATGCCATCCCACATAGATGAAAATCAGTCTTTTTTTTTAAATGCTTTATTAAAGTATAATATACATAGAGAAAAGTGCAGTCTTATTTTTAAATGAAGAGCCTATCCAATCACAGTATTATATTTATTTCTAACCTATATTCTTCCTGATGTTTTATGTGCTCACTTTCTTTTATCTTGAGATAGCAACCACATAGGCACCATCCTTTCAATGTTTATTTTATGACCAAGAAACTCATTATTAAAGTACTCCTCCGGAGGCTTCTCTTTTCCAGGCTAAATAACCATAGGTCCTTATAGCTTTTAAAGTCTTAATTTCCAAGCTTTTGAATTATTCCCACTGTAAATCTTTGAACACTCTTTAATTCTTCTCAATCTTTTACCTAAGCACTGTTCGTGGTTGCACATTTAGCTGTATACATGGCTTAGAAAGACTTCTTCACAGCACCTCCTTTGTGCCAGGCCAGGATTCACACATGAGCCCACCCACCATATTTGAGTAGACTTAAATGCCTGGTGAGTTAAGAGGTTCTTTATTTTTCAAAGACAGAGAGATCTTTGTGTTATTGCTGAAAGGCCAAATGAATAACTTGAAAACAAAGGATTTGTCAATTACAATATGTTCTTTATGTTTTCAGATTTTGTGTTTGGCCAGCCATAATCCACTGAAATTCATCTCTGGACAAGAAGGGCATGGGAAAGAGCGGTCCAGTAGTTTCCTTTCTGGGACAGACCCAGGGATCAGCAGACAGGGAGGGGTATGCCATCGAGGAGAGGTAAGTTCAGAACAGGACAGCTGCCATGGGTTAGGTATAAGGGGAAGGGAGAGCAGGGAATACAGCTTGCAATCACACACACTCTTCTGGTGCCCAAAATGCTTAGATTGAAAAAAAAGGGGGGGGGGATGGATCTATGTTACCGTGGAATTCTAAAGGTGGTTTAAAAAACCAGTTGCCATAGAGTTGATTCCAACTCATGGTGACCCCATGTGTGTCAGAGTAGAACTGTGCTCCACAGGGTTTTCAATGGCTGATTTTTCAGAAGTAGATAGCCAGGCATTTCTTCTAAGGTGCCTCTGGGTGGACTTAAACAGCCAACCTTTTGGTTAGCAGCTGAGCATGTTAACTGTTTGCACCACTCAGACTCCCAGTGGTTTATAAGAAGTTAAATTTTTTCAAGATACTGAGGTGAAAAGTTTCAGTCAAGGGAAATGCCACGTGGTAAGAGGGCGCACTCTTGGAAATAAGGTTATTCTCAGTAGACTTTTGGAAAGTATCCTAAAAATGCTTTAGAAAGAAGGAAATCAGAGGGATGCTGAAATTCCTTGAACTTGTAAGCTAATTACAAGGACGAAGTAACCGTACTGGGGAAAGTAACGAAGCGGAGTATAAACAACAAAAAGAAAATAGATAAATAATGCAAAAGATTTGCAAGTTGTGAAGACACTTATCATTAGAAATGATGTTCTGTTTGTTTAATGTAGTAGCAAGGACATGAAGTTGAGACTCAAAAGGCCTTAAATTACACAAAGAACAATTTCCCTAATAAGGAAGAGCTGCTGTTGACCAGTAAAAAACAACAATCAACCAAATGGAAAGGGATATGAATAGATAGTTCACAAAAGAGAAAAGCCAAATAGCTCTTCTATGTATGATACAAAGGAGCCCTGGTGGCACAGTGGTTAAGCACTCAGAGGTTAGCAGTTGGAAACCCCCAGCAGCTCCATGGGAGAAAGATGTGGCAGTCTGCTTCCTTAAAGATTATAGCCTTAAAAATCCTATGGGCAGTTATATTCTGTCCTGTAGGGGCATTATGAGTTGGAATAGACTCGATGACAACAGGTTTGATTTTTGGTTTTATATATGATACAGTGCCCACTGCACTTATAATACAATACCTGAAAATTAAAACTGCAATGAGATACTATTATATTTTTACCTATCAGATTGGCAGGCGTCAAAAAGTGTAATGGGGGCGGGGCCAAGATGGCCAAGTAGTCAGATGCATCAGGTGGACCCTCTTACAACAAAAACCCGAAAGAACAAGTGATTCGATTATATATGGCAATCTGGGGGCCCTGAACACCTAAGGCAGAGTTGAGGAACCGGACTGAGTGGCAGGGGGAGGGAGAGATGGTTCGGAAGCAGGGAGGAGTTGCCAGACATGACCCAAGAGAGCCTTAGCCCTTCAGGCCTGATCAGCTCACAGATGAGTGGCAAGGCAGGCAAGCAGCTGAGCTCCAGAGGTGCATTTTCCGCACCGGGAGAGACCCACGCCAGAGAGTCTACATGGCTGCGCACAACCAGTGAGAAGCAGCTCTCCACAAAAGATAAGTACTTGCATACGGCTTACTGCACAGATCAAAAACACCCCCCTTAGGGAAAAACCTCTCTCCCATTTACCTCCCGCTCCCCACTCTGCACTGGGTCCCAGACTGGCTTCAGCAACTGCTAAGTCCCCTGGACCGGAAGTAGGATCTGTCACACGCCTGGAGCCATTCCCCTGCCTTGGAGCGTGAACAAATTAACAGTAGGAAAAAATAAACTGCCAGCTCCCATAAGCCAGGAACCCAGGATAGGCACAGCTCCTTTGCCTACAGGCAGGCATAAAGGATCCACGGAATTTGAGTGCCTTTCCCCTTCCATAGACTTTTGTGGGTGCATCTCAACAGCGTAGGCCCTCATTACCACAGTAAAACAAGGTATATACCGGAAGTCTAACTTCAACTGTTTCAGCTGTGAAGTGGCAGGTTCTTGACATTTGACACTGCTCTGCCCATTAAGCAGGGTCTTCACCTACCTCATCAGGGGCCTGAGGACTGGAGGCTCCACCCATGCCACCCAGCCACCTGCGAGAAGGGCCCATGACTACGAGGTGCCCCCCAGTCCTTACAGCCAACAGCATTAGGTGCTCATAGTCTGGCTGCAAAACCCAAACACCTACACGCTCTAGGGAACAGGGAAATGCCTTTCTCCTGGACACTAGGGGGCAGCCGTCAGCCCCCTGCCTTGCTCAGAGTGTGTCCCCCTGCTGCAGCCAGATGCCTGTGCCTATACCAATCACTCATGCCTGTCTAGGACTGTGAGAGCCTATACCACACACTTGGTGGCTATCTACCTGGGCACCTGAGCTGAATCTATACAGGAGGAGTGGGCGGACTCCTGAGCTCACATACCTAGTAAATGATCTAACCACCTGGTGACAGGACATTAGAGCTTCAAAAGTGCCGGTAATCAAACTAGCTCATATGAGCAGCCTATTTGGGCATATCAAAACAAAACAAAACAAGAAGCAAGGACACAGTAAGCAAACATAAAATAAATAAATATAATAACTTATCAATGTCTTAGAGACAACAGTCAATATCAAATTACAGAAAAAGGCAATCCATGATGGCTTCAGCAAGCTCCCAAAATAAAAATCAGGAAATTTTCCAGAGGAGGAAAATTTCTTGGAATTACCAGAGGCAGAATACAAAAGATTAATATACAAAACTCTTCAAGATATTAGGAAGGAAATTAAGCAAAACGCAGAACACGCAATAGAGGAAATTAAAGAGCTTAGAGAGAGCATAATGACAAACTTAACAGGCTTCAAGAATCCATAGCAATCAGCAATCAGAAATCCAGAAGATTAACAATAAAATTTCGGAATTAGACAACTCAATAAAAAGTCACAGGAGCAGAACTGAGGCAATGGAAGTCGGAATTAGTAGATTGAAGATAAAGCACTTGACACGAACTTATTGGAGGAAAAATCAGATAAAAGGATTTTAAAAGATGAAGAAACCCTAAGAATTATGTGGGACTCTTATCAAGAGGAATAACCTACGAGTGATTCGAGTACCAGAACGGGGGGGATAACAGAAAATACAGAGAGAATTGTTGAAAATTTGTTGGCAGAAAACTTCCCTGATATTGTGAAAGATGACAAGATATCTATCCAAGATGCTCATCAAACCCCACATAAGGTAGATCCCAAAAGAAATTCACCAAGACATATTATAATCAAACTTGCCAAAACCAAAGATAGAGAATTTTAAGAGCGGCTAGGGATTAATGAAAAGTCATCTACAAAGGAGAGTCAATAAGACTAAGCTCGGACTACTCTGCAGAAGCCACGCAGGCAAAAAGGCAATGGGATGACATATATAAAGCTTTGAAGGAAAAAAATTGCTAGCAAAGACTTATATATCCAGCAAAACTGTCTCTCAAATATGATGGTGAAATTAGGGCATTTCCAGATCAATAGAAGTTTAGGGAATTTACAAAAACCAAACCAAAACTACAAGAAATACTAAAGAGAGTCCTCCAGTTAGAAAATCAATAACATCAGATAACAATTCAAGATTAGAACACAGGACAGAGCAATCATATATCAACCGAGATAGGGAAGTCACAAGAGTAAATCAAAGCTAAAACACTGAAAACAGGGAAACGGATGTCAATATGTAAAAAATGACAACATTAAAACCAAAAGAGGGACTTAAAAAATGTAGACATAGATTTTTCATATGGAGAGGAAGTCAAGGTGATATAAAGAAATAAAAGACTGGTATAAACTTAGAAAAACAGCGGTAAATAATAAGGTAACCACAAAGGAAACTAACGATCCTACAAGTCAAAATAAAAAACTGGAAAAATAGAAAGACTCAGCAAACAGAAAATCAACAATGAAAAACAATACATAAAGAAGAACAACTCAGCACAAAAAATTAAGTGGAACAAAGAAACTGTGAACAACACATACAAAAAGACATCAAAATGACAGCACTAAACTCATACCTATCAATAATTATGCTAAATGTAAATGGACTAAATGCACCAATAAAGAGACAGAGAGGGGCAGACTGGATTAAAAAACACAATCCGTCTATATGCTGCCTACAAGAGACACACCTTAGACTTAAAGACGCAAACAAACTAAAACTCAAAGGATGGAAAAAAATGTATCAAGCAAAAAAAACTCAAAAAGAGCAGGAGTGGCAATATTAATCTCTGACAAAATAGACTTTAAAGTAAAGTCCACCACAAAGGAAAAGGAAGGACACTATATAATGATTAAAGGGTCAATACACGAGGAGGAAATAACTATAATAAATATTTACACACCTAACAGCAGGGCTCCAAAATACATAAAACAAACTCTAACAGCACTGAAAAGAGAGATAGACAGCTCCACAATAGTAGTAGGAGACTTCAACACACCGCTTTCGGTGAAGGACAGAATATCCAGAAAGAAACTCAGCAAAGACATGGAAGACCTAAATGCTACAATCAACCAACTTGATCTCATAGACATATACCAAACACTCCACCCAACAGCAGCCAAGTATACTTTCTTTTCCAGCACACATGCAACATTCTCCAGAATAGACCACATATTAGGCCATAAATCAGGCCTTAAGAAAATCCAAAGCATCGAAGTATTATAAAGCATCATTTTTGACCAGAAAGCCATAAAAGTGGAAATCAACAACAGAAAAAGCAAGGAAAAAAAATCAAACACATGGAAACTGAACAATAGCTTGCTCAAAAACTACTGGGTTATAGAAGAAATTAAGGATGGAATAAAGAAATTCATAGAATGAAACGAGAATTAAAACACATCCTACCAGAACCTTTGGGACACAGCAAAAGCAGTGCTCAGAGGTCAGTTTATAGCAATAAATGCACACATCCAAAAAGAAGACAGTGCCATAATCAAAACATTAACCCTACAACTGGAATAAGTAGAGAGAGCAGCAAAAGAAGCCCTCAGGTGCCAGAAGAAAGGAAATAATAAGAATCAGAACAGAATTAAATCAAATAGAGAATAGAAAAACAATTGAAAGAGTTAACAAGACCAAAAGCTGGTTCTTTGAAAAGATCAACAAAATTGATAAACCACTGGCCAAACTGACAGAAGAAAAACAGGAGAGGAAGCAGATAACCCATACAAGAAATGAGATGGGTGATATCACAACAGACCCAACTGAAATTAAAGAATTAAAAGAATCATAACAGAATACTATGAAAAACTGTATTCTAACAAATTTGAAAACCTAGAGGAAATGGACAAACTAACACAAACAGAGGTAGAACAACTAAATAAACCCATAACAAAAGAAGAGGTTGAAAAGGTAATTAAAAAACTCCCAACAAAAAAAAGCCCTGGCTCGGACGGCTAAACTGGAGAATTCTACCAAACTTTCAGAGACGAGTTAACACCACTACTACTAAAGGTATTTCAGAGCATAGAAAAGGATGGAATACTCCCAAACTCATTCTATGAAGCCAGCATAACCCTGATACCAAAACCAGGTAAGGACACCACAAAAAAAGAAAATTACAGACCAGTAGCCCTCATGAACATTGACGCAAAAATACTCAACAAAATTCTAGCCAATAGAATTCAGCAACATATCAAAAAAATAATTCACCATGATCAAGTGGGATTTATACCAGGTATGCGGGGATGGTTCAGCATTAGAAAAACAATTAGTATAATCCATCACATTAATAAAACCAAAGACAAGAACCACATGATCTTATCAATCGATGCAGAAAAGGTATTGACAAAGTCCAACACCCATTCATGATAAAAACTCTCAACAAAACAGGAATACAAGGGAAATTCCTCAGTATAATTAAGGGCATTTATACAAAGCCAACAGCCAACATCATCCTAAATGGAGAGAGTCAGAAAGCATTCCCCTTGAGAGTGGGAACCAGACAAGGATGCCCTTTATCACCACTCTTATTCAACATTGTGCTGGAGGTCCTAGGCAGAGCAATTAGGCTAGAAAAAGTAATAAAGAGCATCCAAATTGGTAGGGAAGAAGTCAAAGTATCTCTATTTGCAAATGATATGATCTTATACACAGAAAACCCCAAAGAATCCAGAAGAAAACTACTGGAACTGATAGATTTCAGCAAAGTTTCAGGATACGAGATAAACATACAAAAACCAGTTGGATTCCTTTACACTAACAAAGAGAACCTCGAACAGTAAATCACCAAATCAATACCATTTACAATAACCCCCAAGAAGATAAAATACCTAGGGATAAATCTAACCAGAGATGTAAACACCTATACAATGAAAACTACAAGACACTAGTACAAAAAACCAAAAGAGACCTGCATAAGTGGAAAAACATACCTTGCTCATGGATAGGCAGACTCAACATTGTGAAAATGCCATTTCTACCCAAAGTGATCTACAGATACAACGCAATCCCTATCTGAATTCCACCGGCATTTTTTAATGAGATGGAGAAACAAATCACCAAATTCATATGGAAAGGGAAGAGGCCCTGAATAAGTAAAGCATTACTCAAGAAGAAGAACAAAGTGGGAAGCCTCACACTACCTGATTTTAGAACCTATTATACCGCCACGGTAGTCAAAACAGCCTGGTACTGATACAACAATAGATACATAGACCAGTGGAACAGAATTGAGAATCAGTTCATAATTTCACATAAATTCATCCACCTATGAGCAGCTGATATTTGACAAAGGCCCAAATCTGTTAACTGGGGAAAAGACAGTCTCCTTAACAAATGGTGCTGGCATAACTGGATATCCATCTGCAAAAAACTGAAACAAGGCCCATACCTCACACCATGCACAAAAACTAACTCAAAATTGATCAAAGACCTAAATATCAAATTGAAAACGATAAAGATCATGGAAGAAAAAATAGGGACAACACTAGGAGCCCGAATACATAGCATAAACAGAATACAAACCATAAGTAACAACGCACAGGCACCAGAAGAGAGACTAGATAACTGTGAGCTCCTAAAAATCAAACACTTATGCTCATCAAAAGACTTCACTGAAAGAGTAAAAAGACAACCTACAGACTGGGAAAAAAACTTGGCTTCAACAAATCCGATCAGCGTCTAATCTCTAAAATCTACGAGATACTACAAAACCTCAACAAAAAGACAAATGACCCAATTAAAAAATGGGCAAAGGATATGAATGGGCACTTTGCCAAAGAAGATATTCAGGCGGCTTAACATGAAGAAATGCTCACAGTCATTAGCCATTAGAGAAATGCAGATCAAAACTACAATGAGATATCATCTCACCCCCACAAGGCTAGCATTAATCAAAAAAACACAAAATAATAAATGCTGGAGAGGTTGTGGAGAGACTGGAATACTTATACACTGTTGGTGGGAATGTAAAATGGTACAACCACTTTGGAAATAGATTTGGCGCTCCTTAAAAAGCTAGAAATTTATGTACCATACGATCCAGCTATTCCACTCCTTGGAATATATCCTAGATAAATAAGAGCCCTCACACAAATAGATATCTGCACAACCATGTTCATCGTAGCACTGTTTACAATAGTAAAAAGATGGAAACAACCTAGGTGTCCATCAATAGATGAATGGATAAACAAATTATGGTATATCCACACAGTGGAATACTACGCAAAGATAAAGAACAATAATGAAACCGTGAAACATCTTATAACATGGAAGAATCCGGAGGGCATTATGCTGAGTGAATTTAGTCAGTTACAGAAGGACAAATATTGTATAAGACCACTATTATAAGAACTCAAGAAAAGGTTTAAACACAGAAGAAAACATTCTTTGATGGTTACAAGGGTGGGGAGGGAGGGGGAGGGTTATTTACTAACTAGATAGTAGATAAAAATTATCTTAGGTGAAAGGAAGGACAGCACCCACTACAGTGGAAGTCAGCACAACTGGACTAAACCAAAGCTAAGAAGGTTCCTGAATACAATCAAACATTTTGAGGAACAGAGTAGCAGGGGTAGAGGTCTGGGGACTATGCTTTCAGTGGACATAGAGGTCAATTGGCATAACAAAGCTTATTAAGAAAATGTTCTGCATCCTACTTTGGTGAGTGGCATGTGGGGTCTTAAAAGCTTGCAAGTGGCCATCTAAGATGCATTGATTGGTCCCAACCACCTGGAGTACAGGAGAATGAAGAACACCAAAGACACAAGGAAAGTAGTAGCCCAAGAGACAGAAAGAGCCACATACACCAGAGATTTCATCAGCCTGAGACAAGAAGAACTAGATGGTGCCCGGCTACCACCAATGACTGCCCTGACAGGGAACACAACAGAGAGTCCCTGATGGAGCAGGAGAAATGTGGGGTGCAGAACTCAAATTCTAGTAAGGAGGCCAGACTTAATGATCTGAGACTGGTGGAACCCCAAAAGCATGGCCCCCGGATTCTCTATCAGCCCAGAACTAAAACAATTTCTGAGGCCAACTCTTCAGACAAAGACTGGACTGGACTGGACTGTGGGACATAAAGTGATACTCGTGAGGAGTGTGCCTCTTAGCTCAAGCAGACACAAGAGACTAAACAGGCAGCTTCTGTCCAGAGGTGAGATGGGAAGGCAGAGAGGGTTAGGAGCTGGTTGAATGGACGTGGGGAATTGGGGGGGAAGGGAGGAGTTTGCTGTCACAGTATAGGAAGAGCAGTTAGGGTCACATAACAATGTATGTATAAATTTTTGTATGGGGGAGAAAATAAAAATTAAAAAATAAATAAAAGGTTTACACATAAAGAAAGATAAGGACTGGAAAATATCCTCTGGATTTAGCAAGTAGGCAGCCATTGGTAACTTGGTAGAGAGAAATTTCTGTGAAGGAATTTGGGACACATGATAAGTATTAGGTGGGTGGGGGATGGCCACACTGAGGTGAAATGAAATATAAAAAAAAAATTTTTGATTGAGTCAGAGTTAATTGATTTTATTGAGGTGAGAAACTGAAAAGAGTTTGAAACTGTTTGAAAAAAAGAAGAGAAGTGGGGAGACAAAAAAAAAAAAAAACGTGTCATAAGTACATCATGTTGGCAACAGTGTGTGGAAATAGGCCCTTCCAAAATTGCGGGTGGCTGTACAACCTGATGCGATTTATAAGGAGAACAAGTTGTCAATATCTATCAAAATTACAAATGTACACACTGTTTCACCTAACAGCTTTATTTCTAGGAATTTATCCTTAACATAATACTCCCACATGAATAAAGTGACTTATGTTCAAGGTCTTTATATTGTAGCATCTTTCATCATGACAATAGATTTCAAACAACTTAAATGTCCATCAGTAGGGGCCTACTTAAACAATGATTCATCCAAATAGTGCAATACTAGTTAGCTGTTTAAAGAAAAAGCGAGAATGAGTTATTTATGTATAGATCTGGAATGATTTATAAACTTTATTAATAAGCAAAAAAATAAGATGCAGAATAGAATATGTAACCATTGGTGTAAAAGTTGTGGATGAGGCTTCTATTTGTGTATATATGCACAGAATATCTCTGAATGGACAACCAAGAAACTAATACAACTGATTGCCCATGGAGGGAAAATGGGTGAATGTCAGAGGGAGATTTTTTCTCTACACAGCCTTTTGTATCATGGGATCTTAATTTAAGCAGGTTGTTTTAACTCCTGAAATAATTTCCCTAATTTAGAATTTCTCTGTTTTGAAATTTTGAAATTTCCATCAGTTGGTACTTCTTGCGTTCTTGCTTGTAAGGAATCAGCAAGATAGTGAATATGAAGGCACTTTGTAAACTATCAAGTACTATATAAATGTCAAAAAAAAAAAAAAAAGTGCCTACACATAACAGTACTGACTAAGCCTGGGTCCCTACTGATAGTCTGATACTTTTATTGAAAGTCAATGCTGAAGCCTCAGAAACTAAGGATGTTACACACAAATTCTAACCCATTCATTTGCTAAATGTTTATCCTGGATCCTAAGAATGATTTTAAACCTTTAACACAAATAGGATCTCACTTTATGCCACATTATATTCAAAATAGCTGTAACTCACACATTTAATATACTACAAAAGTTTGCAATCCCAAAGAATTCTACTGTAAGGATCTGCTTACAAGGGAGAACAGTTTTATAAAATAAACAATAATCCCAACTGTAAGAGTATATGTGAACAAATATAAATTTTCATATATCTAATCTGCTCAGAGAGATGTTGTCATGTGCTATCAAGTCAATTCTGACTCATAGTGACCCTATAGGACAGAGTAGAATTTCCCCATAGGGTTTTCTAGGCTGAAATCTTTATGGGAGCAGATCACCAGTCTTTTCTTCTGCGGAGCAGCTGTTGGGTTCTAACTGCCAACCTTTTGATTAACAGCCAAGCTCTTAACCATTGCACCACCGGGGCTCCTTAAGTTACACGATAGAAGTACTCATACAGCCTGGTACTGGAAAAGAAAGGGGATGTTCCCTCCCTGGAATTCCTTGGGGAAGAAAGGATGAGGAAATGGAAGAAGAGTTTGTCTGAAGTCCAGTTAGACATTCTCAGCATAAGTTATTAAATTACAATGTGAAAGGGGAGGGGAGATACATATGACCTAGTTCCTGGATTGTATTTACATATAATCGAATCGGGGAAGCTCTAGAATTGTCCAAGTAGCAGCTAACTTCAGTCAACATCAGATTCCACAGATGTTGAATGATCTCTTCATACAATTTTCTGCGCTAGGAGCTACAAGAGATGCAAACAGTATTAGTGACTCAAATGAGCTTTCCACATGACAAAACATAAAGGTGAAACATTTTGAAATTTTGAAATTTCCATCAGTTGGTACTTCTAAAAGTAGTGCATTATGAACTGTTAAGGGTGACACAACAAAACTGGGAATACTACAGGCAGTGGTAGTCAGGCCCAGCTTTCTGGACAGTATCCACATGAACAGGCCTTGAAGAACGAATAGGATTTGCCCACTTGGGGGGAGGGGTGCAGGAGAGTTATGGAAGATGAGTGGAAGAAATAAGGTTGGAAAAGTAGGTCGCAATTTGATCTTGATTATCAAGCCAAAGAGTTTGCGTTTTCTGCTGTAAGTCATAGAAATCCTTTAGAGATTTTTGATCAGGGTAAGAAATCTTCCAAGTTGTGGCTTAGGAAGGTTACGCTGACAGTGATGTCCAAGACAGGTTGGAGGAAAGTCAAGAAACTAACACCAGGGGCATAAAGAGTGTTAACCGGGATAGTCCTGGCAGAGCTGATAAAGGTCTGAATGAGGGTGATCGTATCGGAACTGGGAAGGAAATAATAGATTATGAAAATGTTATTAAAAGAGATAATAGAGAGTAAAAATAAGCAGGATATAACAACTGCTGAGCATGGGAGTTGAGAGCTATTAAGGAGTCAAGGTTAGTATATTGGGAGAAGAGAGGACAGCCCTAACAGACAAACTTCTCTCAATAGGAGCCAGACCTCTCTCCTGTGTGTGCACATGCACATGGTGCTTTTTGTCTGTCACTGTATTTATTATTCAGTTTTGTGGTCACTACTTATCAGCCTTCCCATTAGACCGTGAGCTCCCTGTGGGTAAAGACAATGTTTGGGTTGTGGCATCTCTGACACAAAAATATTTCTATGTATTAAAAAATTTGGAAGGAGAAAAGGAATGTGGGAGGAAGAAAGGAAGGGAAGGAAGACATTGTTAAAGAGGGAGAGATGAGCAATGGAGTTTCATATATGGAGGGATGGAGTAACAGTATATCATTCAAAATAATACAAGTTTGTATTTAATATGATAAATACATTTACTTAAAGCAAGAGTTATGACGGTCATAATCTGGAAGACAGCAATACATCACCAACAAGACCAATCACAGAAAACATGATTGCACCGGTCAGGCAGGTAACTACAGCTAAAAGAAGAAAACCACCTAGTTACTAGGGGACAGCAGAGAGAGCCAGCAGCTTAGCTAGGAAGGCAGTGGATACACCAAATGCTGAGAGCTGCGCCCTCACCTGAGGGTCTGAGAAATCCAGGCTGTGGGCCAGCAGGACTGATTCAGCCTTCCTTTACCTGTCTTCTGGAATTTAACTGAAAATGACTATTCTGTTCTGAGCCCTGGTCTGTGATCCTGCTTCACACAGCAAAGGTGGGCATGAAGAACCTCTCATTGGGCAGGAGACTTTTTAAAGAGGCAAATGTGGTCTGGAGGAAGGAGCTTTTGGATTCTAAATGAGAGACATCTCTGCCACTAACGGGGCATGTGAATTTTAACAAATCACATTTTCTGGTTTTACCTAATTATGACTTATAAATATAGCCCTGTTGTCACATGATGGACTAAGGATAAAATAGGATAATGCCTAGGGGGAAAAAAAGTGCAATAACTAGGTGTTGAACTATGAAACTATTACCTTGACTCTTGGTGTTTAATTGGAAGTTTTACCATAAAGTCAGCTCCAGAGCAGATTAGGATTGATTAATTGCACTTCACTCTGCCGTGCAAGAGGAAACATCTTTCACTGTGCTGTTGGTGTAGTTTCATTTGAAGTACCCAGTAAATCCCACTGGCCCCTGACTACTTCCTACTTCCCTCCCTCCCTCCACAGAGGACTGTGACTATGGAGACAAGAGACCAGGGTTAAGGTGGACAAGCGACCACCAAGTGCTCTGTCCTTCTCTGCACATTAAGGAAGTCAATTGCTGGTTCTTGTTTATGAGGATGGGACCTGGCGTCCTTGTACTATCTGTAACTCATCAGATCCCTCCAGAGCACCATGCCTACCGCACTGTGTGTACACCTCCTCTATCCAGAATTTATCATCTTGCTCTCATGATTAAAAACTAACACTGTAGCCTAAACTGTGGTCTCCGTGAGGACAGGATCCATGTGGCATTCAGCTTTGTGTCCTCAGTTCACAGTGGAGTGCCTGGACTGTGCTAAGTGCTCAATAAATGGAAGAAATAAGGCAGGCTCCAGAACCACATGAGACTTGACTTCCATGTTATACCTTGTATTCTCTGGCTGATGTCTGTGTTTAGGTTATTCTGGTGGTATTTTTAGGGAGCAAATATTCAACAACTGCAAACCTTCTCAGTTTGGTTATTATAATGTGTGTGGTGTGTGTGTGTGTGTGTGTCTGTGTGTCTGTGTGTGTGGTGTATTTAATCCTTAAGAAAGATCCTTATATCTACCGCTAATATGGCTGCTGCTTTATGCCACTTCTCATTACATTCATGCCTTACGCTGAACTTCCCTTAAGCTTTCTTTAATGCTGCGTTCTTGGCACACTTTCTTTTTGTTCTTCTGGTGTGCAATGAAAGGTCTCAGGCATTCCATACTTCTAAAGGACTACAGACCTGTACCTATGGCTACTAGGCAACAATTTACTAAAGACGATCACAGTCCTCCAAAGGACACCACTACTGATTCTCAAATCTCTTCAGTCACACTGACTACTCCAGCTCCACGAGCTGCACTGCTTTATGGCCAATGTGGCCAGCCCAGTAAGGCTCCACAAGAACTGTTACAGCTCTACAGACATGGTTACCCAGACAGCTTCTTAGCCCCTGAGGTCAAAGAAGCCTGTATTGCTACTTCAGAACAATGCTCCAAAGTATTCTTGGAATGATTGCCCCCAAACCTAAGGAATCTCAAACTGACTCTATTTCTTAGTAGTTTCTTATTTCCTACTTTTAAACTCCCCTCATCCTTAGGCTCACCAACTCCCTAAAAGTTGCTGGGTCTACAGTTTCTTTGCAACCTAATCTTAGCAACAAAGACTAGCACAAAAACACTTTTAACCATTTTATGTTCATAGCTGTGCTGATATGAAGATTTTTACTATAAAATCATCAGGGAACATTAAAGCCATTCCACAGTTTGAAAAGCAAGAAGCATCTTTTTGGAAATGTATGAATAAAGTATTTAAAATATAAAGAACAATGGGAAGATAAAGCAGAAAATAAATGATGTCATCATTGCTGAAAATACATAATACAGTACTTTTCAGAATGGTAGAAAATACTGATTTTTAAAAATGAGACACAAGGAAAAAGAAAGGCAACTTATACAGTGAACATTTCTCTTGCACTTTGTTTCATGTCTTTTTAACAGCTCTTTTTTTAAAGTTAGCCTCTTTTCATTTTGAAGTGGTAGAACTAAGGAGAGGCCACAATGAAAATATAAAAGCACCATGGAGAGAATAACAAATAATAGCTGCACTTTCTACTATGGCTTAATAGGTGTTCATTTATATATTACATCACTTCTTCTAAGAAAAATAGGAAATACAGGCAGAATGCTCCTTAGAAGCAGGGATAGCGAGACTCCGTCTCACATACTTTGGATGCGTTATCAGAAGGACATTGTGCTTGGTAAAGCAGAGGGTCAGCGAAAAACAGGAAGACCCTCAATGAAATGGATTGACACAGTGGATGCAACAATGAGCTCCAGCATAACAACAATTGTGAGGACGGCACAGGACTCGGCAGCATTTCATTCTGTTGTACACAGGATCGCTATGAGTCAGAACTACTCAACGGCACCTAACAACAATTTCAGAAAGTGACCCAGAAGAATGAGATTTTTAGTAGTCTCCTCAATTGGCAGAGCGTTCCACTGACTGGAGTGTGAGCGCCAAACATTCCATTGTATATTCCCCATTAAAAAATTTATCATGCTTTTCATATGTATAAACTCTATACATATCCTATTATATAATTTATAAAATACATAAACCAAAAAAAAAGAAAAAAACCCATGGTCATCAAGTTGATTCTGACTCATAGCGACCCCAAAGACAGGGTAGAACTGCCCCATAGGGTTTCCAAGGAGCAGCTGGTGGATTCAAACTGCCAACTTTTTTTGTTAGCAGCCAACGCTAAACCACTGCACCATGTAAGGTACGCAAAATAGAAATTTCTTTAATGTTGGGATTAAAAATATGGAAATAGAAGCTCTATTTTTTTTTTTTTAAATCCAGAAGATTTTCCCATACTCTCTGGGATGAATTCTATACTGGACCTTTCAAGGTGTTTGGTTTTTAAGAATAAATAGAAGATTTTGGCCCTTGACGTTGAATTTACTATTTGAAAACAAGTCAAACTTAATCTAGCAAGTTAGTGTATGCATGTTTGAATGACTACATTTATGCTATTATGATGAAGAGCTTTCTCTGGCCTGAATAGCAATTGCAGAGAAAGACTGCATTTGTTTTTAGTATCTGATAAATTGGCCCCAGGATCAAGTTCACCTAATAAAATAATAACTCAAGGAAATGCTTTATTTGGTACAGGGCACTAACCTATCATAATTAGTTATTATCAATAATATTAATCATCATAATTAAATAGGCCTTGGGGTCCCTGGGTAGTACAAATGGTTTGCACTCAATGTCTAACCTAAAGGTTGGTGATTTGCCACCCAGTGACACCACGGAAGAAAGTTCTGGAGATCTGCTTCCATAAAGATTACAGCCAAGAAAACTCTAAGGAGTCGTTCTATTCTGTAAAACATGGGGTTGCCATGAGTCGGAATTGACTCAATGGCAAGGGGTTTTTAGGCTTTAAGTAGGCTTTACACAGGTATGTTAGAGGTTATATCATTTCAACTAGATTATACATTTCTTGAAGAGAGAGCACATCTTATTTCCTACTGTCGGCACCAAACCCAAAACCAAACCCGTTGCCATCGAGTCGACTCCAACTCATAGCGACGATATAGGACAGAGGAGAACTGCCTCATAGAGTTTCCTAGGCTGTAATCTTTGTGGGAGCAGACTGCCACATCTTTCTCCTGCAGAGCAGGCTGATGGGTTTGAACCACCAGCCTTTCAGTTAGCAGTAGCCAAGCGCTTAACCACTGTGCCACCAGGGCTTACTGTAGGCACGGCATCTTGTACATAGTAGTTGCTCAAGAAAATATGTTTACATTATTATTCTCATCTTTGTACTTGCCAGGCATTTGAGCAATCAAGCCTGTGTCTTTGAGCAGCAGGTTTGATGAGCCTGCTACCTGTGCCTCTGTCCCTGACATGGAAACCTCTATCCACTAACTTTGGGCAATAGCCAAAGAAGTCTGCAAATAAACAACATGTTGAGCTAAAAAATAAGCCAGTACTTTGACCTTATACAAGTGCTGATATCATATTAACAATTTTTTTTCTCACCATATTCTTCTTTCCCTTACCTAATTCACAGACAACCGCCACAGATTGTAAAGTAAGGGATTAAAATAGGTAAATAGACTGAGGAGGAGGCTGCCTTAGAAATAAAGAGTCTACTTTTGAATGTTTCTTCTCTAGAAACAAATTCCCCAGAAGGCCTTCCATTCAAGGAGAATCTGAACTCCTTACAGATCAGAAATATCTAGTTTCTGCCTAAACATATGATTTTGGGGAGGCGGGTGAGGGGGGCGATCAGTATAATTTACTTAGAAAGCTCCTTCCAATTCTAAGCCTGATTCAAAACTGGAAAAATGGTAGCGTCTAATACGCCAAAATTCGGGATTCCCCACCCTTTCCATCTCTGGGGGCGGGGAGGAAGGGGAATCTTCGCCTTGTATTTACTCTCCACTTCTGGGATGGCCTAGTTCAGCAAGGAGAAAAAGCCTCACTGGGGTGTGCCAGACTGAGAAAAGTAGTGTTCTCAGATGAAATCTGCGGTAGCCAGAGCAACGCCATTTCCTCTTCCCCCCACCCTGACCCCATTGGCCTTAATACATTCTGGGGGACTTCGAATCTCCGTCCTTGGCCCCGAGTAAACTAACAGGAGAGCCACTGGTCAGGAAGAGAGATGGAGAAAGTGGATCAGACCCCGCGGCAGCGTTTCAGATGCAGGCTAACGCTGGCACGGATAGACGAGGAGTCTCGTGTTGACTCTGCGACCGGGACACCGCTGGCTTTGAATAAGAGCATTAAATATACACCACTGTAGTTTGGTACCCGGCCCGGGCTCCGGTCTGTGGCACTCGGCCATCGTCTCTGCCCGCCAGGCTGTAGCCGGGTTGCCTGATCCTGGGGATGCCCATCCGTTCCCAGTCACACCTGTTAGGTGGCTCTGCGCTCCGCGTCTCCGCCTAGCAGCCGCCCCCGGCAAGGCCGGGGACCGGGTGCCAAGCGGGAGGAGGCAAGGCGGGGAAGCAGGGCTGGCCTTCCAGGGCTGAACCCGTGGGAATCGGCGCTGGGGGCCAGACGGGCCGGGGGCTACTAAAGCGGGAGCGGCCGAGACTGCGGAGAGAGCCTGGGGAGGGGGCGCTGCGCTGGCGTTACGCTGCCAGAGCCTGCCGCACAGGCGGTGGGGCTGAGCCGCGAGGGATGGGGTTTGTACCAACCTCCGCCTTTCTCCCCGCAGACACGGCGCCGCCTCCCCTCGCCGGCCCGCGGCGCCTATTAGGCCGCGCAGGGTGAGCGCCTCGCCCGAGGCTGGAGAGACAGGCGCGCGGGGCCGCGGAGGGGGTACTCCACGAGCCCGGCGGCCCCCGCGTCCCCCAAGCGCGCCAGCTCCTGCTGCCGCCGAGCCGCGCCGGGACGGAGCTCCCTGCGCGCCCCCCAGGGGCTGGCAGCGGCCGAGAGGCGGCGCGGAGCTCGGCCGCTCGGCCCCACAGCTCCCCGCACGCGGCGGCGGCGGCGGCGTGGACTCGGGCGCCCGGCAGCCTCCAAGCCCATGGCGGGCGGCGCCGCGGACGGCGAGGGGCTGGGGCGGCGGGGCGGCGCGGCGCGGCGGCCGAGAGGCGAGGCGGAGGCCGGCAGCCTCGGGCCGCTGTCCGCTGCTGAAGCACCGGCTGAGGGCGCCGCGCTGCCCGCCTGGATGCGCCTCTACTTCTACGGGGTGCACGGCATCACCCTGGACGTGCTCGTGTCCTCTGCGCGGCGCTTCGCGCGCAGCCCGGACCTCCGCATGCTGGGCTTTTCCTCGCCTTACCGCTGCCTGCTGCACTCGCTCACCCACTTCGCCCTGGAGAAGGTCTACCTGCAGCAGCGGGGCTGCCCCAGCGCCTTCGTCTTCAATTTCCTGGTCTACCCGTCGGTCCACGTGGGCTTGCAGACCCTGGCGGGCCAGGCGCTGCTGCTGAGCCTTGGCGGCGGGCCGGGGGGCGCGGCGGCGCCGGGGGCGCTGGAACTGGCTCTGCAGTACGTGCTGGCGCTCTACCACTGCCAAGTGTTCCTGAAGCTCTTCCTGCGCCTGCGATACCGCCAGCAGCAGCAGCAGCGGAGCGCGCCGCCCGCCCCTGCCGGCTCCCGGGCCCTGGTGGCGGCGGGGGGCCGACGGCGACGACCCCGCGGGCCCAGGGGCGCCGGGGGAGCCCCCAGCCAGCGGCTGCCGGACCTGCTCCACTTTCTCTTCTTTGGAATGCACGGCTTTCTGGATGAGATATTCTTCACCTTCTTCTTCAACGTGCTGGGGCAGGGGGACCGGGCAGCCAGCGGCCACACGTCGCTCTGGTCCTTCTTTATGTACGGAAGCTGCGGTGTGGTGGTGGAAAAGCTCTACTTCTACCTCCAGTACAGCCGCGGCTGGGGCACCTGGAAGCGGGTCCCCATCTACGTGCTCTTCATCTACGCATGGGAGTTGTTCTGGGGCCTGGGACTCCGCATGTGCGGGGCTTGTTCCTGGGACTATTCTCACTACCCGCTCAATTTCATGGGCCTCATCACCCTGATGTATTTACCTTGTTGGATATTTCTTAGTGTCTACCAGGACCTAGTTTCCAACGTGTTGGAGCGGGTGCAATATATACCAACTAACTAAGACCAAAAAAAAAAAGTCACTGGATTCCCACGAATGGATGTGATTTATTTTTACACACTTAAAATGGAGTGGGTTTTCTTTTTTTAATCTTAATTTTTATACGCTTTACTAAACTCTTCCAACATGTTTTACTCGACATTTTAGTTTTTCAGACTATTTGCAACCTATGCATAATACGATACTTCGACGTATTACTCTAAATATAACTCAGAGTACTTAATTTGTCAATATTTTAAAACCCTTACAAACCCAAACAACAAAACCATTATACCTTAAGGGTCGAAAAGTTGTGATATTCACTATTTGGGCATAGATGGGTGACAGTTACTAATCTTTGTTTAGAGAGAAAGTTGTTCAAATCAGAGACCAGTGGTTTTTACAAGATTTGGGGAAATTTTCTAATTAAATGACTTGCTTGTTTTCTTTTTAATCCAATTTCATTCTAATTCTTTGTCATGTTTACCAGTGATTGCTGAAATTCAGTGTCTTGTACTCCTGAATATAGTCAATAGCTCTTAAAGTGCCTCTGTGTTTAGCACACAAGTGAAAAGAAACTGGCAAATGTGAAAACACATCTATGAATAGGTTTTTAAATAAGAAGGCTTTTTAGCAACTCAACAGGTAACACTGTGTTGAGATATTTGATCTCTATCCTAGAAATGATTGCTTTCAAATGGCAGTTAGCCTTAAACATCCAGTGTGTTCAAGTTGATCAGATCCTGCGTTATCTGGCTGTGAATTGTTGTCACTGTGCAATAATGTAAAATGTTTACCTTACATGCCCAAGGGCCAAGAGAAATTATACCATCTTCAATAGTGTTCTAACCCAAGGAGCTTTTTCTACAGTGGAGCTTCAAGAGTAGAAATAGTACCTTGGAATAAAATGAACCTGAGTGTTCACCCTGATTGTATTAGGCCTAATTGTTTTCTGTGAATACAAATATGTGTTTTCAGCATATTTCTGCCATGGCTCACTAGAAAACATTTCTCTTTTTTCCTTCTGGACCACTTGGAGTTCTTGGGTCAGGCCTGATGTGGTCATACACATCGTTAGTCCCTGATGGCTTTTTGGTGACTCATTATTAATGCCTTGAAGCTCCAAAAAGTCAAATGAGGTGAGGTAAACCATTTTAAGTAATCACGTCTAATTAATTAATAATGTACTTTAATGTTGTTTGCTGTTTTTATTATAGTTAGAAAAATGGAATAGAATTGAGTATGGTTCAGCCAGGGATGACTAATACCTTCTCAGATTTCATTGCAAAGGTAATTAGGAAAACTAGTGTGTGCATAGATGATTAGTTTCCTATTCAAATTATCAGCTTGCCTATGAGGGGTTTTTTTTTTTTTTCCTACTTTCAAAAAATATTTGCTAGGAGCCTAGAAATGAATATGTATTGAGACTTAATTAAGTCAGGCATAGTTCTAATAGTATTATATTATTCTAATCCACTATCCGAAGTTGTGAGCTAAATTATAAGTAATGCTATGGCACAGTGGTTAAGCGCGTGGCTGCTAACCAAAAGGTCAGCAGTTTGAATCCACCAGTCACTCTTTGGAAACCCTGTGGGGCAGTTCCACTCTGTCTTATAGGATTGCTACGAGTCAGAATTGACTCAACGTCTAAAGAGTTTTTGCTATATAATCAACTCTGCCTGTCCAGTGTATCACATCAAACTGATTATCTTAGCCAATCGAAACTGAGTAGAAACTTTTAAAAGTAAGCTAAATGCAGAGATTTCACTTAAGAAAAGCTCTTTATGACACTTGGTCACAGGCAAAAGATTTGTGAAAATCCTGGTGAAAGTGTGAATAGATATGCAACTAAGTGAGGCTGACACTAGACAAAATATTTGCAGGCCAAATGTGACACTTGCATCTGAGTTCAGTGGGTACCGCTTACATCTCCCACTACTGGGAATATGTAGCCAAATCCATGACCTTTGAAATACTTGCTAAATGTATGTACTTGCACTTAAACCCTTCATCTGCTGCTCCTCCGCCCTGCTTACCAGCTTACCAGCATTCTGAGGGACGGAAACCGGGCAGAAAGTAGGAAAGCATGCTTGTTTCCCCCCACCCCCTTTGTTTATACTCTTAAGCTTATTTAAAGAAAAGGTCAAGGTTTTCACTCATTTATTTCCGTTAAGAAATAGTTACTGAGTATCCACTATTTGCCAGGCACTTGCTTGGACTTGGGGACACAGCAGTGAACCAAACAGACAAATCCTCTATCCTTATGAAGCTCACATTCTAGTGTTGCGATTTATATGAGATTATACTTCTTTGCAAGGCTACTGTTTTAGGAATACGCTATGAGAGGAGGTTGCTAAAGCTATGAGGGTAACTCATCAGGCCGGCTGCCTGGAAGAGCCATCCATCATCTCTGTAAAAAAGCCCATTAACAGTCCCTCTGCTAGTACCACACAGAGTTGTTGTTAGGTGCCATCGAATCGGTTCCAACTCAGAGCGATCCTATGTACCACAGAACAAAACACTGCCCAGTCCTGCACCATGCTCACAATCGTTGTTATGCTTGAGCCCATTGTTGCAGCCACTGTCAGTCCATCTTGTTGAGAGTCTTTCTCCTTTTCACTGACCCTCTACTTTACCAAGCATGATGTCCTTCTCCAGGGACTGATCCCTCCTGACAACATGTCTGAAGTATGTAAGAGAGTCTCGCTATCCTTGCTTCTAAGGAGCATTCTGGTTTTACTTCTTCCAAGACAGATTTATTCATTCTTTTGGCAGTCCATGGTGTAGTCAATATTCCTTGCCAACACCACAATTCAAAGGTGTCATTATTCTTCAGTCTTTGTCATGGATTGAATTATGTCCCCCCAAAAATGTGTGTATCAACTTGACTGGGCCATGATTCCCAGTATTGTGTGGTTGTCCGTCATTTTGTGATTGTAATTTTATGTTAAAGAGGATTAGGGTGGGATTGTAACACCCTTACTAAGGTCACATCCCTGATCCAGTGTAAAGGGAGTTTCCCTTGGGTGTGGCCTGCACCACCTTTTATCTTACAAGAGATACAAGGAAAGGGAAGCAAGCAGAGAGAGAGTAGGGGACCTCATACCACCAAGAAAACAGTGCCGGGAGCAGAGTGCATCCTTTGGACCTGAGGTTCCTGCACAGAGAACCTCCTAGTCCGAGGGAAAATTGATGATGACGAGGACCTTCCTCCAGAGCCAACAGAGAGAGAAAGCCTTCCCCTGGAGCTGATGCCCTGAATTTGGACTTCTAGCCTACTAGACTGTGAGAAAATAAATTTCTCTTTGTTAAAGCCATCCACTTGTGGTATTTCTATTATAGCAGCACTAGGTAACAAAGACAGTCTTCCTTATTCATTGTCCAGCTTTCACATGCATATAATGGGATTGAAAACACCATGGCTTGGGTCAGGCACGCCTTAGTCTTCAAGGTAACATCTTTGCTTTTCAACACTTTAAAGAGGTCTTTTGTAGCAGATTTGCCCCATGCAATGTGTCTTTTGATTTCTTGACTGCTGCTTCCATGGGTGTTGATTGTGGATCCAAGTAAAATGAAATCCTTGACAACTTCAGTCTTTTGTCTGCTTATCATGATGTTGCTTATTGGTCCAGTTGTGAGGATTTTCATTTTCTTTATGTTGAGGTGTAATCCATACTGAAGGCCATAGTCTTTAATCTTCGTCAGTAAGTGCTTCAAGTCCTCTTCACTTTCGGCAAGCAAGGTTGTGTCATCTGCATAACGCAGATTGTTAATGAGTATTCTTCCAATCTTGATGATACATTCTTCTTCATATAGTCCGGCTTCTCGGATTGTTTGCTCAGTATACAGACTGAATAAGGATGGTGAAAGGATGCAACCCTGACACGCACCTTTCCTAACTTTAAACCATGCAGCATCCCCTTGTTCTGTTGGAACAATGGCCTCTTGATCTACATACAGGCTCCTTATGAGTGCAATTACGTGTTCTGGAATTCCCATTCTTGGCAATATTATCCATAATTTTTATGATCCACACAGTCGAATGCCTTAGCATAGTAAATAAAACACAGGTGAACATCTTTCTGGTATTTTGTGCTTTCAGCCAAGATCCACCTGACATCAACAACGATATCCCTGGTTCCACATCCTCTTCTGAATCAGGCCTGAATTTCTGGCAGTTCCTTGTTAGTGTACTGCTGCAGCTGCTTTTGAGTGATCTTCAGCAAAATTTTACTTGTGTGTGATGTTAATGATATTGTTCCATAATTTCCGTGTTCGGTTGGTTCTTATGTATTCAGGAAGTGATTATCCTGTCTGTTAACCCTGCTCCTTGTTTTAGGACTTCTTATCCTGTGTTGACTCAACTTCTTACAAATGACATTTTGCTGCAACTTTGAGCCTTTAAAGAAAACCAGGAAAAGGAGCCATTAGATGATTCAATTTCATAGCAGGTCAGATACTGAAATGTTTAAGATGTAATAAAAGTTTAATAGTTAATATTGAAGTAGCACTTACCACATGCCAGGAACTTCTTTAAGGTGTATGTGTGTGTATATTTGTGTGTACATATGTCCCTGGTGGTACAAAGGTTAAGCGCTCAGCTATGAACCCAGAGGTCGGCGGTTGGAACCCACCAGCAGCTCCAAGGAAAAAAAGACCAGGCCATCTGCTCCCATAAAGGTTATAGCCTAGGAAAACCCGACGAAGCAGTTCTACTCTGTCCAATAGGGTTGCTATGAATTAGAATCAACTCCACTGCACATAACTACAATTTATATGTATATCCCTGGGTGGTGCAAATGGTTAATGCACTCAGCTGTTAACTGAAAGAGGTTGGAAATTTGAGCCTACCCAGAGGCTCCTTGAAAGAAAGGCCTGACAATCCACTTTTGAAAAATCAGCCATAAAAACCATATGGAGCACAATTCTACTCTGACACGGGGTCACCATGAGTCACAATCAACTCAATGTCAACTTTTTTTTTATACATATGTATCTTAAGTGAATATATATGTATGTATTATATGTGTGTGCATATATGTGTGTGTATATGTATATGTGCACATATTTTCACTTAAACCTCCTAATAATCCTCCTTTTATGGATGACGATGAGGAAACTGAAGCCCAAATCAGTTAAGTAACTGATCAAAGTCTCACCGATATCAAGCATTTAGATTTGAATCCAAGATCTGGACACCAGGGTCCGTTGTTGACAGTGATGCTGCCGTGCCTCAATCTCTTGACCACAGTGATTTTGGATTTTCTATAGATTTCTCCTATCTGTGTTGCTTTTCCCTTCCATTATTCAGATGAAAGGGTAGCTGTATAAAAACCTGGCACTAGAAGCAACAACACTCTTTCATGTTGCCTTTTATTCCCTGGTAAATAACAAGGAAGCCAGTGCCAGGGTGCATAACTGACAATCAGCCTGTTCTAATTCCCTAGATGATAGGTTTTTATATTCAAGCTGTGCCCTGAAGTGGAGTTTTTCATTTAAATTCAGATAATCTTTTTTTTTTTTAAATTGTGCTTTAAGTGAAAGTTTACAACTCACGTTAGTTTCGCATACAAAAATTTATACACACATTGTTATGTGACCCTAGTTGCTCTCCCTATACCATGACAGCACACTCCTACTTTCCATCCTGGATTTCCCGTGTCCATTCAACCAGCTCCTGACCCTGTCTGCCTTCTCATCTCACCTGCAGACAGGAGCTGCCCATTTAGTCTCATGTATCTACTTAAGCTAAGAAGCACACTCTTCACAAGTACCATTTTATGTCCCATTATCCAGTCTAATCTTTGTCTGAAGAATTGGGATCAGGAATGATTTCAGTTTGGGGCTAGCAGAGACTCCAGGGCCATGTCTTCTGGGGTTCCTCCAGTCTCAGTCAAACCATTAAGTGTGGTCTTTTTACTAGAATTTGAATTTTGCACCCCACTTTTCACCTGCTCCATCAGGGACTCTCTGCTATGTTCCCTTTCAGGGCGGTCATTGGTGGTAGCCAGGCACCATCTAGTTCTTCCGGTCTCAGGCTGATGAAGTCTTTGGTTTACGTGGCCCTTTCTGTCTCTTGGGCTAATATTTTCCTTGTGTCTTTGGTGTTCTTCATTCTTTTTTGCTCCGGGTGGTTTGGGACAAATTGATGCATCTTAGATGACTGCTCACTAGCTTTTAAGAGCCCAGATGCCACTCACCAAAGTGGGATGCAGATGAAGTCAGATAATCTGAGTATAAGAATAATACGCCAAAATACAAGGCGCTTCATATCCCAAGCTAGGAAAAATACATGTAATTATTGCTACATATTTAACCTAGCACTTAGAATGAGTGTCACTCTAAGAGCTAAACAAGTGAAAAATTAAAATTTTTACTGAAACATTCTGAGTTATACTAAATGCCAGAGACAAGGAAATGAAGTTTGTAATAGAAAACATGAAGAAAAACAGTAACAAAAGTAGTTTTTTCTCCATGTCTAACTTATGCATCATATTAGTTTCATATTAGAAGTGCTTTAAATTTTAACTCAATTCTATCTGGGCCCTGAATCTAAAGAGAAATGTCAAGTTGTTAGTGTTAACAACAGATAGAAAGTTTCCAGTGAGGTTGATAATCCATTTCAACATTTCAGACATTTCAGTGATCAGTGAACTTAACTCTTAACATTTGATTGCAAATATTTGATATTTAATATTTCGTCTCAACACAACATACCTTAGAAAAACGTGGCCTGTCTCTAATTGAGCAATTCTACCCTTTTGAAAAAATGGATTTCTACTATTTTGAAATAGTGTCTGTCAGCATGATAGACCTGATTCTCTTTAAGACGGTGATGAAGAAGACTTTTGGTAGACTGTGTTGGTTCTTTTTCCACTTCCCAAATATGAAAAAAAATCAATATACTTGGAAAGGAAGTTATACTCACAATAGAGGCTTGGAGTGATGAATAAGTCATTGTATTGTAACATCTGAAAGCATTTTTAATAAAATCAATTTTGCTTATATTAAAAGCCACTAAAAATCCTTTACATTTTTAAATTAATTTTAAATATACTGTCTCTAATGATGCTTAATGGAGCCAAGCTCCTTTACTGAGGGAAAGTTAGAAGAATCAGCACAGTTCCCTGCATCAAACACATGCTGGGTTTGGGCTGGAGTGAAAGATGGCAGAAAGATATGATTCTGTTATATTGCCAGCTTTTCTTTTCTTAGGCTTGGTACCAGAGGAGCCCACTAAAACCACAGCTGTCTGTGTGGACTTCTGTTCACTAGAAATGGCCTCATTCGAGTTTTTAACATTGAGGCATCAAGCCATCACACAGGCAATGGCTTCTAGTCACTAGCAACCAGCAACCCAGACTGTAAATTTACCTGTGCAGAGAAAGAGAAATTTTTCCGTAATTTTTGAACTCTCTTTGAAAAACTGGTCAAGCAAATTATCAGACAGCTGCTAGAAAAAGAGAGAGGTGTATGTCCTTCACATACAGAAGATTTAATTTTCCTATTACCTCTTGACAATTCTATTAGAATCCAAAAGTCACAGGGACCAACTTTCCCATCTAGAAGTATATATATATATATATATGTATATATATATGTATGTATGTATGTATGTATGTATATATATCTTTATCATGATTAAGTAAAATTCAAAGGTGAATGAAACCATGAAGGCTAATAACATACAGCCTTTCATCCAAGACAGAAATTTCTTCTTATGACATCTCTGACAGATGGTGTCTCAGACTCAGCTTGGACTCTTCAAGACAGTATTGATTGTGTTTTTCACACAAAGACTAAATGGGAGAAAAGTTGTTACTAGCCGAGCACTGTCTTATCAGTGAAGTGAAAAGAAGACTTTAATTACGTTTTCAGGAGCTAACATATACATTCATCCTGCTTGTTTATTACAATGAAGCATTATTTTGAAACTTTTCCCTTCATTAAAAAAAAAATCAATGTTTCATTCTTTTGCCATACTTATGGTCTACTCATCATATCTTTTCAAATGATGCTTCATTCATTGCGTCTGAGCAGCAATGCCTTGACATCTTTGAGAGTAATTAGCATTATTTCAGAAAATAAAAACACATTTGCTGCAGGTACAGGAGTAGAAGATTAAATAGTAGGAACACTGCTTGGATCATTACAGTCCCAACCGGGTTCAACCCAGGGAAAGCCCTTTGTGGGTTGTTCAAGTGGACCTCCAGAATATCATCTTCAGGAGTTTTTCTAGAGCTTTGCCTTGTCAGACTTACTCAGCTGCCCCAAGAACGAAATTGAGAGGTCAGTCACAGAGGCAAGTAGCTAGCCAAGAAAAGATAAAAGCTGCCATGGATCAATTCTCCTATCCCCCACCCCCCCCCAAAAAAATGTACTTCCCATGTTAAGGAGAAAATTAGCCTCACTTTTTAAGAGAATCCAACAGACATTTATATTATGTACAAAACATTTTATTAATATATGATTAATATCTGTGATAAAAGTAATCTCATAGGATCTGAGATTTGAAACTTTAAATATTTGAAAAGTCACTTTTTGGGAAAAATAATACTGAGAAGAATATGCGGAAAGTTTATATCATATTGCTCTGATTATCTAGAAACTTTTAGGACCAAAGACTAAAATATGCTCTTGAACATTTCTGAAAGAGAGCTATTTTAGTCTTAATCTTTTATTAGAATCAGTGAGTGGACAAGAAGGAAAAAAAGAAATAAAACAGTGCCCTGAAGTGCACAGAATAACATTCAGATTCTAAGTACTTAAAAGACAAGAGTTTAACAAAATATGTCATTGTACTTATTCATAATGACTGAGATTTTTAGCAAATAAAAAAGAAAAGCACACAAAGCCCAAAGAATAGGGCGGAAATAGGAAGTATAATGAAAAAGATAGTATTAACAGCATTTAAAAGCCCATGTGTTATTTATTCTATGGCTAAAATAATTCAAATTCATGAATGTTATTCTAGATCTTTATAGGATACAAGATTTGAATTCCAAAGAAAAATCTATGTTCATGAAGCTGCAAGCCCTAGGTTTGGCTAAGTATCAAAATGCATACTTCACTGCATTCAACGAAAGTTCTAAATTTATTTTCTGTATGATTCTATTGAACATGCTATAAAAGTTTTAATAGTAATGGCAGTGAGAGCAGAAATTAGGAATGCCTCTAGGTGACAACACATGATTTCATCAGGACATTAATTAATGGAACGTACACAAGACTTACTTTGTGCCTAGAAACATTGGAAATTGTCTAACCTCCTCTACTCAGAAGTTTCTTTTCCAAGGCACAGAATTCGGGTTAGTTCTATACAGAGCGTGGTTACATTGTGGATTTTAAAAGCTTATAGGCTAGTACCTAACTACCCTCTACAACATTATTTTTGAATTCTAAATTTTAAAAGAGAAACTGATGTGTACATGCGCAAGCCAGTAAGAGTACATATTGTTGCATCACACTCCTAAAGACTGAGTTACCCAGTTTGCAGCTTGTTAATGCATCTTGATTTTCACCATTGTTTTTCTTGATGGCTTTTTGGATTTGGGCAACTTTTGAATAGAGAAATGAGAATAAAATTCAAAATTAGTTAAATTTTAAGAATTGCTGGGAATGGCAGGTGATAAATATTTGTGTTTTATTATCTATGAATCTGATTCACCCCTTGCTATTCCAGTCCCAAGTATCACTGGCAGATCAAGCATGTGAAGCAGAGGAATAAAGATGAGCATAAGGAAAAATTGAGAAGAGTTCATTCACCCATTCCACAAATATTTAAATGTCTACTGTGTGCTAAAAGATAAACAGCGCATAATTAATTCCTTTCCTCATGGAGCACAGGATACAGATTTTAAGACAAAAATGTAAATATTATAGAAAGGTGCTGTTGGAGGAAATAATGGAGACTCCTAGACTGAGAAGTATGGTGGAAAGTTCCACCCAGAGGGTCTAGCACACTCCACATCCTGGAAACAAGAGTAAGCATCAGAGCATTGAGCAACTCAAAGTCCGATGTGTCTGGATTAAGAAGAGTCGTGGAGGGATGAGTGAGAGCTAAAGCCAGGGAGGTAGGCAAGGGGCAGGGTTTGAAGCCTTGTGAGCTTGTTAGAGTTTGGGCACCATTTCCTAAAAGTGCTGACAAGTTACATAAGGAGTTTAAGCAGGTTAATGACAGATTGGATTTGCCTTTTTCGAAGATCAGTGACTGCACAGTAGAGAAAGGATCAGAGAAGACAATATTGGAGATGGAAAAAGTCCAGTTATGAGGCTACTACCCAGAACTCTAAAGTTGATGGCCTTGAACAGGTTTGAGAGATACTTAAGAGGCAGAAGAGACATTGTGTGGTAA
This sequence comes from Dugong dugon, assembly GCA_030035585.1. Classification (NCBI taxonomy): domain Eukaryota; kingdom Metazoa; phylum Chordata; class Mammalia; order Sirenia; family Dugongidae; genus Dugong; species Dugong dugon. The sequence goes on along the minus strand of CM057468.1, from coordinate 110,476,340 downwards.
TCGAATGACTGTGTAAATTGAGGAAGAAACGTTGATGCCAGCAACTCCATTTCAGGCTTAGGAAACTGAGTTAATAGTAGTTGTTTTAAGACTACCATAGCAAAGTACCACAAACTGGGTGGCTTATTACAGTGGAAATTTATTCTCTCACAGTTCTGGAGACTAGAAGTCCAATTTTAGGGTGTCAGCAGGGCCATGTTCTCTCTGAAGTCTCTAGGGGAAGATCTTTCCTTATCTCTTCCAGCTTCTAGTGGTTGCAGGCAGCATAACTCTAATCTCTGCCTCTATCTTCACATGGTAGTCTTCCCGGTATGTCTTTCTATCTCCGTATCTTTTTTCCTCTTCACATAAAGACACCAGTCATATTGGCTGAGGGCCTGCCCTACTCCAGTATGACCTCATGTGAATTTAACTAATTACATCTGCAAAGACCCTATTTCCAAATAAGGTCACATTCACAGATAGCAGGATTAGAATTTCAGCCTATCTTTTTGGGGGTCACAATTCAACCCGTAATAGTAGTGCTGAACAAAAATCACAGGGCGAGGAGAGATTGGTATGTAAAAGCAGCAAGTTCAACTTAGACATGAATCCATCAGGTGGGAATGGCCAGTAGGCTGCTGGGTATGCTGGATCTGGCAGTTAGAACTGTCTGGGATAAAGTTACAAGCGTAGTATTTCAAGATGTTATCTTGAAACACTTATTTTTGAGCTTTTACTCCCCCACATTTCCTCGTACCTGATCCCACCCTGAGTCAGTCAGAGTTCTCCTGCCTTGTGGAAAATTAGAGTAGTTGTTGCTAGAAGGCAAACAGAAAAAAATAGTCAGTATTCAGTCTTTTCACTTCCAAAAGATATTGGTGCTGTTGGGAGAGAGCCAGTATAGGTGCTGAAGATACAAAAGAGGGAGGGGATGTCAGGCCTCAGGGTTAAAGCATGATTAGGAATAATTGATCATTACTAACATTACTGAGAGTTCACTACCTGTCTTCTAAGCGTGGCATGTATCCATTCATTTAAGTCTGGCAGCAACTGATGAGGTAAGAACTATTATTGTCCTCATTTTATGAATGCCTTAACTGGTACACAGGGGAGTTAACCACCCTGCCCAAGACCAGAAGGTAGAGCCAGGATTGGGATTCAGGCAGTCAGGATCCAGAGCTGCATTCTCTGAGCACCTACGTAGACAGGCAGAGGGAAGAGAAAGGGCACCATGGCATAGGGAGGGAGGGGATGAACTTGGGATTGGCGCTGTGCTGAATTTGCATGCTGCCCAACTTAATAAAAAACCTAGAGGACATTTCTAATACTTATAGAGAGTTTAAGTACATATGCAATGACTAACATCTGCATTTTTGATTCAGTCATTCATTCACTCAATAAAGATTTATTGATCACCTACTATGAAACAGGCACTGGGAATGCTCTGAGATTCAAAAATGAGCAAGTCTGACATGAACCTAGCCTTATTCTCTTTTAGCTCCCACAATGACTCTGTATAGTAATTATTTTTATCTACAACTCAAGCCTAACAACAACAACTCAAAGACGGAACCATTGAGATGTGTCCACTGCCACACAGCTGTTGTTGTGTTTAGGTGCCATCAAGTGAATTTCTGACTCATAGTGACCACATATGACGGAGTAGAACTGCCCCCATAGGGTTTTCTAGGCTGTAATCTTTATTGGAGCAGATCACCGAGTCTTTCTCCCTAGAAGCAGCTGGGTGGGTTTGAACTACCAACCTTTCAGTTAGCCACTGAGCACTTTACCATTTCACCACGATGGCTCCTTTTAGTAAGGGAAAAGAACAACAGTCTAGCTCAGCTTTTTTTTTTTTTTTTAAGCAACATTATCTGTCTCGCAGCAATCTCAGGGCTGTGTCATTAGACAGGATTGAAGGGTACCCGAAGAAGAAAGAGGGAACATCCTCTTGGCTTTATCCTTCTAATGTTACATAATCCAATCATCACTGGTTTTTATTCTCTCTAGGGAAGAGCTCTATTTTGTTCTTTCCTAGTTTTAAACTTTTCTTAGTATTTGTACATAGATTTCTAAGTGAGTTGCTCCCATTTTTATTTTTTTCTTCTGAGTCTGTCTACTTTGTTACTCAGAAAATTAGGTCTCTGGAAACATCTGAGCTCGGACACGGTGTCTCCAGCCCTTTCTGAGAGCTGAGAGAGAGGCCTTAGAGGGCAACTGTGCTCAGAGCCAATTTGCTTAATTTCATGGAATATGTTTTGAGATCCGAGTCTTTAAAATATTTGGCCAGTAGTATTTGAGGGTTGAAAATCAATTTTCAATGTATTATTAATATTATTAGGTAACCATATTTCCATTAAATTTATGGGGTATTTGTATTCATTTCAGTAACAAAAATCCCTAATTCTATTTCTAGATGATTATAGACAACTCCAAATATGCTTATCGATGTTTTGCTGTTTGGAGCATAAAATAGATAACAAGGTCTTTGACTTTCACAGCTGTTATGGACTGAATTGTGTCCCCCAAAAATATGTGTTGTAAATCCTAACCTCTATGCCTACGGTTATAATCTCATTTGGGAATGAGTTGTCTTTGTTATGTTAATGAGGCAGGATTAGTATAGGGTGTGTTTTGAGTCAATCTCTTACAAAATATAAAAACAGTAGATTAGGACAAGCAAGCAAGCAAAGATGGGGGAAGAGAGATGCCAAGCCACATGAAGATCATCCAGGAGCAGAAGCTAAAAGAGACAAGGGCCTTCCTCCAGAGTGGACAGAGAGAGAAAATCTTCCTCTGAAGGCGGCACTTTGAATTCAGACTTCTAGTCTCCTGAACTGTGAGAAAATAAATTTCTATTTGCTAAAACCACTGATTTGTGGTATTTCCGTTCAGTGACATCACTAGGGTTGGTGTCACCCAGTTTGATAACTCATGACGTCACACCCCATGCTAATTACCACAATACCAAAAAAAAAAAAAAAAAAAACCCAAACCTGTTGCTGTTGAGTCAATTCCGACTCATAGTGACCCTACAGGACAGAGTATAACTGCCCCATAGGGTTTCCAAGGAGCAGCTGGTAGATTTGAACTGCCAACCTTTTGGTTAGCAGCCAAGCTCTTAACCAGTGTGCCACCAAGGCTCCATTACCACAATATTGTAAGCTAAAACACCAGAAAATTTGACAAAACCACCACTATAAAAACACTGGCAGCAACGAAAACAACAGTGAGTGCTTATAGCGCATGCAAACAAAACCACATGATTGGAAGCGTCATTGTAATTGAGTAATAATGACAGCTGTGACCGGAGCACATTAGAAGGTTCAAAAAGTAAATTAGCATAGAGTTTTAGTCTTGTAGATATATCGATACATGCAAGCTAGGCTTATGAAAAATGTTTTTGTTATTATAACTAACTACAGGGATATTTTTATTTTAAAAAATCATAAATTTCTGCTGAAACGGTGCACAAAAATTTTATATACAGCCATTTTGGTTTCACCTCTTCTAACAAGGTCGTCTGGTGTAGTCTGCACCCCTTGCACTCTCCTAGTAACGCCACTGTTTCTGTTATAGCAGCACTAGATAACTAAGACAATAACTAACTGAAAGATTAAAAAATATACAGAAAATACATTACTTTCAAAGCTGCATGCCAGTCAGGTGGTTTAGACACAGTGGCAGACAGAAATGTGACCCCTAGGAGCCACAATTTGTAGTTTAAATGTTCAGTGTGTTCCTTCTCCAATTAAAAGCAAATAAAAGATATATTACTTGAGTCAAACCTGGTGTTAGAAATCATCAGTCTCACTAAAAGGCTAAAAATAATCTGAATGGAAACTTTTCTGTTGAAATAACTAGGTAGACTTTATGAGGATGAATATTCCATATTTTTAAACTTTCAAACAAATTATATTTCTGGAATAATATGGTATCTTAGTGCTAAGGAATTGTGTTACATTTTGTTATGGATTGAATTGTGTTCCCCAAAATGATTGAAGTTCTTATCTCTGCGCTAGTGAATGTGACCTTGTTTGGGGAAATAGGGTTTTTCTATGGTTATCAATTAAGTGGGTCCTGGTCCTAATTGTTAGTGATAGAAACAGTGTGGGAGATCGTATGGCAGACTTTGCAGAACCAATTACTTATTCATTGTAGATACTTTTTTTTCAACAACATAAACAGTGACTATATACATGGACCTTGCCAGATGGAATACATAGGAATCAAATCAGCTACATCTATGGAAAGAGACAATGGAGAAGCTCAACATCATCAGCCAGAACAAGGGCAGGGGCTGACTGTGGAACAGACCATTAATTGCTCATATGCCAGTTCAAGTTGAAGTTGAAGAAAATTAGAGCAAATCCACGAGAGTGAATGTATGACCTTGAGTATATCCCACTTGAATTTAGAGACCATCTCAAGAATAGATTTGACCAGTTGAATGCTAATGACCAAAGACGAGGGGAGTTGTGCAAGGACATCATATGTGAAGGAAGCAAAAGATCATTAAAAAGACAGGAAAGAAAGAAAAGACAAAAATGGATGTCAGAAGAAACTCTGAAACTTGCTCTTGAAGGTAGAGCAGCTAAAGCAAATGAAAGAAATGATGAAGTAAAAGAGCTGAACAAAAGATTTCAAAGGGCAGCTTCAGAAGACAAAGTATTATAATGAAACGTGTGAAGACCTGGAGATAGAAAACCAAAAGGGAAGAACACAGTCAACATTTCTAAAGCTGAAAGAACTGAAGAAAAAAACTCAAGCCTCCAGTTGCAATACCAAAGGATTCTAGGGGCAAAATATTGAACAATGCAGAAAGCATCAAAAGAAGATGGAAGGAATACACAGAATCACTGTACCAAAAAGAATTGGTTGCCATTCAACCATTTCAGGAGGCAGCATATGATCAAGAACCAGTGGTACTGAAGGAAGAGGTCCAAGATGCACTGAAGGCATTGGCGAGAAACAAGGCTTCAGGAATTGGTGGAATACTGACTGAGATATTTCAACAAGCAGATGCAGTGCTGAAGCGTTCACTTGTCTATACCAAGAAATTTGGAAGACAGCTACCTGGCCAATCAACTGGAAAATGTCCATATTTTTACCCATTCCAAAGAAAGGTGGCTCAACAGAATGTGGAAATTATCAACCAATATCATTAATATCACTCACAAGTAAAATTTTGCTGAAGGTAATTCAAAAGAGGTTGCAGCAGTACATCGACAGAGAACTGCTAGAAATTCAAGCTGGAATTCAGAAGGGTACATGGAAACAGGGATATCATTGCTGTTGTCAGATGGATCCTGGCTGAAAGCAGAGAATACCAGAAAGACATTTACCTGTGTTTTAATGACTAAGCAAAGGCATTCGACTGTGTGGATCATAACAAATTATGGATAACATTGCAAAGAATGGGAATTCCAGAACACTTAATTGTGCTCATGTGGAACTTGTGCGTAGACCAAGAGGCAGTCATTCAAACAGAACAAGGAATAGTGCATCATTTAAAATCAAGAAAGGTGTGCATCAGGGTTGTATCTTTCACCATACGTACTCAATCTGTATGCTGAGCAAATAATCCAAGAAGCCAGACTATATGAAGAAGAATGTGGCATCAGGATTAGAGGAAGCCTCATTAACAACCTGTAACAAGCAGATGACACAACCTTGCTCGCTGAAAGGGAAGTGGACTTGAAGCACTTACTCATGAAGATCAAAGACCACAGCCTTCAGTATGGATTACACCTCAATATAAAGAAAACAGAAATCCTCACAACTGGACCAGTAAGCAACATCATGATAAACGGAGAAAAGATTGAAGTTGTCCAGGATTTCATTTTACTTGGATTCATGATCAACATGGAAGCAGCAATCAAGAGATCAAACGATGTATTCCATGGGGGCAAATCTGCTGCAAAAGACCTCTTTTATAGTGTTAAAAAGCAAAGATGTCACTTTAAGGACTAAGGTGCGCCTGACCCAAGCCATGGTATTTTCATTTGCCTCATATGCATGGAAAACTGGACGATGACTAAGGAAGACTGAAGAAGAATTAGTGCCTTTGAATTATGGTGTTGGTGAAGAATATTGAATGCACCATGGACTGCCAGAACAAACAAATCTGTCTTGGAAGAAGTACAGCCAGAATGCTCCTTCAAAGCGAGGATGTGGAGCCTTCATCTCAGAAATTTTGGACATCTTATCAGAAGGGACCTGTCCCTGGAGAAGGACATCATGCTTGGTAAAGTAGAGGGTGAGTGAAAGAGAGGAAGACCCTCAAGGAGGTGGACTGACACAGTGGCTGCAACAATGGTCTCAAGCATAGCAACGATTTCAAGGATGGTGCAGGACAGGGCAGTATTTCATTCTGTGTTACTTTAGGGTCACTATCAATCAGAATTGACTGGATGGCTCCTAACAACACTAATAAGAACAACATTCCTAATCCCTTTTGAGTAATGTTTTATAAGAAGAGAGTCACACACAGGGATAATACATCGTGTGAGGATCATCTACAAACCAAAGAACACCAAGAAACGGCCAGGGTTGCAGAAACTGAAAGAGATAGGGAAGGATCTTCCCCTAGAGCCAAGAAAGAGCAATACCCTGCCTACACCCTGAAGTTGGACCTCTCTAGCCTTCAGAACTGTGAGAAGATAAATTTCTGTTCTTTAGAGCTGCCCACCTTGTGGTATTTTGTTATGGCTGTCTGAGCAACCAAGATAGGGGTCAACTCCCTGTCCCTAAATAGTTTAAGGAGGTCGATAAAAGCTTTTCAAAATGGTAAAAGCTTTTCAAAAGGTCAATGACTGAAGTTTAGCTATTCAAAATGGCCTTTCTACTAAATCACTTCATTTTCCAATATCAAACTTTCCTGAATAGTCCCATTTATTAAACCAGTTAAATGTACATGTTGATAAATAACTTGAACTTACTCTATAATCAACTATAATAAACTTTATATCAGTGCTTTCCAATAGAACATACCCGGACTGTCCAATATGGTAATCAGTAACCACACGTGGCTACTGAACAACTTGAATGTGTGCCTGAGGAACTAAATTTTACATTATATTTAATTTTAACTAATTTAAAAGGAAATAATCACGTGGTTGGTGGCTACTATATTGAGTAACACAGTTCTACGTCATATTTTTTGAAAATTAAAAACCCTGTAAGGTGTCAGTGAATGGCAACTGACCAACCCTTGAGCCACCTGAGGTCACAAACCTGCTCCCTGGAGGGGCCCTGGGGTTGCCCTGGGGGCTTTCCTTTGCCCACTGTCCTGAAAGTGGACAGCTATGCAAAGGATAGTTTAATTAGCACAGCAGCCTTAATACTTTCACACCAATTTAGAGACTAATTGAGAAGCACAAAGCAACTATTGTCAATTGCAAATAAAATGGCTTTAGAAGTAATCTAGACACAAAGCAGGTCTGTGCAATTTCATTCCGTGTCCAGGAGGAAAGAACAAAATGTAAAGATTGGCGCAAGCACCGTCCAGGACCTGGGGGTCAAGCACAAGCAGCACTACTGAGCTAGGGACACAGACAGTTCCCCACCCTGTATTATTCTCCCCAGGGTGCTATGGACTAGGGTTCCAAGTGTATATTTTTAGCCGGAGAGTTCAGTCACTCCTCCTAATTGCAGCTTGCTTGCAGGAAAGGACTGGGAAGCCCCAAGGGCACAGATGCGATGGTAAAGCCCCAGGTTTCTTGGCTGAGAATCCTTCAGTGGATTTCTATTTTTCTACCCTGGAGAGGATGTGCATCACCTGACTCTAGAGCCTGGTACAGACTGACCTGGTACAGACTCACCGATCTACAAGGGACTTTCAAAAGGGGAGAGTCCTGGTCCTTTGACCTACTTTCAAATTGTCCAGACAAAAAGTGAAAAATCCATTTAGTCATAGGCTATTGAAGTTGTACAAATAAGAAAAAGGGAAGGATTTAGAAGTAGAATATCTCCTACTGGACTTACAGTTGTAGATAAACACTTTTTTTCCTACTTGTTCTTACCTATGATCTCAAAGTTCAGGGACATCCATACTGAAACAAAAGCACCATCACATAAAAGTAATGTTATATTATTATATCACTTAATAAATGACAGATATGAACATAATAAATAAAAAATATATTAATGACTTGTATTAGTTTAGACAGTTCTTTTGATTATTTTGTATGGTATATTAAGTAATTTATATAGCTGAACTCTTACATTTTTTAACAGACAAGCATATCTTAAAGTAATTTGCTTAAATTTTTCAAACAGAAATTTGCAAGTCTTTCTTCTTTTAAAATGTCCTTGCTTTCTTCTTGAATGTATTTATTATTCAGTAGCTTCTAAGGAATCATCACATTAGCATGTTATAGTAGCATATTTTTAAAATCCGCCCTGTTATAAATTTGAAAAGTACTGATATGGTTTAACCCAGGAATATTAATTAGGAATAAAATTAATTAGTGCATTTTTATCATTCAAATGTAGATGCAGGCTGTCTAAGAGCATGATTCTTTAATGCTCTCTTTAAGGGTCAAATAAATTAGTCTACTGTTATTTTTTATAACCTTTAATTTTTCAAATGGGTATGACATATACATGGCACACAATTGAAAAACTACAAAAGAGAATGAAAAGAAAGCAAGAAACAAATCAAACGGAAATAAACTATTTTGACATACTTTAAAACGCGACTTTAATACGTGTACGTTTCCTGGAAGAATTTGTGGTTAAAACCAAGGAAACTGCTTATGCTTTAGCAGAAAAGCAACTGATTGAGAAGCCTCAAGGTTAGTTGATTTATGAATATTAATCTTAGACATCTGGATGGAATTGCATGTCATGCATATATCTTACTAGTTACTGTGGTAGATTAATTTATTGTTAATACTCACTTTCTTCCCTTACTCCCCTCCATGGGTGCTCTGAACGTTTCCAGCCCCTTGATCAATGAAACTTAAGAGGGATGTGATAATCTAAGGCTAAAAAGCATTCACTCAGTTGGGTTTGCTTTCCTGCCCTTCTCCCTTCCCCACAAGAACATGCCTGGGCTAGCCGGTGGGTCCCAGGAGGAGGATGAGAGGCCCGTGGAGCAGATCTGCCTCTGATAAGCTGCTCCAGCCAAGCCCAGTCAAGCCCAGACACATAAGAAATGATTGTTTCTCTAGGCACTGAATTTTGCAGGTGGTTTGTTACATAGTATTATTTTGGTAATAGACAACTCATACAGCCACCAAGAAGAAATGCAAGAGGCAGACTGCCTGGGTTTGAGGTCCAGCGCTGTCATACACTAGCTCTGAATGACCTTTGCGCATTTGAAACCCCTCTGAGCCTGTTTTTACAGCCTGACCACACATGGCCTCAAGCCTTAGGTGTCCTGGAATGTTCCAAATCTGTAAAGGCACTAGATTGTCTTGAATATTATGAAGGAACAATATAATACTATGAGGGGTATTAAATGTATCGTTGCCTTATAAAATCATGATTATAGTGTTTCTTCAGTTTTTAAAAAAATGTTTCAGTAGAATAGCCTAGTATAGGGGTTGGCAAAATTTTTCTATAAAGAGTCAGATAGTTAATATTTTAGGCTTTGTGGCCTTGTGTCCCTGTCACAACTATTCAACTCAATGTCCAACTTGGGGCATTAAGACAGAGCGTCCCAGGAAGGTGGTTTCTCTAGGAGAAAAGTAACGTTAGATTAACTGATAAGTTTACAATGTGGAAATTATATTGAGAGACTCATGGAGGCTGGTGGTGGTGTTAGGTGCCATCCAGTAGGTGCCGACTCATGGCAACCTTATGTATAACAGAATGAAACATTGCTGGATGCTGTGCCATGTTCATTATTTTTGGTATGCTTGAGACCATTGTGTTGGCTATTGAAAACCTTAATAACAACAGATTATAGGAGGATTTATGGTAGTTGCTAAGAAAGGTAAGTAAATGGAGAAAAGGACAATTTTTTGGAAGTCATAATATAAATGCTGAATATCGATGTAAACAAAAATTGTGCTATATCTAAATTGAAAGGGAGACATCACAGAGCTATATTTGCAATTACCCCAGGGTTTCGCAGCCTCTGTCCTATTGACATTTTGGGTCTGATACATTGTTGTAGGGAGCTGTCCTGTGCATTGTAGGATGTTTAGCAGCATCCAGTTCTCATCCTTACTCCTCTCTTTACTCAGTTTGGATAATATGGTCCATCCTTAGAATTATTCGTTTGTACACTTACAGCCTCATCTCCTTTGCCTGTCTCTTCCTCTGTCTCTCCTTCACTCAAACTAATAATGGATAGAAAAGAGGTAGGAGGCCTTACTTTAATTTTAGAAGTCAAAACTCAAGTGGGCGTTCTTCCCAGGTGCCTCTGGATGGACTGGAACCTCCAGCCTTTTTGGTTAGCAGCCGAGCATGTTAACTGTTTGCACCACCCAGGGATTCCCATGGAAGACGTAGTTAGGACATATTAAACTGAAAAGCAAAGTGAAGTCAGAGTGCAGCAGAACCTTGTACGCCAGCTGAAGGGACCCCACGCCAGTCTATCATCACTCATTGAGCAATGACTATTCTCTGTTCCTTCAGCCCCAGTCTCCTGCATCATCCCCATTTAGCATCATTGAAAGCTATTCGCCTTCCCTCCTTTACCAGGATCCTTTGAAGTACAGGGTTTACTCTAATCTTCAGTGGAACTTGAGGACATCTTTAATTCGTCTATCTGCTCCTTTTATTATACCACAGTGTCTCTGATCAAACAGAATTTGAGGAGAAGACAGAATTCATCCTGTCAAACAGTAAACAAAGAGACTCTCATAATAGCCCAGTGTTCTCGCATGGCCTTGAGCCTTAGGTGTCCTGAAATGTTCCAAATCTGTAAAGGCACTAGACTTGAATACTGTAAAGGGATGTATAATACTATGAGAGCAAGTTTGGCTGTTAAATGTACCATTGCCTTATAAAATCATGATTATAATGATTATTCCGTTTTTAAAAAATGTTTTAGTGGAATGGCCTAGTATAGGGGTTGGCAAACTTTTTTTGTAAAGAGTTAGATAGTTAATATTTTAGGCTTTATGACCATAGTGTCTCTGTCACAACTATTCAACTCTGCCATTTTAGCGGAAAGCAGCTACAGACAGTACATAAATCAGTGGTTGTGGTTGTGGCTGTGTTTCAGTAAAGCTTATTCATAAAATACAAATACAAAAACAGATGGTGAGCCCAATTTGGCCCAAGGAATTTGCCACCCAGTGAAGGTCAGTGGTTTGAACCCAGTGCAGGAGAGAGATGTGGCAGTCAGCTTCCAAGATTTACAGCCTTAGAAACCCTATGGAGCAGTTCTACTCTGTCCTGTAAGGACGCTATGACTTGGAATCAACTCACCGGCACTGGGAGTGGGTGGAGACCTAGTATGTTTCTCAGACTTGAGTCATGCATATACCACCTTCATAGTTTTTGCTAAATTGATATACATCTGTAATCGTTTTTATTATAAAACTATTAAAGCTCACTATTTTTAAATAAATAGATTTTAAAGTAAAAATATTGCTACTGTAAAAGGAAAACTAGTATTATTTGTAATAAAAAGGTAACCTTAGAAACAGATACAATTAAAACACAATTTTGTAATACAAGTTTTTTATCAAAATTTGAATAGGGAATACGAATTATTGCAAAAGGTAAAACTCCTTAAAAAAAAAAAAAAGGAAAAGCTAGCCTCACTTTCTTCACTTTAGTCACCTTCTTTAAGTCCCTTCTATTTGCCTTCTCCTACCACCGCAGAACCACGCGCACATGCTGTTCTGTCCAGGTGTAATGCCTGCCCCTGCCTCTCCTCCTGGTTAACTCCAACCCAGCAGGGAAGCTTCCCCCTAAGTAAGTGAAGGCTCCTATTGTAGCTGTTCATAGGCCAGCAGATGGTTCCATGGAAGCACTCTTCACAAGTGCAGTTTTACATTGGCTGGGACATGACTGGGTCATTTACTGAATCCCCTTCTGTGCCCTCTGCCCTTAAAGTCAAGAGATTAGCATCTGACACAGTGCTTCTCCATAGTAGCTTCTGGATAAATATGTATTGCACTGAATGAGTAAATGAAATAACTCAAATTTTAAAATATCTAAATTAGTCACTTATGGTTGTAACTGTTGTCTTTCCTAATCTAAATTTGCACTTCACCCCTCAGGCTGTAAGTCTGTATTCTCTTTACTGGCCAAGACAGCAGTTTCCTAAGGGAAATGTTTAGCAGTCCAGCAGGGTGGAAGGGAGTTGGATGACCTCTTCAAGACATGTTGGAGAAGAAGTGAGTGATTCTGGTTGCTTTTGAGGTTTAGCTTTCTCCAAATCTTCCCGGATATCAAGGTTTCAAATGTCAGGATCCCTTTCTTTCTTGATCAGTGGTCTTACATCTAATGAGAACTGGATAGAATATAAATTTAATGCTGTAAAATAAATACATAATTCTTAAAATAAAAAGTGTTCTTGCCTGTAAAATGCAAAACTGTATTGCATTTTAAAACTGTGTTGTACATAGTTTGGGAAATGGTGGCAAGTCAAACAACAAAGTTTTAGACTGAAGAAGACCTGGGTTAGAATTCTAGTTCTGCCACTTGCTAACTTCCGTAATCGAGGTTTCCTCACCTGTAACCTGGGGTAACAAGAACCACCTCGCAGGACTATAGTAAGGGTTTCATTCGAATAATAATGTACAGTAAATACTAAGCCCAAGATCTGACTAGCACATGATAAAATGAGATAAATATTTAGTATTGCTGTTAGTGTTATTTACATGAAGTATATGCTACATTCTCTTAATGAATATGAAAAATATGCAACATACATTAAGAGCATATTTATTTATAAAAACCTAGAATAAAAGGATTATCTAATGTGCCTTTCCTAGTTCAAAACACAGCATCATTTTTTCAACATTTCCTTTTGCTTCCATTTAGTGAAAATCTAAAAATTATTAAGAAAACATTTATATAATAATAAACACAATTTAATATTTAAGCAACATAAATGCAGAGGAAATAAACAGAAATGTACAGACTGCTAAACCATAAGTCTAGGGTTTATATAAAAAATTATTGGGTACAAGAAAATTTCTGATAATCTCTTAATTTTTTAAAAAGTTTTCTTTTAATTAACAGTGTGTTGATGTTTTAAATAAAAACCTTCAATTTGCTCAGATATCACTTCTTAGTGAGACCCATCCTGACTATCACATTACAATTTTAATCTGCCCCAAACCTCTTCCCAGAACTCCTGACTCCCCTTACCCTACTCTACTTTTCCTATTTTCTGTAGCAACTAATTGCATCTACCATCTATTTCACTCACTTATCGATTATAGTTTATTGTTTATATCTCTGCTAGAATCTCCACAAGTAGGAATCTTTGCCTCTTTTCTTCATGGACATATCTCCACTGTCTAGAATAGTGCCTGACCCATGTCGAAACTCCATAAATACATGTTGAATACAAGAATTAGTCGATATTGATTGGAGCCCTGGTGGCGCAGTGATTAAGAACTCAGCTGCTAACCAAATAGTCAGCAGTTTGAATCCACCAGCCTGTCCTTGGAAACCCTATGGGGCAGTTCTACTCTGTCCTATAGGGTTGCTACGAGTCAGAATTGACTCAATAGCAATGGGTTCTATGTAGTTTACAAAATGCCTTCTCATAGAAGAATTATGTCTAACAAACATTTTAAAAGGCTGAGCAAAAAGCAGAGAGAAATAGCAATCTATAAAAGATACTATTTTAGTATCATATGTGCCCATACATCAGGCAATAAAATAGCATCACTAAGAATTTGTGTTGACTTTTTGATGCATGCCTAGTCAACACAGAAATAACCCTGCAAAGGAATAAATCAAGATCTAATTGCAATTCCCGCCATGACTTGCATGGAATTAGCAAGAGACTTTTCCATTTATGAATTTAAGTCTCTGCTCCAATAAGAGATGTTTACAAATCAATGTCTTGTGTTCACAGCATACATTTTCAGAATTAAACTTAAGCTGTCATCTTATTTCTGCAGAAGCTACAGTAGTTATTTAGTATCATCAGCTGACTTAATTAAACCAATGTCAAAATTAACAGGAAATGGAAATCTAACATGTGAATAATATCTTTATGTAGCCTCCAGAAATGTCTACAAACTAGAAAACTATAATGCATCCAATTTTCCTCTTAGTGTCTTATGGATTATCTTTAAAAAATGTCATGTGTTCTCTTCCATATGGGAATACTTATTTCATTTAAAAAAATTGACATAAAAAAATTATCCTAGCTTTATGAAATGGACTGTACCAGGTAAGACATGTTTAAATTGATTTATAGTCCATCCTATCACATTTTAAATGCTTAAAGAAACATATTATTCAAAGAAACCCTGGAGTGGAAAGAGAATTGACTTCAACAGCTGTTTTTCCTGTTAATTTCAAACCTACTGAGAATATGTTTTACTAAATTAACTTTTTTCCTATTTTCAGAGCAATAGGAAAATCCTTTCATGATAGGATTTAAGCAGTCAGTAGAAAAGACAGCTCAAATCATCAACGCCAAAGCAAAATGGGAAATGCTGTCAATCAAAGACAACTTTCACTTTGTTTACACATAAGAAATTCTCTTTTCTACAGGTTATGCATATGTTTTCTCCTTCATTTTGCGGTCTTTGTAATTGATATTCCAAATCAGTGCCTCTTCAAAGGCAAGCATCTTTGTGGCTTAACAGCAGCCGAAGCAGCGAGCATGCCAACCTGGAACTTTGCTCAGGTCATCTGAGACCTTTCTGTGTCAATAGTCCCATAGTTAATAGACAACTGTGAGAAGTCTGATGACTCCAGAAGTGCTATACAATTGTCTAACTCTGCTGAACATATTCTTTTCAGAAATCCAATCAAAACTATTATGTGCATGTGCATGGTACAAAAAAAACCTCAGAATTAACTATACTGTATTTTTACGCAAAATAACTTGCACCTTCTGTGTTTGCTTACCAACCATGCCCTACCCATGAGGTATTTTCAAAAGCGCTACTATACCAATTGTGTTTTTTTGTTTTAACATGTTGTTTAAAAAAAAAAAAAAAAGCATAGTTCACTTACAAAAATACCTTGTGGGGAGGGAATGGCGTGACTGGCAAATGCAGAAGGTGTGCATTATTTGCGTACAAATACGGTACTATTCACTTGCTCAATAAATGTTGCAAATCTTCACGCTTATTAGGTTGACAAATTGCCGAGTTAAAATCGGTTATTAACAGTTTATTGACATAATATTAATGTACTGTGTTTAATTTAGTCATTAAAACTTCCAATTATCATTTTTTTAAAAACAGTGAAATAGAAAAGGCACTGAGTTAGAAGATAAAAATAAAATTAGTTCTCCTCTAGTTCAGCTACACATTTGATGTGCAACCTTGGACAGATTGTTTTGCCTCTTTGAATCTAGTTTCTTCAACTATAAAGTGAAAGAATTATGCTAATTATCCTCAGGGACTTTCTCACTATATAGATCTTCCAAATATTAGTTATTTAAACTCATTTTAAAAATCCCTAGAGAAATGTTATTGACAATTATTATAGTAAAACTGTGGGAAACTCACTTTATCAAAAAGTCTAATGTATTTATGATATGTGGGCACAGCTTTGTGTGAGGGCAAACAGAAGAGGAGTTTCTGTGCAAACAGAAGAGGAGTTTGTAATGGATAAAGTGATTATCATGACTGGAACCGTGGACATCCAAGAGCAAAACTCCCAGATGCACGCTCTGCTGTTCCTAAAGCTACCAGTTCCTGTGACTTTAGACAACGTAAGTGGATCAAAAATGTATATGGAATTTTTTTAAAGTTCTACCTCCACAAGATCCTTCGTTTCGGTCACTATATGGCATTAGCTGATAGTTATGTTTTTAATTCTGTAACTATAAACTGTTCTCCATGGAACTCTTCCCTTAAAATTCAACAGTGCATAAAAGCAAATGGCAGAAGAGTGTGTCATTTTTTGGTAAACTACATATATATAGTTTATGGTTTATATAGAATATTGAATATACCATGGACTTCCAAAAGGACAAACATATTTGTCTTGGAAGAAGTACAGCCAGAATGCTCCTTAGAAGCAAGGATGGTGAGACTTCGTCTCACACACTTTGGACATGTTATCAGGAGGGACCAGTCCCTGGAGAAGGACATCATGCTTGGTAAAGTAGAAGGTCAGTGAAAAAGAGGAAGACCCTCAATAAGATGGATTGACACAGTGGCTGCAACAATGTGCTCAAGCATATAAATGATTGTGAGGATGGCGCAGGACTGGGCAGTGTTTTCCACTGTTGTACATAGGGTCACCATGAGTCAGAACCAACTCAATGATACCTAACAACAAATATATATATATATCTTCTCCTCACTTTTGACGATCTCTTTATCCAATGATAGTAAAAAATCTACTATCTGACTAATTTGCACATTAACAACGTATATCTGGCAGTAACGAACGCCAAGGTATGAGGCGAGAGTAATGCTGGCTGTGATGATTAAGGTTATGTGTCAGCTTGGCTTTGCCATGATTCTCAGTGGTTTGGCAGTTATGTAATGATGTAATTTAGAAGTTATGCAATGATGTAGTCATTCTCCATTTTGTGATCTGATGTAGTCATCGTCCATTTTCACATAATGCTGATTTTGTATAACAACCTGGTCTTTGGAACCTAACCATGTTGATCTGTGAGGTGATTGAAAAACACCATGGTTTGGGTCAGGCACACCTTCGTCCTTAAAGTAACATCTTTGCTTTTCAACACTTCAGAGAGGTCTTTTGTAGCAGATTTGCCCCTTGCAATGTGTCTTTTGATTTCTTAACTACTGCTTTTATGGGTGTTGATTGTGGAACCAAGTAAAATGAAATACTTGACAACTTCAGTCTTTTCTCCATTTATCATGATGTTGCTTATTGGTCCAGTTGTGAGGACTTCTGTTTTCTTTATGTTGAGGTGTAATCCATAATGAAGGATGTAGTCTTTGATCTTCGTCAATTAGTGCTTCAAGTCCTCTTTACTTTCACCAAGCAAGGTTGTGTCATCTGCATATTGCATGTTGTTCATTAGTCTTCCTACAATCCTGATGCCACATTCTTTTTCATATAATCCAGCTTCTATGATTATTTGCTCAGCATGCAGATTGAATAAGTATAGTGAAAGGATACAACCTGATGCACACCTTTCCTGACTTAAAACCATGCAGTATCCCCATGTTCTGTCCTCTTGGTGTATGTACAGGTTCCTCGTGATCATAATAAAGTGTTCTGGAATTCCCATTCTTCATAAGGTTATCCATAATTTGTTATGATCCACACAGTCAAATGCCTTTGCATAGTCAATAAGATACAGGTAAACATCTTTCTGTTATTCTCTGCTTTTAGCCAGGATCCATCTGACATCAGCAGTGATAGGGCCAGGATAGAAACCTGCTTCATTTATTTGGCCAGCCTTGAATCTTAAATTCACTTAATATTATTATTGGGTACATATTTCATCACCAGATCCTCAAGGGTATCGTAGGAGGCTAGTCAAATGACTTGCTGCTCTTAAAATACACTATGCTTGTATCGTTCCCTGATAAACTTGTACTTACTTGAAAAAGAAAAAGAAAGAAAGAAATAGGTTAATTTGGCCGTTACCAAACCTATCTTATGGTTCTTGTGATGAATTTATTCCTTTCTAAAATAACAAACTTTCTACTTAATGCTTTATACTTTTTACCAAGAATAAATTTTAGGATCAATAGTACTCACATACATCCCTATTTTTTTTTTTTTTGAAAATATGAAAAGAATTGATGCATCAATCCATTTTCTCATTATAGAAGAGAAAAAACAGCAACATATCAGATCACTGTTCAGCTGATATCCCTTTTTGCTGGTTTTTGGGATTAGGTAACAGCAACAGAAATAGAGAGATGCAAGGCCAATGATCAGAGATGGGCTTCTTCTCTTCCAATAGTTCTCAAACATGGTTCATCATCAAAACCAGCTGGGAAGTTTTTTTATTTGTTGGCTGGCTTAGCTTAATACACATTCCTTCTCCATTTAGCAGGCCAGGGGAGGGATCCAGAAATTGCCAGATAGTTCTGATGAATATGAGGACTACCATGCTCATCTACCTATACTTTTTTCCCTTATATGTAATGGAGCAAATCATTTGGTTAGAAACCTAATGTGACTACTGTATTTCATAGCTTCCAAGACACTTTTAACTTTTAATGCATTTTAATATTTTTTTAAAATGGGATATATCTTATAATTGATAATAATTCATAGTTTAATTGGGAGCATACTTTTTTTTTTCTTAGTGGTACTTAAAATGATGGTGCATCTTACAATTGATGGCATCTTAGGTTCAATGAAATATGTTTGGTACAAGTTGTAAATTAATTTCACTGTGTTGTATATTAACAAATGTACCTTTAACCTTCAAACTCCTGGCAAATAAATATATGTATGTCTTTGGTCACAGGTGGAATTAACTGAGAATAAATAGGAGGAACAACTCATTTTCTTAGAACTACTGGAAAAAAACAACACTCAATCATCTTTATACTGCAAGAAAAGCCTATCATTTCTGGGACTTTATGTAATAAAAACTGAGATAAAAGAAATGAGAAGGATCCATGAAAAATTATAAGCTATTCTGTGTTCTCAGGTTAAAGTAGCCAAAGCAGGTTTTTAGTAAAAATATATATATTTTTTTTACTGAATTAGAGAGAATGAAAGCTTATAGCTACACAGTACCCTTTTCATTTTCTTGCCTCCAGGATAGCTTCCTTGAGAAGACAGAAAGCTAAAGATGAAACTAGTGAACAGAGGTCAGAGCATGGCCCAGGCATGCACATGAGAGCATGTTGACAATGAACATCACGTGTGACACAGTCACAGCAGAGAAAATATTGAGAACTAATGGTCTGGCCCAGCTTACTCTTATGCAAGAAGAAAGTGAAGGAATTAATAGCAGAGCTGTACAGGAACTCAGGAGCCTGGCTTCCAGTACAGCTCTTTCAGCTCTATCACTCTATAAGGATGGCTCTCTCAACATCTAATTCAACTGTACAATTTATCTGAACCTAGCAAGTCAGGACTTTTAAAACATTTTTACATTATTTCAATAATCTAAGAAACTTAGGTATCTTTGAGGTACATGATGCCAGTGACAATACAAATGAATCAGTGACAACTCTTTCGGAAACTCAGACTTTTTCAGCAAAAAATATACTTAATCTAGGTAAGGAAATCTGACTTTGAGCATTATCCCTTTCATTTCCTGACAGTTATTCCAAAAAAAAAAAAAAAAAACCAAAAAAGTGGAGCAAAACCAGTTTAAGTTGCTTTCTCAAGACCATGGCAATAATTCAAGATCATGGTCAAATCTTGCAGTGGTCTTGGTTTAAGGATCATTAAAATGTATCTAATATTCTGCATTAGCAGAAAAAAAAATTAGAGCAATCTTTTACTATAGTTTCCCAAACAAAAAGATGTATAGGTGATGGGAAAGAACATTCTTCTGAGGTTTTGCTCCATTTGGACAGTGTTATTTAAAACCAGTAGAATGAGGTGACACTGCACAGCAGCGGTCTTATCAATAAATAGCGCTGGGTAAATTGGATAGCAATATAGAAAAAAAAGAATCTTAGCTTTACCTTTGACTTAGGAGTTAAAATTGGGGACATTATTCCCTGTCCTTGAGTATAAAGAATGTGACCCAGCTGGAAGGACAAGGACTCACAAGAACATATCAACTGGGTCCTGAGGCATAACAGCAATAACTGGGACAGTCTTGGAAAACATCTTTAAGGAAAATTTTCACGTAAACAAATACTTAGATAGAGCACAAAAGACCCACAGATTTTCCACTTTTATCTTTTTCTATTAGCATTTTAGTAAATAGTAAGATTTGTTGGACCAGTGAAGAAGACCCTTCTGACTGTTGTCACTGAAACTTGTACTGATGATCATTAAGAAAGATAATTCAAAATGTAGAATCACGGTGATTCAGCAGTTTTTAGCCAATCAGTGAAAAGGTGAAGCTTTTAAGGATTTTACCTATTTGTAATATCTATATATAGATGATTCTGTAACATTCCTTGCACTCGGATGGACATAGCTCTGGCAGCATGCTTGCCCATTTCCCACATTTGCCTCTTGGAACATATACCAAATAAACTCTTTCTTCTCATTTTACTATAACTCTCTGGTGATTTTACACTAGGACATCTCCCACCATAGACAAAAACTAAATTCCAGGTTGATTACAGGTCTAAAGATGAAGGGTAAAAGAATAAAGCTTCTAGACAATAGCACAGGAGACTGTATTAATGACCTTAGTCTAGACAAAGATTTCATTTTAATATTTTTTTATTGTACTTTAGATGAAGGTTTACAGAACAAATAGTTTCTCATTAAACAATCAGTACACATATTGTTTTATGACATTGGTTAACAACCCCACAACACGTCAACACTCCCTTCTCGACCTTGGAGGACCCTATTTTGGTGAAAATATACATATCCAAAGTTACACCATTTCAAAAGTTTCTACGTGTACAATTCAGTGACATCGATTACATTCTTCTGGTTGTGCTGCTATTCTCACTATCCTTTTCCAAATTATTCCATCACCATTATCTTCAACTCACTGCCCCCTAGGCTTCTCAACAAATCTTTCGAGTTGCTATTGTCAAATTGATCTCACATAGATAATTGTTTTTTTTTTTTTTGTACCTTAGATGAAGGTTTGCAGAACAAATAGTTTCTTATTAAACAGTTAGTACACATATTGCCCTATGACAATGGTTAACAACCCCATGACATGTCAACACTGTCCCTTCTCAATCTTGAGTTCCCTATCACCAGCTTTCCTGTCCCCTCCTGCCTTCTAGTCCTTGTCCCTGGACTGCTGTGCCTCATTAGTCCCGTTTTGTTTTATGAGGCTGTCCAAGCCCCGACTGAATGGTGAACTTCGGGAGTGAATTCACCACTGAGCTAAAAGGATGTCTGGGGGCCATACTCATGGGGTTTCTCCAGTCAGTCAGGCCAGTAAATATGGTCTTTTCTTTGTGAGTTAGAATTTTGTTCTACATCCTTTTCCAGTTCTGTCCAGGACCTTCTATTGTGATCCTGGTCAGAGCAGTCAGTAGTGGTAGCCAGGCACCATCTAGCTCTATTGGGTTCAGTCTGGCGGAGGCCATGGAAGCTGTGGTCCATTAGTCCTTTGGACTAATCTTTTTTCCTTGTATCTTGTTCTCTTCATTCTCCCTTGCTCCCGAAGGGGTGAGACCAGTGGAGTATCTTAGATGGCTGCTCACGGCTTTTAAGACCCCAGACACTACTCAACAAGGTAGAATGTAGAACATTGTCTTTATAAACTGTGTTCTGCCAGTTGAGCTAGACGTTCCCCAAGACCATGGTCCCCACAGCCCTCCACCCAGCAATTCAGTCCCTCAGGAAGTTTGAAAGTATTTATGGAGCTACCATGACCTTTCCTTGTACAAGTTGTGCTGGCTTCCCCAGTATTGTGTACTATCTTACCCTTCACCAAAGTTACCACTTACCTGTTGTCTATTTAGTCCCCCCCACCCCTCCCATCCCTCATAACCAACAAAGACTGTTTCTTTTTGTGTATAAATTTTACATGCATTTTTACAGTAGAGGTCTCATACAATATTTGTCCTTTTGTGATTGACCTATTTCACTCAGCATAATGTCCTCCAGTTTCATCCATGTTATGAGATGCTTCACAGATTCATCATTGTTCTGTATTGTTGCATAATACTCCATTGTGTGTATGTACCATAGTTCATTTATCCAGTCATTTGTTGATGGGCATCTAGGTTGTTTCCATCTTTTTGCTATTGTGAACAGTGCTGCAATGAATATGGGTGTGCATATGTCTATTCGTGTGACTGCTCTTATTTCTCTAGGATATATTCCTAGAAGTGGGATTGCATTTTGTAGTGCCTTTTTTTTTTTTTTTTTTTTTTTTTTTGTGGTGCTGATGTTTTCTTTGTTCCTCTTACTCTCCTGTGCTGAGTTCCTATTGTTTGTGGATTTTTTTTTCATTTCTTTTGTTTTTGTAGGTTTTGTTTTTACTGAGACTTTATGTTTTTCTTCTTTGTTTTGATGAGTAAGTTTGTTAACTTTCTTTGTGGTTACCGTGAAATTTACCCTTATCTTTCTAAGTTTGAATCAGTCTATTATAACTTGGTATCGCCTTGCCTTCCTCTCCATTAGAAGGTTCTGTACCTACACCGTTTATTCCCTCTTTTATTGTTCTGATGCTGTTGTCATTTACAGATTAACCTCTCTGGTTGCCTGTTGTAATTCTTTTGGTTTTGCATAGTCCTTAAGAGTTCATTTCCTAGGTTGGTATCTGCCCAGTACAATCCTGTGTCCTATATTCAGTGCGTGGTCTGATATTGTTTGTTCTCAGATCGAAGAACTCCCTTTATTAAGTCTTGTAAGTTTGGTTTGGTTTTTATATAGTCCCTTAATTTCTGTTTATCTGGAAATGACTTAATTTCACCATCATATTTGAAAAGAGTTTTGCGGGATATATTATTCTTGGCTGGCAATTTTTTTCTTTCAAGGTTTTATATATGTCATCCCATTGCCTTCTTGCCTGCATGGTTACTGCCAGATAATCCGAGCTTAGTCTTATTGTTTCTCCTCTACATGTGACTTTTTGTTTCTCTTGAGCTGCTCTCAGGATTCTTCATTTGTCTTTGGTTTTAGCGAGTGTGATTATGATATGCCTTGGTGATTTTCTTTTGGGGTCTATCCTATACAGGATTCATTGAGCTTCTTGGATGGTCAGCTTTTCATCTTTCATGATATTGGGGAAGATTTTTGTCAGCAACTCTTCAGTGCTCCTCTCTGTGTTTTCTGTTTTCTCCCCCTGTTCTGGAACTCTGATCACTTGAAGATTTTTGCTTTTGATTGTATCCCACATAATTCTCACGGTTTCTTCATTTTTCTTTGTTCTTTTTTCTGACTTTTCCTCAAACAGACTTGTATCCACGTGTTTGTCTTTGATTTTGCTGATCATATCTTCCATCATTTCAAACCTGCTCTTCAGCCCTTCTATGACACTGTCCATTTCAGAAATCTTGTTGTTTATCTTTTGGATTTCTAATTGTTTTTGTATGATTTCTAGTTGTGAATTTATTTTAGCATTTTGTTCCTGTATTTTCTTGAATTCTTCCATTTTTCAGTCTGTAGTTTCCATGAATTTGTCTATTTTTTCCTCATTTTTGTCTGCTTTTTGCTTCAACTCTTGTATAATTCTGAATATTAGAGATTTGAATGCCCTATCAGTTAGGTCTAGTGTCTTTTCTTCAACTGGAAAGTCCTCTGGTGTTTTATTTTGGATGTCTACTAGAACCGTCCTGTCCTATTTTTTTAAATGTTTTGATATTGTCTGCTGTTTTCAGGGTATTTAGTGGTTAATTTCCTCATTTATTGATTGTAGATTTGTTTGTTTCATCCTGCTTTTTTGTTTTATTTGGTTATGTGTGACCAGGCGGGCTGTGTGTTCTTTGTTGTTTGCTTGTCTGTGGGCACGATACTTTCCACCTCCTTCTCCAATGGGCAGGGTCAGTCACTCAGGTATGGTACAGCAGGGCAGGTACAGCTGAAGGGGAGTTGCTGGGATGGGTTGTTTGTGACACATACCAGAGCTGATAGTGCGGACCGGGAATCAGTGCAGGGCAGGTTCCAGTAGGCTGTGCCTGTGCAGCACATGGTGCAGGTAGGCAGGAAGGAGGGGGTAGATTGTGATGTGTGGAGCTAAGATGTGTATGGGAAAGAGGAGAGAGAGGAGAGGGGAATAGGAGCCAAAAACAAACAAACAAACAAAAAAGAGTGCTAAGGGAGCTTGCTATTGGCATGAAGAGATGAGAGACTGAGAAATGGGGAAAAACAAAAATGAAAAAAAAGAAAAAATGAATAAATTAAGAAACTGGAAATGAAGAAAGACAAAAAGGGAATAAGAGAAGAAGAAAACAAAACAAAGAAACAAAAAAAAAACCCCAAAAAATAAGAGAAAAGAAATGCCCCCAGGGGTGTCCCTGTGCGTCTGCACAGAGTAAGGGAGTAGCTTCCAAGCTGCGTGGAACTGCCTGGCTAGAAGGGGCTCCCAAGCTGACAAAAGAAAAAGAAAACAAACAAACAAATCAAAATGGAACAAATCAGAGCAAACAAACAAGCAAACAAAAAAGCCCCATTGGTCCCACCAGCATGGCGGCATGGGCCAGGAAGCAGATTCACAGTTGAGCGGTGTTTCACAGCCTTTCAGGAAGAAGCAAAGGTGGCACACAGAGCCAGGTATTTGAGAGAAAGGAGGGGGAGGTAGTGAGAGATAAGGAAGAAATCTAAAGAAGCAGAAAAAAGCAACACCGGCAGCCAACAAAAGGCACTCAGGGAGCCAGCCAGTGCAGGCAGGTGGAATCCAAGCAACTGTGGCTGCAGGAAGCAGAGGAGGCTAAGTGGGGATGAAGAAGGGTAGGGGGTGGGAAAGTGTATATCACTGGTTACCGGTTGTTCTGTCTCCTGCTGGAAGCCCCGTGAGGCTGCTTTCTCATACGCCCTGTTCACTGGTCTCCAATAGGATTCCAAGATGGCAGATCCGTGCTGCAGTAGCTGATGGGGACCCCTGCATGTATCTCTCCTCGCTCTCTATTCTTGGTCAGTTTCTTATTCCATTCAATGCTTGGCTGAGATCTTTATCTTTTCATTTGATGCTTAGGGTTTCAGGACTGACATGTGACTCTGTTTGACTTAGTTTTTCTGATGTTTGCTGCCTAGACAAAGATTTCTTAAGCAGCACACAAGAAAGCACTAATCTTACAGAAAACAACTGACAAATTGGACTCCATTAAAATTAGAATCTTTGTTCTTCAAAAGTAGCCATTAGGAGAGAAAAAGGGCAAGCAACCAGACTGGGAGAAAATATGTTGATGGACATTTAGGTTGGACTAGTGCTGCTAGGGAGCCCTGGTGGCACAGTGCTTAAGAGCTTGGATGGTAACCAAAAGGTCAGCAGTTCGAATCCACCAGCTGCTCCTTGGAAACTCTATGGTGCAGTTCTACTCTGTCCTACAGGGTCACTGTGAGTTGGAATTGACGCAATGGTATCGGGTTTGATTTGAGTATGAGAAAAAGTATGAGAAAAAGACCTGGTGATCTGCTCCTCTGAAGATTATAGCCTAAGAAACCCTATGGGTCAGTTCCACTCTGTCCTATAAGGTCACTGTAAGTCAGAATCGATTCGGCAACCCACAACAACAACAGTGCTGTGCTACTATGGGCATTTTTTAACCTATGTACATTTCACCTAAGTGTAACCTAGGAGTGATTTATTGCATAAACCACAATATACATTCATACAGTAGATTATTATACAGCAATGAAAATGAACAAAGTAGTATCACAACAATATAAATGAATCTCACAAAAAATAATGCTGTGAGGAGGAAAAGCCAGGCACAAGAGTACATCTGTATCATTTTATTTATATAAATTTGTAAAACAGACAAATGAATCTATGTTGATACAAGTCAGACAGTGGTTACCTTTGGAAGAGGAGGTAAAGAATACAAATGAGCTTCAAAGTAAACATGTATGGTGAACTATACATGTATGACCTGTACATTTTCTTTATACATGCTATACTGCAACAACACATTTACTGTAACAAGAAAAAAAGAACTATAGAAACAATTATCGATTGTGGGATAACTGATTTTGAGATAATAGAGTTGCAAGCTGGAGTTGTTCCAAATGAATCCTTAAATTTCGTATAAAACAATTACTGACTGAGGAGGACATTTATTAGTGTACTAATCTTATTCTACATAAAATTTGTTTTATTATCAAAGTAATTAAATAAATATATCAGTTGGTCTTTTTATTTTTCTTTAAATATATCATCCTTATTTTTTATTTACTTTCCTTCTCAAACACAGACTAATCTGATGAATTACAGTTTTCCTTCAGAGTTGGTTTTTCCTCATTAATTTTCTAATATTAAAGCTCACAGTAGGAATTATATTCTGTGGACTGCTATGACCATAGAAATTAAAAGTAGTTTTTCTTTTTTTTTTTTTTTCCCGGAATTGAAGGTTTATTGGCGGCAGGGCTACTGGAGAGGAAAGAAGCAAGAGGAGTGAGTGGCCCTGATTCCAGGCCAGCCATGCTTGAGGCGATTCTAGGTGATGGCCAATCTAGAGCTTTATCTCCACTTGGTTGAAGGTCTTACCATTGTAGACGCCCACTATGTTCTTGTAGTTATTGTTGTTGGGTGCCACCGATTTGATTCCAGCTGGTAGCAAACCCATGTGATACCGTAGAACCACCCCATGAGGTTTTCTTGGCTGTAATCTTTTTTGTTGTTGTTGTTGTTCTTTAAGTGAAAGTTTACAATTCAAGTTAGTCTCTCAAGCAAAAATATATACACACATTGTTATGTGACTCTAGTTTCTCTCCCTATACTGTGACAGCACACTCCTCCTTTCCACCAGGATTTCCCGTGTCCATTCAACCAGCTTCTGACCCTCTCTGTCTTCTCATCTCACCTCTGGACAGGAACTCCCCATTTAGTGTCATGTATATACTCGAGCTAAGAAGGACACACAACACAAGTATCATTTTATGTCCCATAGTCCAGTCTAATCTTTGTCTGAAAAATTGGCCTCGGGAATGGTTTTAGTTTTGGGCTAACAGAGAGTCCAGGGCCATGTCTTCCGGAGTCCCTCCAGTCTCAATCAAACCATTAAGTCTGGTCTTTTTACTAGAATTTGAGTTCTACACCCCACTTTTCTCCTGCTCTATCAGGGACTCTCTGTTGTGTTCCCTGTCAGGGCAGTCATTGGTAGTAGCCGGACACCATCTACTTCTGGTCTCAGGCTGATGAAGTCTCTGGTTTATGTGGCCCTTTCTGTCTCTTAGGCTTATACTTTTCTTGTGTCTTCAGTGTTCTTCATTCTCCTTTGCTCCAGGCACATTGGGAAAAATTGATGCATCTTAGATGGCCACTCGCAAGCTTTTAAGACCCCAGATGCCACTCACCAAAGTGGGATGCCGAACATTTTCTTAATAAACTTTGTTATGCCAAATGACCTAGATGTCCCCTGAAAGCATGGTCCTCAGACCCCTACCCCTGCTACTCTGTCCCTCAAAGTGTTTGATTGTATTCAGGAAAATTCTTAGCTTTGGTTTAGTCCAGTTGTGCTGACTTCCCCTGTAGTGTGTGTTGTCCTTCCCTTCACCTAAGATAATTCTTGTCTACTATCTAGTTAGTAAATAACCCTCCCCCTCCCTCCCCACCCTCGTAACCATCAAAGAATGTTTTCTTCTGGGTTTAAACCTTTTCTTGAGTTCCTGTAATAGTGGTCTTATACAATATTTGTCCTTTTGTGACTGACTAAATTCACTCAGCATAATGCCTTCCAGATTCCTTCATGCTATGTTTCTGGGACTTATCGTTGTTCTTTATCGTTGCATAGTATACCATTGTGTGAATATACCATAATTTGTTTATCCATTTATCCATTGATGGGCACCTAGGTTGTTTCTGTCTTTTTGCTATTGTGAACAGTGCTGCAATGAACATGGGTGTGCATATATCTGTTCGTGTGATGGCTCTTACTTCTCTAGGATATATTCCAAGGAGTAGGATTGCTGGATCATATGGTACTTCTATTTCTAGCTTTGTAAGGAAGTGCCAAATCGATTTCCAAAGTGGATGTACCATTTTACATTCCCACCAGTAGTATTATAAGGGTTCCAGTCTCTCCACAACCTCTCCATCATTTATTCTTTTGTGTTTTTTGGATTAATGCTAGCGTGGTTGGGGTGAGATGTTATCTCATTGTAGTTTTGTTTTGCATTTCTCTAATGGCTAATGATCATGAGGATTTCCTCATGTGTCTGTTAGCTGCCTGAATGTCTTCTTTGGCAAAGAGCCTGTTCATATCCTTTGCCCGTTTTTTAATTGGGTTATTTGTCTTTTTGTTATTGAGGTTTTGCAGTATCTTGCAGATTTTAGAGATTAGATGCTGATGAGGTTTGTCGTAGCCAAAAATTTTTTCCCAGTCTGCAGGTTGTCTTTTGACTCTTTTGGTGAAGTCTTTTGATGAGCGTTAAGTGTTTGATTTTTAGGAGATCCCAGTTATCTAGTCTCTCTTCTGGTGTTTGTGCATTGTTACTTATGGTTTGTAATCTGTTTATGCCATGTATTAGGGCTCCTAGAGGTGTCCCTATTTTTTCTTCCATGATCTTTATTGTTTTTGATTTGATATTTAGGTCTTTGATCATTTTGAGTTAGTTTTTGTGCATGGTGTGAGGTATGGGTCTTGTTTCAGTTTTTGCACATGGATATCCAGTTATGCCAACACCATTTGTTAAAGAGATTGTCTTTTCCCCAGTTAACGAACTTTGGGCCTTTGTCAAATACCAGCTGCTCATAAGTGGATGAATTTATGTCTGGATTCTCAATTCTGTTCCATTGGTCTATGTATCTGTTGTTGTACCAGTACTAGGCTGTTTTGACTACCATGGCTGTATAATAGGTTCTAAAATCAGATAGTGTGAGGTCTCCCACTTTGTTCTTCTTCTTGAGTAATGCTTTACTTATTGAGAGCCTCTTTCCTTTCCATATGAAGTTGGTGATTTGTTTCTACATCTCATTAAAAAATGTTGTTGGAATTTGGATCAGGATTGTATTGTATCTGTAGATCACTTTGGGTAGAATTGACATTTTCACAATGTCGAGTCTTCCTATCCATGATCAAGGTATGTTTTTCCACTTATGCAGGTCTCTTTTGGTTTCTTGCAGTAGTGTCTTATAGTTTTCATTGTATAGGTCTTTTATGTCTCTGGTTAGACTAATTTCTAAATATTTTATCTTCTTGGGAGCTGTCATGGATTGAATTATGTCCCCCCAAAAATGTGTGTATCAATTTGGCTGGGCCATGATTCCCAGTATTATATGATTGTCTACCATTTTATCATCTGATGTGATTTCCCTGTATGTTGTAAATGCTATCACTATGATGTAATAAGATAGATTAGCGGCAGTTAGATTGATGAGGTCTACAAGATTAGATAGTATCTTAAGCCAATCTCTTTTGAGATATAGGAGAGAGAGGCGAGCAGAGAGACATATGGAACTCATACCACCATGAAAGCACCACCGGGAGGAGAGCATGTCCTTTGTACCTGACGTTCCTGTGCTGAGATGCTCCCAGACTAAGGGAAGACTGATACAAGGATCTTCCTTCAAGCCAAAAGAGAGAGAAAGCCCTCCCCTGGTACCCTTAATTTGGACTTGTAGCCTACTAGACTGTGAGAGAATAAACTTCTCTTTGTTAAAATCATCCACTTGTGGTATTTCTGTTTTAGCATCACTAGATGACCAAGACAGGGACTGTTATAAATGGTACTGATTTGGTGATTTCTTCTTCGAAGTTCTCTTTGTTGGTGTAGAGAAATTCAACTGATTTTTGTATGTTTATCTTGTATACTGATAGTTTGCTGAAATTTTCTATTAGTTTCAGTAGTTTTTTTTTGGGTTTTCTGTGTATAAGATCATATCATCTGCAAATAGTGATACCTTGACTTCTTCCCTACCAATCTGGTTGCCCTTTATTTCTTCTTCTAGTCTAATTGCTCTGGCTAGGACCTCCAGCACAATGTTGAATAAGAGTTGTGATAAAGGGCATCCTTGTCTGGTTCCCACTCTCAAGGGGAATGCTTTCAAACTCTCCGTTTAGGATGATGCTGGCTGTTGGCTTTGTATAAACGCCCTTAATTATGTTGAGGAATTTCCCTTCTATTCCTATTTTGCTGAGAGTTTGTATCATGAATGGGTGTTGGACTTTGTCAAATGCCTTTTCTGCGTCAATTGATAAGATCATGTGGTTCTTGTCTTTTGTTTTATTTATGTGATGGATTACATTGATTGTTTTTCTAATGTTGAACCATCCCTGCACACCTGGTATAAATCCCACTTGATCATGGTGAATTATTTTTTTGATATGTTGCTGAATTCTATTGGCTAAAATTTTGTTGAGGATTTTAGCGTCAATGTTCATGAGGGCTACTGGTCTGTAATTTTCTTTTTTTGTGGTGTCTTTGCCTGGTTTTGGTATCAGGGTAATGCTGGCTTCATATAATGAGTTTGGTAGTATTCCATCCTTTTCTATGCTCTGAAATACCTTTAGTAGTAGTGGTGTTACCTCTTCTCTGAAAGTTTGATAGAATTCTCCAGTGAAACTGTCTGTGCCAAGGATTTTTTTCTGTTGGGACTATTTTAATTACCTCTTCAATTTCTTATTTTGTTATAGGTATATTTAGTTTTATTTATTTATAGATTTATTCTACCTCTGTATTAGTTTAGGTAGGTAGTGAGTTTCTCGAAATTTGTCCATTTCCTCTAGGTTTTCAAATTTGTTACAGTACAATTTTTCATAGTATTCTGTTATGATTCTTTTAATTTCAGTTGGGTCTGTTGTGATATCACCCATCTTATTTCTTATACGGGTTATTTGCTTCCTATCCTGTTTTTCTTTTGTCAGTTTGGCCAGTGGTTTATCAATTTTATTGATCTTTTTAAAGAGCCAGCTTTTGGTCTTGTTAACTCTATCAATTGTTTTTTCTATTCTTTATTTCATTTAATTCTGCCCTAATTCTTATTATTTCGTTTCTTCTGGTGCCCGAGGGCTTCTCTTGCTGCTTTCTTTCTACTTGTTCTAGTTGTAGGGTTAATGTTTTGATTTTAGCCCTTCCTTCTTTTTGAATGTGTGCATTTATTGGTATAAACTGACCTCTGAGCACTGCTTTTGCTGTGTCCCAAAGATTTTGGTAGGATGTGTTTTCATCTCATTTGATTCTATGAATTTCTTTATTCCATCCTTAATTTCTTCTGTAACTAACCCAATAGTTTTGAGCAAGGTGTTGTTCAGTTTCCATGTGTTTGGCTTTTTTTCCTTGCTTTTTCTGTTACTGATTTCTACTTTTATGGCTTTATAGTCAGAAAAGATACTTTGTAATATTTTGACATTTGGATTCTGTGAAGGCTTGCTTTATAGCCTAATATGTGGTCTATTCTGGAGAATGCTCCCTGTGCGTTGGAAAAAAAAGTATACTTGGCTGCTGTTGGGTGGAGTCTTCGGTATATGTCCATGAGATCAAGTTGGTTGTTTGTGGCGTTTAGATCTTCTGTGTCTTTATTGAGCTTCTTTCTGGATGTTCTTTCCTTCACTGAAAGTGGTGTGTTGAAGTCTCTTACTATTATTGTGGAGCTGTCTATCTCTCTTTCCAATGCTGTTACAGTTTGTTTTATGTATTTTGGAGCCCTGTCAGTGCATATATATTTATTACGCATATATATTTATTATGGTTATATCCTCCCAGTGTATTGATCCTTTAATCATTATATAGTGTCCTTCCTTATCCTTTGTGGTGGATTTTACTCTAAAGTCTGTTTTGTCGGAGATTAATATTGCCACTCCTACTCTTTTTGAGTGTCGTTTGCTTGATATATTTTTTTCCATCTTTTGAGTTTTAGTTTGTTTGCGTCTTTAAGTCTAAGGTGTGTCTCTTGTAGGCAGCATATATAGACGGATTGTGTTTTTTTTATCCAGTCTGTCATTCTCTGTCTCTTTATTGGTGCATTTAGTCCATTTACATTTAGCATAATTATTGATAGGTATGAGTTTAGTGCTGTCATTTTGATGTCTTTTTTGTGTGTGTTGTTCACAGTTTCTTTGTTCCACTTAATTTCCTGTGCTGAGTCATTTTTCTTTATTTATTTTCTTGTCATCTTTTTCATTGCTGTTGATTTTGTGTTTGCTGAGTCTTTATATTTTTCTAGTTTTTTATTTTGTCTGGTAGGATTGTTAGTTTCCTTTCTGGTTACCTTACTATTTACCCCTGTTTTTCTAAGTTTATACCAGTCTCTTATTTCTTTATATTACCTTGACTTCCTTTCCATATGAAAATCTATGTCAACATTTTTTCCATGAACTTGTCTATTTTTTCATCATTTTGGTCTGCTTTTTGCTTCAGCTCTTGGAGAATTCCGAGTATTAGAAATTTGAATTCCCTATCAGGTAGTTCTAGTGCCTTTACTTCCACTGGAAAGTCATCCGGTGTTTTATTTTGGATGCCTACTGGAACCATCCTGTCCTGTTTTTGTAAATGTTTTGATATTGCCTGCTGTCTTTGGGGCATTCAGTAGTTATTTTTCTCATTTATTGATTGTAGATTTGTTTTGTCCATTTTTTTTTAATTTGGCTATGTCTGAGCAGGCGGGCTGTGTGTTCTTTGTTGTTTGCTTGTCTGTGGGCACAATACTTTTTGCCTCCTTCTCCAATTGGCAGGGTCAGTCACTCAGATATGGTACGGCAGTGCAGGTCTAGCTGAAGAGGAGTTACTGGGACGGGTTGTTTGTGGCACTTACTACAGCCACCAGGGCAGGTCGGTAATCGGTGCAGGGCAGCTTCCAGTAGGGTGTGCCTGTGCTGCTTGGTGGTGTGATGTTAATCACACGGTGCAGGTAGGCAGGATGTAGCGGGGAGATTGTTATGTATGGAGCTAAGATGGATATGGGAGAGAGGAGAGAGGAACAGGAGCCAAAAACATACAAACAAATGAAAAAGAATGCTAGGGGAGCTTGCCATTGGAGTGGGGAGATGAGAGACTATGAAATGGAGAAAAACAAAAAGGGGAAGAGGAAGAAAAGAAAAGAATGAATAAATAAAAATCAGAAAGGGAGAAGAACAGCAACGTTCCCAGGGATCCCACCAGTGCAGCTATGAGGTCTGGGGAAGTTGTTCTCAGGCGTTGCAGTACATCCTGGCTAGAAGGTGTAGAGGTATACAATGCCAGGTATTCAGGGAACAGAAAGAGATGTAAGATATAGAGAGATGAGAAACTGAGTAATGAAGAAAGACAAAAAGGGAAAAAGAGGGAAAAGAAAACAAAACAAATTTAAAAAAAAAAAAAGAACACAAAAAGCCCCCCAAAAAAGAGAAAAAATAAAAAACCAACGAAAAAAGAAATGCCCTCAGGGATCCCTCTACACGTCTGTGCAAGCCAAGGGGGTAGGTTCCAAGCCACGCAGCACCTCCTGGCCAGAACGGGTTCCCAACTCAAGAAAAGGGAAAGAAAACAAACCAACAATTCAAAACAAACAGACGAACAAAAGCCCCGGGATCCCACCGGCACAGCAGCCCCGACCAGGAAGCAGCTCCACACTCGAACGGAGCTCCGCAGCCCCTCAGGAAGAAGCAAAGATGGTGCACGAAGCCAGGTATTTGAGCCAAAGGAGAGGGAAGTGGTGAGAGGTAAGGAAGAAATCAAAAGAAGCGGAAAAAAAGCAACACCAGCAGCCAACAAATGGCACTCAGACAGCCAGCTAGTGCGGGCTGGTGGAATCCAAGCAGCCGGTGTTTCCTGGACAAGAGATTGTGGCCACAGGAAGCAGAGGAGGCCGAGTGGGGCTGAAGAAGGGTGGGGGGTGGGAAAGCGTATATCGCAAATTACTGGTTGTTTTGTCTCCCGCTGGAAGCTCCGAGAAGCTGCTTTCTCGTACCCCCTATTTGCTGGTCTCTGATAGAAGTCCAAGATGGCGGATCCGCGCTGCATTAGCTGATAGGGGACCTCTGCATCTCTCCTCACTCTCTGTTCTCTGTCAGTTTTCTCACTCCATTTGGTGCTTGGCTGAGTTCTTTATCTCTTCATTTGATGTTTTAGGATTTCAGGATTGTTGTTTTCTTTGTTCAGCTTAGTTTTTTGGATCTTTGCTGTGGGGACGGCTTGGTGCTTCTGCCTAGAGCGCCATTTTGCTGGAAGTCCTATGTCTACATTTTTTAAGTCCCTCTTTTTTGTTTTAATATTGTCATCTTTTACATATTGACATCTCTGTTTCCCTATTTTCAGTGTTTTAGCTTTGATTTACTTTTGTGACTTCCCTGTCTGGGTTGATATCTGGTTGCTGTGTCCTGTGTTCTAGTCTTGGGTTGTTATCTGATGTTATTGATTTTCTAACCAGAGGACTCCCTTTAGTATTTCTTGTAGTTTTGGTTTGGTTTTTGCAAATTCCCTAAACTTCTACTGATTTGGAAATTCCCTAATTTCACCATCATATTTGAGAGACAGTTTTGCAGGATATATAATTCTTGGCTGGCAGTTTTTTTCCTTCAAGGCTTTACATATGTCATCCTATTGCCTTTTTGCTTACATGGTTTCTGCAGAGTAGTCCGAGCTTATTCTTATTGACTCTCCTTTGTAGATGACTTTTCGCTCTTAAGATTCTCTATCTTTGGTTTTGGCAAGTTTGATTATGATGTGTCTTGGTGATTTTCTTTTGGGATCTATCTTATGTGGGGTTTGATGAGCATCTTGTATAGACATCTTGGCATCTTTCACAATATCAGGGAAGTTTTCTGCCAATGAATCTTCAACAATTCTCTCTGTATTTTCTGTTATCCCCTCCTGTTCTGGTACTCTAATCACTCGTAGGTTATTCCTCTTGATAGAGTCCCACATAATTCCTAGGGTTTCTTCATTTTTTTAAATCTTTTTATCTGATTTTTCCTCAAATAAGTTCATGTCAAGTGCTTTATCTTCAGTCTACTAATTATGACTTCCATTGCCTCAATTTTGCTCCTATGACTTTCTCTTGAGTTGTCTAATTATGAAATTTTACTGTTAATCTTCTGGATTTCTGATTGCTGTCTCTCTATGGATTCTTGCAGCCTGTTAAATTTGTCACTATGCTCTTCTCTAATCTTTTTAATTTCCTCTCTTGCATTTTCTGCGTTTTACCTGATCTCCTTCCTGATTTCTTGAAGAATTCTGTATATTAATCTTTTGTATTCTACCTCTGGTAATTCCAAGAAATTCTCTTCCTCCAGAAAATTTCTTGATTTTTATTTTGGGAGCTTGCTGAAGCCATCATGGATTGCCTCTTTATGTGACTTGATATTGACTGTTGTCTCCAAGCCATCAATCAGTTATTGTATTTATTTATTTTATGTTTACTTACTGTGTCCTAGCTTCTTGTTTTGTTTTATTTTGATATGCCCAATACGCTGCTTGTGTGAGCTACTTTGATTATTGGCGCCTTTGAAGCTCTAATGTCCTGTCACCAGGTGGTTAGAGCTATTACTAGGTATGTGAACCCAGGAGCCCATTTACTTTTCTTGTATGAATTCAGCTCAGGTGTCCAGGTAGTTGGTCACCAAGTGTGGTGCAGGCTTTACCTACAGTCCTAGACAGACATAGGTGATTGGTGTAGGCACAGGTATTTGGCTGCAGTAGGGGTCGCGTGCTGAGCAAGGCAGGGGGCTGACAGCTGCCCCTGAGTGTCTGGGAGGAAACTGTGTCCCTGCTCCCTAGAGCTTGTAGGTGGGTAGGTTTTTCAGCTGGACTAAGAGCACCCACTGCTGTTGGCTGTAGGGACTGGGGGCATCACATATTCTTACCCCTGTTGCAGGTAGCTAAGTGGTGTGGGTGGAGCCACCAGTGCTCAGGCCCCTGATGTGATTAGGTGAGGACCCTGCTTAATAGGCAGAGCAGTGTCAAATGTCATGAACCTGCCACTTCACCATATAGCTGAAACAGTTGAAGTTAGACTTCAAGTTTATACCTGTTGTATTGTAATAATGAGGGCCTACACTGTTGAAATGGGCCCACACAGGTCAATGCAGGGGTGAAAGGCGTTCAAAGTCCACAGACCACTTATGCCTGTGCCTAGGCAAAGGAGTTGTGCCTATCCTGAGTTCCTGGCTTAGGGGAGCCAGCAGATTATTTTTTCTCCTGTTTGTTAATTTGTTCCCTCACCAAGGCCAGGAGAATGGCTCAGGGCGCGTGATGGGTCCTCCTGGCCTAGGGGACTTGGCAATTGTTGAAGCCAGCCCAGGACCCAATGCAGAGTGGGGAGGAGGGAGGTAAATGGGAGAGAGGTTTTTCCCAAAGGGGGTGTTTTTTAATCTGCCCGGTAGGCCAGACACAAGTACTTACCTTTTGCTGATTGAGCACTGCTTTTCACTGGTTTTGGATGCCCGAGTAGACTCTCTGCCACTTGGTCTCTCCCAATGTAGAAAACGCCTCTCGAGCGCCACCACTTACCTCACCATGCACACTAGCTGATCCAGCCTGAAGGGCGCCGGCTCCCAGTGGGTCAGATCTGGCAACTCCTCGCTGCTTCTGAACTGTTTCTACCTCCGCTTGCCACTCAGCCTGATTCCTCAACTTTCCGTTTGATGTTTAGGGCTCCTAGATTGTCATATATAATCGATTCACTTGTTTTTTTTGGGTCTTTGTTGTAAGAGGGACAACAGGAAGTGTCTGACTATTCAGCCATCTTGGCTCCGCCTCTTTTGGTTGTAATCTTTATGAAAGCAGATCGCAAGTCTTTTCTTACATGGTACCTGCCCACTATCTCAGGCAGGATGATCACATGAAGCAGGTGTGTCTTCACCACCGTCTCGGGCAGGATGATCATGTGAAGCAGGTGTGTCTTCTCATGTCTTTCTTGGCCTTGCTCAGCCAAGTGCAGGCCTGTTTTACCACTGCTGCTGCCAGGCACTGGGCAGCTGCATCAGCTGCTCCAAGAACATGTTCAGCAGCTAGTCGGGGTCCACACCATGGTAAGTGAACTTGTGAGAGGTCTATTTGTTCTTTGCTCCACTTCCACCATCTTGTTAGTTCTTCTGGTTGAGCGAACACCAAGTGTTTATATTTTTAACAGACCATAGGTTTTTTTTATTTTTAATTTCATCTCTCTACAGAATGCACACCATTACATACCCATTTGAGTTTGACAGAAAAATAAAAAGAAAGAAAACAAATGGCTTCAAAATAGAAGCACACTGGTCAATACAGAAGGCAAGCCCTTGGTCAAATGTTGCTCTTCAGAGGCCCTTCTTTCACCAGTTGCTGTCAAGTCGGCACTGACTCATGGGGACCCCATGTGTGTCAGAGTAGAACTGTGCTCTATAGGGTTTTCAATGGCTGATTTTGTAGAAGGAGATTTCGAGGTCTTTCTTCCAAGGCACCTCTGGGTGGACTTGATCATCCATCCTTTCACTTGGAGCCAAATGTGTTCACTGTTTGCAGTTGGCACAACCCAGGGACTCAGAGGCCCCTCAGGGACACAAAAATGGACTCTGTGGGAGATCCAAGGAACCGTGGTAGGGCAGTGGTTAAAGTGCTCTGCTGCTAACTGAAACATTAGCATTTTGAATCCACTAACCACTTTGCAGGAGAAAGATGTGGCAGTCTGCTTCTGTAAAGATTATACTTTTGGAAACCCTATGGGGCAGTTCTACTGTGTTCTATAGGGTCGTTGTGAGTCAGAATCAACTCGACAGCAATGAGTTTTTGTTTTTGTTTTTGTTTTGTTTTGTTTTGGTAAGAGAGCCACATGGAACCCACTGTGTGGAGTACCTTATTGCTTTCAGGCTACTGGGGGGCCAATGGCTAAACTATCAAATGAGAACCTCTGAAGAAGAAACAAACCCGCTAGTACTAGAATGAACTTCCAGTGCAGGAATTGTCTCAGGAGTCAGAATATGGTTGAGCAAATTCCTGTGGATGACATTATCATCAACATTTAGAGGATGGGTGGCAAATGTCCCCACTTCCGGGAATTGACACCTAGGAACGATGAATAGTTTTGCCATTTTTACAGTTAATGGAGACTTTCAGGTCTCCTGAAGATCCTACTGTATGTATCTCTTTAATCTTAAATTACTCAATGATTTTCAAATAGAAAGAGTATGCTAGATCCAGGAAATATTACTTGAGAAAATTATTACCTAGGATAATGTAGAAATTTTCCATGAACTAAATTAGGAATGGGGCCCTGGTGGCACAGTGGTTAAGAGCTAGGCCTCCTAACCAAAAGGTCGGCAGTTCGAATCCACCAGCCACTCCTTGGAAGCCCTATGGGGCAGTTCTACTGTGTCCTGTAGGGTTGCTATGAGTTGGAATCAATTTGATGTTTTTTGTTTTTTGTTTTTTTTAGTTAGGAATTATCTGTTCCATAGTTGTAGCAATAATAAGTTAGCCAATTAACTAATTATTATTAGCAATAATAATAAATTAGCTAAGTAATAATTTGTTGTTATTGTTGGTGTCACAAAGCAATTCTTCAGTGCCAGGCAATGCACTAAGTTCTTTTATGCTTAATATCATTTAATCTCATCACAACTCTGCAAGACAGCTACCATTATTTCTCTATGTTACAGATGGAGGTGTAGACATGAATTAACACTTATCTAATCCATAGCTTAGAAGTGTGTATCCAGATCTTAAACCCGCAGTTGTGTGATTCTATGATCCATGCTAGCTAGTTAGAGTTACAAATATGTCTTTATCTCTTCTTCATATTTTGGTCCCTTTTAATATGTATCTTTATTTGATGGGTTGAGAGTTAGAGTTGCCATAGTCACATCTTAAAATGAGTAACATTAATTTTGGCTGGGATGGTCAATTTTCCAGGTGTCATCAGTGACAGCTATCAAAGGGTTGCTTATCTTGGGTGGACTTTCTCATGACAGCATGAAATGATGAATGAGGCTCTGTCTGGGAGATCTTGATGTCCTGTGCCAAAAAGTCACTTTTTTCTCCCACTTTTCAAAGTGTTTTATCATCTATTACCCATTATCTGCCACTATGTGTCTGTCAGTTTGTTGTACTGTGGGGACTTGGGTGTTGCTGTGATACTGGAAGCTTTGTCACTGGTATTTCTAATACTAATAGGGTCACCCTTGGTGAACAGGTTTCAGCTGAGCTTTCAGACAGAAACAGACTAGGAAGAAGGTTCAACCAGTTCAACCATTTCAGGAGGTACCATATGATCAAGAACCAATGGTACTGAAGGAAGAGGTCCAAGCTGCACTGAAGGGATTAGCGAAAAACAAGGCTCCAGGAGACAGAATACCAATTCAGATGTTTCAGCAAATGGATGCAGCGCTGCAACTGCTGACTTGTCTATGCCAAGAAATTTGGAAGACAGATACCTGGCCAACTGACTGGAAGAGATCCATATTTGAGCCCGTTCCAAACAGAGGTGATCCAACAGAATGTGGAAATTATCAAACAATATCATTAATATCTAACACAAGTAAAATTTTGCTGAAGATCATTCAAAAGTGGTGGCAGCAGCTCATCAACAGGAAACTGCCAGAAATTCAAGCCAAATTCAGAAGAGGAAGTGGAAGAAGGGATATCATTGTTGATCTCAGATAGACCACGGATGAAAGCAGAGAATATCAGAATGATATTTACCTGTATTTTGTTGACTATGCAAGGGCATTCTAAAGTGTGGATCATAACAAATTATGAATAACATTACAAAGAATGGGAATTCCAGAACACTTAATTATGCTCATGAGGAACCTGTGCTTAGACCAAGAGGCAATTGTTCGAACAGAACAAGTGTATGATGTGTGGTTTAATCAAGAAAGGTGTGGGTCAGGGTTGTAGCCTTTCACCATAGTTATTCAATCTGTATGCTGAACAAATAATCCAAGAAGCTGGACTATACGAAGAAGAATGTGGCATCAGGATTGGAGGAAGACTCATTAACAACCTGCATTATGCAGATGACACAACGTCGCTTACTGAAAGTGAAGAGGACTTGAAGCACTTACTGATGAAGATCAAAGACCACAGCCTTCAGTATGTATCTCACCTCAACATAAAGAAAACAAAAATCCTCACAACTGGACCAATAAGCAACATCATGACAAATGGAGAAAAGACTGAAGTTGACAAGGATTTCATTTTACTTGGATCCAAAATCAACGCCCCTGGAAGCAGCAGTCAAGAAATCAAATGACGCATTTTTTGGGCAAACCTGCTGCAACAGATCTCTTTAAAGCATTAAAAAGCAAAGATATCACTTTAAGGACTCAGGTGCACCTGACCCAAGCAATGGTGTTTTCAATGGCCTCATACGCATGTGAAAGCTGGACAATGAATAAGGAAGACCAAAGAAGAATTGATGCCTTTGAATTATGATATTGGCGAAGAATATTGAATATTCTGTGGACTCCTAGAAGAACAAACAAATCTGTCTTGGAGGAAGTACAGCCCGAATGTTCCTTAGAAGCATGAATGGCGAGACTCTGTCTCACATACTTTGGACATGTTATCAGTAGGGACTAGTCTTTGGGGAAGGACATCATGCTTGGTAAAGTAGAGGGTCGGCCAAAAAGAGGAAGACCCTCGATAAGATAGATTGACACAGTGGCTGCAGCAATGGGCTCAGCATAACAACAATTAAGAGGATGATGCAGGAATGGGCAATGTTTCATTCTGTTGTGTTCATAGTGTTGCTATGAGTCGGAACCAACTCGATGGCACCTAACAACAACACCCATTATCTTATTTTGACCTCATAACAATCGTGTCTGTTGGATAAAACAGACGTTAATATCCCCATGTTATGGGAAAGATAGTGGTCATAGAAACTAAGTGATTTGCCTAAAATCAGAAAACATGTTGGTTGTAGCTCTGAGTCTAGAACTGTTTGACTTCTTTTTTTTAAAGTGAATTATTTATTATTTTACTTTTCCAAACCAGCTTTACTCAGGTATATTTTATATACAATAAAATTCATCTGATTTAAATGTACAAATCAATGAGTTTTGTTAAATGTTTACAGTTTGGAGCCATCACCACAATCAGGACACAAAACAGTTTCCTCTTGATATCTGTAGTCAATTCTGTCTTCATCTCACTGTTCCCTGGCAACCATTAATCTGCTTTCTATCACTATAGTTATGTATTTTCTAGAATTTCATATAAATGGAACCATATGTTTTATAGTCTTTTGTGTCTGCTTTCTTTTGTTTAGCATAACTCTTTTGATATTCATTCATGTTGTTACACATATCAGTAGTTTGTTCCTTTTTATTGGTAAGTACTATTGCATTTCATGGATGTACCACAACTAGTTTATCCATTCGCCAGGTAATGGACATTTGGGTTGTTTCCAATCTTTGGCTATTATGCATAAAGAAGCTACTATGAACATTCACAACAAGCCTTTGAGGGGAGATACATTTTTATTTTTTCTTCAGTAAATACCTAGGGGTGGAATGGTTGGACTGTATAATAAGTATATGTTTATAAGAAAGTTCCAGACAGAATTTTCCAAAGTGAAATTTCTTTATATTTATATATATGATATTTCATTGTGCTTTTGGTGAAAGTTTACACAGAAAATGAGGTTTCCATTTAACAATTTCACTGAACATATTGTTCAGTGGCATTGGTTACATTTTTCACAATGTGTCAACATTCTCATTATTTCCATTCTGGTTGTTTCATTTCCATTAATCTAGCTTCCCTGCCTCCTGCCCCTCCTCCCCCCATTACCTGTTCATCTTTGCTTTAGGGTAAATGTTGACCATTTGGTCTCACATAGATGAGTTTTTTTAAATCTCAGTACTCACTGGTAATATTGTTTATCTTATGAGCCAATCTGTTATTTAGCTGAAAGGTGATCTCCAGGAGTGGTTTCAGTTCCAAGTTTAATGGGAAGCTCAGGGTGACAGTGTCAGGGGGTTCCTCTTGTCTCTACTGGTCCAGTAAGTCTGGCCTTTTTTAAGAATTTGAATTTTGTTCTACATTTTTCTCCCATTCTATCTAGGACCACCTATTGTGCACCTGGTCAGGACGGTCAGTAGTGGTAGCTGGACACCATCTACTTCTTCTGGTCTCCGGATAAATGAGGGCATGGTTTGTTTGGGCTATTAGTCCCATAAAGTAGTTTTTTTTTTTTTTTTTTTTGAATCCTTGGTTTCTTTCTTTCTCTTTTGCTGCACATGAGTAAAAACCAATAATTGTATCTTAGATGGCCCAAGTGAAATTCCTGCCAGCAGTGCATGAGATTTCCACACCCTCACCAACACTTGATATTTTAGCCATTCTGGTGCATGCCTACTGATATCTCATTGTGGTTTAAATTTCTATCTTAGTGACTATTCAGTTTTTGCAAGACAAAGGATGGTGAGGGATAGAGATTGAAAGTAGGGTTTTTTTCCCAGCACCATGCCTTACTTAAACTGACTTACTGTAAACTTGGACAAGTTATTTAAGTTCTCTATGCTTGGCTTCTGTCATCTTTTAAATTATGGTTGATAATAGTACCAGCCACATAAGGTGTTGTGAAGATTAAATGAGGTGAAATACTTAGAACAGGATCTGGGACTTGGTAAATATTTAATGAATATTAGCTGGGTTTTCATTGTTGTTGTTACTGTTATCATTATTTTAGCTCAGAAGAGAGGTGAACACTTTTGGTGTTGTTGTTGTTAGGTGCCATCAAGTCAGTTCCGATTCATAGTGACCCTACGTACAGTAGAACACAGCACTGTGCATTCCTGTGTCATCCCCACAATTGTAATTGAGCTAATTGTTGCAGCCACTGTGTCAATGCATCTCCTTGAGGGTCTTCCTCTTTTTCAATGACTCTCTATTTTGCCAAGCCTGATATCCTTCTCCAAGGACTGGTCACTCCTGATAACATGTCCAAAGTATGTGAGACAAAGTCTCACCATCCTTGCTTCTAATTAGCATTCTGGCTGTACTTCTTCCAAGACAGATTGGTTTGTTCTTCTGACAATCCATGGTATAGTCAATATTCTTCGCCAACACCTTAATTCAAAGGCATCAATTCTTCTTTGGTCTTCCTTATTCATTGTCCAGCTTTTACATGCATATGAGTTGATTGAAAACACCAAAGCTTGGGTCAGGGGCACCTTAGTCCTTATGCAATATCTTTGCTTTATAACATTTTAAAAAGATCTTTTGCAGCAGATTTGTCCAATGCAATGTGTCATTTTATTTCTTGACTGCACTTCCATGGGCATTGATTGTAAATTCAAGTAAAACGAAATCCTTTACAACATCAATCTTTTCTCCTTTTATCATGATGTTGCTTATTGGTCCAGTTGTGAGGATTTTTGTTTTCTTTATGTTGACGTGTAATCCATGCTGAGGGCTGTGGTCTTTGATCTTCATCAGTAAGTGCTTCAAGTCCTCTTCACTTTCAGCAAGCAACGTTGTGTCATCTGCATAATGCAGGTTGTTAATGAGTCTTCCTCCAATCCTGATGCCACATTCTTCTTCATATAGTCCAGCTTCTTAGATTATTTGTTCAGCATACAGATTGAATAACTATGGTGAAAGAATACAACCCTGATGCACACCTTTCCTGACTTTAAACCACGCAATATCCCCTTGTTCTGTTAGAACGACTGTCTCTTCGTCCAAGTACAGGTTCCTCATGAGCACAATTAAGTGCTCTGTAATTCCCATTCTTCGTAATATTATCCGTAATTTGTTATGATCCACACAGTCGAATGCCTTTGCATAGTCATTAAAACACAGGTAGACATCTTTCTGGTATTCTCTGCTTTCAGCCAAGATCCATCTGACATCAGCAATGATATCCCTGTTTCCACGTCCTTTTCTGAATCCGGGTTGAATTTCTGGCAGTTCCCTGTCAATGTACTGCAGCAACCACTTTTGAATGATCTTCAGCAAAATTTTACTAGTGTGTGATATTAGTGATATTGTTCGATAATTTCCACATTCTGTTGGATCACCTTTCTTTGGAATGGGCACAAATATTAATTTCTTCCAGTTGGTCAGCCAGGTATCTGTCTTCCAAATTTCCTGGCATAGACAAGCGACCACTTCCAGGGCTGCATTCATTTGTTGAAACATCTCAGCTGGTATTGCATCAATTCCTGGAGCCTTATTTTTCGCCAGTGCCTTCAGTGCAGCTTGGACCTCTTCCTTCAGTACCGTCGGTTCTTGATCATATGATACCTCCTGAAATATTTGAACATTGACCAATTCTTT
The DNA here is from genome assembly GCA_030035585.1 of Dugong dugon. Lineage (NCBI taxonomy): Eukaryota > Metazoa > Chordata > Mammalia > Sirenia > Dugongidae > Dugong > Dugong dugon. The sequence continues at coordinate 110,432,411 of CM057468.1, read as the reverse complement.
TTGGTATAGTGACTGTGCATTCTTTCCATCTTATTTTGATGCTTCCTGTGTTATTTAATATTTTCCCCATAGAAGCCTTCAATATTGCAACTTGAGGCTTAAATTTTTTCTTCAGTTCTTTCAGCTTGAGAAATGCCGAGCATATTCTTCCCTTTTGGTTTTCTATCTCCAGATCTTCACACATTTCATTATAATACTTTACTTTGTCTTTCTCAAGCAGCTCTCCAAAACCTCTCTTCAGTGTTTTTACTTCATCATATCTTTGTTTCGCTATAGCTACTCTATGTTCAAGAGCAATTTCATAGTCTCTTCTGACACCCATTTTGGTCTTTTCTCTTTCCTGTCTTTTTAATGACCTCTTGCTTTCTTCATGTATGATGTCCCTGATGTCATTCATAAACTCGTCTGGTTTTTGTTCATTAGTGTTCGATGGGTCAAATCTATTCTTGAGATGGTCTTTAAATTCAGGGGGGACATACTCAAGATTGTACTTTTGCTCTCATGGACTTCTAATTTTCTTCAGCTTCAACTTGAACTTGCAATTGATGGTCTGTTCCACAGTCAGCCCCTGTCCTTGTTCTGACTGATGATATTGAACTTCTCCATCATTTCTTTCCACAGATGTAGTTGATTTGATTTCTGTGAATCCCATCTGGTGAGATCCACATGTGTAGTCACCGTTTATGTTGTTGACAAAAGGTATTTTCAATGAAGAAGTCATTGGTCTTGCAGAATTCTATCATGCGATCTCCTGCGTCATTTATGTCACCAAGGTCATATTTTCCAACTACCGTTCCTTCTTATTTTTTTCCAACTTTGCATTCTATCAGTCCAGTAATCTGGCCTTTTTTAGTAATTTGAATTTTATTCTACATTTTTCTCTCATTCTATCTGGGACCATCTATTGTGAACCTGGTTAGAACAGTAGTGGTAGTTGGGCACCTTCTAGTTATTCTGGCTCAGCCTAGAAGAGGCTGTGGTTCATGTGGGCTATTAGTCCTGTAGAATAGTTTATTCTTTGAGTCTTTGGTTTCTTTCATTCTCTTTTGCTCCAGACAAGTAGAGACCAATAGTTGTATCTTAGATGGCTGCTTGAAAGCTTTTAAGACCCCAGGTATCACTCACCAAACTTGGATGTAGAACATTCTTTGTGAACTATGTTATGCCAATTGACTAAGTTGTCCTCTGAAACTATGGTCCTAAACGTTTTAAAGCAGTAAACCAATCCAATGAGTTATATGGTGTCATGGATTGAATTGTGTCCCCCAAAAATATGTGTAGCAATTTGGCTAGGCCATGTTTCCCAGTATTTTGTGATTGTCCACCATTTTGTCATCTGATGTCATTTTCCTATGTGTTTTAAATCCTATCTCTATATTGTTGATGAGATGGGATTAGTGGCAGTTATGTTAATGAGGGAGGATTCAATCCACAAGATTGGATTGCATCTTGAGATAATCTCTTTTGAGATATAAAAGAAGCGAGCAGTGAGACAGAGGGACCTCATACCATCAAGAAAGTAGTGCCAGGAGAAGAGCGCGTCCTTTGGATCCAGTGTCCCTATGCTGAAAATCTTCTAGTTCAGGGCAAGATTGATGACAAGGACCTGCCTCCAGAACCAACGGAGAAAGAAAGCCTTCCCCTGAAGCTTATGCCCTGAATTTGGACTTCTACCCTACAAGACTGTGAGAGAATAAACTTCGGTTTGTTGAAGCCATTCACTTGGGTATTTCTGTCATAGCAGTACTAGATAATCAAGACGTTGAGATATATCTAGGAAGCCTCCATAACTATGCCCCCTACGTCGTTTGTTATATGTGCAGCACACACTTAGTGTATATACATATGCCTATAGATACACCTATACATGCGGGTGCCTTTACTTGTCTATGGCTTCCTACGCACATGCTGTTGTTGTTAGGTGCCATTGAGTCAGTTCTGACTAATAGCAACTCTGTACAAAAGAATGAAACACTACTTGGTCCTACACCATCCTCACAATTATTGTTATGCTTGAGCCCATTGTTGTAGCCACTGTGTCAATCCATCTTGCCGAGGATCTCCCTCTTTTTCACTGACCATCTACTTTACCAAGCATGATGTCCCTCTTCAGGGAATGGTCCCTCCTAATAACATGTCCAAAGTATGTGAGATGAAGTCTTGCTATCCTTGTTTCTAAGGAGCATTCTGGCTGTACTTCCTCCAAGACAGAGTTGTTCATTATTCTGGCAGTCCATGGTATATTCAATATTCTTGTCAACACCATAAATCAAAGGCATCAATTCTCTTTGGTCTTCCTCTTATACACATATATGCATCCATAGCTAGCTGTTGTGTAACCACACACATATTTTTTGGTTGCTCTTTCTGTTGTTGCAAAATTGTATATGTTATAGCATGTACCAAAATTGTCCCTTTTACTCCTGTACTTCTTAGTGTCTTCATTACGTTGGTCAAGTTGTGCTGACTTCACATTTCCCTCATATTTGGGATTACCTTTCCCATCACCAAAAGTAATAAGTGTCTACTATCTAGAAGGTGACTCCTTCTCCCTCTCCCTCCCATCCCTGTAACCCTCAAAGAACTTTGCTTTCTGCATGTATATCTATTCTTGACTTCTTATAATGGTGGGACCATACAATATTTGTCTTTTTGTGATTGACTTATTTCACTCCAGATTCATCGGGGTCATAAGATGTTTCACAGACTCCTCATTATTCTTTACAGTTGTGTAGTATTCCATTATATGTATGTACCACAATTTGCTTATCCATTCATCTGTTGATGGGCACTTTGGTTATTCCCATCTTTTTGCTATTGTTAATAATGCTTCTATTTGTGTCACTGCTTTTATATCTCTAGGACACATACCTATGAATAGGATTGCTGAATCGTAAGGTATTTCTATTTCTAGCTTTTTGAGGAAGCGCCATACTGTTTTCCATAGTGGTTGTACCATTTTACAATCACATCAGCAACATATAAGGGTTCCAATTCCCCTACAACCTCGCCAGTATTTGTTGTTTTCTGTTTTTTTGTTCACTGCCATTTTTGCAGGGATGAGATGGTATCTCATCGTAGTTTTTATTTGCATTTCACAACTGGCTAATGATGGCGAGCATCTTTTCATGTATTTGTTGGCCACCTGAATGTCTTCTTTGGTGAAGTGTCTGTTCATGTCTTTTGCCCATTTTTTGATTGAATCGTTTGTCTTTTGTTGTTTGTTGTTGCATTGCATATGTTTTCTATATATTTTAGACATTAGATGACTCTTATTAGATATGTCACTGCCAAAAATTTTTTCCCACAAGGACTAGAAGGCAGAAGGGGACAGGAGAGCTGGTGATAGGGAATCCAAGGTTGAGTAAGGACAGTGTTGATGTGTAGTGGGGTTGTTAACCATTGTCATAGGGCAACATGTGTACTAACTGGTTAATGAGAAACTATTTTGTTCTATAAACCTTCATCTAGAGTGAGAATAGCAGCACAACTAGAAGAGTGTAGTCAATGTCACTAAACTGTGCATGTAGAAATTTTTGAAATGGTGTATCTTTGGCTATGTATATTTTCACCAAAATAAAAGGTCGAGAAGGGAGAGGGTTGACATGTCTTGGGGTTATTAACCAATGTCATAAAACAATATGTGTACTACTGTTTAATGTGAAACTATCTGTTCTGTAAACCTTCACCTGAAGTACCGTAAAAAAAATAAAAATAAATTTTTTTCACAGTCTTTAGATTCTCTTTTTACTCTCTTGGTAAAGTCTTTTGATAAGCATAAGTATTTAATTTTTAGGAGGTCCCAGTTATCTAGTTTATCTTCTGTCATTTGTGCATTTTTAGTTTTGTTTGATAAGCTATTTATGTCTAAAATTAGATCCCCTAGTTTTGACCCTGTGTCATCTTTAGGGTGCTTTATAGTTTTAGCTTTAACATTTAGATCTTTGATCCATTTTGAGTTAGTTCTCGTGCATAGTATGAGGTATGGATCCTGCTTCATATTTCTGTATATGGATATTCCGTTTTACCAGCACCATTTGTTAAGGAGACTGTTTCTTCCCCATTGAATGGACTTTGGCCATTTGTCAAAGACAAGCTGCCAGTAGATGAATGGATTTACTTCTGGGTTCTCAATTCTATTCCACTGGTCTATGTGTCTGTCTTGTACCAGTACCAGAGTGTTTTGATTACTGTAGCCATATAGTAAGTTCTGAGATTCAGAAGTGTGGGTCCTCCTATTTTGTTCTTCTTCAACATTGTTGTAGCTATTCAGGGCCTCTTTCCTTTCCATGTAAAGTTGAAGATTAGCTTTTTCCATTGCATTAAAGAATGTTGTTGGGATTTGGATCAGGATTGCATTATATTTATAGATCACTCTGGGTAGTATTGGCATTTTCACAATGTTCAGTCTTTCAATCCATGAGCATGGGATGTTTTTGCATTTATGTAGATCTCTTTTAGTTTCTCACAGTAGTGATTTGCAGTTTTCCTTGTATAAGTCTTTTACATTCCCTGGTTAGGTTTATTCCTAGGCATTTTATCTGTTGTGGGCCATTATAAATGGTTTTCTTGATTTCCTTTTCAGGCTCCTCCTTGTTAGTGTAGAGAAACCCAGCTGGTTTTTTTGTGTTGATCTTGTACCCTGCCACTTTGCTGAACCGTTCTTTTAGCTCCAGTAACTTTCTTGTGGAGTCTCTGGGATGTTCTATGTATAAGATCATGTTATCTGCTAATAAAGACAATTTTACTTCTTCCTTTCCAACTTGGGTACCCTTTATTTTCCTTTCTTGTCTTATTGCTCTAGCTAGGACTTCTAGTACAATACTGAATAAGAGTCATGATAAAGAGCATCCTTGTCTTGTTTCCCATCTCAAGGGGAATGCTCTCAACCTTTCTCTGTTGAGAGTGATGTTGGCTGTTAGTTTTGCATATATGCCCTTAATTATGTTGAGGAATTTCCTTTCTATTCCTATTTTGCTGAAAGCTTTTATCAGGAAATCATGTTGGATTTTATCAAATGCCTTTTCTGTGTCGGTTGAGATAATCATGTGATTCATTTCTTTTATTTATGTGGTGAATTACACGGATTGATTTTCTAATGCAGAACCATCCTTGCATCTCTAGTATGAATACCATTTGATCATGATGTATTATTTTTTGATAAGCTGTTGAATCCTGTTGGCTAGAATTTTGTTGAGAATTTTTGTGTCTATATTTATGAGGGATATTTGTCTGTAATTTTCTTTTTAAGTGTTGTCTTTGCCTGGCTTTGGTATCATGGTTATGCTGGCTTCATAGAATGAATTAGAGAGTATTCTTTCCTTTTTTCTATGTTCTGGGATAATTTGAGTATAATTGGTGTCAACCCTTCTCTGAATGTTTGGCATATTTTTCCAGTGAAGCTGGAGGAAGGTTCTTCTGGGCCAGGGTTTTTTTTATGACCTCTTCAATTTCTTCTTTTGTTATGGGTCTGTTCAAATTTTCTACCTCTGTATGTGTTAGTTTAAGTATGTAGTGTGTTTCTAGAAATTTGTCCACTTCTTCTAGGTTTTTAAATTTGTTGGAATACAGTTTTTCATAATACTCTGTTATGATCGTTTTTATCTCAGTTGGTCCTGTTGTAATGTCCCCCATCCCATTTCTTATTTTGGTTATTTGCATCTTCTCCTTTTTTTCCTTTGTCAGTGTGGCCACTTGTTTGTCAATTTTATTGATCCTCTCAAAGAACCAACTTTAGTCATGTTGATTTTTTCTATTTCATTTATTTCTGCTCTGATCTTTATTATTTCCTTTCTTCTGATGACTGTGGACTTCTTTTGCTGATGCTTTTCTATTTGTTCGAGTTGAAGGATTAATCTATTGATTTTGACCCTTTCTTCTTTTTTGATGTATGCATTTATTGCTATAAATTCTCCTCTAAGCACTGCTTTTGCTGTGTTCCCAAGGTTTTGGTATGTTGTGTTTTCATTTTCATTTGATTCTAGGAATTTTTTTCAATAGTTTTCAAGTAAGGTGTTATTCAGTTTCCATGTATTTAATCTTTTTTCCCCTGTTCTTTCTGTTATCGATTCCTAGTTTTATAGCATTATGATCAGAGATGATGTGTTGTATTATTTTGGTGTTTTTTAATTTATTGAGGTTTGCTTTGTGGCCTAAAATATTATTTATTTTGGAGAATGATCCATGTGCATTGGAGAAGAATGTGTATTGTGCTGCTGTTGGATGGTGTGTTCTGTATATGTTTATGAGGTCGAATTGGTTGATTGTGTTATTTAGAGCTTCTGTATCTTTGTTGAGTTTCTTTCTAGTTGTTTTGTTCATCATCGAAAGTGGTATGTTAAAGTCTCCCGCTGTTATTGTAGAACTGCCTATTTCTCTTTTCAATTCTGTTAGAGTTTGTTTTGTGTATTTTGGACCTCTGTCATAGGGTGTGTAAATATTTATTATGGTTATGTCCTCTTGGCAGATTGGTGCTTTAATCATTATATAATGGCGTTCTTTGTCTCTTATAATAGATTTTGACTTAAAGTTTATTTTATCAGAGGTTATTATTACCATTCCTGCTCTCTTTTGGTTACTGTTTGCTTGATATATATTTTTTCCATCCTTTGATTTTTAATCTATTTGTGTCTTTTTGTCTAAGGTATGTCTCCTGTAGGCAACATATTAATGGGTCATGTTTGTTTGTTTGTTTTATCCATTTTGCCACTCTTCGTCTCTTGACTGGTACATTTAAGCCATTTACATTCAATATGATTATTGATAGGTATGAATTTATTGTTACCACTTTGTTTTGCTGTTTTTATGGTGTTAACAATTTCTTGTTCCACTTAATTTTCTGTGCTGATTTATTTTTGTTTATGAATTGGCTTTTCATATCCTTCATTGTTGTTGATTTTGTGTTTACTGAGTCTTTTCTATTTTCTTCATCTTTATCTTGATGAATAGATTTATTAATGTTCTTTGTGGTTACTCTGAAATTTACATTTATCTTCCTACGTTTAAAACAATCTGTTATATCTTGATACAACCTTGACTTCCTCTTCATATGGAAGTTCTATAACTACACCATTTATTCCCCCTTTTTGTTTTGAAATTGTCGTCATTCACAGATTGACATCTCTGGTTCCCTGTTTTTAGTTTTGCATCTTTGTTTTACTTTTGAGAGTTCTTTATCTGAGTTGGTATCTGGGTGATACTGTCCTGTGCTTAATCTCAGGTTGTTGTCTGATGTTATTGGTTCTCTGTCCATAGGACTCCGTTTAGTATTTCTTGTAAGGTTGGTCTGGCTTTTACAAATTCCCTTAATTTCTGTTTATCTGGGAATGTCCTAGTTTCACCATCGTATTTGAAAGACAGTTTTGCTGGATATATGATTCATAGTTGGTGTCTTAGTCATCTAGTGCTGCTATAACAGAAATACTACAAGTGGATGGCTTTAACAAAGAGAAATTTATTTTCTCACAGTCTAGTAGGCTAGAAGTCCAAATTCAAGGCATCAGCTCCAGAGGAAGGCTTTCTGTCTCTGTCGGCTCTGGAGGAAGGTTCTTCTCATCAATCTTTCCCTGGACTAGGAGCTGTCTGCGCAGGAACCCCAGGTCCAAAGGACATGCTCTGCTCCCAGCACTGCTTTCTTGGTGGTATGAGGTCCTCACTCTCTGCTTGCTTCCCTTTCCATTTATCAGTTGTAAGATAAAAGGTGGTGCAGGTCACACTCCAGGGAAACTCCCTTTACATTAGGTCAAGGATGTGACCTTACTAAGGGTGTTACAACCCCACCCTAATCCTCTTTAACATAAAATTACAATCACAAAATGGAGGACAACCACACAATACTGGGAATCATGGCCTAACCAAGTTGACACATGTTTTGGGGGGACACAATTCAATCCATGACAGTTGGCAATTCTTTTCTTTCAGGTTTTGTATATGCCATTCCATTGCCTTCTTGCCAGAATTGTTTCTACCAAAAAATGGGCACATAGTCTTATTGATGCCCGTTTGTAGGTGATACTTGTCTTTTATGAACTGCTCTCAGAATTCTTTCTTCATCTTTCATTTTGGAAAGTTTGACAATGATATGTCTTGGTGAATTTCTTTTGGCATCTATCCTGTACGGGGTTCATTGAGCTTCTTGGATGGAAACCTTCTCGTCTTTCATGATATTAGGGAAGTTGTCTGCCAATAAATCTTCAAAAATTATCTCTGTATTTTTTGTCTCTCTCTGTTCTGGGACTCCTATTATGCATAAATTATTCCTCTTGATAGTGTCCCACATAATTCTTAGGCTTTCTTTGTTTTTCTTCGTTCTTTTATTTAATTGTTCCTCAACTTAATAGCAAGGGATTTTTTCCTCTATTTTGCTGATTCTTTCTTCTATTGACTCAGTTCTCCTTCAATGCTCTTCCATTGAGTTATCTGTATCTAATATTTTATTGTTAATCTTGTGAATTTCTAGTTGTTGTTTTTCTATGGTTTCTAATTATTTATTTCATCATTTTGTTCTTGTATTGTTTTCGTTAATTATTCTAGGTTTTTGTCTGTGTTTTCCTTGATCTCTTTGAGGATCCTATATATAAGTCTTTTGAATTACTTATTAGGTAGTTTTATTACCATTTCTTCCTCAGGAAGTTTTTCCTTCCCTTTATTTTGCTTATTTTTTTGAGCCACCTTATCCTGTTTCTTCACATAATTTGTTATTGTCGTCTGTCTCCAAGGCATTAAGATGTTAATTTATTTATTTATCTATTTGTTTATTGATTATTTTTATTGATTTTGTGTTTATTTGCCTTTTTTATTGTTTTGCTATATCTGGAGCGTTGCTTTTTTCTTTTTATAATGTTTATCTTTCTTTGCACTGTTTTAATTGACGTTGTTTTGTAGTATTGGTCTGTGTGTGACTATATAGCTGACAGTTATCTGGACTCTGTGTTGGTTGGCAAGGTGTGCTTTCTTCTCATTGGTTCATATGGTGGGTTGCATACATTCTGTGCTCCTACATCATTAGGCATGTTTGATTTCTTTTAGAGGATTGCTTTTTTGATGTTTGAACAAGTCCTTTTCCCAATGTGAGGTAGCAGGTGTTGGGTGGTCAAGATCTTTTCATAGCTCTTGAAGAATAATATATTCCGTGTTTCCAAGAGTAGTTAGTGCTACACCTGAAGTGCAGGATGGGGTGCAGGGAGGTGTAGGCAGGATAGGGTGCAGAGGCTCACATGGCCAGGGTGGGGTCAGCGGGGGAGGGCAGGGAGTCTCACTCAGCCAGGGGGGCAACTGGGAAGGATACAGCATCTCACTCAGCCAGGGGGAGAGGTCTGCACATCTGGTCATGGAGTCCCACTCAGCAAGGGGGGAGTTGGCAGGACAGGGCACAGAATTTCTCACAGTAGGTGGAGGTGTTGGCTTGGCAGGGTACAGAGTCCTGTTCAGCTGGGAGGGATCTGTGGGTGGGAGGGGCAGAGGCCTGCATTTCTGGGATAGGGTGAGGGGTGAAGCGGAGCCTGCTCTGATTTGCACAGATGGTCTGTTCCTCAGGGAGGGGTGGTGCCAGATTTGCAAGGGAATTAGCTCAGGCCACCTGCAGCTCAGGGAGGGGTGGTGAGCATGGCCAGGCTTACATACTTGGTCCTCAGGGAGGGATAGTGGGCATGGCTGGGCTTGTGCATGTCAGCGCAGGCCTCCTGAGCCTCAGGGAGGAGTGGGAGGCATACGTGGGCTTATGTGTGTCTGCTCAGACCTCATGAACCTCAGGGAGGGGTGGTAGATATGGTCAGGCTTGTGCACAGAAATATGAGCTGCCTGCACCTAAAGGAGGGGGTGGTTGGTGTGACCGGGTTTCCACACATCTGCTAGGGCCTCCAGAGTCTCAGGGAGGGGGTGGTGGACATGACGGGGCTTGGGCTCCTTGGCTGCATCCACCTGTGCCTCAGGGCACGTGCTAATGCTGATGGCAGGTGAGGTGACTGCTTGCACTGGGTCAGTTTTGGGGGGGCTCTAATTGTTATTCTATGGGTTGATTTTTCACTGGGTGGCTCCCATATAAATGGCCAGGTGTCTCCACCATTGAGAAGTTCCTACATTAATTCCTAGCTCCCTCCCTTCTTGCACTCACCAGAGTGCCTGGCGTTCTCACCCACCCCTCTCTTCCTCCCCTTTACTGCCCCCCCCCCCCACGTACACTCCCTGTCTACACTTTCTCCTTCTGTCAGGCTCCAATGACTCAGTCTGTTTCACTTACTCTAGAGGCACTTCCCCATTGTTCCCTGGTTTCAAAGCTATGCCACTCCCATGCTTCCCCCTCTTAGGGGTGCTGCATCCCTAGTCATGGCCTGCCCACACCTTGTCATTTCTTTCTGGGGTTGTTTGCCAGTATCTCTACCTCCAGCTATACTCTCTTTGCAATTGCTTTCCTGGGTTCCTCACTTCGGGTTGTTGTTTGATGCTGTCCCAAAATGGGCACACTGCTCCATGATGGCAGGCAGGGTGCAATCGGTCCACGAATCTCTGTTTTCCCACTGGCCTAGTTCTGCCTCTCCTTCCAATAGATGCTCAGTCTGTTTCTTGAACTCTCTGTTTGATGTTCTGGGATCTGAGGTAGGTTTTGTGTCTGTTTTCCTTAGTTTCTTGAGTCTTTGTTGTCAAGGGGTCATTACAGTGCATGTATCTAAGGCACCATATTGACTGTCCTCCTCTTTTATATCTCAAAAGAGATTGACTTAACAGTAGGGGAAGGCAGACAGGATGGGGGAATTATAAGAGCAAGATCTAGGCCTGGCTAAAGAGAAGACTCAGTTGGTTCAAGGAAATTAAACCAGGTTTTGGGAAGGGGAACCTGGTAGTTATAAGTGTGGTCATACCCTGGGAAAGCCAGCAAACATTTCTACAGACAAAACAGCAAAACCCTCATGGTAGTTGGAACAAACCTATATCAGAGGAAGAATGTGGGTCCAAGTTTTTTGCAGATAATTTCCCTCCTCTACCCTTTCTATTGTAGTCACTAAGCATCATAGTTTGGGTGACCTTGAGCTACATACCCACCTACTCCAAACTCCCTACTTTGTCCCCTAGGCCAATCAAACCTCCCCCAACCACTCTTCCTAGATCTGTTCTTGATTTTCCTATCCACTCCCCCCAACCCCATCATGTCCATTTCAGTCCCAGTGCCTCTCTCCTTGCCCCTTTTCTTAAAACTTGACCTTGATCCCTGCTTTCTTCTTCATCTCCCCCCACACTACCCTATCGTCATCCCACCCCATTCTTGGATGCCTTCTCCGCCTGAGGAAAGGCACAAGGCATACATTTAGGATCCCTGCCCCCTGAACTATAATATCATTGCTGTGAAAAACAGCTACTGCACGCACCATGTCCATCTGTGTGCACCTCCTTGGCTCTTTGTTGAGCTATCAGGGGTTGGTTCCACACCAGTTCAGTTCCTGTTTCCATCTGCTGTCTGTGACCTTAAACAGTCAAATAAATGTTTTACCTCCTGCTTGGAGGCAGATGAAAAATGTTCCACTTCACAGGGGGATTGTGAGGACTCATTAAAAGCTCCTGAAGTGTTCTGGGAACCTGCCTGGTCTTGGGCAAAGGAAGCATAAGTTCTTGACACACAGCTGTGCATATTCATTGTGTACATGAAAGCTCATAAATATTCTTATGTCTTGGCTTTAGAAACAACTTCCTGAAGGTAGAAATGGACTGAGATAAAATCGTGGTGTGCAAGTTCTTACTTGCAACCATAATGCAAGTAGCTGTTAGCACTGCATTCCTTTTTGTGTTCAAAGGCTCACATAAAAATAGAGTATTTTTTAATTCTGATTTCCTCATTTAGAGGTTCCTCTAGAATACCTAATAGCTAATATATGCACGAGTATGTATAAATGTTTTTTATGGTAAAGAAAGTAAACTGTTGAGAGAGGTTTCAGGCAAAAGTTTCTCTTATGTCATTTGGCTGAAAGAAATCACCCACTAATTTGTATCTGCAAATATTCCTCTAAAGAGACAACAGTCTAGCTCAAAATATATTGTATAATCAAAATGTGGGTGAAGGACACTAAGAAAAGCAGATGATGCCACCCAGAAAGTCCATCTGTGTGACTTTCAGTGTAACTATCTTAAGCAGGAGGAAAGATTATATCAACTGTGGCTGGGAACATAGACACTGTTTTAGAATCTAAATCAGAAAGGAGTCTAAGGAGTTGACAGGGCTGTGGGTTACTGCACCCTGAGCCCAAATCTGCTTGAGAGTGGTGGGTAGGAAGTTAAAAGGGAGGCAAGCCCAGAGCCTAATCTTCCATTTCTATTCCTTTTTCCTCTTCACTATGTTACTTCACAGAATCCACCTGAATCAATAAAAATGGAAGAAATCAACTAAGATACTTTCATTTCTATAACCTCGAGCTTGGATGAATGCACAAAGCAATTTCACAGGAAAAAATATGCGGAAGGAAATTCAGATATGTAAACAACAATTAAATCAAGCTAGATCCAGTGGGAGTCATTTTCCTGGGACTGAATGAGCTCTTTCATTGACTATAACCTGACACAATTCCTCAGAAGGAATGGGCATATATACCCTGAAGAAGTACCTTGCCTCTACTACATGAACACCTTTTTTAAAGATCTGTTTTGTTGTTTGGTGTTTCTTTCTCTCTCTCTCTCCTCCCCTTGCTCCACTTCCTCAACATACAAGGGAGACCCGGGGTGGCCACAAATTTTGCTTAACACAATTTCATACCACTCAAAGGTAACCAAACAAAACCAGATCCACTGCCATCGAGTCAATTCCGACTTCTAGCGACCCTATAGGATAGGGTAGAACTTCCCCATAGGGCTTCCAAGGCTATAATCTTTACAGAAGCAGACTGCCACATCTTTCTCCCATGGAGTAGCTGATGGGTTTGAACCATCAAACTTTTGGTTAGCAGCTGAGTGCTTTAACCACTGCACCCCCAGGGCTCCTCAGAGGTAACAGGGCACTAATTTCTAGGACATTCCAGGAGAAAGTATTTTATTTGGGTCTGACAATAGTTCAATAGTGCATCACATTACCTCCCCTGAACAAATGGGTCTGTAGCCGTGGGCCCTGGCTGAAAAACAGTGTTGTTGTTGTTAGTTGCCCTTGAATAGGCTCCAACTCATGGCTATCTATGTATAACAGAACAAAACATTGCCCAGTCCTGCACTATCTTCATGATCACTGGTAAGTCTGAGTCCATTGTTGAGGTTATTGTATAGTGCCTTCCAACCTAGGGGGATCAACTTCCAGAACTATAACGGACAACATTCTGTCGTAATCCATAAGGTTCTCACTGGCTAATTTTCAGAAGGAGATTATCAGACCTTTCTTCCTAGTCTATCTTAGTTTGGAAGCTCTTCTGAAACCTGTCCACCATAGGTGACCATGCTGTTGTTTGAAATATCAGTGGTGTAGATTCCAGCATCATAACAACACACCAGCCACCACAATATAGCAAACTGACAGATGGGTGGTGGAAACACTATAATACAAATCCAGGTCAAGTGGGGACATGTGTCATGTGCACACAGATAGAAGTATGTGAAGCCAGAGGGATGATCTGAGAAGTAGCCTCATGGAAAGAAGCCAATCCAATGTTGGCAGACCATCCAAGTAGGCATCAGTCAGAGGGGCTGGGCAGAGGGGAAATCCAGGCTCATGGGACACAACTGATGAAGATCAACCACCTGAGGAAGTTTAAAACAGAGGGTGGAGGAAAGAAATTGGTTTAAGTCCTGGCTGTCTGACTGCTGTCTGTTGATTTTGCCTATGCCACTGTCTTTGTCATCTAGTACTGCTATAACAGAAACACCACAAATGGGTGTCTTTAACAAACAGAAATTTATTTTCTCACAGTTTAGTTGGCTAGAAGTCTGAATTCAGGGTGCTGGCTCTAGGGGAAGGCCTTCTCTCTCTGTCAGCTCTAAAGGAAGGTCTTTGTCTCTTCTGAGCTTCTGCTTCCTGGTTCATTGGAAATCTCCAGGTGTCTTGGCATCTATCTTACCCCATCTCTGCTCAAAAGAGATTGACTCAAAATTCACCCTACACTAGTCCTACTTCGTTAACGTAACAAAGACAACCCATTCCCAAATGGAATTATAACCACGGGCATAGAGGTTAGGATTTAAAACACATATTTTGGAGGGATACAATTCAACACATAACAGCCACTTAGCCCATTAAGTCTCAGTTTCTTCATCATTGACATAATGACAGCTTCTACCTCAGGAGTTATAAGGATGAAATATGATGACGTATGTCAAACACTTAATACCATGCTTGGCACAGAGTAGAGATTCATTATACTTGATCTACTAGAATTATTCCGACTATTATTGTTATTGCTGTTTACCCTAAACAAGAAGAAACCCTGGTGGCACAGTCATTAAGCTCTAGGATGCCAACTGAAAGGTTGGCAGTTCGAAGCCACCAGCTGCTCTGTGGGAGAAGGATTTGGCATTCTGCTTTTGTAAAGATTTACATTCTCAGAAACCCGTTGGGGCAGTTCTACTCTGTCCTACAGGGTCCCTGTGAGTTGGAACCGACTCAACGGCAGTGGTTTCTTTCTTTCTTTCTTTCTTTTTGTAGCTATAAACAAAGGAAATGGAGGCTATAACCATTTTTATTGGGTATTTATGTACTTGCTGTGGCAAGAAGGGGTTAAAGAAGTTCTAGTCTGAAACAACACAAGCTGATCCCATCTGCTACCCTCATAAATGAGGAAATGGAGGCAAAAAGAGTGTAAGTACCTTGCCCAGGATCCCACAGATAAATAAGAGAATTAGGATTCAAACTTAGGTAGTTACTTCTGTCTTGAGAGCTGAACATTTCCAGCATAACTCTTAGTTTCCAGCCTTCCCACAGTTCCAAGATTATGGCATGTCCTTTCCTGTTCTGGCCCTTGACTCACAAGTTTTTAGCTTCTGGTTGGAATGCCCTTCCTCCTCTTCTCAATCTAATAAACTTCTACTCAGTCTTCAAATTGAAGTTCAGATATTATCTTACTGGATCCTTAGGAACACTTCTCTAAGGTTCCCAGGAAAGAGATGTCTCCCATCATTGGGCTCACATTGACCTTTGTCATCACATTAGATCATGGGCTTGATTGAACCTGTTATCCACTCCTTTACACCAAGGCTCTTATCTGAAGTCCATGGAAAGGGGGGTCTGTGAATCAGGCATGTAGATATGCACAGCACACACACACACACACATGCACAGATATAAATGCACATACACAACAATAATTTTTTTATTTTATTTTTCCAAATCATCTTGGTGAACACTTTATTTTTGCATCCATTATGGGATGCTACCGTAGACAGGCACTACACATTCATCAGTGTTATCATGATATGGCAGAACAGCTTCACATCGATAGGAATTAAAGAATATGTGCCCTGCCATTATGATGATGAGAATCTGTCTTTGTTTACTTTAGGCTTGGCTTAAGTTGGAAAATGTCACAAAAAATAAAGAAAGAAAGAACTAACATCAAATATCCTTTGGCTTTGCTTATTACTGTGTGTGATGGAGCATCAAAACCCACTGCTTTTTGTATAGCATTCTTACCAATGGAAGGAGCACAAAGTTCAAAACATTGAAGGAGAATCTTGTTGTGTTTCCAAAAATAAATCAGTGGATATTGTTTTCACGCAAAGTTGGATGGAGTTGAAATGGCAAGACTTTACAAAAAATTTATCTGCCCTGAAACAGCAGCCTAGTCTTAAAATAGCAACAACGTAACTTTGGTAACAACTGTATAGACCAAAAATGGTCAAGTTAGTGTGTGGTTTGGAGTTGAGGAGGTAAGTGTCTTAGGCTTGGTTCTCTAGAGAAGCAAAACCAGTAAAGCATATAAATACATATAGAAACAGATTTACATCAAGGAAATGGCTCACGTGATTGTAGAGGCTGGAACGTCTCAAGTCCATGGATCAGGATAGAGGCTTCTCTCAATTCCCGTAGCCACGGGGGTTGGCGAACCCAAGATCAGCAGGTCGAGCAGAGCAGGGCTCTTACTCACAGGCTGTGAAGATGAACGATTCCCAAGATTGGCAGGCAAGACGACAAGCCTCTTCCTGACTCATGTAGCTGTAGGGGCTGGGGAATCCAAGATCGGCAGGTTGGAGAGCAGGGCTCCCACTCACAAGCTGCGAAGATGGACAAATCCCAAAATCGGCAGATAAACTGATAACTCAAGTCCTGAGAACCAGAGGTCAGACAACAGGAGGCAGCCGCAGGATCCAGAGCAAGCAAAAAAGCCAGAACATCTGCTTATGTTCAGACGCAGGCCACACCCCCAAGGAAAATCCCTTTCAATTGTTTGGCTACTCACAGCAGATTCCATCAAGGGAGTGATCACATATAAACATTGAGAATCATCGCCCAGCCAAGTTGACACACAGTCTCAACCAGCACAGCAAGTTAAAGGGGCGCCTCTAAAAAATGAAATGATCTATTCCATGGTTGTTGAATTTTTTAAAATAATATTTTGAGGCAGGTGATGGAGGAATTGAAAGCTGCTTGAAGCAGCCAGCTGATGCCTTCAAAGATGAATTTCTGTTTATTAAGTCCTTTTTGAAACATAAAAGTCTGCCGACATCTTAGAAATGCTGAAATATTTCTTTTCCAAGAAACCTCTTTGAGCACTTTTTGAGCAGAGGGAACACCGGTGACTCATGGTAGCACATCTTAGTTTCTCTGCTTTAGAGAAGGAGGCATCTCAATGCGGGAAGCTCTATGACCCATTGCTTTCTAGAGTCCTGCTTGCCTACAGCAAGATGTTAACTTTGTTAAAGCCAGAGCCTTGAATGATTGCCTTTTCAATATGTTTTCTTATGAAATGAAAGCAGAATATGAACTTCTTCTCTTTTACAGACCCATGATGTAGAAATCTGCAGACAACTTAAAACTCAGCATAACTCTTTTGAAAGTACTTCTGCTCAGACAACCTTAAAATTGAAACATGGGTTCCTAATCCTCTTCTTGCTGACATCAACAGCATCCCCTTGCTGAACATGAAACCCAGTGATGTGAAGCCAACAGAAATTAAATGACATAAATTCAATTCAGATAGTCTGGAAATACCCTGGTTTTCCTTGTGAGAAGCACACTGTGTCATGTGTGATCATGAACTAATTCTGTTTGCTGCTCCAGACCGTTGTGAGCCCAGCTTTTCAGCATGTGTTACCATCAAAACAAAACATCTACAGGAGAGTGCATGTGTTTCCATGTCAAAGACCATTCTGTAATCTCAGCTTCTCATGCAAAGCCAAGAGAGAGCTACCTTCTCATGGAAATTTATATTTTAGCAAGACCAAAGTTTATTTTTTATTTTATTTGCACACTTTGGATTTCTTTTTTCCTTCTTCCTATATGTTAGAAAATTGCCTGAAATTAACTTTGCATGCAAAAAATTGATGAAAAATAAGATAATTTTGATCCAATGCTATAAAGTAAGTTATATACAGAATGTTGCTTTTAATCTTTTATAACTATCTCCAAGAAGATAACTTATAGCTTTCATCAGCTTCTCCAAAAGCCCCCATGGTACAAAAATAGTTGAGAATAATAGCATGAAGTTATAACTATCTTGATAGTTACAACTTTCCCATTCTTCTCACAGCATCTAGGCGAGTTACTGTACTTTATTCCCAGGGATGGTGGTCTCATCTTCTTCGTGGTTTCAAATCTGTGTCCATGAGACCTCTCTCTCTCTCCCCTGCCCCCTTTCTCTATCTCTGTTCATCTCTATCTCACACACGCACACACCATGCTCTTTCACAAGGTAATCTATCAGAGTTTTCATTTAAAAATATTATTCAGCTTATCTACTGAATACACGTTAAAAAAAAAAAAATCACAGGGAAGATTTGATTACTTCCCTCACTAACAAAATACTCACAAAATGGCATTTATGCTTGAAGAAGATAAAGAATCACTTATAAATCAGTTTTATAAATAAGAAGAATTTTTTTAAATGATCTTTCAAAGACATAAGACTTCCAAAATAATCATAAACCAGCAATAGCATTCATATATTCTGTTTTTATCATTCATATATTCTGTTTTTAGAATTATAATACCTAATTTTTTTTTTTAACCTGAGAGATAAGCTGACTGCCTTTCTTCTGATGATATGATGTGCTGGCATGTGACTAGTTATCATTTCTCTTTGCTGAAGCCAAAAGGCTTCAAGGACATAGAGAATTTATTGTTGAAGAGGCACCGTGGACTTAACACCATTATCCTACTGCCCCCTGCTGCCTACATTTATAGTTCATCACAGTGTGTCTTGAATGAAGCCCAGGAAATTTTAAGAGGATGCGATGCGAACTTCTAGCATCCTACTTACGCTTTCTCTTTCTTTGGTTGCCAGTTTCTCCTTTAATCCAGAAAAGCTGCATTTTGAAAGCATACATGAAATTTAAGTGCCCTTTGATCATTGTTTAAGAGCTCGGCTGCGAACCAAAAGGTCGGCAGTTGGAATCCACCAGCCGCTCCTTGGAAACCCTATGGGGCACTTCTTCTCTGTCCTATAGGGTTGCTATGAATCGGAATCGACTCGGCAGTGGGTTTGGTTTGGCTTCATCATCTGTGTGGCCTGTGGTCTAGCACTCAGGAAAGTTCTCACTAGTTGACTGACACACCCCATGGTCAGATGCTCTTTTGGAGCCTGGAGGGAAAGCATAGGAACTAGTTCTAATCTCCTGTATGCCATGAGGAAACCCCGGTGGTGTAGTGGTTGAGTGCCCCGACTGCTAACGAAAACGTTGGTAGTTCGAATCCTCCAGGTGCTTCTTGGAAACTCTATGGGGCAGTTCTACCCTGTCCTATAGGGTCACTGTCAGTCGGAATCAACTCAACCGCAACGGGTTTGGGTTTTCTTTTTTTTTGGTGTGTGCCGTGATGTTACTTCATTTCACAACCTTGTGGGGTCAGTAATGAGTAATGATGGAATGCTTAGGCTCAGGAGTGAAGTCTACCCAGGTCTTCTTTCTGCTCTACCATTTATTAGCTGTGTGACCCTGGACAAGTGACTTAATCTAAGACTCAGTTTCCTCATCTGAAAAAAAAAAAATTAAATGAGAAGTTTATGTAAAACATATAATTAAGTGTTGAATCATAAATAGAAGCGCTTCTTATTTGTGAAAATTATAAAGCTGAAATCAACAACTGCAAACAGACTAGTTCCCAACATCCTTGGGAACAAGACATCACCAAAATTATTAATTACAGAAGTCTACTCTCACCATTCAAGGACTTAGGTTTTCAACAAAAGTATATTTATTTTTAGCTATTCAACTCTTGGAAACATTTCTATAGTACGTACAGAGTCTTGATGATTTTTCCTTTTACAAAATGATAAACATAGTATAAATATTAACCCCAGAAATCTCTTTTACCTCTTATCTTTAAATAAAACCTAGCAGAGAAAAAAAAAATCATTCATAATGATTTGTCCCTAAAAATTACTTGATTGTATATTGGCCCAAGCCCATCCTTGTCCCTGTATTGGTTTTTTAGGTTTAGCAAATTGGGGTGGAGGAAGTAAAAAATTCCAACAAAAATTATATGTGCTACCTGCTAGTCTGAGGTTTATTATTAAATATGTTGTTGCACTGAAATGATTAGAAACCAAATAAGTGAAAAAAGTTGTATTAACAAAATGTTTTAAAAATATATGGGATCTAATTATAGATGTAGCACATCAAGCATATGACAGAGACCCCTCAGGGTATTAATTTTTTTTCTGATCATATTTGTATGACAATAAAATAACACATTGTGCTAGAATTAGATAATTTGCAGTTTTTGGTCAAATTAAACAATAGTAATGCCTTCCAAGTAAAGAATAATTATAAATATAGTATTACTTAATACCCTATTGCTCAAAATAAAAAATGTAAAGCCAGTCTTAGATTCCAAATGTAAACCTTAAATTATCTAGTAGAGGGAAAACCCTAGAAAGAATAGAAAGCCTACAAACAAATAATGATTGCTGTTTATTGAGCACCTGCCATTCTTATGCAAGCACTGTGCTAGGTGATTTTTGTTTATTTTCTCTAGTCTTCTCAACAGTTGGCCTTCTAGAGTTGAGGAAACAAACCCAGAGAGGGGAAGTAACTCACCCAAAGTCAGTAGCTTGCAAATGGCTACACTGAGATTGGCTCACTCTTTCCTCTGTATCCTACTGCCAGGATTAGGCTTCCCACGAAAAACTCCTAGTGCACAGACTTTGTTTCACAGTTTTATTGAAATGACATTTCTTATGAAAGAGTTATTTGCCAAAATTTGTGACTGTCTATGACTCCATATGGTGTCCCTGGGTGGTGCAAATGGTTAAGGTGCTAGACTGCTAATCAAAAGGTTGGAGGTTTGAGTCCACCCAGAGGCTCCTCTGAAGAAAGGCCTGGCAATCTACTTCCAAAATCAGCCATTGAAAACCCTGTGGAGCACAGTTCTCTGACACAATGGGGTCGCCATGACTAGACAGCAACTGGCTTTATAACTGCACATAAACAATGAGAGCTTCAGTGGATAGATGAAATAGTATCTGTCTGAGACTGAGTATTTTAAAAATATGACGATAATCATGGTTGAATATTACATGAGAAATACTTCCATTGCCATCAAGTCAATTCCAACTCTTAGTGACCCTATAGGACAGAGTAAAACTGCCCCATATGGTTTCCAAGACTGTAACCTTTAAGAAAGCAGACTGCCACATTTTTCTTCTGCGGAGCGGCTGGTGGGTTCAAACTGCCGACCTTTCAGTTAACAGCTGAACGCTTAACCACTGTGCCACCAGGGCTCCTTTTGAGAAATACATAGACATAAGAAATAAAATGTTCTTTTAAAGCTAGCTTTCGGTTTCCTTTTTTCATATCTGTTCATATCTAAAAAGGCATATATGAACTTTCAGAAATGATGATGGCTTCCTAGAAATAGAATTTGGGCATAAAAGAGAACCAAAAACAGAGTTTACTCTTTTAAATAAAAAAATCTTAGCAAGAAAAAATACACTTAAGAAACTATAGGGAAAATATCAACTTTCCTGTTTAAGATCCAAGTTAAAAACAAGATGCCATTTTCACCTATTAGAGGAATAATAATTACAGAATTTGATAATCCCAGTGTTGGTGAAGAAAATAGGCCCTCTCATTCACTACCGGTGAGATCATTAATTGGAACAAACTTTTTGGAAGATAATTTTGCAAGATCTATATAAATTGAAATGTATATAAGTGTATATAACTGGCTTTATATTCTTTTATTTTGAGCAATAGGATATTAAGTAATAATATATTTATAATTGTTCTTTACTTGGAAGGCATTAAGGTTATTTAATTTGACCTAAAACTGCAAATTATGTAATTCTAGCACAATGTGTTATTTTATTGTCATACAAATATGATCAGAAAAAAAATTAATACCCTGAGGGGTCTCTGTCACATGCTTGATGTGCTACATCTATAATATCTATATAATTGAAATTGCATCAGCAATTCCATTTCATCCTGGTAAAAGAGTGTCAAGACATACATGTACCCAGGTGGTAACTACAACATTGTTACTACAGGGGGAAAAGATCTCCAGAAAATTAAATGTTCATCAAGAGAAACTCTCTAAAAAAATTATCTTATTGTAGTACAGTGGAGTACAATGTGGTCACTCTAAAGATATCCTCAGACAGACAGACACTCAAGATATATTGTCATATGGGAAGATCAAGTTATAGAAAATTATGGACAACATAACACTACTGAGGCTTGCTTCCATAATCCTAGAAAACGTCTGGAATTATATATAAGGAAATGTAACCAGACATTATCACTGGCAGAGGGGAGAGGGAAGGGAGCTTCTGTAACTTTGAATTATTTTACGAGGAGCAGTAATGACTTTATAAGAATAACAAAGATTTTAAACAAGCATAATATAAAAGACAAAGTGTTTCGATTAAAAAAATTATTGGAATTTAAAAATGTGTAAGAATAATTTGAATAATTTTTTATTACTTTTGCATCTCCATCTCAATTCAGATCTTAAACAAAGTTTAAACATAAAGAAATAAGATCTGTGACAAATAAGGCATTTTCTTCCCCCTCACAGGAAATTTAATGCCTCAAGGAGTTTACTTTAAAATCTTAGTGACATTAATTGTAGCATCATCTGAGAATACAGAGCCCAGTGTGGATTTGGCATATCCCAAACAGCATCACTTTGTGGATTTCTCTCTCTTTGGTTCTAAAAGGGAAACCTGAGGCAAAGGGAGAAGGAGGAGGCAATAACATTTGTGAGGGTCAAATCAGGTAGAGCATTCAAGTACAACCGCTCTAGGCTTTAGCATGGAGTTGAAAGCTAATTGTGTCTGCATCGGATGTTCTTTTCAATCCTGTGCAAATTAGAATCCTCAATGGAATCAGAGAAAGCATAGAATTCTAGTTCTTTCCCCGGATGTCCCGCTTCTTTTTATTTTCTTCTCTCTTATGTCTCTCTGAGTATAAGCAGAGGAGAAAAGAAAAATATTCAAGTTCCCTAAATTCTATTGATGAGATTTATTAATGGATTTTCAATTTCAAATTCTTGACCACTCCATGCCAAATTTCAGTATCATCAAATTGTCGATATCATGTGCAGAATGATTGCGTTAAAAACAATCCTGGCAGTTTTGCAAGTGAAGCAGATAATGTGAGTCCTAGGTGCAATGGTTGAATACTCGGCTGCTAAATGAAAGGTTGGCGGTTCGAATCCACGCTACAGCTCCACTGGAGAAAGACCTGGCGATCTACTCTCACGAGGATTACGGCCTGAAATACCCTATGAGGCAGTTCTACTCTGTTACATGGGGTCACTATGAGTCAGAATCAACTTGACAACACCCAACAATAACAACAACAGTACTCTAAGCTAGGGAATACTAATAGGCAAGCTGCTCAGTCCGGAAATAGGAATCCCGATCTTAGGATTGACAGTTCATACAAGATCACAGTGTTTGTCAAGGCCAATGGAAACAACCATTCAGTAGGTGTAGTAATTCAAAGGGGACTTTGCAAAAATGACCCTCCAATGATAAATGTTCTTTTAGAGGGTTAATTAGTTTAAAAAGCATACTTTAAAATGGGCATATTGTTTATTTTGGCTAACATGTAATGAATTGACTACAGAAGAATTCATGGTGAGAAAGAAAATACTAACAAAGAGAAAAACACTTCTGACTTTCCATTACCTTGGCCTTAGCAGGCAAGAATTTAGAAGGAGTAAGATAATTGCCAACATGCACCCAAAGAAGCAGAGGAGGGTGGTAGGGAGAATTTCCAAAATCTAAAATAATTTCAAATGAAGTTTTTGAGAATAAGTAGCCTTCTGGCAAAGAGAAAAATGCGTTCACTCACAGTAACTAACCAACTAAATTTGAACCTTATCAAATTTATTCTCAATCAATAGCAATTATACTCAACAGTCATTGCAACATTTTTTCAACCTTTTATTGAGCACTGGCCTGGGAGGAATTTTTGTCATATGATATAATCATGAACTAATGCTAATGACTAACGACTGACTGGGGCTCCAGTAATGTACCAGTATTTTTTGACTCTAACTTTTTAACTTATGGTATAACACTGGCTTTGTTGAATATTGATAATGTTGGTCAATTGTACTGGGAAACTGAGTTAAAGCCCCCTCAGGATGTAATAAGTAACTGGCCTGAGGAAGAACTGGACCTAAATACCATGCAAATTGTGGTAGATTAAATAGGTGAGGGGTAATCACCCAAATGTTGGGCATATAAGAGAGAGGCCAGAGGGTGAACTCTGAGACAAAGAACACAATTTCGCCTTTGTCTTTGGTTCCTGAGAGATAACCCTTGGCATTTCCTGAATAATCGAGGTGCTTTTATTATCTAAAACCCCCAGATAACACTTGAGGATTTGTGCAAAGGAATGGGGAGCTGGTCAGGCCCAAAGACCACCTGGTCAGCTAACCTCAGGAAGTGAGGCGACCATGATTAATCAATCAAGTATACTCAATGAGACCTCAGTCATGACTATGTAATGAAGCCAGTAAACCCTCTGGACACAGAAGCTCATACAGCTTCCTGGTTGACAAAAGGCATTCATACATGTGGGAGGGTATAACCTACCCTTTTGGGGACGTGGAATCTTCTCATAGGAACCTTCCCAGACCTCGCCTCACTCATCTCTCTCTCTTTTTTTCTTTTTTGTGCTCTAGATGAAGGTTTACAAAGCAAATTAGTTTCTCATTGAACAATTAATACACATATTGTTTAGTGACACTGGTTGCCAACCCCATGACGTGTCAATACTCTCCCCTTCTCGACCTTGGGTTTCCTATTACCAGCTTTCCTGTCCCCTCCTGCCTTCTCGTCCTTGTCCCTCGGTTGGAGTGCCCATTTAGTCTTGTTTTGTTTTATGGGCTTGTTTAATCCTAGGCTGAAGGGTGAGCCTCAGGAGTGACTTCAGTACTGAGTTAAAAGGGTGTCTGTGTGCCATATTCTCAGGGTTTCTCCAGTCTCTATCAGACCAGTAGGTCTGGCCTTTTTTTGTGTTAGAGTTTTGTTCTACATTTATCTCCAGCTCTGTCTGGGATCCCCTATTGTGATCCCTGTCAGAGCAGTCGGTGGTGGTAGCTGAACACTATCTAGTTGTGCTGGACCCATCTCTTCTTTAGGCTTATGGCGTGATGGATCACTTTTGTGTAGCCTTTCTAGCCATGGTCTTGTAACTCCCACCCAAGTGAAGTGATAGGGTAATTGTGGTCCACCAAGGGGATTGATCAGTTTTGCCATACTGCTGGGCTTGAAATGAGCATCCCAGAGGTGGAAGAGAGAAGATCCCACCATCACCAGGGAAGAACAGCAAGGAGTCGGCATGTCCTTTGGACCCAGGAGCTCTGTGCCGAGAAGCTCCTGGAACCAGGAGACAGAGAGAGAGAGCTGTAACACTGAAGGCAGTGAGAAGTGGCAGCAGAGACCTGGAAGCAGGAGACGGCATGGTGGGCTTCCCAGGCCACGGAAAGAGAAAGCTGAGTGCCTTTGGACAGAGGCCAAGGGCCAGGGAGAGGCATGCCTGTGAACACAGCTGGGAAGAGGCTGTCTCAATGGAAGAACTGTATATGGAACGTTCCTGAACCTGAATTGTAACCTATTACTTTCCTAATAAACCCCATAATCGTGAGCATGGTCTGTGAGTTCTGTGTAGCCATTGCAATGAATTATTGAACCCAGCCGTAGGAGGGACGGTTGATGTCAGAATTAGTAAAGATGGTAAAGAGAGGAGGCACATCTTACC
This sequence comes from Dugong dugon, assembly GCA_030035585.1. Classification (NCBI taxonomy): domain Eukaryota; kingdom Metazoa; phylum Chordata; class Mammalia; order Sirenia; family Dugongidae; genus Dugong; species Dugong dugon. The sequence goes on along the minus strand of CM057468.1, from coordinate 110,407,079 downwards.
TGCACCTCATAGGAATCAGCCTTGGGCTATTGATCTTTATTCACCTTCACCCTTGTGAAGTTAGAGGAGGTCAGACCCTACGCCCATGCCATTTTAACAGTTGGCGTCAGAAACAGGATTCTTTGCAATGGCTCAAGACTCATAGAAGAATGGAATTTTGTAAGAGAAAGATCAAAGGGGCTTGGGCATGTAAATTTGTATTCTTGGATGGTTGTCTTGGTTGTTGTTGCTTGCAATGACCAAAGGGAGAGTTATGTTGCATCTGAGGGGAGAAAATATCCCACTGGAGTGGCCTGAGGCAAAAGCCAGGCCAGATAAACAGGATGATTATCCTAACATAATGACAGGGGACCAAGGTCTATTGGTTCCACACAGCCAGAGGCCCAAGTCCATTTGCATATGAATGGGAAGATAGTTAAGGTGTGGAGAAGAGAAGGCAAAACTGGAATGTTTTAAAAAGGGCTATGAGTTTATGTGTTTATTTGAATGTACTATGGATATGGAATGTTTCTCCTACCTACTGTTGTAAAGTGTTGTAAAGCAGACCTAAATGAATGATAGAAATCAATATTGGATGTTATGGATTGAATTGTGTCCCTGCAAAATGTGTATCAATTTGACTTGTCCATGATTCCCAGTACTGTGTGATTGTCCACCATTTTGTCATCTGGTGTGATTTTCCTATGTGTTGTAAATCCTGCCTCTATGATGTTAATGAGGTGGGAATAGCAGCAGTTATGTTAATGAGGCAGGACTCAATCTACAAGATTAGGTTGGTCTTAAACCAGTCTTTTTTGAGACATAAAAAAGAGAAGTGAGCAGAAGACACAGGGACCTCATACCACCAAGAAAGAAGCACTGGGAGCATAGTGCATCCTTTGGACCTGGGGTCTCTGAGCTGAAAAGATCCTCGATCAGGGGAGGATTGATGACAAGGACCTTCCTCCAGAGCTGACACAGAGAGAAGAACTTTCCCTGGAGCTGGCACCCTGAATTCAGACTTCTAGCCTCCTAGACTGTGAGAGAATAAATTTCTCTTTGTTAAAGCTATCCCCTTGTGGTATTTCTGTTATAGCAGCACTAGATAACCAAGACATTGGGTATTATAGATTATAGAGAGTGTGTAACTCTGCTTTCAGCTAATACTTGATTGGATATGCTAAAAGGGGAGCCAGGATTTGCCTGAGGCATGGGCCCTGTGCATACCTAAGCCCCACCAGAACCCTTTGAGAGTCAGAAAATTTGCGTTTGCAAAAAACATGCAGAACTACCCAGAGAACAGGAGATTTGCATTTGAAGAAAGGAGCTGCAGGAGAAAAAAAAAAGTGTTTTGCTTTTTGAATTTTGAGCAAGCCGTTTGCTGTTGGATGCATCAAGGCAGGAAAAGTCACTGCCCATCAGAAGGAACCCCCTTTCAGGACTGGAAGTTAAAGGAGCCGATGAATAGACAGCTTGGTCTGCTTGATTGTGGTAACCATCTCAGTCCACTCAATGAATGGAAGTAGGGGAAGTGCAGCAATGAAGAGATGGGCTAGGTTTGGACATGTTCCATTGGCACCAGTTGACCTAGCCCTCGAGGGCTAAGGATGAGAGAGAGAGGAAGGGCTGGCTGGTATGAAGAAAAGGGAGTTGTGTGGACTCCTGAATTTATGGGTAGAACCTGTTGACCTAGCCCAAGAAGTCTAGGGATGAGAGTGTGAAGGGGCTGTCTGAAGTTACAGGAGGTATGTGTGAACTCTCGAGCCTAAGACTGCTACCCATTGTGACCTAGCTTGGATGGCCAGGGATGACCAGAACCTGACCAAATGAAGAGAAAGATGTTTGACACCATGAGCTGCTGTAGATTGCTGCAATTTGATCACTTGCTCTGGACTGGACCTTGCTTATGGATGCAGATGTGCAAAGTTCCAACCAGAACAGAAGATTCTTCAAGACCAAGAAACATGCTTGTCTTCTTAGAGTACTGGTTTGATAGAGACAGGCAATGTAAACATTGGCTATCTAAAATGAGGGACAGATAAAGGCATGAAGTGGTTTTCGTGGGTGTGCTTACACTCAAAATGAGGAGCACAGGGTAGGATCTCTACTGAATAGATTCTTCTTTTTCTGATAGGTCTGGGAAGGAGAGGGTGGGGGAAGATGCTGATAGGATTATATGATTCAGTTGTGAATGTTGACTGTTAACAGTGTTAATTGTGATTGTAGAAGCTGTAACTGCAAGAGTGTTCTAAGGCGGAGGCACTGCTGCACTCCAGTACAGTGGCTGAACCTAAACTCCCTTAAAGGTTTTGTTATGCTGATACCTCGTGAGGCTCAGAGCAACAGAATAATCTTCTCTCAGTTAAATTTTATCAGACCCCAGAAAGGGTGAAGCCAGCTGACTTTCGGAGAACCTGACCAGATTCAGATGGACATCTGCAGCAGATCTGAATGGCTGGTACCTGAGTAACTTCACCCTTAGGACTCTTTGCCCTGTAGAAGGACTAATTGTTAATGACTGTTTTGGACTGGTAAAATGATTGGGAGAGGGAAGTTAACCTCCAAATATGAAAGCACCATGGCTAGAAAAGCCAGGGGGTGGCCTGCGGTGCAATGGATCATGTTTGTGTGGCCTTTCTAGCTGTAGTCTTGTAACTCCCACCCAGGTGATTAGGCGGGACTATGTGATAGGATGATTGTGGCCCACCAGGGGATTGATCAGTTTTGCCATCCTGCTGGGCTTGAAATTACCCATCCCAGAGGTGAAAGGGAGAAGATCCCACCATCACCAAGGAAGAACAACCAGTAGTTGGCATGTTCTTTGGACCCGGGATCTCCAAGCTAAGAAGCTCCTGGAACCAGGAGACAGAGAGAGAGAGCTGTAACACTGAAGAGAGCAAGAAGCAGCAGCAGAGACCTGGCAGCAGGAGATAGCGTGGTGGGATTCCCAGACCACAGAGAGAGAAAGCTGAATGCCTTTGGGCAGAGGCCAAGGGCCAGGGAGAGGTGTGCCTGCAAATAGCTGGGAAGAGGCTGTCTGAATGGAAGAACTATATACGGAGTGTTCCTGAACCTGAACTGTAACCTGTTACTTCCCTAATAAACCCCATAATCGTGAGTATGGTCTGTGAGTTCTGCGTGGCCATTGCAAGGAATTATCAAACCCAGGACAGAAGTAGAGAGTGCCATGGGAGGGACAATTGGTGTCAGAATTAATAAAGATGGCAGAGAGAGGAGACATGTCTGACATCTGCCTCATAGGAATCAGCCTTGGGCTGTTGGTCTTTATTCACCTTCCCCCTCACACCATTTTTACAATGCTAATCCTAATATATATCATATTACTGTACTATCAAGGAAATATGTAATATGATAGTAATACTATCATATTACTTTCACTATAATAAATCTGTAATTGTAGTATAGTGCTTTCTGTGAGTTCTGTAAGTCATTCCAGTGAGTTATTAAACCCGAAGGAATAATGGGAGCCAGCAGGTAAAAATGAGGAAGCCCAGGAAAGGCCCCCAAGTTTGTGGCTGGCATCTGAAGGGGTAGTGGGAAAATCTTTCATTTGCAGCCAGCAGATCAGATGTGTAGGGTGTCGTGTGAACTGCCAAGCTTGCAGCTGGTATGTGCCTATTTGGCAGTCTGAAGGACAGTGTCGTTTTAACTTGTGAGATCTAACCTAGCTCCGGCTGGCTCAGGTCAGAGAGAGAAAGTGCTGTGTGGGTGGCTGGTGTCAGGGATGACTGAAAAGTGGGAAAGTGGGGATTTGATTAATCCTCACATCTTGAGGACTGGATCCATGTTGATCTTCATCTAGGAAGGTGCTTTGATGAAATAAAGCATTTTGACAAGATTAAATTTCAGAATGAAAAGACAATTAGAATACTTTATATACATGAATTTTGAAGACATACTAAAGCCATGTACACCACTTGACAGGATAATCATTTTTAAAAGATTACTTTTTTATAAAACACAGCTGGCACAAGACAAGTTACTAAGATAAAAGAGCTAAAAATCATATTTCTATGCTTGAGGTAGACTAGGGCACTTAGGATTTTCCATTTTAAACAGATAGGGTTTTTCACCTTAATATTTTCTTAACATTTTTATTACAAATTAAAAACTACTTATAAAGACATTCATTCACAGTAAGTTGATTTTATGCAAATCTTCACTTTTCTCAGAAGAAAACTAGGCCTCCATGTGTTATAGTCTTTGATAAATCCAGAAATATAACAGGTAGCTCTTAGTTCTCTATATACATTTACAGCATTTGAAATATTTGCTATAGGATCATGGCAATTAGAAAACACAAAGTGAGTATCACCTTTCAAAACAAATTCTATGCTATATTAATAATCAAGATTCTATTTTTATTTTCAAAAGTGAAATGCTTTAATAAGGGATTTAATTCCCGATCACGATTTTGAAAATTAAAGATTATAGTCAAGGTTCTTTATTTGTCAGTAATTTCAAGTTCAAATTGATCAAGGGAAAATAATCTGCTCAAAGAAAGTCAAAATGCTTTTTTGACTATGGGTTTTGATTCACATTTCAAATATAAAACTTCAAGTATGTAGGTATTATCACTTGTCTGTGAAAACTAAATTATTAAATATAAAAATGTAAAAGATATCAAAACATAAAGTACGTGGATAGGAAATTTAACAAGCACCGAACTTGTACTTGAATAGGTTGTTTCATTTTTCTTGTTCTGAAGATATAAGTACTGCCTGGACATGTTTTTCCCATTAGCACCCTGACAGTCCTTTTGGTCATTGGTAGAGATGGCTTTCTTTGAACAATTGGCCTTGAGACACCCACTGATATCTGCCCCAGGAACAGACGAAGGCTCTGTGGCAAATGGTGTGGAGGATGAAACACTGCTAAAAGTGACAGGAGGATCTTCTTTCCTGACGGGAGGATGACCACTGGGTTCTGCATTCAGAAAAGTGTCTATACAGATATCTTCAGCAATGCACACATTAACAGCATGAATGCTTTCTATGTTATCGCTCTCCTTACAACTGAAGCCAGCGTAACAGCTGCAATAAAATTTTTCAGAAAATTGCTGCAGGTATTCATGTGTAGGTTTCCCATTTACTATGTACTTTCCACCTTTCCCAGTTTGAATAGCAAAATTCATTGAGCTCAGGTGAAGATAGTCACTTGAATTCCAGTGTTTCCTTGTACATATTCCTTGTCCCTGGCAAAGTGCTTGGCTACACATTTTGGCTGCTAAAGTGATGTTGATTATGTAAGGATTCAGTGTGGTCTCCATGTAATTGGCTAGGTTCATGCAAGATTGCTGTGAAATTACAAGAAGGTCAGTATATCAAGGGACAAGTTAGTTCATGTGGGAATTAATTCACTGCAATAAGCAATTTTTAAGAAAGCATGAATAAAACAGATGAAGACGTAGGAGACATTTTAATCTCTTCCCCCTTAGCAAGCAAGATTAATGCAACTGTTTTTTGCAACATTTGTAAGAAAGTGTCACATGCCATTCCATGCCATTGAATGACTGACCCACCCGTTGAAGCTTAGATATTCTTGCCTTGATCTTCCTCAATAATTCGTAAGCTAATCAAGAGAGGCAGGGTGGTACAATGGTTGGAGCACCAATTCTGGGGTCCATCTTCCCTGATTAGAGTCTCGTCTCTGTCAATGGCTAGCTGTGTGAGCTTGGGAATCTCTCAAGCTTTCTAAGTCTTAGTTTCCTCTCTGGATGGCCTTGGGCAAATTAATTAACTTGACTATGCCTCAGCTTCATCTGTAAAAAATAAGGTTAATTATAGCACCTACCTCACTGAAATTTTATAAAGATGAAAAACAAAATCTGATTTATATATAATTGCTTAACATGAACCAAGAATATCATCAGTTGGCCCTCAATAAAGAATAAATAAATGTAGTAAGTATCACATTTATTAGGCAAGTTTAAACAGCAATTTAAAGAGTGGTTTCCATATTGCTAGCTCAGAACAACTAAACAGGCTCAATCGAGTATACTTTACATTAAATGTTATATATAGTTCAAGATACGAGTGAACTATGACAGCTCTTTTACAGATACACTTATTTAGCAGAGTATGAGTGGTGAGTAACTGAAATGATTCATCGTGAGACTGGTGCATCCTAAAACTTGGACACCAGCCTTTTAAAAACATCAGTGATGGTCATTTTCTTTCATGATTGGCAGTTCTGTTGATTAAGCTGGCTAAGCTAGTACTTAAGCAGACCAAAGGAAGTTGTGGATGTAGGTCAGCAGCAAAAGTCAAGAGATCTTGACAGCTTCAACTTAAACCTGTTTCCTGTTACCTTCCCTTGAGATGAGGCCATCTGTGGTAGGCAAAATAACGTTCCCAAAGATGCCCACACCCTAATTCCCCTGAACCAGTGAATATGTTACCTGACATGGCAAAAGAGACTTCACAGATATGATTAAGGTTATGAACCTTGAGATGGGGAGATTATTCTGAATTATCTGGGTGTGTTCAATCCAATCACTTGAGTCCTTAAAAGCAGAGAACCTTTCCCAGCTGGGTTAGAAAGACGAGAGGGAAGGGGGTAGATTCAAAGTCTGAGAGGGGCTCAGTCTGCTATTGCTGGCTTTGAAGATAGAGGAAGAATGCTAGTAGTCTCTAAGCTGGAAAAGGCTCTCAGCTGACAGCCAACAAGGCAATGAAGATCTCATTGCTACAGTCACAAGGAACTGAATTCGGCCAACAATCCAAATAAGCAAGGGAGCATCCTCCCCTAGAAAGGAACGTAGCCATGCCAACACCTTGATTTTAACCTGCTGAGACCTGTGTTGGACTTCTGACCTACAAACTGTAAGACAATAAATTTGTGTTACTTAAACTGCTAAGTTGGTAGTAATTTGTATGGCAACAATAGAAAACTAATACACCATCCCCCTTCATCACTCTCTAAAAGCTCTGCATGATGTTTAGGATAAAATTCAACTTCTTGTCTTGACTGGTATGCAGCCTAACATGGTGTAACCCTTCCTTCCTCTTGTACAACCCTCCTCGCCTACTCTACCTCAGATGTAGTGATTGTTTTAAGACTATGGCAGGTTCATTTCAAACTTTAGGACTCCTACACTTTACTGATCCCTCTAGTCAGAATGTTCTTTCTTCTGATTTTTAATAACTCTTGTCTCCAACTTGTCATTCAGATCTCATCTTTGATTAGACAATGGCCTTTTCAGATACCTTTTCTATCCATTCTCTCATATCTATTTTAATTATCTGCATAGCAATTATTATATCAAATGTTTTTCTTGTGTGTGTAGTTTCTACCCCTCCAATTTTAACATAAGCTCTGTGAATACACAGACTCTGTCAATAATCTTTAACAGTACCAACAACATATGAGAATTTATACCAGGTTCAGATGACATTGCAGCTGCCTCTTCAACTCTATGAAGGCAAGAGTTAGGCAAAAAGGGCAGTAAAGGGATGAGAATGGTTTGAGAATCATTAGCCTACACAACATGTAGTCTCTGGAAAGAGCTAACAACTGACTCTTCAAAAGTCCTTATTTACAGCATTTGCCGATTTCCGTGGTGTAAATATTCCTACCATAGCCAATGCCCACCTGACATCATTGAATAAAGAATTGGGAAATGAGTACACCACCATTATACAACACGGCAGTATGGTGTGGAGTAGCACACCATTACATAGTGTTTTCACTAGACAGGTACATTAGATGCAAATAACCACAAGAGCATAGATAATAGCAAAATGGAGTAACATAATCGAGTCATTTTGAGCATGTATTACCTTTGTTTTTAAAATAATGTGTTTATTTTTGTATAATGTCTAAGGTTTTTATAATTCAGTGTTTTATAATGGCTATGTCTAACAACTGGCTCACAAAATTCCTGAAATTTTAACAATCAAGTATTTCGAACTGCAACCAATAGGAGCTGACTCCAGCACACTTCTGGATATAGTGGAATGGGATGGAAGGAAATGGTTTGCTTATGTCTATAAACAATTGTTTCAGGTCAATTCCAGTAATTGCAAGTAAACCTGCAAAGTAAACCTGCAATAACTAGTTTTTCAAGTTGTCAGTGAATCAGAGGAAACGTGACCAAACAGTAATCCATGACTCTGTTGATTACAAATGGCATAGAAAAAAGGGAAACTAATGATAGAACTAGCATTCAAAATGATCACAAATTGGGAAAGATAGCAGAAATCTATTGAACAGAGTCCCACAGGGGACAATTCCAAGTAGGAAATAGTCAAAATAGGAATTGGAGAAGCACTGCCTTTGTGTAAATAATACTGAAGATGACCTAGGAGTCACAGTAGAAGAATGTGAATCTAAGATTAAAGTGCCATTAAAAACAAGCATGACACTTATACAGTACTTTACATCATCCTAGTCACTGGGAAATCCCTGACTCATTCCTCATAAGGGCAGAGTTCTCAGTTCAAAACAAAAGGTAGTACAGAAAATTTATAAATGATTCCATCATAGAATTAATAGGACCCTTGAGAAGGAAGTTTATGGAATTGGGAAAATAAACAAAATTAAGAGTATATTTGGGAGGATTTTTTGTTAAATAGTTTTCTGATACAAAAGATTTTACTAAAGAACATATACCTTTCTCTGTACTTACATTTTCTGTTATCTCTTTTTATTGGTGATCAAACCAGACGACAGAATTATACCAAATAGGCAGGAAGGGCTCAGATTACCTTGAAAGAATTTCACAAAGGTGATTACTGTTAAGTACTTTTAAGTGAAGGAGCCCTGGTGGTGCAGTGGTTAAGCGCTCAGCTACTAACCGAAAGTTGGCAGTTCGAACCCACCAGCCTGCTCCGAGGGAAAAAGATGTGGCAGTCTGCTTCCATAAAGATTACGGCCTTGGAGACCTTATGAGTCAGAATCGAATCGATAGAAATGGGTTTGTTTTCCTTTTAAGTGAAGTAAGAATATGGCTGTTCTATCTGAAGGACAAGAGGTGAATATGATCCTTCCCAGGGTCTCTTCTCATCTTAGAATAGGAAGTCTATTCTCCATAGATCCTATGATAGAACCCTGGGCCGTGAGCTTCATTAGACATCATCCATGGCACATGAGTCACTACTGTTTCAATATCCATCAGAGAAGGAAAAGTTCAGCTCCAACTCAGCGCTGTCCATGCAACAGCGTTACTCTTGTACCAAGTCAAGAGGACTGAAGAGATGAGGAAGAAGATCTGATAAGGAGAATTAAACAAGGGTGAAAATAAAGGAAGAGAGAAAGGCTTAGGTCATAATAGTGAAAGGCCTTTTGAGCTAACTGAATGCATCAGGAAAGAATGAATACAATTCATACCATACAGAACAAAATAGACATTTTTTCCCTAATAAAGAGTTTGTTTAAAATTTTATTTAGAAGAGATACTACAAAATATAAACTGTGGGGGCAAAAAGCGGGGAGGTGGTTCTTTTCCTTTCCCTTAGGGAATCTTTGAACAATTTAGTGTGTATTTAGTAGTAATTTCAAAACCTAAATCCTGATTGCCCCCATTGCCCTTACTGCCCAGCTCCCACCAAAACCATTTTTCCTAGTCTTTCCTAACCTAATAGCAGCATCTTTAAGCCAAAAGACTTGGAGTCATCTTAACCACTCCTCCTATCCCACCCTACATTCTATCCCTCAGCTCTACTGTCAGATTATGTTAAAAACCCAAACACCTGCCAGTACTACCACCAATAACCCTGTGGTCCAAGCCATCATCAACAGTCTCCTTGCTTCCATTCTTGTCCTCCTACAATCTATGCTCAACTCCCCTAAGTAATTCTTCTACAATCTTAGTCAGAAACAGCTCCTCTTCTGCTCAAAACCTTCTAATGGTTTCTCAGCTCAGAGTAAAAGCCACATCATGGCCTATGAAGCCCTGTATCTGACCCCCTGCTATCTCATTGACCACACCCCTTACCACTCTCTCCCTTGCTCACTGCATCCCAGTCGCACTGACCTTATCACTCTCTCTTGAAAATGCCAAGCACATTACAGCCTCAAGGACATTGTATTTACAGTCCCCAAGTACCCAAAAGAGCCCTGGTGGTGTAGTGATTAAGAGCTTGGCTGCTAACCAAAAGGTCTGCAGTTCGAATCCACCAGCCTCTCCTTGGAAACCCTGTGGGGCAGTTCTACTCTGTCCTATTGGGTCATTATGAGTCAGATTTGACTCTACAGCAATGGGTTTGGTTTTAGTTTGGTGCCCAAAAGACTTGCTCCCTTACTTCCTTCAGATCTCTGCTAAACAGCACATCATCAGAGAGGCCTTCTATGACTATACCATCTAAAATGGCACCATCCCATCACTCTCCATCTTGCCTACACTGCTTCGTTGCTCCCAACTGCACTCATTATTACCTGGCACATTATATCCATATATATTGCATTTTCAATTATGAGACTGTAGCTCCACAGCAATGGGATTTTGTTTGGTTCACTGATATGTATCCTGCACCTAGTTAGTTAGCTAGCACCTAGTCAATTATCTGGCACTTAGTCAAAATAGAGTTCAATAAACCAGAAGTTGGCAAACATTTTCTGACAGGGCCAGACTGTAAATATTTTAGGTTTTATGCACCACCCAGTCTCTGGCATAACCACTCAATTTGCCTTTGTAGTGCAAAAGCAGCCATAGACAAACACCTAAATGAATGAGCACAGCTATGTTCCAATAAAACTTTATTGACAGAAATTGAAATCTAAACTTGGCAAAATTTTCACACATTATGAAATACTATTCTTGTGATTTTTTTTCAATGATTTAAAAATGCAAAAACCATTCTTAGCACACAAGCAGCACAAAACAAGTGGTGGGTAGATTTGGCCCATGGGCTATAGTTTGCTTACCCCTGCAATGAATGGTCACTGAATGACCAAATGTATGAATAACTCAGATGTTCAATAAGCATTCATTGAGTAAATGAGAGAATGACTGAATACGCATTGACTAGTTGAGGCTCTTTTGAGAAGGGATGCAGCATTGTGTATTAGAAACACCAACCAACACCATGTCAGAAGACTGAGATTGTTGTCTTATTTTTGCTTATTACTGGACAGAGAATTTAATCTCACTGAATTTCTGTTTCCTCTGGAAAGGAAACACAATATTCTCTAAGACATTACCACAGAAATGCAAGATATTTTTATTCAATCAATATTAATTTAGTATCTACTACTATATGCCAAGCATGGTACTTATTCTTAGTCAATACCATTAAAAAAAAAACTCTCATCAAGTCTATTCCAACTCATGGAATCCCCATGTGTGTCAGAGTACAACTGTGCTCCACAGGGTTCTCAGTGGCTGATTTTTTTGGAAGTAGTTCGCTAGGCCTTTCTTCTGAGATACCTCTGGTTGGACTCAAACCTAGCAGTTAAGCACACTGACCATTTGTACCAACCATAGCAATCCTCAAAAACATTAAAGGTAGAAATGGTTTTATCATTTTCTATCAATTCGACTTACCTTATTTGGGGTTAAATTGAGGCTTCCCCACATTATAGTTCCAGAGACACCCAGAGCAATACTTTCACCAACTGTATTCACAAGGTCCTCCTGGCAAATGTGATACAAAGAGTTAGCAGGTAGGAATAAAATGCAAGTGTTATACATAGGACAGTAATAGAACAGCAAGCATGTTGATCCAAGGATAATAATTATTTCCCCACTGTTTATTACTGCCTTTTACACAGCCACTGTCCCACTACAACGAACCCACACTGTATGTTACTGTGTTTGTGGCTTCTATTGATGAAAGCAGGCCCATGAAGGAAAAGAAAAAAAAAAAACCTAATATATTGTCTCTGCTACCTAATTTTCATAGTTGCTAAGATTTTATGCGATTACATTAAAAATAAACATATTCTTATTTTCCATTCCTACAATGAGGTAGATCTACTTCTCCACACATTCCAAAATGGTATTGAAAGCTAAATTTTGCTCCCTTCCAAACTGATGTTAAATTCCACTAAACATCATTTGTGGACACTATTTCATAGCCCCATCCCTTAATTTACTTACCTGAGAAAGGTATTTCAAAGATAGATCAGCAAAAACCGGGCGGGCATATACAAAAACTGGAAGTGGACTTTTAGCATCTTGTACTTTAGACATCCGAATGGCTTCGTGAACGCGATTCCGGACAAAGAGTGCAGCGAGGTCAGAAGAATGTAGGGCAGTCCTCAAATAAATGGATGGAAAAAGGGCAGTGCTCTCCTTCCACAACCATTTGAGCTTATCATTTCTTCTCTTTTCTATATCAAAGCAACTTCCATTGTAACCAGCCACTTTATACTTATGGTTATAACAATCAGGGAAAAGATAATAACCCCATAAGTGATTAGGCCGAAGTTGCTTTCCCAATTTTAAAGTCTCTTGCATGAAACTCCTTGCTGCCTTTTCAAAATCTTGTTTGGCTGTCTTGGTGGCCTCTGAGATATTAAGTTGTATGCTTCGTTGCTGAACCAACCTAATGCTCTCATTCCTGTAGACATCTTTAGGTTTCCAGTTTCTTTCCCAGATGGGCCTCCACATTTCCCAGTCAATGACAGCCAGGCCCACATGCCTTGTTTGTGTGTAATAGGAAATGTCTTGCTTAGCTTTGGTCAAATGCTTTGTTAAGTCTTCCATCTGGGGGATGCCTCCATTCACACTTTCGCCTGTTTTTTCATCAATGTAAGGATAGTAGCCAAGCCTATCAGTATAAAATATTGTAAGATTTTGTCCTGTGATGTGTTTTCGGGGGCTTCCTACTAAAGAAAAGAGGCTCAGATCTAGTGACACATGAAACTTTTCAGTACAAAGTTCTGTAGGGGCATTCCAGCCCCAGAGGAAAGGAACATTTGAGATTAGAGGCAGTGCTGTGAAATTGACAGTCAGGCAACATGGAATCAAAAGGAAGGTTAACACTGCCTGGGATGCTCCACTGGCCGCAACAACACTCCCAAAGGAGATATGCTTGAACCTTAACACTCCCATTACAAAGAGTAATAGCTATGGGAGTCACTTATTTCTTCCTAAACACTTTGGTTTTGCCCAATATTTGGTGCAAAACATAAGCCCAGAAGAGACATAGAATGAAGCCACTTTGATAAATAAAGATGTATAATGATCATATCACATCTAAATATTATTCTTCTTGCTTTATGTTATAGGAATATTTTTGCAAGTTCCAAAGCAGCCACTTTGATGGATAAAGAGGTATAATGATTGTATCACATTTAAGTATTACTTCCTTCCTTCGTATTTTAGGAATATTTTGCAAGTTGCTTCATCTATAACTGAAAAAAGAAATATAGAATATATTGTTACACTGCATTTCTGTATCAAAGATTTGTGCTTTATTGAGTTCTCAGCTTTAAGTGCAGGGAGTTTAATTCAATTTTAGAAGGCTGAGGGCCTACTCCTGTGTTTGAATCGATAAAATTATTTCCTGTTTTATATGATACGAATTCTATAATAACTAACATTTTTCTTGTCTTCCCAAATTGTCATTGAGCCTGCAGAGAGGTAAATGCTGCATTTTTCCTTTCACCTTCCTTGATGAGCAAAACACAGCACCAAACAATGCTTTAGCAAAGCCTGTTGGATAAAAATAAATCCCCAGTCTATCCTATTATTCTTGATTGTTGCTTCTTGAAAGACCACTTTTTAGTGGTCTCCTAAATATTGAAAACCACTTTTCACAGGATTGTGAAATCTCATCTTTTCTTTTTCTGTTTTTTTCTTTTTCTTCTGAAGGGGGACTGATGAAGGAGGACACCATACTTGCTTCTATCAGAAGTAATAAGTCAAAGGTAGCTTGAATCACCTGAAAGCGCCTACCGTGGGACAAGGGTGAGTGCCCTTTGACATACTGCTCCATGAAACCTTACAGGAATGTGCTCTCATGTTTAAAGTTAACACAGAAATTTACTACTACTTCATATCTTCCACTAAAAGGATTCATTCTGCTTAGCTTGATAATAAAACCAATATGTGAAGTTTGGCCTTTTTATAGTCTTTGATAACTGAGATTGTGTTGTCAATTCTGATTGTTACAAACTGAAGAGTTAGGGCGTATTTTGTGGTCCATTAAAATAGCCTGAGCCTAGGATAAATAATTAAACTTTGTATCATTTGGAGCCCTGGTGGTGCAGTAGGTAAGAGCTCACCTGCTCTCAACCAAAAGATCTGACCAAAAGGTCAGCAGTTCGAATCTGAATCCACCAACCGCTCCTTGGAAACCTTTTGAGGCAGTTCTACTCTGTCCTATAGGGTCACTATGAGTTGGAATCAACTCGACAGCGTTTGTTTTTTGCTTGTTTGTTTGTTTTATTTAGCATTTGCAAAAATTATTTATAAGGAGACAGCATATTTACATATTCTGTCATTTAAGAGGAGCCCTGGTGGCGCAGTGATTAAGAGTTAGGCTGCTAACCAAAAGGTTGGCTGTTCGAATCCACCAGCTTCTCCTTGAAAAACCTATGGGGCAGTTCTACTCTGTCCTAGAGGGCTGCTATGAGTCGAAATCGACTCCACGGCAATGGGTTTGGGTCATTTAAGAAGGTAACTAGAACATTTCTTTCTCATTAGATTAGTAGTAGACTGCTCTGTGAAGGTACAGTGAGAATTATCCCACTCTTCCCAGGAGCACGTTTCTTTACCTTAGCAAATTTTCCATTTATCCCCATCCATGAGAAACAGAAATGACCCTAAAGTTGTTGCTGTTAGTGACATTGAGTTGATTTCAACTCATAGTGACCCCATGTGACAGAATAGAACTGCCCCCTAGGGTTTTCTTCACTCTAATTTCTATGGAAGCAGATTACCAGGACTTTTCCCCGCAGAGTGGCTGGGTGGGTTCAAACTGCCAACCTTTTGGTTAGCAGCCAAGCACTTAACCATTTGTACCACCAGGCTCCTTAAAGAGAATGCCATAAGAAAACCCATTGCTGTTGAGTCGATTCCAACTCATAATGACTGTATAGGACAGAGTAGAACTGTGCCATAGGGTTTCCAAGGCTGTAATCTTTACGGAAGCAGACTGCCATATCTTTCTACCGTGGAGCAGCTGGTGGATTTGCCCACCTTTCAGTTTGCAGCTGAGTGCTTTAACCACTGCATCACCAGGACTCCCTGAAAACACCATAGTCAGATTAAAATGAAATCATAAGAATAATTAAAGTCTTATATTTTTTAAGATAAGGACTTTTCCCCTAATGTTTATGTTAATGATTTTCATAGTTTAAACCCTTGGGAACTTCCTTACTCGGAACTTAGAAAATCTTGGCCTAAAATGGTATTGGGAGGGTAGGGGAGAACTAATTATTTTCATGGTATTACCACAAACTACCAACACCAATGCCTGAATGGCAGGGAGTGAGAGAAGTAAATGGAATGGAGAAAGGATTAGATTTTCCTATATGTTGGAGAAGAGGTAGGCTAAGCTTACTGAAATAATTCACATTCAAATCTAATTTCCACATAGTCATTTATATAAGAAAAACATAGGATCCAAGATTAGGCCTATAAAGATCTCTACCCAGAGAAATCATCAAAAAAGAATGGATATCTCTGTCCTTGAAAATTGTGAATTTAAATTCTAAATTGTCAATTCGTTTTATTCATTCTAACTGTGGTATTGGCAAAGAATACTAAATACCATGGACTGCCAAAAGAATAAAGAAATACGACCAGAATGTTTCTTAGAAGCAAGGATGTCAGGACTTCAACTTGTTTATTTGGATAGGTTATCAGGAAAGACCAATCACTAGAAAAGGGCATCATTTTGGCACAGGGCAAACAAAAAGGAGGGAAACCCTCAATAAGATGAATTGACACAATAGCTACAACAATGTTTGAGCTGCAACTGTGGGCTAAAACATACCAACATTCATGAAGATGCTGCAGGACTGGGCACCATTTCATGCTGTTATACATAAGGTTGTGAGCCCACTCAACAGCAATTAACAACAAGCCACAAAATCACCTCTGAATTCCCTGGGTGGTGCAAATGGTTAAAGCATTCCACTGCTAACCAAAAAGATGTAAGTTCGAGCCCATCCAGAGGTACCTCGGAAGAAAGGCCCAGCAATCTACTTCTGAAAAATCAGCTACTGAAAACCCCATGGGGCATAATTCTACACTGATGCACGTGGGGTTGCCATGCATGGGAGTCAATTTGGCTCCAAGTGGTATTAAATTACCTCTATAAGGAATCATTGTCTAGCACGAAAGAGGCAAAATTACCAGGGAAAGGCAGGCCCCTAAGTTTGTTGCCCTTGTATCCTAATCACATTTGGCAGGGTGTATGTTATTTCTGGAGCCCTGGTGGCACAGTGGTTAAGAGCTGGGCTGCTAACCAAAAGGTCAGGAGTTTGAATCCACTAGCCACTCCTTGGAAACCCTATGGGGCAGTCCTACTCTGTCCTATAGGGTCGCTATGAGTCAACATCGACTTGATGGCAGTGAGGTTTTTTGTTGTTTGTTTTTATATTATTTCTGGGAATCCTGGTGGTGTAGTGGTTAAGAGCTCAGCTGCCAACCAAAAGGTCAACAGTTCGAATCCACTAGCTACTTTGTGGCAGTTCTACTCTGTCCTATAGGGCGCTGTGAGTCTGAATCAACTCGACGGCCACGGGTTTGGCTTGGTTTTTTATATTACTTCTGAAGCATTTAGTTTATAATTTCAACCCAAAGGCTGACTTCTACCTCCAGTTACAAGTGAATCCAAGCTAAGCGTTGGAGCAAACTTCTTGAAGAAATCGGCATAATGATCCCCAAGCACAGAAATCCATGTGCAAGCTTGTTCTCTTAAAACAAAAATGTATATACGTTTCCAGCCAAGAGAGGAGACTTCTAGCGAGATTTTTTTTCTAAGAAATTTTTTCTTAGGCTATGACATTTTATAAGTAATTTGGCCAGCAATAGGTATCATACACTTGATTCGACTAGAGAAGTTGATACCATTTGGGGTAGCATTCCACAAACTCCTTTTCCCTCCCTCTTTTCCTTTTTCTGTTGTTGTTATTGTTATTATTACCCCTCTCCCTTTGCTCCATCCTCTGTCTTTGTCTTCACTTTGTCACTGTGACCCGAGGTAGGGTTTGCACAGCCTGGAGATCCTCCGGCCAAAGAAATTGCTAATTCTTCATCTGTGTTTCCAACAGTTATTGGATTTTTTTTTGGCATTAAGTTGATTCCGACTCACAGTGACCCTACTATAAGACAGAATAGAACTGTCCTATAGGGTTTCGAAGGCTGTGATCTTTACAAGAGCAGATGGCCTGGTCTTTTCTCCTGCGGAGCCGTTGGTGAGTTGAAACTTCCAACCTTTCGGTTAACAGCTGGGCGCTTAATCATTGCACCGCCAGGGCTTCTTATGTTTTCAATACCAGGCACAATTAAACGGCAGACTAACTATTCACTAAACTAAAGAGGCGGTCTTAAAAATGTGGCTCATTACATAGTTTCTAAAACTTTTTTAACAGACGGCTGTAAAAGAGCTTTCCTACCAGGCCATCCAGTAGGAAGAAAACAAGACAACTTACTTCTGAAGTAAAAATGGAAAAATTTCCCTCTAAAATATCAGTTGGTCAGAAGTTGCTCCAGATAGCCTAATAGCACTACAGCTATAACCTGTTGGGTGAGAAAAGGCCACCCTTTGCCCAATTAATGACTTAATCTTTTGAGGTATTATTGTTATTGTGTGCTGGGGGGAGGGTTGTGTGTGAGTGTGTGTATGTGTGTTGCTTTAATCTCAACAAAGTCAAGTGCCTCTAACAGAGATTAACAAGGACAATAAATTAATTTAATAATGCTATAAATTTCAAAATTAGCATTTGAAATGAGTTTAAGAGCTCAGTGGTAAAACAAGCCCCCTTGCAGTTGTTGTTCTGATTGCTAAGCATTTTGTTAAATTAGTGGTAGATTTCCGTAGTGTAATACAGATAAGAATGAACTTTAAGGCACCGTTTTCAAGAATGTGCAGCATTTCTTGTAAAACTTAAAGTCCTAAATCCTTACAAAATTTATAAAATAAACTAGAATTAATATTTTCAAAACAATAAAGAAAACTATGTCTGAAACTTGTTAGTTATAGGAAAATACAATTCTTCTGTGTCCTGCCCTTTTTTCTTAACGTGGGAGGGATGAGAAGGAAAAAAGAAAGACCGAATAAATAAAGGAATCCCCAAAAGCAGTCCTCAAAATCAAACTTTAATTTCTGTGGTGGAACATAGAGACGCGATTAACACACACTTATTTTATGCAGTAAAAATTTGTCCTGTTGTG
Organism: Dugong dugon; assembly: GCA_030035585.1. Taxonomy (NCBI): domain Eukaryota; kingdom Metazoa; phylum Chordata; class Mammalia; order Sirenia; family Dugongidae; genus Dugong; species Dugong dugon. The sequence goes on along the minus strand of CM057468.1, from coordinate 110,388,787 downwards.
CATGATTAGGAAATACATCTCGAAGACGCTAGAAAACCACAGTCTGATTAACGTGAATTTTAAATCTTGAATCCTTAAGTAAGTTGTATCGATATGTTGAAAACATTAACACTTTACTAAGAGTGTTTTATTGAAAATAAAAAAGTGACACGGCTTATTTTTGGAAGAGAAATCCTTTAGAAAGTTTGAATGTGCCTCTAGTGATATTCTGTGTCCAAACTCCATAGATCGCAGAGGGCTTATTAAAGAATGTATACAATATGCTGTCCTTTTGGTTAGCACTTAACTGATATTCAGTAGATACATGCCCCAGGAATTAACTAGCTAGTTAAATGAGTGAACTTGATGTACTTTGAAATTCAGTAATCTCAAAATTACAGCCAATGATAATACTGTAAAATAAAGATATTCACACAAAAGCCAAACATTCGGAGATAAGTGTGTCTTCTCTAGCCAAGCATGGGCGCACTGACACCGCCAGATACGCCTGAAACTAAGTAATTTGAATAAAACCTTTAAGAGCCTCTAAAATCTAGATACTAATTAAGAAAACAATTGCTCCGCTGGGTATGCGCTTTTCCACGCCAGTTCCCACACCCCTGGCAGAGCTCAGGGATGCTTGACTTGCAGTCAACCCAACATTAAAATAAAAAAAAAAAAAGTAGTTGCCATTGAGTCAGTTCTGACTCATGGCAAATCTATGTGGGTCTGAATAGAACTGTACTCCACAAGGTTTTCAATGGCTGTGATCTTTCAGAAGCAGATTGCCAGGCCTTTCTTCCAAGGTACCTCTGGGTGGATTCAAACTGCCAACCTTTCAGTGCTTAACCCTTTGTGCCACCCACGGACTGCCAGCATACCACCCATGTATGCTTGAGACCAATTCCAGTTCTTCTGTGATTACAGTGGCTCAGCTGCTGAGCACTATTAGGCAAAAAAAAAAAAAAGGTATATTGTTGTCTGTGCCATCAAGTTGATTCCAACTCATAGCAACCCTATGAGACAGAACAGAACTGTCCCATAAGGTAATCTTTATGGGAACAGATCACCAGGTCTTTTCTCCCGTGGATCAGCAGTGTGTTGGAACCACCCACCTTTTGGTTATGAGCCAATCACTTAACAATTATGCCACCAGGCCTCCCTAAAAAGAAGGGGTTTAGTACCTGTTATGTATTGAATTGTGTCCGCCCAAAATATGTGTCAGAATCCTAATCCTGTGAATGTAATCCTAAATACCTGTGAAAGTAAGCCTATTTGGAAATCAAGTTGTCTATGTTATGTTAATTAGGCCATACCCAAGTAGGGTGGGTTCTAAATCTAATCACTTCTGAGTTATAAAAAGAGCAGATTAGACACAGAGACACACACACAGACACAGGACCATGGAGGCAGATGAATCTGCAAGGCCAGGAAATCCAAGGATGCCAGCTACTAGAAGCTGAATTGGAGCCCTGGTTGCACAGTGGTTAAGCACTCAACTACTAACAGAAAGGTCAGAGGTTCAAACTCTGCTCTGAGGGAGAAGAGACCTGGTGATCTGCTCTCTTAAAGATTACAGCCTAGGAAACCCTATGGGGCAGATATCTGGATCCTGTAAAGATACCAGGTCACTAAATGGAGCTCTTGAAATCCAGGCTAAATTTTTTTTTCCCTAGGATAGAGGACTGGTTCAAAAATCTTGTCAGAGTTTTAAGTGGTTTAATGTTTACTAAAAACTGAAAAGAACCTTAGATACAAGGATGGCAAGACTTCATCTCGCTTACTTTGGAAACATTATCATGTGGGACCAATCCCTGGAAAAGGACATCATGCTTGATAAAGTAGAGGGTCAGCAAAAAAGAATAAGATCCTCAATAAGATGAATTGACATAGTGGTTGCACAACGGACTCAAACCAGGGCTTCGAACCTGTTTGAACCAGTTCAGTAATAGCTGATGAAGTGAAATCAGAACAGACACAAATTTTTAAAAGTTTCTGACAGGGTTTCAACCCATAATTTTTCCCATTTCAGTTATAGTTTAAAAATTCGGAAACCCTCAAAGAGATGAATTGACACAATGGTCATAACAGTGGACTCAAATGTACCAACAATCATGAAGATAATGCAGGACTGGGCAACATTTCATTCTATTATGCATAAGGTAGTTATGAATTAGCACCAACTCCACTGCAAATAATAATAAAAGCAATAACAAGCCTCCTTTCAAGAATATGGTCAACGAAAAAGGAGAGATGGAAAGAGGAAGAGTCATATCTAGCAAAATTCATTTCACATTGTAGAAACTCAGTGAAAATTTATTTTCGATTATATTGCCCCTTTGCTCTACTAATAGATTGGGATGCTGCTAGTGTTCTGTCACAACAGACATCTGGTGCTTCTAGTTAAAGAGGAAATAAGAGGATTAATCCCTCCACACTGAGATTTTCTGACCAATACCTAACTAGAAAGAGCAATTCAGGGCATCAACTAAATAGATACTATGACCTCAGAAGCCTTATGCTCTTCAGGCACAAATGGAGGGTAACTGTGAACACGGTTATCTAAGAAACAGTGATGTTGAGTAGGCATACCCTTAGCATTTTTTTTATAAATTGCAGATCACAACCTATTTGTTGTTAGTAGCTGTCGAGTCGGCCCCAACTCGCGGTGACCCCATGTGTGCAGAGTAGAACTGCTGCATAGAGTTTTCAAGCCTGTGATCTTTTGCAAGCAGATTGCCAGGCCTGTATTTCCAGGTGCCCTGGGTGGGTTCAGACCACCAACCTTTCGGCTAGTAGTCAAGCACTTAACTATTTGTGCCACCCAGCTATACCTCACAACCTATTAGTAGGCCATAAAATCGATTTAGTGGGTCATAAAGAGCACTTTTGAAAAATAAGCAAAGTAGACTATAATTGAATAAAATAGAATGGAATGAGATGGATAGGATAGGATAGGATAAAGTGAGTTATTTTATGAAACTTTCCTATTTATATATATTCTTTTTATATATATATTACTGATTCATAGAGTAAAATGTATTTTTTTACTGTGGGATGGGTCAAACCATTTTTTTCCCTAAATTTTATTTATTTTGTTGTTGCTGGTGAGAATATACACAGCAAAACATACACCATTCAACAGTTTCTACATGTAAAATTTAGTGACATCGATTTCATTCTTCAAGTTGTAAAACCATTCTTATCCTCCTTTTCTGAGTTGTTCCTCCCTCATTAATGTAAACTCACTGCTCCCTAAGGTTCCTATCTAATCTTTCGAGTTACTATTGTTAAGATGATCCAATATAGATAGGTCTTTAAAAAGCGTAATGCTCAAGGCAGATGTTTTTTACTAGTTAAGCTAAATTATTATTTGGTTTTAAGATGACTTCAGGGGATGTTTTTGGTTTAAGGTTTAAAGATTATCTCAGGGCAATAGTTTCAGGGATTCATTCACCCTCCATGGCTCCAGAAAGTCTAGAGTCCATGAGAATTTGAAATTCCGTTCTGCATTTCTCCGTCTTGATCAGAAGTCTTCTATGAAATCTTTGATCAGAATGTTCAGTAATGGTAGTCAAGCACCATCTAATTCTTCTGGTTTCATGGCAAAGGAGACAGTTGTTCATGGAGGCAATTAGCCACACATTCCATATCCTCCTCCTATCCTGACTCTCCTTCTTTCTCTGTTGCTCCAGGTAAATAGACATCTTTATAGATAAAAGCTTTGGAGTCTGACATACCTGAGAAGACTCTTTCCAATTAAGTGGACTTGGGAAAATTATTTAATTTTCTTTAGTTTCATCAGCAACTAGAAAAGAATTCCTGTCTTGTCCAAGGATTCCCTGAGGTAATGTATAGAAAATATCTAAGGTATTGGGACAAAAACTTGGCTCCCTAGATTAAGATCAGCAGGCCTGGAATCTGGTTTCTCAACTCAGTAGCAATGTGTCCTTGCTCAAACTATTTAACTTCACTATACTTTGGTTGTGTTTTGTTCTTTACCTGTAAAATGGGCGTAATAATAGCAACTATCTCATAGGATTGTTATGAAATTTTAATGAAATAATATACATAAGGCACTTAGCACAAATGCCTAGCACATAGTGAGTACTCAATAAATGTAAATTGTTCCTGCTATTGCTGTTTTTAATATTATCCCTTGTCCCAACACTCTTCTGTATGAGAGACAGTGAAAACCATGAAAAAAGGAGTCAAAGTTCAAGATCATTTAATGATTCATAGGCCTGCTAGCATTTAAGCTTCCCTAGGGTCGCTATGAGTCAGAATCAACTTGATGGCAACTAGTTAACGGAAAGAAATTCAAAACAATTTTTTAAATCTAAAAATGTAAGTCATTAAGAAAGTGTACTCAGCAAATTCCCACTGTAGTGGAGCCAGTTGTTGATGGTTCTGTGCCTTAGTGGTAGCACCCATCACCAGCCTGTGCTCTAAGAGGTAACCTGTATGAGGAAGTCTTCATGGAGTCATGACTCTATCAACAGATCAAACTGACTCAAGCTTTGGTGTGCGTTTCATTAATTTCACTGCCTCTTTGCGTCTTTGTGGGGGAGTCTGCTATGAAAACAACCTATTCAAACTCAAACTTCAAGCTGCCTTCCCTCAAAAAAAAACCAAACCAAACCAAACCCATTGCCCTCTAGTTGATTCCGACTAATAGTGACCCTATAGGACAGATTTGAACTGCCCCATTGGGTTTCCAAGGAGCGGCTGGTGGATTCCAACTGCCTACATTTTGGTTAGCAGCTGAGCTCTTAACCATTACGCCACCAGGCCTCTGTATTCATAATACCTCCCCTCAGCCCTATTGAAATAGTTTTCTGGCTTGTAAAAAGTGACTTATCTCAAAAGTCTGCAGTCTTTTAAGTTGGGATAGTAGAAAATGAGTAAGCAACATTTAAAACAAACAGCAACAAAACAGATTATGAATATAGAATCCAGATATTTTTACAGTGTTTGGTAGTCATACAATAACCCATTAAACCCACTGCTATCGAGTTGATTCCAGCTCATAGTGACTCTACAGGACAGAGTAGAACCGCTCCATAGGGTTTCCAAGAGCAGCTAGTGGATTTGAACTGCTGACCTTTTGAGTAGCAACCAAGTTCTTAACCACTGTACTACCAGGGCTCTGGTCATGTTAGTCTGGCCAGATTTCTTCTGGTTCTGCTTCCGTTTCACAAAGGGGAGGTAGTTATCAAAAATTCAAGAAGCAATATTTAACAAGATTAGGTCTCAGAATCAAACGCAAACCAACTTCTTTTCACTATTAGCAAACCAAAAACCAAACCCAATGCTCATAGTGACCCTATAGAACAGAGTAGAACTGCCCCATAGGGTTTCCAAGGAGTGGTTGGTGGATTCAAACAGCTGATGTTTTCATTAGCGGCTGAACTCTTAACCACTGAGCCACCATATCTGCTAAGAAAAAACCGGTAAAACTCATTGTTGTGGAGTCAATGCCGACTCATGGCGACCCTATAGGACAAAGTAGAGCTGCCCTATAGGGTTTCCAAGGAGTGGCTGGTGGATTCGAACAGTCGACCTACAGGTTAGTAGCCGTAGTTCTTAACCACTGAGCCACTAGGGCTCCAAAGGTAGGCCCTCTGCCATACCATTGCTTTCACAATGCCATGACTCAGATTTGAACCAAGGTTGCTGCAGCCATAACACAGAGTACTAACCACTGTACTATTGTGGCGAGCTATAAAATATGAGCAATCAGTAATAACCATTATTGTTTGTTGTTGTTATTAAACATCTAGTACATGGTGTATATAAAAACAAAAAGTGTGATACATACTGTCCAAAAAGAAAAAGTAATTACAACTTTAACCCTTTAAATGCCATTATAAAGATGTATTCATATTCACAGTTATCTCTGCCCCTCTACACTATGCCAGAAAAACGTGAGCACATTTACCCATGTGGATGAGAAGACCAGGCAGGTGTATTAATCTCCTCACCAAGAACAGAGGAGGACGGGAGTGGCCTGTGATTCTCACTTGAGGCAAGAGAAACAGGAACTCAGTGTTAGAGTGACTGGGGACAAAGAACCTGGTCAGTTGATGACAGGATGGGAGTGTCCCTGAGACTCACCAACTGAGAAGAAGACACAAGAAGGGAAGGAATCTTGCCTGAGGGCATCTGGGAAATCTACTAGGAAAATGCCCCGCAGGAATACTCTTTTGGAGGACTGCGCTGTTCAGCTTCAAAATTTTTTAAGAGAAATGAGGTTGGGGGTTAGGGTAAGAACTCTATAAAACTTACTCTTTTCCTTAAAAAGAAAAATTATAACTACCAGAACAGCTAACAAGATAACTTCAAAGAGTTAAAAAGACTTCCAAAGGCACATGCTCAGTTGTTGTTAATATAATTACAGGCCAGTGAGTCTCCTCCCAAAGTTTCATGTAATTATTACCTTAGCTACTTAATGAATGTTTAGGGTCGATGAAAGATATTGGTGTATTTGGTTATGTATGCTTTGCTATTTGATCTAATTCCTAACACAAAATAGCGACAGTTTAAAAAAATCCAAGCTTTAAGTAAGATTTATTGATGGGCCCAAACTGCTTTAAGCAATGTGCAGTATTTGTTATTATTTCATCTTTTTTGTTACAATGTTACAATGACAGCAAGCCTTTCATTAAAATTTCATCAAGAGAAAATATTTACAGGAAAGCACTTTTAAACAAATCTCTAAAATCAGACAATCAGCATTGGATGACATCAAACAACAACGGACAAAATCATCTAAGGATTTTCAGTGTATTAAACAATTAATTATGGCACTTAAACATCATAGTGACACTCTGGGATAAGAATTATCATCCTCATTTTCCAAATGAGGAAATAAGTATCAGAAAAAATTAACACCCTTGTCCACCATCCCAAAGCTAGCCAGTTCTAGCTAATTCTGGAGACCCTGCTCTTTCTATTGCTCTACTAGATGAGTTGCTATTATTCTAGGGATGAAAATATGAAACAAATGCAGGATGTTTTCCGAGATGAAAGACTGAAGTTTATTCTCTCACAGTTTAGGAGGCTAGAAGTCCAAATTCAGGGCGCCAGCTCGAGGGGAAGGCTTTCGCTCTGTGTCGTCTCTGGGGGAAGGTCCTTGTCATCAATCTTCCCCTGGTTTAGGAGCTTCTCAGCGCAGGGATCCCGGGTCCAAAGGACGTGCTCCACTCCCAGCACTTCTCTTTTGGTGGTAGGAGGTCCCTTTCTTCTCTATTCGATTCTCTCTTTTATATCTCAGAAGAAATTGACTCAAGATACAACCTAATCCTGTAGATTGAGGCCCACCCCGTTAACAAAACCACCTGTGATCCTACCTCATTAACATCATAGAGGTAGGATTTACAACACATAGGAAAATCACATCAGATCCAAAATGGTGGACAATCACACAATACTGGGAATCTTGGCCTAGCCAAGTTGATACACATTTTAGGGGGGCACAATTCAATCCATAACGATGGGAATATTATTTGAGAAGATTGCATGAGATAATATATATGTGAAAACACTTCATAACTTGTATTTTCATGATTAAAATTTTTTCAGTTATTATTACCTTTCCTTACAGCCCAGCCTTTGCCCACCCATTTCCAACTGGTGAAGAGACTGAATATTTTAAATGTTTAGCACAGAATGTAGATGATGGAGATCTTTCTGTATAATTAACTATCATGCTTTGCTATTTAATCAACCTCACTTAAAAAAAGGAGGGATGGAGGAATTAATATCTACATAGGCATGCATTTAGTTAGACTTCAGGCCTTTAAATCATCTGCCTATTTTGTTTTTAGATAACTTTACCAGAATGATTACCTAATTTATTATTTTTTTACTCAACAATTGTTTTTGTGCATTTACTCCAAATAATTAGAAGTACTAGCATGACAATTAAGTTATGTTTGGCCTTAGTTTGTTCATTTTTGATTAAGAAAATGGAAATGTTATATTCATAGCTGCTATCTTTCCACATCAGGAGATCTAAGAATTTAGAGTAAGAAGTACTTCAAACTAAAAGTTAACCCTTTACCTAAATTAGAGGTGAATTTGAATTATTTATGGGGGCCTTTTATACTACCTTCTAACTTTGCCAACAGTAATAAAGTATAGCTTTGCTATATAGCTTATTCAGAAAAGCACAATGAAAAACAGGTTGAAATCTTGGCCCATTAGTACTGAGCCTACAATTTTGTGCTGTAAAGCACAATGAAAAAACGAAGATAAGGGGCATTAGCTTGAGTGTACTCTCAGTTCTAAATCTGAAAAGTGAGTTGAATAATCACTGAACTCTCCTCTCCTCTCCTTTTCTACTTTATCCCACCCTACCCTACTCCCTCCTACCTTACCCTCCACCTCCTTTTTTAGCCTTTCCCTTTCCTTCTCCCTTCTCTCTTCTTTCTCTTTCAACAATCACTGTGTGCCAGACACTCTAAAAATTTAATCCCAGTAACTCTATGAGATACGTACAAGGATTGTCCCTATTTTATAGATACCACTCAACTTCTTTTTATCTTAGGCTGCTGAGTAGAGAAAGGATTGGGTGTGAGGAAGGCAAAAGTGGGTGCCCTAAAATGGGTTAGGAGTATCCCAGTGGATACCGTAGAATCCCAGGTAGCTTGGAGATAGTCTGGAATGGGATGAATCTGTGAAAATGCAAAGAAGTGGCTAGAACTAGGTGATGGATTGAAAGTGGATGATAAAGGAGAGGGAGGGTTCACAAATAATTCCAGGGCTCTCCTTTCAGTCTGGTGCCAGTGCTGTAGTGGAGAACACAGAGTGGGTAGGGCTGAAGGAAGGAAGACATGGGTAAGGAGAATATGGGAAATGCCAATGTTAGGTCTTTCATTGAGTGTTTCCTTTCTCCTATCCTTCTCTTTTTACCCCTTAATTTTTGATAAAATAATAAACACATAGATTAAAAATCAAAGAGTACAATAAGCTCTATAGTAAAGTATTTAAGTCCCCCTCTTGTGCATGGCCTCCATGCCTTATCTCTCCTTCTAGAAGCAACCACTGAAATCAGTGTCTTATGATATTCTTTCAGTATAACACATTGTTGTTGTTAGGTGCCATCAAGTTGGTTCCGACTCATAGCAACCCTATGTACAACAGAAAGAAACACTGCCCAGTCCCGCACCATCCTCAGAATCGTTGTTATACTTGAGCCCATTGTTGCAGCCACTGTGTCAATCTATCTCGTTGAGGGTCTTCCTCTTTTTCACTGACCCTGTAGTTTACCAAGCATGATGTCCTTTTCCAGGGACTGGTCTCTCCTGATAACATGTCCAAAGTATGTAAGATGTAGTTTCTCCATCCTTGCTTCTAAGGAACATTCTGGTTGTACTTCTTCCAAGACAGATTTGTTCATTCTTTTGGCAGTCAATGGTATATTCAGTATTCTTCACCAATACCACAATTCAAAGGTGTCAATTCTCCTTTGGTCTTCCTTATTCATTGTCCAGCTTTCACATGTGTATGAGACAATTGAAAACACTATGGCTTGGGTCAGGCGCACCTTAGTCTTAAAGGTGACATCTTTGCTTTTTGACACTTTAAAGAGGTCAATTTGTCCAATGCATTGCATCTTTTGATTTCTTGATGGCTGCTTCCATGGGTGTTGATTGTGGACCCAAGTAAAATGAAATCCTTGACAACTTCAGTCTTTTCTCCATTTATCATGATGTTGCTTGTTGGTCCAGTTGTGAGGAGTTTTGTTTTGTTTGTTGAGGTGTAATCCATACTGCAGACTGTAGTCTTTGATCTTCATCAGTAAGTGCTTTAAGTCCTCTTTGCTTTCAGCAAGCAAGGTTGTGTCCTCTGCATAAGAGGTTGTTAATGAGTCTTCCTCCAATCCTGATGCCTCGTTCTTCTTCATATAGTCCAGCTTCTTGGATCATTTGCTCAGCATACAGATTGAATAAGTATGATGAAAGGATACAACCCTGATGCACACATTTCCTGACTTTAAACCATACAATATATGCTTGTTCTGTTGGAACGACTGCCTCTTGATGTATGTACAGGTTCCTCATGAGCACAATTAAGTGTTACAGAATTCCCATTCTTCACAATGTTATCCATAATTTGTTATAATCCACACAGTCGAATGCCTTTGCATAGTCAGTAAAACACAGGTAAATATCTTTAGCACATAAGTACATATAATTTGTGTTTGTTTTTAAAATACATGATATTATACTACACAAACTATAATTGGTTTCTTTATTTAACAATATATCTCAGAAATAGTTCTTTATTAGTAAATTACTTCATTCTTTTTAATAACTGCATAATGTTCCACTGTACAAATGTATCATCATGTACTTAACTTCTCCCTTATTAATGGATATTTAGGTTGTTTCCATGTTTTTGATTGTGAAATAATTTTGTCTTGAATTTTCTTTACATATATCTTAGCATACGTGTGTGTATGATATTTCTTGAACAGGAATTGCTTTGCCAAAGTGTATCCATTTTAAATTGTAATAGATAATGCTGGCTTTTCAAAAGGGCTATATATGTTAACATCTCTTCCAAAGTGCTCATTTCCCCAGACCCAAGCTAACACTGTATTAGCATACCTAGTAAAGTCTATGCCAAATCTGAGTAATGTAAAAATGGTATCTCACTGTTGTTTTAATCATTATATCCTTTATTTTGAGAAGCTGAGTCATTCATATTTTCTCTGCTGTGATTTGTCTGTTCATTTCATTTCCCCTTGTTAGGTTTGGGTCTTTTGAATGGATTTACTTAAGAGCTCTTTACATATTAGAGGCATTAACATTTTGTCACAAGTTCCAGTTCTGTTTTTCTAATTTGTCTTTTGACTTGTCTGTGCTTGTTTCCATGCAAAAGGCAAGCACCTATTTTTAGAGTTTGTCTCTAAATGCTTGGAGATTAAATGAGAGTTAGGTGAGATTCCCCAGTAGCAGACACTGAGATGAGGTTTCATGTATGAGACATTTATTAAGGAAGTTTTCTCCTAGGAGAATGGTAGGAACAGAACCTGGAAGAGGAAGAAGTCAAGGAAGGTGCAATTTCATTTAATGTCCTACAGGGAGCAGGCAGGTTTATTCTGATCATGTTGTGTGCCAATGAATCGATTCCAACTCATAGCAACCCTATAGGACAGAGTAGAACTGCCCCATAGGGTTTCCTAGGCTGTAATCTTTATGGGTGCAGATCGCCAAGTTTTTTCTTCTGTGCAGCTGCTGGTGGGTTTGAACTGCCATCTTTTGGTTAGCAGCCAAATGCTTAACCATTGCAGCACCAGGGCTCCTTATCTGGTCGTGAGGGGGATCCAATTAAGGGCTGTTGAAGGCAAAACCAGGAGCCCTGGTGGTGCAGTGGTTAAAGCGCTCATCTGCTAACTGAAAGGTTGGCACTTCGAACCCACCAGCCACTCCACTGGAGAAAGATGTTGCAGTCTGCTTCTGTAAAGATTTATAGTCTTGGAAACCCTATAGGGTGGTTCTGCTCTGTCCTATAGGGTCACTATGAGTCGTAATTGACTCAATGGCAATGCAGAGGCAAAACCACATTCAGTGGGCCAGGGGGCGGTCTGAGAGAGAACACACTAAATCTAGGGAAAGGGATGCACAACAAACAATAAAAGGAACGTTGGGGGATCTTTATGGAGCACTGTCAAGTGTCAAAGAGAGGAAAGAATAGCGAAGTTTTCAAACTTAGCATTTTATTTTAGGGTGGAAATTTCTTATTATTTATCTGAGGTTGATTATTAAACTAGATAATACAAGGAATCCACCCAGTCAGACGATTTAGTGCATCCTGGCCTAGTCACTGATGATTTACTCATGTATAATTTGCTTGCTCCTCTCCCTTCCCTCGTTCTGGATTCTCATATTCGGGCCTGAAGGTGCCAAAGTTACTGGGAAACACCATTGTTTTCAATGAGTTGAAGACAAAGTAACTGTGGGTGTAAATCTTTGGAGGTCTGTGAAAAGAAGCAATAGATTGAAAGGAGGATACTTGGTGTTGCTTAAAGAACCCAGAATTTAGCCTTGCACCATGATTTGCCTGCTGTGAAAGACCTCTTTAAAGTGTTAGAAAGCAAAGATGTCACTTTAAGGAATAATGTGCCCCTGACCCAAGCCATGGTGTTTTCAATCACCTCATATGCACGAGAAAGCTGGACAATGAACAAGGAAGACTGAAGAAGAATTGATGCCTTTGAGCTGTGGTGTTGGCGAAGAACATTGACTATACCGTGGACTGCCAAAAGAACAAACAAATTTGTCTTGGAAGAAGTACAGCCAGAGTGCTCCTTAGAAGCAAGGATAGCGAAACTTCATCTCACATACCTTGGACATGTTGTCAGGAGCGACCAGTCTCTGGAGAAGGAAAGCATGCTTGGTAAAGTAGAGTGTCAGTGAGAAAGAGGAAGACCCTCAACAAGATGGATTGACACAGTGGCTGCAACAGTGGGCTCAAACACAGCAATGATTGTGAGGATGGCACAGGACCGGGCAGTGTTTCGTTCTGTTGTACATAGGGTCACTATGAGTTGAAACCGACTTGATGACACCTAATAACAACAACAACCATGACTAGTAAAGGATAAATTTATTAAATTTCTGGAATAACTGGAAAATATTCCCTAAAACTGACTCTTACTAGCAACTTAGAGGAGCCATAGGCTGTACTATGAGAAATGGCTTTCTTAATCCTCTTGTAAAATAAAATTTTATCTTGTCAGATAAGAATAAAACTGAGAGGGGTGGTGCCAAGATGGTGGAGTAGTCAGATGCCTCTGGTGGGCCCTCTTACAACAAAGACCCAAAAAAACAAGTGAATCAATTATATATGACAATCTAGGAGCCCTGAACATCAAAGGCACAGTTGAGGAATCGGACTGAGTGGCAGGGGGAGGGAGAGATGGTTCAGAAGCAGCAAGGAGTTGCCAGACCTGACCTGGTGAGAGCCTGAGCCCTTCAGGCCTGATCAGCTCATGGTGCGCAGTGAGGCAGGCAAGCAGCGGCACTCAGGATGTGTTTTCCAGATCAGAAGAGACCCAGTGGCAGACAGTCTACTTGGCTCTCCAGAACCAGTAAGAAGCAGCCCTCGATCAGTGAAATATAAGTACTTGTGTCTGGCTTACCGTGCAGATCAAAAACACCCCCTTTAGGGAAAAACCTGTCTCCCATTTACCTACCCACTCCCTAATCTGCACTGGGTCCAGGACCGGCTTCAGCAATTGCCGAGTCCCCTGGGCTGGAAGTAGGACCCATTACATGCCCTGAGCCATTCTCCTAGCCTTGGAGAATGAACAAAATAACAAGAGGGGGAAAAAATAATCTGCTGGCTCCCCTAAGCCAGGAACTCAGGGTATGCACAGCTCCTTTGCCTAGGCACAGGTATAAGGGATCCATGGACTTTGAGTGCCTTTCCCCCACATAGACTTGTATGGGCCCATTTCAACAGCATAGGCCCTAATTACCACAGTACAACAGGGTAAATACCTGAAATCTAACTTCAACTGTTTCAGCTGTGAAGTGGCATGTTCATAACATTTGACATTGCTCTGCCCATTAAGCAGTGTCTTCACCTACCCACATCAGGAGCCTGAGGACTGCCAGCTCCACCCACATCACCCAGCCACCTGCTAAGGGGCCCAAGAATCAGAGGAGACCCCCAGTCCTTACAGACAACACCGTTGGGTGCTCATAGTCTGGCTGCAAAACCCACCCATCTATGCACCCTAGGGAACAGGGACACACTTTCCTCCTGGACACTTGGAGGTGGCCATCGGCACCCTGCCGTGCTCAACATGTGTCCCCTTGCTGCAGCTGGATGCCTGTGCCTACACCTATCACCCATGCCTGTCTAGAACTGTAGGTGAGAGCCTGCACCACACACTTGGTGGCTGACTACCTGGACACCTGAGCTGAATCCATACAGAAGGAGTGAGCGGACTCCTGGGCTCACATACTTAGTGGCAGCTCTGGCCACCTAGTGGCAGGACATTGGAGCTGCACGGACGCTGGAGATCAGGCTAGCTAGCACAAGCAGCCTATTTGGGCATATCAAAACAAAATAAAACAAGAAGGTAGGCCGTAGTAAGCAAACATAAAATAAATAACTGTAAGAACTTATTGATGGCTCCAGGACAACAGTCAATATCAAAATGCATAAAACGGCAGACCATGATGGCTTCTGCCAGCTCCCAAAATAAACACTCTAGAAATTTTCCAGAGGAAGAAAGTTTCTTGGAATTACCAGAGGCAGAATACAAAAGATTAATATATAGAACTCTTCAAGAGATCAGGAAGGAAATTAATCAAAACACAGAACATGCAATAGAGGAAATTAAGAAGATCAGAGAAGAGCATAATGACAAATTTAAAAGGCTGCAAGAATCCACAGAGAGACAGCAATAAGAAACCCAGAAGATGAACAATAAAATTTCAGAATTAGACAACTGAATAGAAAGTCATAGGAGCAGAATTGAGGCAATGGAAGTCAGAATTAGTGAGATTGAAGATAAAGCACTTGACACCAACTTATTTGATGAAAAATCAGATAAAAGGATTTTAAAAAATGAAGAAGCCCTAAGAAATTATGTGGGTACTATCAAGAGGAATAACCTACAAGTGATTGGAGTCCCAGAACAGGGGGAGATAACAGAAAATACAGAGAGAATTGTTGAACATTTGTTGGCAGAAAACTTCCCTGATATCAGGAAAGATGACAAGATGTCTATCCAAGATGCTCATTAAACCCCACATAAGGTGTATCCCAAAAGAAAGTCACCAAGACATATTATAATCAAACTTGCCATAACAAAAGATAAACAGAGAATTTTAAGAGCATCTAGGGATAAACGAAAAGTTTTCTACAAAAGAGAGTCAATAAGAATATCCTTGGACTATTAAGCAGAAACCATGCAGGCAAGAAGGCAGTGGAATGATGTATATAAAATCTTGAAGGAAAAAAATTGCCAGCCAAGAATTACATATCCAGCAAAACTGTCTCTCAAATATGATGGCAAAATTAGGGCATTTCCAGATCAAAAGAATTTAGGGAATTTGCAAAAACCAAACCAAAATTACAAGAAATACTAAAGGGAGTCCTCCAGTTAGAAAATCAAAAACATCAGATAACAACCAAAGACTAGAGCACAGGAAAAACCAATCATATATCAACCAGACAGGGAAGTCACAAAAGTAAATCAAAGCTAAAACACAGAAAATAGGGAAACAGATGTCAATATGTAAAAGATGACAACATTAAAACAAAAAAGAGGGACTGAAAAAGTAAGTCATAGATTTTTCATATGGAGAGGAAGTTAAGGCAATATAAAGAAATAAAAGACTGGTATAAACTTATAAAAATAAGGGTAAATATTAAGGTAACCACAAAGGAAATTAACAATCCTACAAGTCGAAATACAAAACAAGAAAAATATAAACACTCAGCAAATACAAAATCAATAACAATGAAAAAGGTGAAAAGAAACTACAGACAGAAAAACAACTCAACACAGAAAATTATGTGGAACAAAGACACTGTGAACAACACACAAAAAAGATATCAAAATGACAGCACTAAACTCATACCTATCAATAATTACACTGAATGTAAATGGACTAAATGCACCAATAAAGAGACAGAGAGTGGCAGATTGGATAAAAAACTATACAATCCGTCTATATGCTGCCTACAAGAGACACACCTTAGACTTAAAGACACAAACAAACTAAAACTCAAAGGATGGAAAAAATATATCAAGCAAATAACACTCAAAAAAAAAGCAGGAGTGGCAATATTAATCTCTGACAAAATAGACTTTAAAGTAAAGTCCACCACAAAGGAAAAGGAAGGACACTATATAATGATTAAAGGGTCAATACACTAGAAGGATATAACTATAATAAATATTTACGCACCTAATGGCAAGGCTCCAAAATACATAAAACAAACTGTAACAGCATTGGAAGGAGACATAGACACTCCACAATAATAGTAGGAGACTTCAACACACCGCTTTCAGTGAAGGACAGAATATCCAGAAAGAAGCTCAACAAAGACATGGAAGATCTAAATGCTACAATCAACCAACTTGATCTCATAGACATATACAAAACACTCTATCCAACAGCAGCTAAGTATACTTTCTTTTCCAATGCACACGGAACATTCTTCAGAATAGACCACATATTAGGCCATAGAGCAAGCCTTAACAAAATCCAAAGTATCAAAATATTATGAAGCATCTTTTCTGACCATAAAGCCATAAAAGTAGAAATCAAGAACAGAAAAAGCAAGGGGAAAAAAAAAAATCAAACACATGGAAACTCAACAACACCTTGCTCAAAAACTACTGGCTTATAGAAGAAATTAAGGATTGAATAAAGAAATTCATAGAATCAAACGAGAAGGAAAACACACCCTACCAGAACCTTTGGGATATAGCAAAAGCAGTACTCAGAGGTCAGTTTATAGCAAAAAATGTACACATGCAAAAAGAAGAAAGGGCCATAATCAAAACATTAACCCTACAACTCGAACAAGTGTAAAGAGAGCAGCAAAAGAAGCCCTCGGGTGCCAGAAGGAAGGAAATAATAAGAATTAGAGCAGAATTAAATAAAATAGAGACTAGAAAAACAATTGATAGAGTTAACAAGACCAAAAGCTTGTTCTTTGAAAAGATCAACAAAATTGATAAACCATTGGCCAAACTAACAAAAGAAAAACTGGAGAGGAAGCACATAACCCATATAAAAAATGAGATGGGTGATATCACAACAGACCCAACTGAAATTAAAAGAATCATAACAGAATACTATGAAAAATTGTACTCAAACAAATTTGAAAACCTAGAGGAAATGGACAAATTTCTAATAACTCACTACCTACCTAAACTAACACAAATAGAGGTAGAACAACTAAATAAGCCTATAACAAAAGAAGAGATTGAAAAGGTAATTTAAAAACTCCCAACAGAAAAAAAACCCTGGTGTGTATGGCTTCACTGGAGAATTCTACCAAACTTTCAGAGAAGAGTTAACACCACTACTACTAAAGGTATTTCAGAGCATAGAAAAGGATGGAATACTTCCAAACTCATTCTATGAAGCCAGTATAACCCTGATACCAAAACTAGGTAAAGACACCACAAAAAGAAAAGAAAACTACAGACCAATATCCCTCATGAACATTGACGCAAAAATCCTCAACAAAATTCTAGCCAATAGAATTCAGCAACGTATCAAAAAAATAATGCACCATGATCAAGTGGGATTTATACTAGGTATGCAGGGATGGTTCAACATTAGAAAAACAATCAATGTAATCCATCACATTAATAAAACAAAAGACAAGAACCACATGATCTTATCCATTGATGCAGAAAAGGCATTTGACAAAGCCCGACACCCATTCATGATAAAAACTCAACAAAATAGGAATAGAAAGGAAATTCCTCAACATAGTTAAGGGCGTTTATAAATAGCCAATAGCGAACGTCATCCTAAATGGAGAGACTTTGAAAGCATTCCCCTTGAGAATGGGAACGAGACAAAGATGCTCTTTATCACCATTCTTATTCAACATTGTGCTGCAGGTCCTAGCTAGAGCACTTAGGCTAGAAAAAGAAATGAAGAATAAAGGGCATCCAAGTTGGTACAGAAGAAGTCAAAGTATCTCTATTTGAAGATGATATGATCTTATATACAGAAAACCCCAAAGAATCCACAAGAAAACTACTGGAACTAATAGAAGATTTCAGCAAAGATTCAGGATACAAGATAAACATACAAAAATCAGTTGGATTCCTTTACACCAACAAAGAGAACTTTGAAGAGGAGATCAGCAAATCAATACCATTTATAATAGCCCCCGGGAAGATAAAATACTTAGTAATAAATCTAACCAGAGACGTAAAATAACTATACAGTGAAAACTACAAGACACTACTGCAAGAAACCAAAAGAGACCTGCATACGTGGAAAAACATACCTTGCTCATGGATAGGAAGACTCAACATTGTGAAAATTCTCAACATTGTGTCAATTCTACCCAAAGTGATCTACAGATACAATGCAATCGCAATCCAAATTCCAATGGCATTTTTCAATGGGATAGAGAAACAAATCACCAAGTTCATATGGAGAGGGAAGAGGCCCTCGATTAGTAAAGCATTACTGAAGAAGAAGAACAAAGTGGGAGGCCTCACACTACCTGATTTTAGTACCTATTATACTGCCACAGTAGTCAAAACAGCCAGGTACCGGTACAACAACAGATACATAGACCAATGGAACAGAACTGAGAATCCAGACATAAACTCATCCACCTATGAGTAGCTGATATTTAACAAAGTCCCAAATTCCATTGATTGGGGAAAAGACAGTCCCTTTAACAAATGGTGCTGGCATATCTGGATATCCATCTGCAAAAAACTGAAACAAGACCCATACCTCACACCATGCGCAAAAGCTAACTCAAAATGGCTCAAAGACCTAAATATCAAATCAAAAATGATAGAGATCATGGAAGAAAAAATGAGGACAATGCTAGAAGCCTTGATAAATGGCATAAACAGAATACGAACCATAAGTAACAATGCACAAGCACCAGAAGAGAGACTAGATGACTGGGAGCTCCTAAAAATCAACCACTTATGCTCATCAAAAGGCTTCAGCAAAAGAGTCAAAAGACAGCCTACAGACTGGGGAAAAAAAATTTGACTATGACAAATCCGATCAGCGTTTAATCCCTAAAATCTACAAGATACTGCAAAACCTCAACCACAAAAAGACAAATAACCCTATTAAAAAATGAGCAAAGGATATGAACAGACACTTCTCCAAAGAAGACATTCAGGTGGCTAACAGACACATGAAGAAATGCTCACGATCATTAGCCATTAGAGAAATGCAAATCAAAACTACAGAGAGATACCATCTCACCCCAACAAGGCTAGCATTAATCCAAAAAACACAAAATAATAAATGCTAGAGAGGTTGTGGAGAGACTGGGACACTTATACACTGTTTGTGGGTATGTAAAATGGTACAACCACTTTGGATATTGATTTGGCGCTTCCTTAAAAAGCTAGAAATAGAAGTATCATATGATCCAGCAATCCCGCTCCTTAGAATATATCCTAGAGAAATAAGAGCTGTTACACGAATGGATATATGCACACCCAGTTCATTGCAGCACTGTTCACAATAGCAAAAAGATGGAAACAACCTAGGTGCCAATCAACAGACAAGTGGATAAACAAATTATGGTATATTCACACAATGAAATACTACAAAATGATAACAATGATGAAGCCGTGAAACATCTTATAACATGGAGGAATCTGGATGGCATTATGCTGAGTGAATTTAGTCAGTCACAGAAGGACAAATATTGTATAAGACCGTTATTATAAGAACTCAAGAAAAGATTTAAACATAGAAGAAAACATTCTTTGTTGGTTACGAGAGTGTGGAGGGAGGGTGAGTGTTATTCACTAACTAGGTAGTAGATAAGAGTTATCTTAGGTGAAGGGAAGGACAGCACTCATTACAGCGGAAGTCAGCACAACTGAACTAAACCAAAGCTATGAAGTTTCCTGAACACAATCAAACAGTTTGAGGGACAGAGTAGCAGGGGCAGGGGTCTGGGGACCATGCTTTCAGGGGACATCTCGGTCAAGTGCTATAACAAAGTTTATTAAGAAAATGTTCTGCAGCCTACTTTGGTGAGTGGTATCTGGGGTCTTAAAAGCTAGTAAGTGGCCATCTAAGATATATCAGTTGGTCCCAACAACCTGGAATAAAGGAGAATAAAGAACACCAAAGATACAAGGAAAGTATTAGCCCAAGAGACAGAAAGGGCCACATAAACCAGAGACTGCATCATCATGAGACCAGAAGAACTAGATGGTGCCTGGCTAGCACCAAAGACCGCCCTGACGGGGAGCACAACAGAGAGTCCCTGATGGAGCAGGAGAAAGGTGGGGTGCGGAACTCAAATTCTAGTAAGAAGAGCAGACTTAATGGTCTGACTGAGACTGGAGGAACCCTGGAAGGCATGGCCCCTGGACTCTCTGTCAACCCAGAAGTAAAACAATTCTCGAGGCCAACTCTTCAAAGATTGGACTGGACTGTGGACATAAAATGATACTCATGAAGAGTGTGCTACTTAGCTCAAGTAGATACATGAGACTAAATGGCCAGCTTCTGTCTGTCTGGAGGTGAGATGAGAAGGCAGAGGGGGTTAGGAGCTGGCTGATAGGACATAGGAAACCAGGGGTGGAAAGGAAGAGTGTTCTGTCACAGTATAGGGAGAGCAATTAGGGTCACATAACAATGTATGTATGAATTTTTGTATGAGAGACTCACTTGAAACATAAAACTTCACTTAAACTACAACAATAAACCAAAAAAAAAAAAAAAAGAATCAAACTGAGAAATCAGTTTAATACACGTGTTTCCTAAAATTTGAAGAGAGAATTTACACAGGCTGTGGGTTTCTAGAACCTTCTGTGAAGTTTACCTGGAATTTATCTGGCCTGGGACCAGGGCTGCTAGGACCGGTAACCTTCCATGGTAGTGCACATTTCCACCAGCAGCACATAAAGTACAGGTGAGCACAGCGTCCAATGGCTGAAGTTTGTTTAGTATGAAAGGCAGTTTATCTCCATGACATTTTGATTATTGCTTTTCTTAAACGAAGCTTATATATGTGTGCTCTATTTTAACCCAGATTTCGTTCTCAGAATGAGGGCCTTCTTGTGGAGAAGGTTTCAGAAATGCCTTGGTAAATGACAAGGATCCTTTCTAAGTGTCGTCACATTGAAGTGGTTATTCCCTAGGTTTGAAAAATGTGTAAGTCAACTACAAGACATATGGTTGAACCATTTGCTCACGTCACTTGGAGATCACCGTCAAGGTCGCCTCGTATCTTCCTGTTGGACATTTTAAAAGTTCATGCAGTGTCCGTGCTACTTTCTGAGAAGTCACAATTTATTAAACAATAAATCCACTGCCGTTAAGTCAATTCCAACTCATAGCGACTCTATAGAACAAAGCAGAACGAGTAGAACTACCCTCGTAGGGTTTCCAAGGCTATAATCTTTATGAGAGTAGACTGCTATATCTTTCTCCCATGGAATGGCTGGTGGGTCTGAACTGCTGACCTTTTGGTTAGCAGCCGAGCACTATTGTGCCACTAGGACTCCTTTATTATACGATAAATAATATAATGGCCTGTCATCATGTCTTAGTTACTAGGGCTGCCGTAACAGAAATACCACAAAGTGGATGGTTTTAAAGAATAGAAAGTAATTTTCTTACAGTTCGGGAGGCTAATATCCAAATCAGGGCCTTGGCCGTGTTGATTCTTTCCATGAGCCTCTCTCCTAGTTTCTGGTAACTTCCAGCAATCCTTGGAGATCCTTTGCTTATAGATGATCCTTACATGGCATCTATCTTCCCCCGTGTGTATTTTTCCATCTATTCTGCTCTTTCTATAACACGGAGGTGATTAGGTTTAGGACCTACACTACTCTGGTCTGACCTCATTAACATAAAAAAAGAAAAACCGTATTTCCAAACAGGATCACATCCACAGGTACAGGGGCCAGGACTTCAAAACATATTTTGCGTGGACACGATTCAATTCACAGCACACCACACAAAGCAAGAAACACTTTGAGGTACTAATTCACTGATGCTTATTACTTCATTTGAATTCAGCAAATATTTAATGAACATTAGCTATCACCGTACTAGATGGTGCACAAATACAGACAATATATTAGAGGTGGACATTACCATCAAGGACCAAGACTGATAATATAAAATTAAAATATTTAGGATGGGATCTATTGGGAGACTTATGACATAAATGATTATATAATTTTGTGCTAAAAAATGTGATTATACAGCATATGATTATAAAGCATAGAATTATACTGGTAGGCAGATGTTCTAAAATTTGAGGTTATATATAGATATACCAAAAAAACAAAAACAAAAACCCCGTTACCATCAAATCGATTCCAACTTATAGTGACCCTATAAGACAGAGTATAGCTGCCCCATAGGGTTTCCAAGGAGCAGCTGGTGGATTTGAACCACCAACCTTTTGGTTAGCAGCTATAGCTCTTAACCACTGTGCCACCAGGGCTCCTTATATAGATATAGATACATAAGTATATTATAGAGTATATTCTATGGCTATATATTTCTCTGTGTAACTGTCATGAGCCTGTCCTGCTATCTTTTCTTTCAGGGGGTGCAGTCAAATATTTAGAATATCCAAAAGGAATGAAAATATACTATGTGACGCTTTAATCATCGTAAAAAAGACGACCATATAAACATTTAGATATAAACAACAGCATGAGCTGTCCTAGATTTTCCATTCCATTTCCTATAAATCAATTCCTAAATGTGTTTTTTTCCATTTAATTACTCTCTACCTCTGCTCACATAGTGTTTTGATTGTACTTCTTTTATAGAATTTTTCATAATCTATCTTGAATTACCCATGTGTCTTTTAACTATAGATTCCTTTAGCAAAGAGTGGTGCAAACAGTTTGTGCTCAACTGCTAACCTAAAGGTTGGCAGTTCAAAGTCATACAGTGGTACCATGGAAGAAAGGCCTGGTGACTGCTTCCATTGGGATTACAGCCAAGAAGAGTAAGGAGTAGTTCTGCTCTGTAACACATGTGGTCGACATGAGTCAGAACTGACTTGACAACAGGTGGGAATTGTGGCAATGGGTTTTGTTTTGTTTTAATTTGATAATAGTAAGTATAGGGTCTTTGATACAATCAAATGCCAATCCTCTTCAGCAGAGATTAGGGTCCTTGTCCTTCAAAGAAAAAGTGGTGGCATAAACAAAGGATAGCCCAGACACTTGGGTGGGAGCCCATTCTTGTTGCATATAAAAAGAGACATTCCCATATTGACTGAAATAAGGACAGTTTTAGATTATAAAAATGAAATACTGATAAAGACAGTGACAAAGAATTGAAAGCAGGAAACAAAATAATGGGCTCCGGAACAGGAACAAGGAGAAAAAAAACTTGCTTCACCTTTTAATATAAAGCAGCCACATTGTACTTCCCAGAAGGTACATTCTGTTTTTATGGAGAAGAAGCTAATGACAAGAAAACAAATGATCCGAATTTATTGAAGTAAGAATTACGGTATCCAAACAGACTCAGCTAAACAATGAAATATGTATCTACAAAACAGTGGAAGTTGCGGTTCATCATGACTGCAGGAAACTGTGAAATCCTAGTGGGTTTTTTTGGAAGTATCAAAAAAAGTTTATTTTTTATATTAAGTGCATTTTTCATGGAGCCCTGGTGGTATAGTTGTTAAACACTCGGCTGCTGACCGAAAGGTCGGTAGTTTGACCCACCAGTTGCCCCACGGGAGAAAGATGTGGCAGTCTGCTTCCATAAAGATTTGCGGTGTTTTTCTCATTACATTCTTTGTAATGTGGTTATCCATAGGTGATATCACAGCTACAAACAAGCTGTGAGGTAGTCAATTAAAAAACTTAAACTTCAAATTAGGGCTTATCGTGATGTTGGTCTGAATCAGTGAAGCTGATGTGGATAAATTGGGTTCTCTATCCAGTCACTCCTTCAAACCATGCCCCCACCCCCCGCCCAAAAAAAGGCTTGTTTAGTCTGGTATGACATCTCCACTTGGATGGGCTGCAGAAAGTCATGAATTCCCTTAAATTATACACATAAATGTGCATTTTTCTTAATAAAAAAAAAAGTGCCATAGCTTTTACCATATTCTAGAGGTGTCAGTACGAAGTCCCTGCCTGGCACAAACTACGTGCTCAACTACTAATCAGAATGTTGGCAGTTTGCCCCCACCACCACCACCCAGAGGTGCCTCAGAAGAAAGTCTTGGTGATCTGCTTCCCAAAGGTCACAGCCTTGAAAACCCTATTGAGCACAGTTCTACTCTGCACACATGGGATCACCATGAGTCGGAACTGATTCAACAGCAACTGTTTTATTTTATTTTGGTTTAGAGGTGTCTGTGATAGAAAAAAGGAACTCTGGTGAAGCAGTGGTTAAGAGCTCGGCTACTAACCAGAAGGTCAGCAGTTCGAATCCACCATCTGCTCCTTGGAAACCCTATGAGGTAGTTCTACTCTGTCCTATAGGGTAGCTAT
Source organism: Dugong dugon (assembly GCA_030035585.1). Lineage (NCBI taxonomy): Eukaryota > Metazoa > Chordata > Mammalia > Sirenia > Dugongidae > Dugong > Dugong dugon. Next base: position 110,364,603 of record CM057468.1, on the reverse strand, counting down.
GAGGTGGAATCGACTCGACAACAAGGGTTTGGTTTTGGGTTTTGGTGGCAGAAAAATGGTTAATAATCTTTGATGTAGAATTGAGCTAGGAGAGAGAGATCTTACAAGTAGTTCCACGATGAGGTGACTTTAGGGAAGGCAGTTTCTCTTGAATTCTGGAATTGTACCCGAACTTCATTCAGAACAGGACTTAACATTTTTCAAGAATAAAGGACACAGCTGACCTAGGAGTGAAGCTGGACAGAGTTCTAGAGAAAGGTGATGCATATGTTAAGTTGACAGAAATTACATAAATACACCGTGAACCTGGAATTTGCTTCACTGCAAACTCCTACTGTGGCCATCTGGACACTTCCCCTCTCAATGGTAGATTTGAGAGCAATATGGGCATCAGGACAACAGTCTCAAAGTTGAGATCAAAGGAAGCAAGCATACCCTTTATCTCTCAGATGGTGGCTGTAACAAATACAGAGATCTCAGTTCACCCATTGGCAGTAGAATCTTGTGGGCAGTTCTGAGGTCCTGTTGCACACAGGGCTCCAATATGGGAAGAAATGATTGCTCTGTTTGCTGGAAGATCCTCTAGACCAGAGCTTCTCAAACTTTAAAGTGCTAACAAATCATTGGGTTTTTATCAAAATACAGATTCTGATGCAGGAGGTCTGGAGTGGGACCCGAGAGTGTGTTATTTCTAACAAACTCCCTGGTGATGCTGGTTCTGGTGTCTGAGAAATACCCTCTGAGTATCAAGCAAGGCTCTGGACTAGAGTAAACTTTAAGGGTGCATTAAACATTTCTGGAAGCATATTCTTTGCTATTTTTCTGCACTCTCCTGTGATCTGATAATGGCCTATTTAAAGCTATATGACTCATGCTGTAATGTAGCCAGTAAGTCAAATTATCCAGCAAAGTGAAATTGTAGAGCAGTATTTCTTAACCCTAGAATTAATGAGGGAACTTTAAACAAACAAAAAATCAAAAACGTTCCAAGGAACTGAAACCACTTTTGGAGATCACCTTTCAGTTAAATAACAGTTTGGCTCATAAAATAAACAATATCACCAGTGAGTACTGAGCTCTTTTAATGAGATCAAACAGTCAACATTAACCCTAAAGCAAAGATGAGAACCATAAGGTGGGACAGGGAAGCTAGATTAATGGAAACAGAACAACCAAAATGAAAATAATGAGAATGTTGACACATTGTAATGTAACTAATGTCACTCAACAATATGTATAGAAATTGTTAAATGCAAGGTTAATCAGCTGTGTAAACTTTCACCAAAAACACAATAAAATATTAAAAAGTAACAACAACAACAACAAACATACCAATTCCCTTGCCCCACTCCAGATATATTAAATCAGAAATTCCTGAGGTGAAAAGCTTAGGCATTGGTTTCTTTCTTTCTTTTTAACAGCTTTATTGCGACACAATTCACATACCATATAATTCATCCATTTGAAGTATAAAATTTAATGTCTTTTTTTAGCATATTCACATATATATGCAACTTTCACCATAGTCAATTTTAGAACATTTTCGTCACCTCAAAAAGGGACTCTGAGATCTAACTATCACCTCTTTATGCCCACATTCTCCCAAGTCCTAAGCAAACACTAATCCACTTTCTGTCTCTATAGATTTGCCTATTCTAGGCATTTCATATAAATGGAATCATACAATATGTGTTTTTTTGTGACTGGCTTCTTTTATTTAGCATAATGTTTTCAAGGTTCGTCCACATGCATATATTTTGTAGCATGTGTCAGTAGTTCATTTGTTGTTCACTACTATTCATTTATATGGATATACCACGTTTTGTTTATCTATTCATTGCTTGGTGGACGTTTAGGTTGCTTCCCCCTTTTGGAAATTGTGAATAATGCTGCTATGAACATTTGTGTACAAGCTTTTATGTAGACATATATTCCCATTTCTCTTGTGTACATACTTAGGAATGAAGTTGCTGAGTCATATGGTAACTCTTTTAACTGTTTGAGAAATTGCCAGACTGTTTTCCAAGTGCCTGAACCATTTTATCTTCCCATTTGCAGTGTAGAGGGTCCTGATTTCTCCAAATCCTAGTCATCACTTGTTATTATCTCATTCATCTCAAAGTATTTTTTTAATTTCTTGTTTGATTCCTTCTTTGACCCATTGGCTATTTAGGAGTGTTTTCAACATGGAGCCTTGGTGGCGCATTGATTAATTGCTTGGCTGCTAACCAAAAGATTGGCCGTTCAAATCCACCAGCTGCCCTTTGGAAACTCTATGGGGCAGTTCTACTCTGTCCTCTAAGGTCACTATGAGTCGGAATCAACTTGATGGCAGTGGGTTTGGGTTTTTTTTTTTGTTTTGTTTTAATTTCAAGATATTTTTTACTTTTCCAAATTTCTTTCTGTTACCAATTTCTAATTTTAATTCATTGTATCAGAGAATATACTTTTACATTATTTCTATCATTTTAAATTTATTCAAGTTTGTTTTATGGTCTGTCCTGGATAATATTTCTTGTGCACTTGAGAAGAATGTATATTCTACTTTTGTTGGGTGGAGTGTTCTATAGATGTCTGCCAGATCTGGTTGGTTTATAAAAGAAATCAAACCCGTTGCTGTCAAGTCAATTACGACTCATAGCGACAGTATAGGACAAGACAGAACTGTCCCATAGGGTTTCCAAGGAACGGCTGGTGGATTTGAACACTGACCTTTTGATTAGCAGTTGTAGCTCTCAACCAGTGCGCCACCAGGGCTCTTGTTCAAATCTTCTGTTTCATTGTTGACCTTCTGCCTAGTTGTTCCATCCATTATTGAGAGTGGGATACTGAAGTCTCCAACTATTATTGTTGAATTGTCTATTTCTCTATATTTGTCTGTTTTTGCTTCATGTATGTTGGTGCATATATGTTTATAATTATTATATTTTCATGATATATTCTCTGACATTGACACTTTTATCATTCCAAACGTCCCCTTTTATCCTAGTAACATTTTGTTTTTGTTTTAAAGTCTATTTTGTCTTGATATTAGGTTAATATAGCCACTCTAGCTTTCATGTGGCTGCTGTTCCATAATATACCTTACCTATCCTTTTACTTACAGTCTGTATTTGTTAACCAAAAGTCTCTCTTGGAAACTATATGGATCTTGTTTTTTAATCCAGTCTGACAACTTCTGCCTTTTACTGAATTTTTTAATCTATTCACATTTAATGTTGTTATTAATATAGTTGGATTTATGTCTGCCATTTTACTTTTCGTTTTTATGTCTGATGTCTTTTTTTGTTCTTGTATTACTACTTTATTACTTTCTTTTACATTAAGCAAATATTTTCTAATGTAGCATTGTTTTTTTCTCTTATTAATTCCTCAGAAGGAGTACAAACCTACTCTTAAACATGTAGCATAAAATGCATGGTCTAACATCCAAACTCCCTGTGGGACTGAATTGCTGGGATAGGGGCTGTGGGGACCATGGTCTTGGGGAATATCTAGCTCAATTGGCATAACATAGTTTATAAAGAAAATGTTCTACATTCTACTTTGGTGAGTAGTGTCTGGGTCTTAAAAACCTGTGAGTGGTCATCTAAGATACTCCACTGGTCTCACCCCTTCAGGAGCAAGGGAAAATGAAGAAAACTAAAGATACAAGGGAAAGATTAGTCCAAAGGACTAATGGACCACAACTACTACAGCCTCCACCAGTCTGAGTCCAGTACAACTAGATGGTGCCTGGCTACCACCACTGACTGATTTGACAAGGATCACAATAGAGGTCCCAGACAGAGAAGGAGAAAAATGTAGAACAAAATTCTAACTCACAAAAAAAGACCAGACTTACTGGCCTGACAGAGACTGGAGAAACCCTGAGAGTATGGCCCCCGGATAGCCTTTTAGCTTAATAATTAAGTCATTCCTGAGGTTCGCCCTTCATCCAAAGATTAGCCCGGCCCATAAAAGAAAACAAGTCTAAAGGGGCACACCAGCCCAGGGACAAGGACTAAAAGGTAGGAGGGTGCAGGAAAGCTGGTACTAGGGAACGCAAGGTCAAGAACGGAGAGTGTTGACATGTCATGGGGTTGTTAACCAATATCATAAAACAATATGTGTACTAACTGTTTAATGAGAAGCTAGTTTGTTCTGTAAACCTTCATCTAAAGTACAATTAAAAAAAAAAAAAAGCATGGTCTCTCAGGGAGAGTAGTAAATCATATTCCTGTACCAAACATAGCATAAGATTTTTTTGACTTGTATTCTGCAGCAGTTGCAGAACAGGTTGCCTCTACAACCAGTAACCAGCAAATGCTCTGCCACCCTATTGTTGTTTGCACAAATGGAACCTCCTTTGAAACTGAAAACATTATAGGAAATGAACAAACACTTTGACTCCGCAAAGTAAACCCACAAATAAACTAACACTTTGATCTTAAATATGGAGAGCACTGAAACCAGTTCCTTTGGTCCACTTATTGCAATCTTTTTAATAATAAATGAGACAGATTTTCTGTAGGGGATCAGAGATATATTAATATCTTATTGGATGGGAGAATCAACTCAAAGAGCTGGTTAATAACATCCATGACTTCATTTAGGAAAAAATAGAAGCAGAAAGTCTCTGCTGATGTGACGCCATTAGGTAAGAGTTTCTACTTTAAGAAAATAACACATCATGTTGACCGGAACAGTCTGTTACATAAGGGGACAAAAGTAGATGCTTGATATATCACCCAACTTAATTATTCAGTTTTTCTAATGCCCTAACACATTTTAATAATGAAGGTCACATTTTTAAATCATTTTAGAAAATACATGTTCTGATTTATAAGAAGTTCTGTTTCTCTATTCAAGGTTATTTGAAATAAAATCAGAGAATGATGATGTATTTAATGGTATAAGGTTAAATTGGACTTCCAAAAGAAAAAAAAAAAAAAACACATACAAAAGGATCTTATGACTCTTTTAATGACAAACACTTCTCCAGCTCAGAATTTAAAAAAAAAAAAAAAAAAAAAGCAAATCAAAAATCAAACCAACCAGTTGCCGTAATAGAGACCCCATGTGTCAGAATAGAACTGTGCTCCATAGGGTTTTCAGTGGCTGATTTTGTCAGAAGCAGATTGCCAGGCCTTTCTTCTGAGGCACCTATGGTTAGCAGCTGAGCACTTAACTGTTTTTTCTACCCAGGGTGCCCTTCAGCACAGAGTATTCCCCAATTTAGGACTGCCCTGTCCCCCGTTCACTCCCCAGGCATGCACACACGCAAAAAACAACACTCATATAACCTAGATATAGAAGTTAATTGTTTCTATAAGTTTATGTTAAATTTGGTACAACATGTAGACTTGAAAATAAGAGTGAGTCCTAAAGTGTCTATACAAAAGAGGTCTATCACATAGATAATTGATAAGGACGATGTCTGTTCTTTCCATATGCAAAGGAAGAAAAATAATTACAGATCATCCAGAAGAATATTGATCTCCTTTTATGAGACTCATTCATGGTATTGTAAAATATTTTGCTTTTGTTTTGTTTTTTACATTTAGAAATTTGACATTAACAATGTCAGTTACCTCTGAACATATTGGTCACATGGCAAGCAGGGTGAAGCAAAGGGCACACCTAGATTGCAAACATTTCCTAGAAAGACAAAAGAGGTGAAACCAAAAAAAAGAAACCAAACCTGTTGCCGTTGAGTCGATTCCAACTCATAGTGACCCTATAGGACAGAGTAGAACTGCCCCATAGGGTTTCCAAGGAACGCCTGGTGGATTCGAACTGCTGACCTTTTGGTTAGCAGATGTAGCTCTTAACCACTGTGCCACCAAGGTTTCCAAAAGAGGTGAAGAGGAGGTGAAAGCAGTTATCATTCCTTCTGTAATAGCATCATCCTCTCTTGAGTTTACCTTTCAAGTAGATTGTCTCCAAGGGAAGAAAATCCTGTCAACAGCACATACCTCTCAAGAGAACAAGACAATGCATAAGTGATTATAAATGGGACATAGCATTGGAAGGAGGAAATTGCCCAAGACTTAAGCCTTTATCCTAAGCTTTTTCTTTATTTTCAATATCAAGAGAAGATGGTTGAGGATCAGCAACATGTATTAAGAGCCAGGGATGAGTTATGCCATTTACTCCTAAGAATAATTCACTGAAGTATGAATTATATTCCCAATTGTTCAGATAAGAAAATGGATAATGTAAGTAACTTTTCCAGGATTACACAACCAGGTGGGTAGATTCAAACTGTATTCAAACGGACTCTAAAGTCACTATTTAAGACTGAGATATGGGGGCCAAGCATAGCTAATATTTCTTGATAGGCCCCCTTTCCCAATGGCACTTTTGGGTCCCTTAAATGTCATTTATTAAATATTTTTTAATAATGATTTTTGCTTACAAAAGACACCAAGCCATGTTTATTAGCCATTGCCCTAGCTTCCAGCAGGATCTAAAGAGATGTCAGCCCAGGAAAGCATGCATATTATCCTAAGGCCCTCCAAAGTATTCAAATTACCAGAATCTGTGAGGGAAGGACTCATTGCTGGTGAGAAAGGCACCAAACTGGAATAAATGCCTTTGCAACAAGTTAGGAACAGCTCCGCTTGCCTCAGTCCCTGCCCCCTCTTGAGAAGCCACATTAGGAACAGGTTCTATACTCTGTGAGCCGGTCGGGCTGAGAGCAGAGGCCTGGCTTGAACCTAAGGCTAAAGCAGGAACTCCTCATTTGGCCCTCTGTGGTTTCTGAGTTGACCCTTTCTGTTGAGTCAGATAATTACTTAGTAATCTATCTATAATTAAACAAGTTGCTAGCTGGAAAACTGGTCTTTGAAATTAATAATTTAACATTTATACATACAATTCCGTGTATGCATGTTCATATAAGGACTATAATATACTATCTCTAGTTTAAATATCCACCACCCATGTGTCAGTTCGTACTATTGTGATGGCTTGCATGTTACAGTGATGCTGGAAGCTCTGCCACCACGGTGGACAGGTTTCAGTGGAGCTTCCAGACTAAGACAAGGAAGAAAGGCCTGGTGATCTACTTCTGAAACTCAGCCAAGGAAAACCCAACAGATCACACAGAATATTATGCTAGTGCTGAAAGATGAGCCCCTCAGGTTGGAAGGCACTCAGAAGACACAGTGGCCACCACAATGGACTAGAGCATACCAAGAAGGGCACAGGACCAGGCAATGTTTCATTCTGTTGCACATGGAGTCTCTGTGAGTCAGAGTGGACTGGGTAGCAACTAACAACAACCAATTTGAATATAACTTAAACATTCCAGTAAGAAAGAGGACTGCATTGTTTTTACTCCTGCATCTGGTTTCTTAGCCAACTTGGAGCCGAATAAAGTGATGTTTGTTTCTGTTCAGCGACATACATAATGTCTACTTATAATACCTCTCAGTGGATTTTATAAGTGAAAAAATTCTCATAATTTTCATCTCTTCCTTAAATAACTACTCTAGAGATAACAGTCTTTTCCTTCAAACTCAATTGTCTCACAGCTGAATGCTTCAATAACAAGCTAACACCAGCAGACACAGCGTTATTAGTGAGCCAGAGACGGGGGAAACCCCGGCAGAGCCATCAGCGGCCTTCATAGCCCTGCAATCAGCACCTTCGTAGCCCTGGTAACAATGACAGGAAAATTTCTCCGCCATCACTCCCAGGTCTGTATCAGATGCTTTTCCTGTCACAGTAATGTCTCCATCCTCAGAAGCTCCGATGTGGTAACTTGCAGGATTCAGGTGAAGGTAATCGGGAGCTTTCCACCTCTTCCGGATGCACCTGCCGTTGTTCCTACAGAGGTGCCTGCTGCACGCTTCAGCGGCTCCGGTCACGTTGACTATGTAGCGCCCTAAATCAGAGCTCACAAACTGCTTCACCTTTGTGCAGTTGCCCTGGAAATGTAGAAACACACAGGATTATGGCTTTTAGGCCCACAAGTAGCTTTTTAGACTTGATTGACACTGGATGGCTTGGCTCTAGTTATTGAAGGCTTAGGCTCCTGGAAGCTATAGCACAGGGGTCGCAGATCAGAAAGGGTGGGAGGTCTGAGAGACAGGAGGTGGAGAATGTTAGTCGGGCTCAGCCACTGAACTTGCAGATCAAATGGGCCCCAGATTCAGCATATGAGATCTTGCCTTCTTCCAATATACTCCCTTTTTAATCCTTCCAGCTCCCACGTTAGTGGGTGTGAAAAGAAGAGGAAAAACTCCGAATTAGAAATGATGCAAGAGCCAGGATTTTATCTGCTGTCCTCCAGCCACCTTTCAGGTATGTGGTGACTTTCATGGTGGAGTCAGAACCTGAGTTATCACATTCCATGGATTTATTGTCAAAACATCCATTTAAAGCCATCTGGATTTTGTATAGAACTGAAAGAAACACCTGGAAGGCTGTCTAGCTCATTTGGGGTGGGGGGTTTCCTAGTATGCATTCCTAACAGAAGCCGCTGGAGTCCCTGGGTGGTGCAAATGGTTAATGAGCTTGGCTGCTAACTGAAACGCTGAAGGTTTGACTACACCCAGAGGTGCCTCAAAAGAAACGCCTGGCAATCTACTTCTGAAAAGTCAGCCGTTGAGAACCATATGGAGCATAGTTCTACTCTGACACACATGGGGTCACCATGAGTCAGAATCCATTCAAAGGCAACGGTTTTTTTAAACAGAGGCCACCGGGCTTCCTGATGAAGGTCTTCTCATGAGCTACGTGGGATGGAGTGGAAAGATAGGAAGTGATCCTCTCAGTTTTTATCTAATTCTTATACACGGACAGAGAAGATTTTAACCTGATGTTGTTGTGTGCTGTGGAGTCGATTTTGACTTATAGCAACCCTGTATATCAGAGTAGAACCACCCCATAGGGTTTCCTAGGCTGCACTCTTTACTGGAGCAGATCGCCAGGTCTTTTCTCCCGTGGAGCTGCTGGTGGGTTTAAACCTCAACCTTCTGGTTACCAGCTGAGTGCTTAATGATTGCGCCACCAGGATTCCTTGTTAACCTGATAATGCTCATAAATAGTTTCATGAGCTATTAAGTCCCCGGGTTACAAACGGTCTGACTTACAGACAAGTAGTACTGCCCTTTAATGTTATGTAAATTTGCCCTCACTTTGAAACAATTGAACCAACCCCTACTCGCAACAAATTCTTCATTATAATCCCCTTATTATTATTGTGGAACTTTCAGTTTCTCTTTTCAGTGCTGTTTGTTTTATGTATTTCGGAGCCCTGTGTTGGGTACACAGATGTTTATTATGGTAGTGTCATCATGGTGGATTGTCCCTTTAATCATTATATGTCTTTCCTTGTCTTTCATGATGGATTTTTGCCTTAAAGTCTGCTTTATCTGAGATTAATATTGCCACTCATGCTTTTTTTTGGTTACTGTGTGCTTGATGTATTTTTTTCCATCCTTTGATTTTTCATATATTTATGTCCATGTGTTTTTATATTTATTTTATAATATTTTTATCCATTTTTAATCCATTTTATCCATATTTATGTTTTTAAGCTGCACGTGCAGCTTTTAAATCATTGAAAAGACTTCGAGTCTTTTCTTGTACTAAAGTAAGGCTAACTAAGAACCATATGCACCTGTTCCGACTTACCTGCAAATTCGACTTAAGACACACTTAGGAACGGATCTCATTTGTAACCCAGGGACTGCCTGTATCTCCATAGCAACAAACTGAGTCTGTGAAATTCTAACAATAATATTAGATTATTGTGACTTTTCAAAAACTCCAATTAACAGAAACTATTGAGGATACAAGTATTATAATTCAAGGCAAAATGTGTTAAGCCATAGAGATATAAACAAATGACATATGGAAAAACAGAGGAAATTGTATTAATTTGGATGGGGGAAATTTAGAAAGAATTCTTGGAGTAAATAATATCTGAACTGGGAGACATCTGAAGAGACATACATCTTTTAGTAAATACTATTAATTTTCTGCTGATTTCTCCTCAGAGGAGATTAAAAAGTTACCATCTGCTTCCATTTCTCAAAATAGGATACAAATCATGGTATGTAGTGGTTAAATGTGTGGGCAGAGTTAAACTGCCCGTGGCTAATGCCAGTTTGACTGCTAACTAGCCACCCTCCTAGGCATTCGCTTCTCCTATCCATTGCCTCATCTACTATAGAGGACGATAGCTGCTACTTCACAGGGTTGTTATGACCAGTAAGTGAATAAGTCCCCAAAAAGCACTTAGCACAATCCTACCATATAGTAAATGTTCAACAAATGTCAGTATTATGATTATTATCTTAACAAAATTAATAGTTATTGAACCCCTTCTATGTACCAGGCACTGATCTGAGTTTTCATTCTAAAGCTGGTTTATCGTTGGGACTACCAGGGCTTCAGGTGGTGTGCGCTCTACTAGAAGACAGCAAATCCTTAAAAAAAATATTAAATATACCTTCAAGGTACTGACTTACCTCAGATGAAGTTAAATTCATGTCTCCCCAAATCACAATGCCTGAAGCTCCCAAGGCAGCACTTTCTCCTATGGTACTGATTAGGTCTTGCTAGATTCAAGAGAGTAGAGTTCATCATCAATTTGAATATAAAACAACCCTGCAGGGATTCGTGGCTGAATTCAATATAATAGAATTGGGACAGAGCTCATATACTCCACAGAGAAGCTGTGATCCACTTTCTAGCAATAACACAAATGTTGAATAAGCCAAGGCTCAAAAATCATAATCTATAATCATACGCAAAAAATATGTTAGATACTTTTAAAGAAAAACTTACATTTCAGCAAGTGGGACGTTGTTTTGAAGACAATTAGCCTGTAAATCATCATCAAAAGTTGTTTAATTAAATTTGATTTGGTGGTATACACATACACACAAATCAGTTATATATATATGACCCAGAAACAGGTTGTAAAAGTTTTCCTTCAAATGCCTCACATTCTTCTTAGCCAGGTTCCCTTTCCATTTTGTAACATTTCCCTGTGGAACTTGGCCTCTGCAGTGACTCAGACCTCTTTAAAGACCTCCTTAAAGTGACGAAAAGCAAAGATATCACTTTGAGGACTAAGTTACACCTGATATTTTCAATCACCTAGTGTGCACGTGAAAGCTGGACAATGAATAAGGAAGACCAAAGAAGAACTGATGTATTTGAATTACTAGGTTGGTGAAGAATATTGACTACACCACGGATCTGCCAAAAGAACAAACGAGTCTGTCTGGGAAGAAGTACAGCGGGAGTGCTCCTTGGAAGCCAGGATGGCGAGACTTTGTCTCGTACTTTGGACTCGTTGTTAGGAGGGACGAATCCCTGGAGAGGGACATCATGCTTGGTAAGGTAAAGGGTCAGCAAAAAAGAGGAGGATCCTCAACAAGATGGCTACAACAGTGGGCTCAAACATAGCAATGATTGTGAGGATGGCATAAGACCAGGCAGTGTTTCCTTCTGTTGTACATAGGATCGCTATGAGTTGGAACTGTACTCAATGGTACCTAACAACAATAACTCAGATTGGTGTTTTGGGGATTCCAAGGCCAGGCAAAGGAGCTCAGTGTAAAGGACCTGCAGCTCTGCCTTGGTCCAAACTTTCTATCTGGTCCCTAAAATTGTTAGTGTTTAATTTCAGAGGACTCACATTGATGGGCTTTGTTTATGTCTCACCCAGCCATGGTAAGGCTGCCGGGATTTCCACAGTATGAATGGTTAAGATAAATGAAAACTAGATTTCAACATGAGGAGCCTTGGTTTGGTAATCATAAAGGATTATTGTTTTCACTGTTTAAAGATTAACATAGAACTATAGTTAAACACTCGGCTGCTAACCAAAAGTTAGCAGTATGAACCCATCTGCCACTCTGCCAGAGAAAAGACCTGTTGATCTGCTCCTGTAAAGATTGTTGTTGTTGTTAGGTACCATCGACCTATGTACAACAGAATAAAACACTACCTGGTCCTGCGCTATCCTCACAATCTTTGCTACGGTTGAGCTCATTGTTGCAGCCATCTTGTCGAGGGCCTTCCTCTTTTTCACCAATCAACTACTTTACCAAGCATGACGTCCTTCTCCAGGGACTGGTCCCTCCTGATAACATGTCCAAAGTATGTGAGATGAAGTCTTGCCATCCTCACTTCTAAGGAGCATTCTGGCTGTACCTCTTCCAAGACAGATTTGTTCATTCTTCTGCCAGCCCGTGGTATATTCAAAGATTACAGCCTAGGAAACCCTATAGGACAGGTCTACTCTGTCCTATAGGGTCGCTTCAGAGGGAAACTGAAAGTTGAACGTATGCAGTTGATTTCCTAGTTTGTTAAATTGTAATATATCCCCCGACTCCTTAGGATACTAAACATTCACCTTTTACTCCAAGAATAAATCTCCATCAGTTATACGCTGGGAAATAGAATTGGGTGATTTGGTAGGAAATAAAAGCAGAACTTTAAGCTGTATTTTACCTTGGACACTTTATATTAGTACTTGATAGATAAATCTCTTTATCTGACACTTTTATAGTCTACTCAAAGGCTCTACAATCTCAGTTTTTAAAGTGTTTTTCTGGTAATTTTCAAAAGGGGAGAGATTTGGGTTTAAATTAATGCCCCTTTTGGGCACACACTCACCTCCGTGTCCCATGAGAGTAGGTCAGAGATGACATGAAGGAAGGGGACGAGGCTCTGTGAGGCTTACATGAGACAGTGTAAGTGAAAGGGCTTCAACACAGTGTGATGAAGAAGGGACAGAGTAGGAGCCGTCCCTGCAGCACCCGGACTGCAGACTCTGCTGAGTCTGTGTCCATGGTCTCTCTGGGCTGAGTTGACAAAGACCTAAGGGAGCAGAGCTCTTCATTGCACTAACTCTGAAGCTTCCCTGAATACAGCAAGGTGATAATTCACACGGTGTGATCCAAGGAGTCAAAAGCCTTCCATGAATTTGTTTGGGTTAAGGCTTTGTCATCGCAGGGAGGAGGGAGACATAGCATCTACTTTTTGTATGTAGAGATTATTGATCTGTACTTAGTAAGGAAGGAAGCTACAGATGATTGTGTTGAAGCCACACTTTCTGAGGTTGGTATCAGGATGGAATGTTAGTTTCTTCTCAATGTGCCCTTTAGTGTCATTATAGTTGTTGTTAGCTGCCATTGAGTCAGGCCTCCGACTCATGACAACCCCGTGGAACTGTGGGACGAAATGCTATCTGGTCCTGAGCCATCCTCATGATCAGTTGGGCTTTGGACTGTTGTGGTCCGTATGGTTTTCTTTGGCTGATTTTCAGAAGTAGATTGTCAGGCCTTTCTTCCTAGTCTGTCTTAGTCTGGAAGCTCCACTGAAACATGTTCAGCATTATAGCAGTATGCAAGCCTCCACTGACAGGTGCATTGACCAGGAATCAAACCCAGGTCTCCTACATAGAAGGCAAGAATTCTACCATTGAACTACAAATGACCCCACAATGTCATTATTAGACAGAATTTGTTGGAACTGATTCCAAGTGACAAGGCTTCAGTACAGTGTTGACTGGAGATAGGAAGGCAGTAGCAGTTATTAATGCAAATTTCTCTACCAAATTAGCTCACTGTCACCTAGAAGGGAGCTGCATGTGTTACAGATCAGCTATGTTTGTTGTTGTTGTTTGGTGCCATCGAGTCAGTTCCAACTCACGGTGACCCTATGTACAACAGAACAAAACACTGCCCAGTTCTGCGCCATCCTCACAATCATTGTTATGTCTGAGCCCATCATTGCAGCCACTGTGTCAATCCATCTCATTGAGGGTCTTCCTATTTTCTGCTGACCCTCTATAATGTCCTTCTCCAGGGACTGGTCCCTCCTGATAACATGTCCAAAGTACGTGAGATGAAGCCTCACTATCCTTGCTTCTAATGAGCATTCTGGCTGTACATCTTCAAAGACAGATTTATTCGTTCTTCTGGCAGTCGATAGTATATTCAGTACTCTTCACCAACACCATAATTCAAAGGCATCAATTCTTCGGTCTTCCTTATTCTTTGTCCGGCTTTCGCATGCATGTGAGGTGACTGAAAGCACCATGGCTTGGGTCAGGCACACCTTAGTCATCAAAGTGATATCTTTGCTTTTTAATACTTTAAAGAAGTCTTTTACAGCAGATTTGCCCAAGGCGATGGGTCCTTTGATTTCTTGACTGCTGCTTCCATGGGCATTGATCGTGGAGCCAAGTAAAATGAAATCCTTCACAACTTCAGTATTTTCTCCATTTATCATGATGTTCCTTATTGGTTCAGTTGTTTAGAGGGTCAGAAAAGCAAGGGCACTGCCAGTGAGGGAAGTCGCAGGTGAGATGCCACTGGGAGTGAACTGGGACCACCCGAGAGCATGAGCCACATGGGTAGTGTCACAGGAAAGGGGAAGTGAAGGGAAAAAGCAGCTGTAGAGAAACCACCCACGTCCCAGTGTGATGTTGGGCTCCCCCCACCCCCCATCCTGAGGCTTGAACCAAGGTTTTGGAAGTAAGAGGCCAGGGCCAGCCTGAGGATTCACTCTCCACACTCAGTTGGGGCAGAGTCCCTGGAGCTCAGCACAGTGCATATCACGGAAGTGCCCACTGTAGGGAGCTGGAGCCTCACTAGCCAGCTCCCTCTGTGACACCACAGGGAACATAAGTTAACCACAAGGATAACCATCTTTAAATCTTCAGCCAAGAAGATCCCTCTCATTGTTTTTTGAAAGTATAGCATCGAGCTATACCTAGGGTGTGTTTCTAAGTAGGTGGTATAGGCAACCTTCTGTGTGAGACGAGGTAGTACTGCCTCCAAATTATCCCCGCAAGCTACAGTTGCTGCCTGAGATTCTGTTCTTAGATATTTCAGGTTTAAGGCTTTGATAAAACGCACTGCTGTCGAGCGGATTCCGACTCTTAGCTACCCGATAGGACAAAGTAGAATAGCTCCATAGGGTTTCCAAGCTGTAATCTTTATGGAAGCAGACTGCCACATCTTCCTCCTGCAGAGCGGCTGGTGGGTTCGAACCACCGACCTTTTGGTTAGCAGCGAAACTCTTACCCACTGTACCACCAGGGCTCCTCTAAGGCTTTTTTTAAAAAATGATAGCCATACCACATAAATTTCTGTAGTGCTTCAAATTTTCATATGTATTTTTTCATATATACTTCTGCTAGGTAAATTGTTGTGTTGTGTGCTGTTGAGTTGATTCTGACTTAGTGACCCTACATGTCAGAATAGAACTGCCCCACAAGGTTTTCTAGGCTGAAATCTATATGACAACACCAGGTCTTTTCTCCCGTGGAGCCACTGGTGGGTTTGGTTCACGACCTTTTGGTTAGCAGCTGAGCGTTTAAGCATTGCACAACCAGGGCTAGGTAAGCAGGGCAGGTAATTCTCTCCCCCATTTCATAGATTGATACACTCAGAGAGATTTGTTGCTTATTGGTAAGTTTTTTTTTTTTTCCTAATCCTAACTGTATACTGTACACACACACATACACTTTCTCTTTCTCTCTCGAGTGGTTGCAGGACGGGACTGGGCAGTGTGGGTAGTATGAATTCTAAGATGCAGTTGTCTTTGGGAAAGTCAGAAATGGGTGCCATTACTAGTCAGTTAGATTTTAGTATGAATGAATTCCAGATTTTTAAACATTTGTGGGCAGATTTTTATGGAGGATAGAGTACAATGGTGGATACACTGATAATTTAAAACATTTGGAAGTAAGTTGCCATTCAGAATGGAAGAGGGTACAGAATGATATCTTGGGACTGACAGAGGAAACTGTTCTAGATAAGACCCTGAGTGTTGTTCTTTCTTTCCTTAGAGGGAGCAGAAGCATTTCCGAGGCTGTAGCTCGTAAAGACGGAAGCTTACCCTACTTTTGCCCGGTGTGCAGAATGTACCAGTAGTGTAATCTTTTGAAATGAACGCTTTGTCTCTTAAAGTTTGTTATTTCTTCCAAATGTAAATTTATTGTCACTAAAGAAAGGAACTTGTTTGAGCCAAGTATAGAAAAAGAAGAGCAGTTTCATAGAAGAAGGTGGTACTTAACTTCCAATTTCAGAGTTAAGAATATTTTGTAAAGATTTAGGTATCTTTTTTTAATCTTCCAGAAAGTATCGATTTCCTGTCATTCTCCACAGAATTTCTTGTTGCTGATTTTTCTGGGTAGTGTGAATATCAGCTTGCAATCGAGACATTTTCCCCGTACTCATTGTATTAACAGTGTCAAAAGCACAGCATTTACCGTATTCTATAAAAAAGAGCCAATATACACGTGCCATGTCTCCCTTTGACGAGTAAGGTGCACTCCATGCATATTCCACAGATGCCATTGGGCAGGGTGGATCGCTCGCCTTGGTGTTTCCTGAGCCTCCTTAGGACGCCTGACACTCAGAACATCTTCGTATTTTAACATGCGCTGATGAGATGAAATTTATAATGGTGAAAGACAGAAAAAAGGCCTCAACTGAGGAACATTAAACCTTTGGTGTCCAATACCTTAAAACACACCATGTTATACATGGGATGGCTTACAGTTCTCAAATCTTCTGCACATAGAATGGTTACCCATAATTATCCAAGTACTAACACTAGATATCGACTCCTTTCCCAAGAAGTTTCCTTCTAAGGGGTTAGAGTATTGAAGGGGGAGGAAGGGAGAGAAAATGTGTCTAAAAGTCCACTTCTTAAAAATTAGTCTCATGTGAAGCCATGAAACATCTTATAACATGGAGGAATCTGGAGGGCATTGCACTGAGTGAATTAGTCAGTCACAGAAGGACAAATGTATAAGACCACTATTATAAGAACTCAAGAAAAGGTTTAAATGCAGAAGAAAACATTCTTTGATGGTTACGAGAGTGGGGAGGGAGGGTAAATGTTATTCACTAACTAGATAGTAGACAAGAATTATCTTAGGTGAAGGGAAGGACAGCACTCACTACAGGGGAAGTCAGCACAACTGGACTAAACCAAAGCTAAGAAGTTTCCTGAATACAATCAAACACTTTGAGGGACAGAGTAGCAGGGGCAGGGGTCTGGGGACCATGCTTTCAGAGGACATCTTGGTCAATTGGCATAACAAAGGTTATTAAGAAAATGTTCTGCATCCTACTTTGGTGAGTGGCATCTAGGGTATTAAAAGCTTGCAAGCGGCCATCTAAGATGCATCAATTGGTCCCAACAATCTGGAGTAAAGGATAATGAAGAACACCAAAGACACAAGGAAAGTATTAGCCCAAGAGACAGAAAGGGTCACATAAACCAGAGACTTCATCAGCCTGAGACCAGAAGAACTAGATGGTGCCCGGCTAACACCAGTGACTGCCCTGACAGGGAACACGACAGAGAGTCCCTGATGGAGCAGGAGAAAGATGGGGTGTAGAACTCAAATTCTAGCAAGAAGACCAGGCTTAATGGTCTGACTGAGACTGGAAGAACCCCGGAAAGCATGGCCCCCAGATTCTCTATCATCCCAGAGCTAAAACAATTTCAGAGGCCAACTCTTCAGACAAAGATTGGACTGGACTGTGGGACATAAAATGATACTCGCAAAGAGTGTGCTTCTTAGCTCAAGTAGATACATGAGACTAAATGGCTAGCTTCTCTATGGAGGTGAGATGAGAAGGCAGAGGGGGTTAGGAGCTGGTTGAATGGACATAGGAAATCAGGGGTGGAAAGGAGGAGTGTGCTGTCACAGTATAGGGAGAGCAATTAGGGTCACATAACAATGTATGTATAAATTTTTGTATAAGAGACTAACTTGAAGTGTAAACTTTCACTTAAACTACAACAATAAAAAAAAAAAACTACTTTCAGGTTTTGTGTGAGGGCTGTGGCACATTGACTTGAGTAAGAGTTACCAGACAAAATAAAACTTTTATGTGTAAGTTTCAGCCTAGGGTTACAAAATCGCCTACTAGTAATGTAAGTCTTGAATTGCATCATTACTATCAACTTTCCATTAGTTGTGGTCATAGAGGCACAGGTGACCTAGATTAAGGCAAGCACTTACTTTTAGCAGATTTGTAACCTCTCGCTCTCCCCTTATACCTTTTCCCAAAGCTGGTATTATGCATTAGAAGGAAAACACTTTATTTTTTAAAAAATTAGTATTTGATATGGTAAGACCAGAAGCAGAAATGTCTTAAATTCCACTTCCACACATAGAAGCAAACGCAGACTGCTACATCTCAGAACGTGCTCTCTGACTTTCTAACCTGTGCACCGTCATCATTTCAAAAATCTCTTGAAGTGGTCAATTGTAAGGGAACAGAAAGTTGGGGAACAGAAATTGTAGTCATTGTTTATTTTGCACTTTAACCCCTTCCCTCCTTACTTGCTTCCTTGAAAAAAACCAAAAAACCAAACACGTTGCCGTGGAGTCGATTCCGACTCATAGCAACCCTGTAGGACAGAGTAGAACTGCCCCATAGAGTTTCCAAGGAGCACCTGGTGGATTCGAACTGCCGACCTTTTGGTTAGCAGCCGTAGCAGTTACCCGTTATGCCACCAGGGTTTCCTGCTTCCTTAAAGGAATAATAAAAAATAAAATAATCAGAATTCAGATTGTGTAAATGAAGAGTCTAAACGGGATTATGTCCCCATGTAACAGACCATTAATTGGGAATTCTTCAATGAGCATAATTAACAAAGGAATGTCGCTTTTGGGATAGACTGGAAAACCCCCGGATAGAGTGGAAAACCCCCATCATCAGGCAAAGAATTCTTACCTTAGAAAGAAAAAATAAAGGTTGGTCTCTGTATCCCAGTCTCGTGTAGACAAATACAGGCAGGGCATAATCATGGGATGTCATGGCGGAGATCCTCATGGATTCATGCACCCGAAATTGTGAGAAGCGCAGAATGTTTTCACTGTCCCCAAAGGATTTCCTGACCCCAATAGAAGGATATAAAGCTGCACTGCTGTTCCAGAGCCAAGAGAGCTCATTGTTCCTCAGAACTTCCTCTTCTGGGCATGACCCAGTGTAGTGTGGGGCATAAACATTATAGTTGTGGCAATCAGGATATAAATAATAGCCCCAAAGGCCCTTGGGTCGGCTCTTGATCCCCAGTTTGATGGTTTCCTTCATGAAAGCTTTTGCACTTTCTTCAAAGGTTGCTTTGGCTAAATATTCAATATCAGTAGCTGATACATACTCTTGTGTTTCAGAAATAAGCTTTCTTGACTTCTGTCTGTAGACATCTTTTGTGTTCCAGTTCCGGGCCCACTGGGGTCTCCAATATTCCCAGTCTATAACAGCAAGTCCACTGAAATCTTTAGCTGGGATGTAATAATTAATGTCTTGGTCAGCTTTTTCCAGATGTATTTGCAAACTTATGTTCTGGGGCAGACCTCCATTAATGGGAACCCCCTGCGATGTATACCATGGATAGTATCCCAATCTGTTGACATAAAATATAGTGACATTTTGCCCCGTGGCCTTGGCCAGTGGACTTCCAACCACCTGAAACATTTTCAAATTTAATCTTATATTGTATTTTATTAAGCACTGATCTGTTGGAGCATTCCAAGCAGCGATAAAAGGTTTCCTTTGATAAATTGGAAGCCGAGCAGGTTTTAGAGAAGAGATAGACTTCAGAATAAAGAATATGAGCAGCCATGATGAGAAATGTACTGGCTGAACCACACAAAGCCTTAATTGTCCTTTGGGTAATATTTTCATGATAAGATAAGAATCGTATGCTATCTTCTGCTTTAATGCACTCTGGAAGAACTGTGGAGATATTTAATTTTCTGTTAGTGATAATTCTGAGGAAAAAGACTCAAATATTGAATAGGCATTATTACTTTTATGCGTTTATATTTTATAAAGTACATTTTACTTATATATTGAGGCATGGAAGCAAGTGTACTGACCTAGCTTCTATTTAGGGGCAATCAATGTAATTCAACAAATATTCATGAAGTACTAGTTCCTGTGCCCAGGAATACAAAATGAATAAGACATGGTCCTTGCCCTTGAAGAGCTCATGGTCAAACCAAGAGGTAAAATAACAGTCGCTATCATTTTGGAAAATCATAATCCCGAGTACTGTGCTTAAATTCTTTATCAGCATTTATCTTATTTAATATTGTAATAACTGTGTACTTACTGTTATACTTACATATCCATTTTACAAATAAGGAAGCCGAGGCTTAGCAAGATGAAGAGGCTTGTCTGAGGTCACATTGCATAGAAGGCAAGGTAATGGGAAATTGTTATGATCAAAATACATAACAAGTGCTATGGGACAATTTATTAAAGCAATTACTTCTCCTGGGGGCAGGTGTAGGTCGGAAGAGAAAGTGGTCAAGGAATGCTGCAGAGAACATGAGACACCCGAGTTGAGCCAAGAAGACATGTAGGAGTTCGGAAAGTAACAGAAGGAAGAGAATTGTGACTACATTATCAAGTTTCCTTTCTAGTCATTGATTTGTCAAACTACTGTAAAATATTCTTTTTAAAGCTCATCAAAGGGTTTAACGGCATAAAACATTTGCTGTCTTCTGTATCATTGTCCTTGGGTGGTGCAAATGGTTAATGTGGCTGCTAACAGAAGGATTGGAGGTTCGAGTCCACCCAGAGGTGCCTAGGAAGAAAGGCCTGATGATCTACTTCCAAAAAATCAGCCATTGGAAACCCTATGAAGCATAGTTCTACTCTGACACACAGGCGATTGTCATGAGTCAGAATAGACTCGATGGCAACTGGACCTGGACTGTATCATTAAAGTGAAATGTATTCTGGTTATGCCTAGCACAGTGAGGTTAGGGTCTATCATAGACGTCTGTCCTTTGGCTGAGTGCCCAGCACATGGATTCCCTTCCTCTGTAATGAGTTATCCACCATATGAGTCTTGATGGAAGGCAGAGTACATATTTCATTGTTGTTGTTGCCTTGTGCCCTTGAGTCAATTCTGAAAGGTTGGTGGTTTAAACCCACCCAGTGGCACCTCAGAATAAAACGCCTAGCAATCTGCTTCAATAAGGTATACAACCAAGAAAACTCTACGGAGGGTCAACGCTAGAGGCCCTGATACACGGCATTAACAGGATACAAACCGTAACCAACAACATGCACAAACTCCAGAGGATAAGCTAGATAACTGGGATCTTCTAAAAATTAAACACTTATGCTCATCAAAAGACTTCACCAAAAGAGTAAAAAGAGAACCTACACACTGGGAAAAAAATTTTGGCCATTACAAATCAGACAAAGGTTTAATCTCTAAAATCTACAAGAAAATCCAACACCTCTACAACAAAAAGACAAATAATCCAATTAAAAAATGGGCAAAGGAAATGAACAGACACTTCACCAAAGAAGACATTCAAGTGGCCAATAGACACATGAGGAAATGCTCACATTCGCTAGCCATTAGAGAAATGCAAATGAAAACCACAATGAGATACCATCTCACCCTGGCATTACTAGCACGAATCAGAAAAACTGGAAATAACAAATGTTGGAGAGGCTGTGGGGAGATCAGAAATTCTTATGCACTTCTGGTGGGAATGCAAAATGATATAACCATTTTGGAAAACGACATGGTGCTTCCTTAGAAAGCTAGAAATAGAAATACCATATCATCCGGTGATCCCACTCCTAGGAATATATCCTAGAGAAATAAGAGCCATCACACGAATAGACATATGCACACCCATATTCATTGCAGCATTGTTCACAATAGCAAAAAGATGGAAACAACCTAGATGCCCATCAACAGATGAATGGATAAACAAACTATGGTACATATACACAATGGAGTATTATGCAATGATAAAGAACAATGATGAATCTGTGAAGCATCTCATAACATGAGTCAAACTGGAGGGCATTATGCTGAGTGAAATAAGTCAATCACAAAAGGACAAATATTGTATGAGACCACTACTATAAAAACTCATGAAAAGGTTTACACACAAATAGAAACAATCTTTGTTGGTTACGAGGGTGGGGGGGGGGGGGAAGCACTAAATAGACAATAGATAAGTGATAACTTTGGTGAAGGGTAAGACAGTGCACGATACTGGGGAAGCCAGCACAACTTGTACAATGCAAGGTCATGGAAGCTCCATAGACAATCCAAACTCCCTGAGGGACCAAATTGCTGGGCCAAGGGCTGTGGGGACCATGGTCTCTGGGAACATCTAGCTCAATTGGCATAACACAGTTTATAAAGACAATGTTCTACATTCTACCTTGGTGAGTAGCGTCTGGGGTCTTAAAAGCCTATGAGTGGCCATCTAACATACTGCACTGGTCTCAACCCTTCGGGAGCAAGGGAGAATGAAGAAAATGAGATACAAGGGAAAGATTAGTCCTTTGGACTAATGGACCACAACTACCATGGCCTCCACCAGACTGAGTCCAGTACAACTAGATGGTGCCTGGCTACCACCACTGAGTGCTCTGACAGGGATCACAATAGAGAGTCCCAAACAGAGCAGGAGAAAAATGTAGAACAAAATTCTAGCTCACAAGAAAAGACCAGACTTACTGGCCTGACAGAGCCTGGAGAAATCCTGAGAGTATGGTCCCCAGATACCCTTTTAGCTCAATAATGAAGTCACCCCCAAAGTTCACCCTTCAGCCAAAGATTTGACAGCCCCATAAAACAAAATGAGACTAATGGGGCACAACATCCCAGGACAAGGACTAGAAGACAGGAGGGGACAGGAAAGCTGGTAATAGGGAACCTAAGGTCGAGAAGGGAGAGTGTTGACGTGTCGTAGGGTTGTTAACCAATGTCCTAAAACAATATGTGTACCAACTGTTTAATGAGAAACTATTCTGTAAACCTTCATCTAAAGTACAATAAAAAAAAGAAAACCCCATGGAACAGTTGTACTCTGTCACACATAGGGTCGACATGAGCCATATTTCATCAAATAAGTCAAAATGTCCAAGTGCTTTCTCAGCCTTGCAGCTAGGGTGCTGGCATGTGACCTTGGCCAGGCCAATTAAATGCACCCCACTCCAGACTTTGAATGGGGTCTTGGGAATTAAAGAGGCTGGTGTTGGAGTCAGTAGTGACGGTAATTCCAGTGTCCAGGAGTGGCAGGGCCTGTTGGGACACCCAGAACCTGGTGTCCCTGGTGTTAATGTTAAGTGGCAGCATGGTCATTATGGGACAATGCTTTTCTGCTCAAGTCAGTGAAGTTTTGTTTCAGTTGCTTACTACTAGAAACTCTGATTGGAACAAGCTCTTGCCATGTGCTCTGTGACTTGTCAATATGTCCTCGAGCAGTTATATATAATATGTAATTACCACTCTTAACCACCAGGTGTCACCAGCCTGACTTCATAGCACTTCCCAAGTCTAGGACACGGAGGTAAACAAAAATTTTAAAGGATTTATAAAACTTGATTCAAAAATATTTAAGAAGTCCTAACTGGTTGGCTATATACTAATTTTTAGTTTTTAATAGCTATGGATATAGGTATTTTCTTTCTTCATTCATTCAATAAATACCTTTGTTCTTCTACAACACAAAAATGAACAAAATAATCCCACTTAGTAACACAGAGTAAGGAGTCCCTGGGTACTGCAAATGGTTAAGCACTCTACTAGCTGAAAGGCTGGCAGTTTGAACTCACCCGGAGACACCTTGAAAGACAGGACTGGCAATCTGCTGCCAGAAGGTCACAGCCTTGAAAACCCCATGCAGCAGCACACGTGGAGTTGCTGTGAGTCAGAACTGACTCGGCAGCAACTAACAACAACATGAAATATATTATACTGAAGGTATAAATTACGGTTTGAATAGAAGAGTATTTTCAATGGAATCTAATTTTATGAGTACAAAATAAATTGTGGTCTTCAAAACTGCCCCTTTATCAATTATATTCTGCCTCAGGGTAAGAAAAATGTATTTGCATATGGATGGATTAATAGAAAAAAAGGGGAGGGGGCTTTTCTTTAAACTTAAAACTCAATCCTTGTTAGAGAATTCCTACAGGTGCACAAAAAATCTATTCTAGCAGAACACTTTCTGCTTTCTGTTTTAGTCAAAACATAGCTTTCCACTGATGATTAATGTTTCTCCTTTGGCCATGCCACCCCATCAATGCCACAGAAAGTCTTCATTTATTAGAAAGTTACCAACCAAGTGATTTTTTTCTCCAATCCTGGGACGTTTTTATTCTCCTATTCCCCATCCCTGGAGGTGCACGTTACATGCCAGGTGGCAGGCATAGCTCCTGATAAATAATGAGCGGGACACAGCAAATACAGGTGAAATAAATAAGTGAAGTTTGTGCCTGTGATCTGTTTGCTGCGTGTCTTGTGTTTCTGCTTCCCATGCAATCAGGCCACTGCCGCTGGCGCCCCCTGCCACTCTCCTGATTAAATTCCTCAGCTTGCTGCCAGTGCCCTCACTCCACCCCTCCCAGACACTTCTTCAACCTCCTCAATGCTCCCCGTCCCATGCAATCTGGCTGTCAGCTTCTCCTTCCGTCCTTCCTCCACCAGGGTACTTCTCCAGACCTGCCCTTCCAAAAGTACCACCAGCATTTCCCCTGGCCCCCTTTTCCTCCCCCCACCCACAGCATCAAAATCCCCAGCTCCACCTGGACCTTGACTAGTTGTTGTAGCATAACAACCTGTGTAGTTACCCACACTTAACAGTGAATCACCAATAGCAACTCTCCCCTTCCTTCTCTCCTCCCTACTCTGGTAATCCTTCCAGGAAGGTTCGCCTTTTAAACAGCTCTCTTAACTGGATGCTGTGAAGTTGATTCTGAGTCATGGCGAACCCATGTGTGCCAGAGTAGAACTGTGCTCTATAGGGTTTTCAGTGGTTGGTTTTTTTGGAAGTAGATTGTCAGGCCTTCTTCTGAGGCACCTCTGGGTAGACTCGAACCTCCAACCTTTTGGTTGGCAACCAAGAGCATAATCCATTTTCACCACTGTCTTAGTTATTTAGTGTTGCTGTAACAGAAATACCACAAGTGGATGGCTTTAACAAAGAGAAATTTATTCTCTCACAGTCTAGGGGCTAGAAGTCCTAATTCAGGGCACTAGCTCTAGGGGAAAGCTATCTTTCTATCGGCTCTGGGGGAAGGTCCTTGTCATAAATCTTCCCCTGGTCAATGAGCTTTTCAGAGCAGGGACCCCAGGTCCAAAGAATGGGCTATGCCCCTGATGCTTCTTTCTTGGTGGTGTGATGTCCCCATGTCTTTTTGCTCGCTTCTTTCTTTTATATCTCAAAAGAGATTGACACAAGATACAACCTAATCTTGTAGATTGAATCCTGGCTCATCGGTATAACTGCCTCTAATCCTGCCTCATTAACATCATAGGGGTAGGATTTACAACACATAGGAAAATCACATGAGATAACAAAATGGTGGGCAATCACACAATACTGGAAATTGTGGCCTAGCCAAGTTGACACACATTTTGGGGGGACACAATTCAATCCATAACAACCACCTACTTGGTAAATTTTAGGATGAGATGGGAAGATACTGGCGGTGGGGAGGAGTGGAGAGTTTAACCTGGACTTGTCCCCTAAATTTTATCACCTAATTTTATTTTCTTAGGAGTAAGGTTTGTTCTAAGAACATGTATGAAGGACCAGTTCCTTTCCTTCAACAGGGAAACTTCTGTGAGGAAACTCTGAAGGACTCTCCTGGTGGCATAATGGTTAACAGCTCATCTGCTAACCGAAAGGTCAGCAGTTTGAATCCACCAGCCGCTCCTTGGAAACCTTAGGTTGCAGTTCCACTCTGTCCTATAGGGTCGGTAGGAGTTGGAATCAAAAATCAATGGGTTTGGTTTTTGGTTTCGACAAAAGTTTGCCACCAAATGACACATCTGTGAAAGCCACAGAGTAAAGGGAGGTAACCTTCTCCTCAAACTTCTCTCCTAGTGGAAGGAAGAGTACAGTGAGAAAGGCTTAGCTGCTACTATGTTGACCTTGAGGAGTCTCTGGATGGTACAAACAGTTAAGCCCCTCCAGTATTAACCAAAAGGTTGGGGGTTCAAACTCACCCAGAGGCTCCTGAGAAGAAAGGCCTAGAGATCTGCTTCCCAAAGATCACAGCCTTGAGAACTGAATGGAGCAGTTCTTCTCTGCATACATGGGGCACCAGGAGTTGGAACTGACTTGATGGCAACAACAGCAACATTGACCTTAGCCTCACCTGTTTTGACCTTCTGGCCTCACTGAGAGGGGAGTGTGACAAAAGCAACCAAAAGGTGGGGACTACCTTATTTCAAACAGGCCCAGGACCTCACCTCATTACCTTGTCCTCGTACTGAAGGAGGTGGTTAGGTGGGTAGGGGGGTTCCCCCTGATGGAAATAGGCTGGTCATGTATGAATACATATGTCAGCAAAGAAGTCCCTATGCCCAACTTATTCCTAGTCCCCCTCTCACCCCTTCTCCACACATTCTTTGTTGCCTGTGAGAAATTAAAAAAAAAAAGAGTAGGTGCTGGCCTTCAGATGCTGGCCTGGCACTCATAGTCCATGTTATTCTCCTATTGTTGTTGTTGCTAGGTGCCATAGAGTCTTTTCTGACTCATAGCAACCCTATAGGACAGAGTAGAACTGCCCCATAGTATTTCCAAGGACCAGCTGGTGGATTTGAACTGCTGACCTTTAGGTTAGCAGCTGAGCTCTTAACCACCGCGCCACCAGGGCGCCATTCTCCTATTAGACATAAACAGTCTCACAGATTACTAACCTCATACAAAGTCACTCTGAGATCATGACAAAATAAGATAAAGCAAACTATTTCATGATTTCATCTAAGCACAGGCAAAAAAACAAAGTCACTGTGCACCCTACAAAATACCAAACATCCTCTCCCTTGCTAAATGAGTGACTGCTACCTCTTTATCCAATCATAGAATTGCCCTGCTTTCCAATGGCATCCAATTTAGAACAAGCTCCTGCTTTCTTAGAGCAAATAATCCACCCAAAGCCCAGATCCTATAGTCAAACCCCAAAAACCCAAACCCATTGCTACTGAGTTGATTCTGACTCATAGCAACCCTATAGGACAGAGTGGAACTGCCCGGTAAGGTTTCCAAGGCTGTAATCATTACAGAAGCAGACTGCTACATCTTCCTCCCATGGAGCGGCTGGTGGGTTCAAACTGCCAACCTATTGGTTAGCAGCCAAGTGCTTAACCACTGAATAACCAGGGCTCCTCTGAAAATCCTATAGTAAGCTGTTTTTAACACAGTGTTACTGAGAAATCCCACAGTTCCCTCATGCTGTGTGTTCTCCCTCCATGTAACAAGTAATGTGCCTAACATGTTTAAATACAGCTGTGTTCCTGGTGGTCTTTGGCTTGAAGGACATTGACACCTGTGTAATGGCAGTGACACTCAGTGTTCATTCATATATGAATTCAGGAAATGTTTATTAAGCACCTTCTACTTCTACATCAGGCCCCCATTCTAAGTGATAGGAATTTACTGTATTTTTATGCAAATAACATGTGCCTTCTACATTTGTTTGCTTAGCCACACCTCTCCGCCCCCTGCCCCCAGGTATTTTCATAAGCAACATTTTGCCAATTTTTTTTTTACATGTTGCTGTAAAAACAAATTAACAAATTAGCAAAGCAATTCTATGTCTTTGTTTGCCTGGGGGCCTTGGGTCACACCTCGTAGTCTAACAATTTACTATGGGGACTTTAGGGCACGTGATATCACCTTAGCCTTCAGAGAGGCAGTGTCAATCATGACTAGGTGATGAAGTCCCAGTAAAAACTCTGACATCAAGGTTCAGGTGAGCGTCCCTTGTTGGCAGTACTCCGTGCGTATTATCACACATAATTGCCAGGAAAGTAATTCTGTCCACAACTTCATGGAGAGAGGACGCTGGAAGCTCCACATTTGGAACTTTCCTGGACTCTGCCCTATGTGCTCTTTCTTGGCTGATTTAGCTACAATAAACCATAACCGTGAGCATCACAGCTTTTGGTGAGGTCTGTGAGTCCTAGAAAATTATCAAAGGTCTTGGAGACCCTTGGACTTGTGATTGTTGTCAAAAGTGAGGATGGTCTTATGGACTGTGCTCCCTCAAACGTTGCAGTGGTCTGTACTGATCTTTAAGCTTTAGAGGGAATACTCTGGGCACCTCCCTCTTAATATTAATGTATTAGTAGAAGGAATTGATTTTCCAAGTCTACAGCTGTTTTGTTTCTTTTTTTATGATATTGGAATTTTGTTTGAAAACCTTTAAGATGCCACATATCTGTCCCTAAATCCATAAAGGTTTATCGTGAAGGTATCATGAAGATCATGATTTCCCGACAAACTCAATAAGTGTAATGTTTTCTTTCCAACCCTTCAAGGAAAAAACTGTTCAAACTGGTCTTTTGTTGCCAATAAAATATGTATATATATGCATAAATATTTATCAGAATAGAAGCTAGAAGAAAGCCACCGAGTTCAAAGCTGTGTCCTCAATTCTTCAGAACTAATCATTAATCACAGAGCCCTGATGGCACACTGGTTAAGCATTTGGCTGCTAACCAAAAGGTTGGCAGTTTGAATCCACCAGCCACCCCTTGGAAACCCTATGGGGCAGTTCTACTCTGTCCTATAGGTTTGCTATGATTCGGAATTGACTCGATGGCAATGGATTTTGAGTTTTTGGTTCTAATAAAAGCTTACTAGAAGAACAACCAATAATGACATCTTCCTTTTTTTTCCCCTCTCTCTCTCTGATGGATGTTACTGCCTTAATCTGATTGTTAATGATGGTTCTTAAATCCTTCTGTCTTGAAATATCAATGTTTTGCAAACTGGATCTAAGTGTTCCAGAAGGGAAAAAAATTTTTTTTTAATGGATAGATGTTTCTGAATTAAATTTTTCCCGTAATTTTTTTCTTAAAAGCTCAGTACCTATTAATGTACAAGATAATCCAATATCTGAGAATATCTCTTTAAGCCCCGTAATTCATCCTTAGCTACTGAATTTTATCGTAGCTCCACTTCATGTCATTATAAAAGAACACTGTTTCCCTCCATCTGAACAAGTTCTAGAACTACTGTGCTATCTTGATTGTATAAAATTGCTCCCTTTCCACATTCTTAAAAACAGCTTAAGTTTTGTAAGCATACAGAAGTGGCTATTTCAGTGTTACTGGTGCTAATGCAAAATTCACTGTTATTCAGTGTGAAAGCCCACATTTTTTATGAAGCAAGAATGGCAGCATTTCAAGAAATACAATTTTCTTTATGTAAGAGTATATACTTAGTCTTTATCAAAAAGTGTTACTGCTCCTTTAGGACTTCAAATTTCTTGCAACCAAGATCAACAGCTTTCTTGGAAAAGCACACAAAGTCTTAGAACCATGTTTTCAATAAAATGTTCTGTAGACCTGTTCCTTAACTAAACTTCTTAAAATAACATTGTTGTTATTGTCAGGTGCCGTTGCGTTGGTTCTGACACATAGTGACCCCAAGTATAATAGAAGGAAAAGTTGCCCAGTCCTGTGCCATCCTCACAATAGTAGGTATGTTTGAACCCAAAATAACATTAAGTTGATTTAAATCTTCAGCTTTCTAATTAAAGCCATTAATCTATGAAGCAACCTAGTGGCCTATGAAAAATTACTTAAAAAAAAAACCCCATTGCCGTGGAGTCAGTTCCAACTCATGGTGACCCTATAGGACAGAATAGAACTGCCCCATAGAGTTTCCAAGGCTGTAACATTTAAGGAAGCAGACTGCCACATCTTTCTCCTTTGGAACCAGCATACTATCCTTGGACTGCTTCTATAAGATTTCATTTACTTGAGTGTGAACTTAATTTCTGTCATGCTTAAGTCACTTATTTTAGGCTGTCACTTGCAGTGAATATTAATCTTAACTCATAATGCATGTACTTTTTAATCTTATAAGTTTGAAAACTCATATGATAAAGTTAAACTTTGCACATTTTGAATATGAAATACAAAAATGAAGTGATTTTTTTGTTGTTCTAAATATATACATGTATATAAAATTAGGGCTTTGAACCAGTTCTTCCCAGTTCAGTCATGGCCAACAAAGCAAAACCAGCACAGACCCAAATTTTTAAAATCTGAGTGCTCCAGACTGGTAACCAGCACAGGAAAAATTACAGGTCATAGCCCTGCTAGAAATCTAATCTCCCTTTTAGAAAACAAGGACAGCATACACACTATATAGCAACCAAATTTCTTGTCCATGGAATTTTGAGCAGAGATGGAAACAGCAGTGCCTGGCTCAAAGATGGCTGCCTACCGCGTCACTCTGAATATGTGTAGCTCTCCACAGTCCTGCGAACAACCCAATCTCACACATCAGTAAGGTTCCTGAAAGGGCTCACTATGCCTCTTCTGAGTCTTCTATTCCAGGGCTTCAACCCATAATTTTTCCCATTCCAGTTACCAGTCCAGTACACCCAAGTTGAAAAAATTTGGATCTGTGCTAGTTTTGCTTTGTGGGCCATGACTGAACTGGTTTGAACAGTTTGAAGCTCTGTATAAAACAAAACACTTGCCATTTCAACATTTTTTACATATATAATTCAGTGACATTAATTATGTTCATTATATTGTGAGTTTCTTTATTGATTACAGGCAGTCCCCAGGTTATGAATGTCCAACTTATGGACAATTTGTACTTAAGAATGGTTTGCCATGAAGACTATTATATTAAAATTTGAGTTATATACAATCATTCATAATAACGAACACATACTACTTTGTGGCACTCATGAAAACATTGCATGATTTGGAAGTGTTCCTTAAGAGTTTTATATGCATAGAAAGGTAACATAGGTACTATACACTAAGACAAACATTTGACTAACTGACACTAAATAAGACCCACAGGGACCTGTTCCAACTTACATACAAATTTGACTTAATGACAGACTTAGGAACGAATCTCCTTCGTAATCCAGGGACTGCCTATTGTTGTTGTGTGCCATTATTTTGATTCCAACTCATAGCAACCATCCAGGACAGAGTTGAATTGCTCCATACGGTATCCAAGGCTGTAGTCTTTATGGAAGCAGATTGCCACATCTATCTCCTGCCATGGAGTAGCTAGAGGGTTTGAGCCACTGACCTTTTGGTTAGCAGCTGAGCAATTAACCACTGTGCAACCAGGTCTCCTTGAAAAATTACTTAAGCCCCTTTCAATGTCCATCTTCAAGATTATAATTTAAGCATTTGATAAAGTCCAACACCTATTCCTGATAAAAACTCTCAATAAAATAAGAATAGAAGGGAAATTCCTCAATATAATAAAGGGCATCTATACAAAGCCAATAGCCAACATCATTCTCAACAGAGAGAGAATGAAAGCATTCCCCCTGAGAATGGGAACAAGACAAGGATGCCCTTTATCACTACTCCTGTTTAACATTGGGCTGGAAGTCCTAGCTAGAGCAATGAGGCAAGAAAAAGAAACACCATCGAAATTGGAAAGGAAGAAGTAAAACTACCCCTCTTTGCAGATGATATGATCCTATACATAGAGAACCCCAAAGATTCCACAAGAAAACTACTGGAACTAATAGAAAGATTTAGCAGAGTAGCAAGATAAAAGATCAACATACAAAAATTGGTTGGATTCCTATACACCAACAAAGAGAACTTTGAAAAGGAAATCAGAAAAATAATCATTTATAATAGCCCCTAAAAAGTTAAAATACTTAGGAATAAATCTAACTAGGGATGTAAAAGACCTATACAAAGAAAGCTACAAAACACTATTGCAAGAAACCAAAAAAGACCTACATAAATGGAAAAACATACCATGCTCATGGATATGAAGACTCTAACGTCGTGAAAACATCAATCCTACCGAAAGTGATCTACAGATATAATGCAATCCTGATCCAAATACCAACAGCATTCTTTAATGAGGTGGAAAAACTAATTACTAACTTTATATGAAAAGGAAAGAGGCCCCAGATAAGCAAAGCATTATTGAAGAAAAAGAACAAAGTGGGAGACCTCATACTATCTAATCTCAGAACCTACTATACAGCCATAGTAGTCAAAACAGCCTGATAGTGGTACAATGACAGACACATAGACCCATGGAATGGAATCAAGAACACAAATGTAAATCCATCCACCTGTAATCAGCTGATATTTTACAAAGGACCAAAGTCCATTAAATGGGGGAAAAGGCAATCCTTTTAACAAATAGTGCCAGCAAGACTAGATGTTCATCTGTAAAAAAAATGAAACAGAACCCATATCTCATACCGTACACAAAAACTAACTCAAAATGGATCAAAGACCTAAATATAAAACCTAAAATGATAAAGATCATGGAAGAAAAAATAGGGAAAATGCTAGGGGCCCTAATACATGGCATAAATACAATAGAAACCATAACTAACAATGCACAAACACCAGATGATAAACTAAATAACAGGGAGCTCCTAAAAATTGAACACTTATGGTCATCAAAAAACTTTATCAAAAGAGTGAAAAGAGAACCTACAGACTGGGAAAAAAAAATTGGCTATTATATATCTGACAAGGGTTTACTCTCTAAAATCTATAGACTACTTAAACAGTTCAATAACAAAAAGACAAATAATCCAATTAAAAAACGGACAAAGGGTATGAGCAGACACTTCACCAAAGAAGACATTCAGGCTGCTAACAGACATGTTAGGAAATGCTCACCATCATTAGCCATTACAGAAATGCAAATCAAAACTACAATGAGAAACCATCTCACCCCAACATTACCGGCACAAATTAAAAAAAAACAAAAAAAGAAAATAACCAATGTTGGAGAGGTTGAGGTGAGTTTGGAACTCTTAGCACTGCTGGTGGGAATGTAAAATGGTACAACCTCTATGAAAATGATATGGTGCTTCCTTAAAAAGCTAGAAATAGAAATACCATAAGATCCAGCAATCCTACTCCTAGGAATATATCCTAGAGAAATAAGAGCTATCACATAAATAGGCATATGCACACCCATGTTCATTGCAGCATTGTTCACAATGACAAAAAGATGGAAACAACCTAGGTGCCCATCAACAGATGAATGGATAAAGTAATTATGGAACATACACACAATGAATAAGGAAGTAGGAAGAAGAAGAATCGATGCCTGTGGATTATGGTGTTAGCGGAGAACATTGAATATACCATGGACTGCCAAAAGAATGAACGAATCTATCTTTAAAGAGTACATCTAGAATGTTCCTTAGAAGCAAGGATGGCGAGATTTCATCTCACATTCTTTGGACATGTTATCAGGAGGCATCAGTCCCTGGAGGAGGACATCATGCTTGGTAAAGTAGAGGGTCAGTGAAAAAGAGGAAGACCCTCAACACGATGGACTGACACAGTGGCTGCAACATAACAATAAAACAACAATTGTGAGGGTGGCGCAGGACCAGGCAGTGTTTCGTTCTGTTGTACATAGGGTCACTACGAATCAGAACCAACTTGATGGCACCTAACAACCAACAACAACAATACACAATGGAATACTACGTAATGATAAACAACAATGATGAATCTGCAAAACATCTCATAACATGGATGAATCTGGAGGGCATTGTGCTGAGTGAAATAAGTCAATTACAAAAGGATAAATATTGGTTGAGACCACTATTATAAAAGCCCAAGAAAAGGTTTAAAAAAAATTTTTCTATCAAGTTGATAGAACTGTCCCATAGGGTTTCCAAGGACTGGCGGGTGGATTTGACCTGCCAAGCTTTTGGTTAGCAGCCTGAGCTCTTAACCACTGTGCCACCAGAGCTCCAGATAAGGTTTACACACAGAAAAAACAAACAAACAAAAAATCTTTGATGGCAGCAAGGGAGGATAGTGATGGGAAGGCAATCATTAACTAGATAGTAGACAAATTAACTTTGGTGAAGGGAAATACAACACACAATATAGGGGAAGGCAGTGCAGCTTGACCAAGGCAAAGTCATAGAAGCTTCCTAGATACATCCAAATACTTTGAGGGACTGAGTTACTGGGGTTGAGGGCTGGGGATCATGATCCCAGGGGACATCTAGTTCAACTGGCAAAACGTAGTTCATAAAGAAAATATTCTACATCCTACTTTGATGAGTAGCATCTGGGGTCTTAAAAGCTCACAAGCAGCCATCTAAGATACATCTATTGGTCCCATCACATTCAGAGCAAAGGAGAATGAAGAAAACCAAAGACACAAGGAAATTATTAGTCCAAAGGACTAATGGACCACATGAACCACAGCTTCTACTGCCTGAGCCCAGAAGAACTAGATGGTTCCCACCTACCACCACCAATGCCTCTGCCAGGGATCAGTATAGAGGGTCCCGAACAGACCAGGAGACAAATGTAGAACAGAATTCAAATTCACAAAAAAGACCAGGCTTACTGGTCTGACAGAGACTGAAGGAACCCTCAAGACTATGGCCCCCAGAGACCCTCCTAACTCAGAACTGAAGCCACTTCCGAAGTCCACCTTTCAGCCAAAGATTAGACAGGCCTATAAAACAAATAATAACACACTTGAGGAACATGCTTCTTAGTTCAACCAAGTATATAAGACCAAATGGGCAATGCCTGCCCAAAAGCAGAGATGAGGAGGGACAGGAAAACTAAACCAATGAACACAGAGAACCCAGAGTGGAAAGGGAAAGGGGGAGAGTGCTGACACATTGGGGAGATTGCAACCAATGTCACCAAACAATTTGTGCATACATTTTTTTGAATGAAAAACTAATTTTCACTGTAAACTTTCACCTAAAACACAATAAGTTTTTTAAGTTCAAAATAATTTAAAAAAAGATTATAACTTAAAACATGTGCCTTCCCCCAATTATGATCCAAGCCACTGACTAAGAGAGCTGGGATACGAGGCAGGGTAACCAGATGGAAACTAGGGATGAGGCACTACCGCTGAGCCCTGAGGGCTGGAGGACAGGAGCAACATTTAAACAAGAGAGCTCATGCAGGTGCCCCAAATCCTGGATATGAGTGTCAGGGTAAAAGACTGGAGTGGAGGAAGTGGAGGCACTTGAGAGACCAAAGGTTGTGGCCAGATCCCATTGTCTTGTTTCAGGTAAACATGATTCAATTTCAAATTTTGCCTTGGATTGTCTTGGAAACTAGGGTTGTCTTGGCTTTGCAAATGGCACTGATCTCTCTGTAGAAGCATGTATGTCTGAGCAAGGCAAGACAGGTAAAGTTTACAGGGATGGACTCCAAACTATTAGCAAAGAAGAAAGAGTGAAGAACTATCAAACATTCCTGGTGGGAGTATAAATTGGAACACGCTTTATGGAGAGAAAATTGGAAATTTCTATCTAAATTGCCCTCAACCTTTCACCTAGAAATCCTGCTCCTATGTTATTCATTGTAGCATTGCTTGTAATTACCAAGATTGTAAACAAATGTCCATCAGTAAGGGCCTGGTTACATAAATGTGGTCTCCTACACAGTGGAATGCTATGCAGCTGTAATAAAGAATGAGGTTGTCTTTACATACCTATAGGGATACTCTCCAGGTATTATAATTATTCTTTAAATTGTATATCTGTTTTACACATGTGTGCTGTATATATACTTTACATTTTAAAAAGTTGTAAGAGCAAGATGTGTATGAAATGCTACCATTTTTCTAAGAAAGCGGTATGTATTATGCATTTAAAATTTGTGTGCTGAGGGATATCTCTGGAAGGATACTCAAGAAATGGTTACATCGGTTGTCTCCAGTGAGGGGTACTGGATGGCTGCAGTCTCCCTCAGCAGGTGTTAGGAGACATTTCCATGGTGTTCTCTTTTTATTCTATTGTGGTTTTATACTATGTTGATATAGTATATTAAGAAATAAATTGAGTAGAAAAACTAATACATTTATTTAGGAACACAAAGGAAGATATAATTGATTTGGACTGTAAAGGCATAAAGGAGCCCTGGTGGTATAGTGGTTAAGCACTTGGCTGGTATCCTAAAGTTCAGTGGTTTGAATCCACCAGCTGCTCCGAAGGAGAAAGATGTGGCAGTCTACTTCCGTACAGGTTACAGCCTTGGAAACCCTATGGGGCAGTTCTACTCTGTCCTACAAGGCCACTGTGAGTTGGAATTGAATCAACTTGACAATGGGCTTGGTTTGGTATAGAGGCATAGCTTCGTAGAAGGTTAGATTTTTGTTAGAAAGATCATGTTTTATAATGCTACTTGAGAAAATGTCATGCATTTCTGTAATCTGGCAAGAAAAAGCCCTTTTCAGGCAATAAGAAAGTGGTTTGATTTGTTTTTGTTTTCTTTTTGGAAGTGAACACCACCAGCTGGAGCTTTAAGTTAGGGCTGTATTCTGACAGGTGAGTATTAGCAGCTAATTATTATAGGTTGGTTAATTATCTATGATAAAGGAAAACTAACACTGGCTAATGGTTTAGTAGTAATTTAGCAGGGACACTAACTATAGGCTTGAAGAAGTTTATTAGTATTATTATGCATCATAAATAGCAGTGCATAATATCAGTACATTATTTATTACAAAGGAAGAATATTCTGTAGAGTAATAGGCCCTATCTGATGTAAACATGGTGAAACTCTAGTTACAACAGATAAAAGTATTTGCAGGATTTGGTTATGAAAAAGATTTTTTGGTTGTTCTTATTTCCTTGACTATGATTTAACCAACCTAATTTTTAAATAACTCAGGAAGTTGGTATCTACCTGTTCAAATTCAGATAGTTTTTATTTGGATTTCTTTAAGCATTTCAATTTCATTGTATTTCGTCCACTTATAAGCTTCTGATGAAGACTAACTTCAGACCTTGACTTTTATTCTTCAATTTTTAGTTGCTTTTCATTCTTTCTCAAACTTTACTCTTGCAAATCACTTTTCAAAGCTGATTGCTTTTTTAAATTCTGTCCAACTAACCTTGTGTGTTTACAACACAAAACAAGGACATCTCAGTACAATACAACAATAGTCTTTATAGAGTAGAGGTTAAGATCTTATCCTCTGCAGCCAGTTACCATTATCAGCACACTAGGTAAAGCTTTCATTGTCTTACCCATTCTATTTTTATTTTTATTGTGTTAATTTTGCCTTGCCAGCTTATCACAAGGCTGTCTTTTTAAGGGGCTAGGGGTATGATGATTAGACATGATGGTATTTTATATATCCATAGTATTGACTTCTATTCTCTGCGTTCACCTCAGCTTTTGAAGATAATAATTTTGAACTGGAACTTAAATTCTAATTTTATATTGTTTGAATATGGAGTGGAATCTTGCACCACCCCTACCTGCACACCTGTGCAACCCTGTAGCCCTCTGGCTGACATTTTCACACAAGACAGAATTTTCTCACCTGAATAAGAATCCCTCTGATTTATATTGCTGTTTGGACACCTCACCACTATGGTCAAACATCCTGGTGTTTAATTGATTCATGCCTGCATGTTATGGATTGAATTATGTTCCACCAAAATGTGTGTCAACTTGGCTAGGCCATGATTCCCAGTATTGTGTGGTTGTCTACCATTTTGTGATCTGATGTGATTTTCCTGTGTTTTGTAAATCCTGATGTCTATGACGTTAATGAGACAGGACTCAATCTACAAGATTAAGTTGTATCTTGAGTCAATCTCTTTTGACATATGAAAGAGAGAAGCAAGCAGAGAGGAGAGGGACCTCATTACCACCACGCAAGAAAAAACAGGAGTGGAAACCGTCTTTTGGACCTAGGTTCCCTGTGCTGAAAAGCTCCTAGACCAGGGGAAGACTGATGACAAGGACCTTCCCCCAGAGCCAACAGAGAGACAGAAAGCCTTCCCCTAGAGCTGGTGCCCTGAATGTGGACTTATAGCCTCCTAGACTATGAGAGAATAAATGTCTGTTTGTTAAAGCCATCCACTTGTGGTATTTGTGTTGTAGCAACACTAGATGATTAAGACACTGAGTTTGCAACGCCCTTTGGACACTGTGCCTTGAATTTCCTGGTTGTTCCTTCTAGTGTCAGTTTCAGATGCTTGATTTGTTCTCGTTCCTTGTCAGGCCTTTTCTCATGAACCTGTCTCTGTTCAGTTCTCACTTCTTTCTCTCACTGGCCAAGATGCTGAGATCCCAGAATGCCTTGTGGTTTGGCCAGCCACACTTTATGGCATGCACCCTGTTATACTATTAATTCATTAAAGGCAAGGAAAATTCACTCATGTTTTTATCTTGCTGTGAACAATATAGTGCTTTAAGTATGGTTAGCATACAGTAAGTGCTTGTAAAAAGGAGTTGAGTTGAATAGAAAACTAATGAATATTTCCTTGGGTACAAGCAGTATTCATAATCAAAACACCTCCCAAAGAAATGCTTCTATATACATGCAATGGTTTTATGTGTGAACTTGGCTAGGCTATGTTGTTGTATGTCATTGAGTTGACCCCATGTGACAGAGTAGATCACTAACCAGGTCTATTCTCCCGCGGAACAGCTAGTGAGTTCGAACCGCTGATCTTTTAGTGCTGAACCATTGTACCACCAGGGCTCCTTGGCTAGGCTGTACCAAAACCAAAACCAAACACATCACCATCGAGTCGATCCTGACTTATATTGGCCCCATAGGACAGAGTAGAACTGCCCCATAGGGTTTCCAAGGAGCGGCTGGTGGATTCTAGCTGCCAACCTTTTGGTTAGCAGCCGTAGCTCTTAACCACTATGCCACCAGGGCTACGTTATAGTACCCAGTTATTCAGTCAAACACTAATCTAGATGTTGCTGTGAAGGTATTTTGTAGATGTAGTTGGCATCTACACTCAGGTGACATTAAGTAAAGAAGATAATCTTCAATAATTGGGAAGGCCTGATCCAATCAGTTGAAAGGCTCTAAGAGCAGAACTGAGGTTTCCTTGAGGAAGAAATTCCACCTGGAGAATGCAGTGTCAGCTCCTGGCTGAGAGTTTCCAGCCTGCCCTTCCTGATCGCCTGTCCTACAGATCTTGAACTTGCCTAGCCAACCCCCTACACATAAACCAATTCCTTGCAACAAATCCCTAGGCTGCTCCAGCCCTTAATCCGTATGCATCAGCATTATTTAGAAAGCTCCCCCAGGTGATTCTAATGTATAGCCAGGGTTGACAACCAATCTTAGATACCCACTTAGTCCACAGTTGTGAAGCAAATAACCTTAAACAGATTTCAACCTGAAATATCCCTATCAACCTTCAGTAAACTTGACTGTACACTGTCAAGCCTATCAAAATTAAGCAATCTAAACAGATTATAGCACACGAAGAGCTGATGAAATTTGTGTTTTCCTGTATTTTCCTTTACTTCTAAGGTTTGAATTTTGTATGACTAGCTACACAGATATTCCACATCTCCTTCAACAGCAGTAGGCTTCCACTTCAGCTTCACCCATTGAGAGAATGATGAAGCTCTGGATGACTATAATCGAATGTACCCTCAACCCGGTTTCCTCCAGATTTCAAAAACAAATAGTCAATGTGTAGCGAAGTGAATTATGCTTTGTTTCTATTTAAAAAAAAAAAATCTTTTTGAAACACCAAATATAGTAGTTAACTAATCATTAGTTTGGATGAATTTTTAAAAGATCATTAGAGAGCTCTGCTTTAGTTGCCCGTTCACACTATATGAGAACTGTACTGCAGTCAGATGTTAGTAAAGAAAACTGAGTTTCTGCATTAATTATAGTAACATATGGTAGCCATAAATGTGCAATAAATACTTTTAAATACAACTAAATTTTAATGTCTTAAAAATAAGGTCATTTGTTCAAGACTTTTCAAGACTGTTGATTGCATGCTGTCTAATTACACAAACCATATCATTTTTTAATTATAATTTTTGTTGCTTTTGTTAAGAATATACATATCAGAGCATACACTAATTCAACAGTTTCTACATGTATAATTCAGTGACATTGATTACATCCTTTAAGTTGTGCAACCATTTTCACCCTACTTTTCTGAGTTGTTCCTCCCCTATTAACATAAACTCAAAACTCATCAAATCCGTTGCCACAGAGTTGATTCTGACTCAAGGTGACCCTAAAGGACAGAGTGGAACTGTCCTATAGGGTTTATGAGGAGCAGCTGCTGGATTCAAACTATGGACCTTTTGGTTAGCAGTTGAGCTCTAACCACTGTGCCATCAGGGCTCCAACATAAATTCACTGTCCCCTAAATTTCCTATCTAACCCTTCAAGTTGCTCTTATTAACTCGATCCTATATAGATAGATCTTAAAAGATCACAATGCTCAAGGCAGATATTCTTTAGTAGTTAAGGTAAACTATTATTACAAACCATTTAATTTTTTTTAATTGTGTTTTAGGTGAAAGTTTACAGTGAAAAATCAGTTTTTCATTCAAAAAAATGTATAGACAAATTGTTTTGTGACATTTGTTGCAGTCCCCACAATGTATCAGCACTCTCCCCCTTTCGCCTTCCACCCTGGGTTCTCTGTGTCCGTTCATCCAGTTTTCCTGCCCCTTCCTGCCTTCTTGTCTTTGCTTTTGGCCAGGCATTGCCCATTTGGTCTCATATACTTGGTTGAATTAAGAAGCATGTTCCTCAAGTGTGTTATTTTTTGTTTTATTTGGCTGAAGGGTGGACTTTGGGAGTGACTTCAATTCTGAGTTAGCAGGGTGTCTGGGGGCCATAGTCTTGGGGGTTTCTTCAGTCTCTGTCAGAGCAGTAAGTCTGGGTTTTTTTTTGTGAAGCTGAATTTTGTTCTACATTTTTCTCTTGCTCTGTCTGGGACCCTCTATTGTGATCCCTGTTGTCTTAGTCATCTAGTGCTGCTATAACAGAAATACCACAAGTGGATAGTTTTAACAAAGAGAAGTTTATTTCCTTACAGTAAAGTAGGCTAAAAGTCCAAATTCAGGGTGTCAGCTCCAGGGGAAGTCTTTCTCTCTCTCTCGGCCTTCTCATCAGTGTTCCCCCAGACTAGAAGCTTGTCGGCGCAGGGACCCAGGTCCAAAGGATGCACTCTGCTCCCAGCACTGCTTCCTTGATGGTATGAGGTCCCCAACTCTCTGCTTGCTTCACTTTCCTTTTATCTCTTGAGAGATAAAAGGCGGTGCAGGCCACACCCCAGAGAAACTCCCTTTACGTTGGCTCAGGGATGTGACCTGGTTAAAGATGGTGTTACAATCCCACCCTAATCCTCTTTAACATAAAATTACAATCACAAAATGGAGGCCAACTACACAATTCTGGGAATTATGGCCCAGCCAAGTTGATACACACATTTTTTGGGGGACACAGTTCAATCCATGACACCTGTCAAAGAGGTCTGTGGTGGTAGCTGGGCACCATCTAGTTCTTCTGGGCTCAGGCCGGTGGAAGCTGTGGTTCGTGTGATCCATTAGTCCTTTGGACTAATATTTCCCTTGCGTCTTTGATTTTCTTCATTCTCCGTTTCTCTGAACATAACGGGACCAATAGATGTATCTTAGATGGTCACTCCCAAGCTTTTAAGACCCCAGATGCTACTTACCTAAGTAGGATGCAGAACATTTTCTTTATGAACTATGTTATGCCAGTTGACCTAGATGTCCCCCAAGATCATGGTACAAACCATATAATTAGAAAATATTTTGAAACAGATTTTTTTTTGCTTTTGTACCTTGTTTTGTTTAATATTATATTTATGAGATTCATCCATGTTTCTGCATGTTTTGTAGTTTTTTTTTTTTTTTTTTAGGGAGTTCTGTGGCACAAATGGTTAAGTGTTTGACTACTAACTGAAAAGTTAGTGGTTCAAACCCACTCAGAGGTGCTTTGGAAGAAAGGCCTGGTGATCTGCTTCTGAAGTTCACAGCCAAGAAAACACTACAGAGCACAGGTCTATTCTGCAACACATAGGGTCACCATGAGTCAGAATTGAGTTAATGGCAGCTGGTTTTCTGGTGTTAGTAGTTTGTTCATTTTTATTTGCCTATTACATTATTTCTGATGAGACATCTGCTTCATCCTTATCTTTGCTCCTCTGTACATAACTTGTCTTCTTTCTCTGGCTGCTTTTGGGATTTTTCTCTTTATCATGAGTGTTGAGCAAGTTGATTATGTGGTGCTAGGGTATACTTTTC
The DNA here is from genome assembly GCA_030035585.1 of Dugong dugon. NCBI lineage: Eukaryota > Metazoa > Chordata > Mammalia > Sirenia > Dugongidae > Dugong > Dugong dugon. The sequence continues at coordinate 110,322,567 of CM057468.1, read as the reverse complement.
TTTATGTTCCTTGTGCTTAGGGGTCATAGAACTGCTTGGATCTGTGGGTTCATCAAATTTTTTTAAATTTTAGCTATTGTTTCTTCGATTATTTTTCTGTCTCCCACAAGAAATAGATTTTAATTGCCAAAAGTAACCCTTGAGAGGATCTCCTAATGCAATAAGGAGATTCAATGATTTTCCCATCACTGATTGTAGGTTGGACTAAGAATGTGATAAAGATTGGCCTGAAATGCCTATGACAAAGGCAGAAATAATCCCATCCTAGGATAATAGTCAATCTTTGTAACACCCAATGTATTATATCTAGGGAATATTGTTCCCTGAATAATAGGATTTTTTTCAAATATGCATGATAAAAGAGAACATGGGCTTTATTTATTTGGGTTTACTATGAACATTGGAACTTTGATTAAGTGAGAAGCTTTATTCTACGAAGAAGACAACTACAAATAGTTCCTGTCAGAAATCACAGCATCTGCAATCCTATCATACATAGAAAAACTCAAGGAATGTGACAAGCTAAGGAGACTAAGATTTCAATAAACAAGTAAATATGGATGATGGTCTAAGTATAAATAAAACTTTAATTACTGAATTTGCTAAAGCTCTTCCCAAAAGAGAATCAGGTTCACACAGAAGTTTACTTGCTAAGAAATATACTACATATTATGAGTCTCAAAAAAATCATGAAAAATATGAACCTGAGTTTCTGCACGTGAATTTTTACCACTGAGTATTTATTTTTTATAGTTTTCTTAACTTTCTCCATTTAACACTGTGATGGTTAAGGTTATGTGTCGACTGGGCTAGGCCATAATTCTCAGTGGTTTGGCATGTATTATGTAATCATCCTACATTTTGTGATCTGATGTGAACAGCCAATCAGTTGAAAGGAGAGTTTCCTTGGAGTGTGGCCTACATCCAGTATTTATGGATGTCCTGGCAAAGCTCGCCCTCTCTGGATCCTGCATCCAACTCATCATCTTCTGACCTCCAGTTCTTGGGACGTGAGCCAGTAGCCTGCCATCTGATCTGCAGATTTTGGGATTCAGCACTTCTGCAGCCTGTGAGCCAGCAGCCTACTGTCTGATCTGCCAGTTTGGGTTCATCAGCCCCTACAACCATGTGAGTCAGGAGAAGCCTCCAGCCTGACATCTGACCCAATGATTTGGGACTTGCCAGACTCTACAACTGAGTGAGCCATTTCCTTGAAATAAATTTCTCACTCTCTGTATTTTACCTGTTTATGTGTGTGTGTGTGTGTGTGTCTGTGTGTATACTTCACTGGTTTTGCTCCTCTAGAGAACCCAGCCTAAGACAAACACCTTTTCAACTCTTTGCTTACGTTGATTAAAAAATTTGACTACTTCAACAAGAGATCTTCCTGCCACCTTCAAAATGAAATCTAATTTGCAAATAAGACAGAAATAAATCATGTAACTATGCTTTCTTGGATATTTCTATAATAACATAGTATATAGCAGTAAGATAAACATCTCAAGTAATAATGGTGTTAATGTGTGTCTCATTTATTCAGGGAATTCAGAAAGCTATGACACAAATAGCCCAACCCTGGGCCATTCTAATCTACTTGACTGAACTGTAAGAGGGTCGCAGGCTACTGTGAAAGAGAAAACACGTGAGAGACATAGGAAGGGAAGTTTTGTGTAAACAGGTAAAATAGAGAATCAAACATTACAATAATGTGAGTCAAAATATGCCAATGGAGAGAAAAACGTTTTGTCCTGTGAGGCTTCTGTTTTGTTTAGTGTTAATGTGAGGTGTTTAGGGGAGAAAAAAGAGTCTGCAGATCAGAGTCAGGAGCCTTGTGGCACAGTGGTTAAGTGCTCAGCTGCTAACTAAAAGGTTGCCAGTTTGAACCCACCAGCTGGTCCACAGGAGAAAGATGTGGCAGTCTGCTTCCACAAAGAGTACACAGCCTTGGAAACCCTTTGGGGAAGTTCTACTTTGTCCTGTAGGGTTGCTATGAGTTGGAATCGACTGGACGGCAACAGGTTTGTTTTTTTGGTTTAGACCAAAATTAGTTTCTCAGGAGCTAACAAATGGACTTAGAGATATCAGGTTTGATTGCCTAAACTATCTTATTCAATTAATAATTTCTCAAATCTTTCACTTTATCTTTGAAATAGACAAGCTTTTTTGCCCATTACTAGGAAGTTTTCTTGGCTTTAAGATTTTCTCTCTCAATAGATTAAATTATTTAAGATTTATCTTATTCATATATTTAAGTACTTATTTTTAATTTTCTGGAAAAATCCTAAATTTCTTTCTCACTCTTTCTCACTCTTTCCAGATAGATAGGTAGATGGGTAGGTGAGTAGGTGGGTAGGTGAGTAGGGAGGGAGGGAGGGAGGGAAATAGGTGGGTGGGTGGGTGGGTAGTTAGAGGTGGGTAGATAGGGAGGGAGAGAGAGATAGATATTGTCTTCCCAATTCCTAATTTAAATCAGATTTCCTGATTTAAAATGCCTGTTGATTACTATCTCTATATGTTCAGTCCCTATATTATTGTTTGGAAAGATATTTTAAAGCTTATTTTTATGGCCAATAAATAGCTATTTTCTGAACGCTTTTAGCTGTCATGTTTCCTTAAAACTGCCATACTTGTTCCGAATAATAGTCCTCTAGTACTGCCCATAATGGTAGGTATGATAACTACAGAACATATCTTTTAAAACATTCTTCATTACAGATTATGCAAAAAATCTTGATCAAATAAAGAAATACACTTTTATTCTAATGGAAGTCACTGATGTCCATAAAAGAAGTTTGAGGAATCCTTCACGGTTATCAGTTATGAAAAATTTAAAACATGTGGCTCTCTCACAAAGCCATATGTTCAATTGCTTGATTACAGTGAGTTTATTAGCCTACCTTGGGGAATACATTTTGATGTTATTACCAGTCAACTATTAGGTTGTGATAATCCAAGAAGCTGCTTTTCAGAGAGACTGTGCATGAAGAGAAGAAATGAAGCAAGGCTTGAGTCATCATTAAAGTAGACTCATTTTCAAATACAAATTTATATTAAATGGAAAATGAACTGAAATTTAATGTACAGCTATCAGTGACAAATGTATTTTTTAACATGCTAGGTTCATAAAAACAAGTTCACATTTAGAAAGGTAGCACATTTGAAAAGTAAATGCAGTAAAACAATTTATGCTAGAAAAGAAATTGTGGCACTCCAAAAAGTTAACCAAAATTTATTTTCTTCTAATGCCCCTAAGAAAGCTTATTTATAAAAACAATCCTTACAATTTTTCAAACAGAACAAAAAGTATATTTTACCTTTGCTTTTGTTTGCTGCTGGTCCTTTAGTTACCTGATGTGGCAAAGCAGAGGTTGAGTGCCCTGTCATGGTTCAGAAACTGGTCATTACAGGGGTGACTCAGGCCTCTAAGTTAAACTAGAGGCTTGCATTAAATCTCTTTATAACCAAAGTCAGCCTCTCTTAAAAGTGTCTTGGTATGAGTGACCACTGCTTTCTTAAAATACCCAATTTAAATTCACTGGCTTAAGAAGGAAGAAAGAAAACTTTGATTGAGACTTTAGTTGGAAAATATGGAGATAAAGAATACTATATGTTTAAGATTTCCAGATTGAAGAGAAAAAAAAGGGTTCAAATACTTGCATATTACAACATGTATTATTCCAAAAAAAAAAAAAAGTACATCCTAATGTGCTCTCCTTGATGATAATGGAAGAATTGAGTCTTAGCAGGGCATTAGCTAGCATCCTCAGTACTGACAACATTAATTTACTAGGACTAATTGTTGAAGAGGAGTCCCTTGGTGGTGCAAACAGTTAGGCACTCGATACTAAAGAAAGGTTGGTGGTTCGAATCCACCAAAGGTGCCTGGGAAGAAAGATCTGGCGATCTAATTCCAAAATATCACAGCCATTGAAAATCCTATGGAGCACAATTCTACACCTGCTACACATAGGGTTGCCATCAGTCAGAATCAACTAGACAACAAAAAAAAAAAATGGTTTAAGATGGTGAACTGAGCACATGCATCATCTTCAGCACATTTCCTTAGAATAAATTCAATACAAAGTGGAAAACAAGAAGGGATAGCATGACTCAAAGACTGAAAGCAGATGGAATTGAATAAATGATAAATTTTTAATAAGGAAAAGCAAATATAGTAGAAAGTCACTCTAGGAGTATGAGCTGCTCTTTCCATGACAGAGAAAGAGAGAAGCACAAACACCTTAAGCTTGGAGGCAACAGATCCAAAAAACAGAAGAGGATAGAGGCCCAGTTATCAGAGTAATCAATTAAAATACCGCTTCCAGTACAGCAGATCCAGGCAAAGCAGTCTACTTCCTAGAGGACATAGAAAGGCAAACAGCAGAGACATGTGACCCTAGGACATTTAAACACTGTGTAAAGATCTTCCTAGGTAGGGTTCAGGATTTGGGTGTTGGACTAAATGGAAAAGCAGAGCTGAACTAGATAGATCTGGGTCTCCGCAGAGGGCACAGAGGGGATAAAAAAGGAAAGGCTGCTAACCCATGAGAGAATTACACTCCTCTCCCATGATAATTTTCTCCTTACTTTGATAATTGTGGGGGTTCCTACCAACCTGCCTGTTTTCTACCCACATGCTCCAAATAGAATCTTACCCCTCAACATGCCCCAGTCCCTTTCACAGAATTGGTAGTCTCCCCTCCCATTCAACATAGAGCCCTATTGATTCTGTGTTAGATTTTTCTTTTTTTTTTTTTTAAACAAACCAAAATCTTGAAAAAGTTTGAGGTTAGAAGTCTGGCAGTTCCTTCAGTTTAGTTTCTTTCGTTTGCTCTTAAATTTAAATGTAATTAATATTTTATTTAGAAAAAGGTAAATGATTTATCTGTGGGTAATAAGATTGGGGAGCCCTGGTGGCACAGTGGTTAAAAGCTTGGCTGCTAACCGAAAGGTCAGCAGTTAGAATCCACCAGCCACTCCTTAAAAACTATATGGGGCAGTTCTACTCTGTCATAGGGTCATTATGAGTCAGAATCAACTCAATGGCAATTTTTTTTTTTTTTAATAAGATTGGAGTGTCAGTATACCCAAAGAAATGCAGAAAAAAATTCTTATGAGGCAGGGCCAAGATGGCGGAGTAGTCAGATGCTTCCTGTGGTCCCTCTTACAACAAAGACCAAAAAAGAACAATTGAGTTAATTATATATGACAATCTAGGAGCCCTGAACATCAAAGGCAAAGTTGAGGAATCGAACTGAGTGGCAGGGAGAGGGAGAGATGGTTAAGAAGCAGCGAGGAGTTGCCAGACCTGACCCAGCGGGAACCGACACCCTGCAGGCCGGATTGGCTGGCGGGTGCAGTGAGGCAAGCAGTGGCGTTCAGGACATGTTTTCCACACTGGGAGAGACCAAGCAGCAGAGAGGCTACTCAGGCCTCCAGAACCAGTGAAAAGTGGCACTCAATCGGCAAAAGATAAGTCCATGCATCTATCCCACCATGCAGATCAAAAAACACCCCGTTTGGGAAGCACTTCTCTTCCATTTACCTGCCTCCTTCCTGCGGTGCACCAGGTCCCAGGCTGGCTTCAGTGATTGCTGCATCCCCTGGGCCAGAAATGGGACCTGTCGCACACCCTGAGCCACTCTCTTGTCCTTGGCGAGGGAAAAAATTAACAGGAAAAAAAATAATCTGCCAGCTCCCCTAAGCTAAGAACTCAGGGCAGGCACAGCTCCTTTGCCTAGGCACAGGCATAAGGGGTCCAGGGACTTTGAATGCCTTTCACCCCTGCATAGACATGTGTGGGCTCATTTCAACAGCGTAGGCCCTCATTACCACAATACAACAGGGTATATACCTGAAGCCTAAATTCAGCTGTATCAGCTATATGGTGGAGTGGCAGGTTCATGACATTTGACACTGCTCCGCCCATTAAGCTGGGTCCTCACCTACTCATATCAGGGGCCTGAGGACTGGTGGCTTCACCCACGCTACCTAGCCACCTGCAACAGGGGTCAAAGAATAAGTAGTGCCTCCCAGTCCTTACAGCCAATAGCACTGGGTGCCCATAGTCCAGCTGTAAAACCCACCCACCTATGCACTCTAGGGAACAGGGACACACTTTCTTCCCAGACACTTAGGGGCAACTGTCAGCCCCCTGCCTTGCTCAGTGCATGACCCCCTACTGCAGCCAGATACCTGTGCCTACTCCGATCACCCCTACCCCTCTAGGACAGTAGGTGAGAACCTGCACCACACACTTGGTGACCGATTATCTGGACACCTGAGCTGAATCCATACAAGAAGAGAAAATGGACTCCTGGGCTAACATACCTAGTAACAGATCTAATCACCTGGTTACAGGATGTTAGAGCTTCAAAGCACAAGTTATCAAACTAGCTCACATGAGCAGCCTATTTGAGCATATCAAAATAAAATAAAACAAGAAGCTAAGACACACTAAGCAAACATAAAATAAACAAATATAATAACATCAATGGCTCAGAGACAACAGTCAATATCAAATCACATAAAGAGGCAGACCATGATGGCTTCAGCAAGCTCCCAAAATAAATAATCAAGAAATCTTCCAGAGGAAGAGAACTTCTTGGAATTACCAGAGGTAGAATACAAAAGATTAATATGTAGCACTCTTCAGGAGATCCGGCAAAACACAGAAAAAGTCAAGGAACACACAGACAAAGCAATAGAGGAACTTAAAAAGATTATAGAAGAGCATAATGACAAACGTACAGGCTGCAAGAATCCATAGAGAAACAGCAATCAGAAATCCAGAATATTAACAGTAACATTTCAGAATTAGACAACTCAATAGAAAGTCAGAGGAGCAGAACTGAGGCAATGGAAGTCAGAATTACTGAGACTAAAGACAAAGCGCTTGACACCAACTTATCTGAAGAAAAATCAGATAACAGAATTTTTAAAAAATGAAGAAACCCTAAGAATTATGTGGGACTCTATCTAACCTACAAGTGATTGAGTACCAGAACAAGCAGGGATAGCAGAAAATACAGACAGAATTGTCAAAGATTTGTTGGCAGAAAACTTCCCTGACATCGTGAAAGATGAGAAGATATCTCTCCAAGATAATCACTGAACCCCACACAAGGTGGATCCCAAAAGAAAGTTACCAAGACATATTATAATCAAAGTTGCCCAAACCAAAGATAAATAGAGAATTTTAAGAGTGGCTACAGATAAATGAAGTCATCTGCAAAGGAGAGTCAATAAGGCTAAGCTCAGACTGCCCAGCAGAAACCAGGCAGGCAAGAAGGCAATGTTATGCCATATATAAAGCCTTGAAAGAAAAAAATTGCCAGCTAAGAATTATATATCCAGCAAAACAGTCTCTCAGATATGATGGTGAATTTAGGATATTTCCAGATAAACAGAAGTTTAGGGAATTTGCAAAAACCAAACCAAAGTTACAAGAAATACTTAAGGAAGTCCTCCGGTTAGAAAATCAATAACATCAGATAACACAGGACAGAGTAACCAGATATCAACCCAGATAGGGAAGTCACAAAAATAAATCAAAGCTAAAACACTGAAAATAGGGAAACAGATGTCAATACGTAAAAGATGACAACATTAAAACAAAAAAGAGAGACTAAAAAAACATAGTCATAGATCTTTCATAAGGAGAGGAAGTCAAGATAATATAAGGAAGTAATAGATCAGTTTAAACTTAGAAGAATAGGGGTAAATATTAGGGTAACCACAAAGGAAACTAAAAATCCTACACATCAAAATAAAAAGCAAGAAAAATATAAAGATTCAGCAAATATAAAATCATCAACAATGAAAAAGATGAGAAGAAAATACATAAAGAAAAACAACTCAGCACAGAAAATCAAGTGGAACAAAGAAATTATCAACAACGCACAAAAAAAAGACATCAAAATGACAGCACTAAACTCATACCTATTAATAATTATGCTGAATGTAAATGGACTAAATGCACCAATAAAGAGACAGAGAGTGGCAGCTTGGATAGAAAAACATGATCCGGCCAAATGCTGCCTACAAGAGACACACCTTAGACTTAAAGACACAAACAAACTAAAACTCAAAGGATGGGAAAAAAATATATCAGGCAAGCAACACTCAAAAAAAGAGTAGGAGTGGCAATATTAATCTCTGACAAAACAGACTTTAGAGTAAAATCCCCCACAAAGAATAAGGAAGGACGCTATATAATGATTAAAGGATCAATACACCGGGAGGACATAACCATAATAAATATATATGCACCCAACAACAGGGCTCCAAAATATATAAAGCAAACTCTAACAGCCTTTAAAAGAGAGATAGACAGCTCCACAATAGTAGTAGGAGACTTCAACACACCACTTTCAGTGAAGGAAAGAACATCCAGAAGGAAGCTCAATAAAGACACAGAAGATCCAAATGCCACAAACAACCAACTTGATCTCATGGACATATACCGAAGACTCCACCCAACAGCAGCCAAGTATACTTTCTTTTCCAAAGTACATGGAACATTCTCCGTAATAAACGACATATTAGGCTATAGAACAAGCCTTAACAGAATCTAAAGTGTCAAAATATTACAAAGCATCTTTTCTGACCATAAAGCTATAAAAGTAGAAATCAATAACGAAAAAACAAGGAAAAAAAGTCAAACACACAGAAACTGAACAACACCTTGCTCAAAAACTATTGGGTTAGTTACAGAAGAAATTAAATAGGAATAAAGAAATACATAGAATCAAATGAGAATGAAAACCCATCCTACCAGAACCTTTGGGACACAGCAAAAGCAGTGCTCAGAGGTCAATTTATAGCAATAAACGCACACATCCAAAAAGAAGAAACTGCCAAAATCAAAACATTAACTCTACAACTCAAACAAATACAAAGAGAGCAGAAAAAGAGGCCCTTGGGTACCAGAAGAAAGCAAATAATAAAAATTAGAGCAAAATTAAATGAAATAGAAAATACAAAAACAAATGAAAAAGTTAACAAGACAAAAGCTGGTTCTTTGAAAGATCAACAAAATCGATAAACCATTGGCCAAACTGTCAAAACAAAAACAAGAGAGGAAGCAAATAACCCGTATAAGAAATGAGATGGGTGACATGAAAAAGTTCACACACAAAATGTAACAATCTTTGTTGGTTACCAGGGATGGGAGGGGTTGGGGGGGGAATACTAAATAGACAATAGATAAGTGGTATCTTGGGTGAAGATTGAGACAGTACACAATACAGGAAAAACTAGCACAACTTGTACAAGGAAAGGTCATGGAAGCCCCATAGACACATCCAAACTCCCTGAGGGACTGAATTGTTGGGCGGAGGGCTCTGGGGACCTTGGTCTCGGAGAACATCTAGCTCAATTGGCATGACACAGCTTATAAAGACAATCTCTACATTCTACCTTGGTGAGTAGTGTCTGGGGTCTTAAAAGCCTGTGAGCGGCCATCTAAGATACTCCACTGGTCTCATCCGTTCGGGAGCAAGGGAGAATGAAGAGAACAGGATACAAGGAAAAGATTAGTCCAAAGGACTAATGGTCCACAGCTACCAAGGCCTCCACCGGACTGAGTCCAGTACAGCTAGATGGTGCCCGGCTACCACCACTCACTGCTCTGACCAGGATCACAACAGAGGGTTCTGAGCAGAGCTGGAGAAGGATGTAGAGCATAATTCTAACTCACAAAAAAAAGACCAGATTTACTGGCCTAAAGGAGACTGGAGAAACCATGAGAGTATGGCCTCCAGACACCCTTTTACCTCAGTGGTGAAGTTACCTCCGAGGTTCACTGTTCAGCCTGGAAGTGGACAGCCCCATAAAACCAAATGAGACTAACGAGGTACAGGAGTCCAGTGACAAGAGTCAGAAAGCAGAAGGGGACAAGAAAGCTGGTGATAGGGAACCCAAGGTTGAGTAAGGATATTATTGATGTGTTGTGAGATTGTTAACCATTGTCATAGGGCAACATTTGTAGTAACTGTTAAATGAGAAACTATTTGTTCTGTAAGCCTTCACCTGAAGTACAATAAAAATAAATAAATAAATAAAATAAAAAAGAAAAAGAAATGAGATGGGTGATATCACAACAGACCCAACTGAAATTAAAAGCTCACAACAGAATACTATGAAAAATTGTACTCTAACAGATTTGAAAACCTAGAGGAAATGGACAAATTTCTAGAAACTCACTACCTACCTAAACTAGCACAAACAGAGGTAGAACAACAAAATAAACCTATAACAAAAGAAAAGATTGAAAAGGTAATTTAAAAACTCCAACAAAAAAAAGCCCCAGCCTTGATGGCTTCACTGGAGAATTCTACCAAACTTTCAGAAAAGAGCTAACACCAATACTGCTCCAAGTATTTCAGAGCATAGAAAAGGATGGAATACTCCCAGACTCATTCTATGAAGCCAGCATAACCCTGATCCCAAAACCAGGCAAAGATACCACAAAAAAAGAAAATTTCAGACCAATATCCCTCATGAACATTGATGCAAAAATCCTCAACAAAATTCTAGCCAATAAAATTCAACAACATATGAAGAAAAAAAAAATTCACCATGATCAAGTGGGATTTATACCAGGTATGCAGGGATAGTTCAACATTAGAAAAACAATCAATGTAATCCATCACGTAAATAAAACAAAAGACAAGAAGCACATGATCTTACCAATCGATGCAGAAAAGGCATTTGACAAAGTCCAACACACCCATTCATGATAAAAATGCAGCAAAATAGGAATAGAAGGGAAATTCCTCACCGTAATAAAGGACATTTATACAACGCCAACAGCCAACATCATCCTAAATGGAGAGAGTCAGAAAGCATTCCGCTTGAGAATGGGAACCAGACAAGGATGCCCTTTAACACCACTCTTATGCAACATTGTGCTGGAGGTCC